>OY740717.1:19566344-20816344 GCA_963513945.1 Hydrotaea diabolus
CGCATTAAAATTATCGATTTTTATTATTCTTCTCAACGATCAATTATTCTGACGCAGCGAAATTATCGCCGTTTTTTTGACGTAAGATCGGCGCCCACATCTTCCATGATTACAAGTTTAGTTCGACGTTTAGAGGAATTGGGCTCAGTTGCCGACCGTCCAGGAAGAGGTGCTCATCGAAATATTCGTACTGGCACTAAAAAGAACCAATGTCTGTATCGAGCAAAATGGTGGTCGTTTGTCTGATGTCATATTTCACAAAAAGTCACGTTAAATTTCCATAAAATGTATTTAACATATACGAAAAACAAATCATTACAAAAACCCTTATTACAAGAGTAATACGTGTTTAATATCACTAGGTCTCATTTGGGCCACCCTGTATAAAAATATATAAATAAATTGAGCCTTAACTTTAGATGTACTCGAGCAAAACAAGCCATGGTTTTTTTAAATCGGATGAGAAATGGTAGAGCTACGCTTTACTTAAGGGGACATGATTATACAGGGTGGTAATTTGCTTATTTGGAAATGAAATAAAAAAATTATGAACCTTAGACAAATTTATTTTATATTTTAATAATATTGAACAGTTAGGGAATCTTTAAGCTTTAAAGTGTGGTTAAATTTTAAGGGCCGATGTTGAATTTGAACCACACCTAAACGTCACGTTTTTTCTGCATTTCATTTCATAAGAAATATTCTTAATTTCAGACTAACTCAATTTGAACCATGGAAAGATACACAAGCAAGCAATGCAATAAAGTTATTCGGGCTTTGAACAGGGATTAACCGGCTCAAGACCTCTTGCTTCTATAATTAAATGAAGACAAGTTTTTAACAAAATGGCAAAGTGACATTGATTTTCGTGGCTGCACACTACTTTTATCATGATTTCGGGTCCGTGACAACCCTCTTCAGAAAGCTTTGCTGCAATTGTTGAAAGTTAAACAAAACTAAGGCCAGGCTCTCCCCAAGCTAATGAGAACTACTGTTGTAAACCATACTTTTCAAGTTTTCTTCACACAATTGCCCTCGAAAATACAACTCATTCTTGCCACCTCACAGACTACACATCGAGAGCCATCAATAGATTTCTTTTACAACGTGTGTGTGTGCTTATTATGAAAATGAAAATCAATTTTCAAAGAAAATCATCTCCAGCAATGAAGTATATTTTCACCTCAGTGGATTTGTCAATAAGCAGAATTGCCGCATTTGGGCGAATGATAATCCAAGAGTGATTGTCGAAGAAACAATGCACCCACAAAGAGTGACTGTTTGATGCGGTTTATGGGCTGGCGGCATCATCGGGCCGTATTTTTTCCAAAATGAGGCCGGTCAGGCAGTTACTGTGAATGGTGTTCGCTATCGTAACTTGTTATTGCCCGAATTGGAAGATTTGGATGTGGACAATATGTGGTTTCAAGAGGACAGTGCCACTTGCCACACAGCTAACGAAATAATGGCTCTTTTGCGCGACAAATCAACATCGGCCCTTAAAATTTAACCACCCTTTACATGGTTTTAAATAGTGTATCGGGCAAATGTCGACCTTCGCTATCGACACACTGCTGCATACGTTTTCTGAAGTTTTTATAAACTCTTACAAGCATGTCGACTGGTATTCTGCCAATTTCAGCCTCAAAATTCTTAATTAGGTCTTCCAAGGTGTTGGGACGGTTGATATACCGCTTCAACTTAAGGTAACCTTAAAGGAAAATATCGCAAGGGACTGAGTCTGGTGAGCATGCCGGCCAGTTCGCACCACACCTCAAAGAGATAACCCGTCCAGGAAACATTTGCCCTAAACAATTTATGGTTACCCTCGCTACGTGTGCAGTGGCACCATCCTATTGGAACCATGTATCCTCTAATTGCATAGCCTCAAGAGCCGGCTGAAAAAAATTCTGGAAATGCCAAAGCAAGTGATTGCTTCCGAGCAGAGCGTTTCGGAGATTGCAGTACTGCTGCTCAAACTATCACGATGTTTTGTGGTGTTGTAATACTTCTCTCAGGTCTCTTCGTACACAGGCAGAGAAAAAACATGGTTACTATATGATCACGGCAACAATAATATGTTCTCCGCAATAAAAGTATGTTCGTCGCAACCATAGTATTCTTTACTGAATTTAATTTTAACAAAAGTATGATTGCCGCAATATTAATATTGTTGAAATGTAACAATAGTATTATTGCCAAATTTGGTTTTGAAAATATGGTTGGAGCAACAATATTAATATGGTTCGTGCGACAGAAGTATTGTTTTTTGGGTTTTATGTTAACAATAGTATGATTACGACAACCATACTGTATGATTACAATTTTTAGTCATTTAAAAATGCTTTGTTGAACAATGTTTTTGTTACGGATATAACGCAAAAATACTACTTTTTATATGGAAATTAAAAATTTTCAAACAAACTGCTTTGGGTTTGTTTAACTAAAATATTTTTACTAAAAACGCTTACGTTTTTTTAAACTGATTTTTTCTACTGCTAAATAAATCCCTTCTATTATTTTGTATTTAATGTATTTTTAAATACTTTCATAATTCAAATCTGTTGTTGACAACTTAACCCAATTCTATTAAATAATTTTTGGATCATAGTATAATTGTATGTGATCATACTATGGTTGTAGGGATCATAATATGTTTACGTGTGAATCATACTATGGTTGTGAGGATAATACTTTTGTTGTATGTGAAACATACTATGGTTATGGGGATCATAATATGGTTGCGGAGATCATAGTATGGTTGAGTGTGAATCATACTATTGTT
Source organism: Hydrotaea diabolus (assembly GCA_963513945.1). Classification (NCBI taxonomy): domain Eukaryota; kingdom Metazoa; phylum Arthropoda; class Insecta; order Diptera; family Muscidae; genus Hydrotaea; species Hydrotaea diabolus. Next base: position 19,569,130 of record OY740717.1, read on the forward strand.
GTGGGGATCATAGTATGGTTACGTGTGAATCATACTATTGTTGTAAGGATCAAAGTATGGTTGTGAGGATTATAGTATGGTTGTATTTGAGCTTTACTATTATTGTGGGAATCATAATATTGTTGTTCTACAACCATACACCCAACAATAGTATTGTCCTCTTCGAATATTGTTACCACAACCATACTTTTTTCTGCGTGCACATGACACATTCCCTGCTGTTCTCAATAAGGTTATCCAATTTACAATTGATTGCCGTCCAGGAACACGTTCGTGTAGGGGAACAGCGAATCGTAAACGAAAAGCACGCTGCACTGCAATGATCGAGTGCGTATTTGAAAAATACGTTTCAACACAAAATGACCTCTCCTCACGTGTCCAATGCATGATGGCAACTGTAAGGCAGGCGAATTCAAATCTCCCATCAGCCATTATAAGCCATGCACACTTTCCACTCTCTTCGACCAACAGTGCCGCCACAGCCTGCAGTAAAAAAAAAAACAAATCACCGCGCTCCACCCTATACATAACACTATACTGGGTGCTTAAACATTGTTTTTTGTTTAAGCACCCAGTATAGTGTTATGTATAGGGTGGATCGCGGTGATTTGCTTTTTTGCACTGCAGGCTGTGGCGGCCGTAGGTACCCCTGCTCTACGGTAAACCCTAGGTGAGTAAAGAAGTAACTGAAATACTGAAAATCGTAAAAATTTACCAGTACGTGTAACTCTACCATTTGTTGCCCAATTTTTATAAACTCTTGCTTGTTTTGCTTGAGAAAGTCCAAACCAAACTTCCTCTCATTAAAGACCACTCTTGATTTAATCGGTAATATCGTTTGGGAGTTATGGCATAAAAAGCTAAGACATCTCTTAAAAAATCGTAAAAAATACCAAAAATTCTATTTAAAAAACAAAACAGAGGAAAATTTTTAAAAACAAAAAAATTATATAAACATGGACCAATATTGTCGAAACAAGATCAGATTTAATTAGTGCCTTCTAGAGCGACAGGGTTACCTTTGTTTGTGGATCTATTTAAAACTATTAATCGATAAGTTAAAATTTAATCCAGACTGTTTTAGGTGATACTCAAACGTTTGATGATAAATTAGCATTCTAAATTTACAGATGCGGCTTCCGAAACTGGAAAGATTTGAGCTTTGTTCGCCCTAAGCCCAAACTTGATTGATCATATTTAAGACATAAACTTTGATAACGAATGCACAGACTTGTGAACATCGCTCAATTGGATCCGTAATATTGAAATTATAGTTATAATAAACTATCTCATAGGGTGTTACAAATATCAGCACTAAGTTTTTATACACTTTTCGTAAGTGTGATGTAGGATATACAAAAGGGTTGTGAATCCAATTATTTAAATACAACATTTATGTTGGCAATATCTGCCTTTATTGTAATTCCATTAAGGCACAAATGGAAATCTTTTCGAATCATTGGTTGGACATCAACAGTGAATAATAGTTTATTGAACTTATTACCTCCAATTTTCTCGTATATTACTCGTAATATAAAACTTATATCTCTAAACTATTCTTAACACCACTAATCTCTAATTAGATCAGTCCAATAAATATGTCCATTGCAAGGACATTTCGAAAGCATTACTGTGATAGTTTCTCGTCCATCAAACACTTTCGAACCATAATTTATTGAAATCATTTGTTTTCATCTTCTTCGTATTCACTAGTTTTTTGTCGAAATAAATCTTATTGCAAAATCAAAAAAAAAACAGATTTTCTTTATGTACTTTTTACTTTAAATTAATTGCATTTAGAAGCCATTCATTCTGGGTGTGCGTTTTTGTTTTGCTCCTCTTTCGTTAAGTTTTAAAATATTCTTGTATTATTGCTCAATTTGTTATTTATTGTCGATGGAAATGTTGCCAGACCGGAGGCGGATGTTGCAGCAAGGCACAGTGATTTTTTTTTTTTACATTATATCAGTAGGTTGTACTTACTTTTAGTGGTATGGCCCAAACGTAATGAGCAATCCAGAAGAAGGACATTATATTCAATGTGTCCTCCGACATAAAATTCGTAATGGCGCCAATGTCATTTAGGGCTATAAATTAGAAAGACAATATTTTAGAATTTTTTTTGAAGGAAACAATTTTAGTAAGGAAGGCTTATCTAAGAGACCTTTAGTCTGCAGGGAAAGGAAAATGATGTTCTATAACAAAATGTGTCTCGTAGACAATTTTCTTTAAAAAGCTTAGTCTAATAGGCAGTTTTTTTTTAAAAAGCAGAGTCTGGCAGAGAAATTTCTTTAAAAAATTAATTAGAGAATTTTCTTTAAGAAAATTTGTCATAGAAACACTTTTCTTTAAGAAAATTTGTCAGACAGACAAATTTCACTAAGAAAATTTGTCAGACAGACAAGTTTCTGTAAGAAACATTGTCGGGCAGACAAGTTTCTCTAAGAAACATTGTCTGACAGACAAGTTTCTATAAGAAACATTGTCTGGCAGACAAGTTTCTATAAGAAACATTGTCTGGCAGACAAGTTTCTATAAGAAACATTGTCTGACAGACAAGTTTCTATAAGAAACATTGTCTGACAGACAAGTTTCTATAAGAAACATTGTCTGGCAGACAAGTTTCTATAAGAAACATTGTCTGGCAGACAAGTTTCTATAAGAAACATTGTCTGGCAGACAAGTTTCTATAAGAAACATTGTCTGGCAGACAAGTTTCTATAAGAAACATTGTCTGGCAGACAAGTTTCTATAAGAAACATTGTCTGACAGACAAGTTTCTATAAGAAACATTGTCTGACAGACAAGTTTCTATAAGAAACATTGTCTGACAGACAAGTTTCTATAAGAAACATTGTCTGACAGACAAGTTTCTATAAGAAACATTGTCTGACAGACAAGTTTCTATAAGAAACATTGTCTGACAGACAAGTTTCTATACGAAACATTGTCTGACAGACAAGTTTCTATACGAAACATTGTCTGACAGACAAGTTTCTATAAGAAACATTGTCTGACAGACAAGTTTCTATAAGAAACATTGTCTGACAGACAAGTTTCTATAAGAAACATTGTCTGACAGACAAGTTTCTATAAGAAACATTGTCTGACAGACAAGTTTCTATAAGAAACATTGTCTGTCAGACAAGTTTCTATAAGAAACATTGTCTGACAGACAAGTTTCTATAAGAAACATTGTCTGACAGACAAGTTTCTATAAGAACCACTGTCGGAAAACTTCTTTAAGAAAATTTGTCAGACAAATTTCTTTAAAAAAATTTGCCAGACAAATTTCTTTTAAAAAATTTGCCAGACAAATTTCTTTAAAAAAAATTTGTCAGACAAATTTCTTTATGAAAATTTGTCAGACAAATTTCTTTATGAAAATTTGTCAGACAAATTTCTTTATGAAAATTTGTCAGACAAATTTCTTTATGAAAATTTGTCAGACAAATTTCTTTGAGAAAATTTGCCAGACAAATTTCTTTGAGAAAATTTGCCAGACAAATTTCTTTGAGAAAATTTGCCAGACAAATTTCTTTGAGAAAATTTGTCAGACAAATTTCTTTGAGAAAATTTGTCAGACAAATTTCTTTGAGAAAATTTGTCAGACAAATTTCTTTGAGAAAATTTGTCAGACAAATTTCTTTGAGAAAATTTGTCAGACAAATTTCTTTGAGAAAATTTGTCAGACAAATTTCTTTGAGAAAATTTGTCAGACAAATTTCTTTGAGAAAATTTGTCAGACAAATTTCTTTGAGAAAATTTGTCAGACAAATTTCTTTGAGAAAATTTGTCAGACAAATTTCTTTAAGAAAATTTGTCAGACAAATTTCTTTAAGAAAATTTGTCAGACAAATTTCTTTAAGAAAATTTGTCAGACAAATTTCTTTAAGAAAATTTTTCAGACAAATTTCTTTAAGAAAATTTGTCAGACAAATTTCTTTAAGAAAATTTGTCAGACAAATTTCTTTGAGAAAATCTGTCAGACGAATTTATTTAAGAAAATTTGTCAGACAAATTTATTTAAGGAAATTTGTCAGGCAAATTTCTTTATGACAATTTGTAAGACAATTTTCTTTATGAAAATTTGTCAGACGGAATTTCGTCGTTGCAATGATTTTCTCTCAGTTTATGACTAAAATTTTTCAAATTTTCTTTTAATACCCGGCCCTACATTGAATACAACTTAAGAATCATCATTTAACTTGGACTCCACTTCCTTAAGTTTTCTTCTGACGCTACTTACAATTCCCATTTGGCTTAACATCATCATTATTATTATTCATTCCTCGGTCTTCCAGCTTTACCACATCGTCATCGGCGTGGCCATCATTTGGCCCAGTGCTGCAATTAGTATTCACACCATTCTCCGATTTACTTCCGTTTGTATTCGAAGTCACTTTGCCGTTGTTCTCCTTTGAATTGTCACTTGCCGTTGCACTGGCCGGATGGACTTGTGTGCCAGTGGGGTATGAGGTGCTGGTAGTGGTGCAGCCGGAGCTGGAGCCCGAGGTGGTGGTGGTGTTGTCAATGCATGTTGAATTTAACAATAGTGTTTTGCGATAGATGAGACCCTGCAGTGATGTCTTAATACGTATGCCGGTCATATTGAGGATGTGCGTCGAAGCCTGTGACAAGGCACCCTGGGCCAATGCGGCCAATAGAACAATCCAGGCTATACACCAGCCATTCGATACCAAATCCGACCATGTGGCATAGTAAACATTCACTTCGGAACCACTTGCTAGGCCGAAATTGGACGAGGTGCTGGCGGAGGAGAAGGAGTAGGCAGAGGCGGAGGTGGTGGCTGCCGAGTAATCGATGCTATTTGCAATTTGATTATACACATCGGCATTAATATTTCGATCCTCATTGTTATCAAAGTTATCGTATGTTGTTGTAGAAGCGTTCGTTCCATTTGTTGTTGGCAGCCACATGGATTCTGTTGCAGCAGCTGTTGCCTTTTCTGCAAGGCCTCTTATGCTAATGTGGTGACTTGCAATGCTGCTGCTTCCTACAATGGCAAAATGTTGATGATGATGATGATTATAGTAATGACGATGATTCTATCTCCTAGGGGGTGGTAATTGATGAATTGTTATTGCCACTACTTACTTATATTATTGCCCAGATGGCCTGGGCGGCCACCAACACCAGCACTGCCACTGCCCGTGCTCGTTTGCCTTAATGCTTTGCTGGTGTTGTTGTAATGGATGTCATACATGATTTCGATATATTGCACAATTTGCTGTATGGCCAGTGGGCCAATCACCGCAAATAAATCACCGAAGAGCTTCAAAAGGCCACCCAATGTGAACATCCGCCAACTGTTTTTCAAATAGCACAGCCACAACGAGGGAGGCTTATGCGAGTGCTTCTAATAGAGGAGTAAGGGGGGTGGGGGTAGAAAACACCAGCATCACAACCATCACCAGAGCACCACCAACAGCAACGAGAACATGTAATGAAAAGTGAAAATTGAGCGAAATTTGTTAGAAATTCTAATACTATTATTTAGACATGATTGCGAATTTTGCGTAAAATATCGAAAGTTTTAAACGGCCCGAACGAAGCTGCGAAATATCAATGGGAACTAAATCGCTATTAAGAAATTTTTCCGGTGCTGTGAAAAGTAGCTGTGAACTAAAAGCCAACAAAATGAGCATGTGGAGGAAGATTTTATTGAATACTGAAAGTAATTTTCTAAAACATCAGAAGTCTTGGTATTGAAATCTTACTAATACGATTACTTTTCTAAATATTTATACTGAAATTATTGGTACTGAAATACACAAGATTCTCAGACTAGGACCGGCTTATTAAAAATATGACTTTTTTTTATTATTCGTCAATTTCATATGAAACTGATCACTTTTTACAAGTAGGTTCGAACAAAAAAAAAAACATATTGTTGAGGTGACTGCCCCTGGCCGAAGAGTGTTTGTTTCGGGTCAAGCCGGTATATACGAGGGCGGTTCGGAAAGTTCTTAGCCTATCAATGAAAGAGAATAGTTAGTTTTTCAAAAATATTTTTATTTTTCCATATAATCTCCTGAAACTTCAATACACTTAGTCCAACGCTTATCTAGCAATTCTATCCCTTGATTAAAATAGTTTTCCTCAAGGTCTTCAAAATAGTGGTTTACAACTGTAATTGCATCTTCATTTGAGGTAAAACGCTTGCCAGCAAGGAATTTTTTTTAGGTTTGGGAACAGGTTAAAGTCACTGGGAGCTAAATCAGGAGAATAAGGTGGGTGGTCAAGCAACTCGTACTTTAATTCGTTGATTTTAGCCATTGTTAAAACACTCTTGTGCGCTGGTGCGTTGTCTTGATGAAAAATTATTTTTTTGTGTTGTAAGCCAGGACGTTTTTCTCGAATTTGTACATTTAATTGATCTAAAAGGTTGCAATAGTACTCTGAAGTTATTCTTTTACCCTTTTGCAGATAGTCAATCAATAGAATACCTTTGAAGTCCCAAAAAACCGTTGCCATAACCTTACCAGCCGATTGAATTGTTTTTGCCTTCTTTGGGGCACTTCCTCGAGCTTCCAGCGTCCATTGTTTGGATTGTTCTTTTGTCTCTGGAGTATAGTGGTGGATCCATGTCTCATCAACAGTTATGAAACGACGCTTAAAACCATTTTATTTCGCTGAAAACGATCCAAACAAGCTTGAGAAATGTTCATTCTTATGCGTTTTTGGTCGACTGTTAACAAGTGCGGCACCCATCTTGCAGAAAGCTTTTTCATCTGTAGTTCTTCATGCAAAATTAAATGGACTCGATCATTTGAGATGCCCATGATATTAGCTATTTCACGCACTTTTATTCGTCGATCGTTTAATACCATATCATGCACTTTGGCTACAATTTCTGTTGTTGTTGCTGTTTTTGGACGTCCACTGCGTGGTTCATCTTCAATGCTTGTACGACCACGTTTAAATTCAGCAACCCAATTTTTTACTGTTGCATATGAAGGAACACTTTCGCCTACCTAACACATTCACCATATCATTATGAATTTCTTGTCCCGATAAACCTTTTTTATGTAAATATTTAATGACACCACGCATTTATAATTTTTCCATTGTAAAAAATCGCGGATGCGTGTGAACACCTGTTTCTATATGAAGGAGTTGCCAGATCGAAACAAAATTTAACATATGTTCATAGCAGAGATGGAAGTTTCCAAAACACTTAACTTTTTTCTGTTTATACCGCGCTTTTTGTGCTAGGCTAAGAAGTTTCCGAACCGCCCTCGTATAACCGACAGTCGCGGGATTGTACAAGTAGATCGTCGTTTGGCGAAATTTTGTGCTTTGTTGTTCATAAAAAAAATACAGTTTGGTTTTTTTTTAAAAAAATTGCGGCACCCATCTTGCAGAAAGCTTTTTCATCTGTAGTTCTTCATGCAAAATTAAATGGACTCGATCATTTGAGATGCCCATGATATTAGCTATTTCACGCACTTTTATTCGTCGATCGTTTAATACCATATCATGCACTTTGGCTACAATTTCTGTTGTTGTTGCTGTTTTTGGACGTCCACTACGTGGTTCATCTTCAATGCTTGTACGACCACGTTTAAATTCAGCAACCCAATTTTTTACTGTTGCATATGAAGGAACACTTTCGCCTACCTAACACATTCACCATATCATTATGAATTTCTTGTCCCGATAAACCTTTTTTATGTAAATATTTAATGACACCACGCATTTATAATTTTTCCATTGTAAAAAATCGCGGATGCGTGTGAACACCTGTTTCTATATGAAGGAGTTGCCAGATCGAAACAAAATTTAACATATGTTCATAGCAGAGATGGAAGTTTCCAAAACACTTAACTTTTTTCTGTTTATACCGCGCTTTTTGTGCTAGGCTAAGAAGTTTCCGAACCGCCCTCGTATAACCGACAGTCGCGGGATTGTACAAGTAGATCGTCGTTTGGCGAAATTTTGTGCTTTGTTGTTCATAAAAAAATACAGTTTGGTTTTTTTTTAAAAAAATTCAGTCTCAACATTTTCAATACATTTTTTTAAAACTTTTGTTCTACACTGAAAAAATAACTGTACATCAAATCAATGAAAAAGATTCTTCAATAGTTCTACATCAAATTGATGAACAAATTCATTGATTTAATGAATAAATTCTTCAATTTGAAGTATGACGTTTCTATGCCATTTTTGTGCGTTCATCAAATTGAAGTATTATTTTTCATCAATCTTTCACATTGTACATCAATATTTTAGAAGGGACAGCCAGAGTAAAAAAAAACTGCACACACAAATATACATACAAACATATAAAAATAAGGGTGGGTGACATAAATAAAATTCCCAAAAATTATTTAAAAAAAAGTTTCGTTCTGGGTTGACGGTTTGTGAGCTAAACTGGTAAAAATCCATTGAATACATAATTACTTGCTTGCATATTTCGTTTCTTCTTTAAAAAGCAAGTGTACAGTAAGCAGAATGCTTATATGCCTACCACCAAACAAATGAAAGCACACACTTTCATACCCTCTCTTTTTGTCTATACAATGCATTTGCAATGATTAGCCACTTCACGACAGACGTAGAAAAACAAATAAAAACAACAAACAAACACGAACAAACAAGTTGGTCAAAATCACAACTCGGTTGGATTTTTACTAGGGATGCCAATGATCTTGATTTGAAGAAAGGGCGAATAAAATATTTTGTGTATCTCAAAAAAATTAATAATTTCAACAAATATTTCACTAAAAAATTAGTATCTTAATTTTAGTCATAAATGCATCCATCTATAAATTAAGGTAATGTAAATTGTATATGTAGTGCATTGTTTTCAGGGTCTAGCAAATTTCTTCTAATCAGCGTATGGCAACATTGTCGGGTAGCAATAACAGAAGAAATCAAAGAACGAAAACGGAGTAGCTGTTGTTTCTTCTTGCGTTTTCATTCTAGTTTGTCATTTCATTGATTAAGTGATCGTTAAAAGTGTGAAAGTGAAACTAAATTGAACTAAACTAAATTAACAGTGTAACAAAAACATTTTTAAAAAGTGTAAGTGTAAAAATGGAGTGTTTTTTGTGCAATGAACAGTTTCATCAGATTGAAACTTACATAGTTCATTTGAAAATTACGATTTGAAACATAACTAGTTTACTTCTTAATTTAAGAGTTGCTTTATGTTTTTATTAAATGAAATAATTTTTTTTTATCTCTTTTGTTCCTCAACTCAGTGAATTCAGTACAATTAAACTGTTATTGTATTAACTTTTTTATATATCAATAAAATGTTAAAAATATTTATAATGTCTTTTCTTGTACATATGTATTATAGTAATATGTGTACATATACATATATATTTAAGGAACTTGTCTTGATATTACTATAACTACATGCAATTGAGTTAGAATGTCCGAGCTTTAATGTATAATGTCTATCAAATTGATCTTCATTGTTGCACAATTTTCAACAAATTGATGTAAAATTTTCATCAAATTGATGTAAATTTTCATCAAATAAATGTAGATTTTTTACCAAATTGATGTACAATTTCATCAAATTGATGTACAATTTTCATCAAATTGATGTACAATTTTCATCAAATTGATGTACAATTTTCATCAAATTGATGTACAATTTTCATCAAATTGATGTACAATTTTCATCAAATTGATGTACAATTTTCATCAAATTGATGTACAATTTCCAACAAATTGATGTATAACTTTTCAAGTTGATGAACAATTTTCATTAAATTGATGTATGGAATTGAAGAAATATTGATGAAAAGTTCTACATCAAATTGATGAAAAGTGTTGTAGGTTGGAAAATGAAGTACAAATTCATCAAAATGATGTAAAAATTCATCAATTTGATGAACCTTTTCTTTTCAGTGTAGTTATGATTTTTGGGAGTTTTTTTAAACTATCAGGATTACAATTAGGTTTACAAAAAATTTTCTTCAAAAATATTTTTATAATTTGGAAAAAATAGTTTTTTTTTCTTTTTGCTTATATTTATTATAGGAAAACAGTTTTTTTTTCGCGATTTTGGAAAACATTTACCTTTGATTTTTATAAAAAAAAAAAATTGGTAAATCGTTAATATGTTGGCTAATGGCACAAAAAAAGTTTTGGGTGGACACGCTTCTACTTTTTGAGTTAAAAATGAAAATGTTTTTTGGTCTCCACATTACTGTCCAAGAAGAACGCAATTTTTAAATCTGGCAACATTCGAAGTGTCATTGTTTGACATTTGAACAATTGTTATTGTTTGTTAGTAGAAGGTACGAGGTTAGTAAAAATGGAGCGCTACACGAATGAACAACGCATTCTCATTGTGAAATTGTATTACCAAAATGGTGAAAGTTTTGCGGCTACAGTTCGCAAATTGCGATCAATTTGGGGTCACAATAATGCTCCAAAAGAGTCAACTGTAAAGAGATTAATGGATAAATTTGCCGAAACTGGGTCTGTTAGTGATGTAAAGACAACAACGCGCCATCGACCAGGTCGATCGACCGAAAATGTCGCAGCTGTACGTGATGATGTCGCTCAAACTCCATCCACCTCAATTCGACACCGAGCTCAGCAAATTGGTGTCTCCAAATCCACTTTGCAGCGAATTTTGACGAAAGATTTGCATCTTCATGCATACAAAATTCAATTGACTCAGGAACTGAAGCCATCTGACCATGGACAGCGAAGGGAGTTCGTTAATTGGGTATTGGAGAGACAACATGAAAATGCTGATTTTGCCGATAAAATCATCTTCAGTGACGAGGCCCATTTTCATCTTGATGGCTTCGTCAATAGGCAGAATTGTCGCATTTGGGGTGCAGAAAATCCTCGAGTGATTCAGGTGAAGCAAATGCATCCTCAACGTGTCACTGTGTGGTGTGGTTTTTGGGCTGGAGGAATCATTGGACCTTTTTTTTATGAAAATGAGGCAGGTCAAGCGCAAACAGTCAATGGTGTTTGGTATCGTGAAATGATAACCAGTTTTTTCTTGCCTAGAATTGAAGAAATGAATGTGGAGGGCATGTGGTTCCAACAAGACGGCGCCAAATGTCATACAGTCAGAGAAACAATTCAATTGCTGCATCAGTCATTTAAAAATTGCGCTCTTCTTGGGACACCCTTATGAGGAATTTCTTATTTCCATTACAAAAAGCCATAAATAATAGGGTGGAGTGAAATTCAAAAAAAAAAAGTTAACCTCGGAAAGAGATGTAGTCTGGGGTCCTAATGAGGGGAAAAATAAAGAAAAAAATTTAAAAAAAATTTTAGGGGTCGCGCCACTCCCTAGAAATTTGGAAATTATCGCTATTTTGGCGTTTATTTTAGAAAAATCCTAAAATGTTTTATGTCAATAAATGTTTGCAATAGCGTAAACAATGAAATAAGGGCATGAAAAAATTTAAAAAAAATTTTCTCATTGTTCAAAAATTTCAAAAAGTAAAATAAGTCAAATCGTCCCTTCTTCAGAAAATTGACTGAACAATGAAATCGCCACCAAAGCTACAAATATTAGTCGATTATCCTCATATTTGCCTCAAATACTTTTGTTTGGGCACTGAACAAGCTCAAACTTTTAAATTTCGAATAAGTTAAGTCGTTAATTTTTAGGATTTTTCTAAAATCAACGCCAAAATAGCGATAATTTCCAAATTTCTAGGGAGTGGCGCGACCCCTAAAATTTTTTTTAAATTTTTTTCTTTATTTTTCCCCTCTTTAGGACCCCAGGCTACATCTCTTTCCGAGGTTAACTTTTTCAAATTATAAAAAAAGCATGATTTCACTCCACCCTAATAAATAAGCATTAAACGAAGTAAAGAATTGTAGTAAGATGTACCGACTTAGCCACACCCATAGAGGGATACGTTGGAAAGTTTGCATTGGTCCTAACAATATACGACTGCTATATAAACTTCTGGCCTGATAATGAAAATGCGAATATGTGACGCGCAAAATAGAAGGGGACCTAAGGTTAAAAACCATTTTTTTCAGGAGAGCCATTTTAAAAATTAGGTCCCTTTCTATTTGCGCTTAGAATCGTCGACTTCACTTTCATAAAACGCGCATATCTCTGGGGGGACACTTTTGGGGCATGGGATCGGTCTTATTCGATGCTCAGATGTTGTCCACATCAAAAAAAGAAAAAAAAAATGATTTTTTACCCTTGGGTCCCTTTCTCTATGCGCTATCACATATATATTATCGAAATTGGTCTATGGTTTTTTAAAGTATTCTCCAGCATGATTTCTACTCGTACACTTTTGCATGCGCTCAAACAAATTGTCTAAGCACGATTTCAACTCCGATTGAGACACCTCCAAAACAAGGTTTTCGAACGCTTCAACATCTTCTGGCGACGAAAATCGTTGACCATGTATTTTTTTCTTGATGTTCGAGAACATAAAGAAGTCATTGGGTGCCAAGTCAGGGCTGTACGACGGATGACCTATCAATTCGACGTTTTTGCCGGTCAGGAAGGCGCTGGTTTGAGCCGATATATGAGCTCGCATTGTCATGGTGCACAATGATTCGTCTTCTTTTGTTCGTTTTTCGAATTTCTCCGAAGATTTTAGGCAAACAAATTGTGGTGTACCACTCAGAATGGACCGTCCTACGTTGCTCAAGCGGAACAGTCGCCACATGACCAGTTTTTGCCGATGAAACAGGTGACCATTTGCTTCGAAGTGCTTCTTCCACGAACAACTTTCCTGGGTTTTGGCTCGTCTTCGAAGACCCACACGGTCGACTGTTTCGACTGTTTCGGGCTCATGCGCATAAATCCATGATACGTCACCTGTGACGATCTTATAAACGTCTTTGGAAGCACCGCGATCGTATTTTTTCAAAATTTCTTTACCCTAATCAACACGAGCCTTTTTTGGAGCGATTGTCAAATTCTGCAGGACCCAACGAGAACAATCCATTTTTACGGCCAGGTGTTCATGCAATGTCGAATGTATAAGTATGCTGGTGGAAGAAATGCCCAAGGATGCCTCTTTCTCACGGTATGTCACATGACGATCTTGCATTATCAGTTCACTTTCGGAATCAATTTTCTCTGGCACAACGGCCGTTTTTAGACCATCTTCGTCTTTGAGCCAGCGTCGACCACGATTGAATTCATTAAACCAGTTTTTCACAGTGCTATAGGATGGTGCTTCATCGCCATACGAAGACTTTAGTTCATCGATGCAATCTTGTCGTAATAACCCACGTCGAAAGTTGTGAAAAAGGATCGCACAAAAATGTTCACGAGTTAGTTCCATTTTTTTGCCAAATTGATTTTTTCAAGTCACTGTAAACAACACAAATGATGGTCGTACGTCAAAACGTTCTGAGTACGTTTATGCTTATAAATGTCAAACTTTCCAATGGAAACGTCAGATGGCGCCAGGCAACACTTGTACAAATTCGAAAACTCTTTTTATACCCTAAACCACTCTGTGGAACAGTGTATTAAAATTTAGTTTCATGGCAAATGTTTGTAACCAGTTTGCCGTTTTGGGCTTTTCCTACCAAATTTGGTAGGTTTTTCTTTCATTTGGTAGGATGGTAGGCTAAGTCGTATTTTGGTAGGTTTTGCCATTAATATGCATTTACATAAATTAAAGTTGTATAGTAATGAACGTATGCCGAGAATAATTGGGATGCCAAATGTGTTATTGGTACTTTTATGTAAGAATTTTTAGGGCTAACATGACCGAACTGATAACAAGTCCGACGTGCTACTTTCTGCTAGTATTGCCACTTTTTAGATGGCCGATTTTTCAGCCCACAAGGTAAACATCAAATTAAGCCAAATAAATATAAATCAATTTTTATTCCTGAAAATTTTGCATGTATTTTGCTATCCATATTTCAATGTTTGAAGAGAATCGAATTTGGGCCTAATCGCGTCAACTTAGTCTAGGACTGCTTGTTGGTCCATCGTAAAATACTATACCAAATTTGATCGCAAAACGATTTTATGTAAAGGTGTTCTATAGCAGTCAAACGATATGGCCCATTATCATCTGAGGATGTTATTGATCGATCGTTGGCAAAAGACCTTAAATCGAATTGTTTCGAAGCCAGGTCTGGGACGTTTTAGCCTTATGGGCCGGCGCAGAATCCTGCTGGAAAGTCCATAGCTGGTTTTGGAACAGGGAATTGTTAAGAGGCTTCGCAGCAGCTTTCAAAACGGTTTCTTGGCAAACTTTGGCCGATGTTTTGACTCCTTGTTCGAAGAAATGCAGGTCAGTGACCCCATCGTAAGAGACATCCCACCAAACCATGACTCAAGCTGGGTGATGACCCTTTTCCACCCTTGGGATCAGTTCAGATGCTCTCTTAAATGACCGCGCATACACAATCATTTTTCTTGTTGTTTTTTTTTCTGAACGGTAACAATTTTTTCATCGTTGAACAAAATTTTTCTGTTCAAGTTATCAGCGTGCTTCACCAAAATTCGTTTGCATTTTTCAATCCTATTTTTTTTAAAGCTGCAGTCAATAAATGTCCGGTACGTCGTTTAAAAGCCCCAAAGTCCCAAGTCTTTTTTTAATGATTCGACTCATGGACTTTTGCGAGATATTCATCTCACGGGCCATGATTTTCTGTTTTTGGAGCGGATTTCTGCGAATTATTGATTTAACGGCTTTGATGACATGCGGTGTTCGAGAAGAGCGTGGGCGGCTCGACCGGTGGCGGTCTTTTACATCTCCAGTTTCCTCAAACAGTTTTATGCATTGGTAGACGAACATGCGGCTAATCCCTGGTGGCCGGAGCGTTTTGAAAATATCGCTTTTTTTCATTTCACACTTTAAAAGCACTATTACAGCTATGCGGTTCTCATTATCTGACCACTCCATGATGAAAGTTGAAACAATTTTAAATCCCGTTACAGACTAACGCTATTGAGGTTAGCTTTCAAAACCCATATGACATTAACGGGCTATGTTCAGTTCTACTATTGAAATTGGTGTTTTCAATGTTGTAACAGTATTTATGTCCCTACTAAGTATGTCGGACGACAATTTCGACCAGTAGTTTAATGAGAATCTTTAAAGGGGCCGTAGACGGCCGACTTGATAAACATCGTTTAATCAAATTAGCTGACCGTTCGGTTCCAAACATTTCGTTTCACCCTGTTATATTTGTATAGTGGCTTCACAATTTTTGGTAGGTTCTCATTCAATTTGGTAGGATTATTTTATAAAATTATTTTTCGGCTTGAGGTCATTTATTTAAACTCGTTGTTCTATGTGTTGTTTAATTTTTATTTATCCCAATGTTGGTAGGATTCTTAAAACAATTTGGTAGGAAAACATCTTTGTCAGCGGCAACACTGTTTGTAACTACACGAGGGCGGTTCGGAAAGTTCTTAGCCTATCAATGAAAGAGAATAGTTAGTTTTTCAAAAATATTTTTATTTTTCAATATAATCTCCTGAAACTTCAATACACTTAGTCCAACGCTTATCTAGTAATTCTATCCCTTGATAAAAATAAATTTTTCCTCAAGGTCTTCAAAATAGTGGTTTACAACTGTAATTGCATCTTCATTTGAGGTAAAACGCTTGCCAGCAAGGAATTTTTTTCGATTTGGGAACAGGTAAAAGTCACTGGGAGCTAAATCAGGAGAATAAGGTGGGTGGTCAAGCAACTCGTACTTTAATTCGTTGATTTTAGCCATTGTTAAAACACTCTTGTGCGCTGGTGCGTTGTCTTGATAAAAAATTATTTTTTTGTGTTGTAAGCCAGGACGTTTTTTTCGAATTTGTACTTTTAATTGATCTAAAAGGTTGCAATAGTACTCTGGATTTATTGTTTTACCCTTTTGCAGATAGTCAATCAATAAAATACCTTTGAAGTCCCAAAAAACCGTTGCCATAACCTTACCAGCCGATTGAATTGTTTTTGCCTTCTTTGGGGCACTTCATCCAGCTTCAGTCCATTGTTTGGATTGTTCTTTTGTCTCTGGAGTATAGTGGTGGATCCATGTCTCATCAACAGTTATGAAACGACGCTTAAAACCATTTTATTTCGCTGAAAACGATCCAAACAAGCTTGATAAATGTTCATTCTTATGCGTTTTTGGTCGACTGTTAACAGGTGCGGCACCCATCTTGCAGAAAGCCTTTTCATCTGTAGTTCTTCATGCAAAATTAAATGGACTCGATCATTTGAGATGCCCATGATATTAGCTATTTCACGCACTTTTATTCGTCGATCGTTTAATACCATATCATGCACTTTGGCTACAATTTCTGTTGTTGTTGCTGGTTTTGGACGTCCACTACGTGGTTCATCTTCAATGCTTGTACGACCACGTTTAAATTCAGCAACCCAATTTTTTACTGTTGCATATGAAGGAGCACTTTCACCTAGCACATTCACCATATCATTATGAATTTCTTGTCCCGATAAACCTTTTTTATGTAAATATTTAATGACACCACGCATTTCTAATTTTTCCATTGTAAAAAAATCGCAGATGCGTCTTTTGTGAACACCTGTTTCTATATGAAGGAGTTGCCAGATCGAAACAAAATTTAACATGTGTTCATAGCAGAGATGGAAGTTTCCAAAACTTTTAACTTTTTTCTGTTTATACCGCGCTTTTTGTGCTAGGCTGAGAAGTTTCCGAACCGCCCTCGTACATATATTTGAGCTAGACCCACAGTGACTAGAGCACTAGAGGAGTCTAGGCCAGCTAGCTCCGAAGGGTCTCTCGCAGGTGTGTGTTCCTCCCGTCCTCTAGCCTAACGACCGTCACAATCAAAAGAAATAATCTAAATTAAACACATACAATTACATACAAGACAAAACACATCCAGATAGGGAGGAAGATGTAGCCTCCAGCCGCCCTTCCCAACCATGGTGACAATTAATCCCTTATCAATTTTAATGACCCCTTATACCCGCTCACACCTGGCACTTACCCTCGCTCACTTCACCACCCCATTTCTAAAAAACTTTAGCTGCTCATCTTTTTTCTCTCTCTCTCTAAATTATATCAAAACAAGTGTACCGATCGACTCAGAATCAACTGCTGATTCAATTTAACGATGTCTAGCTGCCCGTCCGACCGTCTTTCTATATAAAGCTTATACTTAAACTAAAGGTCGGAATTTTGATCGCATCTTCGTGAAAGTTTGCAAAAGTTAGATTTTATTTTTTAGCTCTATCTGCCACCTATTACATCTAATCTGTATGAAATTGATCACGGTGCATTAATTTGGTAAGCAAAAATTAGAAATGTTGAACAATTGCGATAAATTTTTAGAAGTTGCAACGATTCGGGTTCCCTTGGAATTGACAAGGTATACTTTTAGTGTTTCCATACAAATTCAAGTAGAAACCTGCAATTAAAGCACTTGTTTGGTTTTGTTTTCAAAAAGGACAGCACCACACATGACTGTTGTGGAATTCTCTATCTTAAGGATTAATTTCGATCCATCCGCCATGCGGCTGGTACGACCGACCATTTTGTAGTTAATTTGTTTACTCATTATGTGTAGTGTTTTTTTTTCACTTTTATATAAACACAAGTAAATTAACGTGTTAATAATTACATGTTTCACAAACTTATACACACTCACACACATGAGTCACTCCACGTTAAAACGACCAAAAAAAAAATATACACGTTTGAGCGCAGACGACTTTTTGTCTATGTTGATGATAAAAAATATTTTTAAATATGCTTTTTTACAAAACAGTTGTTTTATTTAATATTTAAAAAAGTAAGTAAAAAACAAACAAATATTTCATTACACTGTGGAAAATTTAACTAAAATCTGAAAAAAGGCGAGAAATTCGTTTGGGCTCACTCTACTTAAAAGTCAAAATAGAAAGTTAATACAAAATCCAAGCGAACGTTTATATTTGATTCATATTTAATATGTCCCCCTTTGTTCTGTATGACGGAAAAAATTAGATTTGGCATCGATTTTATCAAATTTAAAATGGTTTGAAGCTAATGTGGGACCAACACTCCTTAATCGATAAATTAGGTCGTTGATTGTTGAAAACTGTCTTCCACCCTCGTATACCTTAGCTGCGAAAATGACACATAGGTTTTCTATTGAATTGCAATCAGGACTGCAAGCCGGCCATGATGTTTTTGTCAAAAAAAACACGCTTTTGTTTGTATGAATCGAGGCGTTATCTTGCTGGAAAATTACTTCGTCCTTCAAAATTTTATCAAGATCCGCGTTCCGTGTTACATTATTTGAACCATACCATTTTTTCTAAACTCCTGGGGTATTGTTGTTGTTACAACAATATATTTGGTTTCAAAGTCCTGCTCGGGATTTGCTTCGTAATTCCGGTAAAGGAAACGCACCATTTGAACTGGATGCGTCCAAAGAGCTCGGCCTTGAAGAGGTGCAGCAAGTCATGTGGTGCCTAATGGCAGATGGAACAAATGTCCAGAACATGAGCCACAATTTGAGCCCCAAACGAATTGAGCAGGCTGCACCATTCAGATCCCAGCTTAGCCAGAAACACGCGCGACTGCCGTGTCTACGCACGGTAAGGAGCTTCTTCTCCTCATGTAGATAGTCCTTAGACTACACGAAGAGACAGCCTGTTTATGCTCTTAGGTCGGCATACTGGCAAGTCTGAATTTTAATTCATTGCGCCGTACTCGTATTTGCCGATCTTAGTAAGAGGTCGACAAGTTATCTTTGTCTGATCTTCAAGCACTCTCGTACTAGGTACTAGATGGGGCGTGGCGAATTCTCCAAACTATCGTCAGCTAGTCTTATTTATAGTCGATTTGCTAATTACAAATTTTCAACAGCTTCTTATGAATATTATTAAAATTATTATGCGAATACCAAAAGTGGGCGGAATGGTGCACCAAATATAACTGAATGAGGGCGTGTCTTCTACTTTTTTCGTACATATGTATAAAGCCGTAATCAAAAAAAAATGGATTTCGCAATTAAGCCAACTTCACGCACTGGGTGACAGGTTAAGTGGTTTCTAATCTGCACTGAAACAGTGACATTTGTGTGGTACCAGATACTAGAAGGGGCGTGGCTAGGAATCTAATTTTTTATAGTCGATTTGCTAATTAAACGTTTTCAGCAGCTTCTTATGTATATTATTATTGTTATGCGAATACCAAAAGTGGGCGTAATGGTGCACTGGTAACAGAATAAAGGCGTGCCATCTACTCTTTTCGTACAAAGCCGTTATAAAAGATTAAAATGGATTTCGCAATTAAGCGAACTTCGCGCACTGGGTGACAGGTTAAGTGGTCTCTAATCTGCACTGAAACAGTGACATTTGTGTGGTACCTGGTACCAGAAGGGGCGTGGCTAGGAATCTAATTTTTTGTCACCAAGTTTATCCTTAAACGCTGGTCTTAAGTATCGATATTGGATAAGAGTTACATTAAAGATAATTGAAGAATAAAAAAGTGGGCAGCATGGTTTATTCGTATGGGAGGCATCAGAACGGGGCGTGTCCACCTTCATTTTTGGTATGCAAGTACAAAGGCTTTACAAAAATATTATGTGGTTCACAATTTCCGATAATTTTAGGCACAGGATAAAAAGTTACGTGGGTTCTAATCTGCACTGAACAAAAGTAATTCGCGTTGGAGTCACCAAAAGTGGCGTAGCCAGGAATTCGATTATTTGCCACTTTGTTAAGCTTATAACCCTGTTCTTAAGTATTAATTTTAAGTTAGATTTTACGAAAAGCATTAAAGGTATTTCAAAAATACCAAAAGTAGGTGTAATGGTAGATTTGTATGTAACGTACCAGCGTCCAAGCGTTTTACATGATTTTCGCTGCGATAGCTTCAACCATGGTGCGCCATCGCAACATGAGCAGGCGACGGCCAGCGCCACTTAAGGCCAATCCCGCCGGTTCCAATTCGAAGCTTGCTATATGGACAGAACTTCCCACTTTGTAAGGGGCTGAGACCTATCTTAAACCTCTGTTGTTCTATGGGTCACAGCATACGGTTGCAATGAAACTCCACACCGAGCCAAAGCTCTCACCGCGAATTGGATTTAAACCTTAGCCACCACGATACTCACCGAAGGGCCGCATCTACCAGTCAGGCCAGAACAACAGTTCTGGGGTCTGCTGACTAACTGTGGTACCAGACTTTAGTCTCCGGTCATACATCGAAGCCCAGCTACTGCCAATTATCGAATTATACAACGCGCGACTGGTCACCAAAAGTTAAAGACATCGGTCGCAAATATGCAGAAACAAGTGCCTACATATAGATATTACGGTCTAAAACCATGATGTACATGGACATGGCTTCCTCACCGCTCGAAGCGAGTTCTATCGCTACCTCTTTTATTCGACGACGGTGAACGGTGAAACCATGTTTTAGACTAGGCCCGACCGACCCCTTAACTAGACCCGAGGGCCTATAATTACTGCGTCAATTCTTTAAAAAGACCCATTATTCCCAGTCATCCGTGGTACCGGATAACCTCCGGTTAGGGTCTGTAACCAAAGTTATTCGCAGTATTAGTTCCATGTAATCAGCGAACTGGTAGCCCCCGTAGCAGCAGATGTCGAAAGTGAAAAGATAACTAAACGCCAGTTACAGTAAACAAGAGACAAGCGATCAGTCAACGAAACCACGACGCCTAGAGAAGGCCTGACAGGTGACTGATTAATCCTAACTTGGCCTGCACTAGAGGAGAACAACCCACTGAATTCCCACGGATTACCAGCCCATGGCGTAAGGGTCCCGAATGTACTCATAGAGAGGGCATACGCACAAGACATGCAGCCAGTCCTCGACTGGCGCTCCACAATTACATGCCTGACTATCGCTCAGGGCCCTTTAAAAATGCATTAAGAGATCCGTGCCCGATCAGCAAGAAACCCAGAAAAAAGCCGGAGCCAAAATTCGGATTACTACCGACAAAATTAACATCACAGATGAACCTATAGGTACCCAAACACTTTCGCTGGCATCCATCTGGACCGCCATCTAGATGTGATACACTCACGCAACAGCGATTTGCAATCCCGATCATCGATACCCTCCACCCCCTCTTTCACCCAATTGTTAGGCTGCATTGGCAACCTTCTCTTGATCCTGAAAGTAATACCGCAACGTATAGCCGCAAGGTAAAAAAGAGCTACACTAAGCGGCTCCTGATGAGCCTCTGTAGAGACCGTGTGCCACACTGAAAGTAATGCCCGCAAAACTGCCCTCTGGGAAGAGAGTATTCTGCGATACCCGACAGCGGACTTAAATGTCTCATACCAGACCGATGATCCATAAGTTAAACAGGCAGCGAATAGACCACCGTACATAAAGCGTACAGCACGTCTACTAAGACCCCATTCTATTCTTAGAATACAACGTACCTCTTCAATCAAAGTTGACTAGCTTTTCACGCAAGCGGACAAGCTGAGGTAGAAAACTCATCTTTTCTACCATCGTTATGTCAAGGTTCTTTACTTGCGTCTTGTATGTACGTCCAACTCAATTGAACTTAACAATGGGATGCGGGTTCAGCTACATTGCGCCTTCCAGCAACATTGTCGCAGATTTGTCCCAGCAGCAATACGAACACCCCAAGCACTGACTGTGGCCATCAACCTGGAGCTCAGCTGTTCCATCCTAGAACAAGACTGGGACTTAACAAGGATGAACGGGTCATCGGCATAGGCACAAACCTTGCTATCTAGACTGAGCTGCCGCAACAACGGGTACATCATGAGGCTCCAAATAAATGGACCACATATGGAACCCTGCGGACAACCCCGGACAACATCGATCTAAACGTGGTCTGCAGCACCGAACGTACACGCCCGTCTGCCAGAAAAATAACTCCTCAAGAGTTCAATTTCTTGACAACTTACCTCAGTCAAGCACACTGTTCCAGCTAAGATAGTCAAAGGCATCTTTGAAATCTACAAACACTTCTAACACATACTTTACTGACGACGCCCCTGCACTATGCCTTACATGCAGCTAGTCATCCTCTACACTTCGACCCCGCTTGAATTCGAACTACCATTCGCATTCAGTTTCATTCAACCTCTTCTGAAGCCGGGTGACGATATTCCTCTTCAGCACTTTTCCAAGTACTAGAGAAAGACTGATCTCCCGATGAGCGAGGATCGATCCGCACCCTATCAGGCAACCTCAGGAGGACTACGACCCCGGTCTTTCAGTCTTCCAATCGCGTAGAAACGTACTCTCCTGTACAAATTTCTAAAGCAGGCCTTCAAGTACTCGGGAATGACCTTCTTGATGTTTTTACACATCTCTCCAGTCAAACCGTCCATAACCGGGGACCTGCGATATCTAACTGCAGCCATGTTCTGATCTGTGGAAAGTACTGAGGTAGAAGAGGAAGACTGATCTCCCGATGAGCGAGGATTGATCCGCACCCTATCAGGCAAACTCAGGAGGACTACGACCCCGGTCTTCCAGTCTTCCAATCGCGTTGAAACGTACTCTCCTGTACACATTTCACAAGCAGGCCTTCAAGTACTCGGGAATGAACTTCCTGAGGTTTTTACATATCTCTCCAGTCAAACCGTCCATAACCGGGGACCTGCGATATCTAACTGCAGCCATGTTCTGATCTGTGGAAAGTACTGAGGTAGAAGAGGAAGACTGATCTCCCGATGAGCGAGGATTGATCCGCACCCTATCAGGCAACCTCAGGACTACGACCCCGGTCTTCCAGTCTTCCAATCGCGTTGAAACGTACTCTCCTGTACACATTTCTCAAGCAGGCCTTCAAGTACTCGGGAATGACCTTCCTGATGTTTTTACACATCTCTCCAGTCAAACCGTCCATAACCGGGGACCTGCGATATCTAACTGCAGCCATGTTCTGATCTGTGGAAAGTTCTGAGGTAGAAGAGGAAGACTGATCCCCCGATAAGCGCGAGGATTGCTCTGCACCCTATCAGGCAAACTCAGGAGGACTACGACCCCGGCAGTCTTCCAATCGCGTTGAAACGTACTCTCCTGTACACATTTCTCAAGCAGGCCTTCAAGTACTCGGGAATGAACTTCCAGACATTTTTACACATCTCTCCAGTCAAACCGTCCGTAACCGGGGACCTGCGATATCTAACTGCAGCCATGTTCTGATCTGTGGAAAGTACTGAGGTAGAAGAGGAAGACTGATCCCCCGAGGATTGCTCTGCACCCTATCAGACGACTTCTGGAGGACTACTAGACTTGCAGTCTTGCGATAGCGTGTTAACGTTTCCCCCTGTACAGATTTCCAAAACAAGGCCTTCAACTCGGGAATGACCTTCCAGAGGTTTTTTCACATCTCTCCAGTCAAACCGTCCATAACCGGGACATGCGAAATCTAACTGCAGCCATGGTCTGTGGAAAGTACCATACGGGGTGTGGAAATATGGCCCATTTTTAATCTTCTTAAGCAGTTTTGGAAAAATCTTGCGACATGCAACATTCGTGCGAACTATCCGCGAACATGGCTCAAATGACCTAAAAAGTCATGAAACGTATTTGGTTAAATCGAATGTAGGGTCTTAAATGCTTTTTTCGATTTGTTACACTTTTTGTCCGTACCAAATGATATACGAGGGTTGCTATATATATTCTGGCCTTGGCAACACTAAGTGTTGTCTGGCGCCATCTGACATTTCCTTTGGAAAGTTTGAATTTTTTTTTGCATAAACGTACTTAGAACGTTTTAACGTACGACCATCATTTCTGTTGTTAACAGTGACTTGCAAAAATCAATTTGGCAAAAAATGGAATTAACTCGTGAGCAGACCTTGTCATACTCTCGGAGGGTGTAGAAAAAGAACCCATTCGATCTTTATCAAAAAATAAATAAAGACCGCAGAAAGCGCAAAAATAATGTCTTTAAACGTTTACAAAACCAAACTGATGTAAAAATCGCCATATTTGTTAAAAAATCATAAAAAAAATGTTTGTGGTATTAATAAATAGGCCCAAAGATAATCCATAAGACCTATTCAAAAAGATATCAAACTCCAAAATGTACACATGTGAACAGGATTACACATGTGAGCAGCATCTTCAAAATGCCATCCAATTTCAAGTGTTCTTAAAATCTCCTAATGAATTTTTTAGATTTTGTCCCCGATACACGTATAAATAGTTTTAAAAGAGAAAAGATCCCTAAAACATTTAGAAATATCGGAATCATGTAAAACTTGTTGTTGTCCGCTTTGACATGGAATGACCCATATGCACTCATACATTGCCATACTCTTTTAAATTGTATTGAAATTTCATATGAATAAACACATTGAAAGCAATTAATTTGTGGCATATATTAAATGGCCAGATGTATGTACGAGTAGGTGGGTCCGTATTACCATAAAACTGGTCATTCTTCCAGCTTTTGACGCATGGAATTTAAGAACATTTGTGCGCGCGTGTGTGTGTGCTTTTATTAATGGTCGTTCCAGGGAGAATGTCTTTATTTACATAAAATGAACATGCATTTGTTCATTTTATGCGACTGTATAGGTGACTATTTTGAGTATGTGTGTGTGAGTGTAATTCAGTTTTCACAAAACTTTAAATTGCCATTAAACGGTCGCAAAACAAAATAATCCGAAATGCATTTGTGACGAATGTTTTATTCATAATTTATGCCTCTTTTTTAATACCGTTGATTATTGAAAAAATAAAGCCGTTACATTTAAATATAATTTTGATAAATGAGAAAGAAATTATATTACATTTTAATGTGAAAACCCTTAGCGTAGGTTTCATGGCGGCCGAAAAAAATCGAAAAATGTTGGCGATTAAAATCTAAAAATCGAGAAAAAAATATCAGAAGTATAGCAAAATGGAAGCATGATATAATTATTTTTTTCCACAGTGTACGAATTTCTAGATAAAAATGCTTTTTTGTAATAATTTTGTAAGAGGATATTTTAATTTTACCACTGTCGCCCATTATTTAAATTCGGTTTGACATACCATAAATAGTGCCCAAAGAGAACATACAGACTTTTTTTGCCAACCGAATGATAGAGGTTACATGCACCGCGAGCGCTCTATTAGTACAACCGAATGTTAGTTGGTGCTCTGTTATTGAACATACCAAGTAACCGAACTTTCAGAAGAAAATTTTTGGATCTAAAAATCCACAAGCCACACTACGAGGGCGGTTCGGAAAGTTCTTAGCCTATCAATGAATGAGAATAGTTATTTTTTCAAAAATATTTTTATTTTACAATATAATCTCCTGAAACTTCAATACACTTAGTCCAACGCTTATCTAGCAATTCTATCCCTTGATTAAAATAGTTTTCCTCAAGGTCTTCAAAATAGTGGTTTACAACTGTAATTGCATCTTCATTTGAGGTAAAACGCTTGCCAGCGAGGTTTTTTTTAGATTTGGGAACAGGGAAAAGTCACTGGGAGCTAAATCGGGAGAATAAGGTGGGTGGTCAAGCAACTCTGCTTTAATTCGTTGATTTTAGCCATTGTTAAAACACTCTTGTGCGCTGGTGCGTTGTCTTGATGAAAAATTATTTTTTTGTGTTGTAAGCCAGGACGTTTTTCTCGAATTTGTACATTTAATTGATCTAAAAGGTTGCAATAGTTCTCTGGATTTATTGTTTTACCCTTTTGCAGATAGTCAATCAATAAAATACCTTTGAAGTCCCAAAAAACCGTTGCCATAACCTTACCAGCCGATTGAATTGTTTTTGCCTTCTTTGGGGCACTTCCTCCAGCTTCAGTCCATTGTTTGGATTGTTCTTTTGTCTCTGGAGTATAGTGGTGGATCCATGTCTCATCAACAGTTATGAAACGACGCTTAAAATCCATTTTATTTCGCTGAAAACTATCCAAACAAGCTTGAGAAATGTTCATTCTTCTGCGTTTTTGGCCGACTGTTAACAAGTCCGGCACCCATCTTGCAGAAAGCTTTTTCATCTGTAGTTCTTCATGCAAAATTAAATGGACTCGATCTTTTGAGATACCCATGATATTAGCTATTTCACGCACTTTTATTCGTCGATCATTTAATACCATATCATGCACTTTGGCTACAATTTCTGTTGTTCTTGCTGTTTTTGGACGTCCACTACGTGGTTCATCTTCAATGCTTGTACGACCACGTTAAAATTCAGCAACCCAATTTTTTACTGTTGCATATGAAGGAGCACTTTCACCTAACACATTCACCATATCATTATGAATTTCTTGTCCCGATAAACTTTTTTTATGTAAATATGTAATGACACCTCGCATTTCTAATTTTTCCATTGTAAAAAAATCGCGGATGCGTTTTTTGTGAACACCAGTTTATATATGAAGGAGTTGCCAGATCGATACAAAATTTAACATCTGTTCATAGCAGAGATGGAAGTTTCCAAAACACTTCTTCTGTTTATATCGCGCTTTTTGAGCTAGGCTAAGAAGTTTCCGGACCGCCCTCGTAGAGAACAAATTCGTTGGCGATTTTTTTGCCAACCGAAAGAATGAGGTTAGATGCAGATGTGCTCTGTAATTTACAGCTACTGAAAATGTAGTATCGGTGCTACATTGCAAGTGTCCTTTCCTTTAGAAGATAACTTTTGGATCTAAAAATCCACATTCCAAACTAGATTAACAAAAAAAATCTTTAAATTGTATTCAGAGACAAAAAACTGTTTGCTTACACAATGGAAATACTTGCAGTACTCCCAGAGGGAGCCATGACTAATTAAAAGCGGAAAACGATGATGGATGTTTTTTAATGGAAAAAAATGTGGGTTATCGATTGGTTTAATGTCAGTAACAACCAAATTATTTAAAAAAAAAGACATTAAACATCCCGTTTTTGGTTATGACAAAGCTTATGTTATAATCACTAATAATTGGTTACAACAACAACAGTTTTGCAAACCAATTGTTTGTGACAGCAGGTGGTTGAAACCAAAAATAGGTTGTCTAATGGTATTTTTTAAAAATAATTATATTTTTATTGACTTTCTTGCTTCTCATTGGTATGACCGCTGAACAAGTGAATACAGTATGATAGTCATATTTATCATTTTATGAATTTGGAACCGAATATCCATTACGATTACAAACATTTGTTGATTGCGGCCGAAATTCATCTTTTACAAGCGGATCATTGTAGTTCCAACCAATTTTCAACTATAATTTTTTTGAATGGATATTACGGTTATGGCAGCAACAGGGTGGCTGATGAATATGGCACATTAAGAAATTAAAATAACTTTTTTTTTTAGTTTATGGCATTGAGTAGTTTTATTAACGCTTTAACATTCACACAATAGCTTAGTTAGTTTTAAAAATAATGAAATTTTAATGCCCCCTGCTCGGTGATGCATGTAAGGCATCTTATCAAAAAGTTGTTTATAACTCCTTGGAGAGTTGAGACAGGAAAAGCCGCAATTGTTTTTCGAATGGATTGCTTTAGTTCATTCAAATTAAGTGGTTTTGTTTTGTAGACTTCCTGTTTGCAATAACCCCACAAGTCAGGTGCAGTAAGGTCAGGCGAACTGGGCGGCATGTGGAGTTTCTGGATATCAGCTTATTGGGAAATTTTCGTCGCAATTCTGCCATAACAGGTCGGGCTTGCTAAACCCTTCACAGTTCAAATAAATTCTTATTCGGCGTAATTCTGGATAGAAAAATTCTCGAAATTGGCCTCTTTAGACATGAAAAGACAGTTCAACATGTTTCCGTCCTCTTCCACCATTTAAAGCATCTTCTGGCAAAGTTCCAAGCGAATCGGGAAGTCTGCTGCGTTCAGTTTGTTGGCCATTTGAATTTTATATGGGAATAAGTCCAAATCTTTGTGCATAATTGACTGCAACGACTGTCTGCTTATGCCCATTTGAGCAGATAAACTTCTTGTCAAAACTCTTGTATTGTTTTGTATGGCAGCAGCTACAGCAGCGATTGTTTGCTACATCCGAACTAAAGGGTTTCGATGGTAAGGTCTTTTGTTGGCTGTCCCATGCTAAGCGAAATTGTAAACAAGTCTCATTATTGTCCATCTGCTTAGAGGATTGCCGTCAACGTGCGCCTATACTCTCCTTGAACCGAAACTAGGGACTCCAGTGCGTGATAGCGGCGGACATCCCAAATTCTTGTTTCAGTGTCCCAGTTATCCATTTTTGTTAAATCTAAAAATTAATCTGCAAAATAAAAAATAATTAACCAGATTCATTAAATAAAAAAAGTTATTAATTTTTTTGTAGCGGCTTTCATCAGCCACCCTGTAGTATTAGCTTTGTATAAATTTGTTAGTTTGTACCAACAATTAGTGATAAGAACAAAAATGCCTTAATTGGGAGTCACTTTTTCTAAGTATTTTCGAAATAAAACCGAAAAAATTACTTCTGTGTCCCTTATTAAATTGAGACGAAGTCCAGGTTGGTAAAGAGAATTTATGCAGGCACTATTTCGTCCTTTAACTATCACAAGGAAAAGATTGCCGTGTGTTATAAAAAAAAATTGCCCAGTAGCAGCCAGTATGGAAGAAGACCCAGAAATGCCAATACGACATTGCTATGATCGATTAAGAATCGCCAGATAAACCTGGCTTATTTTGGGGTTGGACTTTGAATCAATTGAGCCTCATCTGAGCCATGTTTTCTGAGCTGTGGTCTGAGGAAACATTTATTAGGGATCTGGTGTGGTTCCAGATTATTGCAAGAAGTTATTTGAGTGTCATTTCAGGGGAAGGCCCGCTGCTACAAAATATTAGATGTATTAACCTTGGGTATTTTTGGTAAAACAGTTTAAACCTAGTTATTTTTGTTCGTGACTTATTAAAAAATATGGCTAGTATATGGTCACGGCAACACTAATATGTTTTCTGCAATAAAAGTATGTTCGTCGCAAACATAATATTGTTTGTTAATTCTAATTTGACAATAGTATGATTGCGGCAATATTAATATTGTTGAAATGTAAAAAGAGTATTATTGCCATATTTAAAAATAAAAATATTATTGCAGCAACAATTTAAATATGGTGGGTTTAACAAAACTATTGTTTTTGGGGTTTTGTAGTAACAATAACATGATTATGGCAATCGTACTGTATCATTGTACAGGATGGTCCATCTAGAGGCATTTTTCTAGAACAAAAAAAAATATAAAAATTCAAATCAAGTGTGGAATCTTTATAAGTAATTTAAAGGACATTTTATGGCATTTATTTTTTGAAAATAATTTCCTTCAAATGTTGGCAACTGTTTTATGGAAATACGCGTTCGGCGAGAAACGGGAAGATCCGCTGTTTTCGACCAAAGTTGTGTTCAGTGATGAGGCACATTTCTGGCTCAACGGCAAAGTCAATAAACAAAATTGTCGCATTTGGGCTGAAGAGCAACAAGAAGAAGTTTAAGAGGTGCCATTATACCCAGAGAAAACCACGCTTTGGTGCGGTTTATAAGCTGGTGGAACCATCGGTACATATTTTTTTTAAAAAATGATGATGGCCGGAACGTAACCGTGAATGGTGCTCGCTATCGCGCCATGATATCGATCTTTATGTTACCTGAAATTAAAGCCCATAATCTTGACACTTGGTTTCAACAGGACGGTGAAACTTATCAAACAGCTGCTCAAACAATGTGTCTATTGAGAGGTCATTTTGAAAAGCAGCTAATTTTACGTTTTAGACAGTTGATTAGTCCGCCTAAATCGAGTGATATTACACCTTTAGACATTTTTCTTTGGGGTTACGCGAAGTCCAAAGCCTATGCTGACAAACCAGCTACGATTCAGCCTTTGGAAGCCAACATTACGCGTGTCATTAAAGCCATACCGGTCGAAATGATCGAACGAGTCATCCAAAATTGGACCCTCAGAATGGAAACCCTGGGGCGTAGTTGCGGCCAACATTTGCAGGAAATTATACTCAAAAAATAAATGCCATAAAATGTCGTTTCAAATTACCAATAAAGATTCCACACTGGATTTGAATTTTTATATTTTTTTTGTTCTGAAAAATACCTCTAGATGGATCACCCTTTATTTTTTCTTAATTTTAATATGTTTTTTTAAAATAATGTTATTGTTACGAATCATATGCAATAAATATATTTTTATATTTTTTTGGTTAACTGAATTATTTTAAATAAGTGAAATGCTTACGTTTTTTAAACGATATTTGTTTTGTTAAATAAATCACTCCTATTATTTTTAAATAATTTACCTAATACAAATCTCAATTGTTGACAACATAGCCCAATCAAATAATTTTGGGGATCATAGTATGGTTGAGTCAAATGATGCTATGATTGTACGGATCACAACATAGTTGCGTGTGAACCATACTAAGATTGTATGTGAATCATACTATGATTGTAGGGATCATTGTATGTTTGTGTGTGAATCATTCTATAGTTTTGAGTTTCATAATATTGTTGTGCAACAACCATATACCCAACAATAGTACGATAATCTTCGAATATTGTCATCCATCTAACCATATTTTTTTTTCATCGTACACTTACCACCTTTTCTGTTTTGTAGATCAATAGGAAGCGATCATAGTGGGCTCGAGCACTGTCCTCTACGCGCATTTGTCCTAAATCCTCCAGCTCCAAGGGCTCTTTATAGCCAAACCACAGCAGCGGCGTCAACCACCAGAAGCAGGCCTTGGAATAGAAAGTAGCCAAAGTGTGTTTATAGCCGATTTTCTCATAGTCCTCGAGGTAATCGGGGCGGTAGCGCTAGAAAGACAAACAAATATAAAATGAAACATAAAATTGTGGTTTTATGAAAAATATTTATTACTAAAGTATTACGCAATTGACTAAATATATTTAATAATACGAGTCATTTGTAATCTTTTGTATTCGGCCTTGAATTATGAAGTTAAAATTAATAATATGTACAGGGTGCGGCAAAAGTCGCGAAGGGATTTCAAAAATTAATAACATTAATAAACAATATTAATTTCAATTTTTTTTTTAAAAGGTTCCAACACAATAAGGTTATATAGACCCTGAATTATTAACATGGAAATACAAAATCAAATCTATGTACTATAAACTTATTTCTATTAATACAATATATTGATTATTTCTATACACTATGTATGTGTGTATGTATGTATGTTCATAGGTTTTACATTCTAAAGTTAAATCGAATTATATAAATTTATTTCAGTAAGGAATTTTTTGACAGTATCGAATTTATTTTCGTTTAATAAGATTTTAATATCTCTGATTTTATATTTATTTCTACTTTCTTGAGAATTGTTGCATTCGTTAAATATATGGTATATGGTTAATGTTTGACCACAGTTGCATTGGGGTGGAGGTGATTTTTCAATCAGATGCCTATGTGTAAGTAGACAATGTCCAATTTTCAGTCTGTTTAGTTTAACTTGGTCTGATCTAGGTAAGCTAGGTTGGTTGTATCTAGGTTGGACACAGTCCTGAATGTGAAATAGTTTTGTCTGGTTATCTGCCCTCCATATCTCGTTCCAGAGTCCAAATATATATTTCTTGATAGGTCCTTTATAGTCAGAAAGTTGGATCCCAATTTCAGGATCGATGTCTAATGTCAGGGCCCCTTTTGCCAATTGGTCTACTTTCTCATTCCCAACAATATATAGATGGCTTGGTATCCACATAAAAGTCACCTGATTATTAGGCATTTTAGACAGGGTTGATCTCAGTCGCTGAATAAGAATGTTTCTACTGAAGGTCACTTAATTAATAAACAATTAATAACTTTAATTTGTTTCCCCTTTTTCTTTTTAGGACTTGTCAAATAAATCTGGGAGATTAATCATGGAAAGTTGCAACATTATCCACCGAGCCAAATCAAAGAATTTTATTTTGAACATCATCGATCAATAATTCAAACTTAACGGGCCTATCGTTGTCATTTTAATGTGCGGAATTTACCCTCCGAATCAATGATTCGACAAGGCTCAGTGAGGAATCTTCCACGAAGCGGAAGACCACATTCTGTATCTAATGTAGAAAATATTCAACGCGTTCAGGAGAGTACTCGTATTTAGGTCTTAACGCAGAATTTTAAGGAGAAATTTACATATTTTTCCATAAAGGTGCAGTTAGTGCAACACTTAAGCCAGGAGTTTCCCAAGAACGAATAATTTATGCACTTCGCTTCCAAGAATTGGCAAGAGAACCTAATAAATTCATTCATTGGCTAATAATGAGCGATGAAGCCCATTTCCACTTAAATGGTTTTGTTAACAAACAGAACTGCAGAATATGGTTTACTGAGAACCCAATGGTGCTTCATCAGCGAGAATTACATTTAATTAAGTTACAGTATGGTGCGCAATTACAACCCAAAGAATTATTGGACCATTCTTTTTCGAAGATAACAATGGCAATGCTGTTATCTCTTAATGGCAAGCGATACCGAGATGTGCTCCAAACAAATTTAAGGCCTGCTCTTTCTGACAATCCAGAGATGTGGTTCCAACAAGATGGGGCCACTGCTTGAACCACTATGCACCTTCTAAGGGCAATTTTTGGCCAACGTTTAATTTTCAAAAATTAGCAATCAATTGACCTGCCCGTTTAAACTTGAAGTTTCCTTGTATCCTTTGAAGTATCCTTTGGGGATATTTAAAAGAGAAGGTGTATAGCAAAAAACGGAGAACCATTTAAAAACCACAGAAGGAGAATATTTGGGCTGAAATAAGAGCGTTGCAGCCAGATACTCTGATTAGTGTCATGGAAAATGCTCTTGAAAGAGCTCAACTTTGCGCGGCTGAAAATGCTGGCTTGGCACCCAATGACTTCTTTTTATTCCCGCACATCAAGAAAAAATGCGTGGTCAACGATTTTCGTCGCCAGAAGATGCTGTTGAAGCGTTTAAAAAACATGTTTTGGAGGTGTCTCAATCGGAGTGGAAAAAGTGCTTCGACTATTGGTTTGAGTGTATGCATAAGTGTAAAAACCATGCTGGAGAATACTTTGAAAAACAATGAAACCATTTTTGATGATAAATATTCGCATTTTCATTAGTAGGCCAGAAATATATATAGCAGCCCTCGTACAACTGATGCAGTTAATAAAGAGATAAATACGACCCGTCAAGATGTGACTAGACTATGTTCAACGTTATCCATTCTTAATCCTTAACCCAATGTTTCCAATGTTAATGCTTGGGCATACGGCGAAAATGAATATGCATACGATTTCGCTGACGAGGATATACGAGGGCGGCCGCAAAACTAACTGGCCTGGCATATTTTCTGTTTAACTAGCAACTTTTTTTGTATTTTTTTTTTTTGTTTTTTAAAAGCAATCTTTTATAAGCCATCTGTCAAAATTACCGAAATATTTAATGATTATTTTCTTTGTTACAGGTGATTTAAGTAAACAAGTTTTATAATTTTTGAAAAATGGAAAATAAAGAGTTTCGAGCGGCAATTAAACACTTTTATATGAAAGGTTATATGCCACAATTGATCAAAGATGAATTGGATTCTGTTCATGGTGATAATGCACCATCATACTCCACCGTGAAATCCTGGGTTCAACAATTTAAAATGGCTCGTTCAAGTACGGAAGATGAAGAACGCTCTGGAAGACCGAAAACTGCTACTACTATTGAAAACATTAGAAAAATATTTAATGAAGTGACTAAAGATAGACGAATAAAGCTCAGAGAAGTTGCTGATATTGTTAAAATTCACGAAAAACAAGTTTGGAGTAGTTTACATGATGAACTCCACATGAAAAAGCTACCAGCAAGATGGGTGCCGCGTTTGTTGACTTTGCCCTAAAAAATCGTCCGTTGGACCAATTCCGAGGAGCTTTTAGCGATTTATCAGCGTAATCCAATAGAGTTTTTGCGCCGATTCATAGCTGTTGATGAAACATGGATCCATCACTACATCCCAGAATTCAAAGCCCAGTCAAAACAATGGATAGAAGCTGGTAAAAGTGGTCCCAAGAAGGCGAAAACTGTTAAGTCAGCAGGAAAAGTAATGGCCACAGTATTTTGGGATGCAAGGGGTATCATATTTATTGATTATCTTGAGAAAGGAAAAACTATAAATAGTGAATATTATTGTGCATTATTGGATCGGTTGAGTGAAGAAATCAAGATAAAACGACCGCATTTAAAAAAAAATGTTCCTTTTCATCAAGATAATGCTCCTTCATACACTGCATTTTTAACTCAACAAAAACTGGCCGAATTACGATTTGAAATTGCTCCGCATCCACCATAAAGTCCAGATTTAGCCCCTTCTGATTATTTCTTGTTTCCAAATTTAAAAACAATTCTCGGTGGCAAAAATTTTTCGTCCAATATTGCTGAAGCTGAGGCATATTTTGAAGGTCTTGAAAAATCTTATTTTTCGGATGGAATTAAAAAACTTGAAAAACGTTTGATGAAGTGTATTGAGTTGGAAGGAGATTATGTTGAAAAATAAATAATAATAATACCAAAAAAAAAACGGTTCTTTTTATGTTAGGCCAGTTACTTTTGCGGTGGCCCTCGTAGTTCAGTTAATTATGTCAAACGAAAATATAAAGAGAACATCGACTCTGACAGAAGTCTTGAGGAAATACACCAAGTGGAAGATAAAGTTTTAAACAAAGATGTAACTGAACTCTTTGCAAGAGCTACTTTATGGGCTGAAGAGACAAATGCGAATGAGAAGAAAATTTTATTTTTAAAATAACTTAAAACCAGAGCTTTTTTTTATTTTTTTTTTCTCAGATTATAAAGGGTGTTTTTTATTGAGGTATAGAACTTCGAATTGAAATAAAACACAAGAAAATCGTTTTAATGTCCATCAATTTGGCTTTATTGGAAGGATAATTTTATGCCATTAATGTTTAAATATGATTTCGGGCATGTGGCCGCCGCGGCTGGCTCGAATAAAGCCAATTCTACAGGTCCAATTTTCAACCACTTTTTCGAGCATATGGGGCCGTATGTTGGCAATAACGCCACGAATGTTGGCTTCCAAGTCCCCTAACGTTTCTGCTTTGTTGGCGTAGACGAGCGACTTCACATATCCCCAAAGAAAATAATCCAATGGTGTCAAATCACACGATCTTGGTGGCCAATTGACAGGTCCATTCCGCGAAATTATGCGCTCATCGAATGTTTCCTTCAATAATTCGATTGTGACGTGCGCTGTGTGGCATGTAGAGCCGTCTTGTTGGAACCACAACTCATCCACATGCATGCCATCCAATTCGGGAACAAAATAGTCGGTTATCATGGCTCTATACCGGTCTCCATTAACGGTAACTGACTCTCCAGCATTATTTCGGAAGAAGTATGGCCCAATGACTCCACCAGCCCATAGAGCACACCAAACAGTCAGTTTTTGTGGATGTAATGGCGTCTCAAGGGTCTCATGTGGATTCTCTTCACTCCAAATGCGGCAATTTTGCTTGTTGACGTAGCCATTCAACCAAAAATGAGCCTCATCACTGAACAAAATTTTGTGATGAAAATCAGCATCGAGATGAATCTCATTTTCGGCCCATTTTGCAAGCGTTGTTCTTTTGTCAACCTGTTCATGATGAAATGGCAAACCAAACTAAATATTAATCACTTGACAGCTGACAAAATGGCCGCCAGTTAAAAAAGTGATGCCAACTTAAAGTTCTATACCCCAATAAAAAAACACCCTTTATAATATACAAAATGGAAATTTTTTTACACAAAATGACCCCCCGTTTTCAGCTTCGCAATGATGGGCTCATTTTAGAGCATTTTCTATAACATCTTTTAAAAATTGTGGCTGTAGCGTTCGAATTTCTGCAACAATGTTGACCTTGAGTCAAAGAATTTCTTCGGGCTTGTTTACATATACAAGGACTGCTATATATATTGCTGGCCTTATAATGAAAATGCAAATATTTATCATCAAAAATGGTTTTATTGTTTTTCAAAGTATTCTCCAGCATGATTTATACACTTTTGCATGCTCTCAAACCAATTGTCGAAGCACTTTTTCCACTCCGCTTGAGACACCTCCAAAATATGGTTTTTGAATGCTTCAACAGCATCTTCTGGCGACGAAAATCGTTGACCACGCATTTTTTCCTGATGTGCGGGAATAAAAAGAAGTCGTTGGGTGCCACGTCAGGGATGACCCATCAGTTCGACGTTTTGGCTGCTCAAAAAGGCGCTGGTTTGAGCCAATGTGTGAGAGCTCGCATTGTCATGGTGCACACTCGTCTTCGCCTTCTCTTGTTCTTTTTTCGAATTTCTCCGAAGACTTCAGGCAAACAAATTGTGGTGTACCACGCGGAACAATCGCCACATGACCAGTTGTGCCGAAGAAACGGTCGCCTGTGCTTCTTCCACGAACAAATTTCGTTGGGTTTGGCTCGTCTTCGAAGACCCACACGGTTGATTGCTGTTTTGTTTCGGTCTCATACGCATAGATCCTCGATTCGTTACCTGTGGCGATCTTATAAACTTCTTTTGAAACACCGCGATCGTATTTAATTAAAGTTTCTTTGCACCAATCGACACGAGCCTTTTTTTGAGCGATTGTCAAATTGTGCGGGATCCAACGAGAACAAACCTTGTTTACGGCCAGGTGTTCGTGCAATATCGAATGTTCTTATATGCTGGTGGAAGAAATGCCCAAGGATGCCTTTATCTCACATGACGATCTTGCATTATCAGTTCACGCACGGCATCAATGTTCTCTGGCCCAACGGCCGTTTTTGGCTGACATTCACGACCTTCGTCTTTGAGCGAGCGTCGGTCATGACTGAATTCATTAATGAATGAATTTAAAGTTCGTCGATGCACTCTTGTCGTGATAATTCACGTCGAAAATTGTGACAAATGATCGCACGAAAAGGTTCACGAGTTAATTCCAATTTTTTGCCAAATTGTTTTATTCAAGTTCCTATAAACAAAACAAATGATGATCGTACGTCAAATCGTACCTTCCAATGGAAATGTCAGATGGCGCCAGGCAACAGTTTTTTTTTAATTAATTTTTGGCGCTGGTGTATATAGAAATTCCAAATGGATGTATTAATTTAAGTGAAATTCAGAATGTACGAGTATGTTTGTATGATTATTGGAAAAAATTTTATGTTCTCACGGACTACAGTATGTGGATTGCTCCCGATTTGGCTCGCTGAAATATTTATACGGTTTTACTCCAAACAAAAAAAACGTAGTTTAGCCCCCGCCCTTATGATGAATTAATAAAATAATTTACCATTTGCCTTTAATGCAGGTGTTTTCATTTCGTAGCGTGTCATAGCTTTCCACGTTAAACGTACGCTGATAAAATCAACGCTAGCTTAAACTTATCGAGACTGTGGCCTAAGGTGACGCTTCAGGATACATGCGCCTAGACTTTCTCAAAACAACTGTTAGATATTGACAATGGAAAAATGGCTGTACATGAAAATACTGGATGCATAAAACTCCCAACCGATTGCTGCACAATCAACAACTAGCAAAATACTTACTTTCATCGACCACATATATCCCGATGTACACACACAGTACAAAAATCTTGAGTGGCTGGCAGAAAGAGCGATTTTGGCAACAAACAATGTGGACGTCAGTAGATTAAATTCCAAGATACAGCAGTTAGTGCCAGAGGTTTTGGTGTCATACAAATCTGTCGATGCAGTTTGCGATACTAACGAAGCTGTGAATTATCCAATTGGGTTTTTGAATTCATTGCATATGCCAGGCATGCCAACGCACCATTTACAACTGAAGGTTGGATCTCCAGTTATTTTGTTTCGGAATTTGAACCCTTTGCAATGGCACACGATTAGTCATTCAAAGATTAATGAAAAGCGTTATCGAAGCCAGGATTATGAATGGCAAGTTCCAGGGCGAAAATGCATTGCTGCCAAGAATCCCTATGATTCCTACAGATATGCCAATTGAATTCAAACGCATTTAATTCCCAATTAGATTGGCATTTGCAATGACGATCAACAAGTCACAAGGCCAAACGTTGACTGTTTGTGGCTTACATTTGGGTACAGCATGCTTTTCCCACGAACAACTATATGTGGCATGTTCTCGCGTGGGAAAACCATCCAGTTTGTTGATATTGGCTAAAGACGGACTGGCCAAGAATAGTGTACACTCCATTGCGCTGAGAGATTTTTTTATTGACATTATTATTAGTAGAAATGTGAATGACTATAGGGTGAGGTATTTTTTTCAGAACAAAAAAATATAAAAATTCAAATCAAGTGTGTAATCTTTATTGGTAATTTGAAAGGACATTTTTTTTCAAATGTTCGCAACTGTACGGGGGCGGTTCGGAAACTTCTTAGCCTAGCACAAAAAGCGCGGTATAAACAGAAAAAAGTTAAGTGTTTTGGAAACTTCCATCTCTGCTATGAACACATGTTAAATTTTGTTTCGATCTGGCAACTCCTTCATATAGAAACAGGTGTTCACAAAAGACGCATCCGCGATTTTTTTACAATGGAAAAATTAGAAATGCGTGGTGTCATTAAATATTTACCTAAAAAAGGTTTATCGGGACAAGAAATTCATAATGATATGGTGAATGTGTTAGGTGAAAGTGCTCCTTCATATGCAACAGTAAAAAATTGGGTTGCTGAATTTAAACGTGGTCGTACAAGCATTGAAGATGAACCACGTAATGGACGTCCAAAAACAGCAACAACAACATAAATTGTAGTCAAAGTGCATGATATGGGATTAAGTGATCGACGAATAAAAGTGCGTGAAATAGCTAATATCATGGGCATCTCAAATGATCGAGTCCATTTAATTTTGCATGAAGAACTACAGATGAAAAAGCTTTCTGCAAGATGGGTGCCGCACTTGTTAACAGTCGACCAAAAACGCATAAGAATGAACAGTTCTCAAGCTTGTTTGGATCGTTTTCAGCGAAATAAAATGGATTTTAAGCGTCGTTTCATAACTGTTTATGAGACATGGATCCACTACTATACTCCAGAGACAAAAGAACAATCCAAACAATGGACTGAAGCTGGAGGAAGTGCCCCAAAGAAGGCAAAAACAATTCAATCGGCTGGTAAGGTTATGGCAACGGTTTTTTGGGACTTCAAAGGTATTTTATTGATTGACTATCTGCAAAAGGGTAAAACAATAAATTCAGAGTACTATTGCAACCTTTAGATCAATTAAATGTACAAATTCGAGAAAAACGTCCCGGCTTACAACACAAAAAAATAATTTTTCATCAAGACAACGCACCAGCGTACAAGAGTGTTTTAACAATGGCTAAAATCAACGAATTAAAGTATGAGTTGCTTGACCACCCACCTTATTCTCCTGAATTAGCTCCCAGTGACTTTTACCTGTTCCCAAATCTAAAAAAAATTGCTTGCTGGCAAGCGTTTTACCTCAAATGAAGATGCAATTACAGTTGTAAACCACTATTTTGAAGACCTTGAGGAAAACTAATTTAATCAAGGGATAGTATTGCTAGATAAGTGTTGGACTAAGTGTATTGAAGTTTCAGGAGATTATATTGAAAAATAAAATATTTTTGAAAAACTAACTATTCTCTTTCATTGATAGGCTAAGAACTTTCCGAACCGCCGTCGTATTATGAAAATGAGCGTTCGGTGAGAAACGGGAAGATCCGCTGTTTTCGATTAAAATTTTGTTCAGTGATGAGGGCCATTTCTGGCTCAACGGCAAAGTCAATAAACAAAATTGCCGCATTTGGACTGAAGAGAAACCAGAAGAGGTTCAAGAGGTGCCATTATATCCAGAGAAAACCACGGTTTGGTGCGGTTTATGGGCTGGTGGAATTATCGTTCCATATTTCTTCAAAAATGATAATGGTCGAAACGTAACTTTCAATGGTGCTCGCTATTGCTCTATCATATCGGACTTTTTACCACTTAATATTGAAGCCCGTAATCTTGACGACACTTGGTTGCAACAAGACGGTGCCACTTGCTATACAGCTTCTCAAACAATGGATCTAATGAGAGGTCATTTCGAAAAGTAGCAAATTTCGACATTTTTCTTAGGGGGTTACGTAAAGTCTATGCTGGCAAACCAGCTACGATTCAGATTTTAGAGTCCAACATTACGCGTGTCATTAAAGCCATAACGGACGAAATGCTCGAACGAGTCATCCAAAATTGGACCCTCAGAATGGAAACCCTGAGGCGTAATTGCGGCCAACATTTGATAGAAATTATATTCAAAAAATAAATGCCATAAAATGTCCTTTCAAATTACCAATAAAGATTCCACACTTGATTTGAATTTTTATATTTTTTTTAGCTCTGAAAAAATACCTCTAGATGGATCAGCCTATATAAGGGCCGTTTTGCAAGTACTTATCGTAACTAAATTAGAGTGTGCTAACTGTAAATAATACCCCTGGACCACAGTGTGGTGAGCCTATAAATATCAAGCGTTTCATAGACAATAGTGTACCAAGCGTGCACATCCATTTCTGCGTATGAGTGATATGCAAGTGTTTGTCAGTCATACGCTCCGGGGGACAAATTAAAAACATGTCCTGTTGTTGTTTTCACCACGAATATA
Source organism: Hydrotaea diabolus (assembly GCA_963513945.1). NCBI lineage: Eukaryota > Metazoa > Arthropoda > Insecta > Diptera > Muscidae > Hydrotaea > Hydrotaea diabolus. The sequence continues at coordinate 19,609,599 of OY740717.1, forward strand.
GCAAACACACCGTCCTAACCTACATATGTACTTTCGACAAAGACCGTTCAACGAGTTTATCAAATTTCCATCATAACTGGTAAATCTGTAACATTCCAAACAATCGATAAGAAAAAAAATACAAAAACAAACTACGATGAGCACTTGCCAAATAACTCTTCAGTCCCTCCATCCGTGAGAGAGAGATTTGTGGCGAGAAACAAAAAAAGATGAAAAACCAAGATGCAGCATGAACAACTTCTATAAAACGAATCATACTCATAAATAGTTTTTGTGTCATGCTTTACATGTTAAATATTTTATGCTGCACGAGTATGAGTGCACACAGATGTGCATGCATACATACATATGTAAGTATGTACAGATGTTCAAGCACGGTCTTGTTATTGTCTCTATTTGCAGCGCGGTTGGGGAAGGTTGCGCTTTTTTCGGGTTTTGCATGAATTTGGATCAGGATAAAAAAGGGAAGTGTTTTTTTCATTGTTTAGTTTTTTTTCGTTGTCGTTGCTAAAGTGTTGCATTTCTCGGGGAGCAGCTGCAGCTGACGATACTTGCATTTTATCACTTTTTATGATATCAGTTCGCTTTCGGGGCAGGGATTTTTTTTGCTATTTTTTTTTCATTCCAATTCACATATTTCGCATGATCGTAAGAGTTTGTAACGTGGAGTGTTTCGGAGGATGGTTGTATGCTTCCAAGTGGCCTTTCGGCTGGGCATTGAAGGGAAACAGTGCGAAAGGTGGTATAGTAGGGTGTTTGGGATTTAACTCCATCATTTCATCATATGAATAAATGGCTGGAGTGTAGTTGCACTACAGTTAAGCAGAGATTTATAAATGCCAGCTTCTTCCTTTGGTTATGTGTATGGTGTTCTTTGGGAATTGCAGCATATCCAGTGGATCCATATGCTATCAACTTTGTTTTATGTCAGCGGAAGTGGAGTTTTGAATTGTAAAAGCTTATTGTTGTTGGCTATTGTTTAGAGAGCTTGATGTATTGTTATTTTATATTTCGACAATTTTAATATGATTTCCTTTTTATACTCTAACCCAACTGGGTAAAAGGGTATGTGAGTATTTCCAGGATCGCGAACGGGACACTCGTACGCAATATCGTCGTCGTCCGCCAGTCGCAGCAGCTAAATAAATTAAACAAAAATCCCCCGCATCAAAAACAAAACACGATCTGCCATGAGAAAGGAAAATAAATGAAATCACGTTTGTTAAATTCAAATGAAATTTTCTTTCGGGCTGGTGGGCCACAAATAGGGTGTGGTAAAAAAGATAATCGCAATATACGTTGTCTACTATCAGTTGATATTACACTGTGCAACACAAATCAGAGTCCCTCCAGTTTTACTGTATGTTGCACTGTTATGGTTTTTAAAGTTATCGGTCCATATTTTTTTTAAAATGAGGAGTGTCATTAAAAAACCATTAACGGGCTGTGAATAGGACTATGATTAGAATTTATTTTGCCTACGCAAGTTGAGAATAATCCTAACATATGGTTTCAGCAAGATGAAGCCACTGCGCAGACAGCAAGAAGAAACATCTTCTTAACTTAACCTTGAAGTCATAAGTCTTATTTGGGCCACCCAGTTTCAATATAACTGATGGTCAACGATAGTCCCCTAAACTTGCGTTTAATAGTCTAATATATTGAGTAACGTACCGTAAAAAAGCTGAAAATTATAGTCTTGTAGTGACAGACAACAGGCGAGGGTAAGTCGCTATGGCAAAAACTTTTAACTTCACGAGACTTTTTTGTATTTTCTTTGTATACAAGAACTGATTGGCTTTATGCACCATAAACCGTTTTATTTGAAAATTTGAAATTTATAAAAAAAAATTATTCAATTTATACAGTAAGCGAGCTATAAGCGAGCTCGCTTAAACTCGCTAAAAGTTATTCACAAATAACTTTATTCCAAAAAATTTATTTTAAGAAAACAAACAAGTTTTAACACACATTGCCTGTCTATAGTTGTCTGTAAACAAATCATTTTTATATTTATGTACCGTAAGCGACCTTCTAAGCAAGTTGCTAAAAGAACACGGCCAATATGTGAACTTTTTTTGTACTTTAAGTTAATTCCCTTCCGTTTGAAGTTTTAAATTGCTTTTAATTTTTTTGAAGTTAACTCGTAGTTAAAATGTCTCTTTCATGCAAAAACAAAAACAATTCTTTTAATATTAGCGATTTTTTACTTATATTGACTGAAGTTTTTTTTTTTCAATCAGTTTTTTGTCACCAAGTTCGGGCAACCCTGTTAGGTACGAACTGATGGACTGTTTGCACTTCGTACGGAAGCATTTGTAAGTTTTTCACTAAAATTCGCAGTCCGTCTGGTGACAAATGTGTTATTAGACCAATAATCACTTTTGCCTCTCCCATCTGGCATAAAGCGGCAAATTCACATCTTAAACGTCTGCAAGTCATCCAAAATAAATGTTTAAAGATGATTAACAACAAACATTAGCGATACTCTACAACGGCCCTCCACGAAGAGACCGGCTATGAACTCCTTGAAAATTTCATCCAACACATAAATGAAAGTCATTTCCGAAAAACTGCAGACTCTCCTTATGAAATATTAAGAGAATGTAACGAATTATTATAAATCTTTGTATTTTACAAAAAAAAATTAACAAACCAAAAATATTGTTTATATAGAAAATTATTTGTTACAATAATGACACTATTTTCAATATTTTTTTCTTATGTTTGACCCTTAAAGTAGAAAAATGCAGAATAAGGTTTTTCTTATCCTTTTTACCTTCTAAACTATTATAACGAAATAAATTTCTTAAAAAACAACCGTGTATCTCCAATTGCTGTGATAAAACTCAAACTACTGTAACATATCCTACGTAAGATTGACATGTATTCTTTGGATTAATAAATAATTTAAAAAAAAAAAACAATGTCTGATTGATGTTTCATCGCTCAGCCATAGCCAGTGTCGCAGAGTTCGACATTCTTGATCGAACGACAAGTCCTGTGCATGCTCTCGTATGATTGCAGCTATGCGCCGAAAATCGACGTCGAAACTCACGCTGGGCCAAGACCACCATTCGAATATTGCACAAAAAATTCAGCTTCACGTTGGCAAGTCGAGCTATCTAAATTGTTTATGGAACAAAAGTTGTTCGAAATCGAATTCAAACGTGATTGCGTTATATTTGGCCGGAAAATCACTGCCAGCTTTATTCGTCAACTGAGCCATCTTGAAGAGAATAAAATGTTTGGGCATCGCACAATAAATCGTTGTAATGATACAAGCAGCATTGCCAAACGTTTTAGTGGTAGACATAAAATAACCGCAACAGCACATGGAATGGTTCAGAAAATGAAGGCTCGACTTCAGCAAAGAACTGAAAATATTTTAGTAAAGCATCTAATGCATATTTCAAAATGAGCTCAAGGTTTCCCTTATAAGTTCCAAAAGAAACGATCTTACATCAAAGAAAAAAAAATTGACTTGAAAGAGAAAAAGATTTATTACGCTTGTACGAACGTGGCGAATTTTCAAGCATTGTGCCCTCTGATGAAAAAATTTTTCTATTCCTATTACTAAAAATGAAGGCACTTATACCCGTTATTTGTACCGTTATTCGCCTCAGAGACCGATAAACCATTTTTATGGCCGAAGACGTGGAATTTGATGATCTTTGGTTTGGACAGGATGGAACTCTATGCCACACAGCGGATGTTCGTCATTTCAGAGCTGCAAATGGACGCCGTTGCACCTCTTTGAAAGTATAGGCTACTACTTTTTTAAATTTTAAAGAATGCATTTATGTAAGGATTTTAAAGACATCCTTTTTACCTTTAAAAATCTGATAATAATGCCAAGATACTCCTTTTTCAGATGAACGACTTCAACGACATCGTAGGATAAGCAGAAATATTTAACGAACAGCGGCATTAACTACTTTTAAAAATTAATTTTTAAAATTTAAATTATTTCGGTATTTGTTTTTGATTGATAACACAAAAAACCTAAAAAAAAGTGTAAAACACAAATAATTTTGAATTTTAGGCTTTTGTTTAAGTTTAAATGTTAAAAAATTGCACCTCTAAACGGGATATAAGTGTTAACCAATACAGGCTTGCTGTGATATGTTTCACATTACAATCCCACGACAGACGGTTTTGTGGAACGAATTGAGCCGAAGAGCAATTCCTTCCAACATTTAAAGTGAAAAGCAGCAAAAACCTGAATAGTTCACGCATGGTACCATAAGCAAGAAACTAAACCAACCACACATGGTTCGATTTATTGACAGTCACTTAGAAGAAAATGTTAAAAATAAATTTTTGTGAATGTTTGATATACAATTATTACTTTTAAAACCTCAAAAATTGTCTCTAAAAATTTTTAAAAAATAATATAATATAGTGTGATCCATCTAGATGTATTTTATCAGAACAAAAAAAAAATCAAATCAAGTGTGGAATCTTTATTGATAATTTGAAAGGACATTTTATGGCATTTATTATTTGAAAATAATAATGTTGGCATCTGTATTACGGAAATGAGCGTTCGGTGTGAAACGGGATGATCCGCTGTATTCGACCAAAATTTTGTTCAGTGATGAGGCCCATTTCTGGCTCAACGGCAAAGTCAATAAACAAAATTGCTGCATTTGGGCTGAAGAGCAACAAGAAGAGATTCAAATGGTGCCATTATACCCAAAGGTGGAATATCGGTGCATATTATTTCAAAAATGTGATGGCCGGAACGTAACTGTGAAAGGTGCTCGCTATCGCGCCATGATATCGATCTTTATGCGACCTGAAATTGAAGCCCGTAATCTTGAAACCAACAGGACGGTGCCACTTGCCAAACAGCTGCTTAAACAATGGATCTATTGAAAGGTCATTTCGAAAAGCAGCTAATTTCACGTTTTAGACAGGTGAGTTGGCCGCCTAGATCTAGTGATATCACACCTTTAGACATTTTTCTTTAGGGGTAACGTAAAGTCCAAAGTCTATGCTGACAAACCAGCTACGATTCAGGTTTTGGAAGCCAACATTATGCGTATCATTAAAGCCATGCCGGTCGAAATGCTCGAACGAGTCATCCAAAATTGAACCCTCAGAATGGAAACCCTGGGGCGTAGGTGCGGCCAACATTTGAAAGATAATTATTTTTAAAAAATATACGCCATAAAATGTCCTTTCAAATTACCAATAAAGATTCCACACTTGATTTGAATTTTTATATTTTTTTGATCTGAAAAAATACCTCTAGATTGATCACCCTATATAAAAGTTTGAACACGTAACAATTTTTTTTGTTTTTATTAAAGGCTTAATTGCTTTTTAGTAGCACTATACAGGGTGATTCATCCACGACTGGACAAATGTCATCAGCGTATTCCCCATTTCATGATAAAATGTCCATCTACGACCATGTCCGAATGCAAGAGGGCGAAATGGCAGCGGTTTAAACATTTTCGGATTGGTGGTCGCAGGGTCCTAGTGTAAAATTACTAAGTTATCTTGAAGATAATTATTTTCAAAAAATAAATGCCATAAAATGTCCTTTCAAATTGCCAATAAAGATTCCACACTTAATTTTAATATTTATATTTTTTTTGTTTTGAAAAATACCTCTGGATTGATCACCCTATATAAAAGTTTGAAAACCTAACAATTTGGTATGCTCTTATTAGAGGCTTAATTGCTTTTCAGTAGCACTATACAGGGTGATGTCACCAGCGTTTTCCTTGGCTCATTTCATGATAAAATGTCCATCTACGACCATGTCCGAATACAAGGGGTCGAAATGGCTGCGGTTTAAAAATTTTCGGATTGGTGGTCGGAGGGCAATGGTACAAAATTGCTAAGTTCTGAGCCAGTGGCTGGAATTTTTTTGTTTTGCATTTCAGTCAAATAGTCAAAACTTTGAAACGGTAGGACCTCTGGGCTTTGTTAAGGTAATTTTTGAAATGTAAGAGGTAGGGATATCTCTTAAAAAAAATTTCAAATCGCTGCCATTTCGTCCCTTGCATTTTTGGGAAGCCAAGGAATACGCTGGTGAAATTTGTCCAATCCAATAATAACATGTTGCAGAGAAGGAAGTTATAAATCATGCCGACGAACTGGGAGCAGCAGAAACCAGACCGAGGTGGAAGTCAGTACAGGGTTTTTGAAACTCTTTGGCCAGTCATTAATGTGGCAACCACGAGAAGATAGCTGTCCTACAATTCTAACAGGTTTCGTTATTGAACAGTGCTTGAGGCAAATGACTGCACGAGTGTGATTTATCTAAAGACATGATACAGAGAAGAAACTTAGTCAGCACCTGATATGTTCCTGCACATGACTGTCTCACCTACTTAGGTTGCCGGCTCTTAATGACTTTGCAGATGCTTCTCCTGAAACACTCGTCAAATTCAGCTTATTCGAATTTTCGAGAGCAATATGCAACCGAACTTCCCTCTCCTATTACACAATACTTCCCCTATTCCCTTTAACTAAGGGAACCATAATGGACGGTTAGTCTCGGGGCCGACTCGTTAGTTATTATCTCAACATGTGCCGTGCCATTCAACCTAACTTAACTTTGTATTCCTTAATCGTTTATTCATCTTTGTACGTACATACAAAATATGGTTGCCACGCCTCATTCTTGTACCTCCCACACAAATGAGAACGGTAAGTTTCAGGCAAAGAGAGTGATAATTTGTGGTTATGAATTTTATTGTTAAATTAAATCCTGCTGTGCGCAAGTTTATGCAAAAACATTCGCCGTCGTAGTGCGGTGCGCACCGACAAGAATGCTGAGAGTATGCGACAGAGGCTGGGGGCATGCGCTTGTCATCGTTCCCAACAACTCTTAATTTCACGCACCAGCCTGATGCGATTGTTGCATAACTACCTACTTGTTTCTTTGGGGAGTCTTCAATGAAACATGCAATTATTTTTTGGAGGATCTGCAGTTTTCTTTTAGGAAGTTTTGCATACGACCATCCTTTGTTCCTTAGAAAGCCCTATGACTTTTGCCTAGGATATTATCTGTTATACCTACAAATGTTTCTTGGTAAACACTACTGGTTTTAAGAAGGTAGTCCAGCTATAAATCTTATTATAGGCATAGGGTTTCCTCTTTGAAAGTCTCCTATAAGAACTACTTTTATTCCTCAAGAAGGTCTTTGGTTTCCTTTTACATAAAACGACCTCTATAAGACCGATTATTCTCTTAGAACACCCTACGTTTCCATTAAGCAAGTCTTAGAAAGTTTTCTAGAAGACCTACGATTATTCTCTAAGAACTTAAGAACAGTTTCCTTCTAGCAAGTCTTAGGAAGTGTTCTATAAGACCTATGATTACTCTATTAGGAAAACCTAAGATGTCCTTCCGGTAAGTCAAATTTAAGGGTCGATGTTGAATTTAAACCACACCTAAACGTCAAGTTTTTTTCTGCATTTCATTTGATATTTCAATCGGAAAAATCGTGCACAAATTTGAGCAAATCGGGTCTGCAGGATATTCGAAAACACCAGTGCATGCTCGTACAGCTCGTACTGCAGAAAATTTTGCTGCCGTTCGCGATAGTGTGGCTGAAGAGCCGTCCACCTCAACTCGTCGTCGTGCCCAACAATTGCACCTGTCACGCTCATCGTTGATGAGTATTATGCATAAAGACTTGCATTTACACGCTTTCAAGGTGCAATAGACTCAAGAACTAAAACCTCTTGACCATAACCAACGTCGTCAATGGTCAGAGTGGTGGCAAGAAATGGTATCGGCCCTTAAAATTAAATTACCTGTTTTATGACATATGGCTACTGGCCTGGCAAACGTAGCTTTCAGATCTCTACTATTCCATTACATTTTTAGGAACTGACTTCTAGCAAACTGCAACACCAACCTCAACCCTTGAAGAAAGTTCCTTTGGTCATCATAAAAAGTCAACAAGACGTTTTCTCTTAAAAAAAAACTCCTCTATAAGAGCAGTGATTGCCTTATAAATAAATCATCTATACACGCAGAAAAAAGTATGGTTGGGGTGACAATATTCAAAGAGGATCATACTATTGTTGGGTATATGGTTGTGACACAACAATATTATGATCCTCACAGCAAAAGTATGATTCACACTCAACCATACTATTATCTTCACAACCATTTTATGATCGTCACAACCATAGTATGTGTCTCATTCAACCATAGTATGATCCTTAAAACTATAGTATGATTCACACGCTACCATGCTATGATTCACACAACCATAGTATGATTCACACTCAACCATACTATGATCCCCAAAATTATTTATTAGGATTGGTTGTTGTTGTTATTAAAAAATAGAGATTTTTATAAAGAATGTTATTTTAAATTGCATTACTACTTACTCGTATATTAGTTCATAGCCAGATTTGAGGCCATGTTTTTATTAAACATTTTATTCAAGAAACAAAAATATATATTCCAACGGTCAAAATACTTTCAGTTGCCAGCAGGGGTGAATGCAACTTCACCATCCGTAGACACCAAGTAACGAATGTGATTAAACCATAATCAATGTCTATATATTTAAGTGCAGGCAGATTTTAAATAAACGAGAACCAGATGGTATTAGAGTATTTCACCGAACAAAGTAAACACAATAAAAATCCCTCCAACTACCTTCCGATTGTGTTGTTTTTTTAATGGACAGCAACCATTCACTGTATCGTGTGTATGTGTTTTTTTGATATACAAAAAACGCACACACATACATGTATGCTCTTTAAAACCTGTTTTTTTATGTTCATAGTCGCAACCATACTGTATGATTGCTTGATTAACGTAAATTTTAAACAACAATACTTTTGTTGCACCAACCATGTTTATATGGTCGTACAACCATATTTTCATTTCTAAATTTGGCAATAATATTTTATTGTTACCTTTCAACAATAGCAATATTGTCGCAATCATACTATTGTCAAAATGAAATTCAAAAAACAATACTTTGGTTGCGACGAGCATACTTTTATTGCAGAGAACATATTATTGTTGCGGTGACCATAGTGTAACCATATATGTTCTCTGCGTGTAGGACAGGCGATCATTTTACTATTCCGTTTTCTGTAAGGAAGTCTAACATTAGACCTAGAACCGCACATTATTAAGAGGTCGTCTAAAATACCTCGGATTGCTCTCTTAGTCTACGATAAGACCCCAGATTACGATATTCTCTGAGAAAATAAAAATGTAAAAAAAATTTGTTTGTAACGGGTGATCCACCTTAAGCTATTTTTTTCAATAGGGGTTTTCCACACAGATTACACGTGAGTTGTGTAAAACTTGATTTGTTTTTCTGTTCAGTATTGTTTGTCGTTTTATCATGGAAAGACTTACACCGTCACCGATTTAGTGTTTGGGCTCTTCAGAAGATCTTCTTCGAGCTTTCGACCAAAATATTGTCTAGTGATGAGGCTCCTTTTTCGCTCAACGGCAACGTCAATAAACAAAATTGCCGCATTTGGGCTGAAGAGCAACCAGAAGAGGTTCAAGTGGTACCATTATACCCAGAGAAAATCACGGTTTGATGCAGTTAATGGGATGATGGAATGAATCACGGGTTCATATTTTTTCAAAAAAAATAATGACCGGAACGTAACCGTGAATGGTGCTTGCTATCGCGCCATGATATCGGACTTTTTGTTACCTGAAATCGAAGCCCGTTGTCTTGACGACAATGGTTTTCAATAGGACGTTGTCACTTGTCATACAGCCGCTCAAACAATGGATCTATTAAGAGGTAATTTCAAAGACCAGCTAATTTCACGTTTTGGACCGGTGAGTTGGCCGCGTAGATCGTGTGATATCACACCCTTAGACCTTTTTCCTTGGGGGTTACGTAAAGTCCAAAGTCTGTACTGGCAAACCAGCTACGATGCAGGTTTTGGAAGTCAATACGACGAGAGTAATAACCGCCATACCGATCGAAATGATCGAGCGAGTCAATCTAAATTGGACCCTCAGAAAGGACACCCCGAGGAGCAGTTAGGGCCAACATTATTTGAAATTATATTAAAAAAATAAATGCCATAAAATAAACAATAAAGATTCCACACTTGATTGGAATTTTTTAATTTTTTTTTTGAAAAATACCTCTAGATTGATCACCCTATATTGCATTCTGCACTTGTTGTTGCGACTAGCCTCAAAAATGCGCTGATGGTGCTAAGGCAAATAAAAATATTGTTAAGTTACATAATCTGTAATGGCTTTGAATAAAACAATATTAGTTGCGGTGGAGCAAAGTAGCATTCGTCGCAGAATTAGATGGCCTTTAAAGTCACTGAAATGATTTCTAAAAATAAAACTTTTGATCTTTTGTTTAAACATTTCCACTAATCCCATGGCCATTTTATTGCACCTACTCCAAAACACTGAAAAAAATTATAACGCAACCTGGGAGGCCGTACACTTGTCCGGAAAAGGTAATGTTTTTATTTGTCTTTTCTGCGACAACAACAACAAAAATCCAACTAAACGACTTCCTTTTGGGATCCTCCATTACACGTACATATCCTATACGGTTAGCATAGAATTTTCCGCATGTAGTTTTTGTTTTCTCACAGTTTCGTTTGTAATTGTGAAGGTCGCTTGCACAATTCCACGTTGTTGAAAATTCAAAGGATTGTTTTTTTTCTGGTTCATTTTTTCCGAACGATTCGAAAAATACTCGTATATTGCAAGCCCCTCGCGTGTTGCTATAAAAAACAAAAACTAATCGTAAAATGCATTTACAACGAGTGGTTGGTTATTGTTTTTGGTGGTGGTGGTGGTGGTGGCAGTGATGTTTGAATGTTGGCGGGGGTGCTGGTGGTAGGGGCTGTTTCAAGAGTCTCTGGTGAATTGCAAAGCAATCTTTGTTTCCGGGCAGAGTAGCATAAATTTCATACAAACAGACGCATGTGCCAAGTATGCCAGCATCGTCGGCGGGAAAGTGGAGTGGACCTTGATTTCAGTTTCTACGTGTAGTTACACAAAGGAAACGTTATTTGAAACAAAAACCAAATGTCATCAGTCAAAAAAAAATGCAACTCTGTGTTACCTTATTAAAACGTTGTTTACTTTTGCACAGGCTTTCTCCACTTAAATATCTCAACAGGCAAGCAAAAAGATTTCGATAGAAAAATTTATTAGCAATTGCTTTTAGTTCTCAATAAATGTTGTTTAGTTCTTTTTTTATTTAATTTATTATTATTTTATATATAGAAATTTCGTCGGCGAACTTAAATGGCGGTGGGGACTGAATACTTGAATACAAATAGGCAAATCACAAGGTGTACCTATGTTTTCAGTTATAACAAAGTACAGCATCAGCAATAGTACAGGGTGGATCGCATTAATTTGCTTTTTTTGGAATGAAATAAAAAAATTACAAACCTTAGAAAAATTTATTTTATATTTTAATTATATTGAACAGTAAGAGAATTTTTAAAATTACATGGTTTTAAATAGTGTATCTGGCAAATAACGACCTTCGCTGTCCACACACTGTTGCATACGTTCTCTGAAGTTTTCATGAACTCTAACAGGCATGTCGACAGGTATTCTGCCAATGTCAGCCTCAATATTGTTTATTAGGTCTTCCAAGGTATTGGGACAGTTTATACACCTTCGACTTCAGGTAAACCCAAAGGAAGAAATCGCTAGGGCTAAGTCTGGTGAGCTTACCGGCCACTTCACATCACCCCTCACAGAGATAAGCCGTCCAGGAAACATTTGCCTCAAACAATTCATGGTAACCCTCGCTGTGTGTGCAGTGGCACCTTCCAGTTGGAACCATGTCACCTCTAATTGCATTGCCTTAAAAATCGGCTCAAAATCCGGTGGAGAGAACGTTTGGAAATGCCACAAGCAAGTGATTGCTTCTTAGCAGAGCGTTTCGGAAATTGCAGTACTGCTGCTCTAACTCTCTCGATGTTTTGTGGTTTTGTAATCCTTCTCTTAGGTCCCCTTCGTACACATGACACATTCCCTGCTGTTCTCGATGAAGTTACCCAATTTACAATTGATTGTCGTCCAGGAACAAGTCCGCGTGGGGGAACAGCGAATCATAAACGAAAAGCACGCTGCACTGCAATGGTCCAGTGTACATTTGAAAAATACGTTTCAACACAAAATGACCTCTCCTCACGTGTCCAATGCATGATGGCAACTGAAAGGTAGTTGAATACAAATCTCCCGTCAGCTACACTCTCCACTCTCTCGTCCAACAGTGCCGCCACAGCCTGCAGTGCAAAAAAAGAAAATTGCCGCGCTCCACCCTGTACATGTAGTCTCAAGCTTATAATGGGACAGTTATAAAAGGTAAAAACATAAGGGCATACAAATAATTCTGTGACTTTTTAAACTTCCCTCGTAGTTATATGAAATTGGAGAAACTTTGGACTAAGTGTATTGAGCTAAAAGGCGATTATGGGGAAAAACAATTTTTTTTTGCAAAAAAAAATGTGTTTTATTCAAAAAGTCACGGAATTGTTGATATACCCTCCTTTATACTATTCTCTAAATTAGAACAAAAAGAAATATAAAAATTCAAATCAAGTGTGGAATCTTTAATGGTAATTTGAAAGGACATTTTATGGCATTTATTTTTTTAAATATAATTTCCTTCAAATGTTGGCCGCAACTACGCCTCAGGGTTTCCATTCTAAGGGTCCAATTTTGGATGACTCGTTCGAGCATTTCGACCGGTGTGGCTTTAACGACACGCGTAATGTTGGCTTCCAAAACCTAAGTCGTAGCTGGATTGTCAGCATAGACTTTGGACTTTAGTAACCCGAAAGAAAAATGTTTAAAGGTGTGATATCACGCGATCTAGGCGGCCAATTCAACTGTCCAAAACGTGAAATTAGCTGCTTTTTGAAATGACCTCTCACTAGATCCATTGTTTGAGCAGCTGTATGGCAAGTGGCACCGTCCTGTTGAAACCAAGTGTCGTCAAGATTACGGGCTACAAATTCAGGTAGTAAAAAGTCCGATATGATAGAGCAATAGCGAGCACTATTGAAAGTTACGTTTCGACCATCATAATTTTTGAAGAAATATGGACCGACGATTCCACCAGCTTATAAACTGCACTAAACCGTGGTTTTCTCTAGGTATATTGACACCTCTTGAACCTCTTGTTATTGCTCTTCAGCCCAAATGCGGCAATTTTGTTTATTGACTTTGCCGTTGAGCCAGAAATGGGCCTCATCACTGAACAAAATTTGGTCGAAAACAGCGGATCTTCCCGTTTCACACCGAACGCTCATTTCCACAATACAGTTGACAACATTTGAAGGTAATTATTTTCAAAAAAAAAATCAATGCAATAAAATTCCACACTTAATGAATGAATCACGCTATAGCTTTATTTTTTTTGTTACGCTGCGATGTTCTTAACTTGTGGTTGTCTGAAAACCACTGAAATATACGTGGAAAATTTACAAAAGGTTATTCAGCAAAAAAATGACCTGCCATCAATTGTTTGGGGGCTTTGGACGGGAGTTTCGATGATTTTTCGACTGCCGGTAGTTGACAAATACGCAGCGTAAGAAAAAAGAAAGCTTCAGAGTGCCAGAGCCTTTATTCACAATACTGCAGCGCGTGCAGCTCAAAGTAATAATGGGACATATGGCAACCACACATACAGAGAAAAGTTTTGTTGCCACAACCGAAATTTTCGGCAACCGAATGTTGGTGGTTACAATAGAATGTTGATTTGGTATAAAACAATTTTCAGCAGAGGGAACTAACACTTTCGGTTAAAGAAAACAGGTATCGGTAATCACACCAGATTAAGATGTTTATTGGAACTGAATTTGTATATTGGTTGTTGTTGTATATTGCTGGTTACAAGTACCACCTTGCAATGGGTCAACTGAGTAAAATAAATACGTCTTTAGATAAGTGTTTTGTCTAAGCACTGTAATAATGTCCCAATCGGAAATGAATTAATTTAGGTATACTCGTATAACAATATTTACTGTCAAGGGTATACGAGCACAGCAATATTTACTGGGTGGCCGTAAATCGGGAAGAATGGGTCGCCACCAAATCCACCTATCTATGGTGACAATTCTGATAAAATCTGAATAATATCGCTAAATGGCACACAAGGAGAACAGATTTTTTTCCACATCCGAATTTTTTGGCAACCGAATGTTGGTGGTTTCAATTACTACGAGGGTTACTATATTTATTTCTGGCCTAGGCAACACTAAGTGTTGCCTGGCGTCATCTGACATTTCCATTGGAAATATTGACATTTTTTAGCATAAACGTACTCACAACGTTTTGACGTACGACCATCATTTGTGTTGTTACACTCACTATTTAAAATCAATAGAGCAAAAAAATGGAATTAACTCGTGAACATTTTCGTGCGATCATTTTTCACAACTTTCGACGTGGCTTATCACGACAAGAATGCATCGATGAACTTAAATCTTTGTATGGCGATGAAGCACCATCCTATAGCACTGGGAAAAACTGGTTTAATGAATTCAATCGTGGCTGACGAAGGTCGTCCAAAAACGGACGTTGTGCCAGAGAACATTGATGCCGTGCGTGAACTGATAATGCAAGATCGTCTTGTGACAAACCGAGAGATAGAGGCATCCTTGGGCATTTCTTCCACCAGCATACATTCGATATTGCATGGACACCTGGCCGTAAAATTGGTTTGTTCATATTGGATCGCGCATAATTTGACAATCGCTCAAAAAAAGGTCGATTGATGCAAAGAAATTTTGAAAAAATACGATCGCGGTGCTTCAAAAGACGTTTATAAGATCGTCACAGGTGACGAATCATGGATCTATGTATATGACCCCGAAACAAAGCAGCAATCGACCGTATGGGTATTTCAAGACGAGACAAATCCCATAAAAGTTGTTCGAGGAAGAAGTTCATCGAAGCAAATGATTGCATGTTTTCTGTATAATCGGCCATGTTGCCACAGTGCCTTTAGTAGAACGTAGGAGGTTAATTCTGAGTGGTATTCAACCATCTGTTTGCCAACAGTGTTCGAAGAAATGAGGAAAGATAATAAGAAAAGCTGAGCTCTCGCACATCAGCTGAAACGATGAGCTATTTGACCACTCATGATGTCGAATTGATTGGCCATCCACCGTACAGCCCTGATTTGGCACCCAATGACTTCTTCTTATTCCCTAGCATCAAGAAACAAATGCGTGGTCAACGTTTTTCATCGCCCGAAGCAGCTGTTGAAGCGTTTAAAAACATGTTTTGGAGGTGTCTCAATCGGAGTGGAAAAAGTGCTTCGAAAATTGGTTTGTGCGCATGGTAAAAAGTATATTGATCTTAAAGGAGAATATTTTGAAACCGAAATATAAATAGCAACCCCCGTAGAGCTTAAAACATAAAATCAGTTTAACATAATTTTGGAAACTATATTCAAATCAGAATCGATTTTTCAATTTCAATCGTTGGTGCAATAAACTCCAACTTCTATGAACCTTAAGGATGGATCGGCTAACAATTGCGACCTGAATTTGATAACAAGCTTTATATGGACGGACAGACAGACGATATTTAATCAAACCAGCTGGGTATCTTGTATTGATCGATACACTTTTAGGTGGATCTAGATCAAATATTTTTTGTAGTTAGAAACATTTGCGCATAGAGAAAGGGACCTAAGGGTAAAAAAATCAATTTTCACTTTTTTTATGATGTGGACAACATCTGAGCATCGAATGAGACCGATCCCATGCCCCAAAAGTGTTCCCTCCCAGAGATATGCGCGTTTTATGAAAGTAATGGTACACCAAAGATACACGTATTTAAATCTTTAAAATGGCTCTCCTAAACAAAACTGGTTTTTACCCTTAGATCCCTTTCTAATTTGCGCGTCACATATAATAACCTGTTGCAAAGATTGGTGCAGGGTATAAAAAAGGTATTCCGAACGTTCAAATATTGAATTGTCATTCCTTTTTTCATAAAACAACAAAAAACAGAAAAATCCGACAGCGACAAATCGGGTAAATCGACATGCCGGGTTTTGCTATTTAAAAAAAAACCGGAATGCCGTTATTCAGTTTTGGACACTGGAAATATCACGAGATTAAATAAATCTTTCGTTTTGTATCACGAGACTTTGACTCAACTCAACTCTAACTTTAAACTCAACTTAACCTCAATTAACTAGTGAAAATAATAAAATGTTCATATTTTCACTCTTCCTCTTGTTCCCCTTTCTCTCTCTCTCTCCCTCTCTCTCTCTCTCTCTCTCTCTCTCTCTCTCTCTCTCTCTCTCTCTCAATCACCTGTTGTCTATAAGTATTCGAGTACAAAAAGCATTTTACGATTTCTGTTGTTTATGAAAATCCTTGACCATAACAAGAAAGAGATTTTCCCAACAATATCTTCTGCTTCTCCGCATAAATCCCTATAAAATCAGATTTGCTATTTGATACTTGGTCCAGTGTTGTTGTTGCTGTTGTATTGTTTTGCATTAAATATAAATAATATGAATTTTGTAGTTGGTGGGGATAGCTGCTGTTGGTTTCTCCGTGTGTGTTTATGAGTTTTCTAAACAATCAGTGTCTGTTTAAGTCGTCGTGGGGCTGCCTGCACTGCACATTCATTCGTTTTTGTAAATACGAGTTTCTGTTACAGAGTTGCATTTAGTTTTGGTTTTCACAGTTCGCTCTCTTGTTGCTGTTGTTTTTGGTGTTGCGGGTCTTTACGTTTTGTTAATGTTGCCACTTTCTTTTTTTTGTTTTTGGGTCTGAAGCAAAGTGGGAGAGATTGGTGGTGTTGTTGGGGCTATCCGACTGGGGATCGGACTTTGTGCTGTGGCTTTGCTGTGAACTGCTGTTCACTGGGATGTCGTCAAGTTAATGCTTTATTTTTATGCAAACAAAATGCAAATGCATTTTTGCTGTTTTCTGCTGCGGTTCATTGTTGTTTAATGTAACTGTCCTTCTTGTTGTTGCCGTTGTTGTTGTGGTTGGTATAAAAACAAATAAATTTCCGGATTTTATGAAAATTCCACTTCTGCGTTTCTTTTTGTTCCTCGTCTCCTTTTCGGAGAGCTGCTTGCATTCTATTTAGTGCCAACTCTTGTTGCGCCTTTGTCACGTTTAGTTCAGCCCCCTTACTTTGGTGGCTGCCCTGGGTGTAGGGCGGGAAGTGAAGATTCAAAAGTCCTTCTATCCCTTTAGCCGCTGCCTTTCCATATCTTTTGTCAGTATAGTATGTGAGCTTCTGTACACAATTTTCCAGTCAAGTGGCGGAAAACTACTTAGTTTATAAATTTACTTCCGCTGCAATGCCAACTAAAGTTCGTTTGTTCTTTAAAGGTTTTTTGGGAGTTTCTGTTTTACTTTGTAAAGATTTTGACATTTCCAGTTTCCTCTTAGTTTGTTGTTCTCGTACAGAATTATTTCGGTATTGATTTTTTGTGGATTTGAGAAAGTAATCCGGGAATATTTGCTGGACCAGCAGAAAAAAGTGCTTAAGCCACAGTTATGGCATGACACTTGAAAAAAATGATACAAAATGAAGGTTGATTGTTCAGACAATGATAAGGTTTTATGAATTCCGTGGAACGTATGCATACAAAACAAAAATTGGAAATCGGTCCGATACTCGTATAGTATGAAAGCTCTTATTTCATATATACTCGTATATTGACTTTATGCTTTTCACATTATTTTTAAATTTTTTTGATTTTTGTTAGTGTACAACCAGGCTTTAAATGGCTAAAGAACTGTTGGCAAAGCCATGATTTTTTTAATTTTCCTTAGCTAAAAAACCCTTAAAAAATATTAGCCAACACAAAGTATAGCTAAAAATTATAAATATGTTTTTGTTTTGTTTAAATTAATTCGGTCTTTTATCATTATTATGACTTTAACAGTTTTTATTCTGGTTCGAGACCTTTTTGTTGCTTCTTTTTCAGTATCAACTAAACAATTGGTGAAATGTATTGGTTACGGTTGTCAGGCGGACTGTACAGCTGTTTTTAAACCCGCCAAGGTTTTTCTTTAGCAGTCTTTGGCAACGATTACTTCGGCTACAAATCAAATGACTTATGCGGGAGTCTCTTTATGATTAATGAGAATTATACTTTGCGTATAGTCTTCGAACAGTGCGAAGAGCAATCTTTCTTCATAGCTCAATATCATTTATAGCACACTTCAAAATCCCTAGCTAGCTAAAGCTTTTTTTGTTTTGTTTACATTTTTTTGGCTTTTAAACATAATAAGCTAAGAGAAAAAAAAACAGTGACCAGCTAAAAAATTTCACAAAAAGCTGAAAAAAATGTGTCGTGGTGAGTTCAGTGTTGCTTACCCAATGTTGGACGTCATATAACAAACTTTTGTAATCGCGTTTTTTATTATCGAACATTTTCAAAAAATTTCCTACACTTAATAGATCTGTATTGTTGAAAATACAGGGTGGAGCGCGGTAATTTGCTTATTTGGGAATGAAATAAAAAAATTATGAACTTTAAAAAAAATTATTTTACATTTTAGATATATTGAACAGTAAGGGAATTTTTAAACTGCATGGTTTTAAATAGTGTATCTGGCAAATGTCGACCTTCAGTATCTACACACTCTTGCATACATTTTCTGAAGTTTTCATAAGCTCTAACAAACATGTCGACTGGTATTCGACCAATTTCAGCCTCAATATTGTTAATTAGGTCTTCCAAGGTGTTGGGACGGTTGATATACACCTTTGACTTTAGGTAACCCTAAAGGAAAAAATGGGGCTAAGTCTGGTGAGCGTGCCGGCCAGTTCACATCACCCCTCAAGGTGATAAAACGGCCCTCAAGGTGATAAAACATTTGCCTCAAACAATTCATGGTTACCCTCGCTGTATGTTCTGTGGCACCATCCTGTTGGAATCATGTATCCTGTAATTGCATTGCCTCAAGATCCGGCTGAAAAAATCTTGTATCATAGTCAAGCACCGTTCGGAGTTCACAGTTACGGCAAGCCGGTTATCCTGGAAAAAGTAAGGACCAATGATACCTACTCGTGAAATGACGCATCACACAGTTACGCGGTCCGAATGCAGAGGTCTCTGGTGAAGTCTCTGGGGTTTGTTTCACTCCAGTACCGCATATTTTGTTTGTTTACACACCCACTGAGGTTAAAATGTGTCTCATCAAAAAGGAACACAATTGCTTCACGGGGTATAGTTGCAAGAATGTCTTCACAAGAGGTCCGCCGTGACAAATAGTAAAATTTATTCGGGTGAATATTCAGTTCATCATAAAGAATCCGGTGGAGGGAACGTCTGGAATTGCCAAGAGCAAGTTATTGCTTTCGAGCAGAGTGTTTCGAAGATTACAGTTCTGCTGTTTTAACTCTCTCGATGTTTTGTGGTGTTATACTCCTTCTCTCAGGTCTCCTTCGTTCGTACACATGACACATTACCTGCTGTTTTCAATGAAGGTACCAAATTTGCAATTGATTTCCGTCCTGAAACACGTTCGCGTGGCACGATAAGCACGCTACACTGCAATGATCGAGTGCGCATTTGAAAAATACGCTTCAACACAAAATGACCTCTCCTTACATATCCAATGCAGATGGCAACTGGCGAATACCAATCTCCCGTCAGCCACTATAAACGACGCTCACTATCTTAGACCAACAGTGCCGCCACAGCCGGCAGTTAATAAAAGCAAATTACCGCGTTCCACCCTGTACTTTACCTATTATTTTTCTTAATTTTTTAGTGTACATCTTTTTTCGTTGAAGGAAAAAACTTTTGATCTTGATGAAAATTTAGTTCAACATACCAAAAGATGAAAGTCATGTTGATATTATGGTACAGAAAACTATCTGCACGGTTATATTAATCGAATTAAGATCACATTCTCGGTTGTCAGAACCGCACATTGTGGCAAATAATATTTTGGTAAAGAATTGCCCGCTTGTACCAACAATCAATCTTGACAGCAAACAATTTTATTGTAACTCCTAAATAAATTTATGAAACAAAGCAATACAGTTTAACATTGATTATCCGTGATTTAATTAAGGAATATACCAAAAAGAAAATGCCAAAATATTGTTGCTGTAACCAATTATTGGTGATGATAGCTAAAATGTTATTATAATCATAATCTGGTGAAACAATATTTTTAATCTCTTGCTTAAGGCAATTTTGTTTTAGTTTAATTAAAACTTAAAGCCAATCATTTAATAACATTTTTGGTAGCACAAATTTTCACTTTTTCTTCGACATGAGTGTGAATGCAAACAGTTTTTTGACTCTAACGAAATTTTGAAATTTTTACTTTGAACAAATGCGACATTTTTAGATCTAATCGTTGTGCAAAGTTTGTACCTATTGTACCTATAACAGACAGAGAAGCGGACGGACGAACGAACAAGCCTAGACCTTTAGCAGTACTTCCATTTTTTAGGAGTTGGACTGTACAATAGGGGGGGCCGATATTTAGGACAAAAATTTGTCGATCTTGTGCCATCGATTTTGCGATATCTTTTGGACTGAGGGAAAAAATTTCCAATACGACATATCAAAAGAATCATTTTCATTAAAATTGCATTTTTTGACTTTTTCTTAACTTTAATTTTAAAGGTTCTTTAGTAGGTAATAAAAAATACTTTTCTAAATTTAAGAGTGTTTTTTAGACGTTTTCAATCTGGCCACACTTTTTTCGATGTTTTCTCTTTTTGACAACTGTCACTTGATTTATGCTCAGTTTGGTTTGCCATTTCATAATAAATAGACTCACTTTGGAACAACTTTTGCAAATCGTGGTAAATGGGCCCAAAACGAGATGGCCACCGAACCCGATTTTTAGAAGAAAATTTTTTTCAGCGATGAAGTTCACTTTTGGTTCAATGGGTACGTTTACGGCGGTTCTTAGCCTAGCACAAAAAGCGCGGTATAAACAGAAAAAAGTTAGGTGTTTTGGAAACTTCCATCTCTGCTATGAACACATGTTAAATTTTGTTTCGATATGCCAACTCCTTCATATAGAAACAGATGTTCACAAAAGACGCATCCGGCATTTTTTTACAATGGAAAAATTAGAAATGCGTGATGTCATTAAATATTTACATAAAAAAGGTTTATCGGGGCATGAAATTCATAATGATATGGTGAATGTGTTAGGTGAAAGTGCTCCTTCATATGCAACAGTAAAAAATTGGGTTGCTGAATTTAAACGTGGTCGTACAAGCATTGAAGATGAATCACGTAGTGGACTTCCAAAAACAGCAACAACAACAGGAATTGTAGCCAAAGTGCATGATATGGTATTAAGTGATCGACGAATAAAAGTGCGTGAAATAGCTAATATCATGGGCATCTCAAATGATGGAGTCCATTTAATTTTGCATGAAGAACTACAGATGAAAAAGCTTTCTGCAAGATGGGTGCGGGACTTGTTAACAGTCGACCAAAAACGCATAAGAATGAACATTTCTCAAGCTTGTTTGGATCGTTTTCAGCGAAATAAAATGGATTTTAAGCGTCGTTTCATAACTGTTGATGAGACATGGATCCACCACTATACTCCAGAGACAAAAGAACAATCCAAACAATGGACTGAAGCTGGAGGAAGTGCCCCAAAGAAGGCAACAACAATTCAATCGGCTGGTAAGGTTATGGCAACGGTTTTTTGGGACTTCAAAGGTATTTTATTGATTGACTATCTGCAAAAGGGTAAAACAATTAATTCAGAGTACTATTGGAACCTTTTAGATCAATTAAATGTACAAATTCGAGAAAAACGTTCTGGCTTACAACACAAAAAAATATTTTTTCATCAAGACAACTCACCAGCGCACAAGAGTGTTTTAACAATGGCTAAAATCAACGAATTAAAGTACGAGTTGCTTGACCACCCACCTTATTCTCCTGATTTAGCTCCCAGTGACTTTTACCTGTTCCCAAATCTAAAAAAATTCTTTGCTGGCAAGCGTTTTACCTTAAATGTTGTAAGTGTTGTAATCCACTATTTTGAAGACCTTGAGGAAAACTATTTTAATCAAGGGATATAATTGCTAGATAAGCGTTGGACTAAGTGTATTGAAGTTTCAGGAGATTATATTGAAAAATAAATATATTTTTGAAAAACTAACTATTCTCTTTCATTGATAGGCTAATAACTTTGCGAACCGCCCTCGTATAAACATAATTGTAGCATTTGAAGTAATGAATATGCTTTTACACAAGCCATAGCTGAGACGCCGTTACATTTTCAAAAAGTCACTGTTTAGTGTGCTCCATAAGCAGAGGGAATTATTGGTCCATATTTCTCCAAAAATGAAGCTGGCCATAATGTAAGAGTACAATGGGAAACGCTATATAGACATGGCTAATAACTTTCGTGCCTGAATCGGAGGATGTTGATGTAGACCATCTTTGGTCAAACAAGGCGGCGCTACATGCCAACGAAAAAATCAATTTATTGAAGGAAACTTAAGGTCAGCGCATTATCTCGGGTGCCATTTAACAAGGCCATTTAACACCGCTGTACTTTTTGGTGGGGTTACGTGAAGTCGCTGTCTTCGCAGATAAACCCGACACGATTGACGCCTTGGAAGAGAATATTCGGCACGTTATTGCTGACATACGGACCCAAATGCTGTAAAAAGTAGTCGAAAATTGGGCCTCTTGGCTGCAATTTATTCGAGCCAGCCGCGGTGTTCACTTGCCCGAAATCATTTTTAAAACATAATGGCCAACCCTTATTATTATAATAAAGCTGTGATGTCCGAGAACATAACATTAAATTATATGCGTTTTATTTCTTCTTGAAAACCACACGCCTGAAAAATACACCTCGATTTTTTACGATTCTCTCAGTCGTATTTCTATTCTCACGCTTTCATATGTTATACTGCATTGTATGTGGCAATGTTTATTTGTGTATGTAAGAGTATATCACCTCGGAAAAGTTAAAATTAAAAAAAAAATATTACCTACAAAAAAAAAACTTAAAAATAAAAGTTAAGAAAAAGTAAAAAAAAAATTAAATTTGGGCGCCTCAAAAATGATTTTTTTTTCATATGTCGTAGTAGAACTTCTTTTCTCATGCCAAAAGCTATCGAAATATGTATATTAGGGGGGGTCAATTTGTATGGATCGAAAAAAAAGTCACCAAGCGGTTATCAAAATCGTAATCTACGATGAATTCTAAGAAAATTTTCCAAAGAAACCGTGTGTCTAAAATCAAAATCGAGCTTCCAATTTTTAACGAGAAAGTTTTCGTCCGTCTTTCCGTCTGTGGAAAACACGCTATAGTCCACAATAATAATGCTAGAGAGCTGACATTTTACAGAAAGATGTCTTGCTGAGAAGGTAAGGTCAAGTTCGAAAACGGGTTGGAAGGCTTTGTATTTTATGTTATGTTACCTCTCGCCTCATTAAAATTAAAATAAACAATTTTGCGATGTTTTGAAAATATCACACTTTTTATTTCAACATTACTTATTTTTAAGGTCTTTCTTGCTATCAATCAATCCTAGGTGTTACGTTTCGACTTTTAACTGTGACTGCCATAACACCATCGCGATTTTTTTCAGAGTGGGTCATTTTTTTTCTAATTTCTAATTATCTCTTTTTTCTACACATAAAACGAGAACTTTTTTAATACAAAAATTTCATAAATATTTAAATTTTTTTTGAAGATCACAACGAAAACTTTCTCGTTAAAAATCGGAAGCTCGATTTTAATTTTAGACACATGGTTTCTTTGGAAAATTTTCTTAGAATTCGTCGTAGATTACGATTGTGACAACCGCTTTGTCGAGAAAAAAAATTGACCCTACCTAATGTATATCCATAAATGTTTGTCCTTACAAATCGGTCCACCCTACTGTACACACCTTCGTATCAGGTAATTGCCTTAGCTTTCCGGTGTCCTTCGTTGTTAATAGCCAACAAAAGATACATTTTTAATATACCCGTATTTTCAATATACATATATAAGTATAGTGCACATTTTTATTAAGTTTTCAATTATTTTTTGCATTAAAACAAGAAACAATCATCCACCATTAATGCCACATTCATTATTAATATCAGCCATATGCAGCCGAAGCAGCAGCTACAGCAGCATGTCCTTCAAATTTCTGGCTACGGCGCATTCATTATGAACAATTTTGCCGTTAAGCAATTGCCAACTGGCGACCTGGGCCTTTGAATTTAAATTGAAAACAATTTTAATTAAAAACTTACCTCTTTGTAAACGGTAAAACCGTCAATGATGGCCAAAAACAATAAACACGCAGCCGATGTGGCCTGTGTGACCGATTCCAATTCCATAATTGAATCAAAATAAACAATTTCCGCCAATTCATAAATGCGTAAAACGAATATTAACACCATCAGGGTGCAGCTGACATACAGGAATTCTGGTGAAAGAAGAAACAAAAAAATATTTAACGTGCAAATGAAGAGCAAATGTGACAGAACAAACCAAAAAAAAAAAGAAAACAAAAATTGTATTCGTCCACCTACCCAGAGACTTTTTTATTTCGACAACGCGATGATACCACATTAACATTATGGTCAAAACGATGGCTGCCAGCGCATTGGCCAGCATCGATGACCCAATGACAACAACAATCACATCAATTTCACTTTCAGCGGATGTTGTTGGCTGCGGCAAATTACTTGGACTTCCGTTTCCCTCACTGCCACTATAGCTGGCATCAACCGCCACCGCTGATCCTCCTCCATCCGCATCGTTTAAATTGTTGGGCACCGGCAATAGAGCCTTCGCTAATTCTATGCTATTAATGGCCAACAATAATAGAGCGACGGCAGCTCGTAAATTATGGAACGTTAACAAAGTTTTATGGCACCTGCGAAAAAGAAAGAAAAAAAATGCAGGAAAGAATTTGAGAAAGTAAGAAAAACCGTAAGGATAAAGTCCAAAAGGAAAACATTAAATTGACGCTATTTTTTCCAATAAAACTCATCTCGGTGAGAAACTGTGACTGGGGTCACAGTTGTTAGAAGGGGGCGGGGGGAAAGGGGCCACAAGGCGTTAAACAAATTAAGTTTAATTGTAATTGCTTTGGATGGAGTTCAAAGTTGTTGGCAAATTTATGCGCTTACCTTCTCGAGCTGTTTTGCACAACCAACATATACTAAATGCTATTGAAGTGATACGAGCTAAGAGTGACTAAGGCAACACCTTTGGATTGCGTAGGGGTATAAGGTTGATAACTTGTTCAAATTGTAATGACTTGATGGTTCGAATATAAATCACAACATAAAGGGATTGTCATCTGAAAGCAAAATGTGCAGGGTGGAGCGCGGTAATTTGCTTTTTTGCACTGCAGGCTGTGGCGGCACTGTTGGTCGAAGAGAGTGGAGAGTGTGCATGGCTTATAGTGGCTGACGGGAGATTTGTATTTGCCTGCCTTTCAGTTGCCATCATGCATTGGACACGTGAGGAGAGGTCATTTTGTGTTGAAGCGTATTTTTTTAATGCTTAATTAACTCGATCATTGCAGTGCAGCGTGCTTTTCGTTTACGATTCGCTGTTCCCCCAAATATGCGATACTGGAGTGAAACAAACCCCAGAGAACTGTACCAGAGACCTCTGCATTTGGACCGCGTCAGTGTGTGATGTACCATATCACGAGTAAGCATGATTGGCCCTTACTTTTTCCAGGATAACCGTCTTGCCGTGACTGTGATGGCCAATATTTGATAGACATTTTCTTCAAAAAATAAATGCCAAAAAATGTTCTTCAATTGATTATAAACATTCCCCATTTAATTTGAATTTTCTGTGTTTTTGTCTTTAAAAAGGTAGGGAACCTCAAATTAATCACCCTATATTTAATTGTTAAATAAATCACTTCTATTATTTTTTATTTAATTTATTTTTAAATTATTTTCTTTATGAAAATCCCTATTGTTGAATTCCAACATGCCACAAATATAAAAAATAATTTTGGGGATCATAGTATGGTTGAGTGGGATCATATTATGGTTTTAGGGATCAAAACTTTGTTGCGTATGAAAAACAAAACTTTGTTGCGAATTCTATGGTTGTAAGGATGATGCTTTGAATGTATGTGAAACATATTATGGTTTAAAGTTTGTTTGTCATAATATGGTTGTGGGGAGCATAGTATGGTTTTATGTTAATCGCGATATTGTTGTGAGGATCATAATAATGTGCCACAAACATTAACCTAATAAAAGTATGATGCTCTCGAATATTGTCATCCTAATCATACGTTTTTCTTGCAAGATTGTACAGGGTGGGCGATTTAACAATTGCATTTTTAATCGGCTGTAAAACAAAAAGTACTGATAATGTTTTCACATTTCTTTTTAAATAGAAAAGGTTGAACTTTGTCATTTAATAATGGAACACTGGCTTAACAGTCTGAGGCATCCTATAACCCAATTTTTCAGTACATTTCGATTGTTTCGGATGGAATCTTTTCAATGGCTTCATCGATTTCATGTTTCAACGCTTCCATTGTCTCTGGATGTTTTGCGTAACAATTATCCTTAATAGCTTCCCTCAGAAAATAATCCCAAGGGCTCAAATCAAAGCTCTAAGGCGGCTAATTGACATCACAATTTCGGCTGATTATTCGTGCGTTGTGCCTGTGTGACATGTGACCCCGTCTTGTTGAAACCAAATGCCGCCCATGTCAATCTCTTAAATTTTTGGAAACAAAAATTCGTTCAGCATGGAGTGTTAACACTCACCGTTGACGGTAACGGTGGCTCCTTGCTCAGTTTCGAAGGAAAGTGGCCCAATGATGCTGCCAGCCCAAAATCCACACCAGTGAATCGTTGTGGATGCATTGGCTTTTTAATAGTCGCGTGTGGGTTCTCTGAACCCCTTATGCGGCAATTTTGTTTATTGAAATAGCCACCGTGATGAAAATGAGCTTTATCAGAAAACACGATTTTTCTGTAAAATTCTTTATCTCATGCCACACAATCTTTAGCCTATTGGGCGAAAACGCATCGGATGGTGTTCCATCATTAAATGACGAAGTTCAACCTTTCCAATCCAACCAGTCACCACTGCTTGTAACTTATAGTCTTTTCGACTACCTTTGAATGACTTTTTAGTTTTAATAAATACAGGGTTTTCCATTAAGGACATACCAATTTTATATAGTAATAAAACGCAGAATATTAAAGATATAGAGTTCAAATTTATTCCAGGTGTATTGCAAATGTTACAATTTACAGCCCGTGTACAGCGATCAATTCTTTGGACCAAAACGTTGGCAATTTCGCATTGGATGTTGTCTTTGAGCTCGTCTAAAGTTGCTGGCTTGTTGGCATAGACCAATGACTTGATGTGGCCCCGTAAAAAGAAATCCAATGGCGTTAAATCGCATGAACGAGGTCGTCATTCGATCGAACCATTTCTCGAGATTACACGTTGACAGAATTTTCCTTTCAGTAAATCAATTGTGCTGTATGGCTAGTGACACCGCCTTGTTGAAACCACATATTCGCGATGTCAAGCTCATCCAATTCTGGCCAAAAATTATTTTCTAACATGGCACGATAGCGCTCTCCATTGATGGTAACAGGACGATTGTTTTCATCATCGAAAAAATACGGTCCAATCACACCTCCATCATGAAAACCACTCCACACAGTAATTTTATGCTGATGCAATTGTGTTTCTTGTTGCTGCCCAATAACGTTTATTTTGTTTATTGACAAAACTACACAGCCTGAAATGAGCTTTATCGCTCATCTTGTCGGGTGGGACGACTTTTACGGGAGAACATTGGAGTAAGCGCTCTTAAAGTTGCGACCACCGACTCAGAATTTCGGTGGTAATTTTAAATGATTTTCAAACGTTGCTCGTAAGTGAACTTTACCATGATGAAAATGTTGACATCGACTAACGTTTTGACACTGAAAGATCATTAAAATGCTTAAGGGTGCGTTGACATAAAGTTACGAAATTGTTATGTTTCTATTGGAAAACCCGTGATTAAATATAAACATGGCCTTAAATCTCACTATGAACTAAACATTTCTCTAATTTGTTAGTGCGCAATAAAGTACATTTTTTTTTTTAATTTAATCCCATTCAAATGTCCTTCACGGTTTCCTTGACAAATCCGAGAGGTAAATCCGAGTGTTTCATTTGTTTTAGCACTTTTTTAAAAAAAAAAGTATTATCTGATGTCCTTGTTCGTAGTCCCTGTTGTACAAATTTTCAACGCTCCTTTATGAACGAATGTTCTTTCGCTTTCACCTTGATTTCACAATAATCGTTTTTGTTTCGTTATCTTCTCTTTTCTAAGCCATTAAATTCCCCGTCTTAACACTTTGCAATAGGAATTCACTTGGAAACACTTCGCTGAGTCGCCACTCCCGTCCAGGAAATGCCAGCGAACACTAATCCATAAAGTGTGCAAACATATCAATTATTCACTTTTATTTTCGCGCAAACAAGACAAAACACAAACGAAAAAGTAGCCAAAAGTAATTAATACACGACTACATTCGTTTTGTTTTTTGTCCCACTCTACAGCTTCCCCCCCCTTTTTTATATTTGGGTAAGCCTGGGTTTTTTCGAAGTTTATTTTTTTTATGACTTTAAAAAGTGTAATACATCATGTACAGGACGACTGACTGAACTCGAAATATATGTGTGAATATGTGCAGCAGTCGTTCGTAATCGTGTATGTCTATGAATGTGCGAATAGAGTTGCCGCGGACAATTTTCAAAAAGTATCACAAAAAGGGAATTTCTATAAAAAAAAGTGGCCTTCGTTTTGAAAGCAACCATCTTAAAACCCCAAGAAACGGATGTGTTTTTGAAATGATCAAAAGCTATGCACTTAAATGCAGGCAGATTTCAAGTCAAAGAAAAACTGCAGGCAGTAGAATATTCCACCTTTCAAAGAAAAACCATTAAAATCCCTCGCACTGCTGTCAAAACTAAATTCAGTTAACAATGCTATGGTTGCGACGAACATACTTTTAATGCCGTGACCATGTGGTTACCATGTTTTTTCTCTGCGTGTGGACGCACCATTAAGTATACCGATCGACGTTTAATTAACCTGCTGATTTCATTAAACGACTAACTGTACCCAGTGTGCTTCGCTACCCCAAAGAATTTTAGAAAAAAATAATTTGTCTTCGACAAAAAACAAGCATTCACCGCCAATTGCGTTTTTTCATAAACACGGTATCATAAATGCTTTCCCGATACTGCACGCAGAGAAAAAACATGTTTACTACATGGTCACGGCAATAATAATATGTTCTCCGCAATAAAAGTATGTTCGTCGCAACCATAGCATTGTTAACTGAATTTATTTTTGACAATAGTATAATTGCTGCAATAGTAATATTGTTGAAATGTAACAATAGTATTATTGCCAAAATTAATAATGAAAATATGGTTATAGCAACAATATAAATATGGTTGGCGCGACAAAAGTATTGTGTTTTGCGTTTTATGTTAACCATAATATTATAACGGCAATTATACTGTATGATTGTAATTTTTCTTCATTTGAATATGCTTTTTAGAACAAATGTTATTGGTACCGATCAAATGCAATAATAGTACTTTTTTATCGAAATTAAAATTTTTTAAACAAGCTGCTTTGGCTTTATTTATCTGAAATATTTTTAATAAAAACGCTTACGTTTATTAAAACTTATTTTTTTTACTGTGAAATAAATCACTCCTATTATTTTGAATTTAATGTTTTTTTTTGAATAATTTTGTAATTCAAATCTATTGTCGACAACTTAAACAAATTCTATTAAATAATATTGGGGATCATAGTTTAATTGTGGGTGATCATACTATGGTTGTAGGGATCATAACATGGTTGTATGTGAATCATACTATGGTTGTGAGGACCATACTATGGTTGTATATGAAACATACTATGGTTGTGAGGATCATACTATGGTTATGGAGATCATAGTATGGTTGAGTGTGAATCATACTATGGTTGTGGGGATCATAGTATGGTTATGTGTGAATCATACTATTGTTGTGAGGATCATAGTATGGTTGTATTTGAATCATACTATTGTTGTGAGGATCATAATATTGTTGTACCACAACCATATACCCAACACTAGTATTATCCTCTTCGAATGTTGTCACCACAACCATACTTTTTTTCGGGTGTGTGTTGTTAAACGTGAAAATTGTTTGTTGAAAATAGGGCAAGCAATAAATGCATTATTGGGATAACGATATTTAGAATGCTCTCAAAATTGAACTCAAAGATAATCATATTCATTCGTACGTGTGATCACTTTCACAGCTTCAAAGTGCCAATTTTTTAAAAGCCGTATTTGCATTGATTTTTCCCAAAAAGTATTTTGCATAATATTTAAAAAAATATTTTAAAAAAATTAAGTATTTGTACCAAACATAAAATTCCTATCTGTAATAACCAAGTTTTGAGGTGCGTGGGCTGGGTCGCTCCTCTATTTCCAAACTTGATTGCAATTAGCATGTGCATATGTGACGCGCAAAATGGAAAGGGACCTAAGGGTAAAAACCAGTTTTGTTCAGGAGAGCGATTTTCAAGATTTAAATACGTGTATCTTTGGTGTACCATAACTTTTTCTATGCGCTGTCACATATGCAGCTCTAGGCGATCAGACTATAATAATGGCTGTTATAAAGGTTTCTTTTAATAACATCAGAGTATATGTATGTACCAAACCTTACCTTCCTACCTCTAATAATCTGTGAGATATGGTCGTTTTAAATTTTGAGGTGTGTAGGTGTAACATACTGTGAAGATTTCAGGATTATAAGACTATAATTATGGCCGTTATAACGGTTTGTTTAAAAAGGGGCGTGACCCCGCCTACTTTTGCAAAACAATATTTCAATATCAGTAGTATTTGTACTTAACCTCACATTCCTAACATTAATATTCTGTGAGAATTGGTCGTTTTATATTTTGAGGGGTGTGTGTGGGACCACTTCCTTGGACAAGCTTGAATCCAAATGGCCTATGATTTCAGGATGATCAGACTATTATTATGGTCGTTATAAAGTTTTGTTTTTTTTTTAAAATGGGAGTGGCCCTGTCTACTTTTGCCCAAGAATATTTAAAATCATATCATCAGTTTTTGTACTAAACCTCACATTCCTAACATTAAAAGTTTCTAGTTTTGTTTATGTTTTGAGATGTGTGGCTGAAGCCATGCCCGTTTTTGCAAACTTGATTCGAATTACTATATGAACATCTCTAGATCAAATGTAATATTCACTGAAATTGCATAACGTTTTTTTTTAAAAAGGCGACCTGAAGTTTGATTACAAGCTTTAGATGAACGAACGGACTGTGGGACAGACATCTATATAAAAATGAATTTGTGTTTGTAGGTTTTTTGTTGGTTTGTTTGCATTTCTAAGTACAGAATAAACTTTTAAGGGCCATGTCCGCCCATTTTTCTAAAGAAATAATTTGGCATCACATCAGTTGTATATGTACCAAACCTCACCTTCCTACAATTAAAGGTTATAAGATATGGCCCTTAAAAGTTTTGACGTATGTGGGCGGTGCCACGCCTAGTTTTTGAGTTTATGCTGTACTTAGAAATGCGAACAAACCAACAAAAAACCTACAAACACAAATTCATTTATATATAGATGTCTGTCCCACAGTCCGTTCGTCCATCTAAAGCTTGTAATCAAACTGCAGGTCGCAATTGATGTCCGATATTCATAAAATTTGGCGAAAGTATTTTTTATACCCTCCACCATACAATGGAGGGTATATTAGTTTTGTCATTCTGTCTGTAACACCTTGAAATAACCATCGGAGACCCAACAAAGTATATATATTCTTGATCCTCGTAAAATTCTATGACGATCTAGCCATGTTGTC
This sequence comes from Hydrotaea diabolus, assembly GCA_963513945.1. Lineage (NCBI taxonomy): Eukaryota > Metazoa > Arthropoda > Insecta > Diptera > Muscidae > Hydrotaea > Hydrotaea diabolus. Next base: position 19,641,472 of record OY740717.1, read on the forward strand.
CGGCTGTCCGTCTGTTGAAAACAAGATAGAGCCTGCATGAAAACAGCTAGGGAGCTGAATTTTGGCACAAACATGTGTAGTTAACCTAGCATGGTTGGTATTGAAAATGGGCTATATAGCTCTACGGGAAGTTGGTGTTGGAGACCCTCAACCGACACTACCTCATAAAAATTAGTTTTTTATTTGGAAATATCCGTCCAGTTTCTTTAGCAAAGTCACTAAAATTTTGCAAATAATAATCTCTATATAGGCGCAATAATTTATGTAAAAATGGTTTAGATTGGGCCACCATTTCTTGTACCTCCCATACAAACAGCCTTATGGGCCTTGAGAAATAATATGAATATAACTCACCACATACTTGACCTATCGAGACGAAATTTTCGGCATAAAGATTTCTATATACAACACACTTCTACGCTGAATTCGGTTGAGGTCGGAAAAGTGCTACTGGTACCTCCCACACTAACGGTCTCATGGGCCTTGAAAAATAATATGACAATAACTCACCACACACTTGAACTATCGAGACGAAATTTTCGGCATAAAGATAAATATATAGAAGAGACTTTTGCGCTTAATTTGGCTATGATCGGAAAGGCCCTACTGGTACCTCCCACACAAACGGTCTCATGGGCCTTGAAAAATAATATGACAATAACTCACTACAAACTTCACCTATTGAGATGAAATTTTCTACATAAAGATTTTTATATAGAACACACATCTGCGCCAAATTCTGTTGAGATCGGAAAAGTCCCACTAGTACCTCCCACACAAACGGTTTCATAGGACTTGAAAAATAATATGACAATAACTCACTACAAACTTCACCTATCGAGATGAAATTTTCTACATAAAGATGTTTATATAGAACACACATCTGCGCCATATTCTGTTGAGATCGGAAAAGTCCCACTGGTACCTCCCACACAAACGGTCTCATGGGCTTTGAGAAATAATATGATGATAACTCACCACAAGCTTGACCTATCGAAATGAAATAAAGATTTCTATATAGAACACACTTCCGCACCAAATTTGGTTTTATTTGGGAATCTGGCGGAGGGTATCCAAAGTTCGGCACAGCCAAACTTAACATTTTTTACTTGTTTTTTTTTTTAACCAAGGACACTATTAAAATTGAAGAAATTCGGTTCAGATTTAGATATTCATAGCTCCCATACAAATATGTATGTTCATCGGATTTGATAACTTTAGCTGTAGAAGCCATATATTACATCAAATCTTAATAAAATTTGGACACGTTAGATTTTTGGATCAAGGGCGGGCGTTCTTAAAAAGTAAGAAAATCGGTTAAAATTTGGAAATGTCTCCCACACTGAGGAGAAAAATAACCTTGTGTAAGGTTAACTTTAACAATAAATAAACATGATTTGGAGTCTAAGGTTAATTTAAACATTTTGTTGTTGACTGGTATTAAACAATAATAATAGTTAATTTAACTATTCTATGGTTGCATTTTTTAACCATGAAAATTGTTAATTTTAAAATAATTATTGTTGTTTTAGCAATGCATTGTTGAGTTTTATAACCAATAAAATTGTTATTATTAAAATAATTATTGTTGTTTTAACAATATTGTTTTTAACCATGAAAATTGTTAATATTAAAATTTCATGGTTAATTCATTGAAACAATACATGTTCAATTTAACAAAGAAATTGTTAACATTATTAACTATAAAGACCGTTATAGAAATCGTTTTTATTGTTAAGTTAACTAATTATTGTTAAACTCTTTTAACCAGAAATATAGTTACTGTTACGATTTTTAATATTAAATTAACATATTGATTAGGTTTTTGTTTTGTTTACATTTATTCTGTCTATTTTATTGTTATGACTTAAACAGTTTTTATTCTGGTTCGAGACCTTTTTGTTGCTTCATTTTTAGAATCAACTAAAAAATTGGTGAAACCCGCCAAGGTTTTTCTTCAGCAGTCTTTGGCAACGATTAATTCGGCTATAAATCAAAACGACAAAAAGTTGCACAAATAGTATCATAATAATAAAGTGTCATAAAAGTATTAGGAAAGGAAAAAGTGGCAAAATTGCCACTTAATTGGCACAACGGGGTAACACTGTGTGCGAAGTACGAGAAAAAATGTTTATAAACGATAGAGAGAGGCGGGCGGCCGATTGGTAGCATTTTCCCCAAATGCGCCTGAAAGTATGCAACAGTAATAAATATATTTTAGCATCCAAATGTATGGCAACAAACAATTTGTTTTCGCACCATTTACGTAAATTCTTGTTAAAACAAGAATTTGCTTTTCGGTTTGCACTATGCACAACAGACGTTGGAGGAGGGACAATGTGTGATTTCGCAGATTCGCTGAATTGCGAAATCCATGGGAGGCAAAAAGTTTAAAATGTTTGATATCATTTGAAAAACAGGTTACGTACGGGATTTCAAAGACTTAAGGAAAAATCAATGTTAAATCAGATAATAAACCTATTTGAATGTACCTAGCAAAACTCGTTACAATTAAAATTAGCAGGTAATGACATTTCATGACATACATACATAAAGGGTTTGCCAATAGGGACATAACGATTTCGTATCTTTCGTTCAACGTACCCTCAAACATTTTTGATGATCTTTCAGTGTCAAAACGTTAGTCGAAGTGAACATTTTTATCATGGTAAAGGTCACTTACGAGCAACGTTTGAAAATCATTAAAAATTGCTACCGAAATTCTGAGTCGGTGGCTCTGGCAAAGTTTCACGAAAATCCAGAATTTCATCGAAAAATTATCTTCAGCATTGAAGCTCATTTCTGGCTGAGTGGTTCTGTTAATAAACAAAATATGCGTTAATGGACAGCAACAAGCCCACATGTGCTTCGAGAGACACAATTGCATCCTTGCCATGTTAGAAAATAATTTTTGGCCAGACGGTGTCACTAGCCTCACAACACGCGATACAATCGATTAACTGAAAGGAAAATTCTGTCAACGTGTAATCTCGAGAATTGGTCCGGTCGAATAGCCACCTCGTTCATGCGACTAAAAGCTATTGGCCTCATCAAGTCGTTGGTCTATGCCAACAAGCCCACAACTTTAGACGAGCTCAGAGACAACGCGAAATTCCAACATTTCGATAAGATATGTGCAAGAGTGGTGGAAAATTGGGTCCAAAGAATAGATCGCTGTACACGGGCTCGTGGTGGTCATATGACTGAAATCAAACTTCACTCTTAAAATTTAACTTGCACTACACCTGGAATAAATGTATACTCCTTATCTTAAATATTCTGTGTTTTATTGATATATAAAATTGTTGTGTCGTTAATGGAAATCCCTGTACATATTTCCCTTAAGATTTTATTTAGAACTAATTGAGGATACTTGTCCCGACTCAAAGAGCTGAGGAGACTTGTCCCGACTCAAAGAGCTGTGTACCTTGTAATTGGTATACTCACTTGCGTGTGAATCATAATAGGGTTGTTGCAATTTGACTATGGTTGTTGGAATTATTTTATGGTTGTGGAGATTTAACTTAAGTTGTGGGCATCATAATATAGTTGGCATAATTTAGTTATGTGGTTCTAGACATCACAATACAGTTTCGAGGATCGTAATTTGGTTGTAAGTTTCATAATATCGCTGTAGGAATCATTAAATGTTTGTGTGTTAACAAAATTTTTTTGTGGCATCATATTAAGGTTGTGGATACCATTACCTGTTTGGTAGAATATATTATGGTTATACGAATCATAATATGTTTGTGTGATTCCATAATTATACCACAGTTGTATTTTATCTTAATCTTGTTGCCAGCTATCAAAAAATGATTGCAATAATTCATAAAATTGTGGCGTGTGATCATTGTATGGCTGAGTGGAATCATTATATGGTTGTAGGAAACGTAACATGGTAGTGTAGAATCATAATGCATTGGTCTAAGATCTTATAGTGATAATATTATCGAGGGCTGCTATATATATTTCTGGCCTAATAATGAAAATGCGAATATTTATCATCTAAAATGGTTTTATTGTTTTTCAAAGAATTCTCCAGCATGATTTATACACGTTTGCGTGCGCTCAAACCAATTGTTGCAGCACTTTTTCCACTCCGTTTTGGACACCTCCATAACGTGGTTTTTGAACGCTTCAACAGCATCTTCTGGCGACGAAAACCGTTGACCACGCATTTTTTTCTTGATGTGCGGGAATAACAAGAAGGCATTGGGTGCCGAGTCAGGGCTGTACGGCGGATGACCCATCAATTCGCCGTTTTGGCTGGTCAAAAAGGCGCTGGTTTGAGCCGATGTATGAAAGCTCGCATTGTCATGGTGCACAATGATTCGTCTTCTCTTGTTCGTTTTTCGAATTTCTCCGAAGACTTCAGGCAAACAAATTGTGGTGTACCACTCAGAATTGACCGTCCTACGTTGCTCAAGCGGAACAGTCGCCACATCACCAGTTTTGCCAAAGAAACAGGCGAATATTTGCTTCGAAGTGCTTTTTCCACGAACAACTTTCGTTGGATTTGGCTCGTCTTCGAAGATCCACACGGTCGATTGCTGTTTTGTTTCGGACTCATACTCATAGATCCATGATTCGTCACCTGTGATGATCTTATAAACGTCTTTTGAAGCACCGCGATCATATTTTTTTCAAAATTTCTTTGCACCAATCGACACGAGCCTTTTTTTGAGCGATTGTTAAATAGTGTGGGATCCAACGAGGGCAAACCTTTTTTTACTGCCAGGCGTTCATGCAATATCAAATGTATGGAAGGTGGAAGAAATGCCCAAGGATGGTCTATCTGTCGGTATGTCACATGACGATCTTGCATTATCAGTTCACGCACGGCATCAATGTCCTCTGGCACAACTGCCGTTTTTGGACGACCTTCGTCTTTGAGCGTGTGCGGCCACGATTAAATTCATTAAACCAGTTTTTCACAGTGCTATAGGATGGTGCTTCATCTCCATACAAAGATTTAAGTTCATCGTTGCACTGTTGTCGTGATAATCCACGTCGAAAGTTGTGAAAAATTATCGCACGAAAATGTTCACGAGTTAATTCCATTTTTTTGCAATATTGATTTTTTCAAGTCACTGAAAACAACACAAATGATGGTCGTACGTCAAAACGTTCGGGGTACGTTTATGCTAAAAAATGTGAAACTTTCCAATGGAAATGCCTGATGGAGCCAGGCAACACTTAGTGTTGCCTAGGCCAAAAATATAAATAGCAACAACTCGTAATATGTATACAATATGTGGAGACTGTAAGAATCGACCATAAAAATTTCACTCCGAATTCAAATACTCGTTGATCTGTGGTGCACAAAATTGGTCCGCTCTAGTGATAGCAAGTAAAAAAGTCAGTAATGTGGACTAATTTAGAAGATTTAACTAAGACTGCGGCCGATATCTGGTGTCTTGGGACCCAAAACAACGGCTGTTTTAAAGCAAAGCAGTCAAGTGTAAATAAGTGTACTCAAATAAAGATCAATGTCACAATGATTTGAAATATTTATTCAATTTCAAGTTTTAACTGAAACTTGAGCCAGTCTCATGGGTCTGTAGGGCAAAAAAAAAATCCGATAGAGGCTCAGGGACCAAAACATGATAGTTGTTATTTTACCCATTTCTGTAGCAAATCTATGGTGGATTACTTTTTTCTTATTAATTAACTATTAATTTTAAAATTTATTACATTAATTTTTAGTATATTTTTTACTATGGCTGATATACAAAAATTATAAGACGTGCACAAACACGTGCGTTATTTAAGATTTGAATTACAATAAAAAATGCAAGTATGCGTATAACAAAATTTAACCCGATCGTATTGACGAAAGTTTTCGAGTGTATGTGTAAATTTTCCTTTAGGTGGTTGGTAGTAGGGCGTGCATGCTCATACATTCATATTAATTTTCTTTTATTTTATCAATAAAGATTATTAAAGGATGACACGGGCCAGAGCACTCAAGGGACGGGTTCATTATACACTCACAACCATACAAAAAAAAATTTCCAAACTATAACAATGAACTCTTTTTTACGCAGACGGTTATTACTTATTGCCCCCACCGATTGTATTGCAAAAGTAGGTTGGCCGGGTTTCTGTTTTTATACTCATCACCACTGGATGGGGGTATATATAAGTTTGTCATTTCGTTTGTAACAGTTCGTAAAATTGCGATATAGCTATGCCCGCCTGTCTGATGAAAGCACGATTCAGTCCAAACGAGAAGAGGCTGCTAAAGAAAATGGACCAAATCGGACAAAAGGGGCCAAACAATTTTTTTTCGACTTTTTCACTAAACGACTTGAAAAAAAGTACTTATAATTAAAAATAGTATTGCTTTGAAGTTGTAACGGTCAGGGCATTAAGCGCCCCAAAAATGGGCGTGGTCATTGGAGGGGACCTAGGGACCCAAAAAACCTCCACTAATACTTAGGCCGAGGGGCCCAAAAAATGTACCCGAGCACTCGGCGATATTTGGGTATCCAGAATCAGTAAAATTTTCTCAGAAATCTAAATATCTGGCTATAATTTAGATTTGGGTCAATTTGGGACAATTTTTCGGATAAGACCATATGTGCCTAAACATCGACCTTTTTGTTTTTGTTTGATATGGGTATTAATGTCTTAATATAAATTTCGCCAGGAATCCAAATATGGCATTAATTCTGCGATTTGGCCTAATTTAAGATGACCCATGGATCAAAGTCCCAAGGGTGCCGCTAAAATGTTCTTTTAAACATGAACATATGAATACTCAGAAACACTGGAATTTTCTGAAGAATCTGAATATGACATCAATTTTACGATTTGGCTGAATTTGAGGCGCTGGCCAGTGGGCGTGGTCCATGGGTCCTGAGACCGAAATCGTCCCCAAATGTTCCGAGACATATGGGTAACCAGAAACGATGAAAACTTCTCACAAATCCAAATATGAGCCTAAATTAGAGATTTGGATTTGTACCATATAGGCTCTAGGGGCCAAAAAATCGGGCACTTTCAACAATGGACATATGGGTGTAAGAAACAATAAAATTTCGTAACAAATCAGAAAATCCCATTTATTTTTTAATTCAAAGAAATTTAAGGGTTAACCCATGTTTATAAGGTTCCTAGTGCGTCGAAAATAGGACATTTCGAACATTGCTATAAGGGTACACAAAAACTGTGGATTTTTCTGAAGAATCAATTTTACGATTTGGCTGAATTGGAGGCCTGGATAAGTGGGCGTGGTCCGTGGGTCCTGAGGCCAGAAACGGTGATATCTTTTCACAATTCCAAGTATGGACCTTTATTTTAGATTTGGTGTTTAGACCGGCCCATATAGGCTTTAGAGGCCCAAATATCGGTCACCTTGAACTGTGGACATATGGGTATGAAAACACAATAAAGTTTCGTCACAAATCAGAAAATAGTGTTTTTTTCCGATTCGTAGAAATTTAAGTTCTTAACCCATGTTACAAGGTCCCTAGGGCGTCGAAAAAAAGTTCATTTCGAAAATTGGCATATGGTTACTCAAAAAAAGTGAATTTTTCTGAGGAATCAAGTATACGATTTGGCTGAATTGGAGGCGTTGGCCAGTGGTCGAAGCACTTTTTCCACTCCGATTGAGACACCTCCAAAATATGGTTTTTTAACATTTCAACAGCATCTTCTGGGGACAAAAATCGTTGACCACGCATTTTTTTCTTGATGTGCGGGAAAAAAAGAAGTCATTAGGTGCCAAGTCAGAGCTGTACGGCGGATGACACATCAATTCGACGTTTTGGCCTGTCAAAAAGACGCTGGTTTGAGCCGATGTGTGAGAGCTCTCATTGTCATGGTGCACAGTGATTCGTCTTCTCTTGTTCGATTTTCGAATTTCTCCCAAGACTTCAGGCAAACAAATTGTGGAGTACCACTCAGAATTGACCTCCTACGTTGCTCAAGCGGAACAGTCGCCACATGACCAGTTTTTCCGAAGAAACAGGCGACCATGTGCTTCGAAGAGCTTCTTCCACGAACAACTTTCGTTGGATTTGGCTCGTCTTCGAAGATTGATTGCTATTTTCTTTCGGGCTCATACACATAGATCCATGATTCGTCACCTGTGACGATCTTATACTTATAAACGTCTATTAAAGCACCGCGATTGTATTTTTTCAAAATTTCTTTGTACCAATCGACACGAGCCTTTTTTTTGAGCGATTGTCAAATTGTGCGGGATCCAACGAGACCAAACCTTTTTTACGGCCAGGTGTTCATGCAATATCGAGTGTATAAGTATGCTGGTGGAAGAAATGCCCAAGGATGCCTTTTTCTTACGGTATGTCACATGACGATCTTGCATTATCAGTTCACGCACGGCATCAATGTTCTCTGACACAACGGTCGTTTTTGGACGACCTTCGTCTTTGAGCGAGCGTCAGCCACGATTGAATTAATTAAACCAGTTTTTCACAGTGCTATAGGATAGTGCTTCATCGCCATACAAAGATTTAAGTTCATCGATGCACTCTGTCGTTACAATCCTCGTCGAAAATTGGAAAAATGATAGCACGAAAATGTTCACGAGTTAATTCCATTTTTTTGCCAAATTGATATTTTCAAGTCACTGTAAAAAACACAAATGATGGTCGTACGCCAAAACGTTCTGATTACGTTTATGCCATAAAATGTCAAACTTTCCAATGGCAATGTCAGATGGAACCAGGCAACACTTAGTGTTGCTAGGCCATAAATATATATAGCAACCCTCGTAAAAATTGCCTATGCCGTCAACAAATAGGCAACTTCGCACATTGGCATATTGGTACTCGATAAAGTAAAATTTTCGAAATTATCAAAACATGGCATCAATTTTAGAATTTGACTGAATTGGTGGTCTCGGCCTATGGGCGTGGTATATAGACCCAGGGGATTAATAACCGCCCCGTAAGAGAAACGCCGAAATTTTCTCACAAACCCAAATATGTACCAATATACTTAAAGTATACATATCCCATAGGGGCCTAAGTATGGGACATCATATGGGCCTATTTTAACTATGGACATATAAGTATTGAAAAACAACAAATCGTATCGTTACGAGTATTAAAATACCATTTATTCTACATTTCCATTATATTAGTGGAGCCTTGGTCTATTTATTTTAAATTTCAATTATATTTGGAACCTATGACCTATGGGCCAGTCAAAGATTTCTCGAGTTTAGAAAAGAAGGTGCTTTCGAACATCGACATATGGTTACTCAGAAACAGTGATATGCATTAACTTTTAAGATTTGCCCAAACTTAAGGCCCGAATAAACGGGCCTCCTATGACCCTTACGGCCCTCTTCAATAATAGAAATAAGGGTTGTCCAAAACAATAACATTTTTTTACGAGTCCACATAGGACAATCCTTTATCAGGCCCCAAATATGTAGTAAGTCAACGATGGTCTAACCACCAACGACCAAATATCCCAATTTTGTCAATGCAGCCTTGCAACCCAATTCATGTTGGAGAGTATAAAAGCTTCGGCCTGGCCGAACTGTTTTACTTAAATTCAATATTTTTCACAGTGAATGCAGCACGTATATGTATATGTGGTCCATATGTCCGATTTCAATTCATACGAGTACAATGTATGATTTTTTTTCGACACAGTTCATTTTGAACGTTCCGTTTAAATTTTTCGTTTAAATTATACGTCGTTGGACAAAGCATTTCTTTTTTTTTGTTTATTGGCATATGTAGAGAAATTTTTATAGATTCGATATTTTTTCGATTTTGCTGGTTGTTTCTCCATTTCAATATCAGACATCTGTTTGGGGGGTTTTAATTTAAAATCGACCATTTGTGGTTTTATTTCTGTTGCCGCTGAGTTTTTCAATTGTTTTGATTTGTTTTGAAGTTTTACATCGGCCGGGTTTTGTTTTTCGAATACTGCAGTTCTTTTAGTGTAAACATTTGTGTTTCGTACTCGTATTGAAATAAACAATGTCAAGGCGTTGCAAATTGTTTTGAATAAAATATTCGGTTTTTTTGTTGGTGAATGATACAAGGCTAAATAGTTTAAGGTATAAGGAGTCCAGTGAAGTTAGGTAGTTCAATAGCTTTCTCATTGATTCGGTATTGATTGCGAAAATCTATGGTAGTCGTCGATATACTTTACTTTCAGGTTGGGGGAATCTAATTAAATCCCGTACCTGACTCCGTTTTCGAACCATCAGTTACGATCGAGATTTCCTCCGCTGGTATAACAGCGTTTGGTGCCCAAACTTTCTCGTTGAAATTTCTATCCTAAAGAAATTCATCTGGATCATCGCTACTTTTTCTCAAGACTTTTTATCCAGTCGGTGCATGCTGCATTTCAACACACTGGTTTACCTCAAAAGTAGGGCGACCTATGTTATACTTTTCTTAATTCAGATGGCTATGGGTCGCTGGAATTTCTGTCCTCAATGTTTTTCATTGGATCATTTGTGGCAACATAAGTCTGAATTTTCGTCAAGCCTATTTATACAGTCAGTTGCACGATCCCACGACAGCCGGTTCTACGCACCGGATCGACCCGAAGCACCAATTCTTCGGCTACAACAACAACAGTCAGTTGCATGCTGCATTTTAACCCCTTTTAGTTTCCCCTTGCGACACGTATCCTAATATGGGTTAAATGTTAAGTATGGCTTCCAACCCTGCCTGTGGTGTAGATGTCAATGTCCCTGTAATGCATAGACTTGTCAGTCTTTGGATCTTGGAGAGGCTCGTGGGGTTAGTCTTCCATTTAACCGCAGTGCTCCATATGTTGGACTTGATCTAATGATCAAAGTAAACATCCATTGTATCATCCTTGGTTGAATACCCCATATTCTCAAACATTCTTCTGTAATTAAAAAAGGCAGAAAGGGCCTTTTTTGGAGTCGAGTATTGCTCTCAGGTTTTTTGCCTCTTCAGAGCGTTCTTCCGTCTAGTATAGGCATTTCAAACCCCATATTCTGCCAACAACCCTTTTGCAACAAAAAGAGGCAGAGAGAGCTTTTTTTGAGATGGGAATTAATCTAAGGTTTATTTTTCATCTTCTGATAGTTTTTAGATTTTAAAACTCCATATTTTGCCGAACACCCTTTTGCAATTAAAAAAGGCAGAAAGAGCCTTTTTGGATTCGGGATTACTCTCAGGTTTATTTTTCCTCTTCAGATAGTTTTTCCGTCTAGTATAGGGATTCCAAACCCCATATTCTGCCAAACATCCTTTAGCAATTAAAAAGGCAGAAAGGGCCTTTTTGGAATCGAGAATTGGTCTCGGGTTTCTTTTCCCCCTCCGGAAATTTTTCCGTCTAGTATAGGGATTTCAAACCCCATATTCTACCGAACACCCATCTGCAATTTTAAAAGGCAGCAAAAGCCTTTATTGGATCCGAGTATTTCTCTCAGTTTTTTTCCTCTTCTGATAGTTCTTCCGTCTAGTATAGGGATTTCAAACCCCACATTCTACCGAACACTCTTTTGCAACTAAAAGAGGCACAGAGAGCTTTTTTGAGTTGGGGATTAATCGCAGGTTTATTTTCCCTCTTCTCATAGTTTTTCCGTCTAATATCGGGATTTCAAACCCCATATTCTGCCGAACACCCTTTTGCAATTAAAAAAGCCAGAAAGAGCCATTTTCGAGTCGGGGATTACTCTCAGGTTTATTTTGCCTATTTAGATAGTTTTTAAGTATAGTATTGGGATTTTAAAGTTCTCCATCTTACATTTCCATGTGAACAGAACAAGCTTGGTCTATCTTGGATTGATGCCTAATCCGTTGTCCTACGCCCTCAGTAAGAAAATCTATCAGTGATCGTTCCATAGTCTGAGTAATTTGCTCCATATCATAAGGACAACATCGTTGGCATACGCCGTCAGCTTGGTGCCTCCTCTGTTGATATCCTGCAGAATTTCTTTAATCACTAGAATCCACAGTAATAGAAATATGAATCCACTATTTCCGCCAGACACGAGTCTGTAGTTCCACCCTTTTGTATGTTGCTTTTTCAAAGGATTATGCCTGGTTGTACGCTTATGCGATCTAGCCGAAAGGATTATGAATTAGTTCAAAGGATTATGCCTGGTTGTACGCCAATGCGATCTGGAGCTATCAGAATCGGAGTTACTTCCACATGGTTGAAGGCGCCCTCGATTACCAGAAAGGCTGCTATCTCTTTTTTCTTAGGTGTAGAGAATCTTCGACGAAGCTTGCCATTTTTGAAAGGCTGTTTCCATGGACCTGCATTTAAGATAGGCGTGTTGTGACCCGCTGAAGTTATCGGGTGTCAGCAGTTCCCTTACGTAAAGGTCCAAGAGTATTTTTATTGGTTATTGTATTTGTAAAATTGTTAAACTAAAGTAATTCTTGATTCGAAAATTGTGATAATCTGAATAAAGTCAAAGGGACAAAGAGGGGTGACATTAGATATTTAAATGCTTCACTATGCACTGAAATCACTAACGGGGGGTATACAAAAATTTGGCACGGCATAAATAGGTCTCTTTTCTTGTTATACCCCTCATCACATTCCGTTTGCGACTTCTCGAAATACTGGTCAGAGACCCTGTAATGTGTAAACATTCGAAATCGTTATAAACTTCTATGATAATCTGGCCATGTTCGTCTATTTGTCAGTGGAAAGCAATCTACAGGTTGTACCATAGAAGCTAGTTGGCTGGAATTTTGCAGAAAAATGTGTTGATGGACTTAAACGGTTAGAATTGAAAATGGGCCAGATCGGTCAAAAGGTAGACATGTCTGTTTTACAAGGACTGGGACAACCGCTGGAAAAACCAACAATCCTTAAAATTATATGATGTTGGCATGGATCGAAACACACCCTGATTGAGACGTGGGCGTTGCCACAGCCACTTTATAAAATCACACTAATTGCTTAAGTAAACATCGTTAAACAATTTTAACAGATTGGAATCAATGATTAGTAAATTAAAATAAGAGGCCGATGCTAGTAAAAAATTAAAATAAGATGCCGGTGCCAGGCCTCTTTAGAAAATTTTTAATTTATCAGGATGGAGCGCGGTAATTTGGAGAGGGTGCGTGGCTTATAGTAGCTGACGGGAGATTTGTATTCGTCTGCCTTTCACTTGTCATAATGCATTGGCCATGTGAGGAGAAGTCGTTTTGTGTTGAAGCGTATTTTTCAAATACGCACTCGATCATTGCAGTGCAGCGTGCTTTTCGTTTACGATTCGCTGTTCCCCCAAGCGGACTGGTTCCTGAACGAAAATCAATTGTAAATCGGGTAACTTCATTGAGAACAGCAGGGAATGTGTCATGTGTACGAAGAGACCTGAGAGAAGGACTACAAGACCACAAAACATCGAGTGAGTCAGAGCAGCAGTACTGCAATCTCCGAAACTCTCTGCTCGGAAGCAATCACTTCTCTTAGCATTTTCTAGATTTTTTTCAGCCGGCTCTTGAGGCAATGCAATTAGAGGATACATGGTTCCAACAGAATGGTGCCACTGCTCACACAGCGAGGGTAACCATGAATTGTTTGAGGCAAATGTTTCCTGGGCGGCTTATCTCATTGAGGGGTGATGTGAACTGGCCGGCACGCTCACCAGACTTAGCCCCATGCGATTATTTCCTTTGGGGTTACCTGAAGTCGAAGGTGTATATCAACCGTCCCAACACCTTGGAAGAACTAATTAACAATATTGAGGCTGAAATGGACAGAATACCAGTCGACATGCTTGTTAGAGTTCATGAGAACATCAGAAAACGTATGCAGCAGTGTGTCGATAGCGAAGGTCGAAATTTGCCAAATACATTATTTAAAACCATGTAATTAAAAAATTCCCGTACTGTTCAATATAATTAAAATATTAAATAATTTTTTCTAAGGTTCATAATTTTTTCTTTCAATTCCAAATAAGCAAATTACCGCGATCTACCCCGTAGTATGCCACCGAAGCTGTGACGAGAATTTGGTTGATATTTGTTTCATAAAGGCTGGACCAAAAGTTATCATGGGGCTTAAAACTTTAATAACTTTTTCGTTTATTATTTTTTTTTACTTCTGTTTTTCTCAGATTATATAATATACAAAATAGAATTTTTTTCTACACTTAGAAAAATAATGTCACTTAAATGACCCCCGTTTTCAACTTCGCAATGATGGGCTCGTTTTAAAGCATTTTCCATAATATCTTTCACAATTTGTGGCTGTAGCGTTTGAATTTTTGCAACAATATTTTCCTAAAGTTGCAGGATTGTCTCGGGCTTGTTCACGTATACTCGCGCCTTCAAATAACCACAACGAACATAGTCGGGTGCTGACAAATCCGAATTTCTGGAAATTATTCGCTCTCCAAAATTTTGACTTTTTGAAATTTGAAATTTTTGGCAGTGGCTCCGCCCTGCTGAAACTACATCTCAGGTCTTTTTTCAAGAGCAGGACGTAAAATATGTTCTATCATTAACCTATACCGCTCTTCATTTACGGTTACAGCACTTCCAGCTTCATTCTGGAAAAAGTAAGGCCCAATGATATTTGCAGATGTGTTCCCACACCATACTGTACACCTAATGGAGTGCAATTGGCGTTGATAAATGGCTCTTGGATTTTCAGAACCCCAGAACCTACATTTCTGCTTATTAACAAAGACATTCAAATGAAATTGAGCCTCATCACTCATGAGTTTGCGTTAAAAAAATTGATCGCTGATTTCAATAATAAAATTCTATTATTTTGGTTCTTTGTTTAGTTGTGAATCTCTCCAATATTTTTTCTCTAAGTGTTATTTATACAGGGTGTCCGTCGGGAAGGTATACTACTTTGTTTGTTTATAATTTTTGATTAAATGAAATGAATATTGATAAATGTTTTACTTAATGAAAACAATATCAGATAAATATCTGTTAGCCTCACAAATGCGAGCCCTTTTGAGCACATTTTTCATTACATTCTCACACATTTCACGCGGTAATTTATTAATTTCATCCCGATTATTTTGTTTGACTTGCTCAAGCGTTTTTGGTTTGTTTGCATAAACCTTGCTTTTTAGATATTCCCACAAAAATAAGTCCGGAGCAGTCAAACCAGGCGATCGTGGAGGCCAATCAACATCACCGTTTCTTGAAATAACTTGTTGTGGAAAGAGATCTCGCAGTAATTCCATTGTAATCCTGGCTGTAGGCGATGTGGCACCGTCTTGTTGAAACCACATGTTAATCAAGCCCAACGAATGCAGTTCTGGCGTTAAAAAGTTATCAATCACATCACGATATCGACAGTTACCGTTACGCCGTTTTCATGTGCATAGAAGTAAGGTCCAATGATTCCTCCTAACCAAATTGCTCACCAGACTATCCCTTTTAATGGATGCAAAGGTGACTTATGAATAATTTTAGGGTTTTCCTTTGGCCAGAACCTACTATTCTCTTTATTCACATACTCATTCAAATGAAAATGTGTCTCGTCGCTCATTATGATTTTTTCATGAAAATCGCGGTTGTCATGGGCGAGCTGTAACATCCTATTGGCATATGTTCGGCGGCGTAAATGGTCTTGTGGAAAAATCTCTTGCGACAACTGAATCTTAAATGGAAACAAATGGAAATCCTTGGGCAAAATTGAGGCCAAAGTTGTTCTTTGAAGCCCAAGTCGAATTGTTCTAGAAGTCGAATTGAGGTTGATGGATTTTTTTGAACACTTTCTTGAGCAGCAGTTATGTTTTCATCCGATCTTGCAGTACTAGGATTGATATATAAGTGTATATTTCTGGCATTGCCAACACTAAGTGTTGCCTGGCGCCATCTAACATTTCCATTGGAAAGTTTGACATATTTTAGCGTAAACGTACTCAGGACGTTTTGACGTACGACCATCATTTGTGTTGTTTACGGTGACTTGAAAAAATCAATTTGGCAAAAAAAATTAAATTAACTCGTGGGCATTTTCGTGCGATCATTTTCCACTACTTTCGACGTGGATTATCACGACAAGAGTGCATCGATGAACTTAAATCTTTGTATGGCGATGAAGCACCATCCTATTGCACAGTTAAAAACTGGTTTAATGAATTCAATCGTGGCAGACGCTCGCTCAAAGGCGAAGGTCGTCCAAAAACGGCCGTTGTGCCAGAGAACATTGATGCCGTTCGTAAACTGATAATGCAAGATCGTCATGAGACATACCGTGAGATAGAGGCATCCTTGGGCATTTCTTCTACCAGCATACATTCTATATTACATGAACACCTGGCCGTAAAAAAAGGTTTGTTCTCGTTGCATCCCGCACAGTTTGACAATCGCTCAAAAAAAGGCTCGTGTCGATCGGTGCAAAGAAATTTTGAAAAAATACGATCGCGGTGCTTCAAAAGACCTTTATAAGATCGTCACAGGTAACGAATCATGGATCTATGCGTATGAGCCCGAAACAAAACAGCAATCAAACGTGTGGGTCTCCGAAGACGAGCTAAATCCAACGAAAGTTGTTCGTAAAAGAAGCACTTCGAAGCAAATGGTCCGCAAAACTGGCCATGTGGCGACTGTTCCGCTTCAGCAACGTAGGACGGCCAATTCCGAGTGCTACACCACTATATGTTTGCCTGAAGACTTCGGTGAAATTTGATAACCAACAAGAGAAGACGAATCATTGTGCACCATGACAATACGAGCTCTCACACATTGACTCAAACCAGTGCCTTTTTGACCGGCCAAAACGTCGAATTGATAAGTCATCCGCCGTACGGCCCTGACTTGGCACCCAATGACTTCTTTTTTTCCCGCACATCAAGAAAAAAATATCATTCACTACACCATAAATAGTGCGTTTTGCCACCTCTCTACTTTACGAATGCCAAATATAAACTGTCAAGACTAATGTTTACCAAAATGGCGGCAAAACAAAGTAGTATACCTTCCCGGCGGACACCCTGTTTAGTATGAAAAAAAAAATAAAAGAATATATGTATAAACGAAAAAGTTATTAAATTTTTAAGCCCCATGGTAACTTTCAGCCCACCCTGTCCACAATTGTCATAGATTCTTCTATCATAATACAAAATATTAAGAACATTTTCTGAAAACTTTTTTTTATTTACAATTAACATTGTGCGTTTAAGTTGGACCGCTCTTTATTAAAAACACCCGTAATAAAAATATTTTTTTTACTTAATGCCAATTGTTTTGAACCACAGGTTTCGAGCATTTCCTTCGGTTATGTGCCCATTAATTCGATGCCCTCTGCTTCGGTCCTTAAAGAGTTGTAGTGATGAACCCCATCATGAGTCTCATTTGAACTTGCCACCGCGTCAATGAGTGGTTGCATTAAAGCGTGCACTTCGGAAAGTCACAACTTCCGCAAATGTACACACACACACACACAGACACATGAACTTCTCAATTACAATTTCCCAAAGCACTTGAGTAAAGTAGCGTGCTGATTAAAATACAACAATTTCAACACAAAAACCAAAACATCTCCATTAAAACGCACATTGCATTGCACTTGCTGCATTTTGCAGCCAATGTGTATGTCTGCCCGCCCGTCCGTCCGCTCGTCCGCATGCGTTGCTATTTATAACCGCATTCAATAAAAATGCATCCGAAGGATGCAAAGATTTCAAAATGCACGTGCTGTTGCTGCTGATGATGCTGCTGTTATGCGGAGACATACGCATGGGAGCTGATGTTGTGGCACTCGCCACTTGCCACAGGGACCAACACCTCGAACCGAATGGAATGCCAGTCATGTCATACAGGGGAGTAATTACTCGTTGCACTCGTGCAATGAAAGCAATTGAGATATCTCTAGTTTTTGTTTTTAGTGCCTTCTCAAACCAATGAAAGAAGGGGTGAGTTCACTGATGAATGGAATCGAAGTGTATCTTCAGACTGTGATGAATGTAATGGAGTAGTATCATCAGACTATCATTCAAATTACAAACTCATGGTGGTGTTGGGAATTATAATATTTGTCCCGAGCAGGGTAGTTTATAATCAAATCGAATTCAATCTCGGCATGAGTCATAGGTTTTCGTTTCGGTTGTTCACAATTCAATGGAATCTATACATTTTCGATGGAATTTAATGCATTCTCATAACTTAATTGGTCTGTGCTTTGATTGCTTTGGCGCTGCGGCAATTCGTCTGAATGTTATTGTAAACATTTACTTTGAGATTCCAGATTTTCTGTATTCTTGTTCGAAAATATAAGGTCATTTATTGCTCTATTTTGAGTGAATTGTATGGCAACCATAGAATTTTTCAAGGGTATTTCACCAACAAGGTGTTGTTATTTAAATGCTTTTTATACTTCGTTTAGTTTTTTATTCATGGCTTTTCTGTAAAAAAAAAAAGCTGAAGTACATTTCCTCCAAGTTTATGAGAGTTTAGTGTGAACAAAACATCGATACGTGGACGGTCGGAGTACTATCCGACCGATAAAATTAAAATACTGTTTTGGTAGTCTGAAGAAAACCTCGATACGTGGACGGTCGGAGTACTATCCGGCCGATAAAGTAAAAATACTGTTGTACAAATCCGAAAGAGTCTTAAGTTTACAGATTAAGGAACCACTATATTCAGTTGGCACAAACATCTTCTTTAATAATTATCGACTTAAGGTCTTATGATAAAAGTATTGTTGTTAAACAAACACTCAACAGTCTATTCAGACTGACGAAAACTAGAAGTTTTCTATGTCGTGTTCCTATATAAATTCGAAAAATGGTAGCATATAAGGGGTGGGTGAATTTAAAGGTCCGATGTTGATTGGTCGCGCAAAAGAGCCATTGTTTCGTTAGCTGTGTGGCAAGTGGCACCGTCCTGTTGAAACCCCATATCGTCCACATCCTTATCTTCTAATTCGGGCAATAAAAAGTTCGTTATCATCTCACGATGGCGAACACCATTCACAGTAACTGCCTGACCGGCCTCATGTGGGGAAAAGGCCCTTAAACCGCACCAAACAGTCACTCTTTGTGGGTGCATTATATTTTCGACAATCACTCTTGGACTATCATCTGCCCAATTGGGGTGACATGGTGCCTCATCACTTAAGATGTTTTTCTTTGAAAATTGATTTTCATTTTCATAATAAGCCTGAATAACTTTAATGCGTTGCTCGCTTGTGTATTTTTTCATGGTACAAATTGAGAAAGTCTGAAATTGAGAAATATCAAATGAAATGCAGAAAAACCTTGACGTTTAGGTTTGGTTCACATGCAACATCGGCCCTTAAAATTTAACCACCCTTTAGTAAAATTGTAAAGTAAATAGTAAATATGCCATTCCGTTCGCAACATCTTGAAATATTGATCGAAACCCCCTTCAGGGTGCCTGGTTTGAAGTATATCCCAGTAAACCAAATTTGCCGATAATGTCTGATATCAGACAATTATGAACAATATCTGAACTCTACACGCAGAGAAAAACATGGTTACTACATGGTCACGGCAATAAAAGTGTGTTAACTGAATTTAGTTTTGACAATAGTATAATTGCTGCAACATTAATATTGTAGAAATGTAATAATAGTATTATTGCCAAATTTAAAAATGAAAATATGGTTATAGCAACACTATAAATATGGTTAGTGCGAAAAGTATTGTGTTTTGCGTTTTATGTTAACAATAATATGATTGCGGCAATCATACTGTATGATTTTAATTTTTCTTCATTTAAATATGCTTTTAAGAGCAAATGTTATTGGTACGGATCTAATGCAATAAAAGTACTTTTTTATCGAAATTAAAATTTTTTAAACAAGCTGCTTTGACTTTGTTTAACTGAAATTTTTAACTGAAATTAGTATGGTTGAGTGTGAGTCATACTATGGTTGTGGGGATCATAGTATGGTTATGTGTGAATCATACTTTTGTTGTGAGGATCATAGTATGGTTGTATTTGAATCATACTATTGTTGTGAGGATCATAATATTGTTGTACCACAACCATATACCCAACAATAGTATTATCCTATTCGAGTATTGTCACTACAACCATACTTTTTTTCTGCGTGTATCGAGAATTCTTACCGGAATCGTTACGAACTCTGTTCGATTTGTCTGAGGATTTTTTTTTCAGAGACGTAGTTCAGAATTTTTATCAACCCTCTCATATATTTTTCGTTACGAACTCGGTAAGAAATCGAAACATTTTGCCGATTGTCGTACAGAATTCTGACCGAATTCTTAAGGTTTGGTTTGCTGGGATATTACCAATTGAAAGTGTTGTAATTTTTTTTTTGTTAATTTATTTTATTAAAATTTTCTTTTAATTTAAAACATAGTAGAGTATAGAAATTTATTTCAAATTTTCACAACATCCTTCTTTAGCTTTGATAATTAGATCGATCCTTTCAAAAAAGGAAGTCACGCCCATTCTCGTTGAAGGGCTTTGTTCAATGCGTCAATTCTAGTGCACTTTTTCGTTAGAAACTTGGAGTCCAATATACCCCAAATACAAAAATCTAGTGGGTTAGCATCCGGTGAAGACGTAAGTGCAACGTCTACAAAGGCTGCTATATATGTGACAGCGCATAGAGAAAGGGACCTAAGGGTAAAAAAATTAATTTTCACTTTTTTTTGATGTGGACAACATCTGAGCATCGAATGAGACCGATCCTATGCCCCAAAAGTGTTCCCTACCAGAGATATGCGCGTTTTATGAATGTGATGGTACAGCAAAGATACACGTATTTAAATCTTTAAAATGGCTCTCCTGAACAAACCTGGTTTTTACCCTTAGGTCCCTTTCTATTTTGCGCGTCACATATATTTCTGACCTAATAATGAAAATGCGAATATTTATTATCAAAAATTGTTTTATTGTTTTTCAAAGTATACTCCAGCATGATTTATACACGTTTGCTTGCGCTCAAACCAATTGTCGAAGCACTTTTTCCACTCCGATTGAGACACCAACAAAACATGGTTTTTGAACGCTTCAACAGCATCTTCTAGCGACGCACAGTGGGAAAATTACGAAAAAAATTGGAAATAATTCGGCCATTTCGTTTGTAATGGTCCGATTTAAATGAAAATTTACATTGACCTTCTTGAAGTGTTACTGAGCTTAAGTTTTGAATTTCATGCATCTGTGTTTAACAGGTGCTGCACAGTGGGCCCTCAAAGTTGGTCACCTCGAGTTAAAATTTTCTTTTTCAAGCCGCCAAAAGCGTATTTGTGGTCCGATCGTAATAATTTTTTCTTTAGTGAAATCTGCTGGACAAACCCAACCAAAAATGTTATTACAAATTTTTTCATATCTCGTACAATAAAAAAGATATCGGGACTTAAAGTTTTTTTTTCGAAAAATTTGCTTTGGATTTTCTGGGATTATTTTATTTTTGGGAATCAGTTTTAGGTGAATCGGGGAAAATTTAATCCTGGTTTAAAGAAAACACTTTGGTTAATGTTTTAAAAAAAGAATTGTAGCAAAATCACCAATAATATGAAAATGCCAGCTGTTCAAAGTCAACTATTGCGAAAAAAGTGGGATTTTGAGTGTTTTACGGCGAAAAGGTACCTTTACTCTTATGTCAATAACTTTAATGTTTCTTAAGTAACATACAAAAAATTTGCATTTATTTCAAAGAAAACTTTATGCTTAATACAAATAATAAGCAATTGTGACCCTAGTCGGTACTTTTCTTGCTCCAGGCGTCTCCAAATATGGGCATTTTTTTCAAAAAAAATTGAGTTTGAGCTCAAATAAAAAAAATCGCCACACTGCTGGCCCAATTTGGTGCTATAAGTCAGTTAACTACATATGTTTTCTAAAATCCCAAGCAAAGAAATTTTGCGGGAGGCCATTTCTAGGACAAAAAAAAATGAGTTTTTGTTAAAAAATCCCATTTCTGGGATTTTGTTTTCCCCTGTGTCAAATTTTAGAAAAGTGGCAACTCCAATTTTTTTTTTGAATAAGTTTTTCATTTTGTCACAAAAATATTGATACTACGTAAAAAAATCAGGTTTATATCTCCAACCAGCAAAATTTTACAGTGGTCTGAAATATTGACTTTTTTTGCTACCTTCACAAAAAAAAATTTTTTTCTCGTTTTTATCAATTATTATTCAACATATTGAGTTAATTGCATTCTTTTTTATAATCTGTTAAAACTAGAGGTAATTACCTTTCCATTGGTATATAAAAAGTATATCCTTTTACCTACACTTATAACAGCACGTGCGCTGGAATAAGACCCTTTTGAGTAAAGTATGAATTTTATAGGTAAGAATACCAATTTTAAAAATTCTCGTACCTATCCATAAATAGCAAAAATATATATTTTTACCATTATTGTTTACCTATTGTGTAAAAACGGAAAATGGGTAGTATTGTATAGTATGGATCTAGGTACCTAAACATTCATTCTTATATGTTTTGGGGGAATACCTGTCCCCTATGTCCGGAATATTGTGCAACATTTTAGGCGAATGTACCTGGGTACATAAAAATTCATTGTTATAAATGTATTTTTGGGGAATACCTGGTATTTTAGTCAAGTATTAATTGCGGATATTATTGTGATTACCTGTAAGTATTACTCATTGATATAAGAACCGCCGATTTTGTATGGGTTTATCATAACAAATTAATCCGCCATGACGATAACACTCCTTGTTCAAGAACTTGTTGAATTTTTAAAAAACACCAAACTTCGGAAAATGGAGAACAGAGTAGCATATTTAATAGAGTGCATAGAGTCAACATATAGCGAGATAACACAATCTAACGAAAGCAGCAAAGTATTAAATTTTTTGAAAAAATTTGACCGGCTCATGGAGAAGTATCACAGGAATTATTCAAGATTACCAACTGAGTGGCTCGACAGTATAATTGAATTTAAAACTGTCCCTGCTTTAGTGGGTGCTCCTACTAAGGAATACGACGATCTATGTCCAAAGGCAAAGAAACAACGGTTGTCGGCTGAGATGGCAAATCATTCACCTTCAAAGATTTGTGATACATTCAAGGAATTACTGACGGTGGAAAATCGGCCATCTAGCGCAAAAAGAATTGCAGACGTGTTAACGGAAGCATCACCAAGGCGGCTCCAACGCATTGAAAGAAGTATTGCAACACCATGTCCTGGTTTTAGCGAGGAAGAAGCATTAGCTTTAATCATCGAATTGGGATTGAGTAAGAACAAGTACACTCATTTAAGAAGAATGCTGCTTGATAAAGGATGTGACATGTTTCCCGCATACAACCGAATAAAGGAATGGAAATTTTGCCAAACCCAGTGATAATTACAGAAAAGGCCGGCAGCGTTAGTTTGGAACTACTTCTCCAAAATACTGCCAGTAGGATAATAACAACATTGAATGAGGAACAACTAAAAAAAATCAACAACAGCCATCTTCAATTAATATGCAAGTGGGGATGTGATGGTTTGTCAGCACTTTCGGAATACAAACAATGCTCTGATAGCCAATCTACCCAGATCGAATTCAAGAGCGTATTCATGGCATCTTTGGTTCCTCTGAGGTTAAATTTAGACTCTACCTTACCTTCAACTTCGCGCAGAAAATCAAACCCTACTGAAGCAATATGGCGTAATCCAACACCTGGCTCCAAAATTTATTGCAGACCAATCTCCTTCGTATATCATAAAGAAACGAGTGATTTAACTAAAGCCATCACAGACAAATTAAAAGATGATATTTCGAGATTAGAAGATTTTGCATTTAAATTCGACAGGTATTCTATTACAATATCTTTTAAAATGTTCCTGACAATGGTAGATGGAAAAGCCGCAAACGATATTACAGGAAACAAATCTAGCTGGAAGTGTTTCATTTGCAATAAAAGCAAAGTTAATTTTTCAAACGCTTCGAATCATTCAGTAGTCAATGAAGATACCCTTGAGTTTGGAATAGCACCGTTACATGCTCGAATCAGGTTTCTAGAACACTTTCTAAACCTTGCTTATGACATTAAGTATAAATCTATACCAGGAAATGAAAGGAAAAACATTCGAGCTAACAAAGAAATGCATGAAATGAGAGCAAGTGAAAAAAAAAGAATTCAAGATGCATTTAAACAACAAACTGGCCTAAATATTTCTAAACCACGCTCGAACTTTGGGAATACAAATGATGGAAACACTGCCAGAAGATTCTTCGCAGACTATAATACAGCTGCAGAAATAACTGGAATCAATAAGGAGTTGATTCGAATGGTTAATATATTGCTTTTAGCTCTGAATTCCAAACAAAAGATTAATTCCGATAAATTTGGAGTTTACGCCGAACGAATTTTAAAAATGCTTGCTGATCTCTATCCCTGGAAAGATCTAACGCCAACTATACACAGAGTCCTGTTCCATGGGAAACAAATAATCGAGTCTCACCTTCTCCCTATAGGCGAGTTAACTGAAGAACCACAAGAAGCTAGAAATCGAGACTTCAGATATGTTCAACAATTTTCCACAAGAAAATGCTCAAGAATAGCACAAAACGAAGACTTACTTAATAGTTTATTATTATCTTCAGATCCTTTTTTATCCTCCATGAGAAGTAAGTTGACTTCGTACCACGAAATGACGCATGGAGACGAAGAAGAATTTTCTGATTTATTAGATATGCTGGACGTGGAATAAAATCATTTAAGTTTAATGTTTTTTAATTATAAGATTTATTTAAATGTTAATTTATTTAAAAAAAAGTTTTTCACAAAAAATTAAGTCAATAGCATCTTTTTATTCAAATTTTCTATCTGCAACAATTAAATTACTTTTTTGCGATTGGAAATGTGTAAATTTGATTTTTTTAAATGCAACAACATTGATCTCTCACAAAATGAAATTGCTATTTACCAAAAAAATTAATATTTTACTCAAAGGGGTCTTATTCCAGCGCACGTGCTGTTATAAGTGTAGGTAAAAGGATATACTTTTTATATACCAATGGAAAGGTAATTACCTCTAGTTTTAACAGATTATAAAAAAGAATGCAATTAACTCAATATGTTGAATAATAATTGATAAAAACGAGAAAAAAATTTTTTTTTGTGAAGGTAGCAAAAAAAAGTCAATATTTCAGACCACTGTAAAATTTTGCTGGTTGGAGATATAAACCTGATTTTTTTTTACGTAGTATCAATATTTTTGTGACAAAATGAAAAACTTATTCAAAAAAAAAATTGGAGTTGCCACTTTTCTAAAATTTGACACAGGGGAAAAGAAAATCCCAGAAATGGGATTTTTTAACAAAAACTCATTTTTTTTGTCCTAGAAATGGCCTCCCGCAAAATTTCTTTGCTTGGGATTTTAGAAAACATATGTAGTTAACTGACTTATAGCACCAAATTGGGCCAGCAGTGTGGCGTTTTTTTTTTATTTGAGCTCAAACTCAATTTTTTTTGAAAAAAATGCCCATATTTGGAGACGCCTGGAGCAAGAAAAGTACCGACTAGGGTCACAATTGCTTATTATTTGTATTAAGCATAAAGTTTTCTTTGAAATAAATGCAAATTTTTTGTATGTTACTTAAGAAACATTAAAGTTATTGACATAAGAGTAAAGGTACCTTTTCGCCGTAAAACACTCAAAATCCCACTTTTTTCGCAATAGTTGACTTTGAACAGCTGGCATTTTCATATTATTGGTGATTTTGCTACAATTCTTTTTTTAAAACATTAACCAAAGTGTTTTCTTTAAACCAGGATTAAATTTTCCCCGATTCACCTAAAACTGATTCCCAAAAATAAAATAATCCCAGAAAATCCAAAGCAAATTTTTCGAAAAAAAAACTTTAAGTCCCGATATCTTTTTTATTGTACGAGATATGAAAAAATTTGTAATAACATTTTTGGTTGGGTTTGTCCAGCAGATTTCACTAAAGAAAAAATTATTACGATCGGACCACAAATACGCTTTTGGCGGCTTGAAAAAGAAAATTTTAACTCGAGGTGACCAACTTTGAGGGCCCACTGTGCAGCACCTGTTAAACACAGATGCATGAAATTCAAAACTTAAGCTCAGTAACACTTCAAGAAGGTCAATGTAAATTTTCATTTAAATCGGACCATTACAAACGAAATGGCCGAATTATTTCCAATTTTTTTTCGTAATTTTCCCACTGTGCGACGTGCGGGAATAAAAAGAAGTCATTGGGTGCCAAGTCAGGCCTATATGGAGGATGACGTTTTGGCCGGTCAAAAGACGCTGGTTTGAGCCGATGTGTGAGAGCTCGAATTGTCATGGTGCACAGTGATTCGTCTTCTCTTAATCGATGTTCGTATTTCTCCAAAGACTTCAGGCAAGCAAATTGTGGTGTGCCACTCAGAATTCACCGTCCTACGGTGCTCAAGCGGAACAGTCGCCACATGACCAGTTTTTCCGAAGAAACAGTCAACCTTTTACTTCGAAGTGCTTCTTTCACGAACAACTTTCGTTGGATTTGGCTCGTCTTCAAAGACCCACACGGTCGATTGCTGTTTTGTTCCGGGCTCATACCCATAGATCCATGATTCGTCACCTATGACGATCTTATAAACGACTTTAGAAGCACCGCGATCGTATTTTTTCAAAAAGTCCTTGCACCAATCGACACGAGCCTTTTTTTGAGCGAATGTCAAATTGTTTCAGATCCAACAAAAACAACCCTTTATTACAGCCAGGTGTTCATGCAATATCGAATGTATGCTGGTGGAAGAAATGCCCAAGGATGCCTCTTTCTCACGGTATGTCACATGGCGATCTTGCTTTATCAGTTCACGCACGGCATCAATGTTCTTGGACAAACTTCACGACCTTCGTCTTTGAGCGAGCGTCGGCCACGATAGAATTCATTAAACAAGTTATTCACAGTGATATAGGAAGGAGCTTAATCGCCATACAAAGATTAATTTCATCGATGCACTCTTGTCGTGATAATCCACGCCGAAAGTTGTAAAAAATGATCGCACGAAAATGTTCACGATTTAATTCCATTTTTTTGCCAAATTGATTTTTCAAGTCGCCGCAAACAACACAAATAATGATGGTCGTACGTCAAAACATTCTAAGTACATTTATGCTAAAATGTCAAACTTTCCAATGGAAATGTCAGATGGCGCCAGGCAACACTAAGGGTTGCCTAGGCCAGAAATATACATAGCAACCCTCGTAAGACTAATTCAAGGTACACAGTTGCAATTACTTTAACAGCAGGTTCCAGAAATACGAGTGGAGAGCGTCCATCGGCGGTTTACTGCGGCTGAAACCATGACGTGAGGAGAAGCTTGGGTTCTAGTAACCAGTCTTTGCTCTAAGTTATCGTACGATCTCTCTGCTAACCATATTCGGTCATTTTTTTGTTTACGAACTGTTTTATTTGGTAATTTTTCTCGTCAGAAAGGACGGTGTTTGGTAATTTACCGCTGGCGTACAAGCGTTTTACATCATTTGCTCTTTGCAGCCGTTGGAGTTTTTGCTTAGGTGTCAGGTTATGTGTCTTTCGGATCTTGTAAGGCTACACACCCAGCTTCTTTTTTTAAGTATCTTGAACGCTTCGTTCAGATATTGCGAGATCTGCGACAAATTTCCTAGCACTTTGCCTAGGATTACTTCCAACTCTTGCCTTCACCTTTCGGACTGTTTCTTACTTAGTTGCTGTTTTTTCGGCCGCCGCATGCCTTTTTTAATATTGCCAGTCTCCTTGCATCGTTTTATGGTCGAAAAACTAAAATTCTGTAATTATTATAATTTTGTATCTCATGGACTATCGATGGACATGATTTTCCAGCTTAATACTCGTAAAGCGATATTACACTGTTTCGTTTAAATTCGATGTCGTATAATATAAGTTTCGCAAATCTTAAACACGTGTGCTTTGGTAATCTTGTAAACAAGATAGGTCAAGTTGAAAATGGTAACACTTCAATCCCCGCACCCTGTATATGCCTATGGAACATGGTAATCTGGCACCACTAAACAAAATTGAGAGTAGTATGGCAACATTGTTTCTCATTGTATAGATAATCAAACAACACGAGTGTTAATCTGCAAATACGTAAAAAACAGACAATAAACAAGTAAAAACGTCGTTAAGTTCGACCTTGGACCGAACCTTATATGTGACAGCGCATAGAGAAAAGGACCTAAGGGTAAAAAAATCAATTTTCACGTTTTTTTTGATGTGGACAACATCTGAGCATCGAATGAGACCGATCCCATGCGCCAAAAGTGTTCCCTCCCAGAGATATGCGCGTTTTATGAAAGTGATGGTACACCAAAGATACACGTATTAAAATCTTTAAAATGGCTCTCCTGAACAAAACTGGTTTTTACCCTTAGGTCCCTTTCTATTTTGTGCGTCACATACACTTTCTACCGGCCCTACGATACTTAAGCTTGAAAAAATGCTCCATTTTTTGAGCCCATTCCTTCATTCCTAATCCTAGCCAAAAATTTACTTTTAGATTTGTAGGAATATTTGGTTTAAATACCCATATAGAATATCAATAGCCTGGCATGCTTTCAAATACCCATATAGAATATTAATCGCCCGTTTTGAACATGCGAGGCGTTTTTGGGAAACAGCAGATTCTAAAATCGGGGAGGGTCTTTTGTGTGGAAAACGTACCTAGAGCTGGTGGACCTCAAATCGAGAGAAATCATTGTGTGGGACCTATGCGAAAACATGGACCGATATGGCCCAACTTCACCAGACACATTTGGTTTTAAGACCAGTACGTTTTGAAATCGAAAAGGACTTTTGTATGTGGGCTATACGAAAATATGTTAATATATGCGGTCATGTTACTACAGTTAACTAAAGGTCGCTCATAATGTTCCATGCAAAATTTGGTCGTGATCGGGTGCAAACTATAGCTGCAGGACTAAAAAACGGTAGGGACCTTTATGTGGGACCCATTCAAAATCATGGAGCGATATGGTCCGTTTTCACCAGAGACATGTGTAGGTAACACTTAAAGCAAAATGTTGTGCGAATCGGGTGTAATATGTGGCATTAAAAGCTATAAGTTCTAAAATCAGGGAGGAAATATGTATGGGGGTATATACAAAAATAGATACCTAAGTGGTCTAGTTTCGCTACTGTTAAAGGTCGCCCATAATCTACCAAGAAGCAAAATTTGGTGTGATCGGGTGCAG
Source organism: Hydrotaea diabolus (assembly GCA_963513945.1). Lineage (NCBI taxonomy): Eukaryota > Metazoa > Arthropoda > Insecta > Diptera > Muscidae > Hydrotaea > Hydrotaea diabolus. The sequence continues at coordinate 19,670,548 of OY740717.1, forward strand.
TCTAGAGCTGCAGGACCTCTAATCGGGAGGGACTTTTAAACAGTAGGTCCCGGCCAGTAAGTATAAGAATTGAATCGTGCACAGCTCTCTGATTTGAGAGAATTTGCCCCTGGTTTCTTAATGAAATGTTATGGGACTAAAGTATATAAGAATTTGCTTGGCTGAACTTAACGACGGTTTAAATTGTTTCGATTAATTTCAAGACTGGCGTCAGTTTGCTTGTTGATGGCATATCCTAGATAGACGAACTCATCAACTGCCTCAATTGTGAGCTCGTGCATTTGCTCTGCATACAAGGGTTGCTACTTATATTTCTGGCTTAAGTGTTTCCTAGCGCCATTTGACATTTCCATTGGAAAGTTTGTCATTTTTTAGCATAAACGTACTTAAAACGTTTTGACGTACGACCATCATTTGTGTTGTTTACATTGACTTGAAAAAATCAATTTGGCAAAAATATTACCTCGTGAACATTTTTGTGCGATCATTTTCCACAACTTTCGACGTGGATTATCACGACGAGAGTGCATCGATGAACTTTAATCTTTGTAGGGCGATGAAGCACCATCCTGCTTTAATGAACTCAATCGTTGCCGACGCTTGCTCAAAGACGAAGGTCGTCCAAAAACGGCCGTTGTGCCAGAGAACATTGATGCCATGCGTGAACTGATAATGCAAGATAGTCATGTGACATACCGTGAGATAGAGCCATCCTTGGGCATTTCTTCCACCAGCATACATTCGATATTGCATGAACACCTGGCCGTAAAAAAGGTTTGATCTCGTTGGATCCCGCACAATTTCACAATCCCTTAAAAAAAAGGCTCGTGTCGATTGGTGCAAACAAATTTTGAAAAAATACGATCGCGGTGCTTCGAAAGACGTTTAGAAGATCGTCACAGGTGACGAATCATGGGTCTATGCGTATGAGCCCGAAACAAAATAGCAATCGACCGTGTGGGTCTTAGAAGACGAGCCAAATCCAACGAAAGTTGTTCGTGGAAGAAGCACTTCGAAGCAAATGGTCGCCCGTTTCTTTGGCAAAACTGGTTATGTGGGGACTGTTCCGCTTGAGCAACGTAGGAGGTCAATTCTGAGCGGTACACCACAATTTCTTTGCCTGAAGACTTCGGAGAAATTCGAAAAACGAACAAGAGAAGACGAATCATTGTGCACCATGACAATGCGAGCTCAAACCAGCGCCTTTTTGACCGGCCAAAACGTCGAATTAATGGGTCATACGCCGTACAGCCCTGACTTGGCACCTAACGACTTCTTTTCCTTATAGCCCACACATCAAGAAAAAAGATGCGTGGTCAACGAATTTCGTCGCCAGAAGATGCTGTTGAAGCGTTCAAAAACCATGTTTCGGAGGTGTCTCAATCGGAGTGGAAAAAGTGCTTCGACAATTAGTTTGGGCGCATGCAAAAGTGTACAAATCATGCTGGGGAATACTTTGAAAAACAATAAAACCATTTTTGATGATAATTATTCGCATTTTCATTATTAGGCCAGAAATATATATAGCAGCTTTCGTATAAGGATGCTGTCTTCTTATCGTTTTAGTAAATGCTACCAGCTGCTTCGTTTCGTCGTTGTTCACCGCCAGTCCCAACTACACTGTCTCCTATTTTCATGCTTACTAAGAAAGCAGTCACAGATCGTTAAGTTCTGCCCATGTTGCTACGACATATGCTTGGAGCGGGGAGCATGTTCTGAAATAATGGACGATTTAAAAATTTAAATTTGAATCGGCTGTAAAAAAATACAGATAGTTTTTCAAATTTTTGGTTTTATTGGAAAGGCTGAACTTTGTCATTTAATAATGGAACGCAATATCATTCATAAGACTAACACAACTGCCTCGGCAGTACCTCATCCGATTAACCAAATTTTTTTAGTACATTTTCGATTGTTTCCGTCGAATATCTTTAATGGCATCTTCGATTTCATGTTTCAACTCTTCAATTGTCTCTGGATGCTTTGTGTAACATTTATCGTTAATGGCTCCCCACAGAAAATAATCCAAGGAACTCAAAAAATATTTCTGAGGCGGCTAATTGACATTACAATTTCGGCTGATTTTTAAAAACAGTTGATTTTTAAAAACAGTGCGTAAAATAGCGATGGTTGCGTTGTATGCTGTATGACATGTGGCCCGTCTTGCTCAAACCAAATGAGTTCCATGTCGTTCTCTTGAATTTTTGTTTTTAAAAATGACATCGAATGCTGTAACGCTTACCGTTGAAGGTAACGACGGTTCCTTCCACATTTTCGAAGGAAAATGGCTCAATGATGGCTCTAGCCCAAAATCCACATAAAACAATGACTCGTTGTAGTTGCATTGGCTTCTCAATAGTCTCGTGTGGGTTCTCTGAACCCCATATGCGTTTATTTTGCTTATTGAAAACACGGGTTTTCGGTTAAAATTCTTCCCCTGCTAAAAATGTTCAGCCCATTGGCCGAAGCGAAAACGCATTGGATGGTGTTCGATTTTTAAAAACAGAGAAATTTTAAAAAATCACCAGTATTCCCTTTTTTATAGCCGATTAAAATTTTAAATGACCCACCCTATATAATTTGGCTGTCCTTTTTTCAATTCGGTGTCTATTGCTCTACTTTTCATTTTTTTCAGCAGCAAAATATTGAACAATCGCACGATTGATTTTACGTCAATTAAATTCGTTGAAATTTACTGAGTCCTTTTTACAATCCTTCTTTTTGATTTCATTGTGGTGGCGCATCGCGCTTCAATCCCAAAATTTCCCACACCAAACATTTCACATGCTGACCCATATTTCTCAGTGCTGGCACTGGTTTTTTCTTACATGCTCTAGTTTTTCTTAGTTTATTTATTTTAATCCCATCACCATTTCCCGCCAAATTGGAACAATGGGCAAATTAGCACAGCAGGACGGAGACTGGAGGCTCCCTTCACATTAAGCAATCGAACATTTGTTTCAGTATAAGAATTGGAATTCAGAGATATTTAAAATAGATTTATTTAAAATATCCCATCGCTGCTTAAGGTAATTATTTGTAAAGAAAACAAATAGAAAATCGTTTCATTGAATTTCAAATACCAGAAAATAAATACTCAATTTTGTTAAGAACAAGAATAAGAACACACAAATACAACTAGTAAAAAATGTTAAGTTTGGCTGTGCCGAACTTGGGATACCCTCCACCAGATTCCCAAATAAAACCAAATTTGGTGCGCAGGTGTGTTTTATATAAAAATCTTTATGTAGAAAATTTCATGCGGATAGGTCAAGTTTGTAGTGAGTTATTGTCATATTATTTTTCAAGGCCCATGAGCCCGTTTGTGTGGGAGGTACCAGTAGGGCCTTTCCGATCTTAGCCAAATTTAGCGCAAAAGTCTGTTCTATATATTAATCTTAATATAATTAATCTTTATAAATTTCGTCTCGATAGGTCAAGTGTGTGGTGAGTTATTGTCATATTATTTTTGAAGGCCCATGAGACCGTTAGTGTGGAAGGTACCAGTAGGACCTTTCCGATCTCAACCGAATTTAGCGCAAAAGTCTGCTCTATATATTAATCTTTATGGCGAAAATTTCGTCTCGATAGGTCATTAGGAATTTAGCGTAAAAGTGTGTTGTATATAGAAATTTTGATGTGTAAAATTTCATTTCGATAGGTCAAGTTTGTGATGAGTTATAGTTATATTATTTCTCAAGGCCCGTAAGGCCGTTTGTATGGGAGGTACAAGAAATGGTGGCCCAATGTAAACCATTTTTAAAAAAGATGATTGCGCCTATTAGAGATTATTATTTGCCAAATTTCAGTAATTTTGCTCAAGAAACTGGACGGATATTTCCAAATAAAAAACTAATTTTTATGAGGTAGTGTCGGTTGAGGTTCTCCAACACCAACTTCCCGTAGAGCTATATAGCCCATTTTCAATACCAACCATGCTAGGTTAACTACACATGTTTGTGCCAAATTTCAGCTCCCTAGCTGTTTTCATGCAGGCTCTATCTTGTTTTCAACAGACGGACAGCCGGACAACATGGCTAGATCGTCTTAGAATTTTACGAGGTTCAAGAATACAAGGGCGGTTCGGAAACTTCTTAGCCTAGCACAAAAAGCGCGGTATAAACAGAAAAAGTTAAGTGTTTTGGAAACTTCCATTTCTGCTATGAACACATGTTAAATTTCGATCTGGCAACTCCTTCATATAGAAACAGGTGTTCACAAAAGACGCATCCGCGATTTTTTTACAATGGAAAAATTAGAAATGCGTGGTGTCATTAAATATTTACATAAAAAAGGTTTATCGGGACAAGAAATTCATAATGATATGGTGAATGTGTTAGGTGAAAGTGCTCCTTCATATGCAACAGTAAAAAATTGGGTTGCTGAATTTAAACGTGGTCGTACAAGCATTGAAGATGATCCACGTAGTGGACGTCCAAAAACAGCAGCAACAACAGAAATTGTAGCCAGAGTGCATGATATGGTATTTAATGATCGACGAATAAAAGTGCGTGAAATAGCTAATATCATGGGCATCTCAAATGATCGAGTCCATTTAATTTTGCATGAAGAACTACGGATGAAAAAGCTTTCTGCAAGATGGGTGACGGACTTGTTAACTGTCGACCAAAAACGCATAAGAATGAACATTTCTCAAGCATGTTTGGATCGTTTTCAACGAAATAAAATGGATTTTAAGCGTCGTTTCATAACTGTTGATGAGACATGGATCCACCACTATACTCCAGAGACAAAAGAACAATCCAAACAATGGACTGAAGCTGGAGGAAGTGCCCCAAAGAAGGCAACAACAATTCAATCGGCTGGTAAGGTTATGGCAACGGTTTTTTGGGACTTCAACGCTATTTTATTGATTGACTATCTGCAAAAGGGTAAAACAATAAATTCAGAGTACTATTGCAACCTTTTAGATCAATTAAATGTACAAATTCGAGAAAAACGTCCTGGCTTACAACACACAAAAATAATGTTTCATCAAGACAACGCACCAGCGCACAAGAGTGTTTCAACAATGGCTAAAATCAACGAATTAAAGTACGAGTTGCTTGACCACCCACCTTATTCTCCTGATTTAGCTTCCAGTGACTTTTATCTGTTCTCAAATCTAAAAAAATTCCTTGCTGGCAAGCGTTTTACCTCAAATGAAGATGCAAATACAGTTGTAAACCACTATTTTGAAGACCTTGAGGACAACTATTTTTATCAAGGGATAGAATTGCTAGATAAGCGTTGGACTAAGTGTATTGAAGTTTCAGGAGATTATATTGAAAAATAAAAATATTTTTGAAAAACTAACTATTCTCTTTCATTGATAGGCTAAGAACTTTCCGAACCGCCCTCGTATATATATATATATATATATACTTTGTTGGGTCTCCGATGATTTTTTCAAGGTGTTACAGACATAATGACAAAACGAATATTCCCCCCATTGTATGGTGGAGGGTATAAAAAACGAAGACCCTTAGGAAACCTCTAAAAATTATTTTTTTAATAATTTTCTTTTTTATTGACAGTGACGATTTGAAAATAAAGATAACTTGAGAAGAGACAGACATCGGGAAACTTGTCAAGTTTTTCTTTCTTTGTAGTATTTTTAAAACATTTATTTTCGTTTTCATTTTCCATTATTATTTATGTATCGTTTGTCCATACAAACCAACCAGACATACCGTTCCACCATCACATGTCATTTTGTACTAAAACGAAAGACAAACGCATAAAATGCTCTGCATTCTTTTGTCATTTCGAACATGCTTTTCAATCAAATCGTCATAATTTCGAGGTTTTCCCGCGGTGGAATGATGGGCTGCCAGTCGTTTGGTTGTCACGATATGTCATAGCATTCCAGATGTCTACACAAGATCATCATCATCATGACCATCATCATCATCACCATCATCGTCATCATCGACATCAGTGCCGACAACACCATCACCTACATTTCACTGCTATGGACATTATTAAGTTTGGTTGAAAAGTGTCCACACACACACACTTTAATATGTATATTCAAAACACTTTACACTCGAAAAAAAATGCATTACGATTGGTTTGACGATTATGTTTGACGATTATCTTCTAGCTACAAAACTTAAGTGAAATAAAATAAGAATTTTCAAGAAGATTTTTTTTGCAATATTGTGCTGGTGTTTCCAAACTGTTATGGCTTCGAATTCGTTGCGTCTTCCCTTCGAGAAGTTAAGGGGCCGAGAAAATTTTGATGTATGGCGACGACATGCAAAATCCTGTTTGGTAATAAAGAAATGTTGGAAGGTTGTGGAAAACGGTGTATCTGGCGTAGGAGACAATGACGCAAACGAACTTGCTCTGGCTGAGATCACGTTGATGATTGAACCGAACAATTTCGCACATATTGCTACAGCAACAACTGCAAAGGAAGCCTGGGATTCCTTAAAACGTGCATTTGAAGATACAGGATTAACAAGAAAAGTGGAGTTGTTAAAACAACTTGTGCAGCTGAAGCTTGGTGATTTCTCCTCGATGCAGGAATACGAGAATACAATGGTTTTGATGTCCATTAAGGTAAAAAACTCAGGTCTCAACATTGATGATGAGCTCACTGCTTCCCTAATGTTAGTCGGTCTTCCGGATGAATTTCAAGCGTTGGTAATGGCGGTGGAAAACTCAAAAACAAAACTAACGGTCGACGCTGTTAAGAATTTGCTGCTGCAAGATGCAAAGTTTGATGGGAAAAATATTGAAAATGCGCTGGTATCAAAAAAGAAATATAAAAACAGTAAATTCAAGTGTCATTCGTGTCATGAAATTGGACATTTCAGTAAAAATTGTCCCAAGAAAAATAACAACCTAACTTTAATTCTAAAAAGGTTATAAGAGCCAATGGCGATGTTTTGTATGATTCTTTAATGACAAGTAAAATCAATTCGGTCGACTCTTGGTACTAGCGATAAACAGTGGTTTTTGATGGTGCTTCATCGCCAAATATCGAAACAAGTTGATTTAAACGTTCTTGTCTCGATAACCCACGCCGAAAATCGGAAAAAATCATCGCACAAAATATTCACGGGATAATTCCATTTTTGACTGAGATGAATTTTTTAACACACAGTAAGCAAAACAATTCGCCCTCAAATGACAAAACGTTCTGAATAAAGTTATGCATCTGGGAACACTAGTATTGTCAGAACCCGAAATAAAAATAGCTACCCTCGTAAACTGTTTGGGGGAAAATCTGACCAGTGGGGAAAAGTTTGCCTTTAAGAGACTAAAGGTACCCCGAAGAGAGGAGAGAACATTTTTTTAGTAGTTGCTTAATGTTGAATGGTATATAAGATTCGGCCCTTCCAAACTTGACAACGATTTTACTTGTTTTTAATATGTTGGCTAAATGTGATATACCAATTACCGAATCAAACGTTTCGGTCTTGCCGATTACGATTCAATAATTTTCTATTTTTTTTTAAGTGTCAAACTTTTCGCATTGAACTCATTGAAGCCCTGTGAATCGTCTTGGGGCCAGATATGAAAGTTATAGCTAAAACAAGCGACAGATCGTAAATGTGAACATTTTAAAACTCAAATTTAACCAAATATATATTTATTTTTAAGATTTAGCTAAGTCTAGAGTCGGTGTGATAGACTCTTGGAGACCCAAAAAAAACGGCAGTGGCTCACAAAACAAGGGACCAATTGTAAATAGGGACATATGCTGAGTACCCAAATTACGAGGGTTGCTATATTTATTACTGGCATAGGCAACACTAATTGTTGCCTGGCGACATCTGGCATTTCCATTGGAAAGTTTGACTTTTTTTAGCATAAACGTACTCAGAACGTTTTGACGAACGACCATCATTTGTGTTGTTTACAGTTACTGTAAAATCAATTTGGCAAAACAAATGGAATTAACTCGTAAACATTTTCGTGCGATCATTTTTCACAACTTTCGATGTCGATTATTACGACAAGTGTGCATCGATGAACTGAAATCTTTGTATGACGATGAAGCACCATCCTAAAGCACTTTGAAAAACTGGTTTAATGAATTCAATCCTGACCGACGCTCGCTCAAAGACGAATGTCGTGAAGGTCGTCCAAAAAAGGCCGTTGTGCCAGAGATGCCGTGCGTGAACTTAAAATGCAAGATCGTCATGTGACATACCGTGAGATAGATGCACCCTTGTGCTTTTCTTCCACCAGTATTCATTCGATATTGCATGAACACCTGGCCGTAAAAAAAGGTTTGTTCTCGTTGGATCCCGCACAATTTGACAATCGCCCAAAAAAAGGCTCCTGTCGCTTTGTGCAAAGAAATTTTGAAAAAATACGATCGCGGTGCCTCAAAAGACGTTTTTAAGATCGTCACAGGTGACGAATCATGGAACTATGCGTATGAGCCCGAAACAAAACAGCAAACGACCGTGTGGGTCTTCGAAGACGAGCCAAATCCAACAAAAGTTGTTCGTGGAAGAAGCACTTCGAAGCAAATGGTCGTCTGTTCCTTCGGCAAAACTGGGCATGTGGTGACTGTTCCGAATTCGACTGTTCCAAATTCGAAAAACATTGTGCACCATGACAATGCGAGCTCTCACACATCAGCTCAAACCAACGCCTTTTTGACCGCTCAAAACGTCGAATTGATAGGTCATCCGCTGTACAGCCCTGACTTGGTACCCAATTACTTCTTTTTATTCGCGCACGTCAAGAAAAAATGCGTGGTCAACGTGATTTTCGTCGCCAGAAGATGCTGTTGAAGCGTTCAAAAACCATGTTTTGGAGGTGTCTCAATCGGAGTGGAAAAAGTGCTTCACAATTGGTTTGAGCACATGCAAAAGTGTGTACACTTTGCTGGAGAATACCTTGAAAAACAATAAATCCATGTTTGATGATAAATATTCTCATTTTCATTATTAGGCCAGAAATATATATAGCAGCCCTCGTTATGCAATTTCACTATAAATCCAAATGTTATTGTATTTTCATGATATAGCTGAGAGTGGGGGCTCAGAGCTATGAAATGATTGGACCTAAAAAACGACATTTCGGCCAATACAATCGACCAATTGTAGATATGGACATATGGGTACTCAAACTAAAGCAAATTTCACTACGAATCCAAATATTTTTACTTAAGATTCAACTTGGTATGGGGTAGTCTCTTAGACCGTGGAACCAAAAAACCGTCGCTACAGTAAGTTTCCCAATTTTAAAAGCGAATCCATTGTGGAACTTATATTGGATTCGTCCAATACATAGAAATATAAGTCATTGAACTAAAGTTTTTCTTTGAGTGTAACTAGAACATCACTAATATTTACCATAATTCCACACCAATAATTTATAGTTTTACGTCTTAGTGGCGGCAAGGGCCGAACCATAATTTCGGTAGTAAAATTAACTATAAAAGATCTATTCCTATACGCCGAGTAATAAATATTCTCCGGATCACATAAATAGTCCATAAACAAAAATCTCTTAATCTCTTGTATTCTGGATATGCGTTCAATATTTTGGAAAATCCATCTTCCTTTTTCTTTAATTGCTTTATTAAAAGAAGAGAAATTTTACGACCACATGGAAATTCTTCATTTGCAATGAGTTGTTTCCACTTTTTTCCGGTCTATTTTTGGAAAAAATAATTTAATTACCAAGTTTAAAAAAATTGCTTGCTTTTTTCCTTTTCTTTCATTTCGGAATATTTTGTTTATATTTTTTTTGTGTGTTAAATTTAAAATAAGTATTGTTGGCTTGCTTTTCCTATACTCGTGTGCTTTGTTTTTTTAATGCTTTTGTTTCAAGATTTGTTTTTGCATTCCATTGATAAAAAGATATTGATGAATTGAAATTTATTCTGAAGTTTTTATGGTAGCAGACACATTTCACCCTGATTGCTGGCCAATGACTGAAACTTTGATGGAAAAGGGTGGCGAAGGAAATGTTTACATTTAAGTCTGGTACTAAGATATTTCATGTGAAAAAACATTAATCGCCCTTTAAAAGATTGTGAAATAAAACTAGCTCTCATTAGAAGCTTTTCAAAATTTTTGACGTTTCCAGTTCGACAGCAGCAATCATGATATTCCTACCTAGTATGCGTTCTATTAACATCTTTTTCACGTTATTGCAAAGATGAATATAAAGTAGCAGACTTCTCAAAATCTAAACTAAGGCCGTGTTCTAAGGTAATAAAAGGCAACTCGCTTAGTCGTTAGGTAATGCGATAACTTCACACCATTGTACAAGAATACAAAAATAATTGTGTTTGCAGAAAACTATAGACAATTTGTTTCTTTGTTTTAAATAATAAATTAATTTTTGGGAAGAATGTTATTCAAGAATTACAGCAAAATTGCCCCTTACGAGGGCTGCTATATATACGAGGGCGGTTCGGAAAGTTCTTAGCCTATCAATGAAAGAGAATAAATAGTTTTTCAAAAATATTTTTATTTTTCAATATAATCTCCTGAAACTTCAATACACTTAGTCCAACGCTTATCTAGCAATTCTATCCCTTGATTTAAATAGTTTTCCTCAAGGTCTTCAAAATAGTGGTTTACAACTGTAATTGCATCTTCATTTGAGGTAAAACGCCTTCCAGCAAGAATTTTTTTTAAATTTGGGAACAGGTAAAAGTCACTGGGACTTTTCGTACTTTAATTCGTTGATTTTAGCCATTGTTAAAACACTCTTGTGCGCTTGTGCGTTGTCTTGATGAAATTTTTTTTTTTTTTTGTAAGCCAGGACTTTTTTCCTCGAATTTGTACATTTAATTGATCTAAAAGGTTGCAATAATACTCTGAATTTATTGTTTTACCCTTTTGCAGATAGTCAATCAATAAAATACCTTTGAAGTCCCAAAAACCGTTGCCATAACCTTACCAGCCGATTGAATTGTTTTTGCCTTCTTTGGGGCACTTCCATCAGCTTCAGTCCATTGGATTGTTCTTTTGTCTCTGGAGTATAGTGGTGGATCCATGTCCCATGAACAGTTATGAAACGACGCTTAAAATCCATTTTATTTCGCTGAAAACGATCCAAACAAGCTTGAGAAATGTTCATTCTTATGCGTTTTTGGTCGACTGTTAACAAGTCCGGCACCCGTCTTGCAGAAAGCTTTTTCATCTGTAGTTCTTCATGCAAAATTAAATGGACTTGATCATTTGAGATAGCCATGATATTAGCTATTTCACGCACTTTTATTCGTCGATCATTTAATACCATATCATGTACTTTGGCTACAATTTCTGTTCTTGTTGCTGTTTTTGGACGTCCACTACGTGGTTCATCTTCAATGCTTGTACGACCACGTTTAAATTCAGCAACCCAATTTTTTACTGTTGCATATGAAGGAGCACTTTCACCTAACACATTCACCATATCATTATGAATTTCTTGCCCCGATAAACCTTTTTTATGTAAATATTTAATGACCCCACGCATTTCTAATTTTTCCATTGTAAAAAAATCGCGGATGCGTGTTTTGTGAACACCTGTTTCTATATGAAGGAGTTGCCAGATCGAAACAAAATTTAACATGTGTTCAAAGCAGAGATGGAAGTTTCCAAAACACTTAACTTTTTCCGCCCTCGTATTTCTGGCCTAATATTGAATATGCGAATATTTAGTTTTATTATTTTTCAAAGTATTCTCCAGCATGATTCATACTGATTTGGCCGTAAAAAAGGCGCTGGTATTCTCCAGCATGATTTACTAGTATAAACTTTTGCATGCGTTCAAACCAATTGTCGAAGCACTTTTCCCCCTCTCATTGAGACAGCCCCAAAACATGATTTTTGAACGCTTCAACAGCTGCTTTGGGCGATAAAAAACTTTGACCACGCATTTTTCTTGATGCTAGGGAATTAGAAGAAGTCATTGGGTGCCAAAACAGGGCTGTACCGTGGATGGCCCATCAATTCGACACGTTGAGTGGTCAAATGGATCATCGTTTCGGTTGATGTGCGAGAACAGCTCGCATTGTCGTGATGCAAAATGATCTGTCTACTCTTATTATCTTTCCTCATTTCTTCGAACACTGTTGGCAAACAGATGGTTGTATACCACTTAAAGTTGACCGACCTACGTTCCACTAAAGGCACTGTGGCAACATGGCCGGTTATACCGAAAAAACACAATCATTTTCAACGATGTAATTCTTTCACGAACAACTTTTGTTGGATTTGGCTCGTCTTGAAAAACCCATACGGTCGATTGCTGTTTTATTGCGGGCTATCCATGACTCGTCAACCGTGGCAATGCTATACACTGCCTTGGAGCTACCGCAGTTATACTTTTTGAACATCTCTTTGCACCAAGTGGCGAGTGGACAATATCAGAAGAGGAAAAATACAATGTTTTTGCAAACCATCTGTCCCAGGTATTTCGCTCAAATCCTGCAAGTACCAACCTCCTTCCACCTGATGATAAAATTTCTGCCGTAATTCCATTGTTTACTAACGAAAATGAAGTTCTGCATGTCATTAAAGAAACCGGGAATCCAGGTACGGCACCTGGATATGATCTTATCACGCCTAAAATGATCTTGGAACTTCCCTATATTGCTGTGAAGTTCCTGGCAAAATTATTTAACTCAATTTTGAGACATGGTTACTTTCATAAAGTATGGAAAAGTTCTCTGATTCAAATGATTTTAAAGCCAGGAAAGCACTAATCAATACCTTCCTCATGCAGGCCGATTAGTTTGCTTCCCTGCTTATCCAAACTATTTGAAAAAGTTCTCTTATCGCAAATAAAACCGTTTATCGTGTCAAATAACATAATACCAGAAAATCAGTTGGGATTCCGGGAAGGTCACAGCACCATCGAACAAGTAAACCGTGGACCCAAGCAATTGAAAAATCATTTGAACGGCGAGAATATTGCTGCGCCGTATTTCTGAATGTTGCTCAAGCATTTGACAAAGTCTGGCACTTTGGCTTGACCTACAAAATTTGCAAATACTTATCGGCAAATACGCATCGAATTCTTGAGTCTTGCTTAGATTGCTTAGGTTCAGAGTCAAATGTGGGCAACACGTCACCGATGACCACGAAATACTAGCAGGTGTGCCCCAGGGAAGCGTCCTGGGGCCTATCCTTTAACTTCTGTTTACCGCAGATATCCCTACCAGCACAGACGTGCTAACATCCACTTTTGCCGACGATACCGCTATAATGGCCGCACATAAGAAGCAGGATATTGCATCTATGAATCTAGGTGTACATCTCAGACGAGTAGAATCTTGGCTCTCTGACTGGAGAATAAAAGTCAATGAGGCTAAATGCACACAGGTAACTTTCACACTGAATTTTAGCACTTGTCCGTCATTGAAACTAAACAATATTCCTTTTTCTCAATCTGATCATGTTACATAGCTTGAAATCCACCTGGATCGCCACCTGGAGAAGTCATATCGAAACCAAGAAAACTCAACTGAAACTTAAGGTTCATCAACTTCACTGGCTCCTAGACGCGAACTCAAAACTAAGCCTTGAATATAAGGTCCTGCTATACAACAGTGCAATCAAACCTATCTGGGTATACGGTGCCCAGCTATGGGGCAAAGCAAGCTCGAGCAATATCGACAAAATCCAAAGAGTCCAATAGAAGACATTGCGGCTTATTACCGGTGCCCCTTGGTATATAAGGAACGAAAACATCCACCGAGACTTAAAAATAACTCTCGTTAAAGAGGCAATTCAAAAAATCAATATATAAAGCACAAAGAGAAGCTCAAACGTCATGATAACATACTTGCTAGTCAATTATTGTGCAGTCCAAGCTCTTTAAGATCTCGGAGAAACGAACGCCGTGTTTTCTAATCTACACTTGTGCTTTAGTCGTAACAGTAATCGCGAACACATGCGCCCGAAAGACTGTGTAGAATGTTTTTTTCTACGTCACGTGGCTTAAATGCTCTTATACGTGATCCTTCAAACAGTCAACACGAAAAACCTACAAAACCTTAATTACGTCATCCACTCTGCTATTCTAGAGTTATCTGTTATACATACTTATACATAACTAGAGTTTTTCACTCTACATAATATCGCGAACACTCTGTAAATGACTGTAAGGGTCCTCTGGCCCTTTATCACGAGGTTTAAGCCAAACCAAGTTTAAAATTCTCAGACATACGAGGGCGACCGCAAAACTAACTGGCCTGGCACATTTTCTGTTTTACTAGCAACTTTTTTTTTGTTTTTTAAAAGCAATCTTTTATAAGCCATCTGTCAAAATTTCCGGAATATTTAATGATTATTTTCTTTGTTACAGGTGATTGAAGTAAACAAGTTTTATAATTTTTGAAAAATGGAAAATAAAGAGTTTCTTGTGGTAATTAAACACTTTTATATGAAAGATTATACGCCACAATTAATCAAAGATGAATTGGATTCTGTTCATGGTGATAATGCACCATCATACTCCACCGTGAAATCCTGGGTTCAACAATTTAAAATGGGTCGTTCAAGTACGGAAGATGAACAACGCTCTGGAAGACCGAAAACTGCTACTAATATTGAAAACATTGGAAAATTATTTAATGAAGTGACTAAAGATAGACGAATAAAGCTCAGAGAACTTGCTGCTATTGTTAAAATACACGAAAAACAAGTTTGGAGTATTTTACATGATGAACTCCACATGAAAAAGCTATCCGCAAGATGGGTGCCGCGTTTGTTGACTTTGCCCCAAAAAATCGTCCGTTTGAGCAATTCGGTGGAGCTTTTAGCGATTTATCAGCGTAATCCAATAGAGTTCTTGCTTCATAACTGTTGATGCCGATTCATAACTGTTGATGAAACATGGATCCATCACTACATCCCAGAATGCAAAGAACAGTCAAAACAATGGATAGAAGCTGGTAAAAGTGGTCCCAAGAAGGCGAAAACTGTTAAGTCAGCAGGAAAAGTAATGGCCACAGTATTTTGGCATGCAAGGGGTATAATATTTATTGATTATCTTGAGAAAGGAAAAAACTATATATAGTGAATATTATTGTGCATTATTGGATCGGTTGAGTGAAGAAATCAAGATCAAACGACCGCATTTAGAAAAAAAAAAGTTATTTTTCATCAAGATAATGCTCCTTCACACACTGCATTTTTAACTCAACAAAAACTGGCCGAATTACGATTTGATATTGCTCCGCATCCACCATACATATAGTCCAGATTTAGCTCCTTCGGATTATTTCTTGTTTCCAAATTTAAAAAAAATTCTCGGTGGCATAAAATTTTCGTCCAATAGCGAGGTTATTGCTGAAAGTAAGGCATATTTTGAAGGTCTTCAAAAATATTATTTTTCGGATAGAATTAAAAAACTTGAAAAACGTTTGATGAAGTGTATTGAGTTGGAAGGAGATTATGTTGAAAAATAAATAATAATAATTCCAAAAAACGGTTCTTTTTATGTTAGGCCAGTACTTTTGCGGTCGCCCTCGTACAGCAGGGGAGGAGTTCAACGAAATACGAAAATCGAGGTCTACTATTGATGTGGGTGGTGAACAGGCAAGGAGTGCAATCCATTTTTAAGGGGCGAAGAGGAAATACTGCGCCATTATCACTGAGGACATTAAAAACGCATTTAATTCGGCGGAATGGAACCACATTGTCACAACGCTGAGGAGTCTCAACATTCCAGATTATTTGCTAAAAAAAATATTTAAGGACAATTTCTCCGACCAAACGCTGTAGTATGAGATGGACAATAGAACAGAAACGTACAATGTCACGGCAGGAGTAGCACAAGGCTCTGTTTTAGGGACCCTTCTGTGGAACACAATTTATAATAGAATGTTCAGCCTAACAGTGCCGGAAGAGGCGACAATTGTCGGGTTCGCAGACGATATTGCAATACTAGTGCAAGCAAGGGAGAATGAGGAACTGCAGATATATGCGAACGAGGCATTAATGACTGTAAAATAATGGCTAAGCTCGGTAAACCTGTAGCTGGCAGACCATAAGGCTGAGACTGTCCTCATCAGTGGTAAGAAAGAACTGGAGGCTATAATAGTACAGGCGCGAAGTGCAAAAATATTTTCGAAGAAGGCGAAATATACTTGATGATGGTTGATGACAGACTGAACTTCAAATTTCATATGGAATACACGTGTAAAAAGACGACCGCTGTCTAAAATGCGCTCGCTAGAATAATGCCGAATGTAGGAGGACCACGACAGAGCCACATAAATCTGATTTCAAGGATAGAAAATTGGTTATTCTCTATGGGTCCCCGGTTTGGGAGAATACACTAAAGAGCAAGACCAGTAAGGACATACTTTCAATATTTCAAAGCAGTTGCCTTAGAATGCGCAGTGGATACCTCACGTAATTTTAGGCCAATCGACCTGACAGCGAGAGAACAGTCAGCAATATATCGGATACGAATAAAGACCCCAGAGCTCGACGGCGAAACAGTTAAAACTAAGGAGAGAAACAGGGCCATGCAAAACTGGCATTGTAGATGGCAACGCACAACGAAAGGCCTTGGGCATTTAGGCTCATACCTTATATAGAAAAGGTACTTTTGAGAAGTAAACTACAACCTGACCTCACAGGGGGGATACCAAAGCTACCGATGAAAAAACAGCCGACCACGTCGCATTTTGGTTCCCTCGGTACGCCGATAAAAGAACACGGTTAGAGTTCCACATAGGCGAAAGGGTGACAGCAGATAATGCGACCGGCACGATGCTGAGCAGCAAGGAAAACTGGGAAGCCGTTATTACCTTCCTCACTTGTGTGTGCTGGAATCTACGGGCCGATGAAGAAACCTGAAAAAATGTGGCGTTGCCGCCTAAATTATAATGGTCGACTGAACCGATAATGGCGAAAAGTCATATCTGGAATCTAATAAAAAACAAGATTTTGAAAAACAGATTTTAGAGCTTAAATGAATAGATTATATTTGTGATGAAAAGTTTTATCGAAGAAATGTTTTTATCGTCTGAGAAAAGATTTTATAAAAGACTTATAAATACATAAATTATCTTCGGGTGCAAATTAATAAAATAAGTTTACAGTCTACATATTTTTTAATTAAGACCAACCTATATTTCCATTTCAGCAACATATAGATGATAATACCCAATAGGAAAATCGAAGACACCACTGTAGCCTCCCATTTCACGGAGCTGATGCGACAAATATCGGTGCCCAACTGGTCGTGCAAAACTTCGGATTTTATTGTATCACAATTCACGGTCAAACCCATATTTTACTTTAAAACACTTAACACTGCATTTAATAAGTAGGAAAAATTAATAATTTGCATGTTTTTTTCTTAAATATTTTTTCAATATTCCCTATTCAACATTTTTGCCACATAAAATCACTTGCTGACGATTTTCAAACACCTTTATTCCATCATCCTTAAATTGGAATTTCATTTATTTCACACGTTCGTTTGGATTTAACAATTAATTAAACATTGAGGAAATTTTCAATATTGCAAATGATTTCCATTCTTTATTTTCTCTTTCAATTCCGTGCGCTTTGTTAAGAAATTCATACTGATCTTCTGTCGTTAATTAAAATTGAAATCTTTTGTATACAAATCGCGATTGTTGGACTTCCACAACAATTTTTTTTTCAATATTCTTTTTTTGTGTTAGTGGTTAGTTTATTTCGAAACGATTTTTTTTCATTTTTAATTTTTAAATAATTTCCGAATCACACACGCACATTTTCATTACACAAGACACGAGCGAGCTCTAAAGGAACGTTGAACGAACAAGTACTACGCCAAGAGGAAAAATGTTTATTTTTCCAAACAAAAGCAAACAACAGCATGCCACGAAATCTCAATCGAATGGATGTGTCTCCGTTTGAAATATGCTCAAATCAACCGTTTGCCTCGAATACTGTAGATCATCTGAATTGAATATTCGAAAATTGATTTTGGGTTACCTACTCACTCCCTCAGTCAGTGTCAGCCGATGATTGTGCAGACCACCATCGTTTGTCTCCTAAAGAGCGCCTCAGACGATCGGTCGAACGAACAGCTGTTGGCTCATCCTCCTCCGCAATAGCTGGTGAATTCTTGGAAACGAAACATAAACACTGTGACTTTCAGATACCCACTCTCGCTCTCTATCCCTCTTAATCTCTCTTTCTTTGGGGCTATTCTAAAGTGAGTAATGAACGTTTTCTTTTGGAAAAGCAAGCGAAAATATTGAAGTGTTCTACCGGCAAAGAGAGGGAAGATGATATGAATGAAACAAAATTAAGCAAAAAAAAAACATTGAAGTGTGCTATTGCCAAAAGAAAAGTCAATCAATGACAACAATGAGATGCACTATATTTTTTATTATCCACTATAGGAAGGACTTAACAATGGGTCAACGGTTCAGCGTGAGTACTTGCGGCTCAAAGGACCAAATGTTTCGCCGTGAGCGAGGGTATTTGTGAAAATAAAAAGACTTAGCAATGGGTCAACGTTTTAACGAGAGTACTTCTGAGGGTATTTATGAAAATAAAAAGACTTAGCAATGGGTCAACGTTTTAACGAGAGTACTTCCGAGGGTATTTATGAAAATAAAAAGACTTAGCAATGGATCAACGTTTTAACGAGAGTACTTCCGAGGGTATTTATGAAAATAAATAGACTTGGCAATGGGTCAACGTTTTAACGAGAGTACTTCCGAGGGTATTTATGAAAATAAAAAGGCAAAAGGGTTTCAATATAATTATTTGCAAAAATATTGGAAGATTTATAAGAAAGCAATACTCGTATTACCTTTGCAAATAGTACAAAAAAGTAGCGAACGTGAGCGATCAAGGGAGGAGATCGTAAACGATTAACTTAACGAGTAGCGCCATAATATCGGACTTTATGGTACCTGCAATTGAAGCCCGTAATCTTGGCGACATTTGGTTTCAACAGGACGGTGCCACTTGCCATATGTGACGCGCAAAATAGAAAGGGACCTAAGGGTAAAAACCAGTTTTGTTCAGGAGAGCCATTTTAAAGATTTAATTTAAGATACGTGTATCTTTGGTGTACCATCACTTTGATAAAACGCGCGTATCTCTGGGAGGGAACACTTTTGGGGCATGGGATCGGTGTCTTTCGATGCTCAGATGTTGTCCACATCAAAAAAAAAAGAAAAAAATGAAAATTGATTTTTGTACCCTTAGGTCCCTTTCTCTTTGCACTGTCACATATAGCTGCTCAAACAGGAGAGTTGGCCACCTAGATCTAGTGACTTTTTTCTTTGGGGCTATGACATTTTTGTTTGGGGCTATATAAAGTCCAAAGTCTATGCTGACAAACCAGCTACGTTTCTGGTTTTGGAAGCCAACATTACGCTTCATTAAAGCCATACCGGTCCAACGAGTCATCCAAAATCGGATCCTCAGAATGCAAACTTGAGGGCAACATTTAAAGGAAATTATATTGAAAAAATAAATGGCATAGAATGTCCTTTCGAATGAACAATAAAGATTCCGCACATGCTTCGAATTTTTGTATTTTTTTTTAATTAGAAAAAAATCCTTTTTTTTATTTTTCAGTTATTGTTAGGCTTGAGGTCATAAGCAAAAAACAGATGTTGGTGTTTTTATAATTTATTTAATTTTAAATAACTCAATATTTCGAACGGACTTCGTCGTTCATCATCAGGGGTAATCAATTTGAATAATTGTTTTACTTCTGTCCTGTTGTACTTCTAATATTTAACCTCTAGATTGATTACCCGATAGTACAGGGTGGAGCGCTGTAATTTGTTTTTTTTTGCACTGCAGGCTGTGGCGGCACTGTTGGTCGAAGAGAGTGGAGAGTGTGCGTGGCTTATAGTGGCTGCCGGGAGATTTGTATTCGTCTGCCTTTCAGTTGCCATCATGCCTTGGACACGTGAGGAGTGGTCATTTTGGGTTGAAACGTATTTTTAAAATGCGCAGTCGGACATTGCAGTGCATCGTGCTATTTGTTAACGATTCGCTGCTCCCCCACGCGGCCGTGCTCCTGGACGGCAACCAATTGTAAATTGGGTAACGTCATTGAGAACAGCGGGGAATGTGTCATGTGTACAAAGGGGACCAGAGAGAAAGATTACAACACCACAAAACATCGAAAGAGTTAAAGCAGCAGTACTGAAATCTCCGAAACGCTTTGCTCGGAAGCAATTACTTGATCTTGGCATTTCCAGACGTTCTCTTCGGATTCTTCATGATGAACAGAATTTTCACCCGTATAAAATGTGCGTGGTCCAACAATTGTCAGCACGGGACTCTTTGGCACGGCGGACCTCTTGTGAAGACATTCTTGCAACTATACCCCGTGACGCAATTGTTTTACTTTCTGGTAAGGCACATTTTCACCGCAGTGGGTGTGGAAACAAACAAAATATGCGGTACTGGAGTGAAACAAATCCCAAAGAACTTCACCAGAGACCTCTGCATTCTATGTGGTGTGGTGCGCCAAATCACGAACAGGCATCTTTGGCCCTTACTTTTTCCAGGATAACCGCCTTGTCGTAACTGTGAACTCCGAACGTTACTTAACTATGATACACGATTTTTTCAATCGGCTATTGAGGCAATGCGATTAGAGGATACATGGTTCCAACAGGATGGTGTCATTGCTCACACAGCGAGGGTTACAATGAATTATTTGAGGCAAAAGTTTCCTGGACGGCTTATCTCTTTAAGGGGTGATGTGAACTCGCCGGCACACTCACCAGCCTTAGCTCCATGCGATTTTTTTTGGGGTTACCTGAAGTCGAAGGTGTATATCAACCGTCCCGACACCTTGGAAAACCTTATTACCAATATTGAGGCTGAAATTGGCAGAATACTAGTTGACATGCTTGTTAGAGTTGATGAAAACTTCAGAAAACGAATGCAGCAGTGTGTGGATAGCGAAGGTCAACCTTTGCCAGATACACTATTCAAAACTATGTAATTTGAAAATTCCCTTGCTGTTCAATGTAGTTAAATTTATAAGATACATTTTTCTAAGGTTCAAAAATTTTTTACCAATAAGCAAATTACCGCGCTCCACCCCGTACAAAACTGGAATACCAAAAGTGAGTAAAATTCTATATTTATGTACGAACTGCCAGTAGCATTGCCAACAAATTAAATATTATTGACTCAAAAGCCTTAGAATGTCTAGAAACGGATTTGATCAAAACAAATGTAGGATCTAAAACGCATTTTTCGGAAATGTAGTCTAAAATGCTTTTTTCGACGTTTTGCTCTTTTTACCCGGATCATTTCTATAAGTATAAACATTGCGATACTCGTATTTTCGTTTCCATCCCATATTCTTTGTAGAATCTCTAGTAAATATTTCAAATTGTTACATTCGAATCGACAAATAGAATATACGCCATCCTCAATACTGCAGGGTGCAATTCGTATAGAGCATTCATACAAAATTTGCGTATATTTCGAATTTCGAAAATACACAAAACGAAGATCATCCGTCGTCAATTCAGTCTCTTGCTCAATATTTTGTGTATTTTGGAAGATTTGTGTGTAAACAGTGCCATCATGCCAACGCCAGCTAGTAGAACCTGTTCAAAGGAAACGTACGAAATCTGTAATACTCGTATTCTTCCAAAACCTGTGGCCGTTGTTTTTGATGTTTACAGAGCAAAAATAAAAACAACAAACTGCGAACATTTCAGTAGATCGTTTTTGTGAATGCCTTCATCCAGGCAGCATTTCTTTTAAATATCATTGCGTAGTATACATTTGTATGTTTGTTTATTATTAAGAGTTTTTTTTTATTAACATTACTATAAGGCTAGTGGAGTTGGGTACGTCTTTAATGAGGATTGCATACAATTTCTGCACTAATTCAAATGGAACAGTGGGACTGGTTTGCCATTTTAGTGAGATAAATTGATTTTAGCGGGGTACGTTATGAGCGACCAATAAATACCTTCGGTAAAACTGCTCCATAACGGTCCATATTTTAATACGTATTGGCTCATGCATCCAATACTGACTTAATTTTGCACCAAGCAGTTTGAAAAGTGTGATAAACTTAGGCCATGTCTGTCCATGGTTCAAATAACGGATTTGAGGCACTGCTACTAATTTACTACAATCGTGCACAAATTTTGCCTACTACAAAATGAGCGCGTTTTTAAAAAACTGTGGTGAAACTGGGCCATATCGGCCCAATGTTTCGAATTGTCCCTACACAAAGGCCTCTTTTGATTTGGCCGATGATAAACTCTAGTGGAACTAGATCATATCGGTCCTTGGTCCGACCGTCGGAAAATTCAGTCTCCAAGATGACACCTCTGATAATGGAATCAGACCGATAGATTTCGCCGCCGCAATAAACATGATAAACAATATCCATAAAGCTACATCGCTGTCACCAGTTGGAAAGACGAAGAAACAGATCGACCATGTTGTGATAGACAGTCGCCATGCATCCAACGTGTTGGACGTACGAACGTTCCGATCAGCAAACCTTGTAGCAGCAAAGGTACGCACGATGATAAATTTCGCAAAGCTTAAACGTAACAAGAACAAGAAAATGCTAGAAGTCGAAAAGCTGCATTCACAACTACTCCACGAAACAATCACAGTTGCTTCTCGGGAAAACCCCCCCCCCACCTGAATGCCAAAAATAAATTATTGTGAATGTTTGATGATAATTGTTAATGTTGTATAAAGAATTTTTAGTTTACAAACTTCAACAAACGCCAATGAAAAATTTCAGAATTGACAATTTTAATTACAATGAGAAAAAATTTAAAATCAGCTGTTAGCATAACTGTACCTTCTTTATTGTACCATGGGCATACCTGAATTATAACACAAAGTAGATTTTTTAAATTAAGTAGCATACATTATTTAAAATAGTACCATTTTTCCGCATTTATTTCAAAAATTGTTTTTACGAAGTTTTAATCTGATTTGTCTGATTAACAAATAACTTGCTTTAATATCAATATGGGGCGATATTTGACCAATTTAATTCAATTCTGCCAAGGCAAAAAAGGTTTGGTAGGAATCGGAAAATGGACCAATATGGTGTAATGTTACAGGATGTTACGTGGGTGTAGGTCGCGTGTAACGCTCAATGAGAAATTTGTTAGGATTCGGATGTGAAATGTGGCTTCTAATGCCACAGGACTTTCAATTACGGGGGACCTTTGTGTGGGAGCTATTCAAAAATATAGACCAATTTGTTTTAATGTTACCAGGAATGGTCACTCGTAATACTCGTAGTTGTGCGAAATTTGGTGGAAATCGGGAAAATATGTACGATATCAAAGTATGAACCGATGTAAAATTTCAATAAAGCTCGCCTTAGTCCACGCTTAAAAAATGTGCCAAGTTTCATCGAAATCAGTTCAAAGCTGTGACCTTTATTTTGATAACAACGAAACGTGGACAAAGGACGGATGGAGGGGCTCGAGAACGGGCGCGAGGACGGGCGGACGGGCATTGCTCAATGAAATCAAATAGTAATTCTGTATCGATCGGTATACTTATCAAGGTGGCTAACTTCATTTCCTTAAGGAGTTGCAAAACATCAGCTCTAAGTCATAATACCCTGTGAGTATAATCAATGCAGGAAAAATGTGGCAAATTATCCACTTGGGTAACACAATGGTAACACTGTTTGTGTGGGGTTAAATTAAACATAGGAACGATACAATTCAATTTCACCAGGGTGTAATGTAGACATCCTATTTTGCTCACTGCAAACTAGGTTGTCTAGATAATTAGATTTAAATAAGACCTGTAAAGCATCGGGTCCTAGAGGTCAGAACCTATCTTTGAATTGTCCCTATATGAAAATATTGTCCAAAATGGCCGATCTTTAATAAGGTGGGTTATTGGTTCCCCGTTATATGTCACCCTCATTTTAGGAAGCTTTCTGGATCGGAAGGACTTTAAATAGGGACCTTTGTTGTCAGCTTCTTCAGCTGCAGGTTCGGAAATCTTGAAGGCCTTTTGTGTTATATCAAAACATAGACCAGTATGGCCTGAACAATGTAAAACATTTTGTCGAAATTGGGTAATACTTGCGATCAATACTTTGTAACAACGATAGATGGACAGACGGACGAACGTTTATTGATCAATTGACTCAAATAGGTGTTATAACAACAATCAGCTTTAGGTCATAAAACCCAGTGCCACTGTGTGATAAAAGGTAGAACAAAAATTATGGTAGTACCAAGTCTTCAACAACACGATCTCTAAAAAAATCGACATAAACACCTTAGAGATAAGTTACCATCGTACTAACTTCCTTTGGTCAATAACAACCTTCAAGAGCCGTTGAACTCTAGATGAAATACACAATGAAGATTCACCATAATCTTCAGGACATTTGAGATCGAACAGCAAACTCAGTTAACCTTATCTTTTTATTTGACTATTTAGACATTTGCGGTTAGCCATGATTCATTTAGTAGGCAAATATCGTAGCTGTGATTGTCCAAAAAGTGAAAAAGCTCATCTTTTTTGTTCCGGATGCCTCTGGCATTCCATGAAACGATACATAATATATTGTTCAATATAGAAATTTGCACGCTAAGCTAGTGATCACCTCGAATTGATCCGCTTTAGATTTACATTTTCCTAGATTTAAAATCAGTTCAAATGTTAAACTCTTCATTTCCTCTAACGTAAATAAGTTGCCATTTGCGGCAATGCTAGTATTGTTCTGATGACGTTTCCAAGCATTAACGTTAGGAGCATCATTTTGATTCAATGCATTTGGGAACATAGTATTAAAATTTGACCTGTTGTTGTATTCGGGTATTTGCCTTGCTGCTCTACGAGGTTGAAATCTTTGACGGATTTCTATATATTTTTGACGGCTGGGACATTGAAGAGACATAGAATTATGTGGACCATTACAATTAGCACATTTTTGATTTGATGCTTTACAGTCGGCAGTATTGTGATTTTCAGCACAGTTGGAGCGAAATGTTTTAACTTTACACCGGCTTGAACCATGCCCAAACATCTGACAGTTGTAACACTGCGTGAGTTTGGAAGTTTTTGGTTTCTGATATTCCCATCGTACTTTTATGTAATTTATGACAGAATAGTTTTGTCGTAATTCTTTCAAAGATGTTGATTTTCTTTGCAAATAAACAATATAAATAAGCTAGTAATTTTGTAACTATATAAGGCCTAAAGGCTCGGTTACTTTTTGAATATCAATAAATGAAATGAAATGAAATAAATAATAAGCTCTTTCGGGTTATCCTTAGATTTACATATTAGTTTAACGTCGATACATTTTAGCCCCAAAGAAATGAGACGGTTTTTAATGACACACTGCCTTATAGGGCTTTTCATTTTTAGGAAGATAAGTAAAATATTCCAATTCAAACTTTTTGGTTAAGACATACCAAATCAGCATCATCTTTTGTAGTCAAAAATAGCTTCAAGCCTATCGAAATTTTTCTAAATGAATAATTAATGATTTTCAATATCCTAAAAATTTCATGTACTTGCTCAATTTTGCACTTGAGTATAGTTATTGGTGGTATCTTTGTTTTGACAGCATTATCGACAACTGTGTCGTCACATATGTCATCGTCGTCTTCATCCACTGTTTGAAGGGGATAGAAATAGTTTTGATTTTCGGCTGTCTGAGCAGCACA
Organism: Hydrotaea diabolus; assembly: GCA_963513945.1. NCBI lineage: Eukaryota > Metazoa > Arthropoda > Insecta > Diptera > Muscidae > Hydrotaea > Hydrotaea diabolus. The sequence goes on from OY740717.1 coordinate 19,696,154, forward strand.
ACTCGTTTTTGGTTTTGTAATCATATTGTTGGAAAGCCCTGAAGGGGCAACAGCATCTTCTAGCGCTCTTTTAATTTTGTTCTTTTGGTTATTTTTTTTGTCGTGGAAAAACTGTAAATTTGTTTTTTTTATTTGGTTTATTTTTTCTTATTCTTTGTGCAAAGCCAATAACGTCTTAATAAGTTGTCGAATAAATCTTTCGCCTTACCTATTTAAAAATCGATTTTATGTTGGAAACTTTTCAACATCAAGGAAAGACTCTTGCATGGTTTCGATATTAAAATGGAGAACATAAGAACTATCTCCAATCTTTAAAAAAACTGAACCTTGGATTATGAGTAAAATTTTCTGTAATTTGAGCACCAATATCTAACTTTTTTGTTAAATCTAAACTATTAACCCAGATTCTGTCTGTAGTGAAAGTTGCTCTTATATGAATACCCTCATGTCCATATTTAAAGTTAATAGCTTGTTATGGCTTTGACGGCATTTTCTTTGGGCCCGAAGGGTCTATGAGCAATAGGCCGGATAATCAAATTGAACAAATTTGTCTGAATTAGGCGAATTTAAAAAAATGGCTTTAAAGTACAGTAAAATTAGTACTGCAATCTGTGATTCTCCAACACTTTGCGATCCTTTCATTTTTCCATGGGAATCTGTAAAAATGTCCCGTAAAAATAAAATGAAATATAATTAGAGTGCTAATTCACTTTTTCTAAATTCTCCAAAAAAATATTTTTTATAATCCGGCCTAATGAGTAAGTGCCGTAATCTAAGTTAAATCTAATTTAATTTAACTTTGGAATCGTTGAATTATTTTAAAGTACACATAAGAACACACGCAGAAAAAAAGTATGGTTGTGGTAACAATATTCGAAGAGGACAATACTATTGTTAGGTGTATGGTTGTGGAACAACAATATTATGATTCCCACAATAATAGTATGGCTCAAATACAACCATACTATAATCCTCACAACCATACTTTGATCCTTACAACAATAGTATGATTCACACTCAACCATACTATGATCTCCGCAACCATATTATGATCCCCATAACCATAGTATGTTTCACATACAACAAAAGTATGATCCTCACAACCATAGTATGATTCACACGTAAACATATTATGATCCCTACAACCATAGTATGATCACATACAATTATACTATGATCCAAAAATTATTTAATAGAATTGGGTTAAGTTGTCAACAACAGATTTGAATTATGAAAGTATTTAAAAATACATTAAATTCAAAATAATAGAAGTGATTTATTTAGCAGTAGAAAAAATCAGTTTAAAAAAAACGTAAGCGTTTTTATTAAAAATATTTTAGTTAAACAAACCCAAAGCAGTTTGTTTGAAAATTTTTAATTTCCATATAAAAAGTACTATTTTTGCGTTATATCCGTAACAAAAACATTGTTCAACAAAGCATTTTTAAATAACTAAAAATTGCAATCATACAGTATGGTTGCCGTAATCATACTATTGTAAACATAAAATCCAAAAAACAATACTTTTGTCGCACCAACCATATTAATATTGTTGCTACAACCATATATTCATTATAAAATTTGGCAATAATACTATTGTTACATTTCAACAATATTAATATTGCGGCAATCATTCTTTTGTTAAAATTAAATTCAGTAAACAATACTATGGTTGCGACGAACATACTTTTATTGCGGAGAACATATTATTGTTGCCGTGATCATATAGTAACCATGTTTTTTCTCTGCGGGCATGTCGCCCGATTTTTTTGAACCCTAGAAATCTTATTGACTTATCGTATAATTACTATATTTGATTAATAATAAATAGAGACTGAATAGAGACCTATAGGTCCACAAACCAGCTACATTTTATAACGTAAGAAGAGCGTCTATAATAACTTCAAATCGGCTTAATATGCAAACCTGCTTACTCACTTTCAGCACATTTTACAGGATACAAAAAACTTCTTATATTTCATGTTTTCAGCTTGAAAGGAAAACCAAAAATGTAGTTGGTTTATTAATTAAAGAAAAACTAAATGATGGCCAACAAAGCGTATCTTTTTTCTCTACCACACGGCATCAAAATCTCAATTTACTAAAAAAGTGGATTTAGCAGGCTTGCACACTAAGCCGAAGATATATTCAGCAAAGACCTAAAAAACTTATCTCGGAGGTACTTTTAGTCCGTTAAAGGCAAACTTTTTTCCTTCTTGGCCGATTTCGCCCACTTTTAATTTCAATCAGTTTGCTGACGAACTAGTCTTTTGCACTTCTAAAAAAGTATCATACAATTTTTGCACCCAACTACATCATGGTCGAGTTGTCTCCCAAAGCATTTTGTATTATTTTTTTCGTTTGCTCCACTTCTCTTCTATCTTGTTGAGTTCTTGTCGACTAATTAGAGCATTAATATTTTTTCATTTGTGAACAGTTTCCTTTGGCAACGAAAGCAGCAGCAGCATGTATGCACTTCTTAAATGTTTTCATTTATTTGAAGTTGATTACAAATCCAACATCAGTTTGATCCTACTGAGCTGGTGGCAATGGTGCTGCTGCTGCAGACGATGATGATGATGATGCCTTCTCATATGGAATGCTTATTGAGTTGCTGTGTTGTTATTAATTGACCCTTAACAACCACTGATGATCGTTTTAATCAGTCAGCCAGCCAGCCAGTCAGTTCGTATTCACTTCTTGCAGTCAATGAATTCGAATTTCCTTAATTGCTGCAAAAGCTAAATATTTACAAAACAAATAAAGCGATATGCCGTTCGGTTTTATTAAATGGATCCACCACCCTCGTAGAAGCAAAATTATGACCGCCCATAAGCATTCTTTTCCGATCCAATAATAATTGGAGTGTAGAGTTCAATAAAATATGGTTTTCTTATAAAGCGACGGCGGAGTTTTTCGTAAATAACCCTTTGAATAGAATCTAATATTTGTAAAGAAGCAAGAAAAAATTATTTGAAAGATACCAAAATGTATGACACACTTTTTGTCATTTAATTTTTTTCCCCTCTGAAATATATTTTTAAACCCTTTATTGTACCATAACAATAAAAGTTCGGTCCCACAGAAGCTTTTTGTTTCTACGCTGCGTGTTTTTCATTATCCGACAAAATCTTCAACTTTTTGTTATTTTTCAATATATCTTTCAGAGGTTTCCATACTACCAAAAGATAAAAAACGCAGCGTTTAGTGTGCCCGGGGGGCTTAATATAGGTAGTGTCGACAGTTGGCTGATATTATATTTTTTTACATAGTCTTTGTAAGCGAAGCTGTCAAGTTTCCTCTCACAAAACTTGATAGCACATTTCAGTTTAACTTTTTTCTGAAAATTTTAACAACTTTGACAACTTCGTTGCATACTACAAAAACAAATTGCCTGTTTCTCTTGTACTTGCTGATGTCACTACCTGTATTATTGTGCCATGACCTCCTCCATAGAGTGGAGTGAATATACGAAAATTGTCAGTCAGTTTGCCACACCTCGGAATATAAATAAGCTTAATAGGGTATTTGAATACCCTATAAAGCTTATTTATTATAGAACGCCTAAACAATTCTACAACGATCTTAACATGTCTGTCAGTAAGATGATCTATGATCCCTCTATAGTCCCAACCATCGTTTTATATTGAACATGAATTCATGGTAATACCTAGTAGGGTCATAAACACTGTTACAACATTGAACACACCCATTTCAATAGTAGAACTGAACATACCCCGTTAATGTCATATGGGTTTAGAAAGCAAACCTCTATAGCGTTAGTCTGTAACGGGATTTTATTGTTAAATTGTTTCAACTTTCATCATGGAGTGGTCAGATAATGAGAACCGTATCGCTGTAATAGCGCTTTTCAAGTGTGAAATGAAAAAAAGCGATATTTTCAAAACGCTTCGGCCACTACGGATTACCTGCATGTTCTCCTACCGATGCATAAAACTGTTTGAGGAGACTGGAGATGTAAAAGACTGCCACCGGTCGGGCCACCCACGCTCTGTTTGAACACCGCATGTCATCAAAACCGTTAAATCAAGAATTCACAGAAATCCGCTCCGAAAACAGAAAATCATGGCCCGTGAGATGAATATCACGCAAAAGTCCATGAGTCGAATCATTAAAAAAGACTTGGGACTTGGGGCTTTCAAGCGACGTACCGGACATTTATTGACTGCAGCTTTAAAAAAATCGGATTGAAAAATGCAAACGTCTTTTGGTGAAGCACGCTGATAATTTGCACAGAAAAATTTTGTTCACCTGTGAAAAAAATTTTACCTTTCAGGAAAAATTTAACCAGCAAAATTATAGAGTGTATGCGCGATCATCTAAGGAAGCATATGAACTTATCCCAAGGGTGGAAGGGTCATCATCCAGCTTCAGTCATTGTTTGGTGGGGTGTCTCTTACGATGGGGTCACTGACCTGCATTTCTGCGAAAAAGGAGTCACAACATCGGCCGAAGTTTACCAAGAAACCGCTTTGGAAGCTGTTGTGAAGCCTCTTTACAATTTCCTGTTCCAAAACCAGCCATGGACTTTCCAGCAGTATTCTATAAGGCTAAAACGTCCCATTCCTGGCTTCGAAACAATTTGCCAGCGTTCATTTCCTCTGAGGAATGGCCCTCAGGCAGTCCAGATTTGAACCCATTGGTTTACAAATTGTGGACGGTTTTAGAGGACAAGGTTTGTCACAAAAGATACCCCAATTTTGGATCTCTTAAGACTGCTTTGGTTCGAGCTGTGGCCAATTTTCCAACGGACGAGATTCGTGCAGCTATTGATGATTGGCCAGTGCGACTTAAGGCGTGTGTAAAGGCAAAAGGCGGACATTTCGAATAAGTAGATCCTTTTTGGATACAACATACATCAATAAATATACTAAAAAATATTTGGTCGAAAAAGATTCAGTACTTTTTATTTTACAGCATAAAACGTGTGTAACAGCATTTATGCCCCTACCAAGTAAGTATATTTTTTTTCGAAGATCAGCTTAAAATTCGGACTAGGGCGCTAAGACCTATGGGTACTCCAAAAAGGGCCACTGTAGCCAAAACAAACGAGCAAACTCAAATAAAAACAAATTACACTACGTAATTATCTACATATATGAAGCGATCTTCTAAAAGTCATATACGAGGGCTGCTATATATATTTCTGGCCTTATAATGAAAATGCGAATATTTATCATCAAAAATGGTTTTATTGTTTTTCAAAGAATTCTCCAGCATGAGCATGCGCTCAAACCAATTGTCGAAGCACTTTTTCCACTCCGATTGAGACACCTCAAAAACATGGTTTTGAACGCTTCAACTGCATCTTCTGACGACGAAAATCGTTGACCACGCATTTTTTTCTTGATGTGCGGGAATAAAAATAAGTCATTGGGTGCCAAGTCAAGGCTGTACGGCGGATGACCCATCACTTCGACGTTTTGGCCGGTCAAAAAGGCGCTGGTTTGAGCCGATTCTTCTCTTATTATCTTTCCTCATTTCTTCGAACACTGTTGGAAAACAGATGGTTGTATAACACTCAGTATTACCCGTCCTACGTCCCCCTAAAGACACTGTGGCAATACGGCCGGTTATACCGAAAAAAAACGCAATCATTTGCTTCGATGTACTTCTTCCACGAACAACTTTTGTTGGATTTGGCTCGTCTTGAAAGACCCATACGGTCGATTGCTGTTTTGTTTCGGTTCATATGCATAGATCCATGATTCATCACCTGTGACAATGTAATACACTGCCTTTGAGCTACCGCAGTTACGCAGATACGAGCCTTTTTTTAAGCATTCGTCAAATTATGTGGTATCCAACGAGAACAAATTTTTTCACGGCCAAATGAATATGCAATATCTTATTGATGCTTGTCATACTTATGCCCAAGGATGCCTCAATCTCACGCATGTCGGTCTTGCTTAATCAGTTCACGCACAGAGTTGGACGTCCTTCACGAAATTCATCCTGAAGCGAACGGCGTCCGAGACTGAACTCTTGGTCCCATCGTTTAACAGTGGTTTTGATGGTGCTTCATTGCCAAAAGTCGAAAAACTTTGATTTCAATACGATTGTCTCGATGACCCATGCCGAAAATCGATAATTCCATTTTTTGACTGAGATGAATTTTTCATCACACTGTAAACAAAACAATTCGCCCTCAAATGACAAACGACAAAATGTCAAAGTTTCCAAATGAAGTTCCAGTTTGCATGTGAGAATACTAGTATTGTCAGGACCCGAAAAAATTGCAACCTTCGTAAAAAAAAAATTATTTGAATTATAAATCTATTTTCAAGATCTGCTTATAGTTCGGACTAGAACGCTTAAACCTTAGGGACTTTAAAATGGGTCACTGTATCCAAAACAAACGACCAAACTTAAATAAAAACAAATTACGTTATTATCTAAATATATATATATAGCGATCTTCTAAATGACATTTATACCTGTAAAGGTTTTGAATGGTTCATGGCGTCGAACTAACAAACAAATGGCAGAAACATTCGCTGAACACTTGTATCAAAAATGTACCCTTTTTTCTTTAAACAAAAATAAATCAACCATTAATGACTTTTTGAAAACTATTAAGCACTTTAGGCCTGATGAAGTCCGAACTTAAGTTAAGGAACGTAACAACCGGAAATCGTCCGGATATATTTAAATTTATAAAATCAATTTCTAGATAGTGAGTTATATTCCCTAATTTACTTTGTAATGTCCTTCCCCGTCTGCAGCACATTCCAACGCAGAATGCGCAGAAATTGTTATGGGTCCAAAAGCCCAATAAACTTAAAAATCTTTCGTCGTCTTAGAGACCAATATCTTTATCGGCCTCATTATCTAAATTTGAGAAACCTTTGTTAAAGCGTTCATTACCAATTCAAATTGTAGATAGTCAAGGCATTATTCCTAAGCATCAGTTCAGAGTTCGTCGTAGGCATGGTACCCCTGAGGAGTGTCACAGGATGATTAGTCGTCAGTGACGCTTTCGAGTAAGGATGGTCGTAAGTCGGGCGTGGCCGACTATGAGATACCCCACACCACTATGATATTGGAAGAATTTAGAACCTCTGGCCGGAGCTTCTGCAGGGTTGATATTTTTTTTCGCTCACAACGCACCTTAAAAAATTTGAGCGTGATCGGCTATAATTGGTGGCTTCAAGAGCTGCGGGACCTGGCACCTTTGGGTGAGATATATAAGAAAAAATAAACCGATATGGTCCTCTTTCACTAGAGAAATGTGTGAGCCACTTGTTATGTTCTGTGCGAAGTTTGTTCGGAATCGGAAGTAATATGTGACTTTAAAAACTGTAGGTTCTGAAATTGAGAAGGTATTTTTAATGGGGGCTATACGAAAATATGGACCTATGTGGTCCAGTTTAACAACAGTTAGTTAGAGGTCGATCATTATGTACCTTGTACAATTTGGGCGTGATCGGACTTTAAAAACTGTAGGTTCTGAAATTGAGAAGGTATTTTTAATGGGGGCTGTAGGAAAATGTGGACCTATGGGGTCCAGTTAAACAACAGTTAGTTAGTGGTCGATCATTATGTACCTTGTACAATTTGGGCGTGATCGGATGTAACTTGAGGCTTATATAACTGCGGAACCTGAAACCAGGTTGGGCCTTTCTGTTGGAGCTATTGGACAAAATGAACCGATATTGAAAAATTTCAGTACATATGGGTGTTGAGGACTTAAAATGATCCGTGCAAAATTTTGTTGAAATCAGATGTAATATGTGGCTTTTAAAACTGTAGGTTCTAAAATCGGGAAAACCCTTTGTATGATATCAAAATATGGATCGATTTGAACCAATTTCAAAATGGTTAGTCCTTGGACCAAAAAATATTGTTTTTAGTTATCTCTCAACAAATCACAATTTTTTTGTAGACGAACAGGGGTTTTAATGGGGACTGTTAGTTGAAATGCACATAATACCTCAAAATGGACATATACACTGGACGTTTCAGCTGATGTGGACAAAAAACGGACTGTATGGTCAAAAGGAGCGATTAATAGCCAATGTGGACATATGGGTACTCAAACATAAGCAAATTTTAATACGAATTTAAATATGTATTTATTTTGAAGTTCAGGCTGAGATTATGTTTACTCGTATGTGGACCAGTAGATATATTTTTTTTCAAAAATTTGGATAAAAATTCCGAAGGATATTGAAAGATATTTTTTAAAAGGATTATTTATATCCTTTCTCCTTTGCAGACATAAAACCAAAATATTATAAAATAGACACAAGTCTTTTCTTTCATAATACACTAATTAAAACATCGTAGGTTTAAAAGAGGCATTTTATATCTTTTTTACATAAATCTTTTTTAAATCTTATCGTACGGTGTAAGCAATCAAGGTATAGGATGGAGGCGATTAGAAAACTTGGTCCTTAAAACCATTCTCTTTATATAATTGTAGATAAATAATGAATATTCGAACTTTTGTAACTATAAGATGAACTAATTAAATATTTAAGCTCGAGCTATACTGTCCAATGTCCAATTCAAGTCCAACCATTGCACTATGGTCGAGCGGACCACTTTTCTTGGCCAAAACTTTTTGATACAAAACGTCTGAACCGATTTTGATGAAATTTTCAAGGAATCTTCACAATCACCTGGAGGGTTTTTGTGAACGCAATATGTGGATGAAAGATGCACCTATCGCCTTGAAAATTTGTGTGGATGAATAAGACAGCAAAATTCGTGATCCACAAAAATGGGCAGGATTGGATCAGTGGGCGAGGCATATAACTTCAAACTTCACACGGCTATATCTCATGAACTAAAATTTATTACAAGGATTTCCCTTCACGAGAATACCATTATAACTGATATTTACAATGCCCAGAAGGACATTAGCTGGTCAGATGTTTGCTATTTATCTCCGATTGGATTTTTGAATGAAAGTCGGGCAGATTATGATACCTCGGTTTCCTTTCGTCCCGAGTTCTACAAAAAAGTGGTTCCGGGTGCACATAGAGGATAGCATCTTTATGATTGGAATATTGTTAAGGCTCTTGAACAGCATTTGTTTAAATCTCTTATTTTTTCTACTTATTTTTTCTTTTTTTGTTTTCCCTATCCTCTCCTTTTTTGTAATCAACCCCTCCTCTTCACCCCCTAATTTTAGGCTAGTTGTAAATTTACTTTTAAGCTAAATTCTAGGATATTTCACTCCTAAGACCACTTTAGCCTCGGGAGCAAGGGCGAACACACTTATCAGAGCTACATACAAATTAAAAATATTTCTATACACAGAAAAAGGTTGGTGCCGTTAGCTGCACGTTATTGGTAATTTAGACAATACATTATAGTCATAAGCAATTTCTTGTTCATAGATCTAGTATATGTCTGTCATTGTTTTTGAAAAAAGTCTCAATAAAATAAACTTAACTAAAACTATCTCATGAACTAGCAGAAGTATGAAGATGGGATTTGGAATGTATGTTGTTCGTACAGTATAAATTACATCCAAGGTGGAAGGGGGCTGTGCCACGCCCCCTTTTCAAACATCGACATCAGAAAATCTATGTTAGGTCAGAAGAGTGTGTACTTAATTCAATATTTTCATCTGAAATAAAATACTTAGTAAATAGACTTGCATCTGCATTGCGATATGTGGTTGAATCGGAAAAGCGTTGTTTATAATGAGCTTGACCGGAGCTGCTGTCGAATCCGTAACTCAAAATTAATTCTGCTGACAATTTGTTGCACGTACGAGTATTACTTCATATTGTGTCTCAACAGTTCGTGAAGCATCTTTAATGGAATTCTTGGACATTTTTTTGCTGAGAATTAAACCACTTGGCCTGCATTTTCTTTTATATTCTAATATGTGGTTGTAAGGACGAAAAATGTTGCACGCTTTCATTGCGAATACTACAGTTTTGTCGTTTAGAAAAGGAGACACGATAACGCTTCCTCTGCTGCCAAGGCCGTGGGTGTTTTTACCTCTTGCGTGCACTTCTTTCGAATTTCTGAAGGTCTCGATTGTTTCTTTTAAAACGATAGCTAAATCTAAGCGACCTTCTTTTCGAGTCAAAATTGCTGCTGCCCAAACTAGCAGATCAGTTTCGTTGCTCTGAGAAATTGACAAATCTGCCGCCTGTCTTCTTTTTCTGCGTTCAGTTTTTCAGATACGGTAGTTGTGGGAGCCCAGTTCCATGTGAACTAAGGTTCATTGGACACTACACTTTTGAGGTAGACATTGTCGTATTTATGTTTATTTTGAACATTGTTTTTGAATTTAGCCAATCCGAAAACTTTGCTTGAAAAAAATTCAAATTTCGGTGACATTTTGTCCACTCTGCTGCCGAATTAATGCAAAAAGGCTCATTTTTTTAAACTGATGGTTTAGATCTGCTTGTATGTCCTCACATCCACTTTTGTTTATCATATAATTCAACAGAGCCCCCTTTTCACCTCCTCTTTTTTCTTATGTCAGCCAAATATTAAATAGTACAGAATTTTGCAAACTAAAGTAGTCTGAAAGAAATTTTTTTTTCTTAAAAAGTGCACAAAAGTGCACATTAATACTTGTTCAAAATGTACAAAACTATCTTTTCTAATTTTAGTTTTTGTTTTTATGCTTAAGAAGTCTAAAGAAAATTTTAAAAGCTTGCAATAATTTCAAAAAAAAACAAAGAAATCCCAAAATTTATCTCAAACGAAAAAGTAAAATATTTGCACCAACATATTTTTCTTCTTAATGTTTTGTATTATATAATTTAAATACTCACTGTCACCTTCGTTACCCATATTTTTGGTTTCACTAAACACGTGCTTATCGTTCGTAGACGCAACTAGAACTAAACACTTAAAAAAGCAGAGGGAATTATACGAGGGCGGTTCGGAAACTTCTTAGCCTAGCACAAAAAGCGCGGTATAAACAGAAAAAAGTTAAGTGTTTTGGAAACTTCCATCTCTGCTATGAACACATGTTAAATTTTTCGATCTGGCAACTCCTTCATATAGAAACAGATGTTCAGAAAAGACGCATCCGCGATTTTTTTACAATGGAAAAATTAGAAATGCGTGGTGTCATTAAATATTTACATAAAAAAGGTTTATCGGGACAAGAAATTCATAATGATATGGTGAATGTGTTAGGTGAAAGTGTCCCTTCATATGCAACAGTAAAAAATTGGGTTGCTGAATTTAAACGTGGTCGTACAAGCATTGAAGATGAACCACGTAGTGGACGTCCAAAAACAGCAACAACAACAGAAATTGTAGCCAAAGTGCATGATATGGTATTAAATGATCGACGAATAAAAGTGCGTGAAATAGCTAATATCATGGGCATCTCAAATGATCGAGTCCATTTAATTTTGCATGAAGAACTACAGATGAAAAAGCTTTCTGCAAGATGGGTGCCGCACTTGTTAACAGTCGACCTAAAACGCATAAGAATGAATATTTCTCAAGCTGGATCGTTTTCAGCGAAATAAAATGGATTTTAAGCGTCGTTTCAATACTGTTGATAAGACATGGTTCCACCACTATACTCCAGAGACAAAAAAACAATCCAAACAATGGACTGAAGCTGGAGGAAGTGCCCCAAAGAAGGCAAAAACAATTCAATCGGCTGGTAAGGTTATGGCAACGATTTTTTGGGACTTCAAAGGTATTTCATTGATTGACTATCTGCAAAAGGGTAAAACAATAAATTTATAGTACTATTGCAACCTTTTAGATCAATTAAATGTACAAACTCGAGAAAAACGCCCTGGCTTACAACACAAAAAAATAATTTTTCATCAAGACAACGCACCAGCGCACAAGAGTATTTTAACAATTGCTAAAATCAACAAATTAAAGTACGAGTTGCTTGACCACCCACCTTATTCTCCTGATTTAGCTCCCAGTGACTTTTACCTGTTCCCAAATCTAAAAAAATTCCTTGCTGACAAGCGTTTTACCTCAAATAAAGATGCAATTACAGTTGTAAACCACTATTTTGAAGACCTTGAGGAAAACTATTTTAATCAAGGGATAGAATTGATAGATAAGCGTTGGACTAAGTGTATTGAAGTTTCAGGAGATTATATTGAAAAAAAAAATATTTTTGAAAAAATAACTATTCTCTTTCATTGATAGGCTAAGAACTTTCCGAACCGCCCTCGTATATATAAATACTTTAAGGGAATCAACTTCGATGGTAAAGGTAAACAGCCGCTTACTAAAACAAAATATAATTTTAGTTGTCTCTAAGTGTTAGCTATAAGATTCTCGTAAACAGAATTAATTTAATGATCGTAAAAAAATTGAGCTTTGGCCAAGAAAAGTGACCAGCGGGACCATAGTGCATTGGACAGTATACAAGTTAAGAATAACAGTTAGTTTTTGTTTTATGTAAGACGAAGTATTGAATAAAATAAAAATTAGAATTACAAAACCACGATCTCGAGCTTGAATATTTAATTGGTTCATCTTATTCCCTTTAAAAAAATATTTACATGTGACTTTAGATTGCTTTTAGATTGTACAAACAATGTTTACGATGTTTCATTAAAAATATGAAACATTTCATTTAACCAAAGTATTTTATTTTATAAAACTGTTATTCAGTTTTTTATAAAGCCGTTTGTAGTTTAATAAAAATTGTTTAATTGAATCAATGAAGATTGAGTAAGGTTACGAAAGTTGGCATTGGATGAATAACAAATGTTTATGAAAATAATTCAATGGTCCAACAAAAGATTTTTCTATGAACTCATGCAAGTAGGGTACATGTTAGTGAGATCAACTGACTGAAACATATTCTTCAATTCTATGCAGCAGAATATTTTGAACAAGTTGCAAGGCAGATGATTACCTTTTCGGAGGCCTCTCTTCTCATCGAATGGTTGGGAAAGGTCGTTTCCTATTTTAACAGCAGATTTTGTATCAGCCAACGTCACTTTGTATAAAGGTATGGACTAGTTTTGAGGAAATAAACAGCTTTCATGCCATTGGACTGTCGAAGAAGGCTTTATATCAGACAAAAGGACGATATGTGACAATTTGCTTTTCTCCTGACTTTAACAGGGTTTGGGGCAATGCTACGATTTGGCCAGTAAAATATACCAGGCTTAAAGTTTCCATATTACAATTACAAAAGGTGAAAAATGTATATGTTATTAAACTCCCTTTGAACCAGGGATGCAAGCCGAATTGGTTTTAAACCGCTTTTTTGTCTATAAACCGAACCTTTAACCAATCAAATGTTAGAAAAAATATCGAACCAAACCAAAAACTGAAAAGAATTAAAATAAACGAGGTTCGGTTCACAAAAAAAATAGATTTTAATTTTATTTCGGTTCACAAAAAAAATCGATGCTAATTTTATTAGACTATTGCGAATTGATATTCGTTTTGCACTACGAAATGTGTAACTGTTGTGACGTTTGATTATTGTAACTCATATGCTTCCAACGGATATCGAAATTAAATAAAATTATGAAAAACAATACTGACCTCAAGCTTGTCGAATTAATTTCTTGTTTATATTAAAATAAATTTCATTAAAAAATAAAATTGGTCCTATGAGTTATAAACCATAAAACCAAACCGGAACCACGGTTGAAAAGTACTTAAAAAAACATTTTTAAAACCGAATCAGTATTCCAGACCTGCTAAGCCAATAAGCCATTGGAAAATGCCTTAAAAGAATCTGGTCCTGGAAAATATCCCGTAAAGGACAGTTGAATGGTTCTGTATTCCATATAATATGAAGCTTTAAATATTATACTGTATAAAAATTTAATCTAAATCCTAATCTGTTTGATTTTGGTACCACAAAGTGGACTACCCTTTAAAAGTATGTTCTGGTTAGTGGATTTTAGTGTCTTTCCCATTTGTTACTTAATAAGATGATGTGGAAACTATGTATGGCACTGACCCAATTCTTTTTCACGTTACTTTCGCCCCTTACTCACAAATATCTCTTTCATGATGAGTTGTGTTTTGGGCAGTATTCTTTCCTTCTCCATTGTTTTTACCACGTTCGCCATACTATATGTTCCGTAGGAACGTTGTTTGGTACCCTTCGTTACGTAGGCTGCTGCCGATAGTGGGTGGGCATAATGTTTATTACAATACAATCAATTGGGTTGCACGTTTATTATCTGGTAGTTTTAATTTGTTTAGTGGTTGGAAACATAAACCATGTGACTTTACTTTGTGCCACATTGTGATGTAGGGTAAACAAATGTTAAGTTGTTTAAAATTTTATAACCCACAATGCAAATGACTGATTTCGGTTCCTTGAGTTTTGGCCACTAGTATACGAACATCGTTCGAGGGCAGTTTTAGAACTTCCCGACCTAGTAAAAAACATTGAATTTTTGAAATAATTTGTTTATTTCATGGTTACCTTTTAGCTTAACGCACCTCTAAAACCATAGTACGATTCGTTCAACGCTCCAATACCCTCTTTATAGTAGGCTCCCGACCTAGTTAAAAAAACATTACATTTTTTAAATAAGTTATTTATTTCATAGTTACCTTTTAGCTCAACGCATCTTATCCAGCAATAGCTAATAGCTGAGCTCCAAAACTATAGTACGATTCGTTCAACGCTCCAATACCCTCTTTATAGTAGGCTTCCGACCTAGTTAAAAAAAAAACATTACATTCTTGAAATAATTTATTTATTTTATAGTAACCTTTAAGCTCAACACATGTTATCCAATACTCAATAGCTGAGCTCCAATAGTACGATCCGTCCAACGCTTCAATCTTTATAGTATGATCCGGCTAACGCCCCAAAATAAACACCAACCTTAATCTCCACCCACCTCTTCATTTTGAAATATATTTTTTTCTTCACCGGGTTTTTCGTAAGTTTGGAAAAAGATAATAATCCGAACGGAAAAATCTGCTGAAAAGGACATATGAAAGTAATCATCTGTCATATTATGCGACACTGCACTTTTTGAAACGCCTACCAAGTTTGCTTGGTCAGTTGTAACAATCTTTACAATTTACTAGGATTCTATCAGTCAATATTTTATTTTTATAAAAGAAGAAGTACGGCATCGTTGTTTGCTGGCTGGTATTAGAAAAATCCACCCATCTGGCTCTTCAAACCAAAGTCCAGAATTAAGCAGCGGTACGAGCACTGCACCACCTATTGCCACTTAAGAAATGGCGACGAGGTCGGCAATCTACATACGACAATTCTAACACTGGTTTCGTAGCTCCATTGGCGATCGAACGATTTACAAAGTCTGCTATAATCCACTCTAGAATTAGCAGCCGCAAGTTTAGAAAACAGAAATTGATAAGGAGTCTTGACGCAAACTTTTAAAAACCGATGTGAAGACCTAGTCAACTCAATGTCGAGACGTTGCACCGACACTTTTACCAACATTGGACATAAGATTATTTGTAAATTTGTTAATGTTTTTTTTTTTAAAAAAATAACGTTTTTTGGCATTTTTCGATGGTATATAAAAACTGTTCATAGTAAGATTTGAGACAATGTTGCTTAGTTCATAGTAAGATTTGAGACAATGTTTCTAATCAAACATTCTTTCAAAGACAAAACCAACAGATTATTCAAGAGACAGTCGAAAAGACTTTTAGTTGCAAGCAGAGGTGACTGCAGTTTCGGTGAACGCTAATTCAATATCCTCAGACCCCAAGCAACGAATGTGTTTTTATAATGATCTATACACTTAAATGCATGCAAATATTACTTCAATGAAAAACTGCCGGCAGTATAGTATTTCACCAAACAAAGTAAATAACTTCGAACAAATGGTTAAAATAAACTTGGTCTCTTAATCTCTTAACTAAGCGTTAAACCTTTTTATAAAAATTTCTTTCACTAAGTACAAATTTTTGATGTTAGTGCTAGTGCCGGCTTAGTTTTTAACTAAGGGTGTCCTAAGAAGAGCGCAATTTTTAAATTTTAAATAAAACACAGATATTTATGAAAAATCTTGAAACTTTATTATATCGTAAAGTAGACAGAATGAGGTTATGTATGCGGTATTTCATTAATGCAGCGTCCAATTTCGTCTTTTAGGACTTGAGTCGTCGTCGGCTTATTCGCGTAAACCATCGACTTCAAAAAACCCCAAAGAAAAAAATCTAATGGTGTTAAATCGCACGATCTAGACGGCCAATTCTGATCTCCAAAACGCGAAATAACACGACCGGGAAATGACTGATGCAGCAATTGAATTGTTTCTCTGGCTGTATGACATGTGGCGCCGTCTTGTTGGAACCACATGCCCTCCACATTCATTTCTTCAATTCTAGGCAAGAAAAAACTGGTTATCATTTCACGATACCAAACACCATTGACTGTTTGCGCTTGACCTGCCTCATTTTCATAAAAAAAAGGTCCAATGATTCCTCCAGCCCTAAAACCACACCACACAGTGACACGTTGAGGATGCATTTGCTTCTCGTGAATCACTCGAGGATTTTCCGCACCCCAAATGCGACAATTCTGCCTATTGACGAAGCCATCAAGATGAAAATGGGCCTCGTCACTGAAGATGATTTTATCGGCAAAATCAGCATTTTCATGTTGTCTCTGCAATACCCAATTAACGAACTCCCTTTCGTGTAGCGCTCCATTTTTACTAACCTCGTACCTTCTACTAACAAACAATAACAATTGTTCAAATGTCAAACAATGACACTTCGAATGTTGCCAGATTTATAAATTGCGTTCTTCTTGGGACACCCTTTATTTACAATATTGATTTGCCACGCAAAAGAGCCATTGTTTCGTTAGCTGTGTGGCAAGTGTCACCGTCCTGTTGAAACCACATATCGTCCACATTCATATCATCCAATTCGGGCCATAAAAAGTTACGATAGCGAACACCATTCACAGTAACTGCCAGGCCGGCATCATTTTGGAAGAAATTGCGGCCCGATAATGCCGCAAGCCTACGAGTATAAACCGCACCAAACAGTCACTCTTTGTGGGTGCATTGTTTTTTCGACAATCACTCTTGGATTATCATTCGCCCAAATGCGGCACTTCTGCTTATTGACGAATCCACTAAGGTGAAAATGTGCCTCATTACTGAAGAGAATTTCTTCAAAAAATTATTTTCATAATAAGCCTGAATAACTTTAACGCGATGCAAGCTTGTGTATCTTTCCAGGGTTCAAATTGAGTTAGTCAGCAATTAATAAATATCAAATAAAATGCAGAAAAAAACTTGACGTTTAGGTGTGGTATCGGCCCTTAAAATTGAACCACCCTTTAGCTATATTTTCCTTAAAACCCAATTAATAAAGCTGAAATATTTGGAATTGTGATCCGTTACAACCATTTTCCCAGACTATGACACATTTAAGGAAAATTCATTTTAAATTAAATAATACAGAAAAATTTAAATGGAAGGGCCATAGGGTCCATGGTGCTATTTTTGTTAGCGCAGCTATTTGCATTTCACTGTTTTTGGATACCCAAATGTTACAGGAACATCAGGGGATGATATTGGTCTATAGAGCCCAGGGACCACGCCCATTTATGGAAATGATTAAGCATTTATACGTACCAGTTCCAAGAAATGCTGATTTA
The DNA here is from genome assembly GCA_963513945.1 of Hydrotaea diabolus. Classification (NCBI taxonomy): domain Eukaryota; kingdom Metazoa; phylum Arthropoda; class Insecta; order Diptera; family Muscidae; genus Hydrotaea; species Hydrotaea diabolus. The sequence continues at coordinate 19,713,720 of OY740717.1, forward strand.
AAAGTTAATAAACTAGTGAAACATAGTGAAAACGACAAAAAATAAAAATTTTGTTAGGATGTCTTTAAGTCTCTCAAAGGGGAACTTTTTTCCCTTTTGGCCCCATTTTTAATACCAACCGTAGCTCCACGAACCTCGTCCATTGGAAAATTGGCCACAGCTCAGACCAAAACAGTCTTAAGAGATCCAATGTTGGGGTATCTTTTGTGACAAACCTTGTCCTCTGAAACCGTCCACAATTTGTAATACAATGGGTTCAAATCTGGACTGCCTGAGGGCCATTCTTTAGAGGAAATGAACGCTGGCAAATTGCTTCGAAGCCAGGCCTGGGACGTTTTAGCCTTATAGGCCGTCGCAGAATCCTGCTGGAAAGTCCATGGCTGGTTTTGGAACTGGGAATTGTTAAGAGGCTTCACAAGAGCTTCCAAAGCGGGTTCTTGGTAAACTTTGGACGATGTTTTGACTCCTTGTTCGCAGAAATGCAGGTCAGTGACCCCATCGTAAGAGAAACCCCACCCAACCATGACTGAAGCTGGGTTATGACCCTTTTCCGCCCTTGGGATGAGTTCAGATGCTTCCTTAGATGACCGCACATACACTCTATCATTTTGCTTGTTAAATTTTTCCTAAACGGTAAAAAAATTTTCATCGGTGAACAAAATTGTTCTACGCAAGTTATCAGCGTGCTTCACCAAAAGACGTTTGCATATTTCAATCCTATTTTTTTTAAAGCTTCAGTAACCAAATGTACGGTACGTCGTTTGAAAGCCCCAAGTCCCAAGTCTTTTTTAATGATTCGACTCACGGACTTTTGCGTGATATTCATCTCACGGACCATGATTTTCTGTTTTCGGAGCGGTTTCTGTGAATTCTTGATTTAACGGCTTTGATGACATGCGGTGTTTGAACAGAGCGTGGGCGGCCCGACCAGTGGCGGTCTTTTACATCGAACAGTTTTATGCATCGGTAGACGAACATGCGGCTAATCCCTAGTGGCCGGAGCGTTTTGAAAATAAAGCTTTTTTTCATTTCACAATTAAAAAGCGCTATTACAGCGATACGGTTCTCACTCCATGACGAAAGTTGAAACAATTTTAAAATCCTGTTACAGGCTAACGCTATTGAGGTTAGCTTTCAAAACCCATATGACATTAACGGGGTATGTTCAGTTATACTATTGAAATGGGTGTGTTTATTGTTGTAACAGTATTTATGTCCCTACTAAGTATACTCCGATCCTATGGTGAAGAGTACAACAGAATGCTATTAAGTCTGAAGAAAAGTGAAATAAGCTAGATAATAAGCGTTATCATCGACAATTCATCCAAAAGGCAGAGTGGAATAAATGATAGTTTAGTTTCATTCAGATCGAGATTACAACATATTTTGACCATTGCGACAAACCTAGAACACATGAAGGGGATGTGTTGAAGGAGGATCAAAAGAGGACAAACCGAAGCCGAAAAATCGAACAAGTACTGGCTTAAGTGTATACCCGTATGGTATTGGTTCTTCTTTTTAGGAGCAACCAACCAGACACTTGCCACACATAAGAGAGACCAAGTTTAAAGTACAGGGTGGCCCACCAATTGTGCTAAGAAATTCAAATAATTTGTTTAATAATTTTTTTTTATTTTATAGAAAATTCAATTTAGTTTATTGTGTCAAATTGTGTTTGAAGATTATGCTTATAGACCATTAATGACATCCACGCTTATCCACGCTTATGTGATACCTCATCAGAAATTTATTCATTGCGGCCTGTTGTAGTTAGGATCGCTTCAATTATTGTTTTAATGGGCTGCTTCTATTTAGTCAAATCCCTTGGTTTCGCTTTGCACACCTCTTGCTTGACATAAAGCCATCAAAAAAAATTCTGATGCAGTCATGTGCGGTGGCCTAGGGGTCCAGCGGAAAGTAGAATTTCTGGATATGAATTTGCTTGGCAATTTTCGTTGGAGCTCTGCCATATGTAGAGTTGCTCCATCTTGCTGAAACCAAATGCTGTTGAATCGGATCGTCTTCGGCGTTGTGTTGAGTAAAAAAGAACTTCTTCAACATTTGTAAATAATGATCTCCATTGACAGTTACCGTTTTTTTAAAGAAGTATGGCCTCACAAGGCAGCTTGATGAAACTGCGCACCACACAGTAACTCGTTCTGGGTGCAGTTCCGTCTCATGAAGTAATTGTGGATTAGATTCACTCCATATACGGCAATTTTGCTTGTTTACATTGCCGTTTAGATCAAAATGGGCCTCATCAGACATAAATAAGCATTTAATTAAGATGTTGTCTTTTTCGGCCATTTCAATAATTTTTTTGCAAAATTCCATTCGAATAGGTAAATCCAGAGGGTGTAACTTTTTTAAAATTGGGACTTTGTACGGAAAAAAGTTAAAGTCATCATGAATTATCCGTTGTAATGATGACCGTCTGCTAAATGCAGTTTGCGCCGATATGTTTCGAGTTGAAACGTTTGGATTTAACTGAATTCACGATGCTGCAGCCGCGATGGTGTCTTGTACTCGAACATAGGCATCTCAACTGTACGGTCTTTGTGCGTTGCTTCCAGATACGGCGAACATGTTTACCGGCCTCATAATGGTCCATCTACTCGGGTAAGTTCTGCCAAACTTCCGCCTAAATATCCTTTGGACGGAAATGCAGGAATGCAAAGTGTGATACCGCTGCACAATTCAAATCCTCTTTTTATTTATTTATTTATTAATTTCATTGTAATATACAAAGCCTATAAGGTCAATTAATCTATATTACATAGTACAAGTGTATTCAATTACAGTTTTTACAATCTAGTTGTATATAATAAAATTCAATTTAACAATACTAATATTAACTAACTTATCCCAATAAAGGCTCCCCAGCCGACATGTAAATATAAACAATATTGGTTACAATTAGTGGGCCCGTTAACAACGAAGACATAAGAAAAAAAAACGTCCTAGGAAAGAATAGATAACGTGTATACCAAAAACTTCTGCCGAAAAGCATAGTTTGAATAGGAAAAAGTTCGCAAACACATTGAAAGATGGTTCCAAATTCTGGCAACTCTTACGACAAATGACTTTTCATACATGGACGCAGCAATGCGCGGTATAAACAGTTGCGGATTTCTTACAGATCTGCTAAATACAAACTCATTTCGTAACCCTGGCGGTGAATTTGAAACAATTAATTTATAAAAAGATTGAATGATGCGAAGATCAATGAAATTTTTAAATGGAGACCCTAAAAACTGTATAATATGCTCAGAGATGTGATCAAAACGACGAAGTCCATATACATACCTAACAATCGTTTTAAGAATTCGCTCAATTTTATCAATATTGCCTGAAGAAGTACCAGACACAACTTCAATACAATAGTTTATTTGAGAAAATAATGAGGCATAGGCTACCCTTCGTTTAATAAACCTAGGCAAATATAAGTTTGAAGAATGTAACCGTCGTATCAAGAAGAATAATTTTGAAAATAAAGAATTAATATGGCTTGAGAAATCAAGATGACCATCAATAATAACTCCAAGACACTTCATTTCATCTACAATTTCAATTGGTGTGTTATTAATATTAAAAACAATGCTATTCTGGTCATTCTGTATAGAACCAAAAAGCAACGCTTTGCTCTTGTTAGTATTAATACAAAGATTGTTGTTTTGTAGCCATACATGAATAGTTTCTAAAGTAGAATTAACTATTGTTTCCAAGGAATTAAACGAGTCACTTTTAAAATAATATATGAATATCCCAAGCATTCAAATTATAAGTAATAATAAATTTAAATACTAATCCTGCAAATAAATTAAAGAATAAGAATAAGCTCGCATAGAGAAAAGTTTATTACGTTTTGTTTTTGTAGCACGATTTGTGCGCCCCCTGTATATTTAAAGACTCCGCTGTTTTTGGCAGCCAAACAAAAAAGAATAAACCATTTTAATAAATCTAAATACTCATCTTCTAAATGAATTAAAGAATAGGGTAATTATGTTATAACGTTTTGTTTTTGTAGCACGATTTGTGCGCCACCCTGTATATTTAAAGACTCCGCTGTTTATGACAGCCAAACAAAAAAGAATAAACCATGATATCCTTTAAATTTAATTAAAAATATTTATTTCCCTTACGCTTACATAAAAGATCGTTATGAAACAACTCTTAAATCAGTGAGAGGGTGCTTGAAATCTACCTTTAAAGCCAAACTAAAATTATACGAAAACTGACGCAGTTTTTAAAGAGAAGTTCTACGAGACTTTAGGGATTTATCTCTTACTCGTTCTTTCGGTTCTGGACTTAACCCTGAGTTTACTGCGAGAAAGTTATGCACCCTGACCTCAATGCAGGACACAACATTTTTTAAGAAGTGAATACTGTTGCCACTCCTTAGTGCAGTTAATATCAGCTAGGTCCTGTCGTTCTAGGACCATCCTCGTATATCCTAAATGCACATATTTGATTCAAATAAATGGTTTGAAGTTTATAACCGCATAAGCACATATTGATGTCGATCTGATTGATGGCTATGATGCGGGTAGTTTTGAAAACGATAGAGAATGATTTCAAGCATATACCGTGGCGAAGGGTTGGCAAGAGAAGTTTATGCTCAGTTACCAGTTACAGTGGTCGATGGTTAGTGGTCGATGGTGTATGTGTTCGCAATGAATGTAAACTTCAGATTGCATACTGTGCATTTACCACAGACAAACATAGAGATAGAAAGCGAGACAATCGGACAGACAGACGGACAGAAATAAACCCGTTAATAAACAATACATTCAAAAAGCCAATATTTTTGTAAGCCAATATCTAGCTGAATTTGTGTGTGCATTTAATGATGTCAGTGGCTCTGTGTTTAAATATAAAATCCATCTCTTTGCTCTCCAATGCACACAAACAGGCATACACACAAATCGAATTTCAAAAATGTTCATCAGGAAGGAAACGGAAATGCCGCAATGTTGGGTTATACGAGTATCTGTGTGTCTTTGTAGATGTAGTGATAAGTCAAGAATTCAGATTCTCTTGCATCATTGGCAATATCAGAGTAAACCTTGTTTTTGTCGTTTAAATGGAAAAAAATGTACATTGGGTGTTTATGCGTGACTATCACACAGGAAACCTATAATCGCTAAACCTGGCTATAATTATTCGAAATTTTTTTAATAGACCCTAGCTTCAGAGAGCCGTCGTGTAAAAATATGTGCTTAAACTTCTCTATAAGTACTTTAGCATGAGGAGCCGGTTTTAAAATACTTATATAGATCTCGGCCAAAGAATGTAGAGATTTTATTGTGCACTTCGCAATATTTGGAGTTTTTTCTTCTGAAGTGATAAGCGATTAAAGGGAGATGCGCACATTACGGTTGTTGTAGCGACAACTGTGTGCCGGTGTGACAGCCCTTGGCCGAAGAATTGGTGCTTCGGGTCAATTTAGTTGTTGTTGTAACAACAATATATTTATTTTGAAGTCTTGTTCGACGATGGGGGATCTGCTTCGATATCCAGGTGGAGGAAACGCGCCATTTGAACTGGATGCGTCCACAGAGACCTGGGGGGTCAGCTGAGTGGGCTTGGCCGGACAATTGAAAAGTTACATCAATTCGTGCCCAGTAAGAATTGAGGCGGCTGCACCATCTAGATCTCAGCTGCACCAGAACCACGCGCGTCTGCCGAGGTAGTACCCTCTCCGCAGATAAAATCTCCGGGGAATGCTCCCCTAGCACTACATTCACACGGGAGCTGGATATAGCTGCTGCGACTTCATCAGCGTGAATGTTGTTCAGACCTGCCTGTTAGTTTCGATGATGCTAAGGTTATCTCTTATACCGCTGGACCTCTCTCTCTAGATCATGAAGATCATACCTGATCTCCCTGGGCGGAGGCATCCTGTCCAATAAATGGTGGTTAGGATGTCTGGTCAACTCGGTCAATTCGGCTGTCGTTGTTTTGGCACATTAGGGTAAATCAGCCAGCCGTAGCGTGGACAATTTTGTGGGATTATTACTCAAGATATCCGGATTAAAAAAAACAGCCGACAATTTTAAGCGGCATTTAAATCTAGTGTCAGAGTGTTCAGATAATGGGACCCGTATCTGCGATTAACCGCATGTTCGTCTACCGATATCAAACATTAAACTGTTTGAGGAGACTGGAGATGTAAAAGAGCGCCACCGGTCGGGCCGCCCACGCGTCAAAACATCTGCCAAAGTTTACCAAGAAACTGTTTTGGAAGCCTCTTAACAATTCCCTGTTCCAAAACCAGCCATGGACTTTCCAGCAGGATTCTGCGCCGGCCCATAAGGCTAAAACGTCCCAGGCCTGGCTTCGAAACAATTTGCCAGCGTTCATTTCCTCTAAAGAATGGCCCTCAGGCAGTCCAGATGCTTTGGTTCGAGCTGTGGCCAATTTTCCAATGGACGAGGTTCGTACAGCTATTGACGATTGGCCAGTGCGACTTAAGGCGTGTGTAAAGGCAAAAGGCGGACATTTCGTACATCAATAAATATATTTAAAAAATATATTTGGCTAAAAACATTCAGAACTTTTTATTTTACAGCATAAAACGTGTGTAAAAGTATTTATGTCCCTACTAAGTATAATCTTAATTTTTCGCTCAAAGAGTAGATTTTCGATTAAACGAAATGATTGGCGCGAAAAGTCAGTTTTTGACTATCAGGGAACAATATGTAGATACTAAAATAGAAAACTGTTCAGAACAGAATGTTAAATGTAGGTTAGGTAAGGTAGAACAGACATTTTGTACAAACAGACCCACATGGTCGTATAGTCCATTGTGATACCACGGAAATTACGGGTGTTCAATCTAGAGGTCTTTTTTTCAATAGGGGTTTGTTTCACAGATAACGCATGAGTTGTATTAATTTTTTTCTTTTCAGTATTGCTTGCCTTTTTCTTATGGAAAGACTTACAACGCGAAAACCACGGTGTGGTGCGGTTTATGGGCTGGTGAAATTATCCGTCCATATTTCTTCGAGTACCATTCACCAGTGCTCGCTATCGCGTCATGATATCAGACTTTTTGCTATCTGAAATTATAACTCGTTATCTTGACGATATTTGGTTTCAATAGGACTGTGCCACATGCCATACAGTTGTTTAAACAATGGATCAATTGAGAGGTCATTTAGAAAAGCACCTAATTTTACGTTTTGGACCGGTGAGTTTACCGTCTAGAACGTGTGATATCACAGCTCTAGACTTTTTCTTCATCTCCTGCCAACAATCTTCAGCCCATTGGGCAAAGCGAAAACGCACAGGATGGTGTTCTATAATTAAATAACAAAGTTCAAACTTTCCAATAAAACCAGAAATTTGAAAAAATATGGCTACTTTTTTTTGCAATTTTAAAACTTTAAATCGCCCACCCTGTACCATGTAACTTAGTGTGGTGTAGGGTGCAAAAATTTAGTAGTTTAGTAGTAACATACTTCTATACCATACCAATAGATGTTATTTGTTATAGCTTCTACGGAAGGGACAATTTTTAAATTACCAATTACGAAGAAAGCAAAGTTCGAAAGTTGAAACCAAAAAAAAGGAACTATAGCTGCCCTAACCTATGACTGTATTATCTGATTCATGGTACAATAGACGAGGTATTGTCACTAGCCCAACAATAGCAAACTGTTTATCGCTGTAATGTCAAAGTTACTTAAAAGAAAATGCTAAAAATATTTTTTGTGAATACTTGATGAGTATTGTGAATGTTTGAGGGCGTCCTTTCCACTTTGGAATAAAATTGTTCTACTTTCCTAGTGTATGGAAAAACTCTAAGACCATTCCAAAACTAATAAACCTCATAATTATCCACTGACCGAATAAGTTTACCTTCATCATTCATCAAAATTTTGGAGAGGGTAATCTGAAACGACTAATCACATATCTCAAATCCATGTCGACGGTATGATTTTACTAGACATAAAGGCGGCTTTTGTGTACGGCACAATGGAATGAAGTACGGATTCCCTTTAAAAATCAAAAAATCATTCAGAGTTTTATCCACAAGAGAACATTCAGTGTATAGGGTCCAATTATACCTGGTTTGAGTATGTCACTTATAACGCAGTTGCAAAATTTGATTAAAATCGGATTTTAAATGTTGCTCGTAGAGCGGCAGGATGTCATATCGGGAGAGACCCCTGTATTAGGGCCATATCAAAGGTTGAACCGATACGGTCATACTTCGGTAGGGTTGTTTAAAACTCACTCGTTACATATCAAACGAAATTTGGCCAAGATCGGACTTAATTTGGACCGACTGTGCCAGGACCGCAAATGGAAGCATTCTATGGGGCTATTCCCGATTTATTGCTCACTTTACCGTTATGTACTAGATACGGTTCCCTTTAGAAATCATAAAAACCATTCAGAGTTTTCTCCACAAAAGAACATTCAGTGTATATCTGGCAAATACAAAGTCTCGAAAATTGAGCATTTCAAGCGGCTGTCCACAAGGATCTTGCCTATCACCAACCCTTTATAAAAATTTTACTGCTGACATTCCGGTGCTTAACAATTGTGTAACGTACATATACGCCGATGATACTTCAATAATAAGTTCAGATTTATATGCTGGGAATATTATATGCAATCTACAAGAAGAACTTTCGGAATTGCATGTTTATTTCTGCAAATAGAATTTATGGTATACCCTGAAAAGACAAATGCTATATATTTTACTAGAAAACGAAAATCCTGTTGCCTGCCTCAAACACCTATCTGTTATGCTAACCACGACGTATGTAAAATATCTAGGCGTAGTTCTAGATAATAAACTAAAAGAAACGGAAATATTGTCATAAACTCTTTATCTATACTTATATAACGAAATGACAAACAAATAAATGAAAGTTTAAATTGCAAACAAAAAAAGAAGCAAGAAGTAGAAAATTTAGATTAAAAGAAACTAATTATTCCGAGTAGATCTTATATTGTTTACTAAGGCTGGCTCCGCAACCTTTAACATATTTGTCCAGACCTGATGTATAAACGATTTAAAAACAAAAAAAAAACTTGCTAACAAAAAACAATAACATTAGTATGCTTTATACGAATCTGTTTGTTCTTACAAAAGCGATCGAAACGACTGACTAACCCTAATGTACATGCATTTGTTTAGTTTAAAATTTTTAAAATTACTTTGAATTTGTAATGATTTTCTAATGAACTTTCCATAATCACCATCATCAACCAGAAAGCAAAACCAACCAACCAATAGTAGTAATTTGGTTTGGGAAACCGCATTTTAAAGTGAATAGAAAATTTTAAAACCCGATTATCGATTCATTGAAATGTACTGCAAATAATGAGAAAGTATACTTAAGAAAGTATACTTTGCACTAATTATGCAAATAAAATGGAAATTTAAAAAGAAAAAGTATCCTATCGTATAAATTCTTAATTATGGAATACGAGGGCGACCGCAAAAGTAACTGGCCTAACATAAAAAGAACCGAATTATTATTATTTATTTTTCAACATAATCTCCTTCCAACTCAATACACTTCATCAAACGTTTTTCACGTTTTTTAATTCCATCCGAAAAATAAGATTTTTCAAGACCTTCAAAATATGCCTCAGTTTTAGCAATAACCTCGCTATTGGACGAAAATTTTTTGCCACCGAGAATTTTTTTTAAATTTGGAAACAAGAAATAATCAGAAGGAGCTAAATCTGGATTATATTATGGATGTGGAGCAATTTCAAATCGTAATTCGGCCAGTTTTTGTTGAGTTAAAAATGCAGTTTGTGAAGGAGCATTATCTTGATGAAAAAGAATTTTTTATCTTGATTTCTTCACTCAACCGATCCAATAATGCACAATAATATTCACTATTTATAGTTTTTCCTTCCCCAAGATAATCAATAAATATTATACTCCTTGCATTCCAAAATACTGTGGCCATTACTTTCCCTGCTGACTTAACAGTTTTCGCCTTCTTGGGACCACTTTTACCAGCTTCTATCCATTGTTTTGACTGTTCTTTGCATTCTGGGATGTAGTGATGGATCCATGTTTCATCAACAGTTATGAATCGGCGCAAGAACTCTATTGGATTACGCTGATAAATCGCTAAAAGCTCCACGGAATTGGTCCAACGGACGATTTTTTGGGGCAAAGTCAACAAACGCGGCAAACATCTTGTGGATAGCTTTTTCATGTGGAGTTCATCATGTAAAATTCTCCGAACTTGTTTTTCGTGAATTTTAACAATATCAGCAAGTTCTCTGAGCTTTATTCGTCTATCTTTAGTGACTTCATTAAATATTTTTCTAATATTTTCAATAGTAGTAGCAGTTTTCGGTCTTCCAGAGCGTTGTTCATCTTCCGTACATGAACGACCCATTTTAAATTATTGAACCCAGGATTTCACGGTGGAGTATGATGGTGCATTATCACCATGAACAGAATCCAATTCATCTTTGATTAATTGTGGCGTATAACTTTTCATATAAAAGTGTTTAATTACCGCACGAAACTCTTTATTTTCCATTTTTCAAAAATTATAAAACTTGTTTACTTCAATCACCTGTAACAAAGAAAATAATCATTAAATATTCCGGAAATTTTGACAGATGGCTTATAAAAGATTGCTTTTAAAAAACAAAAACAAAAGTTGCTAGTAAAACAGAAAATGTGCCAGGCCAGTTAGTTTTGCGGTCGCCCTCGTACATATCGCAACATCACGTGCGATCAGGTACTTATCCAGACACAGCCGTCCGTTGTCACTAAATATTTTCTTTATCAAATCCATTGTTTAATACCCTCATGGTTGTGTCATGCCCTCCTGTTAGAAGACAGTGTCTTCAGTCAACATCCCGTTGACCGTTTAATCTGTACCGTTGTAATTTTTGAAGAAGTAAGGACATTTTTTTTGGTCGACCTTGTAACGGAACCTCGTGAGTCTCTCATGCATCCTCTTCAATCCTAATCTGACTATTAAGTTTTATTATTGTCACTTTCATTTAGCTTATTGTCCATATAGGCCAAAATTAGCCTTATCACCGAGCTTATCAAGCGGCGCAAGAAACGATCATTTGGCTACGATATAGGTAAATTTTATGAAGACGTTAACCAAGATCTTTTGGTAAAATTTACCATAGCGTGAATAAGAACAGCTTCAAAAGATGTGCGGGATGGTGAATCAATTTATTTGAGTACTCCTCAGAAACCAAAACGATTCATGGTTTGTCGAATTAGTCGCTCGGTTCGAGATTTCCGAATTGAACTCATTTTTTAAAATTAATTTCCACAATTTCCAAAAATTGTTTAGCTCTGTTAATGACCCAATGGCATACCAAAATAAGCACAATTGATAATAGCCTTGCCAGATCTGGCAAGAAATTTTTATAAATATAAAAAATAAACATAAAATGCAACAACATGGTCTAACTTATGTAGACGTGGCGATCATGACACACTAAGTCTTATTGGAGCTAGATTGAACTTAAAATGTTTCGAGTAGAAGGGTCTATTATCGCAAGACACTTTTTTTATAGGATATATAAAAATATGCCTTCTTTAGCGGCAAGTTCATAAATTAGGAGGAACCTCTGCAAAGGGACTGCATCAAAACAGGGAGCGATTTATTATAATTTTACCAGGGTTGGCTATGACAGACATCATTAAAAAGTATATGAGTTCTTAAATCAGAAAAAAAAACTCTGCAAAAGGACTGAATCCAAACATAGAACGATATGGTATAATTCTACCAGTTTTGGCTATATGGCAGTCATTAAGAGGTTTGCGAAATTTGAGCCATATCCTATTTAAAGTATAGTTGGTGGAGCGACAGGGCCTCAAATCGAGACGGACTTTTGTATTGACACTATATGAAAACATTGAACTATAGCTTCGGCGTGATTGGTTTAAAGCCGCCCGTTGCATATCATGCAAAGTAATTGCAAGACCGGATTTAATTTGTGCTTTCTAGAGCGACATATTGCCAAATCAGGAGAGAGCTTTGCATGGGGTTTTTCGAAAATGTGGACCGATATGGTCCAGGTCTGAGCAACGCAGTTGCATAATTTCATTTAGATCAGGATGTCATATCGGGAGAGACCCCTGTATTAGGGCCATATCAAAGCATGAACCGATACGGGCGGTAGGGTTGTTTAAAAGTCACTCGTTACATACCAGGCGAAATTTGCCCAAGATCGAATTAAATTTGGGCCAACTGTGCCAAAACCGCAAATGGAAGCTTTCTATGGGAGTATTCTTGATTGATTGGTCAATTATATCGTTATGTACTAGATTTGAGCAGTATCGGGTGTAAGGTTTTGAAAAGTTGGGGTCTCAAACCAAAAAAAGGGAACTAGATATAAAGAATTGGGCCGTCTGTGCCATTACCTCAAATGGAAACTGTGTATGAGGTTATTTCCGGTTAATTGGTCAATTATAATCTTCTGTACTAGATTCGAAGGAAACTAGATTTAAAAAGCTATAGTTAGACCAATCCAATCGACGTTAAGAAACTACTGAAAAACTTAGAGACTTATTGCCCTAAATATGACAGGAGACATGATCCTGCATTTGATATTATGTAGTAGGGTTCGCCGCATGACAGGTCTTGACATGTAGAGACAAAAGTCTCCGGTTTTTGCACAGGGTACTCAAGATTATTTACAGCGTTAGGTTATTCTTGCGTTGCGGTCTCTTTATCTAAAAGATCAGCTTACCTAACAATAGTGCTTGGTAATGGCTCCAGTGCGTTGGCGCACCATGGTTGAAGCTATCACAGCGAGAATCATGTAAAACACTCGGACGCTGTTCGTCGAAAGAACGAGGTAGAGATAGACCTCGCTCTGAGCGGTAAGGAAACCATGTCCATGTACAGTACGGTTTTAGACCGTAACATCAATATGTGAGCACTTGTGTCTGCATATACAAGTATACTTACTATCTCATTACCGTGCATTTAAGTGAGGGTGACCAGTCCCGCGATGTATGGCTCGCAAACTGTGTCGTGAGGACTTCGTTGGCAGGAAGGGTATTGCAATTACGAACATCACTCCAACCAGCTGTTAGTTGTGCTTTGATTCTCAGTTTTCTTGTTTCTTGCTCAGTTTTCAAAATTACCATTAATTGCTTCGGAGACCGCCAATTGATGCGCGGTTTTCAGGGCATTTTATATGGAGAATCGTTTTACGTCCAATGGTCATTCCATCTTGTTTATCCTAGCTACAGCTCACAAAGTCCTAATGTATGTGTCGAGGAGATGCATATGCTATCAGGATCTCTTGGTTGGGGTGACTTTTGTGGAGAAGTTGCATCTGCTATCACGATCTAATTTTTGGGATGACTTGACAGTTGACAAGCCAGCAGGAACTGTCTACAACACAATAACCATTTCGTGTCGCTAAGGAATGTGGTCCATTTAAACGTCGCAACTAATGCATCAATATCTTTGGTCAGGTTGAATCATCTAATACTTTTAGTACCTTTTGCCTCCATTTCACTTTCTGGTTGATATAGATGACGTTTCTGCTTGTCAAAGACTACACCAAGTATCTTTGTATTGTGTACCGTGGGGGCACTCCAGCCTTTGACGACAATGTTGAGGTTCATATTGATATTTCTAGTTCAGGAAAAAGAGGAGGGAAACCGTTACAATTATAGTGGACAACTCAAGATTATGCTCCCGAAAGAAGATTAGAAGTCGGATATTTTAATACTTACGCCTGAGGAAATTATGGAACAATCATCGGCGTGCGACACCACCGAAACATCTGCCGGAGCATCAGGGAGTGAGGCAAGATAGATGTTGAATGAAGTGAATCCTCCCTGCCGGAGCATCAGGGACTGATGCAAGATATACGTTGAATAACATGACAACAGGACTCCTCCTTGTGGCATACTTTTTTTTATATTTCAGTATTTGAATTTTTGGCCTGGAAATACTAAGAAGGCTTCTCTTCCATTTCAATCAATGGCAATCCATACATTGACATCTTTTGGAGTGGTGGAATTCATAATTTCGGAAATAAGCATGAAGTGATCAACCGTATCGAACATTTTGAACAGATAATGTGTTTACTTTAACCAAGAATGGTGTAGGATCGACACAATTAAGGTTGTGAGGGCTCTGTTACCTGAACTTTACAGGAACTTAACAAAATTATGCTAAAAAATAACAAGAGTAATGTAGAAGTGGAGCAGCTGTTGTGTAGATGCGTCCCTTCAAAAATGACGGCGTAGTTGCCCTGAGAGGTGATTTTTTTAAGATCTGAAACAGTGATCCTCCTATAAAGTATTTTCAATTTAGAGGTATTACTTCGGTTAGGTTTTTCCGCAGATTACGCGAGAGTTGTGTTAAACTTATTTCTTTTCTTTTCAGTATTGTTTGTCATTTCATCATGTAAAGACTTACACCGCGAAAACCACGGTGTGCGTCATTAACGCCATACTGGTCAGAATGCTCGAACGAGGCATCCAAATTGGTCCCTCAGTTAGGACACCCTGCGGCGTTGTTGCGGCCAACATTTAAAGGAAATTGTATTAGAAAAATAAATAACATAAAATGTCCTTTCGAATGAACAATAAAGATACCACACTTGATTTGAATTTTTGTATTGTTTTATTTTGAACAAATACCTCTAGATTGAACACCCTATAGAAGATCCGCCAAGCCCATCATAGTTCAACATAGATAAAGAACAATCACAATGGACGATGCATGGGTCATCGAGTTGATTTTCATGTTAAACACGGGTACAAGTTTTTCTAACCTTACCTTGTACAGGGTGGGGGGATGTAACATTTTAAATTTGATCTGCTGTAATTTTTTCAAATTTTTGGTTTTATAGGAAAGGTTGAACTTTGTCATTAATTAATGAAACAAAATATATTTTATATGACTACCACAAATGGCTCGGCAGTTTCGCATCCAATCAACTTAATTTTTCAGTACATTTTCGATTGTTTCGAAAATCTCTTTAATGGCAACTTCGATTTCCTGCTTTGTGTAACACTTATCTTTAATGGCTCCGCACAGAAAAAAATCCTAAGGGCTCAAATCACAGCTCCGAGACGGCCAATTGACATCACAATTTTGGTTGTTTATTCGATTTTTAAAAACAGTGCGTAAAATATCGATGGTAGCGTTGGCTGTATGACATGTGGCCCTGCCTTGATGAAACTAAATGTCGTCAATGTGATTCTCTTGAATTTTTGGGAAAAAAGCAAAGCAAGGCGCGGTCGAAGAAAAATGGCACAATGATGCCGCTAGCCCAAAACCCACATCATCAACTGACTCGTTGGGGATGCATTGGTTCTTCAATAGACACATGATGCTTCTCTAAACCCAATATGCGGCAATTTTGCTTATTGACATAGCCACCGAAATGAAAAAGCTTTATTTTCATTTTTCTGAAATTCTTTATCTCCTGTTTACCTTGTTTGTTTATTTTGGTCGTTTATTTCTTTTAAGTACCATGTTTTCTTAACAAAATTACCCAGTTGCATTTGACCGGATCTTTGTGCCAGGTGTGTTGACGTATCGCTGCCTGATTGTTTTTTTCATTGCATAGTGGACAACTTAAGCTATTCGGTAAAATTAGAAATTTTTAATCTGTACCATTTTCCTATGTTTGACAGCACTTTTCCGTAGCATTTTCTGAAAAAAATCTTCGATTTTTGCCTGCAAAATACAAAAGATAAAAAAATCCTGCTCAATGCTTTCATTTAGCCCAATCTTTCCTCTTACTATAAAAATAAATTAACGCGATATCGCTCACCTGGCCCGCCGATTCAAATTTAAAATGTGAAATCGCCCACCCTATATGTGACGCGCAAAATAGAAAGGGACCTAAGGGTAAAAACCAGTTCTGTTCAGGAGAGCCATTTTAATGATTTAAATACGTGTATCTTTGGTGTACCATCACTTTCATAAAACGCGCATATCTCTGGGAGGGAACACTTTTGGGGCATGGGATCGGTCTCATTCGATGCTCTTTTTTTGCCCTTAGGTCCCTTTCTCTATGCGCTGTCACATATACTTAGTAAGGACATAAATACTGTTACACACGTTTTATGCTGTAAAATAAAAAGTACTGAATGTTTTTGGACCAAATATTTTTTAATATATTTATTGGTGTATATTGTATCCAAAAAGAATCTACTTATTCGAAATGTCCGCCTTTTGCCTTTGTCCAATCGTGGCCAATCGTCAATAGCTGCACGAACCTCGTCCATTGGAAAATTGGCCACAGCTCGAACCGAACCAGTCTTAAGAGATCCAATGTTAGGGTATCATTTGTGACAAACCTTGTCCTCTAAAACCGTCCACAATTTGTAATGGGTTCAAATCTGGACTGCCTGAGGGCCATTCTTCAGAGAACATGAACGCTGGCAAATTGTTTTGAAGCCAGGCCTGGACCTTTTAGCCTTATGGGCCGGCGCAGAATCCTGCTGGAAAGTCTATGGCTGGTTTTGGAACAGGGAATTTAAGAGGCAGACGTTAAACTTTGGCAGACGTTTTTACTCCTTGTTCGCAGAAATGCAAGTCAGTGACCCCATCGTAAGAGACACCCCACCAAACCATGACTGAAGCTGGGTGATGACTCTTTTCCACCCTTGGGATCAGTTCAGATGCTTCCATAGATGACCGCGCATACACTCGATTATTTTGCTTGTAAAATTTTTCCCGAGCGGTAAAAATTTTTTCATCGGTGAACAAAATTATTCTGTGCAAATTATTAGCGTGCTTCAATAAAAGACGATTGCATTTTTCAATCCTATTTTTTTTAAGCTGCAGTCACTAAATGTCCGGTTCGTCATTTGAAAGCCCGAAGTCCCAAGTCTTTTTTAATGATTCGACTCATGGACTTTTGTGTGATATTCATCTCACGGGATTTCTGTGAATGCTTGATTTAACGGTTTTGATGACATGCGGTGTTCGAAAAGAGCGTGGGCGGCCCAACCGGTGGCTGTCTTTTACATCTCCAGTCTCCTCAAACAGTTTTATGCATCGGTAGACGAATATGCGGCTAATCCCTAGTGGCAGGAGCGTTTTTAAAGTATCGCTTTTTTCATTTCACACTTGAAAAGCGCTATTACAGCGATACGGTTCTTATTATCTGACCACTCCATGATGAAAGATGAAACAATTTTTAAATCCCGTTACAGACTAACGCTATTGACGTTAGCTTTCAAAACCCATATGTCATTAACGGGGTATGTTCAGTTCTAATATTGAAATTCAATGTTGTAACAGTATTTATGTCCCTACTAAGTAATATTAAAACAGGGGCTGGTAACGATCTGAACTTTGATTACCACGATATATAAAAAGAAGAACGGACTCCGCCCAATGGAATCAGATAGAATTTCTAATCAACCGGTTTAATAAAAATGGGATTTATCTCCTAAACTTGTATGAGTTACCAACAACAGCAGTAAGTTGTAATACCTTGTACCACAGTGTGGTGTAGGGTAAACATACTAGAAAAACTAAATTCACCCATACCACTAAAACTAGGGTACCTGCAACTCCTCGGTCTGAAAAACTATTTGCATATTTTGACATAGTAGGATATATTCCTTTTCACATTAGATTTTTTTTGAATGCCACGCTGCTCCTGTGGGCTCCAGCCCCACTATTTATGTGGATTTTCAAGCTCCATGCCCCATTCTGAAGGGGAAAGAACTTTAAATTTTCTCTCTAGGGATGCCGCCCCCATTACCTGAATTTTTTTCAAGTTAAAATTTTGGTGTTGCATCCAAATGTTGTGGTTAAATGCATTACAAATGTGTGACGAATTGTTCTCGTTCCTACAACCAACCTGTAGAAAAGTGTGTATATGCATTTTTTCGATACACTTTAGTGTACTTAGAACAACAAATCCGCTTTAAGATAGTATATATCACGTACCCTACGAGTACAAAAACAAATCACGAAAAAAGGAACCACTCCATTCCCCACTTTCGGTATGATACAACCACCAGTTGATATTTTGCTTCTCAGAGACAAACATGAACAACATCCGTTTCCTGTTTAGTTTTACTTTTTCAATTTCAAAAAATGCTAATGCAAAAAACCCGATGTAACTTTGTTTCTTCCCTCGACGCCCGTGTTCCTGCGATGTTTTATGATGCATTTACGCCTTTGCATAATTTAAACATACACGAAAAAGAGCTGAAAATATTTTTAAGGATTTCGTGGTAGAATGCTTTCAACTTGGATTTTGTTTGGGACTCATCATGTAAGTCCTTTTTTCGTTGAACGCTTCAAAACCATGTTAGAGAGTAGCAAACCAAAAATGAAAACATGCAGAGAAAGTTAATGTCGGGTGAGGCGGACTATGAGGTACTCTACACCACGTAGCTCTTAAGAGGATTAACGTACCATAAAATTTCCGAGTGATCGGGTATAATTTGTGACATCTGGAGCTCCGGACCTTAAATGGCAGAGGGATCACAGTGTGGGGCGCTATTCGACAAACATCAGGAACGACCTTTGTATAGAGAAAAATGGGTCTATATCGTCCAGTCTCACCACAGTTTAAAAATGGTCGCTCATAACGTACCATGCACATTTGGAAGTCATCGAGTGTAATACTCGTATATGGCTTAGTGTGGGAGCTACTCCAAAACTTGGAACAATGGGGGAAATTTTACCATGGATATGTGTGGGTCATTCCGTGCGAAATTTGGTCGGAATGGAGTGTAAGATGAGTCTTCTAGAGCTGTAGGTTTTGAAATTGGAAAGCCCCTATGAACAGGATGGCTGATGAAAGCAGCTACAAAAAAAATGTAATAACTTTTTTTTCTATTTAATAAAACTGGTTAATTGTTTTTTTTATTTTGCAGATTGATTTTTAGATTTAACATGAATGGATAACTGGGACACTGAAACAAGAATTTGGATTGTCCGCCGCTATCACGCACTGGAGTCCGTAGTTTCGGTTCAAAGAGAGTATAGAGCGCACGTTTGACGGTAATCCTCTGAAGATATAAACCATAATGAGACTTGTTAACAATTTTGCCAAGCATGGGACAATCAACAGAAGACCTTACCATCGAAACCTTTCAGTTCGGACGGAGGAAACAATCAAACAAACAAAAAACAAGCTGCTACAAAACAATCCAAGAGTTTCGACAAGAAGCTTATTATTACTGCAATC
The DNA here is from genome assembly GCA_963513945.1 of Hydrotaea diabolus. Classification (NCBI taxonomy): domain Eukaryota; kingdom Metazoa; phylum Arthropoda; class Insecta; order Diptera; family Muscidae; genus Hydrotaea; species Hydrotaea diabolus. The sequence continues at coordinate 19,732,878 of OY740717.1, forward strand.
AATTATGCACAAAGATTTGGACTTATGCCCATATAAATTTTAAATGGCCGACAAACTGAACACAGCAGACTTCCCGATTCGCTTGGAATTTTGCCAGAAGATCCTTCAAATGGTGGAAGAGAACGGAAACATGTTAAACTGTATTTTCATGTCTGACAAGGCCTATTTCGATTTAAACGGCAACATAAACAAAATTGTCGAATATGGAGTGCTTCCAACCCACAGATACTCGATGATACGGAATTGCATCCACTTCGTGGCACAGTGTGGTGTGCAGTTTCATCACGCTGCATTGTCGGTTTCTAGTTCTTCGAAGAAAACGTTCACATCGTTACGGTGACTGAAGATCGTTACTTGGGCATTTTGAAAGAACCGAATAAGAATTTCTTTCAACTATGTGTGGTTCAAGTAAGATGGTGCAACTCCTCAGATAGCCCGGCCTGTTATGGCAGAATTGCGACGAAAATTTCCAATAAGCTGATATCCAGAAACTCCATATTCCGTTGGCCCACGCAGATCGCCTGACTTTACTGCACCTGACTATTTCTTGTACGGTCATTGCAAACAGGGAGTCTACAAAGCAAAACCAACAAATTTCAAGAACTAAAGCAATCCATTCGAGAAACAATTGCGACTATTCCTGTTTTTAAACTAATAAAGCTATATTTAATAAAATTGAATGAGCTTTAACATGACTAAAAGAAAAATGAGTTCCATACTCTGGAAAAAAGTTATTTGAGTTTCTTAATGTAGCAATATTCCCTGTTCGTCCTTGGCCTAAACTTGAAGAATCTCATCGAAATCGGTTCATAATTGCGACATGTACTTAACATCGATTAAAACGATAAATGCAACTGCGGACGGGCGGACATCGCTCTTTGGAATCAGATAGTCTTTCTAAGTCGATCGGTATACTCAACATATTGTCAATCTCCAATCCCTTAATGTGTTGCAAACATCAGCACTAAGTACCATAGTATGGTGTAGGGCATAAATCGTAAATCCACATTAATATATGAAACATTTATGGAAAACAACATCTGTGGGGATTTATTGTTTTTTTATCACAAAAAACTCAAGTGATGTTTAAGATAAGTACTTAAACAAGTCTCGGCAAAAAAAAACAAAAGTACAAGTACTTTTGCACCAAAAGATAACTTTTAAAGTAATTTTTTGCACTGAAACTCATTATCAGGTCAAAAATATAAACACCTTTGATGACATGGATATTGGGGAAATGCAATTTACAGTTGTATAACAGACGTCCGAAAATAATTTATAAACGAATTTTATAAATTCACCCCCATGAAGCCGCTTTCGAAAAGGGAGAACAAACAATTCTCATTTTTATACGAGTAGTTTTTATGGTCTGAGCATTAAGCTTAGCCAACTCTGCAAAATAATCTATGTTTAAATTAGAAACTAATTTTGCCTTAATTTAAGAATCCACCTTTGAGTGTCTAAAGCCAAAAACGTCATTCCGGTTATTATGCTCCAACCCGACATTCGGTTTTTTTAAACTAACTAAAACTGACATGTCATGTTTACCCGGTTTTTTATGTCGGTTTTTTAGGGTTTTGGTTTTCTGGCACTATGTGAACGTCTAATGAAAAGGAACAATGATTGACTTATGAAGTTAGTGAATATGGAAACACTGAAAGGTGGGCCAACATTAATACACGATGTTTATTGCGAGTCACACCTTAACGTCAAGTTTTTTGCCTAACCTAATTAGGCATTTTGTTGCTTCAGTGTTTGACAAACTGAACCATGGAGAGGTACACAATTGAGCAGAGCGTTAAGATTGTTGAAGCCTTTTACGAAATTGGGCGTTCAAAACAAAATGCAATTCGTTATTTTTTTTTGGTCAGCATAATCGACTTAATCGACTTTTGTAGAGCTAGAAATAAAGCCAAGAAAGTAATTAGAAGAATAAAAAGGGAAGCTCATGCCGCTCTTTTTGCCGGTAGCAATAGTTCTAAGACCCTATGGAACCGTCTTCGAAATAATGGATTGTTAAAAGATGTTTCATCACCAGAGATGGCCAACGTTGCACAGAGGAATTAAACACATTATTTATTAATAATCAACTGACTAGTTCGACTGATATTAGTTTTTTTAACTAAATTATTGGGAAAGATGGGTTTTCTTTTTATAACGTCTAATCTAATGACTTGATACAGGCTTTTATGTCAATCAAGTCTAACGCCTCTGGTTGTGATGAGATATCTTATAAATTTCTTAAAGAAGTATTTCCGTTTATATCAAATCACCTTCTTCATTTAGTAAACACTATAATAATGACTTCCTGCTTTCCTAATGATTGGAAAGTAGCCATAGTGACACCAATTCAAAAGAAGTCAAGCTCGAATTCTCCTGATAACTTAAGACCCATTTCTTTGCTTCCCATCCTGTCAAAAGATGTGGAAAAAATTTTTAAGCGGCAGTTGTTAGACCATATTGAGAGTAAATCGCTGCTTAATGATTTTCAATGTGGTTTCCGGAACGAAGTACCTCTGCTCTTTTAATTGGCCTTACTGACTCAATAAGGAAGAATACTCATGATCAAAAAATGTGTATGGTTTTGTGTTTGGATTAAGAAAAAACCCTTCGATAGGGTAGATTATGAAATTTTGATAAATAAATTGCATAAAGATTATGGACTTGGGAAAAGTGCCTGTAGTTTAATTCTTTCTTATTTATGTGGTAGAAAGCAGTTTGTTCGTGTCAATAAAGTCGCATCGTCTGTTTTGTCTGTTAGGAGTGGGGTCCCTCAGGGCTCTGTTCTTGGTCCAATTTTGTTTGTGCTGATTATTTATGACCTTTTCAAAAGTCTAGGCGATTGGTGTACACCATACTCTTTTGCTGATGATGTTTAGCTATTATTTTGCGGAGAAATCCAGTATTTGGATGTTTTACAAGCCAAAACTAATTATGTTTTAAAATTATTGAGCGTATGTATGTCCTCTAACAAGCTTAGTATTAATCCTTCTAAAATAAAGGCAATCTGTTTTCATCATCATCATCTACTATCAACCTAGATTTGCAATACAATGGTACGTCTATAGAAATCGTTCAGAGTATAACGTGTTTGGGAATAGTACTGGATAACGAATGTTGCTTTGAGCAGCATATTCGCAGTATTGCTTCACGTATTAGTTTCACACTTCGTCAACTATACAACACCAATTTAGTTTTACCTCGTTGGGTAAAAACAAAACTGGTTCATGGCTAAATTATGCCAAATATTTTGTACTTCCTAGAGCTATATACAGGAACTACTCAAAGTAATATGAATATTATAAAGACAGTGCTTCATAGAGTTATGCGCTATGTACACATCATGAAAATCGATGCACGCGTTTCGCTTTTATTCGCAATTGAGTAAAGGTATGAATTTCAAAAATTTGCTAAAGTCATATATTTTTGTCACCCAACAAATTTTAATTTTTTTTGTAATAAAAAAGAAAAAACCTTACCATAGACAAAGTTGTGCATATGTCGAGCAAATTTTTGAAATTCATACCTTTACTCAATTGCGAATAAAAGCGAAACGCGTGAATCGATTTTCATGATCTTTGTCTCATTTTGCTCATAGGTTATGTGACTTTACGTAAAAGTAATAAGATTTGACATTTTTTTTCATTTTGGATTTTTTATGGATTTTTTAAAAAAAAAATTTAAATCTTTAGGCAAAAAATAAGTTTTTTCCTTTATATATTCATTTTTAACTTGGAAACTGTTGCTTGTATTGGAAAACAATATATGAACAGATTAAGGGAATTGTAATTTTAAATTTTTTAAAATTTAATTCAATTAAATCGGGCTAGTGGTTCCCGAGTTATGCCGGACGAAACAAATTAACCAAAAAAAAATTTTTAAAATTTAAAAAAAAAAAATAAAACAAAAACCAAAACCAAACAAAAAAAAAAATTTTATTGCGTTTTTCGAGCTCATGTCAAGGTTATCTACACAGAAAAAATTATCGCATCCCGAGTACATTTTGACTGTTGACTAGTGTTATCACTTATATGCTTTCATCAGGTTTTTTTTCTCTTTTATTAGGAAAAATTAGGATTAATTTAATTTATATTATTTTTTGATTTTATACTGAATTTTTTCTAGTAGTTTATGATGTTCTATTTAACATTTTGATGCATATTGTAATTTAGCTTTAATAGGCCCCAATGGGCTTCGAATTACATGTCAATAAAGAAATAAAATGAAATAATGTCTCCATAGTGGACACAGAAGCAGAATTGCCATATTTGGGCAAGTAAGAATGCACGAGTGATTTTAAAAAGCCCATGCATCCACAAAGAGTGACAGTTTATGAGCTGGAGTTGTCATCGGGTCGTACATTTTCGAAAATGAGGTCGGCCAAGCAATTACCGTACATGGTTAACGGACTTCCATGTGGTTCCAACAGGATAATGGCGCTTGCTACACAGCCAACGAAAGAAATGAACTTGTGCGCGAGAAACTTAATAGCCGTGAAATCTCACGGCGTAGTGATGTTAATTGGCCTCCACGATCATGTGATTTGACACCATGGGACTTCTTTCATTGCGAATATTTAAAAGAAAAATTGTGCATCGATAAGACGAGAACAATTCAAGAGCTGAAGTGAATGAGCAGAAAATTCGACATTGAACCTAAATTTGTTATCAAAGTTATTAAAAATATGGACCATCACAAAGAGGTATGCCACCGTGGCGAGCTTTTGGGCGATATTTCTTTTGTACACATAATTGTCATACTAGACGCACATTGTGCGTTTTAGTTAGACCACCTTTTAGTATTTAAAAACAACGGACCAGTAATCTTTGCACTACAAAGTTGAAAAAAAGCTGCGCAATCGTTACGCTAGACGTTAACTACACCTCTAACAGGGATCATATTTAAAATGTTTTCGCAAGAATGAAGGACTAAGGTGAACTATGGCCTTTTTTACTCAAATTATGCTAATCAGAACGATACGACATTACAACTGCAGTTAAAAAGGGATTCGTCCTAAGACTTCCAAATGACGCAGGAATTATTGGCTTCCCTGACGATATAGCGAAAGTTACAGTAGCCAAACACATTCACCCGGTGGAACCAGTTATTGCGCACGAGAGATCGTGACTGGAATTCGCAAGCATAGCCGAAACAGCACTGCTTACAAGACACGGAGCTGACATTTTACCCGGACACAAGCATATTTCGCAAGCCAAACAAAATTCACGACCACTACGTATGGAGTTTATGGAAGTCTCTGTGAAAGTTAATCTGCAGGATTTTATGGGCCATACAGCAAAACGGCTTTTGGTAAGTCTTCCTGAAAATGAGGTGGACATTCTTCGTAAGAAACTGACATTGATCAGTAAATGGGGCTGCGATTTCTTCCGATGACGCTACAATATCGGACGCAAAAATGTTTAAGCATCTCTTGTTACTTTATGGCTTAAATCTGATGTTTCCCTACTCAGGAAAAGTGCACGATCTTCTCAGTGCATTATTGTCGACCAATAATGATTCAGTTTGCAAGGGAATCGACAGAACTCATATGGACCACGTTCAAGGACGTTGAAGAACAAATAAGCAAGATTAAGCCCACAAAGCTGCAAATTGAAGAGGGAAAATATATCGAATCTAGTTACAAGTTCCACCTGACCATGATTGACAAAAAAGTCATAAACGAACTGGCAGGAACAACTTCAACATTGTCATGTCGGATTGGCAAAAGGAGTCAGAAGACCTTTGGTAATATGAACGATTCTACAAACGAATAAAGAATTACGAATATGGAATACCTCAACTGCACACAAGGATAGGTGTATGGAGTTCCTTCTACCCTACCACAAGAGATGGAAAACTATTAAAATACATCAATTAAGGATAAGGAAAAGATCAGAAAGAAGCATATACAGGTTGCTTAAATAAGTTGGACTGTCCCAAGTATGGATACGGAAACTTAAACAATACAAGCACTTCTAGGAGGTTTGCAGAAAATAAGGAGGTTGTAACTAGAATCAATGGAATCCTATGACAGCCGGTTCAATGTACGGGATTGACCCGAAGCTGCAAATTTTTTCGGCCAAGGGTTTGCTTTCCCGGCACAATGTGTGCCGCTACAACAACTGAAATTGAAATCAAATCGTGAATAGATTGGAAACGATCTTGAATGTTAAAAACTGCAAAGAAAACGGCAATTCTACAAAATATGGAGAATAAGGCCTAAAGGCTTGGTTACTTTTTGAATATCAATTAAATAAAATGAATGAATATGCATCGAAAACTGCATCAATTTTAGCGGAAATGTATCCACAGAATAAGTTGACCCCCCGCAGTCCATAAAATATTGGCACATGGCAAAGATATAATTGACAACCAGTATTTGCCAATTGGAGAGCTTTTTGAAGAAGCACAGGAGTCTCTTAACAAATTGTATAAAAAATAAAGATTGCAGAAAACGTTCAAAGCATTATGGGTGAGGCAACATGGGGACCTCATCAACATATCGGCAGCATCTTCCGATCCACTTATTTCTTCAGTGCGGCATGTGAAGTCACTAAAACCGTAAGAAAAATAATTATAGTTTACAAATGATAAGTCTATTAGATATACCTTCTCTTATGTGGTGTAGTGAATATTTTACAGAAATTTTAAAAACAAAATTAATTTTGAAATAGTGAATTACTCCACAAGCTAATATGATCAGGTTTGTTGTTGCCTGTCGTAGGGGGGCAAACGTCAACGTGCGTTGACCTGACGGTGATGTGTCTGCTTTAACTTTGCTGACTGACTTTTCCTTCCCCCTATGACACGCAACAACAAACCAGATCTTATCAACTTGTATCAGCTCTTATCAGCTCACTCTTTCAAAAATAATAACCAACTAAAAACTTCAAACAAATTAATTTTTTATATGTTTCGAAATAATTTTAAAACATAAAGAAAAGAACTGAAAAAATCTAAATTGGTAAAAATCTTTGATTTGTTGTTTTTTATTCTGCCTCGAGCTTGATTGATTCATCAAATTGGTAAAAAAAAAATGATTTTTCCACAAATGTTAACTTTGAGAACTCATAAGCACCTAATGGGCGTAGCACCCTTTCCAAAAACTCATTTCATAGGTTGAACAATTACCTATCATATGGCTGAACAATTATATAAATTAGTTTAGATTATTTTATTTTTTATTTTTGCAACGAAAAAAATTTAAATGGCGCGTGTACCTAGAATTGCAATAGCTAGAATTTGGAATATATTTCCCATTGGTTTAAGAAGCTTTGCTTTTATGGAAAATAACTTCAGAAACAGACTTTTAGTTCATTTGCGGGGAGAAGGGTAATTTTGACCCCTGGTGTTATTGTGTGTGATTTAATATTTTAAATTCGAATCGGCTGTAAAAAAAGTACTGATAATTTTTTCAAATTTCTGGTTTTATTGGGAAGATTGAACTTTGTCATTAAATAATAGAATACTTTCCGTTTTCGCTTCGCCTAATGGGCTGAAGTTTGTTTGGCAGGAGATGTCGAGTTTTACCAAAAAATTATGTTTTCAGATGAATCTCATTTTCATCTCGGTGGCTATGTCAATTACCAAAACTGCAGCATATGGGGTTCAGAGAACCCACACGTGACTACTGAGAAGCCAATGCATTTACAACGAGTGACTGTATGGATTTTGGGCGGGCGGCATTAAGGGTTGCTATACATATTTCTGTCCTAGACAACACTAAGTGTTGCCTGGCGCCATCTGACATTTCCATTGGAAAGTTTGACATTTTTTAGCATAAACGAATTCAGAACGTTTTGACGTACGACCATCATTTCTATTGTTTACAGTGACTTGAAAAAATCATTTTTGCAAAAAAAAAATCGAATTAACTCGTGAACATTTTTTGCGACCATTTTTCACATTCTTCGGCAAAACTGGTCATGTGGCGACGGTTCCGCTTGAGCAACGTAGGTCAATTCTGAGTGGTACAACACAATCTGTTTGCCTGAAGTCTTCGGAGAAAATCGAAAAACGAACTAGAGAAGACTAATCATTGTGCACCATGACAATGACAGCTCTCAAACATCGACTCAAACCAGCACCCAATGAATTCTTTTTATTTTCGCACAAGAAAAAGATGTGTGGTCAACGATGTTTTTCAAAGTATTCTCCAGCATGATTTATACACTTTTGCATGCGCACAAACCAATTTTCGAAGCACTTTTTCCACTCCGGTTGAGACACCTCTAAAATCTTGAGTGGTCAAATAGCTCATCGTTTCAGGTTATGTGTCAGAGCTCGCATCGTCGTGATGCAAAATGATCCGCCTTCTCTTATAATCTTTTCTCATTTCTTTGAACAGTTGGCAAAGAGATGGTTGTATACCACTCAGAATTGACCTCCGACGTTTTACTAAAGGCACCGTAGCAACATGGCCGGTTATACCGAAAAAAACGAAATCATTTGCTTCAATGTGCTTCTTCCACGAACATCTTTTGTTTGATATGGCTCGTCTTGAAAGACCCATTCGGTCGATTGCTGTTTTGTTTCGTGTTCATATGCATAGATCCATGATTCGCCACCTGTGGCAATTTTATTCACTGCCGGTCTTTTGATGTTTGGTTTCGGGTGCATATGCATAGATCCATGATTCCTTACTTGTGACAATGTTATACACTGCCTTTGAGTTATCGGAGTTATACTTTTTCAACATCTCTTTAAATTATGTGGGATCCAACGAGAACAAATTTTTTTCACGGCCAAATGAACATGAAATATCTTATTGATGCTTGTCATACTAATGTCCAAGGATGCCTTAATCTCACGGTATGTCGCATGTCAGTCTTAATAAGTTCACGCACAGCATCGATGGTTTCTGGCAAAGTGACCGAAATTGGACTTCATTCACGAAATTCATCCTGGTGCGAACGACGTCCGAGACTGAACTCTTGGTACCAGCGATTAACAGTGGTTTTTGATGGTGCTTCATCGCCAAAAGTCGAAACAAGTTGATTTAAAAACTCTTGTCTCGATAAACACGCCGAAAATCGGAAAAAATCATCGCACGAAAATGTTCACGGGATAATTCCACGCACTGTAAACAAAACAATTCGCCCTCAAATTACAAAACGTTGTGAGTGAAATTATGCTAAAAAATGTCAAAGTTTCCAATGGAAGTTCCAGTTTGCATCTGGGAACACAAGTATTGTTAGGACCCGAAATATAAATAGCAACACTCGTAGGAATGTAAGAAGAAAAAAGTTTTCTTTAACGGATTGATTTTTATATTTACCGGCAGTACGCTGTTTAGCAAAAATAAACAAAATTTATATATTCAGCAAAATCGAAGCATGTGCGTTAGGGTGGAGTGAAATTCAAAAAAAAAAAGTTAACCTCGGAAAGAGATGTAGTCTGGGGTCCTAAACAGGGGAAAAATAAAAAAAAAAATTTAAAAAAAATTTGAGGGGTCGCGCCACACCCTAGAAATTTTGAAATTATCGCTATTTTGGCGTTGATTTTAGAAAAATCCTAAAAATTAACGACTTAACCTATTCGAAATTTAAAAGTTTGAGCTTGTTCAGTGCCCAAACAAAAGTATTTGAGGCAAATATGAGGATAATCGACTAATATTTGTAGCTTTGGTGGCGATTTCATTGTTCAGTCAATTTTCTGAAGAAGGGACGGTTTGACTTATTTTACTTTTTGAAATTTTTGAACAATGAGAAAATTTTTTTTAAATTTTTTCATGCCCTTATTTCATTGTTTACGCTATTACAAACATTTATTGACATAAAACTTTAAAATCGGTTCAGGGGTTAGAAAATTCACGCCTTCAAACATGTGTATTTGTTTATTTTGGCGCGACCCCTAAAATTTTTTTTAAATTTTTTTCTTTATTTTTCCCCTCTTTAGGACCCCAGACTACATCTCTTTCCGAGGTTAACTTTTTCAAATTAAAAAAAAGCATGTTTTCACTCCACTCTAATGTGCGTCTCTCTTTCACATATAGCGGCAACGTCAAATCGGTACATTCATTTAAGCGGCAGTGATGTTATGCTTTCACTGAGCAGTCAAATAATATTAGAGACTGCGATTGCCAAAGGTAGTATTGGCATTACTTGTTGATGAAGCCACTTTTAGATCAAGCAACATGGCATTTTATTCCGCAATAAACTTTTCCATTTTGAAAAGTCCATCTGATATCACTTATCAAATATGTTTAAATTTTTTCTTTTTATTTCATTTTAACCAAAGTATATTAAAAAATCTGTCATGCTGTCCTCTTGCAAGAACTTTCTTTTTTTCATTCATATAAATTTATACTCATTCATGGCAATAAAAAACAATAATTGGTAATAAACAAAAAATTCAACGAAGGTAGCTCCCTTAGACGTTATATATGCATATCTAAACTAAATTACAAACTACAAAAATAATCACAATCATCACACAGTGCCTCCAATTGTGAAGACAACGGATTGACAAAGAAATTCAATTTGGACAAGCATTTCTGTTCATGCAAATCAATGCGCGAGATCAGATAGGACTGAAGTGTAGATATATCAGAAGAAAAAATGAAGCTATAAAGGATAATAAAGACATAAAACATTGCCATAACTGGTTAATTGGTTCAAGGAACATACTTAGCATTGCATTTGCATCTATAGTTGAAGCGTTTTTCTTTTGTTTGATAAGCCACCACATTATTAATCTGACAAACTGGACAAACCAGTGCCTGCGATTCACCTACATTCAGCAAGTACTGATCTTCGTCATCCATTTCTTGAGCAAACCATTCGTTAAACTCCTCAAGTAGCTCATTGTAAATTGCATTCTGCAAATCTATGTCATGTTCCAACTCGGCCAATTCTTGGCGCAAGATGTCATTGAAGGATATCTTTTAAATGAAGGGAAAATCAATAAATTCCATCCAGTGTTTAGCCTGTCCCTTAATGCATAAATGTATATAAGTACACATGTACATACAACACTTACCTTGCTCATGACCACCTTGCCGTCCTCTGCCGTGGAGCGTGTTTTTGAGTAGCATTGTTGGCGGGCCTCCTTGGCGCGTATAAGACATTTCTTTGTTTTCGATTTTGGCCGTGTATAATAAATAAATTTTAAAGAACTTTCTAAGTTTATTGAAATATATTTACGTACCTCTCTAAGAACGTCCCTTAATTTGGCCGATCCATAACGATAAGATTTTGCTGCATTTTTCGACCTAAGCTTTTGCTCAGCTGAGGTGTGATACACCGGACTAGACGGACACTCCAAAGACATGGCGATATTCGATTTTCCGTATATTTTTTTTAACAAAATTTTACAATTCGCAAGAATACCAAACAATTGTTATTAATGCGAAAATAGGCGGGCACAACAATAAACAGCTGTGAATCAATGACAGCTGACGTTAGCGAAGACAATAACCGGATAGCTTAACAATTAGTGGAATTTTGTGCTAAAATGTGACACTGGTCAGAATTTTACTTTTTCGAGGATAGTATGGTAATTCGAGATTTGCTAAAATCCAACTTCAGGTGTCTTTACACTAAACGTTGGTACTTAGCGCGCGCATGAGAAAATTGGTAGCCTAGTTCTATTCACTTTATACGAAATTTTCGCTTTTATTGTATTTGCATTTATCTCTGCAAGAAAAAATTGTAGTGTAAAGCAGTTCAGAAAGTCAGCCGTTAAACATTATCAAATAAATTGTTTTAGTTATATTCAATTAACTACCCTTAAAAATGACTTAACAGTCAACATTTCAAAAATTCCTTGATCAAGCAGTTATCGAACATTAATTTTCATTAGTAGATGGTGAAAAAAGTTTACACTACTCTTATAAACATCCCTGTGACAGTTGCAAATTCCGCCACCTTTTCGTTTCAGCAAGTACCACCAAACGAAAATAGCTAAACGGAATTAACCAATTGTAAATTTCGTTTGCGTTACTACATGTATTTCATATAGAAGCAAACATTTTAGGAGTATATCAAGCTTTATCAAGGATATTTTTCCGCTGCTGAAACTGGCATTAGTGTTGAATACAGCATTTTATGGTTTTTTTGGCGTTCTTCGCGTGAATTTACTTGAAATTATGAATCTGTTGAATTCAATTTCTATCCTTTTGTTTTCCTCATTAATTTTATTGCTTATTTGCTATTATCGATTTTTGGTTTTAAAAATTATTTTATTAAATTTTTTTGAAATTGGTCTACAATGTAAAAATTGCTCATACACCATTAACCATAAATCTAAACATGTTGCTACAAGTTGGGATCGCCGTAGGACACTCTGAAATAAGAGCAAGGCAATTGTGGAAATTTGTGGGCATAATATTTTACAGTGTTGCCACAATTTATCATATATAAAGTCAGTTTAATTTTAGGCATTTACGTCAGAGTTAATTCCGTTCGGGAGGAGATACTGCACCAGTTAATTTGCATTAAGTCTGCTAATGCACATTAACGCTGTCGTCTGTCTAGGCTATTAAAGCTTTGTCACAGTTTTTCCGCAGCGAGTTGACGTAGTTTTTTTATATAAGGAGTTTGACACATTTTCTGTACAAAAACATCGAACTACCAGCCTTAGCGGTTAAAATAATAATTAGACCAACGTGATTTCGGTTCGGCTTTGTGATGTGTGTGAAAGAGACGGGCCGATTGTCAGAGTAGCCATGTCCTTTTCGGCTTACTTGCATAGTCCCTATTCACACTCTACTTGCACTAATTTTTATGAATCCCTTTTGAACTTGTCTCTTCTGTTCACACAAGACAATTTTGTTTCGGCAATTTTTGTGTTCATTATTGCCTTTTCTAATATTCTTTGGTTTATTCGTATCGATTTTTGTGTGAAAATATACAAAAATAATTTGCAGCCAACTTCACACTACGAAACCACAAATGGACAGTACGAGCAAGTTTTTACTCTTTTCGTTCCCCTTACCTTCCTCTCTCGTCTACAAACGGAGAGTTGCGGCAAATAAAGTTTCCATCCAGTTTAAAATTAAGTTCATTTTCGAAGCCGCAGAATGTTGCGTTATGCAACAAATAGTTTGGAAATTCCAGAAGACTAGTAAGTGCATTACAGTTTGAATTGGCGTTTCACTTATCCCCCCTTTTGCAAACGAACACAATACGATTTTGCCGAAGAGACCCCTTTTAATTTGATTATTTTTTAGTGAACATAACAGTAAACATATGTATATAAAAAATAAATGTATTAGTGATCTTAAACAACTGCTTTGGTGATACTACAATTTAATCGTACGATTATGCCCATGCTGATTTGTACTAATGTCTGTAATAATGTCTGCTTGTGCAACAGAAAATAATATTAATTTATTGTAACGACGGTTTAGTCACTAGAAATCCAAAATGAACTTTACGCGTTTTCGTCGTTATAAAATCTGAAATACTTAGGCTATGGTTAAGGCAGATTTTTTTCTTTAAACTTTTCTTTAAAGCGAAAAATATTTACTAGGTAATACGTAAGTGGGCTCACACCAACAAAGTTAATCGCAGACAAATTTCTTAAAATAATACTTTTGTTTTATTTCACATATAAAAATTTTAGAACTTTTGTTTACAATTTCATCAAATATTTGTTCGAATATTTACAATTCATAGTCAATTATCAACTTGAAAATAAAAAAAAATACTCCAGACCAAAAAACGCAGCCAAAAAAAGCTAAAATTCTGTATATGTATCTTTTTTATTTGAAACACTTTTCAGTTATATGCGCATTGGCATTTTAAAACGTTAGAGTGCGGGTTCTCACATGAAACCGTGTGTTACATTTCTCGAGCAGAATCATTTATCAAAATAATGCTTCAGTGTGCTCGAAGTTTATGTCTAAAATAATATTAATATTTTTTACTGAGTGTTTAATACTTTTTGGTTCTATCAATGCAAGTTTTTAAAAACATTATTATTTTTTTAGGACTTTATTATAGTAAAATAAGTTGACCATGAATTGCGTTTAAATATGGAATTGAAGTGCATGTTCCAAACTCTTTTTTCAGTCAGGTATGGCATCGGCAGTAAAGGGCATCTAACCGTATTTTATTTTAGTAATTACATGCATATTTGAACTCGAGTCCATTTTAAAGTGCCCTCTTTCTGCCCGAAGAAAAAAGTATTATTTTTAAATGTAATTAAAGTTTATTATTAGATCCATTTTTTGTTTTTTTTTTGTTTTTACGTACCCTTTTTATTTGAGTAGTCTATATTGAGTAACGTGTTCCCTAGTCCCCCTCTGAGGGTAAATAAATACTTTGAAGTTAGAGAAGTCGAAAATTTTAGTACCCATGGGGACCATTATGGGCAAAATATAAAGGCAGAATAGAAGATAAAACTTACAAATAACAACAAATAAATTTATTAAAAATGAATATCCACGCAAAGGAAATAAGACAATAGGCAACGTATTTTTTTGTATCGGGTGATCATTTAAAGGTATATTTTCAAAATAAAAAAAAAATTAAATAAAATGTGGAATATTTGTGGTTCTTTCGATAGGACATATTATTTTTTGAATATAATTTCCTTTAAATGTTGGCCGCAACTACGTTTCAGGGTGTCCATTCTGGCGGTCCAATTTTGGATGACTTGTTCGAGCATTTCGACCGGTATGGCTTTAATGACTCGCGTAATGTTGGCTTCTAAAACCCAAATCGTAGCTGGTTTGTCAGAATAGAATTTGGACTTTGTGTAGCCCCAAAGAAAAAAGTCTATAGCTGTGATATTACACGATCTAGGCAGCCAACTGACCGTTTCAAAACGTGAAATTGGCTGCTCTTCGTATTTACCTCTTAATAGATCCATTGCTTGAGCAGCTGTATGGCAAGTGGAGCCGTCCTGTTAAATCCAAATGTCTTCAAGATTACGGGCTTCAATTTCAGAAAGCATAAAGTCCTATATAAAGGCGCGACAGCGATCTCCATTCACGGTTACGTTCCGACCATCATTGTTTTTGAAAAAATATGGACTGATTATTCCACCAGCCCATAAACCGCACTAGACCTTGGCTTTCTCTGGGTATAATGGCACCTCTTGAACCTCTTATGGTTGCTCTGCAGCCAAAATGCGGTAATGATGTTTATTGACATTGTCGTTGAGCCAGAAATGTGCCTTATCACTGAAAAAAATTGTGGTCGAAAACAGATCTAACCGAACGCCCATTTCCATTATACAGTTGCACAGTTTTGAGACGTTGTTTCCGTGTAAGTCTTTCCATGATGAAATGGCAAACAATACTGAAAAATAAAGTTGAACACAACTCACGCGAAATCTGTAAAAAAAAAAGGCTATTGAAAAAAATACCTCAAGGTGGATCACCCTATACAATTGCAACGTTATACTAGAAATGATAAATGTTACGTCGATCTGAAATTTATCTACTAAATTGTTGCACAGTTTTGAGACGTTGTTTCGGTGTAAGTCTTTTCATGATGAAATGGCAAACAATACTGAAAAAAATAAAGTTGAACACAACTCACGCGAAATCTGAAAAAAAGGCTATTGAAAAAATACCTCAAGATGGATCACCCTATACAATTGCAACGTTATACTAGAAATTATAAACTTGTTACGTCGATCTGAAATTTATCTACTAAATTGTAAATTTTTAATAACCCCGTCTTTATGTGGCTAGCATATTCACACCGAAGTTTTTTACAAAAATACTGCCCAATATGGTCTTTTGAGTCTCAAAAATGGTTATTTGCAAATATCTTATTTGTTTTTCAAGCCTAATGTCCATCTCAAATTTTCGCTTTGAGTTTTACATTTCTTTCTAGACGAAAATATTACCGTAAAAAGTAAAGAAGAAAGAAACTGCTGTTTTTTTTAATTTCAATTGGACTTTTTTAAATACATATATTAATTTTTATACCCTCGAAAACGTCTTCTCACTTTTTATTTTTGCAAACTTTAACGTTTCTGACCATACTATAGAACACTTATTATCGTTGCAGATGACAAAAATTTAATGGAACTTGTCGTACGAAAGGAGCGTATACGGCATATAAATATGCATCCAAGTTCAGTTTTCGTAATTTCGACAAAAAAAAATTATTCCAATTCAAACGAACTAGGGCACTAAAAATCGAAATTATGTAATTTCGTTGGCATTTACGAGTTCCGTATTGCAACATATATTCTGCAATTTTTAAATGCCTTTCGCTAATTTTCTTACTAATTTTGTATTTCTGAACACTTCCGAAACGTCACTTTTGTACTAAAAATCCGCCATTTTGTCAGTGCTGACAACGTTGAAAACAACTTCCTTTTGCCTTTTCCTTTTCTCTTTCAACGTGCACTGTGACAAGTAAAGGTTAGTGAAAAATTCAATGTTTTCATTGGAAATGAGTGAATTTAATGCGTCTATCGTTATTAATTAGTTAAAATGTGTTCTTTATATAGATGCCTGCCACGGCCGCCAAGAAACCCGCAGCTAAAAAGCTTCCCGTCGTGCCTGAATCCAAATTAAAATTCAGCAAGAAGCAAATCAGCAAACGTGCGCTCGAAACCAAAAGAAAATTGAAACGTGCTGCCGTTATTGCCCTGCGTAAACGCGAAAATTTGGTGCGTGCTGAAAAATACCAAAGTGAATACATTAAAGCCGACAGACGTGAAATTAAATTGCGTCGCTTGGCCAAGAGCCGCGGTCAATTCTATGTACCCGGTGAATCCAAATTGGCTTTCGTGATCCGTATTCGCGGGTAAGTGTGTGGAATTTATATAAAATAGTGGAATTTGAAGTGTTGGACAAGTGATGAGTATGGTCTTGCATATAACGAGGAAAAAAGCAAAGTGAAGACTTGTTTTTTTTTTGTTTATAAACATAACCTACGTCTTATTAGCTGTCCTTCCGATTTGTTTACTCGGTTACTAATGTGTTGCGTTTCTTTTTCCAGTATCAACAAAGTTGCTCCTAAGGTCCGCAAGGTCTTGCAACTGTTCCGTTTGCGCCAAATCAACAATGGTGTCTTCATCAAATTGAACAAGGCTACCATCAACATGTTGCGTATTGCTGAGCCTTACATTACCTGGGGCTATCCCAACTTGAAGTCGGTTCGCGAGTTGGTCTACAAACGCGGTTTCGTTAAGCACAGCCGTCAACGTGTGCCCATCACCGACAACTTTGTGATTGAACGTAAAATGCGCAAGGCACACAAAATCCAATGTGTTGAAGATATGGTCCACGAAATCTTCACCGTCGGTCCCAACTTCAAGTACGCTTCCAACTTCTTGTGGCCCTTCAAACTGAACACCCCTACCGGTGGCTGGCGCAAGAAGGCCAACCATTACGTCGATGGTGGTGACTTCGGCAACCGTGAGGATAAGATCAACAAACTTCTCCGCAAGATGGTCTAAACTGCCGCTTTTGGTGTTTTATACCAATAGAGCTTAGTATGTACATCTTGTAAAGTCTGTTTGTTTAGTTTTTTTCCAAGATATGACAACAAAATACAAACATAAAAAGGAAAAGAGAAGTCTGTTTAAATTTTTAACACTTTGAGAGTGTTTTTAAAAGAATGATTTTTTTTTTATATTTTACAATGTACGGAAAAGAATAAACAAAAAGAGGAAAATCTGATTTATACTAAGGAAAAACACTTGTTTTTTGGAAGTACCAGAAATTTACATCAGCGAATTTTAACATTCATAAAAATTGTAATATATGTCAAGACGACAATGAACATGGATTTTAATTCATCAAAAAATTAATAGTTAAGTTTCCAACAGGAGGCAAGAAGTCTTTAAAGAAATTGCAAATTAGAACCTTCAATTTTGAAGAAAATGCTAGAAGTTAGTTTAATAGGTCGGTGTCCGTTTTAGCCACGAATATTTGATCTAACCCTCGAGTATTTTAATCTGCTCGGTATCACCAGCTTAGCTTGTATACGAATAGCAGGTCGTAATTGATTATTTCTCTAAAAAAATCGATGATGTAAAATTATACAAAATAAGTTCGCTAGGGTGTAGGTGAATTAGGCTCTAGAATACTTCAAAAGGCAGCCAGTGAATAAACATCGAAAATCAATATGCAACTTTTATAAAAATTACCATGATTTTCTAGGCATTAAAACGATCCTTTCAAAACCAACTTATTGCAAACTGTTTTTTAATGTGTTTTTTAAAAACACAAGAACTGGATGGATGGAGAAGAGAATGCCTCCGCCCAGGCAGATCATGCACGATCTTCCTGATCTAGGGTGAGAGGTCCAGCAGTACCCGAGAGAACCTTTAGATCATCGAAACTATCAGGCAGGTCTGAACAACTTTCACGCTGATGAGGTCGCAGCGGCGGTATCCAGCTACAACGTGAATATAGTGCTAGGGGAATATCTCCTGAAGATTTCTCCTAAGGAGAAGGTACTACCTCGGCAGACGCTCGTCGTTCTGGCTCAGCCGAGATCTGGATGGTGCAGCAGCCTCAATTCTTATTGGGCACGAGTTGATGCTAACGTTCCGGACATCTGTCGCGCCTAGCATCAGGGACCACATGACGTGCGCACCTCTTCAATTGTACGGTCAAGCCCACTCACCTGAACCCCAGGTCTCTATGGAAGCATCCAGTTCAAATAGAGCGTTTTCTCAACCTGGATATCGAAGCAGATCCCTGTTGTAGACGAGCAAGAACTGTAGACAAGATTATATTAGAAGAATAAAAATATAATTCTGCTAGACCGAATCTTACACAGTACAACATTTTTCAGGTGATTGATTCGGGACTCAATTCTGATAATTGTTTGTGAAAGTAGCCCCGAAAAGAACTTCTGCATCATTCGTTTGTTCAAGGTACATCAATTAATAATTAATTTGAAGTTAGTGAGTATCGTATAGGGGAATTTGTCACGGTTTAGGCTCTTTTGTTTGTCATAACTCAGTGTCATCTTCATCTTCGGAGCTTTCATCTTCAAACTGCATAATTTTAGAACTCCACCAACAAACCTCCGCAAGCAATGCATCCAATTTTTTGCCTTGGAATCGCTTTTTCATTGGCATGGTCACCTAGATAACACATAAAATCATGATCTATGTCTCATTTTGTTCATAGGTTATGCGACTACGTTAAAGTAATAGGACTTGACACTTTTTACCGTTTTGTATTTTTTATGAATTAAAAAAAAAACTAATTTTTTAGGCAAAAAATATTGTTTCTCTTCATAAATTTATTTATAACTGCAAAACTGTTGCTTATGTAGCGAAACGTTGTATGAACAGTTTAAAGAAATTGTAATTTTTATTTTTTTAAATTTGTTTCAGCTTATTCGGACTAGTGGTTCTCGAGTTATGACAAACAAAAGAGCCTAAAACGTGACAAATTCCCCTATACGATACTTACTAACTTCAAATTAATTATTAAATTATTATTTAATGTACCTTGACCAAACAAATGATGCAGAAGTTCTTTTTGGGACTACTTTCACAAACAATTATCAGAATTGAGTCCCGAAATCATGTGTTGTACTGTGGTATACTTATACCCCCACTGTTTTTTAAAGTGTTCCGTTTTATGAGCTACCTGAGTTCATGCATCCTATCCTACTCTGAGCTAAAATTTCAAAATAAATCCATGTTTGAACTCGTAAGAAAACCGGTTTAAACTGAGTTCCCTCATGGCCATAACAACTGGTGGTCTCTTTTTTAATATAAGGGATGTTTTTTTCGGACAATGAGTCCTACCCCAATATCTATTATAAGGCATAGTAGCAAAATTTTATTTAACTTAAGTTCCAATATGCACGGAAAGATTACTATTCATATAAGTTGTTTTTTAGTTACATAAGACCAAACTTCTAGCAACTATGACCTTTTTTAAGGATTTAAGTGCTTCCCAATTACTGATCGCCCGTTTTGACGGCACCGGCCGTTTTTTTGGCACCACATGAGACTCAACTTCTAGCAACTATGACCTTTTTTAAGGAATTAATTGCGCTCTAAGTTTCACTTTTAACCACAGTTTGTCCACAAAATTATGATTTGTTAAACAAAAGCCTATAGTTCCATAAGGAGAAACTTTTTCCTAATTTTTAAACTTGGACCGGATTCGACCATTTAAATTAGCAAACAGCTTCTCAAGCAGTCATTATTAGAGTGTTCAAAACCGATATTCCAGTTTTTATGTCCAAACCCGACAATGGTTTTCTAAAAAAATAGCTTAAACCCGACACGTAGGTTTACCTTTTTTTCTGTCGGGTTATCGTTTTTTTCAATTATAGGTTAAAGCAAAGAATTCATAAATTTCAAGTACGAACTACGTAAAGATCAAAAATATTTAACCTAGACTCACCTTTAAGTGTACCGCTCGACTCAGAATCACTAGTTGTTTAGCTTTTACGATATCTGACCATCCATCCGTTCGTCGGCTGTCATCTCTCACTTGGAATTTATACATTTCCAAGCAAAAGCTAACTTAAAAAGAAAAAATAAAACAATTTCTTTTTCTATGCTAAACAAATCAAAAATAATTTTCATATTCCATGTTCTTTTAGTTCCTTATTTCTTAACCTATTAATCGGTATTTAAATACCCAAGAAGGTGTTGATACATAAATAATTTTAGCGTGGGCCAGGTGAGCGATATCGCGGTATTTTTTTATAGAAAAGAAAGAAGATTGGGCCAAATTAAAGCATTTAGCAAGGATTTGTTTTTTGCAGGCAAAAATCGAAGATTTTTTGTTTGTTGGAAAATGCTCCGGGAAAGTGCTGTCAACCATAGGAAAATGGAGCAAATTAAAAATTTCGAATTTTACCGAATAGCTTAAAATAACACAAAACCTAAGTTACATTCCTTGGTTTTTTCAAACTAGTCTTGGATTTATTGAAGGCTTCGGTAGAGTGGACCATGTGATACTAATTTAAAAAAGTTCTGATATTTTTTTTCAAATTTCTGGTATTATTAATTTGTTGTACTTTGTCATTTAATAATGAACGACAATATCATTCATTTGACTACCCAGCTCACCAAATGTTCAGAATTCGGTCTGAATTCTGTACGACAATCGGCAAAATGTTCGTAACGAAAAACATGTACTCGTAAAAGGGTTGACACGAATTCTGAACTACTTCTCTGAGGGAATTCTGATGTTCTTGCCGACATTTCGAACCGAATTCTGAACTGTAGTCTTGGGAATTCGATAGGAAATTTCGATTTCTCGGATCGAATTCTGAACGACTTCGGTCAGAATTCGCGCATTAAATCTTAGTAAATTCTGATGTTTTACCGACATTTCGAACCGAATTTTGGGCTAATATCTTGGTAAATTCTGAATGTAAACAAACAAAAAACAAAGATTTTAAAATATTAAAATACATCAGACAAACGGTTAAAAATTCGTTCAGAATTAGTTCCGACATGTCTGATACACACACAACAACAATAACTGTAAAATATGAAGCAAAAATTTTAAATGAATAGACTACATCTTATAAATTGTTCAGAATTCGTTAGGAAAAGTTAATGAACATCCCACAGACAAGTCTAACAGAATTCGACCCGAATTCGTTCAGATATTTCGGAGCATAATAAATCAAAAATCCTCAGACAAATCGAACAGAATTCGTAACGATTTTGGTAAGAGTCCTCGATGGAGTTCAGAATCGTCTGAAATCAAACATTGTCGGCAAATTTGGTTGACAGGGTACCTACCACAACTCGCTCGGCAGCACCTCATCCGTTCAACCCAATTTTTCAGTAAATTTTCGATTGTTTCGGGTCGAATCTCTTCAATGGCAACTGCGATTTCATGTTTCAGCGCTTCAATTGTCTCTGGATGCTATGCGTAACATTTATCCTTAAAGCCTCCCCACAGAAAATAATCCAAAGGGCTTAAATCACAGTTACAAGGCGGCCAATTGACATCACAATTTCGGCTGATTATTCGATTTTAAAAATCAGTGCATAATATATCCATCTTGTTGAAACCAAATGTCGTCCATGTCATTTTTTTGAATTTTCGTTACCATAAATTCGTTGAGCGTGGCGCGGTAACACTCACTGTTGACGTTAATGGCGGCTCCTTGCTTATTTTCGAAGAGAAATGGTCCAATGATGCCGCCAGCTCGAAGTCCACACCAAACAGTGACTCGTGGGTGCATTGGCTTCTCAATAGTCACGTGTGGGTTCTCTAAACCCCAAATGCGGCAATTTTACTTATTGGCATAGCCACCGAGATGGAAATGAGCTTCATTTGAAAACCCAATTTTCGGTAAAATTCGTAATCTCCTGCCGTACAATCTTTAGCCCGTTAGGCGAATCGAAAACGCATCGGATGGTTATGAAGCTACAGTTCTTGGACCAAACGCACTTTGTAAGCCTTCATTCCTGGGAACGACGACCAGTTCATGTTGATGGATGCTCTTGGACATTCTCAGCCACAGCAACAATGTTTTCTATTGAATGCACTGTACGAGAACGTACTCGGGTTGGTTTGCACAAAAACGATACATTTTCATGAACTCGCTTCACAAATAGAGGCACAAACAGAACTGACGGCCGATCTCTTCCCGAAAATTGTCCACGTACATTTTTTACAGCTTGCGTTAAAGACTTACTACTTTGGAAGTAAGTTTTTAGTATTTTCCAATTTTGTTCGAGCGTATAGCGTTCCGTTTTGCAAATGTCAAACATAAACCTTTTAATAAACAATTGTGCCCAATCCTTCACTATCTCACAGATGCGAGGACAAATATTTCTGACCTAGGCAACACTAAGTGTTGCCAGGCGCCTTCTGACGTTTCCATTAGAAAGTTTGACATTTTTTAGCATTAACGTACTCAGAACATTTTGACGTACGACCATCATTTGTGTTGTTTACAGTGACTTGAAAAAATCAATTTGGCAAAATAATGGAATTAACTTGTGCGATCATTTTTCACAACTTTTGACGTCGATTATCATCGATGAACTTAAATCTTTGTGTGGCGATGAAGCATCATCCTATAGCACTGCGAAAACTGGTTTAATGAATTCAATCGAGGCCGACGCTCGCTCAAAGACGAATGTTGTGAAGGTCGTCCAAAAACGGTCGTTGTGCCAGGAAACATTGATGCCGTGCGTGAACTAATAATGCAAGATCTTCATGTGACATACCGTGAGATAAAGGCATCCTTGGGCATTTCTTCCACCAGCAATATTGCATGAAAAGGTTTGTTCTCGTTGGATCCCGCACAATTTGACAATCGCTCAAAAATGGCTCGTGTCGATCGGTGCAAAGAAATTTTGAAAAAATCCGATCGCGGTGCTTCTCAAGACGTTTATAAGATCGTCACAGGTGACGAATCATGGATCTATGCGTATGAGCCCGAAACAAAACAGCAATCGAACGTGTGGGTCCTCGAAGACGAGCCAAATCCAACGGAAGTTGTTCGTGGAAGAAGCACTTTGAAGCAAATGGTGGCCTGTTTCTTCGCCAAAACAGGCGACTATTCCGCTTGAGCAACGTAGGACGGTCAATTCTGAGTGGTACACCACAATTTGTTTGCCTTAAGTCTTCGGAGAAATTCTAAAAACGAACGAAGAGAAGACTAATCATTGTGCACCAGACAATGCGAGCTCGCACACATCGGCTCAAACCAACGCCTTTTTGACCGGCCAAAACATCGAATTGATGGGTCATCCGCCGTACAGCCCTCACTTGGCACACAATGACTTCTTCTTATTCCCGCACATCAAGAAAAAATTCGTGGTCAACGATTTTCGCCGCCAGAAGATGCTGTCTCAATCGAAGTGGAAAAAGTGCTTCGATAATTGGTTTGAGAGCATGCAAAAGTGTATAAATCATGCTGGAGAATACTTGGAAAACAATAAACCGTTTTTGATTATAAATATTCGCATTTTCATTATCAGGCCAGACCTCGTATTAACTGACGAAGTTTAAACATTCCAATAAAACCAGAAACTTGAAAAAATTATCAGTACTTTTTTTTTTACAACATATTCAAATTTTTAATGCCTTCAGAAAATGATTCTATAAGTATTTTGGTTTACCTTACCTTTTTTTAAAGTAACCCTCAGCGTTGCGTAGGGTATACAACGTTGATAGCAGCGGAGAAGAAAAGGGAGACTCTGCAGGATGGTCCAAATCCATGTTTATGTTTAGAATTTTCTTAAATATCTGGCTGTGACAGTCGTTTGCCATTTTTTTAATGAAATCTTAGCCTTTTGATATTTTATTTGTTTCTTTTCACAAAAGTAATGTCAGTTTAATTTAAAATTCTTCGAGGTGTGCAATTGATGTAAAAGCTTGTTCCAAAAGCGTTACATGGAATGATTTCATATTTGTATCGACTTTAACTTTTATAACGAGATATATGGTAAGTGTCCAACTCGTGGAAGGCGAACTTATTTATTTATTAAAAGCCGACTTAAAAAAACGAAACAAATTAAAATTTCTATACAAAAAATGGAAAATAAATGCAGCAAATTTAAAATATTAAATAAAATATTTCGCTTGGAAATCTTAATAGTCTTCGTCTATCTATTGCCGGCTTACCAACTTCTTGCTCCCTCCATGGCCGGCTTAACAACTCCTTTCTATGCGACAAGTCCAACTCCTGCCACATGAAATGAAACTTCTTAGAATGATAAATTGTTCTATTTTTCTTAATTTACTAAAAACATTGCGATGTTTGACTTTGCCGTTATATCGCATTTGATTCTTAAGAAAAAGCTCACCCCATCCATTTATTTTCTTAAATATGCCATTAAATCGATTCGAAAAAGGGTCGATTAGAAAGTGTTTTACTTATTTCCTGAAAAGCAGTCAAAAATAGCCATCCTCTGTTATATATATATGTACATATATAGTTTTATTTTTATTTCAAAAAATAAATACCTCTCACAATAATATTTCAACTCCTTAAGACCTAAATTTAACACTCTTACTAACTGTCGCCTTAATGCCTGAAACTTCTCCACCATAACGTGAGGTCTCTTTGCGTACCGTACGTACAGCGCCCTTGCGTCGTATTAAAGCCTTGCGATATTTGCCACGATGTTTAACACGAGGATTACGCTGTTCCTTTTTGCGATGTGGCATAAGTCCTTTATTCTTCGCAATTTGATAGGTAATGCCGCGTCGCGATTCACCGTTCTCATCTTCTTCGTCAGCTTCTTCTTCACCCATGGCATCAGCGTCGTCATCCTCTCCATCGTCCGAAGACATCTGGGCCAATGTAGCTAAATCATCGTCTGTGCGCCTTTCAACTTTCACTTTCTTGCTAGAAGGTTCTTCCGTTTCATCATTGTAGGCCGATAAAATACCCAATTTGCCTTGTTTCGTTGATCGTTTTAGCTTCTTTTTGTTTTCCTCTTCGGGCGGCGGTGGTACACTCTTCGTTTCCAACACTTCGAAGTGATCACCGTCTTGTATGCGCTCCAACAACGCTTCCAGTTGCGGCTTGATGATGTTTTCATGTTTATCATCGAGTTGTTTAAGCAACTTTTTCAATTGCGTTAATCTCTGAATGATGGGGTGATTTTGTATCGATGATCTTTTGGCTTTCAGCAAAAGATAAAATGTCAAATTGGAACAATAGCTCAGGGCTATGTTTTGATAATGTTGAGCGAATTGCAGAGCTGGTATCATGGGTACATTATGCTCACGGACATACCTCAAGACGGGAGCATGCAGTTGCTGTATTTCCTCCAAATAACCCTCAAAGTCTCCAATCAGGCCAGAAAACTCGGGAGAATCTTTCTCAAACAATTCCAACTGTTCACGCTTGCTGAGACCGGAAAAGTCAGCCTTAAGCAAGGTGCTTTTTTCTTCTTTCGCCGAGGATTTCTTAGACTTTTTCGTTTTCTTAAAAGCAGAGTCCAATTCAAAATCTTCTTCCTTTAGTTGTTTGGCCAAACGCAATTGAATGGCCTTGGCTTCTTGCTCTTCTAATTTGGCCAGCTCCTCCTCCTTCTCATTGTATGTACTATAATCTTGATCCACAAAATCGGTATTATAATAGGCACTCGACTTTTTACCCCAATACTTGGTATCAGGCAAATCATCGTCCTGTTCTGCGCCCTCAATGTCACTGTCGGCTAAGCCCATCTCATCGTCCTCATCTCCGTCGTCTTCATCCTCATCCGCAACCTCTTCGTCCTCATCACCGTCATCTTCCGACTCGGTGAAGGCAAGAACCTCCTTTTGTTTTGATTGATCTCTGGAGCGGCCTTTACGAACTTCTTGCAGCAACTCCTTCTCCTCTTCACTGTAGTCCTCGTCAGAGTCTGTGGCTTCGTATTGCCCGTCGTCATTATAATCATTTTTAAATTTGATTTTATCCATTTTCGGCGGCTTTATGAAATTATTTCACTATTAAACAAAAAAATTGAAAATAAAAACATAAAAAGAAACGCACGTGTATCAGTGATTGATAAATCGATATCGATTTTGTTGAAAATCGATTTTGAGAATTAAACCAAAGACAATAAACTAAAAACGATTAACTAAATAAATTGCAATATCGTAGAAAAACGGCACTTCAGTACCGCACAAATTTCCGGTTTATTTATCCACTTTCATTCAAATAAAGGTTTCGCCCATCTTCTATGATTTATCGTCTTTGTTGGAAAAGGCGCCCGAGCAATTAAGTAGAGTTTAGACTGGAGCGTTGAGTTAAAACGCTACTGTTCCAATAGTCGAGCCTTTAACAACAATAGCTTTTCTTGTCGCTGTCACTTTTAAAGAAAAATAATGTAAACAAATTGAAATTTTTATTTAATTTGTGTTCTTTTGATACACAATTAACAAAAAAAAATCCTTTGAAATACTTTTATTTGTTTAAATTTATTTAACAGTACAAAAAACGGTTCGTCAAAAGGAAAATACTCTGCCAGCTTTGTTTTTGTCGCTGCCGATGTCAAATTTTTGTCGTATCGCAGCGGTATGAATGCTTTAGTAAGAACTTGTGTTAATAGAATCTGACACATATAAGTACATACATACGAGACGTAACGCGTAGGTCTAAACATTACTTTATTCTTAAATTGCTTTCTTACCTAAAAACCTTTTAAAATTCCACAACACTCATGAAAAGTTTACTTTAAACCTTAGCATGTTGTTGTAAATTAATTATCACTTCAATTTTGCCCAGAAATTGCAAGGTTTGTTTTCTATTCATGTAATTTATTTCTTAATTGGAATATTATATTTCTTTAAAAAAGAGAACAAAAGTTTTTGGTTTAAAATATTAAAGTTAAAGAATTTCCCAATAATTTGAGAAATTTTTTGCCTCGCTTTGTTTTTTTTTGCTGCAAAGCTAGTTTCCTATTTTGTGTGTACTCTCATTACAATCCATGTATTACCTGTGGTAAATTCCGCTTATCAATTTTCTTTTGGTGTTGTCTAGATGTAACGAAAAGTTGTCGGAATTTGCAACTGCTACAGGGATGTTTATCGCTAGCAGCGTTAACATTTTCCGTGTAGAGATAAATGTGAAACTGCTAAGAGAAATTTTGTTTTAAAGTCTAGCATTTACCGTTTCAGCTGATTACCACCAAACGAAAATAGATAACGGAATTCACTAATGGTAAATTTTGTTTGTTACATGCATATCTTATGGGAGCGAAAATTTCGTTATAGGTGAATACTAGGCTTAAGTATAGACTTTTGACATTTGTAAAAAATATAACAAATGTTGTAGTAATTTTTGAGGGCTTTTAAAAGAATATTAGTGTAATTATTTATATGAGATGAATAACGGCTGCTTGTTCTACATTTCAATTTTTCCCGAAGAGATAAATTCAAAACTCGAAAATAGGTAAGCGGTATTTACTAAAGGTAAATTTCGTTTGCTTTGCTACTTGTATTTCTTATGGGAGCGAAAATTTCGTTTTAGGTAATTACTGGGATTTAGTTGAATACTAAGCTGTAGTTTTGTACAATACTTGTGCGCCACCTTGTGGTATCATGCAATCAGCTGATATACAATTTTCTATCGAAATTGCAATTGTTTACATTAGCCGTTTTGTTGTGGGTTACTAGATTAGTTACCTAGTTAGCTTGAAAAAAGGAAATTTGGCTCGGTTACTTTTTGAATATCAATAAATGAATTGAATTCTACCAACATTGAACAAAATTGGCAGCAATATAGCAACATTTGTCATGTTCCTTTCAGGTTACTAAACGAGCATTTGTATGGAAGTAACTCGGTAACGAAACGAGTTAGTTACCTGACTTATTTTTTAAACAACAAAAAAATTAATATTACACACCCGGCTTGTAAAACAAAATCAAAAAATATGTATTTTGTTATTGATACAGAAAGAAAATTAATAGAATGAAAGAAAATAGAAAAAGGGAGATAAAATCATTTGCATAAATTACAATGATGCAAATGATGATTTGTTATTGTGTTTATTGTTAAGATTTCGAGAAAATTCGAGGTAGCTATTTTATTTTAAGAGTGGCTAAACGAAAATTGTGGCTTGCATACCGACATGTTTTAAACGATATGATTTGACAATAAAATGTTAACAAGACGAGAAACTATACGAAATAACAAAATTCGTTTTCCACAATTTGCTTTGCCTTTTTTGTTTGTGAACAAACTTTTGTTTAGCTTATGCTGCCATCTGATTCAAAATACTGTTAAATGTTTCCAGAATAACATATTGCTAACTAAATAGGCAACTAAGCTAGTTAACTGAAAAGAACATGGCTATTGTTTCTCATTGTATTCTCTTGTACAACATAGAATATTGAACAACAATAGGGGTTTTCGGCGTATTCATCAAAAGCAGAAAATAAAAAATTATTAATTGTTGTAAAATAATGAATGAAATATAAAAAAAAAATTAACTCGTACACTTCTGCTTTGCAAAAATGTGTAATTTTTTTTTTACAGTTATAATTTTGAGTTCTTTAATAGTTTAACTTATTACATCTAGTGCAGATATAATTAATAAGAATTTGCCGATAAGACCTCTTCTTGTTTAAATTTTTTTGTATACTTAATAAAAAGCATTTGTTTTTAAAAAGCTGGGTGTGTCATGTTTGATTTTTTGTTAGCCGAGTAACTTCAATTCAAATGCTAGTTTAGTAGAAAAGAACACAGCTATTTGAAATCAACTGACTTTTGCAGTTAATAGCACTAGTGTTTTATCTACTTATTTCTTGATGGGCTAGTAACTATACGTTGCTTATTGAACCATAGGTAAGTTTATAGAAATTAGTATCTTGCGATTTTGTATTTTTAAAGTACAATTTCAGCCATCTATCAATATTAAAATAATAAATTTTGAGATATAAAAAAATAAATGAATGCTTTTGTATCTGTGGCTTTCAACGAAAGCCCATGCGAAACAGAATTGGTGGAAATGATATTGCGCTATGAAGATTGCTCTAATCACAGTTCGATACGCAAAGGGTAATTTTCGGTAATTCAAATGAGACTCCCGTATAAGTCATTTGATTTGCCGCCCAAGCAATTGTTGCAAAATACATCTGAAGAAAAACCCGAAGGGTTTAGATACAAATGTACAGTCTGCCTGGCAACCTAGTCAATACTTTAACCAATTTTTTACGCATATGTTCTCTAAATACATACATAACAATTTTATTGTTTAGCTCGTTTGTTTTATTTCGGTCTGTTGCATTTACACATTGAACAGGGATTAAACCGGCTCAAGACCTCTTGCTTCTATATTTAAATAGAAGACAAGTTTTTAACAAAATGGCAAAGTGACATAGATTTTCGTGACTGCACACTATTTTTATTATGATTTCGGGACCGTGAGTTGTATTTTCGTGGGCAATTGTGTGAAGAAAACTTGAAAAGTAAGGTTTACAACAGTAGTTCTCATTCGTTTGGGGAGAGCCTGGCCTTATAGAGTTCGGTTTTACTTTCAACAATTGCAGCAAGGCTTTCTGAAGAGGGTTGTCACGGACCCGAAATCATGGGTGGCTGCACAGTGTGCAGCCACGAAAATCAATGCCACTTTGCCATTTTGTTAAAAACTTGTCTTTTATTTAAATATAGAAGCAAGAGGTCTTGAGCCGGTTTAATCCCTGTTCAATAACAATTTTATATATTAATTTTTTTTCACAGTAAAACAATTTATTCTCCTAAGAGCTTTTTTCGTATATCTTTTTCTCTTCTTCTATTTATCGACTTTAAATTCAATTACACATAAAAGGCAAATAAGCAAGTTTCAGTCGGTTGATCTGACTTACCCTCCACCAAAGATATAAATTTTAAAAACCTATCTGCTTAAAAAGTCGTGGCTTTATTTCGAATTTTCCGTTGTTACATTTATATTTATAACCAATCAGTTCTATTGACGTTGCCTGATTTATAGCATTTCTTTTCAAAAAGGGCCATGAGAACTCGATAAAGTTAGTTAGAGTTGTCGGTCTTTTCTACATTGATTGCTCCTAAAATATCCAGGGTAACATGTTAGTAGAATGTAGAACTACTCAAAATTCCCGTTGTAGACTTTTTCTTGTAAAAATTAAGAAATGATAAGTCAGACTAAGAGGTAGGATGATAAAATATTCTACAAGAATACGCCGCGATACTCACCAAGTGACTCATATTCTAAATTTTTAATTCGCTCATAGTTTTTTTGACTTTTCAACTTTCAGTAAAATTGTCAGTACGGAGTTCTCGGTAAAGTTTTCATTTCAAATGATTAAGTTTTACTTCAAATTTCATTTGTCTTTTTTATACACATGATCAAAATAAGCTATTTTTCATACAAAAATTGGTTAACTATCGCGTTTTTGCTATCCAGTCTTAGTTATCGATGGTTATCCAAAAAAACCACGAAACTAACTATTTATAATCTGAAGGGGTCTGCAGATGAACAATTCGGTGGTCGATTGGAAGCACCGTTTATGATAACACGAATAACAATCGCGAAAACCGTCACGATGTGAAGGGAAGTGTTTTGCCAAAATTCATTAAAAATGTAAGTACTTACATTTAGAATGTAAGGCGCATAAAAACAGGCTGATTCATTCACGACTGGACAAATT
This sequence comes from Hydrotaea diabolus, assembly GCA_963513945.1. Lineage (NCBI taxonomy): Eukaryota > Metazoa > Arthropoda > Insecta > Diptera > Muscidae > Hydrotaea > Hydrotaea diabolus. The sequence continues at coordinate 19,763,857 of OY740717.1, forward strand.
TCACCAGCGTATTCCTTGGCTCATTTTATGAAAATATGGCCACCTACGACCATGCCCGAAAATGCAAGGAGACCATTTCGTCAGAACTTAGCAATTTTACCCTAGAACCTTTCGACCATCAAACAGCTGCTATTTTGACCTCTTGTATTTTTGGGCATGGTCGTAGATGGACATACGTTAATTAAATGAGCCAAGGAATACGCTGGTGAAAATTGTCCAGTCGTGAATGAATAATCGTCTCCATGTGGGAATGAAGCAAATAGAGCAGGAGAAAATCCGGAGTCAGCCAGAAGCCACTAACCACGTCACCTAAAAAAACAACTGATTAGAAACGCTGAAATTCCAAAAAAAAAGGATTTCGGACATGATCCTAATCGCGTTATATTCAGTCTATAGTCTCAAATCTAAAATAAATTCCAAATTTTAGCATTAAGTAAAGTATATGAAACGTATGAGTCTGTACAATCATTGAATTTATTTTGTAATAACCTTTTCTATTGTAAAATAAATGCTCCTGTCTTAATAGTTTGGTTAACTGGATGTGCGGTCTATTCAACGTCAGAAATGCCTGATTTAACAAAGAAATTCTTCTTTGATTTCATCATTTCATTGTAGTTTTATTTAATCCTTTCACAGCTGTTGCTCCGGAAGTACATCCAATGTGTACAAAATGTGGTGCGGTTCACAGCAACCTCATTGCCTACCCGTTGCCTGCAACTGCTCTGTCAAATGCCTCAAAGTTTCTGCCTGTTGGGGAGCAAGATGAAATAATGATGATTTTGTATCTATCATCAATTTAAAATCACCCATGTTACTGCGAACACATTCTAAAAAACTACAATTCAGTATTTATTCATTATAAAAATAATTTACAATTCCAACTTTTTGTCCGGCAAATGTGTTGGAAGAGTCGCGCAACTCTTTTCTTTTAATATTTTTGGACTGCTTTCTCTTCGTGTTTAAATATTGAAGAATATACCACAGTAAATGTCATTATAAAGGGTGATCCACCTAGAAGTATTTTTTCAGAACAAAAAAAAATATAAAAATTCAAATCAAGTGTGGAAACTTGATTGGTAATTTGAAAGGACATTTTATGGCATTTATTTTTTGAAAATAATTACCTTCAAATGTTGGCAACTATATTATGGAAACGAGCGTTCAGTGAGAAACGGGAAGATTCGCTGTTTTCGACCAAAATGTTGTTCAGTGATGAGGCCAATTTCTGGCTCAACGGCAAAGTCAATAAACAAAACTGCCGCATTTGGGCTGAAGAGCAACAAGACGTGCCATTATATCCAGAGAAAACCACGGTTTGGTGCGGTTTATAAGCTGGTGGAATCATCGGTTCATATTTTTTCAAAAATGATGATGGCGAGAACGTAACCGTGAATGGTGCTCGCTTACGCGCCATGATATCGATCTTTATGCTACCTGAAATTGAAGCCCGTATTCTTGACGACATCTGGTTTCAACAGGACGGTGGCACTTGCCATACAGCTGGAAAAATTTAAAAAAAATGTTGGAACTATCTGTTTAAATCGATTAAAGGCTCGGGCGCACTAAAGCTTTTTTTTTCTTACGCTGCGTATTTTTCAACTTCCGGCAGAATAAAAACCATAAAAATAAACGTCTTAACCCCACAAAATCGATTGCACGGATTTTCTATGCCGACAATGCAATATCATTAACTTTTTGTAAATTTTCAACATATATTTCAGTGGTTTTTAAACAACCGGAAGTTAAATAAAGACGCAGCGTAACAAAAAAACTTTAGTGTGTCCAGGCCTTTAAATATTTTCATTTCCCCATGTCGTACACGTAAACTTCAAAACTCAAATTTATAGAACTTCTTAATGAAATTTAAACTTTTTCCATTAAACTGCCCTTTTTGATTATTTGTAGTCAAATAGCTTCTTTAACAGGAAAACAATATTTAAAATTACAATTTGCTGAAGTTTCTACACTCTTGTGCAATAACCGTTCGCCGTTTGTGTCATTCTCTACATTTTGATTTCATCAAGAAATATAAGAGTAACGAAAGATATACGGTTGATTCTGAGATTGTGGGCCACTTTTTTGTCCTTGGTTGTTTCAAGCGTGAAAAATAAAATATATTTCAATTTATTATTTACTATACAATAAATCTTTATATGACCTTTACTTTAAAGTCTTTAAAATTGTTTTTAAAAAAAATTATTTGTTCTTTAAAAAAGTTTCCTACCAAAGTATTCAAAAATCATTACCCTGGTTGTCCCAGCACTACTTTCAATTGAAATTTTCTCAATTTTTTACAAAAATATTAATTATTTATTTAATAAAACCAGTCCATAGTAAAAAATAATATTCAATTAATTTTGTTGCTATTAACGATTATAATTTTTTATTCAATTTATATTTTTATGGATGTTTATTTTCTGTCCCTGAAAATACACAGTATTCCCCTGTAAAATCTAATATTCGCTAAAATTCAAATTCCAAACCAATCCTGATTTCAAGCAACTCAAATATGATTGAACATTACTTAAAGTGGGTGCACATCCAATAGTTTTTTCTTCAACAGTCTTATTAAAATTAAGTAAGTCGTGTTTTGTCACTCGTTACGAACGTTCACACTTAAGTGGGTCATTCCCCTGTGTTGTTTTTAAAAAGATAATTAATAATTTTTATAATTTTGCAAGTGTTTTTTGTGTTTATTGCAAGTATAAACTTCCAGCTCAAGTCAATTTTGTAAGGGTAAGTACTTAAATAAACATTTCAGGGGGTTTTGTAGAAATTCATCATTCCCCTGCCAACATTTTTCACAGGGGAATGACGATTAACAGATTTTTTCTTTTATTATTTTAACAAAAGAGCTGGACTAAAATGAATTTGTTGATTTTAAAGAAAAAATACTAGGTCAATACGAGGTCATATTTTTAAATTGTTGCATGATTCCGTGAAAATTAAAATTTTGATGTATACCTTTTAGAAATGACTTGTCTTTCTTAGAACTAAGACATCTACCTGAATTAAATATTAAATTCTGCAAAAAATCGAATTCCAAAAATGATGTCGAAATTGGCCAATAATCTCAGAATCACCCATACATAAATTTATTCAATTCTACGAATTGTTTAAGATAATTATACATTATTTTTGATAAGTAAAATTAAATTTAAAGATACAAACAAACAGCTAAAACAAGCTTGGATGATTTGAGAGCAGGAGAACAAACAATGGTTTGAAAACACCTTGGTTTCAGAGCAGGCCTGATGGTCTTCTTTTGTTGCACGTATTGCAAGTGATGACACAAACTTGTAATTGTGCCCTACTCCCTACAAGCTATACATTTCTTACTTAAAACACTTGTTTCGGGTATGTCAGGGACACGTTTTATTACTTAAATTTGTTTCTTACAACTGTAGAAAAACAGAATAAACCCTTTCAATCTCAATCACTATTATATAGTGGTCGTGGAGGATAGTTAAACAAGCGTAATGATGAAATAAAGTAAATTTCATTTATTTTTGAAAATTATTTTAAAATAATATTGTTGAAACATTACAAAGACAATTTTATTAACATTCGATAAAACAAACAAAAATGTCTTACACATGTGTTGTTTGTTTTTTAAATAAATACAAAGGTTCTTTGCCCTTTAGAAAAAAGTACATAAAAACATATACAAAATAAAAAAAATATATATTGTACAAGACAACTAAGAAATAAGGTCAGAAGATATATAAAGAAGAATAAAATCAAAGACAGGAGGAATGGTTAGAAAATAAACAGGGGCTCGCGTGAAGTCTATATATATTACTTTAAAAATCTTGTGAGAAAAAAATTTCATAATAAATGTACCATTTGCCATTGTGTTAAAAATATTGGTGTTTAAAGAATCTTTTTTTTTTGTTTTTTGTTATTATTGTTTAAATACTAATATACTATTGCTTATATATCAGCGAAATATAAATTATATACAGGGTATTTTCAGAATTAAAAAAAAAACATTTTACGAAAAGATGCTTATTTTCACATTATTGTTGTTGTGAAATAACAAATAATTGCAATATTTTCAATGGCAGTTTAAGGTATTTTTTTACAATACTCTTTTTAAAAAACAAATGCTTCAAACCCAAAAATGTTAAACAAACAATATAATTTTTTATAAAAATAAAATATTTTAAAAGTTTACCTAAAATACGTCATAGATCTGTTTTACTGGATACTGGTCTTGACAAACTAACAACTGCAAGTTGTTTATCTTACCAAACGACCAAATTTGTATACAAAATTGCTTCAACATGTTCCGTGTTATTAAAAGATAAGCAAGAACAAGGAAATAGTTTTTTCTTGATGGATATAAAAAACAACTAATTGTTGTTTGAATTCTGTCACTGTTCTTTCTATGAAACCATTTTGTCAGGTTCGATCATCATATGACAAAAAATGTTTCCCTTCTACGACCTGCTAAAATAATATGAATCTGTTTTTATATTTATTATTAAATCTATTCGGCTAACAAAAAAACCAAAACCATGTAAACAGACAAAAATAAAACCAAGCCGAAAAAAACGTCAAAAAAGTTGTATTGACACCCTGTATATAATTTAAATTTCTTTAAGATTATATATAATTTTAAATGTTTTTTGTTTTCTTTTTAAAGAGAGTATAAATATCAATTATGTGTTGTTCTGTTAAATGGAAATTTGAGATATTTTTCTTGAAGTTTCCTTTCATTTTGACATAATTATTGTTAAGATTTTTTATCTGTTTTGTTTGTTTCATTTTGCCAACAAGTGTATTTGTTTTTTATTTTTGTCAAAATATTTGTTTATTCTGTTTATAATCTGCTGTGTTTGCCATTAAATAATTAATGTTGTCTGAAAACATCAGTTTGTTGTGGTTGGTTATAATAAGGGACTTCTTATTGATGGCCATGGGAGGAGATGTGTATATTTTGAACCAATCGCTGGCCCCAATACTCTTCCAAATTAAATGGTTTAAAGTTTTTTAATTGATTATCAGATTCGTTGTATAGAACAGATGTACTTTGTTCACTAACCTGAAAGATAGAAAAGAACAGAGATTATAATATTTTACAAGTTGGTTAAATTGAAAATTTTTTGACATAAAAACCAGAGATGGTTTATTGTAAAAAGTATTGTTTAACTACGTTCCACGATTTAATGGGGTTTATATTATTATCGTTATTCTGTTTGTTATACCTCCAAATATCGGCGACCATTCATGATCATAAAATTCTAAAACAATTTAGTCATTTCCTTCGCAGGCGACTTTTTCTTGTCGACTTTTTATTAAAACTTTAAATATAAACAAATTTTTAATTGTCACCCAAACAATGCGTGTGCGTAAATTTATTGTGCGCTTTCATTTTTTTCATTTCAGTGATTGAGAATAACCCATAAGTTTTATTTTATTGCAGTGACAAAAGTATGCCGAGGTTAAAAATATATGCCTTCAAATATTTTTGAGATTCATCCAGAAAAATCGATACATCGAAAGCATTCTTTTACACGAATTTCGCATCTATATGCAAATCACGTATTATTTAAAAAAAAATTCCCTTAATTGATTTTAGTTATTATGTTCATAATTTAGTAAAAAATAAATTTTTTGTTCTTAATACAAAAAAAATCATCAAAAAATATTTTTTCCCTACGATTTTAGAACAATTTTTGAGCCGTTGATACGATGCTGAACCGATGTTCAAGAATACCTAACAACAATTTTCAAAACCAAACCTTTGGTTCAGAACTTCTTGGGACCCCTGAACCGAACCAATTCGAATTTTGAAATGGTTTGCATCACTGATCTGAATGCTTTTGAAGGCCTTCAAAGCTGCCTGACTTCCAACAATAAAAGTAGTACTACCCCTTTTTTGCCTCGTCAGGTCGTCTTTCCGGCAAGCGAAAGATCTCGTAATGCCTATCTTATCAATATAAACATATGTTACTGTGCCTTTATTCATCTAAGTTATAAATCACACTCGAGTTCCCTGACGATGACCTTAACACAGGGTGGCGCAAAAGTGATGTCATAATATATTTTACACTTTCAAATAAATTTTTTGTGAAACCAAAAAGTCAGTTTTTTTTCAATTTCTAATAAAGTCTTTTGATTTCTCTCCATTTTTTTAATGACCTTTACTTCTGTTGTTGCTGTTGAACCGGATGTCGTGGGACAGCCTTCTCAACGTGTGTTCCGGACGACCTTGATAATTTTAATCAATGGCTAGCCTAGTAATTCATTAGTGGTCTTCCTTAGAGTGTGGCCTATTCAATTTCACTTTGGTTTAAGAATACCTTAATGCCAAAGCAAAAATGCAGTGCACATAATCATGCATTCGAGTCTGTATTTGATAAATATTTAAAAAACGTCTGAGACAACATTAAGTAAACGTTGGTAAGAGGTTTAGAAGTATTGAAGCAACGTTGGAAAAAAAATTCGTTTTTTTTATTAGATTGAAAATGAGTTCCATAAGTTCTTATGTTGACCGAAAGCTTGCTGTGATTTTTTGACTCGGTTTTCAATATCCTTTGAGCTCCCACCGGTACTTGAGGTTATGGCACATAAACAGGACGAAAAATTTACATCTTTCAGTGTTGCGTCCTTTAGCTGAAACGTGCGGTTGTTTTTTATATTAAACAACCGGAAGGAGCGGTTGTTTTTTATATTAAACTGCAGGAACTAAAAATAAATCCCATAGATCCGAAACACCACACCGTCGGTGTGATTCGATGCCGCCCTCTCAACTAAGCTTCTAGATTACATTCGTCTCATCTGTCACTGGGCCAACTCGAAATATTGGAGAAATAGGGTCAGACAGATTAATGCATAATTATGGCAGGATTATGCAAAAGGAATGGTAGCGGATGAGACCTTAAAAGTCAACGGTAGAGCCCATAAGCAATCAAGAAGCCTACGCTCGTGCTTAGTCGAAGAAGGAGTGTCTGGCTTCTCTAAGCTCTATTTTGTTCTTACAAGCATTGGATAAAACACAAGAGAAGAATATACATCTTCCAGGAGGTCTCGGAAATTCGTCAAATACTCCCGTTTCGACGGCAAGCTCCACGTGTCTGGGAGGGAGCAATTCATATTTAGACATAATTTTAGAAACTTCTGAGGCCCTATGCTCCACAGGTAGTTAAGCGTTAATAAAGAAGAAGGCAGAACATGTTTGTTGAAGATATAAAAAGTTAAAATGTACGGATAAGGCAGCTATTGCCACGGCAACAGATTATGTCGGCTTTAACGTGGTTATAGCCATCACATTGGGGCCGTAACAATGCCACGGCCAACGCCCCATTGGGTTAATCCCGCCGGTACCAATTTAAAGCATGACAGATATGGGCCATAACTTCCCTCTTGGTTAGGGGTCGAGGACTATCTAAACCTCTGCTGTTCTATGGGTCACAGCCACCACGATACTCCCCAAGGGGCCACACCTTCTAGTCAGGCCAGAACAACAGCTCTGGGGCTCCTGACTACCCTTGGTACCAAATTTAAGTCTCCGGTCAGACTTCGTATCCAAAAGGCTACTACTAGTTTTTGTTCCATACAACATGGGACTGGTCACCCACAGCCACCGACATACTAAAACCAACAATGAACCTCTACTCTAAAACTGCTAACCTCACCCTAGCATGCCGCATCGAGAAACCCCTATTTGCGAACTCATTCGCCCTAGCCAAAACCCCTTGTGAAGCAACCATCCCTCTAAAATCCCCCTGTCCGTCCGTCATTCCAATTCCTAACCGACCTAGATCCCTTACACTTTCATAAAGAGAACATTCACAGAGAACATGCAACCAATCCTTAAGAACCGCACCACAATCACACGACTCCCTATCGCGCAGGGTCCTCTTGTATTGCCACGGCAACAGTTATCACGCTATTGGAAAACGCTAGAACTTTTTCAAATGGCGCCAAATGTCAACTTAGTTTTGACAATTGTGAAGCAAACAAACGCTGAATAATTGTTTCCAATTTTCTCGGTTGTGTTGCAGATTTCCTGGCCTTCCGACACCAACTTCACAAACGCTGCAGCCTTTGGCCACTTTCTAGAACAACCTGAGATCTTCCCAGGGCTAGCCGTTCTCGAAGCAGCCGTTCTGGAGACAATATTGCTTCTGTTGGCCAAGGTGTCGAAGAAGAGCCCACAACATCAACCAGACTACGTGCCACGCAAGTTGAAACTAGCCAGTGGTCCCTACGCAGAGTTTTATTGTAAGATTTGAAGATGTTCCCTTGCAAAGTGCTGAAAGTGCATCAGCTGTCACCTGTTGACTACAAAATTCGTCAAACCTACGCTAAACCCATCCTGAATCTCAACAAAGAGGTGGGCGATTTTTCATCGAAAATTATCATGAGCGGTGGGGATCGTTTCCATCTTAGCGCTTACGTGAATAAACATAATAATCGTTCCTGAGAGACCAAAAATCCGTGCCAAACGACGACTGGGGATGGCGCGCGCTACAAAGCCATTATAACCGAATTTTTTTACCTAAGTGGAAAACATTTGAATGGTGTTTTCCATAAATAATAAAAGTTCCGAGCAATTATTAAGAAAAAGTTTGGTTCTAAAATGAAGCAAGTGTATAGAAAAGGCAGACATAAGGGGATCATTCAGACAACCGGAAATTCTAAACACTTAAAAGCTTCGTAGAAAATAACATGTTATTTTCCAATGGGGACATAACAATTTCGTATCTTCATGTCAATGCACCCTCAAACATTTTTAATGATCTTTCAGTGTCTTAACGTTAGTCTAAGTCAACATTTTCATCATGGCAAAGTTTACTTACGAGCAACGTTTGAGGAAATCATTAAAAATTACTACCGAAATTCTGAGTCGGTGGTCGTAACTTTAAGAGCGCTTACTCCAATTTTCGGCCGTAATAATCGTCCCACCCGACAGCCTGTGCGTGCTATAGTGCACAAATTTAGATCCAAATTTTCACTTTTGGATGTTCCGGCACCAAAGAGACTCCGTACCGACAAAATCATTGGAGCCGTAAGTGTATTCGTTCAAAATCAGCCAAATCATTCGATTCCACGTCGTTCTCAATAATTGGGCATCTCTCAAACCACTCTGTGGCGTATTTTGCGAAAAGATCTTATCCTTTATCCTGAAACAATAACTGAAGATACTTGATCATTTGAAACGCCGAAACTTCTCCGATTGGGCTCTAGCAAAGTTTTACAAAAATCCAGAATTTCATCGGAAAAACATCTTAAGCGATGAAGCTTATTTCTGGTTTATTGGTTTTGTCAATAAACAAAATATGCGTTACGAGGGTTGCTATTTTTATTTCGGGTCGGTTACGGTTATTTCGGACAATACTAGTGTTCCCAGATGCAAACTGAAACTTCCATTAGAAACTTTGACATGTTGTGTGTTGAAAAATTCATCTCAGTCAAAACATGGAACTATCACGTGAACATTTTCGTGCGATGATTTTTTACGATTTTCGGCATGGGTTATCTAGACAAGAGTATTTAAATCAACTTGTTTCGACTATTGGTGATGAAGCACCATCAAAAACCACTGTTAATCGCTGGTACCAAGAGTTAAGTCTCGGACGCCGTTCGCTACAGGATGAATTTCGTGAAGGACGTCCAACTTCGGTCACTTTGCCATATACCATCGATGCTGTGCGTGAACTGACTAAGCAAGACCGACATGTGACACACCGTTAGATTGAGGCATCCTTTAGCATTAGTATGACAAGCATCAATAAGATATTGCATGTTCATTAGGCCGTGAAAAATAATTGTTCTCGTTGGATCCCACATTATTTGACGAATGCTCAAAAAAAGGCTCGTATGGATTGGTGCAAAGAGATGTTGAAAAAGTATAACTGCGGTAGCTCAAAGGCAGTGTATAACATTGTCACAGGTGACGAATCATGGATCTATGCATATGAACCCGAAACAAAACAGCAATCGACCGTATGGGTCTTTCAAGACGAGCCAAATCCAACAAAACTTGTTCGTGGAAGAGTTACATCGAAGCAAATGATTGCGTTTATTTTCGGTATAACCGGCCATGTTGGCACAGTGCCTTTAGTGGAACGTAGGACGGTGAGTGGTACAAAACCATCTGTTTGCCAACAATGTTCGAAGAAATGAGGAAAGATAATAAGAGAGGACGGATGATTTTGCATCACGACCATGCTAGCTCTCACACATCAGCTGATACGATGAGCTATTAGACTACTCAAGATGTCGAATTGATGGGTCATCCACCGTACAGCCCTAATTTGGCACCCAATGACTTCTTCTCATTCCCTAGCATCAAAAAAAAATCGCCCAAAGCAGCTGTTGAAGCGTTCAAAATCATGTTTTGGAAGTGTCTCAATCGGAGTGGAAAAAGTGCGAAAATTGGTTTGTGCGCATGCAAAAGTGTATTGATCTTAAAGAAGGATATTTTGAAAAACAATAAAACCATTTCTAATGATAAATTATTGAGTTTTTATTGCCGGACACGAAATATAAATAGCAACCCTCGCATTGGACAGCAACAAACCCACATGTGTTTCAAGAGACACAATTGCATCCGCAAAAAATTACTGCGTTGAGGTGGACCGTATTTTTTCTTCGATGAAAACAATCGTCATGTTACCGTCAAAGGAGAGAGCTTTCGTGCCATGTTAGAAAATTATTTTTGGCCAGTATTGGATGAGCCTGACATCGCCGATATTTGATTTCAACAAAATAGTGTCACTTGCCACACAATCGATTTACTGAAAGGCAAATTCGGTGAACGTGTTATCTCGAGAAATGGTTTGGTCAAATGGCCACCTCGTTCTTGTGATTTAACGCCATTGGATTTCTGTTTATGGGGCAACATTAAGCCAACAGCATAAGACGAGCTCAGAGACAACATCCAATGCGAAATTGCCAACATTCCGGACGAAATGTGTGCAAGAGTAGTGAAAAATTGGGTCCAAAGAATATATCACTGTACCAGGCCCGTGGTGGTCATATGACCGAAACCTAATTTCATTCTTAAAATGTAACATTTGCACTACACCTGGAATAAATTTGACCTCTATATCTTAAATATTCTGTGTTCTTTAATATATAAAATTGTTATGTCCTTAATGGCGAGCCCGTTACAAGGTACTTTGTATGTATATTGCTGGCCTAAGTGTCCGATCACTGCGACGTTAAAGGGAATGAAGTAATATAGAGAAGGCAGACAGGTCGGTTAAACCGCCAACTTTTTTGTGTACACGACACAAAAAATATAACACAAGTATCCAAGAACATTGAAGATAACATAAGGTGCATTGTATCGAGTGGCATCTGGCCAAGGTCACGTATTGCAAAATTGAGTGAACAGATGGGATTTAACAGGATTGACCATGAAAGAAATGGCCTTGGACTTTGATAATGGTCAAAACGAAACACTATTTAATTAAAGCGAGGACCGTAAGACCGGACTACAGATCTAAAAAATTCTGCAGGGTTCTTGAGGATTTTTACCTTAATTTCATTCAACTATTTTTCATATTATTTTTCAACTGTATAAACCTCTTATCTATTGCGGGAAATCACAATGGATACTATGAGCCTCTCTAGGTGCAGGTGCATTTTTGCGCCTCCCCTAATTATTTGCCTAGGTCCTCTCTGTGTGTGAATGGCCTTCATCGGTCACTAACTTCATACATTTGTTGACGGTGTTTTGACACAAGTATTCACATGAATATATAAAATCATCACTGCTGATACCCACGTTCAGTAAAGAGACGATCTTAACCTGAGTCTGATATCAGGTTCAGTAATGTGACCCTAAGGTTTTTTCTCTCGAATTTTTCGGTTTTTTTAATGGAAATCAAAGAAACTGCCGTCCAACATAAGCGTTTAGTACTTACTTTTGTCCATGCTTCTTTTATGTAGCGTATAAGTTCATCATGCTGTGTTATCGGTTCGCGGGCGGTTGTTATGTTATTGCTTATATGTGTTGTTGTATTTGTATACATCGACGATGATGTCGATGTTGAATTATTCTGTAGTGAATTATTGGAATAATGTTGAGACGAGGAATTATTTGTTGAATTACGATGTGTATTGTATGGATTATGATTATCATAATGATTATTATTATGATTATTTGAAGACGACGAAAGTGACGATGACGACGATGATGAAAGGGATGAATTTGAATGATTATTGTGGTGTTGATTGTGACCGCCGCCATTGTTGCCTCCGCGTTGGCCACCGCCGCCTTCACGGCGATTATATGAATAACGTCCGGAACTAAAAGTAAAAAAAAGAATTGACATTGTATATTAAAACCAATTTGGATTCGAAAGTATTGCAATATTATTGTTAAATTATGACGAGGAATATTTTGAGTGGTCTCTTCTCCACACTAACATAACTACGAGGGTTGCTATTTATATTTCGGGTCCGGCAATAAAAACACAATAATTTATAATTGGAAATGGTTTTATTGTTTTTTAAAATATTCTCATTTAAGATCAATATTATTGTTAAATTATAACGAAGAATATATTGAGTGCCCTCTTCTATACACTAGCATACCTACGAGGGTTGCTATTTATATTTCGGGCCCGCAATAAAAACACAATAATTTATAATTGGAAATGGTTTTATTGTTTTTCAAAATATTCTCCTTTAAGATCAATACACTTTTGCATGCGCACAAACCAATTTTTGAAGCAATTTTTTCACTCCGATTGAGACACCTACTGAAAAACGTTGACCACGCATTTTTTTCTTGATGCAAGGGAATATGAAGAAGTCATTGGGTGCCAAAAATCAAGGCTGTACGTACGGTGGATGGCCCATCAATTCGACATCTTGAGTGGTCAAATAGCTCATCGTTTCAGCTGATGTGTGAGAGCTCGCATAGTCGTGATGCAAACTGATCTGTCTTCCCTTATTAACTTTCCTTATTTCTTCGAGCACCGTCGGAAAACAGATGGTTGTATACCACTCAGAATTGACCTCCTACGTTCCACTAAAGGCACTGTGGCAACATGGCTGGTTATACCGAAAACAAACGCAATCATTTGCTTCGATGTACTACTTCCACAAACAACGTTTGTTGGATTTGGCTCGCCTTGAAAGACCCACACGGTCTATTGCTTTTTCGAGGTACATATGCATAGATCCATGATTCGTCACCTGTGGCAATGTTATACACTGTCTTGGAGCTACCGCAGTTATACTTTTTCAACATCTCTTTGCACCAATCCATATGAGCCTTTTTTTGAGCATTCGTCAAATTATGTGGGTTTGAACGAGAACAAATTCGTTCACTGCTAAATGAACATGTCAGACTTATGTCCAAGGATGCCTTAATCTCACGGTATGTCACATGTTGGTCTTGCTTAATCAGTTCACGCACAGCATCGATGGTTTCTGGCAAAGTGACCGAAGTTGCACGTCCTTCACGAAATTCATCCTGGAGCGAACGGCGTCCAAGACTTAACTCATAATACCAGCGATTTACAGTGGTTTTTGATGCCAAAAATCATAAAAAAAATGTTCACGGGATAATTCCATTTTTTAACAGCGATGAAGTTTCCAACACACTGTAAACAAAACAGTTCGCGCTCAAATGATAAAACGTTCTGAGTGAAGTTATGCTAAAAAATGTCAAAGTTTCCAATGGAAGTTCCAGTTTGCATCTGGGAATACTAGCATTGTCGGGACCCGAAATAAAAATAGCAACCTTCGTAAATCCCACAACATTTCATTTAGGAACAAACGAGGAATTTTTTTTAAACAGTATGCTAGGTACAATATAATTTGCATACTCACTTAAAGCCTCGGCTAATGCCTTTTATAGACGTTATGCTCAATGTTTTTTACCGGACTTGAACCTAAGTTTACTTATACTTGTATGATAGTCGTGCATACGTGCGCACCTCAAAACTATACTGCAGGATGTTATAATTAAGCTTTTATGTTATACCATCTGAAATAGATTGAGTGCACAATGAAGGCAAGATCGATGCTTTTTCTTTTAGATGATTAGTTAAGGAAAGTACGATATAAGGTCTTCTGGTGTAACCGGTGACTAACTTCTGAAAGGCAATTTCTATGCAATCATCCAGCCAATGACTAAGTAATCTACCTTTTTTCTTATTCTAATCACTACTCAGCCCAATGATATTAGAGCGCCGTGGAAACATATTTCCAAGTCGTTATCGACCGCAGCCAATAAAAAGGTTGGTTACCCAACTCAGTTCCTACGGCACCCATGGTATGACGAAGAGTGTGAAACAGCTACAGAAGCAATGAATGCTGCCCATAACGCAACGCTGCAGAGTTTAGTGAGGATAAGCACCTAAACCGACAAAAGAACCGAGAAATGCAATTGCGTTCGTGTGGGAAGATTAAGCAGCACAGGGGGGGGGGGGGGGGGGTGAATGTCTGAAAATTCTATAAAAGTCACACATTAGACTGACAGTCCAGTTAATGGTATGAACTCATAAAGATTTATAAGTGGTAACCTGTTGATGGATACGGCAAGAGTACTGGCTATATGGGATTAACATTTTTTCAACCTATTGACGTCTGAAGATTCTATTAGAACAGTTAACCCAATAACAATCTTGAAGACGGCGTGCAATGTCTATTGTCTATTCTTTTTTTTTTTTTTTTTTTATTTATTAGTATTAAAAATACTTTGAATATTCAAAAAACAAAATATTACATAGTTTCTTAGCACATTTGTTGTAAGCTCTATATAAATATATGGTATCTTATAAAGTTTGTACATTTTTTTCTAAATACATTGTAGTTTCTTTCAATTTTCATATTGTTTGGTAATTCATTAAATAGTTTAAAACCCTTGTAGAAAAGAGATTTCTGCATGTGTGTTGTCTTGACTCTTTGTATTCGAAAGTCTTCAGTATTCCTTAATCCATACGGTTGTACTTCTCCAACATATTTTATTTGGTCGCATAGATATTCAGGAGCATCCCCTTGTTTCATTTTCTTAATAAAAATTAGAGTGTTGAATTTCAGTCTTTGATTTATATTCATCCATTTTAGTTCTCTAAGCATTTCATTGATGTGTGTATATCGATTGCATTTAATTATAACCATCTTGCAATAGAGCAACTTTGAAACTTGGTTGAAAGTAGGCACCAACTAATTTGCAAGATTTTCTTAAAAGAAATTGTTTCTATTAATTCGAATCTTAGTGTCCTGTTCATGAAAAGGGAGACCGCACGGTTTGTGCCTTTTACCGTGGTTTCAGTTTAGTACCAATTGCTTTCAAGGTTCTCACCAGCGTATTATGTGGACGACAGAAGCCTTAAGTCAACAATATTCTTGGCGCGCATCATTGTAACTTAAGGCCTGGTGGATGACATTTGCGAGAAAATTACCTCACTGACTTAGCACATTTTTTCACTGCGAGGAATATGGAAATATCCGCCTCCAAATCACATGTCACTCAATGTGAAAGTCGATGACGTCGACATCCCCACTACCAACTACCCCAAAATCCTTGGGGTCACATTGGACAGCCTTTTTAGATCCTCTGCACATGCTACAGCTATTTGCGATAAACTCAAAAGTAGGAACAAGGTCATCAAGTCACTTGCCGGCAGTACTAGGGAAGCCGACAAAGAAACCTTGTTGACCTCTTACAAAGCGATAGGTCGGTGTGTAGCAAACTACGCAGCACCTGTATGGTCGTCAAACGTGAGTTCGACGCAGTGGAAGAAAATTCAGACTTGCCAGAATGCCTCAGAACATCAACAGGGTGTCTTCTTATGTCTTCTGAGGATCATCTACATGAGGAGACGAAGGCCCTTACCGTGAGCTGACACAATTTCATGTTAGGGTGTTTTCGCAGCAGTTATCCTAACCACCATCTTTTGAACAGGATGCCTCCGCCCAGGCAGATCAGGTACGATCTTCATGATCTAGAGGTCCAGCGGTATAAGAGAGAACCTTTAGATCATCGAAACTATCAGGCAGGTCTGAACAACATTCACGCCGATGATGTCGCAGCAGCAGTATCCAGCTACCGTGTGAATGTAGTGCTAGGGGAACATCCCCCGGAGATTTCACCTGAGGAGAAGGTACTACCTCGAGAGACGCGCGTGGTTCTGGCGCAGCTGAGATTTGGATGGTGCAGCCGTCTCAATTTTAACTGGGCACGAATTGATGCTAACGTTCCGGACATCTGTCCCGCCTGCCATCAGGGACCACATGATGTGCTGCACCTCTTCAATTGTCCGGCCAAGCCCACTCAGCTGACCCCCAGGTCTCTGTGGACGCATCCAGTTCAAATGACGCGTTTCCTCCACCTGGATATCGAAGCAGACCCCCATAGACGAACAAGGCTTCAAAATAAATATATTGTTGTTACAACAACAACTTTAGTCCTGGTAAATCAGTAATTGACCAGATCGTGAAACAAAAGTGTGGGCCGCCGTGGTGTGATGGAATTGTGTACGACTCTCATGCAAGTTAACCCAGGTTCAACCCCGGGTAAGAACATCTTACAGTTTTTTAGCGGCGGGTTTCCACCTCGTTAATGCCAGCAATTTTACAAGTAAGTGAATTATCTCTAAGTCATGTAAAAACTTTTCACTAAAAGGCATTAGCCGTTCGTTAGCCGGTTAGAATCAGTGAGTATAAGAATTGACTCGTGCACATTTCACTGATTTGAGAGAAGTTTCCCCCTTTTTCCTTAATAGGATGTTGTGGGACTTAATTAAGCTGTAAATCGTGATCACAAGCAAAATCGACATACACCATATCTTTGTCGATTATAAAGACGCCTTCGAAAGCCCAATAAAATCAAAGCTGTTGAAAATCATGTCTGACTTTCGCATTCCCGCGAAACTAGAACGTCTGTGTATAATGACGTTGGTTGACGCTAAAACTGCAGTTGAAATTGGAAAGGACCTCTCCCAACCATTTGATCCATTAATAGGCCTCAGACACCATTTCTGGAGAAAAATAACACCATTTTATAAGCAAAATTAGACATTTACAGAGCATACAAATGATGTAAAGATCAAGAAGGAGAACTGTTCGACCTGAAAGTTCTACCTTTTCTAGTATAAATAAGGAGTCGACAAAGCTGGGATTAAAGTATACAACAATTCATTAGAAGGCACATACATATCGTCGGTGTTTCCAGCAGAAGACCTATGTGTTCCGATATTTAACAGAATTTAGTAAATTAGTAATTGCAGTCGAATTGTAGATATCAGGTTAAGGCGCCATTTCCTGTGACTCAACAGTATATACAAAAATGTCTCTATACAAGGACTCAAACAACATCTGCAAAAATCTACTATTTGGGGGTATTTTGTAAAAAATTCGGTACCATGGGATTGACCTAGGCTGCTGAAACGAAGTATGAAACAGTCTTTTGGACAAGGCATATTTAGGAGTGAATATAGACCAAATCGGTAAATGCCTTTATATATCCTCTATACAAAGAACCTTTCCGAGTTTAGATACCGGTGCTCCAGAAACTGCATTTATAGTCAGATCTCGATGGAATTTGACACAAAGTAGTTTCATAGCATGGGAATTAACTGTTTATAATTTAGACCTTATCGGTCCATGATTTTATACAGCCCTCATAAAAATGTCCCTCTTAATTACTTATATAGGTCCTGACTCTATGGGAACAACATTTACTGTTTGATTTGGACAAAATTAACTAGTTCTATGATTTAGCTGACATACAAAGACGCCAAATTATTATGATTCATGCTTTAAACATAATCCAAATACACATAGGCCTTTTTCTAAATCCTGAACCAATAAAGATTTCGAAAAACGGTTTGGTGGGTACATGTATGACCAAAAGGACTACAAAGCTACAATAAAAAAATCAAAAATTTGCACATAGGCCTTCTGCTGGGAACTACGACGATATGTATAAGTACATACATATTAATATATATTTTTACTTTGATATTATTGTACTCTTTCCGTAACACTCTTTAACGTTCATTAAAATTATTATTAAAATATATCCATCCCAGGTTTACTAATTATATGACTATATTCGGACTTTAGGTCAAAATAGTTTATGTCTTATGGCAAACAAATACTTTGATTTGTGAAAAGTAGCAAAAATTTCAAAAAGGAGCAAAATATGGGATTTTTCAAAAAGGGACAGTTAAAGTCGCACGGCTTCAAATAAGGGTCAAATTGCGACTTTAGTCGGTAACGGTTACGCTGGTTGGGAGCGTTCGAGAAGAAGGTTCTTCGTAAAATGTATGGACCTGTTTGCTGTAACGACGAATAATGACGGTCAATAAGCAATAAGATATATGATATTTTTTAAACTATTATATGATTATAACGATTGTGCTTATCGGGTATGAAATTTGCATGAGGGCTATAGGAAAATATCGAACGAATAATACATTTTGTCGATTATAAAGAGCAGTGAAAAAATTGAGCAAGGTTCGATTTAATTTCCTGCAGGACCTCATTTAAAGGAACTCTTTTGTGTGGGGACTACTAGAAAAATGGGTCGATAAAACCCAAACTCGTATCACCGCCTTTGTTATTGTCAGCTCATAACGTTCTATGCTAATTTGGCTTAGAATGGAACTTAATTTAGGACTTCTAGAGCGGCAGGGTGTGAAATTGGGAAGTTGATTTGTGTTATATTAAAACATGGAAAGCTGTTGACAAATATCTATAGGATTCGTCCTTTGCCTTTAACTGTGCAGTGTGCCATGTTTCGTCAAGATCGGTCCCTATTTGCGAACTGCATTTTGACTTCAATGATAAAAGACAGTCGGATATTGCACAAAGGAATCCGTAAATCAGTTTATTATGCAATTGTCTCTAACACATGAACTTAATTTAATTATCCTGTACCACAGTGCTTTGTAGGATATAAGAAGAACATGTTTTTTTTTTGTCTGTGAGTAAGCGACCATCACATCTAGAGGGTAAACAAATTTAAAATAATTTTAGCTTCGGACTTTCGCCTCCTAAATGCCGGAGAGTTTATAAGAAACCGAAGCCGACGAACCTTTTAACAAAATTCAGTTTCCATTTGCAGACAGCTTATAAAATTAGATCAACATCCCCTAAAGCGATGTTGATGGATTCACATTCATATTTACCCCATATTTCCATGTTAAGAGTTCTGGGTTTTCGACACCATGGGTCTATTAGTCGTAACACTTATATTAGACAAAACGCAATAAACGTGTCGTTTATCCATTTGTGGGGTAATTACTTAGTAGGGACATAAATACTGTTACAACATTTAAAACACCCATTTCAATAGTAGAACTGAACATATCCCGTTAATGTCATATGGGTTTTGATAGCTAACCTCAATAGCGTTAGTCTGTAACGGGATTTTAAAATTGTTTCAACTTTCATCATGGAGTGGTCAGATAATGAGAACCGTATCGCTGTAAAAGCGCTTTTCAAGAGTGAAATGACAAAAAACGATATTTTCAAAACGCTCCGGCCACTAAGGATTAGCCGCATGTTCGTCTACCGATGCATAAAACTGTTTGATGAGACTAGAGATGTAAAAGACCGCCACAGGTTGGGACGCCCACGCTCTGTTCAAACACCGCATGTCATCAAAGCCGTTAAATCAAGCGATCACAGAAATCCGTTCCGAAATCAGAAAATCATGGCCCGTGAGATGAATATCACGCAAATGTCCATGAGTCGAATCAATAAAGAAAGACTTGGGACTTGGGGCTTTCAAACGACGTACCGGACATTTATTGACTGCAGCTTTAAAAAAAAAATAGGATTGAAAAATGCAAATGTTTTTGGTGCAGAACGCTGATAACTTCCACAGAAAAATTTTGTTCACCGATGAAAAAATTTTTACCGTTCAGGAAAAATTTAACAAGCAAAATTATAGTGTATGCGCGGTCATCTAAGGAAGCATCTGAACTGATCCCAAGGGTGAAAAAGGTCATGGTTTGGTAATATGTCTCTTACGATGGGGTCACTGACCTGCATTTCTGCGAACAAGGAGTCGAAACATCGGTCAAAGTTTACCAAGAAACCGTTTTGGAAGCTGTTGTGAAGCCTCTTAACAATTTCCTGTTCCAAAACCAGCCATGGACTTTCCAGCAGGATTCTGCGCCGGCCTATAAGGCTAAAACGTCCCAGGCCTGGCTTCGAAACAATTTGCCAGTTCATTTCCTCTGAAGAATGACCCTCGGGCAGTCCAGATTTGAACCCATTGGATTACAAATTGTGGACAGTTTTAAAGGACAAGGTTTTTCACAAAAGATACCCCAACTTAGGATCTCTTAAGACTGCTTTGGTTCGAGCTGTGGCCAATTTTCCAATGGACGAGGTTCGTGCAGCTATTGACGATTGGCCAGTGCGACTTAAGGCGTGTGTAAAGGCAAAAGGCGGACATTTCGAATAAGTAGATTCTTTTTGGATACAATATACATCAATAATTTTTTTTAAAAATATTTGGTCCAAAACCATTCAGTGCTTTTTATTTTACAGCATAAATCGTGTGTAAAAGTTTTTATGTCCCTACTAAGTATGTTCCATTATTGAGCCTAGTATTCACCTAAAACGAATTTTTGTTTTATTAATGCTTTATTTTGTATTATTGGAGCTGCTACAGAGGAGTCTAACAATAGGTATAAGAATTTTATAGTAAAATTCAATATTGAATTCTGGCAGAATTTACAATAATTTGTTCACAGTGGTATGATATCTGTATTAAGGATAAGCATCCAGAGACAACTGAAGCGTTGAAATATGAATTCGAAGTTTCCAATGCAGAGGTTCGACCCGAAACAATCGGTTGATGTACTACCGAGCCGAGTAGTCATATGAATGATAATGTGTTCGATTATTAAATGACAAAGTTCAAACTTTCCAATAAAACTAGAAATTTAAATTATCAGTACGTTTAGCTCGTTTGTTTTATTTCGGTCTGTTGCTTTTACACTTTTACAGCCGATTCAAATTTTAAATGTTAATTCGCCCACCCTGTACATTTTAAAATTTGATTTATGCAAACTGTAAAACAAAATAATTGTAGACAGGTCGCAAAACAGAATACATGCATCGGTATGTATTTCCCATAAAAACAAGTTTTCTATTAGGAGCATAGCTGTGATCAAAACAGTAGCACAAAGATGTTGTTTTACTTGTTTACCTAACTTCTAAAAGAAAATTGATTTAAAAAAAGAAAATTATATGCTATTTTCGATGCCGGCTTGAAACAGTAGGTTTCGTTTAGTTAGTATAATAATTACATCGTGCAGAGCTCACGGATTTCAGAGAAGTGTTTGTAAGGGTTGCTATTTATATTTCGGGTTCTGACAATACTAGTGTTCCCAGATGCAAACTGGAACTTCAATTGGAAACGTTAACATTATTTTAGCATGACATCACTTAGAACGTTTTGTGAATCTCGGACGCCGTTCGCTCCAGGATGAATTTCTTGAATGACGTCCAACTTCGGTCACTTTGCTAGAAACCATCGATGGTGTGCGTAAACTGTTTAAGCAAGACCGATATGTGACAATACCGTGAGATTAAGGAATCCTAGTATGACAAGTATCAATAAGATATTGCATGTTTAGCCGTGAAAAAATTTGTTCTCGTTTGAATCTACATAATTTGACGAATGTTAAAAAAAGGCTTGTATGGTTTGGTGCAGAGATGTTGAAAATGTTTAACTGCGGTAGCTCAAAGGCAGTGTATAACATTGTCACTGGTGACGAATTAATCATCTATGCACATGAACCCGAAACAAAACAGCAAGACGAGTCAAATGCAACAAAAGTTGTTCGCGAAAGAACAACATCGAGGCAAATGATTGCCATTTTTCGTGTAAACGGCCATGTTGCCACAGTGCCTTTAGTGAAAAGTAGAACGGTCAATTCTGAGTGGTATACAACCATCTGTTTGCCAACAGGGTTCGAAGAATTGAGGTAAAGATAATAAGAGCTCTCACACATCAACTGAAACAATAAGCTATTTGACCGCTCAAGATGTCGAATTGATGGGCCATCCACCGTAAAGCCCTGATTTAGCACCCAATGACTTTTTATTTCTATTTCCTATCATAAAAAAAATGCGTGGTCAACGTTTTTCATCGGCTAAAGCAGCTGTTGAAGCGTTCAAAAATCATGTTTTGTGTGTCTCAATCGGTGTGAAAAAAGTGCTTCGAAAATTGGTTTGTGCGCATGCAAAAGTGTACTCGTATTGATCTTAAAAAATATTTTGAAAAACCATTTCCAATGATAAATTATTGTGATTTTATTTCTGGACCCGAAATATAAATAGCAATTCTCTTATAATACAGAATTTTACAAGAAGCAGTCCAATTCTAAAATTTTGGAAAAAAGTCAAAAAAAAATTGCCTGCAGTGCTTCTTTTGATAACAAATAAACTTTTAAAATTTGAAAAAAGTGAATCGTCAATGAGAGGCAAGGAGAATCTTGTAAAAGATGTCGCTCGTACTATTATTTCCACGCGGTAATCCTTGGTTCACGCCAAGTTTTCCGTACTTAATGACCACTTTTTTGATGCCAGGGTCCCCCCTCGAATCCTTAAGCATTTATCTTTCGTTTAAGTACCAACACTTATGAAATGGAACGACTACTTTAAAGGCCCACTTTATTGAGATTTGGGGCCCCCTAATTTTTTTTGCATATTTGGCAATTATTTTTGAATTTTCTGTCATTTAAGTAACCACACAAAGATGATAGTGGGCGGAATCATTTTCGAAACCCCAAAGGCCTCCAAACCGGAGCGGCCTTATTCATTATTTTTCTCGTAATACCTATTTCGTGTGGCGTGGTATATATTTTTTTCCAAGTCCACGCCCCATAAACTGCACTTTTGGCAGAATTTGAAGGTAAATATGTTCTTCCTACCAACTTGCTATTTTTTGACCACACGTTCATGATGGGCACATTTTCCCCCAAGTCGATTAATGGATATGTTATTACCTTCATAATATCTACTTTCATTTTCGTTTGAAAATAGAAAACGATTTTCTGATTTCGCTGTATCTTTTAAGGCGTATGGTGACTATGCCCTTCCAGCCGCCGTTCTTCTCCAGGAGAGATGTGCAATAAGCTAAACACGACACCCGCATAAAAGATACTTCAATGAACAAAACCTGTTTTGCACAATAAAATCATTTTGCTCTAGATGGCCTGTCTGTACACGCCAGTATCATATGTTGTAATCAATAAAATTACATGAGCAATGATAATTGATACTGTTTGTTGTTGTATTGACGAGAAAGTAAACCGAAATACTATAAACAAATTCTCGAGATATGTACAAATGTGCCCCAGTAAGCAGTAACGAGAATAATAATGAACTACAAATGTTGTAAGGAAAAGTAAAAAAGAACGAGAAAATTTGCGTAGTGGGAAATCATTACAAGGTTGTGAAGATTTAAAAAAAGACAGGCGACGACTACAACTACTTGTCTACTATCACCTCTCTTACACTCTAATTATAAAATTATACAGCAACAACAACTGCCCGAAAATGCCACCCATTTCCCCCCCTTTTAAGCACCCGGTCATCACAAAAACAACACACACAAGTGTAAATGAACCCCTGCACGACGAGATGGGTGATGGGGCTGACTGACTGGCTGTGGCTGGCTGGTGCTGCCTCAACACATTAAGCAAACACCCAAAATGGCCCTAATTTTCGAAGTACTCTAACGGTGCGAGAAAAGAAAAACAAAAGACCTTGGCACAATTTTCGACGTTCCACCTTTGATTAATAAAATTTGTGTTTAAACATACACGGCAACATTTCGAAAAATACTACATTTCGCAATTCCCTTGTAGGAATCCAATCACTTGGGGTTTTATTGAATTTTTCAGTTTTTCTCTTGCCAACTTACCTACGATCCATTTTTGTTGTATAAATGTTGTTTGGGGTTGTTGGTAAAAAATATATTAAAAACGACACGCAATCTTTTTCTCGCCAATTATTTCCGCGTTCTTTAAATTGTATGCTCCCTTTGTTGTTTTCCTCTTTTGAATTTTGTGGAAAAATGAATTTGCCAGAGCAAGTTTTTTTTGTTTATTGCAAATTTCTTTGTTATCTTTGCTTGCTGCTGTTTTTTTCTTGTTTTTTCTTTATTTTTCGTTTCTTTCTTCGTGGCCCGTCGTGGTATGGTGTATGTAGAGCTTGTATATGTGTGTTAGCTGATGTGTGGTTCGTTAGAATAGGGAGAGAATAGCAAGTGGCAGGCAAGAATATCGCGTTGAATCTTTCAATGGGACTTCTTACGAATTTCCCGTGAAATCGTCTGTTATCCTCTTGCCAATAATTGACTCTCTGTGTATGTTGTTTGTTTTGTATGTGTTGTTTTTTTTTATTTATCAATAAAGTTCCTGGATTATATTTATCCAAAATCCACGAAGTTTTGCTGCCAGCTAGTAATTGGTAAATCGATTTCGATTTTAGTTGAAAGACTACTCTTTAACTTAAAAATCGACTTTTTTGCCAACGACGATAAATTATAGAAGATGTGCGAAATCAAACACGATAATTTTACAAGATGAGCGAAATCAAAGGCGTTAAACAGTACAAGTTGGGCGAATGCTTCTTCTTTGTAATGATATAGAAAGCAAAAACGATAAATTATAGAAGATATGCAAAATTTGCTATTACGAGAAATAGAAAAACACACAAACAATTTGAGAGCGCTGTTTTTCTGTGTTTTAAGTGTGTCAATTTTTAAGAAAGCAAAGACGATAAATTATATAAGATATGCGAAATTTGCTATTACGAGAAATGGAAAAACACACAAACAATTTTAGAGCGCTGTTTTTCTGTGTTTAAGTGTGTCAATTTTTAAGATCTTGACATTGTGAATAAACGAAAGTCGATAATATTTAAACCTAAAATTTGCGTTACTGGATGCTGTTTTTTCTATGATTTTACAGAAGAAGCATATCGCCTATCTTGTACAATTCATCTTCTTTGCTGCCAGCCAGATAGCGATCAAAGACGATAATTTGTCATAGATGGGCGACTTGAGCTCTATCAAGAAATCGAAAAACAGAGATGAGTAGAAAACATTTTGGGAATACTGTTGTTTGTGTTTAAAGTGTACGACTTAAATGTTTTTTGTGTTTCAGTTTTGACTTTCTATCGATTATGTAAAAACAAATGTGGAAAAAATAGAGAATTTGTGTGTTACTAAACTGTGTTTCTACATAATTGCAAGGAAGAAGCACATCGCCCATCAAAATAATCAAAGATGTACATATGAACGTATATGAAATGGCAGTTACCAACCATTTGCTTTATTTATATGGGAAAACCCGACTAGTTTTGTCAGTCTGACTAGGCAAATTGGAGGGATTTGTGTAAGAATTCTACTAGTTTTCTGTTGGCAAATGGTTAGCAATTGTAATTGTTTTTATAAAAAAAAAACGAGCACTAAAACTAGAAGCAAGTTGGCCTGAAGTCGCTAAACAAACTAGTACGAGTAACCTAACTTATTTTTCTAACAAAAAAAACCTTGGAATTTATTTGTAATTTGTATTGTTTGTGATCGTCTTTTGTTGTGGTGTGTAATATTCTGGCTGACGAAAATACAACAAATACCAAATGAGAGTATTTTATAAGTTTGTTCCCAATATTTTCATTTACATTTTTGTCGAGTTCATGGAGTGCCACAATGATATAGCCAGAGGATTCGTGAAGGGAGATCGTGTATATATAACAACTATGTATTGTCCGAGGTAGAGTAAGCTGTTGTTAGAGCTTTCGGAATGCAGAGAAATGTAGAATGCGTTGCTGGCACCAAAAGTTTTGGAGAAGCGAAAATTGCTACGTTGCTGGAAGAGCAACGTGTCGACAACAAAGTGGAAAATATCGCCCACCTTATGGAAGAACAGTGCAACGAAATGCAAAAACAAAATGAAAAATTAGATAGGCTGTGCAATATTTTGGAAGCCCATTATAAAGTAAAGGAACTATTTTAAACAATTTTTGTAAAACTATTTTACTTAAAACATATGGTTTTTACGAATGGTAGTTACGGATTTAAAATCATTCCGATAGATTTCTGTGACAGGCCTGATAAATAACCATTGAGTGCAGATGTACGAGATGGGATAAGTGAAACTTAAAAACAACTAAAACTGATAGTTTAAAATTTACGAAACAAAAGTATATCTATTAATTGATTTATTATTTTTTATTGTATTACAATTTATAGTTTTTAATTGTCTGTTATCTTTGGTGTATTTAAATAGAAACAATGTTGCCATGTTACTCTCAATTTGGTTCAATATTGCCAGATTACCATATTAAAAACTAACAAGGTAACTAATACCCTAGACAGACGACATCGTTAATGTGCATTTAAAATCCACTAATATAAATAAAAATTTAATGATGACAGACGACAGTATCTGCATTAGGTAAACAGCTGTTTGATTGTAAACAACTGTTTGCCAACTATTTTGTTTGCCATTTAGTTCGACATAAAATGGATAAAAGAAGGAAATAACGAATAGCAGCTATGCTGTTGGCAAAAAACAACAATTTTTTAAAAGGAAACTGAAATTACTTTTCTGAAATTGGCCCACAATGTAAAAATTGTACATGCACTATCGACCAGAGATGATAAAATTGATACTTTGGTACTTTATTGGTACTTTTTGACCTGGAAAAGTACTGTGGTACCCCCGCAACTCATTTGATACATTTTCAGTATCCCCAAATAAATAGTTTATTTTTACGTACTAAGTATTTCTTATTGATTGAATAAATGCT
Organism: Hydrotaea diabolus; assembly: GCA_963513945.1. NCBI lineage: Eukaryota > Metazoa > Arthropoda > Insecta > Diptera > Muscidae > Hydrotaea > Hydrotaea diabolus. Next base: position 19,790,623 of record OY740717.1, read on the forward strand.
TAAACCAACAAAAAATTCTTTGAATAAAATTGAAATAGAAAACACGTAAATAAAAGGCGGCAGGGCTATTTCAAAAAAAGGACCAATATGGTCGAGCTTAGGTAGGTTTGGTTTAAGCCGCACATAACGTCCTATTTTAAATTTGAGTGAGATCGAATATAACATAGGACTTGTAGACCGGGTCTCGGCATTTACCTATACGGTTTATGCAATAGTTTTTCTGACAAAACACGGAAGTCGGATGTAATATGTGGCTTTTTTTAACTGCGTATTTTGTGCTGAAACCAGAAAGGACTTAGTAAGCTTTCATAACATTGTCCTACATTGACCAATTATAGATGTTGGTTCTGAATCGATTCAAATCGATCTCCTTGTATGTTGGGGTTACAAACATCAGTACAGTACATCAGTACCACAATATCACACTTCAGAGTGGTGTAGAGTGTACAAATGTTGTACCTTTCCGACTTAAAGGTACTTTTTTATTCCTTTTTTGTACCAACTCAACAACTTAATAGCTGATTTGATAAATTTTAAAACAGTTGCCAGACTGTAATACCCAATTCCAGTTTAAATGCAGATTAAGATTAAATGATTTTGTGCATTTACGACAGAGTTAATGCAGTTTGGGAGTAGTTAATGCACGAGTTAATTTTCATTAAGTCTGTTAATGCACATTAAGGCTGTCGTCTGTCTAGGCGATAAGCTGGTTACCACAAAAGAACACGGCTTATGTTGTAATCTTTAAATAAAAATACACTTTATAAAATAAATCCATTATCAATGTGCGCATTCAAGTAACATTAGGTTATACTCCGGGTTCAACTTCGTCTAAAAATTTTTCAGCGGGGGGTTTCAATGCAGTAAATGCCGACAACTTTACGAGTAAGAGATTTGTCTCTAAGCTATGTTAGCCGTCCAGATCCGGCGTTAAACCGTACTTCCCCGCCAGTGAGTGTAAGAATTAAATCGTGTACAGCTTACTGATTTGGTAAGAGGTTCCCCTTGTTCCTTAATGGATGTTGTGTAAATTGAGTTTAGTAGTATTACTCATTAAATTATTAAAGCAATTAAATATATCAGTATTATTGGATGGTTCCGTGTAGTTTTCTATAACTATTTATACGCTGAAATAGTGATTAATTTACTTATATAGTTGAATAATAGTGTTATTTCTCCTAAAACCAGAAGTTTTCGTACTTGTTTCCCCTTAAAAATGTTAGTTACCGGCTATCTGGCAGGAAAACGAGCTAAAAGTTTTTGTCAATCTACAAGAGCTATTAAAACCATTTCAGACTGGTATTAATAGCTCGTTTTCCGTATTTAAAAAGTATGAGTAGCAGTTATACCAAAAAGTCACGACATAAAATTGAAATCGGCTATACAGCGAAAAAAACGATATTGCTTTTTGTCGCACCCTTTTTTTGTGTTTTCAATTAAATTTAATAATTACATTTTTATAAAATAGCGCTTAAACCGAAACGAACCAACAAAACGCGATTTAATGTAATATTCTATTTACACACGTTCTTATGGAAGCATTCATATTAAATGAGGCGCTCAGTGCCAAAGGCTTATGCCAAATCTACATCGGCTAAGTGGCGACAAAATGAAAATTAGATTTGGAAGCGTTTTTGACTTTTTGACAGATAAATTTAAACAAATAAAAGATTTTTATAATCGTTATTTCCCTTACTTTTTTTTGTAAACAAAAAACAAAAATAAATTGTGAAAATTTGTGACAATTTATTATTCAAATGTTTTGCATTACTTTCAAAGAAACGTGGAGCCGGGCCCCGAGAAGTGTGACATAGTGGGTCAGGGATTTTGACCTTTGGTCCAAATATCGAAAGAGTAGGTCAATATATAAAATTGTACAAAGAATACAAATAAAATTCTTGAAGTTCTTGTTGTTGAAATCTCAATATTAAAAATTTCAGCAAGTTAGTATTTTTCTGTACTATTTAGAATTTTATATCTCGAAAACGACTTGATATATAATTTTTTTTTAATTTTTTAGGAATAATTAAGAAAAGAAATTCAAAATCAGAAAATTGCCTACATTAAAAAAAAATTGGAAAATGTAGTTTAATTAAAACAAATGCATTTTAAGTAAAGCAAGAAAAGTAGTCTATCATTTATGAGAATTTAGGACAAAAAATAACTTTTCTCAGTTGTTTCTGAGATGCACCAATTTTAGTGATACAACCTTTACACCTAAAACCAAAATGCAATGTTTACAACTGTTTCACTTTCTTGTTCTTCTTTATTTATGTTTTGTTTACATTTATGTCAATTACACAAATTATTTTTTTGACGTTTCTTTCTATTTTCGACGCTAACAACGAACGGTTTCGCCTTAATTTGAACCCTACTTAAAGTTCATTTCAGCACTATGTTTAAGGGAATGCTTCACCCGCCTTTCAGGGATTTCGTTTCGCACGACTATAACCAGTCTATTGTTTAAACTTTAGTTGATTTAGACGATTTTTTTATTAGCTCATTTTTGGAAGAATCGTTCACTCAAATACTCCCTAAAGTTCTTCAATTGAAAAACTGAGTTTGAATCAGCAGCTCTAAATCGATAACAGTAGACAGTAATAATTTAAGGGTCTGATCAGTGCAATTATTGAACATATTTTTTCCTATTTTTTATATTTAGTTTTATTAAATAAAATTTTTTATAACACATTTTCTTTATTTTTCTTCGTTATAATTGAGTAGTAAAAATAGTAAATATTAAATATTTTAAACTAATTTTAGGTAAATATATATGTATGTATATATAAAAAATGTATTAAATGCATTTACAAAAGATAGTATTTGTTTAAATAATATGTACCTATATATAAAAATTCATATATAAAATGTAGTTCCAACGATGTGAGTAATTAAATTTAATAACGTTTATTTTTTTGATGAAATTAGATAACAAAATTTGTATAAATTTCACATTTCCTTTTTTTTAAATATAATTTTGTATAACATCCATATTAAAGAATTTTGTTTTAAAAACTTGTTGGCAATCAATTGAGCATGTATGTACTTTATTTTGAATTTAATTGGAACCGAAAATGTTTACAAATTACGAGTATTTCGTTGTTTTCAGCAAAAAATGACAATAAAGTAGTTTTATTTTTGAATAGTGATTGTTTTATACAAGAACAAATTAAAAAAGTATATTTTGAAACTTCAAAGAAGCCTGCAAACAGCAAGTGCTTAATGCTATGTTTACAGTAAGATAGTATTTTAAGATTTGAATAAATCCCGGAAACGAGTTAATTCACCTTATTGCAAACATACGTAGGTTTAATAAATTATATAGAAAAGTTGTATGTATGTGGTTGTCTTTTTCTGGTTTATGTTGCACATTTTTATAAGTGGTTTATTTTACAATTATGTATATGAGCTTTAAAGGCCTAAGTCTACGCAAAGTCGTAATTTAAGCCAGTCATTTTAAATTTGTGTACATAACGTACACGTAAGATATTTTTAATCAGCTGCTATTTGGCATTACGTTACATCACGTAAAGGATAGTATTATATTAATATTAGTAATTACAAATTCTTTTTCTATTAAATATTATATAATTTGACAAAGGGAAGTTGTAATGATCTATTACTTTTGGATATTTACTGCACCTTATTTTCTTGTTTTTTTTTTAATATTAAATATACATATGTTTGTATGGTTCGAGTTTAGAGTTTTTATATTAAACAATTGCTCTTTTTTGTTAAATGCAATAGTTGGTGTTCTAATGAATCGGCATAAAATGTCTTTCAAGTTTGTGTTTTAATAAAGGTCTGCTTTTCTTGATTCGGCAAACAGGAAATAATTAAATATCTGATAAGCAGTGACTGTTAGTTCCGGAAACGCGTTAATTTTTTGTATTTCTTGTATTTCAGAAAAATATTAAAAAAATAGTATTTTCATATTTTATTAAATACCTTAAATATAGAGTCTTACTGTCATTTATTGTAGGCTTTGTAAGAGCTAACCTATAGATATAGAAGTTTATAACTGATGGTAAGCTCTATTTTGAGGTTATCGGAGCTTCATGGAAATAATAGTCAGTGTAGCAATATAAGTGGCGCTATGATATGATGATTATATTGCTACAATGACTATAATTTTCATGTTGTGGATAGATATCAAACCACATTATACTTATATTCCTACTACTTATACTTTTGCTTGAAAAGCGAAAAGAGAAATATTTGTAGTTCCCTTTTAATATTTTTTACTTCAAGAATGCATTCTTAGAAAAAGGAGCAAAGTAATTTTATTTTGATATGGAATGAAAGCAAAATATTTTGAACTCGTTTCTAATTTCTAAAAAAATTTGGATTTTTTTTTAAATTTTTGCAACAATATATAAAAAAATTGTACGTACGGGAGCAGCCATATTTACTGAAGCGAAAAAAATTGTGTGGCCTTTTAACTTGTAAAAGGATTTCTACATGGTTGTTTGTAAGAAGCGTAAAGGATAGTCCTGCTAAAGACGACCTGACATTTACTGACCCGTTTGATAAAGCTAACCTATTGGCTGAAATGTTTGCAGGAAGTACTTCCTTGGCGAAAACCAATCAGCCACTCTCCGTAATCAAAAACGTATCTACCCAGTAAACCAAATTTGCCGACAATGTGTGATATCAGATAATTATGAACATTATCTGGACTCTATTGAGAATTCTTTCCGAAATCGTTACAAATTCTGTTCGATTTGTCTGAGGATTCTTTTTTCAGAGAAGTAGTCCATGATTTTTGTCAACCCTCTCATATGTTTTTCGTTACGAACTCAGTAAGAAATCGGAACATTTTGCCGATTGTCGTACAGAATTCTAAAGGTTTGGTTTGCTGGGTTTCATGCCTCAATTACTTTTTCGAACTTGTGAAGTTAAAAGGGTTCTTAGGAAACTTGATGATAGTAAGTCCCCTGACGAGGATGGTATCTCGGCATTTGTCATATGTTATCTTGCGGAAGTCTTCCCAGCGTGTTCCCGTAACATCAGTATGCACCCAAATGTAAAACCAAATTTGCCGACAATGTCTGATATCAGACAATTCTGAACAATATCTGAACTCTATAGAGAATTCTTTCCGAAATCGTTACGTTCCGTTCGGTTTGTCTGATAAGTTTTTTTCAGAGAAGTAGTTCAGAATTCATGTCAACCCACTCATATGTTTTTCGTTATGAACTCGGTAAGAATTCTGATCCGAAACCGACAAATTTTGACGATTGTCTGACCGAATTCTGAACGTTTGGTTTGCTGGCTAGACACTTGTGTTTGACAATTCCCGCGTTGTACTCGTATGGATCGCAAACTTATAGTAGCTCGGCTACGAGGTCTAACCGGAGGCTTACGTTTGGTACCACGTGTAGTCAGAAGCCCCCAGAACTGTTGATCGGTCATGACTAAAAGGTGCGTCCCTTCGGGGAGTATCGAGATTGGCTGTGATTACAACCCAATTCGCGAGGAGAGTTTCGGCTCGGTTTGGAGTTGCATTGCAACCGGGTGCTATGACCTATAGATCAGCAGAGGTTTTAGATAGGCCTAGGATCCTGACCAAGTGGGAAGTTGTGGCCATTTCGCACACTTCGAATTTGAAACGACGGGACGAATTTGGCCGTCGCTTGGTAATGTCTCCTGTGTGACAGCGCGCTATGGTTGAAGTCATCACGGCGGGAATTTTGTCATACACGAGGGACGCTGTACGAGTTGTTATAGATGGGTTCTCATCCACCAAACATAGGCTGACAGCAGATGTACCCTAAGCCTCTGTCCTTTCCCCCCTAATTATTTCATATTTTTATTGAAAATCTTTTCAGTTCGGCCGTGAATCCAATCTACTACTTTACGGAGATTAATATTCATTCGACCGTAGGCCGAGTCTTGCAACTATTTATGGACGAGACCCTTGGCCGGGCTTGACTGACCATTTCCGCTTGGGGTCGAGTGAATAGAGTAGCTTTTAACGCGCATAAAACACAGTGCTGCTTGTTGTCTCACAGGCGATTCATTACCCCAACAGTGTCATTACCTATCTAGGGTATCGATATCGAACAATCAGATGTTCTTGTTTTCGGGGAATAAAAATACAATGTGTATATGCTTCCTATAACGGCGCAAGAAATAATTGACTCCTTCTAATTTTTCAATATCTATACAACTGACATCAGGCCAAAGATTGAATGCAACTCCCATATAGGAACAAGTGCTTCAAAATCTTCCTTGGAGCTACTTGTTCAAAGGAGAGCGACGGTGCTGATAGGCGACAGTAGGAATTCGAACTTTATTGTCTGCCTAGAGAATCTTTAGAATGTGGGATACGTCTCGCTTTCGTATCGATTCTTTCATGGTGTTGTTCATCTGACATCCGTAGACTTATTCCTGGCATAAGGATGTTAGGCAGAAATATGCGGCATTCCAGGAATTTAAATCCATTTGTTATCAGTTGGTTGGCTGACCGTACACTACGATCAAATTCGTGTTTCGCCCGTACTGTCCGTATGCGGAATCGACTTACGGCAAATGTATTACCCAGTAATTACTCATATGAAATCCAGAAATTTAAGACAAATGTCATTATACATAAATCCTTCCTTACGCTCCCTTCCTTTCCACCTAGCAACCAAATGCACTGCATGTACAGGAAAAACAATCCATGTGCGTTGGTCAGTTAAAGAAAAATCTGAACTGCACCATCAGGTTTAAGTTAATAAATAAAATCCCATCTTGCCAACATCATCGCAGCATAACTCCTCTTCTCGTATACACCTAAGATTTGGAAAAAAAAGAGAGTGCGGACTTTACACTAAAACCCCGACCAAAATGCCTAACGTTATTTCTCCTGAAAATCATGGAACGTACCGTAGATAACCTTGCAAAAGCCCAAGTGACAGACAATTCAGGCAACAATACTTATTTGAAGGGCAGGTTAGTTAAGACTACACAGATTTTTCTACTAGGTACACCTAATAGAAAATCTTTTGCAATAAAGTGTGCTTTCAAAACCAGTTTGGCGTAGACAACATGCTAAGAAACAGGTGGATTAAACGGTATAAATACTACAGACGAAGTTTCTCGGGGAACTCTACAGGGCGACATCATATCACCACTCCTTTGGATCACCACTATAAACAGTATATTAAAGGTTTTAACCAAGAAGGATTTAATCCTGTCTACTACTGCAACAATTATGAGGGCCAGCATTCCTAACACACTCTGCAGAATGACCTTAAGTGCATTGGAAATATGGCTAAACCTAGGGGCTTTGACGTAAACCCAGAAAAAACTGAGATATATCTTTTCAAGAGGAAGACGAAGGTTTTGATGCTTGAAGAACCTCGCCTCCAAGGATGAGTCTTCAAGTTGACTGTGGTAATTCATGATCAGAAACTATAACCGAAAGACCACATAAATAACAGAACGCAAAAGGTCTTTTATCAGTGTGCAGGAGATCAATCGGATCTAAATGGGGCTAAATGGCACTGCCTCTATACAAGCGTAGTAAGATCAATTATGCAATACGCGGCAATAGATTGGTGAAATTTAATGGCTAAGAAGTTCAACATAAAAAACTAGATAAGGTGCAGCGAACCTGCTGGTATCAGCGGAGCAATCTGATAAACATCTACTAGGGCATTAGAAGTAATACTAAACATAAGCCCGCTTGATTTTTGCATTTGACGTGGCGGTCATCATAGCAAAAATATTAACATCAGTTAGATGTAATTGCAGAAACGACTGACTGGGTCCTACCGTTTAACGTCGGTTCCGAACGGCTAATGTCTTTTATAGAGAGGTTTTTACAGGAGTATTTCTTACTCGTAAAGTCGCCGACATTAACGAGGTGAACCTCACTGTTGAACCTAGATTTGCTTGCATGATAGTCGAAAATAATAAATATTACAGCAGGACAGACCACCTTATCAGATTCCATGACAGCCGGTAATACTAAACATAAGCCCGCTTGATTTTTGCATTTGACATTTGACGTGGCGGCCATCATAGCAAAAATATTAATGGCAGCAGGCGAAAGGATCACGGAAAACCGGAATTCCTACCACCAAAACACTATGGCAACATTAACTGGACTCGCACTACTAGAGCGAATTAGATACTAAATTCCAAAAAAGGATGTTTTTCTCCCAAAACAGAAATATCAAACAAAAAGTCCTGGTTAAAGGCGTCCCCCATATTGAATAAACTGGGCAATCATCACGGATTGCATACGAGGATTCAATTCATATAACAAATACGACAATGCAAAAATGTTCACAGACAGTAGTGATCATCAACGACAGTCAAGTCACGAACGCTTCTGTAGTGTAAAGATTCGTAGCCAATTAAGAACGAAGTGACACCCTAAAAATCATATGGGTCCTTGGACATTTTAACATTGACGGCAATGAAATAGGGGTCAAACTTACAAGAAAAGGGTTTGCTAGACCGGCCGTTGACATCGCCAACGCTAATCCTTTTCAACAATAAGTCCCGAAATAAAATCTTGGCCCTGGTCGCCCACATAACGCTTAGGTACAGCGGGCGGAAAAATCATCAAAAAAGCTTTTGAGAGATCCCGATGAAAGAAAAAAATAAATAAAGTTAAACTAATTTAAGCTAGATAATGGGCGTTCTCACTGGACCGTCATACGATTAAGCAGTCTCTCTGCAAATGTCCAGCTTTCGCAAGATCGAGACTATAACATATTTCGGACTGTGAGACAAACCTAGCGGAAGTGAGGGGAATATGTGGGAATATTGAGACGACACTAAATGTCTTAAATGGTAGAAAATCGCATGGGTGAAATATCGGCTAGCAAGGAGGAGAAGGCATTGTCTCGACGAAGTAAACTAGAAATGGAATTGCGTAAATGTTAGGAGATTAAAATATACAAGATTAGAAATGATGACCTGAAAAAATGATAAGAACTGTTGTAAAGATAGAAATGGAAATCAAGTTGGAATACGGCAAGTTTACTGAGGAAATAAAGAGAACTATATTCCAGGCTATTAACGCCTTAAGATTCCGTTTGAGAAGTCGGCTTCTTACCAGTCATTGCAAGCACTGTGGAAGTTGGAAGTTATTATTATCCAGCATAGAAAAAATCAAAATTAGAAATAATAAACTGCGGATACCTATGGTCTGCCGGCTGAGCTGGTTAAGATCAAACACCAATTTATCTGCACAATTTGGATAAAGTGGTACAGTGGTCGGTTTAAAAAAACGGGAGACTGTATGGTTCGGCTCAACCACAGCGGTGCCTTCAAGCGTATTATATGACCCTTATCATTTTATCTTAACAGTACTGCTTGAGACCTGGCAAATCTACACCTGACCAAATCTTTACACTGCGACAAAGCTATCGACAACATATTACCTCTTTGTCGATATAAAAGATGCCTTCGACAGCCCAATAAGATCGGAGCTGTTAATAAAAATGTATAACTATCGGTTCCCCGCAAAGCAATTTAGTACAGCTTTGACTGATACTAAATCTGCAGTTAAAATAGGGATCGACCACTTCCAATCAATCGCTGTAACGAGAGTAATCGGTTGAGATAGTCGGTAGTGGAACTTGTTTAATATTCTGCTGCAACGAACTGTAGAAAAAGTAAACGACGCAGAGTTAAGCATAGAGAGAAAAATAATACCATTCCAGAGCATGCTTCTCGAGTACCCAGACGAACTGACATTGAACTGTATGTCGACATATACGAACCTTGACTGAGACATGTTGTGGGAATGCTTATACGTAAAAGCTCCATTACCGAAGTGCAGGTGGAAAGATCAATTCTTTTAATACCTTCGAAATCTTGTTATAACCCACTAAAGTCACACGCATTAGATTGAAGTGTGTTAAAATAGGGATCGACCACTTCCAATCAATCGCTGTAACGAGAGTGATCGGTTGAGATAGTCGGTAGTGGAACTTGTTTAATATTCTGCTGCAACGAACTGTAGAAAAAGTAAACGACGCAGAGTTAAGCATAGAGAGAAAAATAATACCATTCCAGAGCATGCTTCTCGAGTACCCAGACGAACTGACATTGAACTGTATGTCGACATATACGAACCTTGACTTAGACATGTTGTGGGAATGCTTATACGTAAAAGCTCCATTACCCAAGTGCAGGTGGAAAGATCAATTCTTTAAATACCTTCGAAATCTTGTTATAACCCACTTAAGTCACACGCATTAGATTGAAGTGTGTGGCATTGTAATCTTACCGGGAGATTTCTTTCTTCAGTCCCACAACATCCAACAAGGGGAAACTTCTCACAAATCAGTAAGATGTAATTGCAGAAACAACTGACTGGGTCCTACCGTTTAACGTTGTTTCCGAACGGCTAATGTCTTTTATAGAGAAGTTTTTACAGGAGTATTTCTTACTCGTAAAGCCGCCGACATTTACGAGGTGAACCCCACGGTTGAACCTAGATTTGCTTGCATGATAGTCGAAAACAATAAATATCACAGCAGGACAGACCACCTTATCAAATTCCACGACAGCCGGTTCTTTGCACCGGATCGACCCAAAGGAGGAATTCTTTGACCAAAGGCTGTCACTCCGGTACTATGTACGCTGCAACAACAACCTTATCAGGAAATTGCATCAAACAATTACAGGTAACAAGTTCAACCTTTCCATTTAATCAACAAATTTGAAAAAATTATCAGTATTTTTTTACAGCCGATTCAAATTTAAAATTTTAAAGGCTCACCCACTGCAGTAAATGAAATGAATGTTTTTTTTTTAAAACTGGATCATACAATTTTATATAAAGTTCTTAAAACACCAAACGACGGGCTCCTTATGATTGGCAAAGCTTGGAGAATTTATAAAAAGATGTATGATCCGAAGATCAAAGTAAAGCTTCTTTTTCTTATGCTATGTATTTTTTGAACATTCGGTAGTCTAAAAACCATTGAAATATAAGGCTTAAAAAAGCCTTGCCATCTATTTATTCTATGTTTGGACACTTCTTTCACTAGTTATTAGGCTATCGGAAGTTAAAAACTACAAAGTTTAAGTCTAGCTTCAATAGGCCCGTACATGTTTTAAACAATTTTAACCCAAACGGATATTGGATTGCATTTAAATCTTCTGAATGTTATAAGTATGGTTCCAATTAAAAAAGGTCGTAGTATTCAAAAAAAAAGAAGAAATAAATGGTCCCACATATTAATGGCTTAAACTGAAAGGGAGTACCTAAATTCTTATGAAAAAATGATTACTTGGTATGGTACTTTTTATAATTTTTCTAAATGTAAAACCAATAAAAATTATATTTTAATAGAATTGTTTTAATTAAAAGTTAAATTAAATTTTGTTTTATAGTTTCCGGTTATATCAAGTTTTTACATTCTTCTGTAAAGAAACGAGAAATGTAGTTACACCCTTTCTGCAAAAAGCGATCAATAAACTCTATTACAAAAAAAAAACAAATAAGAAAGTTAAAGTCGGCCGTCTATGAGATATCCTACACCACACTGCTATTCACAGGATCAAACACATCTGTCTTGAGCATAAACTCAATATGTTAGAGTTTATTATTTGTCGCCCATAACGTACCATACAAAATTTGAGCGTGATGGAGTAAAATTTGTGGCTTCTAAAGCTGCAGGATCTTAAATCAGGAGAGCCCCTTATGTGGGTGTTATTCGAAAACGTGGAATGATGTGGTCTAATGTAACAGAAAGGTAACGCTCCATGCGAAATTTAATAGAAATTGAATGTTAACTGTGGCTTCTAATGCTGTAGATTCTAAAATCTGCAAGGACGTTTGTGTGGGGTCTATAGGAAAAATAGACCTATGTGTTCCAGTTTAACAGCAGTTACTTAATGGTCGCTCATAACGTACCATGCAAAATTTTGGCGTGATCAGGTTTAATGGTGGCTTCTAGAGCTACAAGACCTCAAATCGAAAGGACCTTTGTGTGGGAGCTATTCGAAAACTTGGACCAATATGGACAAATTTCACCAAAGATTATTGTTGGTCGCTTATAATGCTCCATGCTAAATTTGGTAGAAATCCAATGTAATATGTGGCTTCTAATACTATAGGAAAATATAGACCTATGTGGTCCAGTTTTACTATAGTTAATTAATGGTCCCTCATAACGTACCACGCAAAATTTGGGCATGTTCGGGTGTACATTTTGGCTTATAGAGCTGCATCACCTTTAAATCGAGAGAGACCTTTGTGTAGAAGCTATTCAAAAACATTGGGATCGATATTGACAAATTTCAGACGACCATGAAAACCGTGTATGATATCAAAATATTGACCAATGTGAACCAATTTCAATAGGGTTCGCCCTTAGCCCAAACCTTAAAAATGTTTCAAGTACCATCAAAATCGAAAATCTATTCATTACATAGGGTCATAGCTCAATGGAATCAGATACTGATTCTTAGTTGATCGGAACACTTTACATAGGGTCTATCTCCACTCCTTAATATGTACCACCTGTACCACAGTGGGGTGTAAGGTATCACAAGATAACATACGAAATGAGTAAGTCGGGCTATGCCGACTACCTGTAATCCTCATTAAACGCTTTTGACTATTTTTATTTACATCAAATATTATTGGAATCTGATAAAAAAAAATTCAGGTCTTAGGTCGTTTGTACCATAAAACGAAGGTGCTTTTACCAATTTCGTTGATATATGACAACAATTGCCGCATTTATGTAGGCTAGGCCCTAAATCGGTAGGTACGGAAACATGGACTGATCTCGTGGTTCTTCATGATTTTTTTTTGCGTGCAAATTAAAGCCATAAATCAAATTGCTTTGAAATCTAATGAAATTGGCCGCTGTTAGGTCAGTTAAACCTAAATCGCGAGGGCCATTTGTTTGGGGACTATATCAATATTTTAACCGCTCTGAACATTTTTCAGGAATGATTATCACAAGTGCAAAATAACGTACAAACAAAATTTCGTTAAATCAGATAAAAAAAAATTGACTTTGTTAGATCGATTAGACCCTAAATCGGAAGGTACACTTGTATGGGCCTACATCAGAACTTTCAGCGATTTCCCCCAACTTCAAAAGCAACCATTTTGTGTGTAGGATTCAATATGTCGGTTCTAAAGCAACAGTTTCTCGAATCAGTAGAGACGAATGTATTTGATTAAATATGTGGATTCTAAAGCAGCAGACCACCAAACCGGGAGGAACGTTTGTATGGATGCTTAACCAAAACATAGGCAGATATTAAAAGTTTTAATAAAAAATAAATTAATAAACTATGCAGATTTTTTACTTTTAGAGCTGCAGCTAGAATTCGGGAAGGGACTTTGTATAAGTATAGCGTTAGTATGGATGCTAAACCAAGACATAGGCCAATATAAGCAGTTTTAATAAAGAATAACTAATAAAATATGCAGATTTTTTACTTTTAGAGCTGCAGTCACAAGTTGGGAAGGGACTTTGTATAGTGGGTATCACAGATCAATTTCCATTATAAAAAACTGTGCCAAATTGGTTTAATATTCTCATATATGATGCTTGTAGAGCGACATAATTAAAATGTAGAGCAACATTTGTATGTGTGCTATATCTAAACATAGACCAATTGCAATATGGTACACAATGCAAGGATTATATATGCAGCTTGTACTTCGATTATAAAAACTGACGGTAGGACAACATTATTTCAAACAGATTGTAGTTCCAAGATGACCAATTAAATAAACACGCAGTCTTTCTCCCTTGCTTGAAGTTCAGAATGCGTTGTAGGATATAACACAATTGGAATCTACACGATAGACCATAAACCAACATTTTAAAACCAATTCAGACAACCAACTTTGAAATGTTTAAAAAAATACCTGTAACATCTTTGTTTGTCCTTACTTACACTAGTATAGATCTGTCCTATCACCAACGTGCCTCATTTACAAATCATCATCGCCTATACCCTCAAATGCCTCATTTTGTACCGAGTCTTCACGTGCCAAAGAGTTACGATAAAAGACTGCACCGTAGGAATGTTGCTTCGATATTCGCGGATTTTGTTTGTTCAAAATTCGATGGGCCAGAAATTTAACCGGTGCGTCTGCGGACAAATTATCGCAAATGACAGACGATGGCGAATCATCATTATTGTAGGATTGCACATAATTTGAGGTGGGCGTCGAAGATGATGAGCACGACGATGTGGGTGTGGGATACGTAAACGACGATGATGATGAGGACGACGACGACGTGGTGATATTATTGCACGAGCTGCCAAAATTATAGTTGTTGGGCGGTGTCTTAGTTAACTGTTGTTCATTATCCTTGTAGTTCAGTAATTCGTTAACCATTTCCTGTAGGCACACGGACATTAACATGGCCTGGGGACTATTAATGGTTATCCATCGAAGATTTTGTTTCGACATTAGATATTCAAAGGAAAGCTGCAGATTTGATGTTTTATCCTTGCCGTCCTGTGTGTTGTGTAAGGCTGTCACGCGCCACACTCGCATGCGTGTTACGCGAAATTTTGTTTCGAGGATTTTATCCTGCTGCATGGTTCGCATACTCAATTCTTTGTTACCTATTGCTATTAAGGCGGTGGTTTCCGGTTCCGGGTAGTCCACCGTAGAGGCAAGGAATTGCAAACAACCATACAATGGCAATTGCCGTGCCATGTCGACGTATTCCTTGTGCATTCCGTATTCCTGTAGGGATTTTAGTTTTTTCAACACCTCCGGAGAGGCTATGATCCATTCACGCTCAATTTCCGACACAGTCTGCATAAATAGTATATTGCAAGCTATAGAGTTTTTCATAAGCACCGAATCGTAGCCGGGATTCCAATAACTTTTTCTGATCTGTATTTGGCATGGCTGATTGTATAGACGGGACACAAACGGCGATTCGAAATCCATTAACTTCCTGAGCAAAACCAACGAATCCTTAGATTCTCTACGCACCAAAAACAAACAAAGGTATGGCATGATATCGGCTGGCAATTGAACACAGGTTAAGGCCTTTCGCAACAACGATGTGGCATTGTCGGAAACATAGCAATCGACTTTAAGTTGATAACCGTTCGGTAGTATGACTTCCAAACAAACAAAACGCATGAATTCCTCAACTCTTGTGGGCGAACCACCACCATTGTCCTCAGCACCATAGCCAAAATACTCTTCGAATACACCATCCGCTAATGCCGTCTCCAGCTGAGAGTTGAGAAAGAACTCTTGAAATATTTGCAACTTGGATACCCTAGTATCCTGGCCCATTAGCTGCAAGTAATGTTCCAAACTCTGGCGTCTGTTTTCCACTTGCGAGTTTGTTAAAGGCAAAAACTTCTTAGGTGGAAATTCTGGCATAACTACACCCAGTGGCATGCAATGCCTACGCAATTGTTCATTCAGAGCATGAAGTTGTTTGTAACGCAAACAGGCATGAAAACTCCCATTTATGTAAATGTTGTATCCCGTGTAGGTGGATCCTGAAGTCTCAGCATACAACTCCTGGGTGTCAGGTATGGAGAAATGCATTCTTACCACGGCCAGAAGAATCCTTTTGTTGTCGTCGTGTGAACTTTTCACTCCTCAAATTAGTGTACTTTTACAGAGTTACGCTTTAATATGTTGTTGATTTTTTGTGTTTTTTTCTTTTATCTTACCCATATGAGTGGGCAGTGTTCATTTACGACAGTGATGCATTTGAGGGAAAGCTGGACTAAATTAATAGCAAGATTTTAAAAATCTCAACTTTGGTAGCTGGTTTCCCTATATTTAAACATCAATTCCTGTTTCTCATACATGTCCGATTCTGTAAGTTGATCGATAAGATACCGATTTATGTGACGTCACACCGACTCGTACGTTAAAATATGTAAAATTTCGTTTTGCGATGGAAAGAAACTCAAATCGGAAAGAAACGGTAAGAATTGGAACAGATGACAAGTAGCTGTGTTTTGCATTTGTTTCCATATACAAATATTTTGAATTAAAACACTGCTATTTCAATATAACTTATATATTAAAACGACATAACTAATACTAACCATCTCACTCATTTTGTTAAAAATATGCAAACAAATAAAAAACAAGCAATTAAATAATTTATTATTAATAATACCAATATCGTTGAATCGGTTCATAAATTTCAACAAACTGATATCTTAAATGTTTATATTTTACTACCTATTTTCAAACACAATTAAGACCGCAGTTATACAATTAAAACATATTTTTTTAATAAAATATTTATTTGTCTAAAATAACATCAATTAAATTGTATTTGGTGTAAAAAGTTATATTTGGTTACATGCTTTCTCAGAATTGCAACAACACTATAGCAATCGGCAGAGTTATCACTTGGCTTAAAGTCAGTGAGAAAGTTACCGATTTCAAATTGAGTCGATTTTCTTACAGAAACGCCTTTTTTAAGCGATTCCTTTTGAAGAAGAATCGGAATAATGTCATATTACAGATTTGGAACGAGTGAATGGAATAAGAATCGACAATTTTTTTACTGAAACAGTGAAGGTGAGAATGACGTCAGAGTGACGTCAAATACGTAATTTCAGTTGGTAACTGCATTTGCACCCGGTTTATTTTGCATTACCATACCAATTTCGTTGAAATCAGTTCATAAATTTTCGTAAATTTCAACAAACTGATATCTTAAATGATTATGTTTTACTAACTATTTTCAAACGCAATTAAAAACACGGTAATACAATTAAAATTTTTTTAATTAAAAAAGTATTTGGATCAAAAAGCTATATTTGATAACTTGCTTCCTTATAGTTGCAACAAAAATATAGCAATCGGCAATGTTCTCACTTTTCTTAAAGTCGGTAAAAAAAATTATCGATTTCGAGTTGTCACTTTTCTTACAGAAAAAAAATTTTAAGCTATTCCTATTTGAGTAAAATCGGAACAAATGTCATATTACCAATTTGAACGAGTGAATGGAATAGGGATCGGCAATTTTTTTAAGAAACAGTGAGAGATATAAGGTAAACACATAAAGAGTGATATAAAGTATTTTTAAATAAGCGGGTCATATTGACTGAATGAGAATTGTAGTGTTTTCCTGGCCGAGATACTTGCTATAGTCAAAGCATCACAATTTCTTAGACAAATTCAGACAACTTTTATGGCTGTAAGGTAACGCCAGGTAAAATCCAAACTAGATACGAGTTACAAACCTCTATGGATCCTCTTTGGTCACCGAGTGGATATAACGCGTGTCAACTTTTCATGGCTAGACACCGGTACAACATAATCTTGGGTTTGCCAAAAGGCCCGAGCACTGAAGCGTGCGTTTTTTCCTGAGAAATTTATATTACTCAACTATAACAAAATTTCAAATATTTGTTTGAATATTTATAATATAACCTTGAAAGTTAAAAGAATCAACTCAAACCAAAAATACGCAGTAGATAAATTTAAACATTACCAAATATGCGTTTTTTTAATTTAAAAATTACCAAATATGCGTTGTCATTTTGTCATTGACGGTTGATTCTGCAACGTGCAGAAGTCTACCGTCGTCAACCGTCAAACTTTAGTTATCTCCCTCTAACACCTGCAAAATGCAACCTCAACTGAAATTGCTAATTGCCTACCGTCAAGACTAATTGAACCTTTAAATGTGTTATCTCCTCATTGAATACAACTTTTTTTACGCACAGTACGAACGTAGGAACATGGCATTATGCTAAAATAGATTGTTAAAGCCAAGTATTCACCTAAAACGAAATTTTCGTTTTTTTTTAACATTTTTACCATTGGTAAAGCCTTGTATTCACCTAAAACGAAATTTTCGCTAAGGATCTACACGAAAGAATTGTAGTGTAGAGCAGTTTAGAGGAAACAGCCGTTATTCGTTTAAAGAAAATGATTTTAATCATATTCATTTAAATACCCTCAAAAAAACTTCACAACATTTGTTAATTTATTTATTTTTTTTGTTTTGATTTAGTCCGGCTTAAGGCCTTTGGTTAAAAACTGTTGTTGTTTTTTTATTCATTCATTTATTTTTGTTCCCAATATTTCGACTGAAATCTTCAGTCATCCTCAGGGGTATCTACATAAAAATATACATACATTACAGAACGTATTAAACATTACACAATAGTTAACAAACATATAAATAAAGTTGTTACATTACATTTGATTATATTTATCGGCAGTTCGTTTCGTTCGGTATGCTTTCGTCAACTAAATTTCAAAAATTTCTTGTCCAAACTATTATCAGATCATTAATTTTCGTTTGCAGATGGTAAAAAAGGTATTTTCGTTTGGTGCTATTCAGCTCAAACGAAAAAGGTGGTGGAATTAGCAAATTTTACAGGGATGATTATAAGAGCAGTGTAGACTTTTTCACCATCTGCAAACGAAAATTGATGTTCTGATAATTGTTTGGTCAACGAATTTTTGACATTTGCAAAACCACATCACAAATGTTGTAACTCGTTTTTGAGGGTATTAAAAATCATTTTTTTAACATGAATAAGGCTGCTGCTTCTACACTACAATTCTTCCATTTTTTTGAAAACCTTGTATGGAAATCGACATACAAAATCATCTAGAATTGTGTGATTTGCCGTATTTGTAAAAAATAGTGTTGTCGTTGTTATAAAAACTACACATAATTAAAAAAAACGAGCTGTTGTGAAGCCACAGCCGGTTCTATAAATTTAAAAAATAATCATGATACCGGCGCCGACTATAAAAATCTCGTGCCGCCGGCGCTAGTGGTTCTTTAAGGGCATCATAATTTGCTTGACACATGATACGAATTAGCAAGCCAAAACAAAAAGAAAAATTTAAAAGCAAGTCAAAGCAACGAGAAAAGTCAACAAAAAAATCAACAAACATTTGTGAATTTGGGAAATAATGGACACCTGTCGAGCACATTGCGACATTCCGGAACTATTTAAAGACGTTAAAGACAGAGATGGATTTCTCCGTGTTTCAGCACCGATGGTACGATATAGCAAATTAGAGTTTCGGCGTCTTCTCAAGAAGCATGGTGTGCAGCTGTGTTTTACTCCCATGATAATAGCAGACTCATTTACAAGAAGTGAGAAGGCCAGACAAAATGAATTTACCACCACCGAGGATGATAGCCCGTTAATTTCACAATTTGCCGCCAAAGATGCTCAGGAATTTGTACATGCTGCTCAATTGGTGTATCCATATGTGGACGGCATCGATCTTAATTGTGGCTGTCCGCAATCGTGGGCAATTTCGAAGGGATATGGTTGTGGACTTCTGAAACAACCAGAGCTGGTGAAAGACATTATACGCACCATTAGGAATACTGTGAGCGAAAAGTTTAGCGTTTCTTTAAAAATACGATTATTACAACATGAATCAAGTAAGTCCACCGTAGACTTTGCCCGTCAATTAGAAATGTGTGGAGCTAACTTTTTAAGTTTACATGGCAGGACGATGTGGCAAAAAACATCCGAACCATTAAATGTAACAGCTATAAGTGACGTCAAAGACTCGCTGGGTATTCCCCTGATAGCTAATGGTAGCGTACGGACGTGGCAGCAAGCTTGTGAACTTCATGAACAGACACGGGCTGATGGCATTATGGCGGCCAGGGGAATCCTATCTAATCCCGCACTTTTTAATCCAGATCACAAAGATGCTACCTCAACACCTCTGCAATGTATACAAGACTGGTTAGATATCGCTGCCGAAGCTGGTGACAATTTACAATTTCTCTGCTTTCACCACCATTTGACATTTATGTGGGGTGCCAATATGCAACGTAAGCTTCGCTTGGAGTTCAACTCGTTAACCACCAAACAGCAGATTTTTGATTTTTTCGAGGACAATTACAGCATCAAACCAAGAAGGCAATTTTTAGAAAATCCCTTAAAATATGTGTCATGCTCTTACGACGATCTCCTTAAGCCTGAGCTAACACATGCCAACGGAGAGGTGTCTTCCACCTGGAACTCTAATGGAAATGGTAAATTTTTCAATGAATTTACCGAGGAACTAGAAGAAGATGTACAGGATTGTGAGTTGGGTAGCAGTTTCTTTGCGGACATGTAAATAAAATTTGGTGCACCTGTTAATAAAATAGCGTTTTATAGTTTTTCTTTATCTTTTGAAAAGAGCTTAGACCTTTACCCATATGCAATTGAAATCCATGCTCAGTGGATTGCGGCTCAGAATCTATTTAAATTTATGTGGGAATTGTCTGCCGAAATCCGATAAACATGAAACGATGGAACGGCTGTCCACGATATAACTTTTTAAAACTAACAAGAACCTACTGTTTACCTTTGAACCGATAATGCATTTTATAGAGAAACATCATTATTACACAAACCAAATTTTCATATCCTTCAACGATATGAAAATGGTTTTCGGAAAGCCCATGTCATATTGTAAGTACATGTTAAGATGAAATTTATCTTTTTCTAAGTACCCATTTGTTCCTGTTAACCGAAGCCTGTAAATAGGCCGCACGGTCCAGGGCTTGATTTTTTTTAATTCTTAAAAATTGGCACAAAAATGTTTTCGTAGGGAAATTTCGTTGGTTGTGTTGAGTTTTCATAAGATTTTAACTGTAGGCGGAAATGTGAGGGTTCATGGAACAGAACTCACACGTAGTCAAAGCTATAAAATTTGAATTATGAGAAAATGTGATTCAGTTTTTCGTACCATTATTAACCAAAATTTTAAATTAATGTCCTAATTTGATAAATTGGGAAGTTTTGTGACCAAACCATTTCGTAACTATAAGTAAAGCTGACTCGAATACAAATCCATAGTTCCATCATGGACTTGTATTGGAGTCAGAGTCGGGAACATTTTAAATTTGCTAGCCGTTGAACCATTTTTTATGCGAAAAAGTAAATAATACTACCCACATAGAATGCAAACACACCTCTTATCAAAAGGGTAATTTTAATTGCACTGTTCAGCAGCATATATTTCTCCGAAAATTATTAACTGCGCTACTTGCACACAAATCTTAAATATTTTTAGAGGTATAGGAACTTAGCTTGTAGATCTCAAAAAGAAAATCGCGTCTCTATCTTGAAAACCAAATATAAGCAAAAATATTAACTCTTATAAACTGCGTACATTTTCGTTCATTTGTGGTTTCCTCCCTTCGGGACTATACGATATTTCGGCGAAAAAAACAGTCCCTAGACTTATTTAGCAAAATTGAAATATTAGATAGTTTTACAAATAGTAACCGTATGTCTGCTAAATTCCATCTGCTCAACAATGATAAGGAGTATATGATTATTTTTTAAACCCGTATTATCTGCGGAACCCTGTCTACATTCAGTTAGATCCTATTATCGGGAATGACATCGTGTTATTTCTTGTACTGAACTCATCCGGTTGGGATGTTGTGGTAAAATTAACCCAGGGGTAAAAAAGATTCCATTTACTTTTGAAAAAAGTACACTTTTTTGAGTATTTTGTTTACAATCAAAAAACTGTTTGTTGACTGACAATGGTTTAAATGTGTACTTTAAGTTGGGACATACTCACTACCTCAAAAAAGAGCATATTGGCTGGACATCAGCATGGTAAAACGGGCGATGAATAGTCAATATTGTCATGAACATACATATAATTTATTATGTGCCGCATCCTTACTTATATTTCCATTATGACATGGTAAAATACTTGGGTTATTAGGGGTATAAATTGACAGCATAAATTTACGTTATAAAAAGATTCAATTACAACTTATTTAAAAGTCATCTCTTTCATGGAAACATATTTAAAACACTGTTTCACATTTTCATCAATCAATAGAGCCCTTCCTTATTAATCATGAAAAACTCGAAAATTCGCTCATGTTGTGTCCGAGAATTTTAGATTAAAAATTTTTGCAAACTGGAGTGTTTCATTTCGAGAGAAACCACACATAAAAAAGGGCGGTTTCCAAAAAGAAAAATTTTTTCTAACAACAAAAGTGTGTCTCCATTTTTAAGCACAGACGAGAATCAACGATTGAAAGGATACGGTTTTTTAGTTTTGTAAAATTTTATTAAAACTTCGCTTCTGATTATCGTGGTTTGTGGTCACACGCCCAGGTGCGTTTTCTGGGGACGGAGTCATTTTGTTTTACCTATAACTACAGTTATCGTAACTGTATTGTAAGGGTTTTTACATTGACATCACCACGTGATTGAAAACAATACGGCTTGGTTCGCCATAGCTTTATTAAACTGGCATATGAGACTAAAATTCTCCGCCATTTTAAATTAAAATGCAAAAAAAAATTATATTAATTGAAATCTAATGCGAACAAAGTTTCACAGAAATCGATCGGAATGATTTTACTCAGCTGAAATGAAAAGGTGGCGGAATTTGCTGGTTTTCCAGTGATATTTTTAAGAGCAGTGTAGTCTATTTTCACCATCTGCAAACGAGAGTTAAGGAATTTTTGATATTTGCAAAAATCAAATGTTAAGTAGTTTTTGAGGGTACTTAAATGAATATGATTAAAATAATTTATTTGAACATAAATAACGGCTACTTCTTCTACACTGCCCTACACTACAATTTATCCTTGTAGAGGTAAATGCAAAACGCCTTAGCGAAAATTTCGTTTTGGGTGAATACTTGGCTTAAACCTTTTTTAATTCGAATTAGGAATATTTCACTGTATCTCGATTGTCAATTTCCATACAAATTTTATACGGCATTCGCATATACAAGAGAAATCCAACGGATTTCATTTCATACGACAGTCATTTTCCGTACAAATTGTAATACGAGTATATTTCAATTGTGTATGTGAATGGGGCATTATACTACATTCTCATATAAAAACGAAATCCATCAGATTTTAGGACTTCTTTGGTCAATTTTCATACAAATTTTAGTTGATTTTATGATGAAATCCGAAGTAGTTGGGTTTTAATCCTTACGCATTATCATCCACCGGATTTTAGTTTTTGATTTCTGCTTAAATTGTAATAGATTTTCGAACTAAATCCGATGAATATTCATTTCATTTCTACAAGTCAATTCTGTATTTATGGAGATTTGTGTGGGTTTTGGGTCCCTGTGCCCATGTCTACAACGTACGACACAAGCCAAGTTGATTAAAAAACTATAAATCTATAGAATGGAAAATAATAAAAAACAAGGTATAATATAGAAGATTTAATTTCGCGTACTGATTTTAAAAAAGGGATACTGAATAAATGATGTCTGGTTTGTTTAAATCAATTTTCAAAGAGACAGCTTAATTCCGGAAACAGTTCTTACAAGTTATGTTTCATAAAGAGAGGTTATATGTTTTGTTTTGCAAATTTTTTCGGGATTGCCTAACGTTGATTCATTCCAGCGTTGTCGCATTGCATATCAGAGTTATTTTTTTAAAATAAAAAAAAAAATCAAATATAATGTGGAATATTTGTGGTTCTTTCGAACCAAGTCCACATTAACCGAATTTTGTTGCGTATTTCGACAAAAATGTCTCTTAAGTTGGAAAGGCAGCAGATTTCCATTGTGTATCCGATCAATAATTAATGCTGCATCCGCATCATTACTTAATTTTAAATTACTTTAGTACACATATTAATTAGCGAATAACGAAAACTTTATTAGTCGTATGCAAACGATGTATAAAAGGTCCAAAATAGCCGGTATTCCTGCGAAATCTTTAACAATTATTTTTTAATTCGCCAGACAAGTAACATTCCTAGTAGATACTAGTAACAAATTTTGTAAAGAATATTTTGTGTAAAATATTTAACATTTAATCTTTGCGCCGAATTTAAATACTGGCTACTGGTGGGATTCGGTAGTCACATTAGCAAAATACATTAATTTATCCTGAAAATTAAATGTTGATTCATATTTCGTTATATATATTTGCTCGTTGTTATGAAAACTCCTTTCTAGGAATAAAAAACCAATGAGCTTTAATATATAAGGAAATCGATCAAACAGACACGCCCGCCGATCTTTTCCTATCGGCTTCAAACTATGCTCAAGAAATGCCTCGTTACAAAAAAAATCAAAATTAATCGGATTTCGTATAGAAATCTATTACAAATTATTTAGAAATTGACATACAAAATATGTTTAATTTTTAATTACACAATTTCGGCCGTATATGGCCTGATACTTAGATAGTCACTTTATGAATAATTGTCCCTAAGTCCATGTAAACAAATCAGTGAAATTGCAGAACAACTTTGTTTTTTTTTGTTCATATCTGGCACATTGCATACACTTTTTTGATTTCCTTGGTTAACATTGTTTTTTATGGAACGAACTTAGAAATGATTTTTCTTTTGCATTTGCTAATGCCGTATAAATATTTTTGTGTCCTGATAAAGCCTAGTATTCACCAAAAACAGATTTTTGGCTCCGATTCGGAAATGCATGTAGCCAAGAAAACGAAATTTAGCTTTGGTAAATTCCGTTTAGCAGTTCTGGTTTGGTGTCACTCAGCTGAAACGAAGAGATGACAGAGTTTAAAAGTGTAACAGGGATGTTAATCACTAGCAGGGTAGACTATTTTTTGCCACCCGCAACGAGAATAAATGTTCTGATGATCGTTTGGTCAAGGAATGTTTGACAATTTCAATGAAAAAAGCAAATATATAAAAAATGAATAACGGCTGTTTCTTTTTAGAGAGATATATGAAAATCTCCTAAGCAAAAATTTCATCAGAGGTGTATACTCTGCTTAGTAATAGTTTTTAAATAATTTGAATATCTTCGAAAATGACTTCACAACATTTGTTATGCCTTTTGGCCCAATTAAGGCCCATTTAGTCTCGACGGTTGACGGTTGACGGTAGATTCTGCAACCTGCAGAAGTCTACCGTCGTCAACCGTCAAACTGTAGTTATCTCCCTCTAACACATGCAAAATGCAACCCTCAACTGAAATAGCTGATTGCCTACCGTCAACCGTCCACCGTCGAGACTAAATGGGCCTTTAGTCTTGACAGAGGACGGTTGATTCTGCAAACCTGCAGAAGTCTACCGTCGTCAACCGTCAAACTGTAGTAATCTCCCTCTAACACATGCAAAATGCAACCCCTAACTGAAATAGCTGATGCCTACCATCAACCGTCAACCGTCAAGACTAATTGGGCCTTTATTGATATCTTAAGGCCCATTTAGTCTCGACGGTTGACGGTAGACAATCAGCTATTTCAGTTGGGGGTTGCATTTTGCATGTGTTAGAGGGAGATAACTACAGTTTGACGGTTGACGACGGTAGACTTCTGCAGGTTGCAGAATCTACCGTCAACCGTCGAGACTAAAGGCCCATTTAGTCTCGACGGTTGACGGTGGACGGTTGACGGTAGGCAATCAGCTATTTCAGTTGAGGGTTGCATTTTGCATGTGTTAGAGGGAGATAACTACAGTTTGACGGTTGACGACGGTAGACTTCTGCAGGTTGCAGAATCTACCGTCAACCGTCAACCGTCGAGACTAAATGGGCCTTTATGGGAAACGAAAATATCGTTTAAAGTGAATACCTTCATAATCTATTACAAGTTTTCGATTTTATAACGTTAACATCACTTTCGAACTATTATCGAAATCGTTAACCATCACTAATAAGCGGCATGCCGGCATGCAACCATTCGCATTCGTAATTAACGAAGTTTCCGAAGACGTTTAGACGACGCTGCGTCCAACAGTCGAAGTGCGGCAAAAACATTTCCAGCGGATCGAAGAAAAGAATTTTCCCTTTAATAAGTTACAAGTATTATATGTTAATAAGTGTTTTAATTGTGTGTGCGATAGGGAAAAGTGAGGAAACTACAAATATTGGCTGCGGCGTCTACTACGTCTAACAATTTATTTCTGTGCAAAAAATTGGCAGAAGCAGCGACGTCTGGTACAGTTGATTATATAGAACAAGGTATGTACCTAGCGATGAAAAACCAAAAGGGCTAAAACTTCAATGAAAAGCATAGACAATAGGTAATTTTTGCTTGGTTTTGAGAGGATATTTAAGTTATTAAACAATTTGTATCTGAGTGTCGGGGAATTACTGTTTTTTTTTTCACTTGCTATTATGTTCTACCGATGGATCTCATCGACAGCAGCTAATTAAAAATGGCGCACCAATCCATTTGTTTGCAGTTTTTTTTCCTTCGTCAAGTTATTAAATTGTTATTGGCATTTGCTTTTGTTTTACTATTCAATCTAAGTTATGTTTTCCTTGCCTTCGCTTTATTTTAGTTTTCATATATACATGCATATATACAGGAATATACTTGGCGTTATTGATGTTGTGTTGCTTTGTGTAGTTTTTGTTTCTTATGCTTTGCTTAGCTTGTGTATGTGCATGTTTTTTTTTGCAAGTACTTGTAAATGCATCGATATTTTTTCCCGCTCACATTTTTATGTACTATATACGCTCACGTCTCTCTCACACAGGGTGTTTCATAATGACTCTGCTGAGTGATCCTTAAAGTAGAAACATCTGCTTCTTGTTATGCCTCGAGGCTTGCTTTCTTTTTGGGGTGACTTATTTTAGTATACATTTGGATTTCTTAAAGAGAGGATCGCTTCGAGCGTGACTTCTAACCGAAGTAGGCTCTTGAAAGTTATTTTTTTTCATTTTAACATTTATAAAAATGAAAATTTTTATATAAAAACTAACATTTTTTTTGTCTTCCAGCTAATCATTCATAAGCAATCAATCCGTAGAATCTTAATTTCATCAGATACAAGAACTTAAAAGTACAGCCTAGCTGCATTTATTGAGAAGAAATCCATACAGCAATAAAAACGCATCATTACTTCCAACAACTATAACTTCTGACCTTGCTATACTACCAAACCGCAGTAGGTTATTATCATTTTGAAATATCTTGAAGCGGTTAAGCTAGCATTCAGGTGTCAAACACTGTCACCGCCAACGCAACAAAGGAGCGTTAAACGAGTTTCAAATCTTTATCAGTTGATCGATTCTTCGTTAAATTCAGCCAACATGCAGAATGGCAGCGGAGCCTCGGGCAGCGGTGCTGTGTCCATCGAGAAAATGTACCAAAAGAAATCGCAATTGGAACATATTCTGCTCAGACCCGATACTTATATTGGTTCAGTGGAACATACCAAAGAATTGATGTGGGTTTACAACGAGGAAAAGAATCGTATGGTCCAACGTGAAATTTCATTTGTTCCCGGTCTTTATAAGATTTTCGATGAAATCTTGGTTAATGCCGCCGATAACAAACAGCGCGATAAGTCAATGAGCACCATCAAAATCGATATAGACGCAGAGAAGAATACCATTTCGGTGTGGAACAATGGGCAGGGTATACCGGTAACCATGCACAAGGAGGAAAAGATGTATGTGCCCACTATGATTTTCGGACATCTTTTGACCTCCTCCAACTACAATGATGACGAGAAGAAAGTCACCGGTGGTCGTAATGGTTATGGTGCCAAATTGTGTAATATCTTCTCAAGCACATTCACCGTTGAAACGGCTTGCAAGCAGTATAAACGTTCGTTCAAGCAGACCTGGGCCACAAACATGTCGAAAACCACTGAACCAAAAGTAAAAGAATTCTCTGGCACCGACTTTACCAAGATCACATTCAGTCCTGATTTAACCAAATTCAAAATGGACCGTTTGGACGAGGATATTGTAGATTTAATGTCGAGAAGAGCCTTTGATGTGGCTGCCTCCACCAAGGGCATTGCTGTGTATCTTAATGGCAAGAAGTTGGCAGTGAAGAATTTCAAGGACTATATTGACTTGTATATCAAAAACGAGGACGACGCTACCGGGCAACCGGTAAAGATCGTCTACGAGCAATGTGGAGAACGTTGGGAGATTGCTTGTTGTCCTTCGGACAGAGGCTTTCAACAGGTGTCTTTTGTGAATTCTATTGCCACCACAAAGGGTGGTCGTCACGTGGACCATGTTGTAGACAATATCATTAAACAGCTACTGGAGGTCTTGAAAAAGAAGAACAAGGGTGGCATTAACATCAAACCATTCCAAGTCCGTAATCATATGTGGATCTTTGTCAATTCCTTGATTGAAAATCCCACTTTTGACTCGCAAACCAAAGAGAACATGACGTTGCAAGCCAAGGGCTTCGGTTCGAAATGTGCCATATCGGAGAAGTTTATAAGCACCGTTTCCAAATCGGGCATAGTGGAGTCGGTGTTATCGTGGGCCAAGTTCAAAGCTCAAAACGATATTGCCAAGACCGGTGGCAAGAAATCTTCAAAGATAAAGGGTATACCGAAGTTGGAGGACGCTAATGAAGCTGGTACTAAAAATTCCTACATGTGCACATTGATTCTTACCGAGGGAGACTCAGCCAAGTCCTTGGCTGTATCTGGTCTCGGCGTTATTGGTCGTAATTTCTACGGTGTATTTCCACTCCGTGGTAAACTTTTGAATGTTCGCGAAGCTACATTTAAGCAACTGGCCGAGAATGCTGAAATCAATAATCTTTGCAAAATTATTGGTCTGCAATATAAGAAAAAATATCTGACCATGGACGACATAAAAACGTTGCGTTATGGCAAAGTAATGATCATGACAGATCAGGATCAGGACGGTTCTCACATTAAGGGTCTACTTATCAACTTTATACACACGAACTGGCCGGAATTGCTGCGCTTACCATTCCTGGAAGAATTTATTACTCCCATTGTTAAGGCAACAAAGAAGAATGAAGAGCTCTCTTTCTATTCCCTGCCAGAGTTTGAAGAATGGAAGAACGACACACCCAACCAAAATACATACAATATCAAGTACTACAAAGGTAATTATTTTTAGTCTCATCCTAGTCTTTTTAAATATAACGAATTATGATTTGATTTCTTTCAGGTTTGGGTACCTCCACGTCTAAGGAGGCTAAAGAATATTTTCAGGATATGGAGCGACATCGTATTCTTTTTAAATACGATGGCAGCACTGACGACGACAGTATTGTAATGGCTTTCTCCAAGAAACACATTGAATCACGTAAAGAATGGCTGACTTCGCACATGGACGAAGTAAAGAGACGCAAGACTCTGGGCTTACCCGAACGTTATTTGTACACCAAAGGTACCAAAGCCGTCACCTATGCCGATTTCGTCAATTTGGAATTGGTTCTTTTCTCCAATGCCGATAATATCCGTTCAATTCCTTGCTTGGTGGATGGATTCAAACCGGGTCAACGTAAAGTTATGTTTACTTGCTTCAAACGTAACGACAAACGCGAAGTAAAGGTGGCCCAACTCTCTGGTTCTGTTGCCGAGATGTCCGCCTACCATCACGGTGAAGTTTCACTACAAATGACCATTGTTAATTTGGCTCAAGACTATGTTGGTTCCAATAATATAAACTTGCTGGAGCCCAGAGGTCAGTTCGGTACTCGTTTGACGGGTGGCAAAGATTCTGCAAGCGCTCGTTACATTTTTACGATTATGTCTCCATTGGCTCGTTTGATATTCCATCCTTTGGACGATCCGCTGTTGCAGTATGAAGTTGATGATGGCCAAAAGATTGAACCTCAATGGTACATACCAGTTATACCCATGGTATTGGTTAACGGTGCCGACGGCATTGGCACCGGCTGGTCAACCAAAATATACAATCACAATCCACGGGACATTATGAGGAACATTAGACGCATGTTGGCCAAAGAAGAACCAATACCGATGCATCCATGGTAAGGAAACAATTGCAACTCCTCATTGCTATAATCAATTTTCATTGCTTCGACTTTTTCGTTTCACAATCTTGCAGGTACAAAAACTTCCGCGGTGCCATAGAATACATATCAGATGGTCGCTATATAAGTTCTGGTAATATTCAAATCATTCAGGGCGATAAAATTGAAATTTCCGAACTACCAATTGGTACATGGACTCAAACGTACAAGGAGAATGTCTTGGAGCCTTTGTCAAATGGTACCGAGAAAGTTAAACCAATAATTGCTGATTATCGTGAATACCACACCGATACAACGGTTCGATTTGTCGTCACTCTGTCGCCGGGCGAATTCGATCGCATCAATGAAGAGGATGGTGGCTTCCATCGTGTATTTAAATTAACCTCTTCTATGTCCACTAATCAAATGCATGCATTTGACGAGCTCAATTGCCTAAGACGATATCCTACATCGTTGGACGTGTTGAAAACATTCTATCCTCTGCGACTAGAGTACTATGGCAAGCGTAAAGAATATTTAGTGGGAATGTTAACGGCTCAGGCTGACCGTCTTACCGATCAGGCTCGTTTTATTTTGGAGAAATGTGAACGAACACTTGTGGTTGAAAACAAAAAGCGTAAGGCAATGATTGATGAATTGATCAAACGGGGATATCGTGCCGATCCTGTAAAGGAGTGGCAACGTCGCATAAACTTGCAAATGGACGAAGAGGCTGAGGACGAGGAGGAGGAGGGAGCCGGCGAAGATGATGCTTCAACGTCAACGGGCGTAAAGAAGGAGAAGAAAGCGACAGTCGACCCCGAAAAGGCATTCCAAAAGCTGACCGACGTTAAGAAGTTCGACTATCTGCTAGGCATGTCAATGTGGATGTTGACCGAGGAACGTAAAAATGAGCTGTTAAAACAAAGAGATCAAAAATTAGCTGAATTGGCTGCTCTAAAAGCCAAGACCGTTGACATGTTGTGGTTGGACGATCTCGATGAGTTGGAAAAGAAGTTAGATGAAGTTGAAGAGAAGGCACGCCTTGACGAATTGGGCATTAATAAGAAGCAAGCAAAGGCTTTGGCTAAGAATAAGGCTGCTGCAGCTGTAGCGACAAAGAAACGCGGTAGTGCTAAAGAAGCCAATGCAGATGTTTTCCCAGATCCCCGAGGCGTTAAGGTCGAGTTCAAGATTACCGACGAGATAATGAAAAAGGTGGCTGCAGCCATCGCCAGTGTTAACAAGGTGAAGAAAGAAAAGGTCGAAAAGAAAGGAAGTGGTGGTGCCAAAAACAAAGATGCTATTAAAGAAGAGGGTGATGAGTTCGATGACTTGGTAGAGGGTGGCAAAGCGCCAAAAGTTAAAAAGGAGCCAGTAGCAGCTGCAGCAGCAGGACCTAAAAAAGGGGGACGTAAAAAGAAGGAGGATGGTGGTGGAGATGGTCTAAAGCAGTCGCAGCTAAACTTCAAACCAAAAGGCGTAAGTTTTCGAATACACTTTGGAATGCCAGAGAAATATCTGTTTTATATACATTTCAGCGAAAGAAGAAGAGTGGTAGTACCTCAGAAGAGGATGAAGCTGCTACAGACAGCGAAGTTGAAATGAATATCAGCGAAGTGGTGGCCCCACGTGCTGACCGACCGGGTCGCCGTGCAGCAACAGCGAAAAAAATCAATTATTCGGGCCTTTTGGACTCCGACGAAGATCAAAGCTTTAGTGACGGTGATGATGCTGTCAAAGCTCCCAAACAAATCGTTCATGAAATATCCGACGATGACAACAGTGATCTTGATGACTTCCAACCCGAAGATGATACGCCGATTAAGAAGAAACCTGCTGCTGCCGCCGTTAAACGGCCGCGCAAGAAGGCAATGTCTAGTCCAGACAGTGATGACGGGGGTGAAAAGAAGGTTTGTTTGCGCGTTACTTTAGAAACGTGGATTTATATAATAACGTTGCGGCAATTTTCTATTTTCAGAAAAAGAAGAAGCGTATTATTGAAAGCGGAAGTGATGATGACGACGACGACTCTGATTTTGAGGCATAAATCGGAGCACCACATCGTTATATTAATTATATTAATTTAAACACATATTGGAAATTCGTTTCCAGTTTCTCACCACACATTCAGCGTTGTTGTTTAGTAAGCATCTCCAAACGATTCCCTCACCCCGTGTGTTTTACAATCATAATTTGTCATTAATTTGTATTTTAACTGATTTTTTTTTATTTTATTTAAAAAAGAACAATGATTAATATTTTCTAAATCACACTATTTAGCAAAAGTGTTTTTTAAGTTTTAAATATCCACTCATCATTCGAATCGAATTGAGAAATGTTCTTTTCCCCACCCACCCACATGGATAGACAAATGACTCAATTTTTTTATACTAATTTGCCCCGTGCGCGTTTATGTTTAAATATATTTAACATTCAAGCAAAACAAAGGAATGAACCTAAAACAATTTCTTTTTTATGTATATCTTTAGTTCTTTGTAAATACATTTTTGTTTAAAAACTAAATATTTTTGTTTTTGCTTACAAAAACCTCAAAAATATTTCACATTATAAAATTACATATAATAATAAAAAAAATCACAATTTTAAATAATATTTAAAACTAGCTGTTTGAATTTAATCAGTAAAAATTATACAATCTGGTAAACCGTCTGAGTTTCCCCATAAGGATATGAAGTAGGCCACAAAATCGAACAAGATAAAGTTGATTAGCTAATTAAGCTAACTATGTTCTTTTCAGGTTACTAAACAAGCATTGTTGTGGATAATACTCGGTTGGTAAGCGAGTGGGCTGCAAGTCGCGCAAGAAACTAGTTAAAGTAACCAAACTTCATTTAAAAAAATTAAACATGGCGCACCCTGCTTAATAAAAACATTTCCAAAAAGTGGTGCTAAATTCTCTAAAAAAGTAGATTGGTGTATATCGAGATAACGGGCATGAAAACTACCTGTTTTATCACTCACACTCTGGAAAGTGTGTTATTACCGCGCTCTGTTAAAGGTCTTCCGACGTGGCCGGGTCGTCCAAGTATACCTTATGTAACCCTGCGTCAAACGATTTCAGCTCCTTCTCCTTGCAGTATATTAACTCGGAGTTTCTTTTCGCCATTCTGGTGGCTTTTTTGAAGCCCAGCATACCATTAAGATTTAATTCCTCCCAAACTAAAAGAGACGTCATCGGCGAGTTTGTATTGGGATGAGTTAAGTAAATCTTTAAATCTATAAATTTTTAACGACAGGGCGCACCCATCTAATATTATGGATAGAAATAAAATTATTGAGTTTTTACTGGTTGTATCCTATTGAATACACCGCGCATTTAAGGCTTAAATGTAGTACAGTTTTACTAGATGATTCAATGGATAAGGAAATGATAATTACAAGTTAGAAAACAAAATCGGATAATATGCTTTTCTGCTCTCCGGTAGATCTGAAACGTCGCAATATATTTATTAAACGCACTCAATTCTATACATACGTTGGTTGACACATTGAGATCTGAGAATTTATCCAATAGACGCTCTCGGAATGGCCTGTTTCTGTATGATAAAATTCAAGAGCTCAAAACAAAACGCATTAAAAATATATGAGCTTTTGGTGTAACCTTGTATAAGATACTGGGTGGTCGATGTAACATTTTAAATTGAAATCGGCTGTAAAAAACCTTTCTAATAAAACCATAAATTTGAAAAAATTATCAGTACTATTTTTTTTACAACCGGTTCAAATTTAAATTTTTAAATGCCCCACCCTATAAGTTTCGAGAATATTGTTGCTGCAAATGCTTTAGTTTTGGATGACAGACTGGCCAAAAAGGGTATTCGTGAATTCATACCGAACAATTTCATCGAGACATTTGGAGTTCTGCATGATATTCCCTGCTGTAATGTGCCAATGGATTTTAATGGATGATGAATCCAGACATTAGAACATAGATAAGATCACCAACTAGAGTTTCATCAGTCAGACGTTTTTACTAGAAAAGATACCAATGGGGGTTTTACTGTTACGAGTAAAATACCATGCCAGAGGAACTCATTTTGAATTATACTAATAAATATTATTGAATTATACTTATAATAACAAACACGCTACTAAAAGTTCAACATTATTTTCCTGCTGTTCGACAATGCCTTAAATGTGGTCGGCTAAGGCATGCATGTAAATCACTTCGATCTCACAAGAGATGCCTAAACTGTGGATCTACGGTCGGCTGTTTGCAGTGTTGTGGTTCAATGAAGTGTCTTAAATGTGGCTGTATCTTCCATAGTTCAAGTGGCATAGTTCTTTATGGCACGAGGAGGAAAAGATTACTAAACTAAAAACTGAAAATATTTTAGAAGGATGTACGATGTAACACGTCCTCTAAAACTACCATGAAATGAAACCTATTAGTCTACTGGCTGATTATGATGGTAATTTTCCAGCTCCAGTGGAGAAAATTCCTAGAGTATAGGAATCGGACATAGTAGTAAATAGACTTCTGACATCTCGAAAATATAGTGATGTTGCTAAGACCTTGGCAGTTATTAAGTCGCATGTCAGCTGAGCGCAGAAAGAAGGAAGCCGACAAAATGTATTAAATAGACTTTACAGCAATAAGGATTCGTTTTTGAGAGACTATTTTCGAAATGAAGGTACTATTAATGGTTTACATACAGTATTACACTTTGAACAAAGAATTAAAAAAAATCTAAGGCAAAACTACTTTATTTTAAGTCCTAGACCTAGGCAATATCTAGGTATCGCCTGTCTTGACCATGCAGTACGTTTTTCGGGCCACGTTGCCGTCCACAAAAAATTATTTGCTAAGCTAATACTTCAAAAAGTGTACATTTTAGCGACGTACATTCCTCTGGTCCGATTTCGCTCATTTACAGTCCCAAATAGCTTATGACCATAAGCCATCAGAATGCAATTTTTGATATCAAATATTCAGATGCCACAACCTCACGCATAATTTTATACACCATAATCGCATTCATCATAGTTCGCCTACTCTTAAGGATGAGGGCAATTTAATAAGAGTTGCCTGTTGTTGTTAGAAGGGAGTTCATAGCCATTATATCAATGTAGATTTCTTAAGCAAAATAGTAAAAATTGTTTTTGCACGGACTTAACTTCGTTAACATAGTAATCGTATTGGGGATCCCAAACCACTGATCCATGTTCTAAAATTGGCCTGACTAGAGAAATATACAGCTGTTTCATAGTATATGGATCAGGAAACTGTTTTGCCCAGCGTTTCACAAAATAAAAGACACCATTCGCTTTATTTACCATAGTAATGATTTAACATTCTGTTCATCATAAAACCAACATCAAAAAATGAATCAACCGATGTCAATTCAGAGCAACATAATTTAAATTTAGTAGCCAACAATCTACTTCTAGAGAAGCACATATGCTTACACATTTTTATGTTCAACTCTATAAAATTAAATTCACACCAGGATTAGTTCCTGGTGTCCAAATCACCCTGCAGTATGTGACAGTCCACAAGGCTAGCATAGGAAGAAAATAATTTCACGTCGTCCGCAAACATAAGTAAACATGAGTTGAAAATAGAATGGAGCAAGTCGTTAATGAATAGTTAAAATAGAATGGTTCCAAGGTGGCTACCATGTGGGACACCAGAGGATACACGAATTTTATCAAATAAAACTACTTGTTTCCTTCCAATGAGAGAAGAGAAAAGCCAGTTTATGAAAGTATTATTAAATCCAATTATGTTTAACTTGAATAGTAAGAGTCTGTGATTTACTTTATCAAACGCCTTACTAAAATTGGTATAAAGTATATAACGCCTGTTTGCTTTCGACAAACAAAAGCATTTATAACTTCAGAGGAAAAGTGGAGTAGATTGCTAATAGTCATTCTACCCTTACGAAATCCGTGTTTGCATGGATGAAGTACATTTCTTACAATCCTTTCAAATAACTTAGTAATTGCGCTTAATTTAGCACTCCCTCTAGAGATCGATACATTCAACAGGCTACAAGTAGGACGTGGATACAAGTAGGACCTTTTCCATAAATCAGGAAAATATCCCAGTTTCAATGGTGAATTAAATAATAAGGATAAGGGTAAGACAAGGGATTCAGAGCAGCCTTCCAATAATATATTCGGATAACCATCGGGCCCAGAAGTACTAGTGGTTTTAAGACGATTTGGTTGGAGAAATTTTAGCAACCAAAATTTGCAAGATAGCACAGATGTTTGAAATCAGCTGTTTTATGTAAACAAATAAAAGTAAAAATAAATTTACAACAGAATAGGTAAGTAAAAATTGGAATATTATTTAATATATTTGACAGCGCATAGAGAAAGGGTAAAAAAAAATCGATTTTAATTTTTTTTTTGATGTGGACAACATCTGAGCATCGAATAAGACCGATCCCATGCCCCAAAAGTGTTCCCTCCCAGAGATATGCTCGTTTTATGAAAGTGAAGTCGACGATTCTAAGCGCAAATAGAAAGGGACCTAATCTTTAAAATGGCTCTCCTGAACAAAACTGGTTTTTAGCCTTAGGTCCCTTTCTATTTAAGCGTCACATACATAGAAAAAGGGCCCTAAGGGTAAAAAATCAATTTTCACTTTTTTTTAATGTGGACAACATCTGAGCATCGAATGAGACCGATCCCTTTTACTTTTTGGATCAGTCTATCTTCCACATGGAAATATTTCCGTTTTTGAAGATGTCCATACCGATCTGCTGGTTGCATATAATGACATTGTTATTGTAGGAGATTTTAACTGCGATTTGTTTAAGGTAAATAAGGCGGCATCTTTGCGATCAGTGTGCAACCGATTAAACCTTTCCATTTGTCACAACTCATTACCTACACATTTTGACGTTGCAAATAATAGTAGTTCTTTAGTTGATTACACATTAATGAGTAATCCAGCAAATTTGCAGTTTTCGTCTCAAGTACAATGTCCTTCTATGTCACACCATTCTTTGATATATGGTTCGCTGTATTTGTCTACTCAATATGAAGACACTTTTGTAGATTACCGAGATTACAAACACATTGACTGGGATGGTATTTATAGCTACTTGTTACATTTCGATTTTGCACCTCTTTATGAATCTTCAGACGTAGATTCTAAAACTCTTGTTTTTAATTTTCTCATTTCTGAGCTTTTATCTTTTGTGCCCACAGTTAGGCGTAAAATTGAGTCTATTTCAGATACTAGATACGCACACGCTGTCTTGATGATAAGTTTGAAATGCCGGATGTTAATGTTAATGATAATAATGAACATTTTCTATGCAACACTCCAGCTACTTCTGTTAATAGAAACATGCCCGACCCTGTTAATGTTGATAGTTTTTTTCATTTGATTGTGTATACGAGTGTGACATTTTTCCTACAATGTGGAAAACGGCTCGGGTTGTGCCTATACCGAAAGTAAGAGGCTCATGTAGAATTGATGACTTAAGGCCTATAAGCATATTGCCAGCAATTTCAAAAATAGTTGAGCACATAATGCATAATGCAATAATTAATTTTGTGAATGATGCAGGTATGATCACTGATTATCAGTATGGGTTCAGACGTGGGTTTAGTACTACTAGTCATTTGTTACATTTAACGGATTCTATCAGAAAGACACTTAATGGGGG
Source organism: Hydrotaea diabolus (assembly GCA_963513945.1). NCBI lineage: Eukaryota > Metazoa > Arthropoda > Insecta > Diptera > Muscidae > Hydrotaea > Hydrotaea diabolus. Next base: position 19,827,893 of record OY740717.1, read on the forward strand.
CGAATATGGAGTACTTGTTGGCTTAGATTTGTCAAAAGCTTTTGACAGGATTGACCATTTGAATCTTATTTCTAAACTAAAACACTTCTTTAATTTTTCAGTCACTGCGTGCAGATTTATTTCTTCATATTTATCTGGACGCTCCCAATTTGTCGTTTTGGATGGCATGACCTCTGATATACGTCCTGTTCCATGCGGGGTTCCACAGGGATCTGTATTAGGACCCTTAATGTTTATTTTATATGTCAACGACATGGCAAACTCGATTGTTGCTCATAACAGTACACCCTTTTTCTATGCTGATGATATACATATATTTTTTAAAAGTGATTCGTTTAATTCCTTGGAAACAATAGTTAATTCATGTATGGCTACAAAACAACAATCTTTGTATTAATACTAACAAGAGCAAAACGTTGCTTTTTGGTTCTATACAGAATGGCCAGAATAGCATTGTTTTTAATATTAATAACACACCAATTGAAATTGTAGATGAGATGAAGTGCCTTGGAGTTATTATTGATGGTCATCTTGATTTCTCAAGCCATATTAATTCTTTATTTTCGAAAGTATTCTTCTTGATACGACGGTTACATTCTACTAACTTATATTTGCCTAGGTTTATTAAACAAAGGGTAGCCTATGCCTCATTATTTTCTCAAATAAACTATTGTATTGAAGTTGTGTCTGGTACTTCTTCAGGCAATATTGATAAAATTGAGCGTATTCTTAAAACGATTGTTAGGTATGTATATAGACTTCGCCGTTTTGATCACATCTCTGAGCATGTTATACAGTTTTTAGGGTCTCCATTTAAAAATTTCATTGATCTTCGCATCATTCAATCTTTTTATAAATTAATTGTTTCAAATTCACCGCCAGGGTTACGAAATGAGTTTGTATTTAGCAGATCTGTAAGAAATCCGCAACTGTTTATACCGCGCATTGCTACGTCATGTATGAAAAGTCATTTGTCGTAAGAGTTGCCAGAATTTGGAACCATCTTCCAATGTGTTTGCGAACTTTTTCCTTTTCAAACTATGTTTTTCGGCAGAAGTTTTTGGAGTACACGTTATCTATTCTTTCCTAGGACGTTTTTTTTCTTCTTATTTCTTCGTTGTTAACGGGCCCACTAATTGTTACCAATATTGTTTATATTTACATGTCGGCTGGGGAGCCTTTATTGGGATAAGTTAGTTAATATTAGTCTTGTTAAATTGAATTTTATTATATACAACTAGATTGTAAAAACTGTAATTGAATACACTTGTACTATGTAATATAGATTAATTGGCCTTATAGGCTTTGTATATTACAATGAAATAAATAAATTATAATTTAATAGGAATAAATTTCATCACCTATTTTTCTGCACCCAAAAAAAAGTGTTCCCTACCAGAGATATGCGCGTTTTATGAAAGTGATGGTACAGCAAAGATACACGTATTTAAATCTTTAAAATGGCTCTCCTGAACAAAATTGGTTTTTACCCTTAGGTCCCTTTCTATTTTGCGCGTCACATATATTAAATAAAATAAAAACATATACCAATTTGTACTTACCTATTCTGTTGTAAATTTATTTTCTACTTTTATTTGTTTACATAAAACAGCTGATTTCAAACATCTTTTCTCTCTATCATCGAACTGTCAAAATTTTCTCTCTCTGGCTCTCATTTACTGGACTTTTTGTGTAAACGAACACGATTCAGTAAAAATTTGCACAAATTTGCAAGTAAACGAACAGACTTATAAAATGAAGTGTAATGCAAACAGTTAACAAAATCAGCTGTTCATTGCAAATTTTTACTGGAAGCTGTTTGTTTACTTTTCGTGCTAATTTTAATAAAGAGAGTTAAATTGGCCTTACGCTCTCAAAAGTAGAAACTTGAAAATTTTTTACTGGGAAAGTAAACGAACACACTTTATCGTCTTGATGACATGCTTTTAATCACATCTTTGAATGGACCTAGAGACTATGCACCAATAATTTCTATTTCCCATATTTCCATTCTTGAAGGAAATCGAGATTTGGACAATTGAAAATATATTGCAATTAGAAATCCCACTTCATCATATCTTGACATTGTTTTTTATACACCACTCAATTAAAAGTTATTAATCAAACTAAGCCCTTGTGGGCTATATCTTGATTTAAATGCAATGATATGAACGAGTAATAAAAATCATTGAACAATAAAAACGTCAGAAATGTTAAAAGCACTAGCATATTAAAGAAACGAATGAAACGAAACTCAGGTACATTGAAGGGAGGCTATATTTAAACCTGAACCAATCGTAACGATTTTCAATAGTTTTTTTCTGTGTGAAAAACAACCCTACAAACCAAATTTCCTCGATTAGAGCCCAAATGGAGTACATTTGTATCGGTCTTATATCAAGTTTTAGACTAAAGACGATAAATTATATTTAGATCAATCTGGTCTGTTTTCAACAATGTTTACCTTGTGTGCAAAAGACTTCACAAACCAAATTTCGCTGAATTCTGATGTCCTTTGTCGCTTTTAGATCGGTTAGATCCAAAATCGGAAGAAACATTTGTATGGTAGCTATATCAATATTTTTACCGATCTGGTATGATTTCAGCATTGCTAATCCAATTGCTAATGCAAATCTCATTAATTTATCCGCTGTTAGATCGGTAATTTCCCAACTAGGTAGGACTATTTCGGTACAAATGAAAAGCCGGACTTAAAAAGTTTGTTCAATAATCTACCTTTAGAGTGTCACTACATGAGCTTCCTTTTACTTAGGTTGTATATGAACTCCTAATCGGACAACATTTCCTAAAACAAATTTTCTATTCCTACTAGTTTCGCGTTCACGGAAATTTAAAAAAAATACATCTTTTTTTGTTTGGAAAATTGAGCTAAATTGACTAATCGCTAGTTTTAGGAAAAATCAAAAAAACATTTTTTCATCATCATATTTTAGTGGCCTTGATCAAAATATTGATCGGAGACCCAATAAAATATAAGGTGATCCATCTAGAGGTACTTTTACAGAACAAAAAAAATATAAAAATTCAAATCAAGTGTGGAATCTTTATTGGTAACTTGAAAGGACATATTATAGTATTTATTTTTTGAATATAATTTGCTTCAAATGTTGGCCGCAACTACGCCTCAGGGTTTTCATTCTGAGGGTCCAATTTTGGATGACTCGTTCGAGCATTTCGACCGGTATGGCTTTAATGACACGCGTTATGTTGGCTTCCAAACCCTGAATCGTAGCTGGTTTGTCAGCATAGACTTTGGACTTTACGTAACCCCAAAAAAAATGTCTAAAGGTGTGATATCACTCGATCTAGGCGGCGAACTCATCTGACCAAAACGTGCAATTAGCTGCATTTCGAAATGACCTCTCAATAGATCCATTGTTTGAGCAGCTGTATGGCAAGTGGCACTTTCCAGTTAAAACCAAGTATCGTCAAGATTACGGGCTTCAATTTCAGGTAGCATAAAGATCGATATCATGGCGTGATAGCGAGCACCATTCACGGCTACGTTCCGGCCATCATCATTTTTGGAAAAATATGGACCGATGATTCTACTAGGCCATAAACCGCACCAAACCTTGGTTTTCTCTGGGTATAATGGCACCTCTTGAACCTCTTCTGGTTGCTCTTTAGCCCAAATGCGGCAATTTTGTTTATTGACTATGCCGTTGAGCCAGAAATGAGCCTAATCACTGACCAAAATTTTGGTCGAAAACAGTTTCTCACCGAACGCTCATTTCCATAATACAGTTGCCAACATTTGAAGGTTACGAGTATTATTTACAAAAAATAAATGCCATAAAATGTCCTTTCAAATTACCGATAAAGATTCCACACTTGATTTGAATTTTTATATTTTTTTTGTTCTGAAAAAATACTTCTTGATGGATCACCCTTCATCTAAATTTTGAAGAATTGCAAATGTAAACGCTACATATTTAATTGGAGAGTTTAAAAATGTCAAGAATTTTTATTTAAGTTGTGAACTGGTACATGGTACTTATAAGTATAAGATCTCCCGTGAGTTTGTTGAGACGTAATAAAATGATTAGCTAAAATGGTACGTACCGATAAATGCCTGGAAATTCCTGACATTTTTAGAAATTGTACGTATTTATAAAAAAAAAATAAAAATTTATTCAACGAAACAAATTTTTTCTAAAATTTGAGCAAGTAAAAAAACTAAGCACGACTCGTAGCTTAATTTATTGACGTTTGCTCCCCTTGCGGCCAAATTTCCGAAAATCCGACTCCAACTCGAGACTCTACAGCCGCGGATAAATTATTATTAGGTGGACTATTTAACACTTGAGCGGAATCTTAGGGCCCCCGCAGACTGCAGACTTTTTATCGGCCGATAGTTTAGTCGGGTTGGGCTGAAAGTGCGCACACCGAGCCAACTAAACAGTTTGTTTGGTGAACAGGGCGCAGACTATCCAACAGTCGGTCAACTATTCTCGAAATAGTTTGTAACTGATTGTAACCATACTGATTAAGAAGCCGACCAAACTATCGGCCGATAAAAAGTCTGCAGTCTGCGGGGGCCCTTAAAGGGATTAACTAACTGCATTAACTGTTTATGCTCTTAGTTGATAATACTCGTATGAGGAAACCCTGCTTTCATTATCCGTTGAACGTAGAAAATGGTTATACGAGTAAGTGCTAGGGTACTTTGCAAGTTCATGTACACCTCAAGCTGATCGATAGCGGAATCCACTACAAATCCACAGTTCTTTATCTTTGTTTTAATGTACTCTTTATTGAATTATTGTACCTATGTATAGATGTACGTTATCAAAATCATTTTATAAAATACTACAAAACAATATTACATATAATTTTTGTTGTTGTGTTTGCATTAAATGCTTATATTTCCTTTGTTTCCCTCTCTAACCACGCTAGAGTGAGTGTGTCATTTTCCTTCTTCAGCAGGGGCGACAGAGTCTGCCACACGAGACGGTGGTAGTCATTCAACAACTTTTTCTCCTCTTCCAATAGCAGTTCCTTGTTGATCATTTTTGTTTGCTTGGGACACATTGTAATTGTTTTGAATGTTAGTGCGCCACGGCCATTGAAGTCATGCTTTGCTGTGACTGCTGGAACGATTTGTACGATATCCTCAATGCGTATACCGAATTCCCCATCTTGATAGTAGCCCGGTTCGTTGGAGATGAACATGTTCTCCTGTAGGCCGGGATCGTCGGGCATAAGGCGAATTCCCACACCCATGGGACCTTCGTGAACGTTGAGGAAGTGGCCTACGCCGTGACCGGTGCCATGGCCATAGTCTAGACCCACATCCCAAAGAGCTTTTCTAGCCAATGTGTCCAGCACCTGACCTTTAACCTTTTTGGGAAAAATAGTAGAGCCCAAGGACAGTTGGCCCTTCAATACGCGGGTATATGTTTCTTTCTGGAATTCAGTAGGTTCGCCAAAATGCAAGGTGCGCGTGACATCAGTTGTACCGTCCTTATATTGAGCGCCAGAGTCACACAGGTAAATCTCCTTATCGTTTATGGGACGATTGGTTTCTTCGGCCGGATGATAGTGTATAACAGAGCCATTCGGACCCGATGAACTGATAGTGGCAAAACTAAGACCCATAAAATGGTCCTGTTTTGCTCGGAATTCTTCCAACTTTGTAGCGCCGGATATTTCATCCACATACCGTTTGTTTGCTATCATCTGTTCCAGCCATGCAAAGTACTGGCACAAGGCGACACCATCTCGAATATGAGAGTTAACAAATCCCTCCACTTCTGTGGAATTCTTAATGGCCTTGGCTACTGCAATGGGCGTAATTTCTTGGTAGCGACGTTTTTTCGGAATCAGTGCGTTGAGGTAGTAGCTTGAGCTGGGCGAGATCCAGATCTTGTCATCATCAGTACTTTCTGCGATGCGGCCTAGCTCTTCGCCAATAGCCAAGTAGTCGTATAAACTCAGCTCAATGCCGTTGTTGGTTAGATGATTTTTGAAATCACTCGGTAGTTTAGTGGAGTCTACGAAGAACATTAGTTTGTCGTGGGTGATGATCAAATACGAGAAAAATACCGGATTATAATCGATATCCGAGCCGCGTAAATTAAGGAACCAGGCAATCTCATCAAGAGCGCTAACCACCAAGGCGTTCGCTTTCTTTTCGGTCAACTGTTGTTTGATATGCAACCACTTGTCGGTCACTGTCTGTCCTGCGAAGGTTTTGCCCAGTGCTATGATGGGATTAGAGGTGATTTTTGGCTGATCGTCTCCCCAAACAATGTCCACTAAATTCTCCTCGACGGGTATAACGGTACAGTCAGAAGCGGCGAGCTCCTTCTCAATGGGTTTCCAAAGACGATAGGAAAACAATTTGGGATCAACACCAACCCGGCTTCCCTTTGGAAGGTTCGTTGCCAACCAATTTGCTACACTGGGAGTGGTAGGCAGACCATCTTTCATTAAATTCCAATTGGCATCCAGTTGCTTAAGTGCTTGCTGATAATACCGACCATCTGTCCAAAGCAAAGCCTTGTCATCGGTTATAACGGCGGTTCCTGCTGATCCATCGAAACCGCTAATAAAAGCTCTTCGCTCATCATGTTTGCAGATATACTCGCTTTGGTGAGCGTCTCCAGAAGGTACAATGTATGCGGCCAGAGACTCAGTCGGGCCGGGTGGCCGTTGCATCAGCTGGCGCAATTTCTGCAAACTCTCTGTTGTGTCCCTCATCCTTAGTATACGCACTGGTTGTTGGGCAGCGAGTAAACGTGTTAATGACACAGAATGGCTTTCACAAATGAAAATAATTTATATGTACTTGCGCTTCTATTCGCCTTATCCACAACACTTGAAACTTCTTTGTCCGGAACGAAGGTGATAAATTTTCGTGCTGATATCTTTGCGGTTCAATGGCAGTAAATCAAACTGCGATTACTGCTGACTCCACATATACAAGCAAACATATAACAAAATAATTAACAACAATTTTGGCAATGGGCCGAATAGACATTCGAATTATTAACGCAAAAGTTTTTGCGCTAACTTCGAATTAATTCTTGATATGATTTCGGCCAGATTTCAAAGTAATTTGGCTGAATTACAGATTGTTGGGCATGAGGAAATTAAAAAAAAATGTTGTCATTTTTAGAATGGTACGAGTATTTCGAAAAAAAATTATGAACAAGGATGTACGGGTACAGGAGGTCCTTGGGGCCTTAAAAATTATTGCACCCCCTTTAAGTGTGGTTACTCAAATGAAAGAAAGTTGCTCAAGGATGACAAAAATGCAAAGGCGTGGCTCCCTTGAGGAACTAAAAACAGACACATACATACGGAAACTATACGGAATTGTATAGAAATTACAAGCATGCAAATGGACGTTAGTTTTCACTTATTTTAGTAATTTAACTTAAATGCCGGTGACACAGATCAATAAAAGATGGCTATAAAGTCCCGAGTCCCTAGATTAAACCTGTAAGTCTTTTAGTCTGGCCGAACATTAAAATTACCCAATATTTAGACTCGCAGATAAATTTGCATGTACATACATAACGGGTGATCAAACTAGATATTTTTTCAAAAATACAAAAATTCAAATCAATTCTGGAATTGTTATTGAAATTCGAAAGACTAGTTTTTGCCATTTTTTTAAATATAATTTCCTTTAAATGATAGCTGCAATTGCTCCTCACACTGTCTATTTTTAGGGTCCAATTTTGGATGTCTCGTTCGAGTATTTCGACCAGTATGGCGTAATGTTGGCTTCCAAAACTGATTAGTAGTTGGTTTGTAAGCCTAGACTTTATGTAGCCCCAAAGAAATAAGTCTAAAGGTGCGATAACATACGACCTAGCTGCTCTTCGAAATGACCTCTCAATAGATCCATTGTTTGAACAGCTATGGTAAGTGGCACCATCCTGTTGAAGCCAAATGTCGGGCTTCAATTTCAGGTTGCAAAAAGTCTGATATCTTGGCGCGATAGAGAGCAACATTCACGGTTGCGTTCCGGCCATCATAATTTTTGAAAAAATATGGACCAATGATTTCACCAGCCCATAAACCGCACCAAACCGTGGTTTTCGCGGTGTAAGTCTTTTCATGATAAATTGCTAACAATACTGAAAAAAATTAAGTTTGACACAACTCAAATATAATTTGTGTAAAAAATCCTATTGAAAAAATTCCTCTAGAAAGATCACCCGTTAAAAATTTGAAAAAAATATGGACCGATGATAAACCGCATCAAACCGTGTTTTTCACGGTGTAAGTCTTTCCATGATGAAATAGCAAACCATACTGAAAAAAATAAAGTTTAACACAACACAATCAGTAAAAAAACACTACTAAAAAAAATGTCTCTAGATTGATCACCCGTTCTTTACCGCTTTGGCACTGTGCAACGCAAGCCCAGACGTCTATTAAGAAATATTTATTGGAGCCTAGCGGCTTCTTAATTACAGAAAATTTAAATAAATAAATTATCTATAAATATTAATGATCGTCATAAAATTCCAAAACGATTAAGACATGTCCGTCCATGCGATCACACGAATCAACCTAGGTTTCTAAAATTTTGCATGATGATGGTTATGTCTATAAGCTGTTTGGGATTGTAAATGGGCAAAATCGGCCTAGGTGAAGAATGTTTCTCATTGAGGGACCAAAGGCTCAAACTCATTAAAAAAATAGAAAAGAAGTGCAATTAAATTTGTGTTGCTGTTTTAGTACTTAGATTAAGAAACTATCTAGTATAACCCTATAAAGGCTAAGTCCAATAAAGATTTAAATTATTTTTCCGAAATGGTTTTTGCGAAATCGAGTACATCAGTGCTTCTTATAGACATGATCAAAATATTTACTTTCTTAACAAATGACTTTCCTGGCGTTTACACTGGATAGTTTTGCGAAGACAATAGCTATACATATAAACTTGTTTAAGGTCCAATTAGTCTTGACGGTAGGCAATCAGCTATTTGAGTTGGGGTTGCATTTTGCATGTGTTACTTTTACTGATAACTTTAAATGGATAAACAGAAAAAGCAGGAGGAAACGCTGAAAATAATTTCCCTGTTTCGGGAGTTGCTGTAGAATACGAAGAAGAAAGTATAACAAATGCGCCACCAGGTTGTGTTCGTTTCTTTTTAGCAGTTTCACCCAACACGTCCTATCAACGATTTTTCGTTCTTGAACTAAATGTATGTATGATTGATGTCAGTCAAATGTAAACAATATCAGAGCACGAACCGACACTATCGACGGTTGCTAAAAATTGTATTGTCTTCATAATTGTCTGGATGCCTACGTCACACAGTAAATTTTTCCCTATTTTGACAACTAATACATATTCTTAATTGACTTCTGCCAATTGTCTAGTGTAAACGCAGGGTTAACAATTGGGGTTTTGCTCTCTGGTTTAACTGATGGAGAATAAACACCACTAATATACATGTTACCATTAAATAATTTTGCATTTTCTGTTTAGCAAATTTTTTGCCTCTCTAATCGCCATTTGACGCAGTTTAAGAAGCAGTAATACAGTCAGCTGTTGCATACAGTGGCGGAAAAATGTCTACATACTATTTTCTAAAAATGCAAGTTTTTCTGATAAGAAACCGATAGACCGGCAAGAGAAATTACGACCCCCACGATCAATCCCATGACAGCCGGTTCTATGAACCGGATTGACCCGAAGAGCAAGGCCAAGGGCTGTCACCTTGGCACACAGTTGCCGCAACAACAACCACCCCCACGACAGCCGGTTTTGTGGACCGGATGGACCCGAAGAACAATTCTTCGGCCAAGGGCTGTCACCCCGGCACACAGTAGCCGCTACCACAACAACGACCCCCTGAAAATTTTTAACATTTAATTTGTTCTTATTGTCACAATAATACAGGCAGTGTTGACAATCGCCTGAATTTAGACTTTTTTCATTGTATTTGTAAGCGAAACTGTCATGTGTCCTATTACAAATATGAAATGACATTTGAGTTTCACCTTTCGCTTACCGTTTTAAACAGCTACTCTGACTGCTTTGCAGGTACAAACGAGATAATAACAGTAAATAAATAGTTCGCTGTACTGTCAATGTCACTTGAAAGAAAGTACCAAAAATAAAATATATGCGAATGTTTTATGATTGTTGTGCATGTTTAATATAGAATTTAAGTTTCACAAAAATCAAAGATTGTTTTTTTTTTCAAATATGTTTTTGTCTTGTTTACATTTATTCGGTCTTTTATCATTATTATGACTTGAACAATTTTTTTCTGGTTCGAGATCTTTTTGTTTCTTTTAAATTTGATAGTTAAGTGAGCAAAAATTGTAAATAACACAATTGCAAAACTCGACCTTCTTTATTGTTCCATTAATATCGAAGATTAACACAGATAAGGCCAATTTAATGATTTTATTTAGAAATTTAAGAACGACTTATAGATTTTAAATGCAAAAACTCTTTATCCGCTAATCAAGATTTATGTTTAAAAACAAATTTAAACCGATGCGTTTTACTGTATAAAACAAAAAATTACGAATGATAACCAAAACAGAAGAAAACAAAGACATTCAATTTGTAAGGACGCAAAAAACTAATACTGGTGAACATATTTTATTTTTTGAAACAATTTTGAAACTTTCGAACTTTTTGAAACATTCAAAACATATAAATTTAAAACTAAAAAGGTGTGTAATAAAATCAAGGCCGAACTTACGTTAAAGGTTGCATTAAAAATCTTGGCAGCGTTCTAGTAGAATGGACACCGTTCGCCAAATTTAATCTAAATTTTATACCTAGCACCAAACTCTGAGGAACACTGATAGAGTAATGTAAAGAGGAAGATTTTTCATTGTACGTACATCGATTGAAGATTTTTACAGCGGGTAGAGAAATAACCAGTGTGAATCGATTTCCTACGAAAAGTGCAAATTTGAGTTGGTGTTCTTTTGTTGATATATCTCTTCGAAACTGCTCATCAATATATCGCCGTTATGCTGTGGGAAATAAGTGCCTTTGAGATGGTGTCCAAAATGTAACATCTATTTTTCGAAACTATTACCTATTACAAATTTTTGTGTTTAAATACCCACTATACAATAGTCGGTACCCTACGTGAATTGATTAACTCCATCTCAAATATATTTTTTTGTTTAAAGAAAAAACATTTAATAAAAACCAAATTAGACCACACACTCCTTAAGATCATTTTTCCCCTACGGATACAACATATAACCGCTAGACGGCCCTAAGCAAACTTTCATTTGTTATCTTAACAGGCGTGCGTCCCATTCAACCTTAGCTAGACTTTTAATGAAATGCATCCTTTCCACATCATTAAAACATAAATATTTAAACGTTACATTAAGGAACAAACGTAGACTTCATCAGTGTCTTAGAGAGCCGTGCGCGATTTAATTCTTATACTCACGGACCCTGACCTACTGTTTAAATCCGGCTCCGAACGGCAACTTCATCATGTATAAAAGCTTTTGCATGGCTTAGATATAAATCTCTTATTGTAAAACCCCGACTCTGAAACATTTTAAATATCTAACCCGAACTTTAATAAGAGTTTACTTGTGCGATAGCCGTAAGCGCTAACTATCGCACCACGGTGGCTCATAATCATAATACAGTAATTTAATGAAATATCCATTTTTTCTGTTATAAAAAAGTCTATTTGAAAGGGTAAACGACATTGAATTAAAAAAAAATATTCTTTCGCGGCATATCCGAAAAATATAAGTTTAAACGACAGAAACTCTATCTCGGTCGATTTCACTTACATAGCGAAAAAACTAGTCTTCATGTTTCTAAATATAATTTATTTCAAAATCTTTTTTCGCTAAAATGTGCTTGCTTTTAAAAATACATGCATCAAATTTCAAATTTGTACATAAAAAGCCTGTTGCATTAAAAATCGTCTTAAAACTTACAAAAATATAAACAAGAAAAATGCAAATAATAATTAAGTGTATAACTAATTCCGAAATTACTTAATTGGCTTAGTATAAACTAGTTTTCTTCATGATACGCAGAAATTCATCTTGATTCACTTCTCCATCATTATCGAGATCGGCCTCATCAATCATTTCACGCAATTCCTCATCGGTAAGTGTCTCACCTAGCTCACGGGCCACACGCTTCAGATTCTTAAACGATATCTTGCCCGTATCGTCGTCGTCGAATAAACGGAATGCTTTAAGTATTTCCTCTTTGGTATCTTTTTCTGCCATTTTCATTGTCATCAAATGAAGAAAATCATTGAAACTAATACGTCCCGTGCCATCCTTGTCGATTTCGGCAATCATGCGTTTGATTTCTTCCTTTTTGGGCTCGAAGCCTAAAGCCCTTATGGCCACCTTAAGTTCTTTCACCTCGATAAAACCGGTACAATCGACATCAAAGAGATCGAAGGCCTCCTTAATATCCGCCTTTTGAGCATCGGACAGCTCAAATTTGGGACCAGACTTTTTACGTCCAGTGCTAACACCCACAGCTGTTGTTGTGCCACGCTTAGTAGCGGCAGTGGGCTCTTTAGTCGATGTTCGTTCCATGCTGTCCATTGTTTTGAAAGCAAAAATTTAAACTATTATTGAATTTGTTGTTGTGATATTGACAAAAGACACAAAGCTCACCTTTTGTTTTATTTATAACTAATAAATAGACACGGTTGCTCAGCCCGTTCGCTTCGTACGTAGTATATTAGAGAAGACAGTAGACCGTATCCTTGGTCACCTCCGTTCCGTGTTGATTTTATGTAATGTCTGTTATGTGTGCAGTTTATCGCCTTTTTATATGGTATCGAATTTTTAATGAATTTTGTTTGTTCATTCGGTGGTTCCTTTTTTTGTACCAGCTGACTGAATTTTCATTTCAACCACCCACCCTTAACGCTGTTGTTGTCGTGTATTCGTTGGAATGATATTTTGTAGTGGTCGAGTGCGTATGTTTGCCACATGCGATGTGCTAAAGTGAACAGGTTGGCCGCTGTTCCTATTTTTAGTTCGTAGCCAGTAGTCCTTTTGAGAAGGATTCAACAGCTTATACAGTGAGAGAGGGAGAGAGAGTTGTACTATAACATTACTGTTAACGGAGAATTAGTCAAACAAACGTAACGTTGCGTATATCTTAACGTTGCGTTGATTGATGAATGATGTCACATGTGTTACGTAGCAGTGGCTTATTTTCGATAACATTTAGGCAACTTTTAAATTTTTACATTTAGGCAATTTTTAAACTGACGGATAATTGCGATAACAATTTCTAATGTAAGCGTAGACTTATAACCTAAAACTATTTCGTTTAGTGTAACATAACTATTCGGATTGTACCGCAGATACCTAATGCTGCGAATATTCTAACAACCGAAAAACCTATATATACTCGTATCACGTAGGAAACGCTTTAAAATAAGGAGACAATGTACTATGGCGATTTTCTGTGTCGACTTCAGGAAGAAAAAATCTTTCATGAAACCACTAGTCAAAACGTCGTTAAGTTCGGCCAATCCGAACCATTTAAAACCTCCACGCAAAATAAAGTGATCCGTTCTTTGAAACCCTTTGGCCCGTGAGTCATAACCTAATCTCAGCCAATTTGCTTGAATTTGTGCACCAATATGTCGATATTGACAATTGATCGCCCGTTTTGATCACGTTTTTTTGGGGGGTTTATAATTTAAAATATTTTGTAGAAGGACAATGGTAGAAATGGATACTGTTACCCAACTTACAGTACAAATTTTTACCATTGTCCGTCTACAAAATGTTTAATATTGTTAAGCAAATGCACAAAAAAGTGTACTTTTTACCGCGGTACCTTCAGTCCCTTAAAGGGTACATTTTTCCCTCTCGGCCTCAAACAGCTTATTTATATACCCAGAACCCATAATGATGCAAAATATCAGTTTAATTTGTTTGTTTAGGGCTTTCAGCATTCACACAGACTTGCATTGCTAGATCGTTTGTAATCTAACAAAGATCTATAATATACTTATACCTATATACCATTGGCGGAGTGTGTTGGGTTGCTAAAAAAATCTGGCAACTCTATAACGGAGCACACTTTTGACGTTCGCATTAGCATCGTGACATTGCATTTTTTCTCAATTTAAGTATTTTGTTTAAAGTTAAGTTTTATATTAAATTGGAATTAAATAAATAAATCATTTAATTACCAAATACCATTTCAGAATTCGAGTTGGTTTGGTTTAGTGATTCAGGGCAGATGTAAACCATTGGTTCGTTTAAAATGGTGTTTAGGTACTCTTAAGCCGGTTCTGGTTCGGTAAAATGGTTCAAAAATCATAGGAACAAAAATATGTTGTTAATAATTTATTTTTATTAAAAACAACACATGTAATTTTAACTAAGACTAAAAAAGTTTGGTACTCTTATAAATTTTAAAGTAAAATGCTCATAGATGCTTATTTATGTAAATAAATCTAAGGGTGTATAGATTTTTTTTCACGAAAACCGGACCGCGTTTTTTTTGTTAATTTTTTGCTCTTTTTGCCTCGGTTCGGCATTTTCTTCTAATAGTGGTTCGGCTCACAAAAAGAAGGGACATGGTTCGGTTCATTACCGGTTCGGTTTTCATCCCTGTCTTTGATATATTAGAGATGTGGGTTTTGTTTTCTTACATTACCGATAAATAGGCGTGATGTAGGCGGGTGATGTATGAGGAATGAAAAATGTTGTATACCATCCACCAGCGTGCATAGGATTTAAAATAAAAAGAATAACTGAATCCCGGCACGATGTGCCGCTACAATAACCGATGCCTTTGCGATATTTTCTACGATTTTTATGCAATTTATTTTATTTGAGTGAAAGCGACTGTCTAGACTGACCCCATGACGTGAGTTTTGGTCTGTAAAGTACTTGTCAGAATTGTCTCTAAAAATCTATTTAAACGTATCAGATGAGTCGACACCTACGTTACGGTTTTACTAACGATGCCACCAAACTACAGTAACCATTGCCTTTGCGATATTTTCTACGATTTTTATGCAGTTTATTTTATTTGAGTGAAAGCGACTGGCTAGACTGACCCCATGACGTGAGTTTTGGTCTGTAAAGTACTTGTCAGAATTGTCTCTAAAAATTTATTTAAACGTATCAGATGAGTCGACACCTACGTTACGGTTTTACTAACGATGCCACCATAATGTTTTTGCCGAACCGTTAGTCAAACAAGTAACGTATCAGCTGATTCGGTGTGAAATCTTCTAAAGAAATATAAGGTCTGTTCCTGTATTTTTTATTAGTAAAAGTAGTAAAAGAGAGTTTGATTAATACAAGTTCTCTCAGACGGGTTTGTAGTAAAAGTGGTAAATACAGTGATAATAATACAAGAAAAAGGTCTGTTCCTGGTTTTTTATGAGTAAAAGAGAGTTTGATTAATACAAGTTCTCCCAGACGGGTTTGTAGTAAAAGTGGTAAAAACAGTGATAATAATGCAAGAAAAAGACTTAGTAGACATGTTCCTGTTCTTTTTAACTAGTTAATGTAGTAAGAGTTTTACCGAAAGATCTCTCAGAGAAGAAAATATAAAAAAGCACGGAAACAGTAAACGCGATAAAACCAGTAACAATTGTACAGAAAAAATACGTGAAAAGACTTGTTGTAAAATTGGAAAAAGCCATACGCGTCTAAAAGTGATAAATTGAAAATATTTTTAAATTAAAAGAACAAAATTATTAATAATTGATTTCTTTGTTTCCATTCTAGATTGAAATAAAACTACATTATTATTTGTTTTTTTTAAAGAACTTAAACATCTGACATCAGTTGTTCACAATTTACTACTATTGCACAGCAAAATTTTTTTTCGAGAAAAAGTAATAGCAAAGAAATAGTAGTAAAAACTAGTACGTACGTAAAAGGTAGACTTAAAATTGGTAAAAGTAATAAATAGGTGACAAAAAGTAATAAAAGTTTATTTTTTATTTTTAGAAATTTAATGTGAAACTAATTTCTTTCTATTCTAGATTAAAATAAAACTACTTTATTCTTTGGCTTTAAAAAAACAGCTGACATTAGTTGATTACGATTAACTACTTTTACACTAAAACATTTTTTAAGAAAAATTAGTTAAAGAGAACAAAATATTTTTCTTTTCTCTCTTTAATTAACTAAAACGTTTACTAGTTTTCGGAGTAGGGGAACATTTTTTTTTGGTGAAATAGTAGTAAGAAGTAGTACGTACGGGAACAGACTTATAGCAAAACCTGAGCGACAGGTTTAAAGAGATGTTTTTAAATAAATTTCTTTCTCTTTATGGAGGGTTGCCAAGATAAATTGTAGAATATTTAAACCTCTAAATTTGCAAGCTCTAAAATTAAGCCAGCTTTCACATAAAGAGAAATGCTCGTTTGATATAATAAGTGTTCGTTTACTTGCAAATTTGTCCAATTTACTATATATATGGTTGATTCTGAGATTATGGGCCACGTTGTTGTCCTTGGTTGTTTCAAGCGTGAAAAATAAAATATATTATACTTTATTATTTACTATACAATAAATCTTGATAGGACCTTTAAAGTCGTTAAAATTGTTTTTTAAAAAAACTATTTGTTCTTCAAATATCATTACCCTGGTTGTCCCTAGCACTACTTTCATTTGAAATTTTCTCAATTTTTTACAAAAATATTAATTATTTTTTTAATAAAACCAATCCATAATAAAAGATAATATTCAATTTATTTTGTTGCTATTAACGATTATAATTTTTTATTCAATTTATATTTTTATGGATGTTTATTTTCTGTCCCTGAAAATACGCAGTGTTCCCCTATAAAATAATAATAATAACTAATATTCGCTAAAATTCAAATTCCAAACCAATTCTGATTTCAAGCAACTCAAATATGATTGAACATTACTTGAAGTGGGTGCTCATCTAATAATTTTTTCGTCAGTCTTATTAAAATTAAGTAAGTCGTGTTTTGTCACCCGTTACGAACGTTCACACTTAAGTTAGTCATTCCCCTGTGCTGTTTTTTAAAAAGATAATTAATACTTTTTATAATTTTGCAAGTGTTTTTTGTGTTTATTGCAAGTATAAGTATAAACTTCCAGCCCAAGTCAATTTTGTAAGGGGTTTTGTATAAATTCATCATTCCCCTGCCAAAATTTTTCACAGGGGAATGACGATTAACAGATTTTTTTCTTTCATTATTTTTACAAAAGAACTGAATTAAAATGAATTTGTTGATTTTAAACAAAAATATACTATATATTTTATTTTCTTCTTATATTCTTCTTCATTTCTCTGTTCAATGAATCATTACCCTGGAGGTCATATTTTTAAATTCTTGCATGATTCCGCTAAAAATTTAAATTTTGATGTGTACCTTTTAAATATGACTAGTCTTTCTTAGAACTAAGACATCTACCTGAATTAAATATTAAATTCTGCAAAAAATCGAACGCCAAAAATGATGTCGAAATTGGTCCATAATCTCAGAATCTCCCATATGTTAATCACTGAAATTAGAAAGAAAAAAGTTTTCTTTTGCTCTTTTTTTATTACAAATCTTAACACTTTAAAATTCAAAATAAAACGGAATGTAATGCAAACAGTAAACAAAATCAGCTGTTTCATTGCAAATTTTGACTGGAAGCTGTTCGTTTACTTTTCTTGCAAATTTTAATAAATAAAGTAAAATTGGCCTTACGCTCTCAAAAGAAGAAACTTGCAAATTTTTACTGGGAAAGTAAACAAACACACTTAATACAAAGCAAACAAAACTTGCAGTTGAGAAATTCCGTTTAGGATTTTTTTTTGGTGAAACGAAACAGCATCGGAATTTGCAACTATTACAGCGATTATTTATGACTTGCAGAGGAGACTGTTTTCTGCTATCTGCAACGGAAATTAATGTTCTGATTATTGTTTGCTCAAGGAATTTTTGATATTTGCATATAATTGGTTTTCAGTTTGCTGATATAAACAACTCTCTGATTTAATAGGGAGAAGTTAAAAAAAAAATAATGAAATAAATAAGAAATATTGACAGACGAAAAAATATAAAAGTATTTAATTATTATGTATAAATGTTGGAGTTGCAATTAGAAAGCTACGTGTAAAAGAGGGTACTCTTAAGACCACAAACTCACTAGGAATTGTACCACCAATTCTGCTTTGGTCTTCGGCAATTCTTCTGTTGAACGCCAACTTCGGTAAATCCTAACGACATAGCCCAATATGTCCGATAAAATTTCCATTTCAAAAAATGTTGTAAGCAGCCAAGAGAACACGGTAATAAAGGTTAAAACGGATGCAATTCCACGTAAATCTGAAAAATATTTTAGAACAATTGTGTACATAAATATATATGTGGCAGCGCATAGAGAAAGGGACCTAAGGGTAAAAAAAAATCAATTTTCATTTCTTTTCTTGATGTGGACAACATCTGAAATTATTATCACGACAATGCGAGCTCTCACAGATCAGGTGAAACGATAAGCTATTTGACCACTCAAGATGTCGAATTGATGGGCCATCCACCGTACAGCCCTCATTTGGAACCCAATGACTTATTTTTATTCCCTATCATCAAGAAAAAAATGCGTGGTCAACGTTTTTCATCGCCTGAAGCAGCTGTTGAAACGTTCAAAAATCATGTTTTGGAGGTGTCTCAATCGGAGTGGAAAAATGCTTCAAAAATTCGTTTGTGCTCATGCAAAAGTGTATTGATCTTGAAGGAGAATATTTTGAAAAACAATTAAAACCATTTTCAATGAAAAATTATTGTGTTTTTATTGCCGGACCCGATATATAAATAGCAATTTCACGAATGGATAAAAGTACTCCGGCACTAAAAATCTTCGACGGCGAGATCGCCGTGAAAAATCAAAGTCCAAGAAGACATAAGGAATAATAGTATAACCTACTGGAACGAAACTCTTGAATATCTGATCATATGACGGATAAAGACATGACAAGGTTGTGAAAAGCCACATAAGTAAGTTTTAAATGATAATTTTTTACTGAAAATAATGATTTTTCGATTAATGTCATTATTTTTTTTAGATAATGGCAGAAGACGGTACATAAATGTCGATTATCAACAAAGGATCACTATATGGAGGCTGTATCAACATAAAAGGCTTGTTCTATTGATACTCGCTTATTAAACGAGTAAGTGCTTGCTTAAGCGATAACTTCAAAACTTTAAGAGAATTTTTCAAAAAAAAAAAATTATATACAGAACTGGTTAGCTTTTTAGAAAAAAGTTGTTTAAAAATACCATAAGCGAGTCATAATCGAGCTTGTTAAGGGTTTTTCTTGAATGACTTTCTTCTTAAAAATGTCAATTTTTTAAAACAATCGGGTTTTAACTCAAATTGTCTTATTGTTTTCCGTATCGGTATCGGGTTGGCGACCTCAAAAGCGAGTTGCCAATAGAACACGCCAAAGTATCAGTGTTAATTCAATAAAGAATCCAACTATGAACGGAAAAACATGTACCCCTCGCTATATTCATGCCGAACGCCTCGGAGCTTACCGGTATAGTATTTTAGTTTTGGATTCGCCAACGAATAGATCCTTTTGTTCGATTGTAATGGTGGCTGCATCAATTCCTTTTGTTCCATTGGCTCATAAAAGTTGTTGCACATTTTTGGTATACGAGATTGTAAAGCTTTGGATGATAGACTTAGCGATAAGGGCTCGGCATCGGTTTGTGTTTCAACCGTGATATTGTTCACGGCCCTTGGGAGAGGGAAATGCTCTTGCAATACTTTCTCGTCATTATTGCGTGGAGTAAATGCCAAACGAACTTTGTGGGACAAATGTCGTCGAGCGGGCTGGTAGCGTTAAAATATATATTTTTTTTAATTTTAAATCCTCATTAGATTATGCTTATCCCTTACCCTAGATATTTTAATTTGCTTTGCAGTATTCTCTTTAGCAGAAGATTTGTGATTGGACGACGGTCGTTTGTGTGTTGACGATTGGCGGTCACTTTTTGACAAAATCACCGTCGAACTGCGATCGTGTAACGTAAAGGGTTTCAAACTTGTGCCCATCGCAACCTCCTGATCCAGTGGTATATAATGTTTCTCACCAGTTCCAGTAACTACAAAGGCACGTGGACCTTCTTCAGGTATCAGATTTCTAAGAAAAAAATTATTGGTATTAACTAAATCACAACATGAAACTGGCTAAAACCCTTACGATTCTTCTATGAAATTTGTTTTTGAAAAATTACTACAAATTGTGAAGGGGCCCCTTTTTTCCACGTCAGCATTGGGGCGCGGACTGCACTGCATTGGTTTTATTGGGGAATCTTCGTTTATAAAACAGGCCGCTGTTTTTCTTTGAGAGCTGAAAAAAATAATGTTATTTTAGAGATTTATTGCTGGCGTCGATTTAACTTACTTGGATTTGTGGAACATTATGGAAGGACGTATCAAAATAAAATGAAAGTACGTTTTCAAAAATGACAATTTTATTTTTTCTTTCAATAGATTCATAACAAAATTTATTGTCACCGTTGTAGGTGACACTATTAGGAACCCACCTAAATAGGACTCAAAACTCAAAAAATTTGTAATTACGATATATGTAATATTTTTACGGTCTGGCTGAAATAGGAAAACTTACAAAAACTACAAATATTTGACGCAATCTTTCGGACACACGTCCACCCTGTACGTGTGTCCGCAATTTAAAATTTTAAATTTGAATCGGCTGTAAAAATATTCAAATTTCTTGTTTTATTAGAATTTGCCCTAACGATGATGAAAAAATATTGTTACTTTTGGTCGTCGCCGAAAATCGGAAGAATATCCATCACATGAAAAAATTAGATTAATTTGACTAACATTTTCGAACTATAAAAAAATTCGAATTTTAAATACATGTATTTTTACTTTTAATAAAAACGAAAATAATTTATAATCAGCAATAACAGAAAATTTAAACGAAAATTTTATTTTGTGGTGAATTTTGTTTGGTCGTTTTAAGTGGATTTTGCATTGGACTCTTCTTATGGGTTAGCGATTGAGGGCATTCATGACACAAATTTGTATTTGGACTCCCTTAACGGTTGAAGATAGAGGTTGGATTCGTTCTGAGAAACTGTTGGAATTGCAGAAATATTGGGAGTTGGTTTTACATTTAACTCCTCTAGGACCACTTTTGGGGCAGTTAAAGCGGTGGGAGCAAAATTTTTTGTAGGGGACCCCCTTAGGGGGTGAAGATAGGGTAGTTATGTTTGAACAATTTTTGGGAGGGAAAAATTAATGGGGGTCGGTCATACATTTTACCCCTCTAGGTGCGACTCCTATCCATCTTACGACCTTTGACCTCTATGAGCAGTCACTTGCCCCGATCCCGCCTCCCCCATTTTGTTGGCCCATTCATTTTTTTTCCAAACCCCACAAAATAAGGGGGTGAGCCGTATCAAAATCGAAAACTCGTGCACTTGAGCATGGCGCGGTAACGCTCACCGTTGACGGTAACGGCGCTCCTTGCTCATTTTCGAAAAAATGGCCAAATGATGCCGCCAGCACAAAATCCACACCAAACAGTGACACGTCGTGGCTTCTCAATAGTTACATGTGGGTTCTCTGAACCCCATATGCGGCAATTTTACTTCTTGACATAGCCACCGAGATAAAAATGAGCTTCATTTTTTAGTTAAATTCTTCATCTCCTGCCAAACAGTCTTTAGCCCATTGGACGAAGCCAAAACGCATCGGATGATGTTCCATTATTAAATGACAAACTTCAACCTCTCCAATAAAACCAAAAATTTGAAAAAATATCAGTACTTTTTTTTACAGCCGATTCAAATTTTAAATGGACCACACTTTATATTATCGATCGTTGTTAAATTCTAAAACAAAGTAATCATTCCGCCTCACTTTCTTAATCTTGAAATATTTTTATTAATACTTTTATTTAATTTAATTGGTACTTATACGTTAACCACAAATATAAGGTTAACTTAGTGACAAATAATAGGATTCCTAGCCAAGCCCCTTTCTGGTAGCTCCGCACCAATGGCACTGTTTTAGTACAGATTAGAGCCCACATTACCGAGCGCATGGAATTCGCATAAACTATGAACTCCCTTATATTTTTATAATGGCTTCATAAAGGTGTACGAAAATATTAAATAGTGACACGCCCCATTCTGGTACCTCTAGTGCAAGTGCTCTATTCCGCTTACTTTTGGTATTGGCATAATAATTTTGAAACTATTCATACGATTCTGCTGAAAAGTAAAGGGTCATTCATCTAGAAGTATTTTTTCAGAAGAAAAAACAATATATAAAATTTCAAATCAAGCGTCGGTATCAAGTGTCATTGGTAATTTGAAAGAACATTTTATGGCATTTATTTTTTGAAAATAATTGCCTTCAAATGTGGGCAACTGTATTATGGAAATGAGAAGATCCGTTGTTTTCGACCAAAATTTTGTTCAGAGATGAGGCCCATTTCTGACTCAACGGTAAAGTCAATAAACAAAATTGCCGCATTTGGGATGAAGAGCAATAATAAGAGGTTCAAGAGGTGTCATTATACCCAGAGAAAACCACGGTTTGGTGCAGTTTATACGCTGGTGGAATCATCGGTGCATATTTTTTCAAAAAAATGATAATGGCCGGAACGTAACCGTGAATGGTGCTCGCTATCGCGCCATAATATCGATCTTTATGCTAGCTGAAATTGAAGCCCGTAATCTTGACGACACTTGGTTTCAACAGGACGGTGCCACTTGCCATACAGCTGCTCAAACAATGGATCTATTGAGAGGTTATTTCGAAAGGCAGCTAATTTCACGGTTGGACAGGTGAGTTGGCCGCCTAGATCGAGTGATAAAGTCCAAAGTCTATGCTGACAAACCAGCTACGATTCAGGTTTTGGAATCCAACATTACGCTTGTCATTAACGCCGTACCGTTCGAAATGCTCGAACGAGTCATCCAAAATTGGACCCTCAAAATGGAAACCCTGAGGCGTAGTTGCGGACAACATTTAAAGGAAATTATATTCAAAAAAATAAATGTCATAAAATGTCCTTTCAAAATAACCAATAAAGATTCCACATTTGATTTGGATTTTTATAGTTTTTTGTTTTGAAAAAATACCTCTAGATGGATCACCCTTCGTAACTTATTACCATTTGCATAAACAGGTAAAGAAACCTCATTGCCTCATACCCTAATAAAAAGTAGGCTAGCTAATAAAAAATTGTAGCCTTATTTACGAACCTTCTTGTACCACCTTCACAAACGATACTTTTCGAGCTTAGGTTGAAATCCTCAATTTTTTTCCTTATGCATGAGTTTCGCTTGAATTTTGTAAAGTATCGGATAGAAGTGGATGCCGCATCCCATTCAAGTAGCTTCCACAAACGAGATTGCAATAAAATCGATACTCTTCAGGCAATGCAGGATGGAACGAAGGAAAATTTAAAATCCATTAATGGGTTAGGGTAGGGGTAAAATATGTAAGTCGGATCATCCCAATAAAACTTGTTTTGTAGAAATTTGAAAAAAATTTTAGTTTTTAATTATAATCGTATTTAGTACATTTTTACTAAAAACTTTTTTAACCTTTTCGTTAAAACTTAAAAATGCACAAGAAGAAAAAACTAACTTCAAACTTAACGTTTATGTGGGACCCAACTACGAGGGTTGCTATTTATATTTCGGCTCCGGCAATAAAAACACAATAATTTATCATTGGAAATGGTTTTATCGTTTTTCAAAATATTCTCCTTTGAGATCAATAATACACTTTTGCATGTGCACAAACCAATTTTCGAAGCAACATGATTTTTGAACGTTTCAACAGCTGCTTCGGGCGATGAAAAACGTTGACCACGCATTGCTAGGGAATAAGAAGAAGTCATTGCGTGCCAAACCAGGGCTGTAAGGTGGATTACCCATCAATTCGACATATTGAGTGGTCAAATAGCTCAACGTTTCTGCTAATGTGTGAGGGCTCGCATTGTCCTGATGCAAAATCCGTCTTCTCTTATTATCTTTCTTCATTTCTTCAAACACTGTTGGCAAACAGATGGTAGTATTCCACTCATAATTGACAGTCCTACGTTCCAATAAAGGCACAGTGGCAACTTGGCCAGTTATACCGAAAAAAACGTAATCATTTGCTTCGATGTACTTCTTCCACGAACAACTTTTGTTGAATTCGGCTCGTCTTGAAAGAAAGGACGATTGCTGTTTTGTTTTGGGTTCATATGCATAGATCCATGATTCTTCACCTGTGACAATGTCATATACTGCCTTTGAGCTACCGCAGTTATACTTTTTCAACATCTCTTTGCACCAATCGATACGAGCCTTTTTTTGAGAATTCGTAAAATTATGTGGGGTCCAACGTGAACAATTTTTTTCACGGCCAAATGAACATGCAATATCTTATTGATGCTTGTCATTCTAATGCCCAAGAATGCCTTAATCTCACGGTATGTCACATGTCGGTCTTGCTTAATCAGTTCACGCACAGCATCGATGGTTTCTGGCAAAGTGACCGAAGTTTGACGTCCTTTACGAAATTCATCCTGGAGCGAACGGCGTTCGAAACTGAACTCTTGTTACCAGCGATTAACAGTGGTTTTTGATGGTGCTTCATCGCCAAATGTCAAAACAAGTTGATTTAAACACTCTTGTCTCGATAACCCACCCCAAAAATCGTAAAAAATTATCGCACGAAAATGTTCACGGGATAATTCCATTTTTTGACTGAGATGAATTTTTCAACACACTGTAAACAAAACAATTCGCCCTCAAATGACAAAACGTTCTGAGTGAAGTTATGCTTAAAATTGTCAAAGTTTTCAATGGAAGTTCCAGTTTGCATCTGGGAACACTAGTATTGCCAGGACCCGAAATATAAATAGCAACTCTCGTATACCATTATATTGCATTTTCAGAAAGTCGCTAGATGCCGATTTATAGTTTTATACTGCCAAAGTATAAACACGTTAAATTCAACAATGGAAAATCGGATTTACACAACAAAAATTAGTGGAACTATATTTGACGGTCTCTACTTTTTGGTGCGTCAAGCGTTAATTCAGTGCGGTTTGCAGATTTAAAGAAATCTTCGTATAAAGTTGCCTCCGATTATTTCTACTTTTAAAACATTTTTATATTAACGTTCCTTGAGTGTCCCTACTGCAATGGCCACTTAAGATATTGCGGATTTATTTGATTTATTTAGTTTTATCAGCATAGTGATTTATAAATTACAAGTAAAAAACCAGATTAGGATACTTCGAATTTGGCACTTAATGTCGCTCATAATACACTGTGCATCGCTCAAATTTCAGTTTGTGATGTTGCTGCATTACTCTTTAGTCCATCTTAGTGACGCGGTGGGTTTTGTAAAACATATTATAAAGGGTTGCTATACATATTTCTGGCCTAGGCAACACTAAGTGTTGCCTGGCGCCATCTGACATTTTCATTGGAAAGTTTGACATTTTTTAGCATAAACGTACTCAGAACGTTTTGACGTACGACCATAATTTGTGTTGTTTAGAGTGACTTGAAAAAATCAATTTGGCAAAAAAAAATGGAATTAACTCGTGAACCTCGTGCGATCATTTTTGATCATTTGATGCTCCTCGATCAAAACTTGTTTTTATTATACATGGAACCTCGGATACGAGGGTTGCTATATATGTGTGCTATAATTTTTTTGGCCATCTGACTTTTCCATTAAAAAGTTTGACATTTTTAGCGTAAACGTACTCAGAACGTTTTGACCTACGACCATCATTTGTGTTGTTTACAGTGACTTGAAAAAATCAATTTGGCATTGATAAACTTAAATCTTTGTATGGCGATGAAGCACCATCCTATAGCACTGTGAATAACTGGTTTAATGAATTCAATAGTAGCCGACGCTCGCTTAAAGACGAAGGTTGTGAAGGACGTCCAAAAACGGCCATTGCGCCAGACAACATTGATGACGGGCGTGAACTGATAATGCAAGATCGCCATGTGACATACCGTGAGATAGAGGCATCCTTGGGTATTTCTTCAACCAGCATACATTCGATATTCATGAACCTGGCCGTAAAAAAGATTTTTTCTCGTTGGATCCCGCTCAATTTGGCAATCGCTTAAAAAAAGCTCATGTCGATTGGTGCAAAGAAATTTTGAAAAAATACGATCGCGGTGCTTCAAAATACATTTATAAGATCGTCACAGGTGACGAATCATGGAGCTATGCGTATGAGCCCAAACAATCGACCGTGTGGGTCTTCGAAGACGAGCCAAATCCAACGAAAGTTGTTCGTGGAAAAAGCACTTCGAAGCAAATGGTCGCCTGTTTCTTCGACAAAACTGGTCATGTGGCGACTGTTCCCCTTGAGCAACGTAGGACGATCAATTCTGAGTGGTATACCACAATTTGTTTGCTGAAGTCTTCGGAGAAATTCGAAAAACTTACAAGAGAAGACGAATCATTGTGCACCATGACAATGCGAGCTCTCATACATCGGCTCAAACCAGCGCCTTGTTGACCGGCCAAAACGTCGATTTGATGGGTCAAATACAGGTACAGCCCTGACTTGACAACCAATGACTTCTTTTTATTCCAGCACAGCAACAAAAAAATGCGGTTTTCGTCACCAGAAGATGATGTTAAAGCGTTCAGAAACCATGTTTTGGAGGTGTCTCAATCGGAGTGGAAAAAATGCTTCGCATGATTTATACACTTTTGCGCATGCAAAAGTGTATAAATCATGCAGGAGAATACATTGAAAAACAATTAAACCATTTTTGATGATAAATATTCGCATTTCCATTATTAGGCCAGAAATATAAATAGCCCTCGTAGAGCGTCGATAGCTTGAATTTGATTAGTCATATCGCTGGAGGACTTCATTCGTACAAACCCGTTGACAGCGTGACAAGGTTGACAAGGATGAAGCGACAACTTATCCAACGGTATTTTTGAACTAGCTTGATGTGTCAGGAACTCTGTAGCATAGCTTACAGCTGAAGGTGGGATTGATCATAATCATGTTGCAGAATCTGAATCATCCGAAACTGTGCAACGGTACTGATGATCAATGTGATGCAAGCGAAGATCATCAAGGGCAAAAGAAGGTCCTTATACCACGAATTCCAATTACTCGCATAAGTACTCCAACTGATCCTACATTTTAATTCAAGCTTTTTCAGTTCCCCGTTTGATCGCAAGGCCAATCGTTGGAAGTCTATGGGATACATCTCGAACTCACAGTCAACTGTACTTTGCCGGTTCGCGTGTTGGGACACCGTCTTCGTTGTTTGTTCTTGCTTCAGAAAACAAATCTTAAAACATTGTCTATCATATCGCTCTCTACTGATCTCGATTCCATTTAAATAAATCGCTTTGAAATTTGAACTATCTGTGTTTTATTATCACTCTGGAGTTAATCTGAAGACGTTAAATGGGGCCAGTCGAAGTTCGCCGGGTCCGCTAGTTTTTATATCGTTATCATCATGTCAGCTTTCTTTAGATTCGAGTAAATTTAAAGATTTTTGTTTTCGAACGGCCACAATATGAATGCAGAAGTATCCTTGGTTACCAATGACAGCTACTGTACATAAGGTTCTTGTATATTCGCGTTAAATTATTGAGTCGACTGTGCTTTTATTAGGCTGCTTTAATGAGAATGTCCTTCATGCTCGAAAAAGTAGCCGCGAGAATAATTTGACAGACGTTTTAATCGATCATTGGACAAATCAGATCCTTCTATTTCCATCAATTGATTGAATCAAGCAGCAGAAGAAATTTAAGCTTTCACCAGAAGTGATAGAATCTGGAAATGCCAAGAGCAAGTGATTGCTTCCGAGCAGAGCGTTTCGGAGTTTGCAGTACTGCTGCTCTAACTCTCTCGATGTTTTGTGGCGTTGTAATCCATCTCTCAGGTCCCCTTCGTATACATGATACATTCCTGCTGTTCTCAATGAAGTTACCTAATTTACAATTGATTGCCGTCAGCGAATCGTAAACGAAAAGCATGCAACACTGCAATAATCGAGTGCGCATTTAAAAAATACGCTTCAACACAAAATGACCTCTCCTCACGTGACCAATGCATGTTGGCAACGGAAAGGCAGACGAATACAAATATCCCGTCAGCCACTATAAGCCACGCACACGCTCCACTCTCTTCGACCAACAATGCAGCCACAGCCTGTAGTGCAAAAAATCAAATTACCGCGCTTCACCCTGTAGAAAATGAAATTTTTGAATAAAATTCTTTTTGCAACATAACTTTGTTACTTCTTATCCTGTACACTCGAAAAAAAAATTAGTTAAAAACAGTGTAGAACACCACATAATCTAAAATAAACATTTTGGATGCGAAAATCTCTTACCCTCGAAACCCGTTTGGAACTTATTATCGGTTAATTTTTTAGTTAATTTTACTTGCTACTTTTTATTGAGTTTATGAAAAACTTTAAAGGTTCCTCCCTTCTCCCTCTTAATAGTCTTCCAAAAGAAATGCCAAAAAAATACTTCAAAGCAAGTCGGCTCATTTGACGGAAACCTGCGCACTTGTTTTGTCGTTTCTTTTTTATATTTACTGAAAACCCTTCCTGTAAGTTGCACTTTAAGAGATTTGGGAGAAGTTTCACATTTGTAATCGAATTGTGAGATAAGTACTCGTAAGTACTTTTGAAATATTCTTTTCATTGTCTTTCCTGAAAGTAAGGTGTTATTATTATATAAATTTATTATCTGTTAAACGTTTTACGGTTCAATAGGAAGCCATTCAGATGCACGTATTTCCTATGCTTTAAAAGCACACATTTAAGTGCACATTAATTAACAAAAAAAACACACAAATTATTTAAGCAGGCTTGTTGCATGTAATCTGTTAACTGATCTTAAGCAATTAAAATACAATGGCATAAATAAGGAATTACATCAACACCAACAAATAAAGTTATAACGGGAAATGGAAATTAAAATTAAGTCACTTTAGGGCATCGTGGACATGCTACACGCCCATCTTAGAATGATGACAAGAAGAAGTAGTCATTTAGCATTACCAACATGATGGCAGATCTTGAATGTCAGGCAATTAAGCCGAATATACAACTTACAAGCAATGAGGAAGAGGTGGTGGTCAAACAGCGACTAAAAAGAACAAGAACATTGGTCCAAAGCACCACCGGATCACCACAAAAACTGACCAGCGGTTAAGCGGTAACAAAATAGAATTTTATATTAAGACAGATATGCATGTTTTGATATGCCGCAGCAGAAGCTGAAAGTGCGCGCTGTTGTTGGCTTTCCCAAAGTTAAACTTTATGCAGATCGTATGTAAATTTCATAACTTTTTTACAATGTGCTCTTTAACGTTTTCTTTTTTTTTGTTGTTCGTTGCTTTCAAACTGTCAACCTATCCTCCTCTCTTTCCGTTGGAATTGGTTTTTGAAGTTCTTAACGTTTTTTTTTGCTTTCTGTATTTCACATTTACTTTTTTTTGCTTTTCTTTTTAAAGCGCTTATGGCGAGTGTGTGTCTGATTTTTTACTTTTTGTTATTGCTGATTTGTTGGGACTTAAATTTTTATACGAAACGTGACTTCTTCGGGGGTTTGTGTATAAATAGGTGCGTTCTGGCCAGCGACATAATCAGTTTTATTCTTACGCGCATTTAAGGCGGTTGCGAACGAACGCAGGTTCTGATTCTAAGTATTACGAAAACGAAAAACCAAAAAAAAAAGAAAACTTTATTTTGAGAAAGAAAAGATTGCCTGCCTATAAACGTATTTGCTTGTTCATATCCTCAATGGAGTGCTGCTGAAAGTATTTTGAAAAACGACAAAAAGGTGGTTAACAAAAAATATCAAAAACCAAAAATTTTAAATCACATATAAATATGTACAATATGTGTCAGTAGTCGGAATCCTATTGAAAAAAAATAAAAAAAAACAACAGACAATACTCGTAAAGAAAGAAAAGGAAAAAGTTTGTTAAAACGTGAACGTGTTTAGAATAAACGATTAAAATCCATTCCAATATAACGAATTAAACCCAATCAATGCAGTCAATTTAAATACAATTTTTTTTAGAATTAGTGTTTCGATTACTTTTAAAATGTCAGTTGAGAACTATATTTTGAACCGATCGACATTTAGTTTAAAATAATTTTTGATATTATTGAAAATACCAATTGAGAACTATATTTTGAACCGATATTTATTCAGAAGAATTTTCGAGCAGAGTGGCAATGATAGTGACCAAATTTTCAATTTTCAAGTTCGTGTGTTAAGTCTTTTGTTTAGAGTGTTGGGTGGGCGAATTTTTTTTGACATTCTGATCGGTAAATACTGTTTGAAGCCTCTAAAATTAAAAAATAGACATTCAACCGTATAAAAGCATAATTTTAAGAGAATATAAGATTTAAGTCCTATCCAATATAACGAATTAATCCCAGTTAATGTAGTTAATTTAAATACCATTTTTTTAAAAAAAGTGTTTGGACTATTTTGAAACGATCTATTTTGAAACGATCGAACAATAACGATCGACGTTTGTTTAAACGAATCTTTGATTCTATTGAAAATACCATTTGAGAACTGTATTTTAAACCAATATTTGTTTAAAAGAATTTTCGAGCTGGAATTTTCAATTCAAGTTTGTGTGTTAAGTTATTTGTTTAGAGCGTTGTGTGGGCGAATTTTTTTTTTGACACTCTGATCGGTTAATACAGTTTGAAGCCTCTACAAATTAAATATGTGCATGCAATCGTATTTCCACGAAAAAGCATAAAATTAAGCGATTTAAGTCCTGTCCAATATAACGAATAAATCCCAATTAATGCAGTTAATTTAAATACCATTTTTTTAAAAAAAAGTGTTTGGACTATTTTTAAAAAACAGTTGAGAACTATATTTTGAAACGACCGAACAATAACGATCGACATTTGTTTAAAAGAATCTTTGATTCTATTGAAAACACCATTTGAGAACTGTATTTTAAACCAATATCTATTTAAAAGAATTTTCGAGCTGAAATTTTCAATTCAAGTTTGTGCGTTAAGTCTTTTGTCTAGAGTGTTGGGTGGGCGAATCTATTTTTTTGAGTTTCTGATCGGTAACTACGTTTGAAGCCTTTACAAATTAAATACGTGCCCGTAACCGTGTTTCCACGAAAAAACACAAATTTAAGATTTAAAAAAAACTATGTTTGGTTTTTTTCTGACCGATGAAAAGAATACCCGATTTAAAAGGAATGGAAATGAATTTGACCCCATTTCAAGTGTGTGTTTTAAGTTTTTCGTGTGAATTTATAATTCGTGTGGAATTATAAATTCATTCGTATAGTTTTTTACGTGTTTTAAATTTTGTTTAAGTTGGACATTTAAGAACTTTCAGTAATTGCTTACAACATTTTGAAGCTGCTCCATAGGAGCTTTAAATAAAGTTGTACAAACCTTAAAGTTCCATTTGAATTTAAAACTTATCCTGGTATGAATTTCAGGAGTTGTGTGGGTGTCTGTGTCTTTGGCTAGCTTTCGATTAGTTGGTTTGACTGTATAAGATCACATGTTTGAGAGTTTTAAGCCTCATTTGTCTTAAAGGTCGTGATGAGGAGCTAAAAGGTCATACACAGTCACTTACCTACGAGTTAACTTAATTTTTTGTAGAGTAAAGAACTATTGGCTTGTAACACAGAAAATTCAAATTGAATGGGGAATATTTATTATCATTTGAAAGATCATTCTTTAGCATTTATTTTTTGAAGATTATGCCAATCAAATGTTGGCCGCGGCTACGTCTCAGATGGTCCATCCGTTGAGTCCAATTTTCGATGACTCTTTCGGGCATTTCGACTGGTAACTGGCGAATGACACGCTTGATGTTTTGCTCCAAGGAGTTTGCTTGCGAAGCGGGTTTGTTTGCATAAACTTAGTTTACACATCCCCACAGGAAAAAGTCTAACGGTTACTTTCCGACCCTCATCGTTTTTGAAAAAGTAAAAGCCGATGATTCCACCAGACCATAAACCGCACCAAACCTTGGTATTCACCGGGTATAATAGAACCTCTTGAACCTCTTCTGGTTGCTTTTCAGCCCAACTGCGATAATTTTGTTTATTGACGTTGAGCCAGAAATGGGCCTTACCACTGGACAAAATTTTGGTGGAAAACAGAAAATCTCTTTCGAGCTTTTGAAGAGCCCAAATACTTAAACGGCGAGTCACGGGAATAAGTGTGTCTTTTCATGATAAAATATCAAACAATAAAAACAAGTTAAACACAACTCACGCGTAATCTGTAAAAAAAAGCTTATGGAAAAAATACCTCTAGATAAATCACCCGTTAGAGTGACAACTTTAAATTTGTAGAATAAAGAACTCCAGATATGTAGAATGACGAATTGTAGTTTGGAAAAGTTAAAAACGATTACATTCTAGGGCGCGATATTGTACGTAGAAAGTTGTAGGATTTAAGGTGTTTAAATATTTCAAAAACTACTTGGGCTTAAACTCCTTGAAAAAGGAGCTGTATCATTCCGATATTTATCCCGAAATTTCCGTAACGGCGGCGTTACAGGTTGTGTATATTGACTGTTAGGATTGCGTCTTAGAGAAATTTAAACCACGCTCGGTTTAATGTAGAATGGAGAATTCTACTTCTCAAATAAAGAATTGTACCAGTCACCCGATATTGTGTGTGTCACCCGATATTGTGTGTTCACACCATAAACTCATTTTTCATTGTGTATTGAATCCAGCAGAGAAGTATTGAAATAAGCATTGAGTTTAAAGTAATTGCTATCCTCTAAAAACTTCTATAATTTGATTATTTGAAAAGTAACTGCATGGATGACTTTTTTTTTTTTTTTTTTTATAAACCAACACTCAGGGGATGCCCCCTATACATGCGGTGCATTGCGTTGGCGAGTGGAAATTAATGGATCGGAGGGGGGAAAGAGGGAGTAATGTTTGTTGACGCTTGCCTTGAACTTCTGGATGTCGCAATTAGTGGGAAATACATTTGCCGGAAGTCGATTCCACATACGGACTGTACGAGCGAAAAACGAATTTGATCTGTAGTGTATAGTGCGGTCAACTGGCCAATCGATAACAAACGGGTGTGAATTCCTAGAAAGTCGCGTATCCCTGCCGAACATCCTCACGTCAGGAATAAGGCGACGGATGTCTGATGAACACACACCATGAAAGTAACGATAGAACAGCGTCACGCAACCCACATTCCGACGATGCTCAAGGGAAACAATAGAGTTGGATACCCTACTGTCACCTATCAGCACCATCGCTCTCCTTTGAACACGGTCAAGTAGCTCCAAGGATGATTTTGGAGCACCTGCCCATATATGGGAGTTGTATTCCATCTTCGGCCTGATGAAAGATGTATAGATATTGAAAAGATCAGTAGGAGTGAAGTATTTCTTGCACCGCTTTAAAAAGCCTATGCACTTGAGTGCTTCTTTCGACACTTCGAATACATGTCTCGCCCAACGAGCGTCACATTGTATTTTCATGCCCAGAACATCGAGAGATTCTGATTGTTCAATATCCGTACCATCGAGAGAAATTGACGATATTGTTGGGTCAGCGAATCGCTTGTGAGACAACAAGCAGCACTGTGTCTTACGTGCATTAAAATCTACTCTATTCACTCGACCCCATTCGGAAATGGCCAGTAGATCCCGGCCAAGTGTCTCATCCATAATTCGCCTTTTGTCTTCAATATCTTGAAGGCTCGGCCTACGGTCGAATGAATACGAATGACAGAGGTTACTATCATCTGCGAAAGAGTAGATTGGATTCACGGTCTGACCCAATAGATCGTCAATGAAAATAAGAAATAAAGAGGGAGAAAGGACAGAGCCCTGTGGTACACCTGCGGTCAGCCTATGTGTGTTGGATGAGAACCCATCTACAACAACTCTAATAGTGCGATCTCTAAGAAAGCTCGATATAAACCGAGCAAATGTATTACCGACACCAAAAGCGATCAGCTTTGATATGAGTGCACCATGCCAGACTCTATCAAAGGCCTTGGAGATATCTAGAGCCACGACCTTACTCTCACCAAACTGGTGGATAGACCGACTCCAACGCTCCGACAAGAACGCCAACAGGTCTCCCGTAGAGCGGTTTCTACGGAAGCCATACTGTCGATCACTTAGCAAGTCGTTGGTCTCTAAATACCTCACAAGATGGTGGTTTACCATGCTCTCCATTACCTTGGAGAGCGCAGAGCAAATCGCAATTGGCCGATAATTCGCAGGATTATTGGCTTCACCCTTTTTAGGGATCGGCTGGACGTTCGCAACCTTCCAACACGCTGGGAAAACTCCCGCACGGTAAGCAAGGTTGAAAAGGTTGCGTAATGGACGGGCTAGCGTCGACGAGCACTTACATAGGACAAGTGCAGAGATACCATCCGGGCCCGGGGATTTATTTACGTCGAGGTTCGCAAGAACCCTTTTAACTGCACGCGTTCGAAAAAATATCTGAGGCATGGAACTTGATACGTTTTCGACCGCGGGGAGTGGTTGATTGCTTTCCGGCAAGGAAGAATTTCCTGCAAATATTTCAGCCAAAAGGTTAGCTTTATCAACCGGGTTAGTGAATGCCTGGTCGTCTTTAACAAGAGTTGGGATAGATGAAGAACTATCCTTTACTCTTCTTACAAACGACCAAAAGCTCTTACTTCCCCTAGGAGAAGTAAGAACCTTTGTACGTAGACGTTGTTCGTGCAGAAATTTTTCACGTCTAAGCACTCTGGCACACGAAGCTCTTGCCTGTTTTCGCAGCAGTTCAGTAATGGGGTTTTTGTTTAAACGCCAATTTCTGAACGCTTCCTCCTTTGATCTGACAGCATCCCTGCATGCCTGGTTAAACCAACTGTTTTTGGCTGGTTTAGCCGACATAATTTTATTTGGAACAAAAGTCTTTATACCAGATAAAATTATGTTTTGGATCATTTCAGCCGCAGCATTTACGTCGTTATCAAGAAAGCAAAGTTTCCAATTGAAATGCTGGAAAAAGTGGTTGAGCTCATCCCAACGTGCCTTTTCGTAGAAAAATACTGTCCGCTTTGGGGCTGGTATCGAAGCGACACGAAGAGCGGAATACGGAAAGGATGCTGAAACAATGCAGTGATCGGAGTTACCAAGAGGTGAAAGTACATTAACTTCGTACTTTTCAGGGTGCGAAGTTAAGTAAAGGTCAAGAATGTTATGTTGGTGCCCTTCTACACACGGAATATGTGTCGGTTCATTCACTAGTTGCGTCAAGTCATTTTGCGCGGCGAAGAGCTCGGCGTATTGGCCCTCCGGAGTTGTATGGCTCGAATGTGAAAGCCAGGCGGAATTATGGACATTGAAATCTCCAGCAACGACAATTTCACTGTCCGGATAACTCTCCAAAACTTTCGATATTGAATCGGAAAGGGCGTCAAAGCCGTTAAGGGAAGCCTCCCTTTCCGAGTTTGGACTTCTATAAATAAACCCAAAATGTAGTACGTGTGTTCCAATCCTGAACTTAACCCAAAGGGAGTTAAATTCTGGATCTTGTGAGTTCAAGTGTTGCTGGCTCTGAA
This sequence comes from Hydrotaea diabolus, assembly GCA_963513945.1. Taxonomy (NCBI): domain Eukaryota; kingdom Metazoa; phylum Arthropoda; class Insecta; order Diptera; family Muscidae; genus Hydrotaea; species Hydrotaea diabolus. The sequence goes on from OY740717.1 coordinate 19,863,469, forward strand.
ACACTATGTCATTACGTACATATACCACAAGACCTCTGTGGGAAATAAAAAGAGATAGGGTGTGGTACCCAGGAACGTGAAAATCCTGTGGATCAGAATCCTCACGGACCTGAGTCTCACTAAGAGCTAGAACATCAGGCCTATGAAAATAAATGTAAGAAAACACAGCGAAAAAATTCGCACGCAACCCTCGTATGTTGGCAAAATGGATTTTAAATTTCTTTACCATTACGCCAACCAGAGAACAAAACAAGTGTCAGCGTGCAAATGCAGTTGCCGATCTTACCCCCTTTGCCGCTGTTGATCCCATCAAATGCTTAGTGTTATGCCTTAAGCATTTGACGGACAGCGACAAAGAAAGAAGAGAGCCAACTGCACTACACGAAATGGAATGGAAAAGGGAGGGGGAGAAGGAAGACGAACGCACGACGAATAATGCACATTAAGAAATTGTCTATTGTTGTTGGTTTATGTGTTTTCGTTATTTATTTTTTTTTTCTATTTTATTTGTAGTTAGTGCTGTTATTTTGGCTATGGTGTGTTATTTGTATTTGTCGGTTTGCGCGCTGTGGTTTATTTGTTGTTTTTTTTCGCGGGTTTGTGTTTTTCTGTTTGTTTATTTTTTTGTTTGTTTTGGAGACGGACGAGAGAACTGTAACACGGACAACATTTAACGCGGAAGACATAGAAAACGCGTGCGGACTGGACGACAGACTGAACATGAGGCCAGTGAGTCCACTTGTCTATGCCTGGTAACAGTACATAGGTCCACTGAACTTTTGCAAAGTCCACATTAGCATGGACTTGATGTCCGGCACAGCACTCACTGCCTCGATGGACATTGTGCAATATCCGCTGCCCGCTAGCTTTCTATAGAATTCCTCCACAGTGGTGGTTTACATGAGAAAATCGTATTTTTTGACTGACAAGGTCCACTCATGTTTTGCGTCTTTCTGGCCAGAACACATTTCTAAATAAGAGAGGTTGTGTATTGAATCCTGTAGAGCTTAAGAAGAATTGAAATTAGCAGTTGACTTTAAATTTATATTTATCCTTTGGAAACTCTTTAAATTGATAATTTCAGAATTAACTGCATAAGAGATTAAAGAAGTAGTCATTGTAAAAGTTAGAACATGTTGGTTTTTGCAAAATATGAGGACAAAGCAACATCTCCATGTAATCCATTTACTTGCCCATGTCTGGTTACATTCTATAGGTCCATTGAACTTTTGCGAAGTTTACCCACATATTTTTCCACTTTAGGATGGACCCAACATTTGCTGGACATTGTGTGATAGCCGCTAAATACTTTAGTTTTGTAAGACTTGCTTTCTATAGATTTCTTTCACCCTTATGCACCGTACAATATTACTGAGGTTGTTTACATTAGAAATGTTTATTTGTTGACTCTGACAAGGTCCACTTATGTAAGGCATCATTCTGGCAAGTAAGGCATCATTCGGTTTTATTATTGGAAAACAATATCATACGTATGACTACCACAGGTGGCTCGGCAGTATCTCATTCGATCAACCCAAATTTTCAGTAAATTTTTGATTATTTCGGTTCGAATCTCATCAATGGCAATTTCGATATCATGTTTCAACGCTTAAATTGTCTCTGCATGCTTTACGTAACATTTATCCTTAATGGCTCCCTACAGAAAATAATCCAAAGGGCTCAAATCACAGCTCCGAGGCGACAAATTGACATTAAAATTTCGGCTGATTATTCAATTTGTAAATACAGTGCGTAAAATATTGATGATTGCGTTGACTGTGTGACATATAGCCCAGGCTTTTTGAAACCAAATGTCGTTCATGTCTTTCTCTTGAAATTCTGAAACAAAAATACGTTGCGCATGACGCGGTAACCCTCACCGTTGAATGTAACGGCTTGATCATTTTCGAAGATAAATGACCTAATCATGCCGCCAGCCCAAAATCCATACCAAACAGTGACTCGTTGTGGATGCATTGACTTCTCAATAGTCACGTGTAGGTTCTCTAAATCCCATAAGCGTCAATTTTGCTTATTGACTTAGCCACCGAGATGAAAATGAGCTATATCTGCAAACACGATTTTTCAGTAAAATTCTTCATCCCCTGCTAAACAATCTTCAGCCACTTGGGGCTGAAGATTGTTTAGCGAAGCGAAAACGCCAGGACAGGATCGACAGGACGATGATCCCATTTTATTTTTGTGAGTGTTACAGAAATAAAATGGGATCCTTTAGTATTAAAGTTTGTATTTTTAGTTGTTGTTGTTGTATACAACAATAGTGCCGGGGTGACAGCCCTTGGCCGAAGAATTTCTTCTTCGGGTCGATCCGGTGCATAGAACCGGCTGTCGGAGGATCGTGTATCTTTAGTCTTTTGTTTGGATGGTGTTCCATTATTAAATGAAAATGTTTAACCTTTCCAATAAAACCAGAAATGTGAAAAACTTATCACTACTTTTTCTTAGCAGCCGGTTCAAATTTAAAATTATAAATGGCCTACTCTATAGCACAAATTTGACAGAGTCAAATTTCAAACGTACATAAAAAAAGTCAAATGTTTTATTGCTAAAAACTTTAACAGGAAAATATTTTTGAATAGTAGCTGCTGCAAAGTTTTAAAGCAATCACGATCGAAAAGAATATTTTTTCTTTTGGGTTTTCCTGGTACGAGGCCTGGCCTAAAACTGAAAATCCGAATACTTATCATCAAAAATGGTTTTTTTGTTATTCAAAGTATTCTCCAGCATGATTTATACACTTTTGCATGCGCTCAAACCAATTGTCGAAGCACTTTTTCCACTCCGACCGAGACACCTCCAAAACATGGGTTTTGATCGCTTCAACAGCATCTTCTGGAAACGAAAATCGTTGACCACGCATTTTTTTCTTGATGTGCGGGAATAAAAAGAAGTCATTGGGTACCAAGTCATGGCTGTACGGCGGATGACCCATCAATTCGACGTTTTGGCCGGTCAAAGAGGTGCTGGTTAGAGCCGATGTGTGAGAGTTCGTATTGTTATGGTGCACAATGATTCGTCTTCTCTTGTTCGTTTTTCGAACTTCTTCGAAGACTCCAGGCAAACAAATTGTGGTGTACCACTCAGAATTGACAGTCCTACGTTGCTCAAGCGGAACAGACGCCACATGACCAGTTTTGCCGACGAAACAAGGACCATTTGCTTCGAAGTGCTTCTTCCACGAACAACTTTCGTTGGATTTGTCTCCTCTTCCAAGACCAACACGGTCGATTGCTGTTACGTTTCGGGCTCATACGCATAGATCCATGATTCGTCACCTGTGACGATCTTATAAACGTCTTTTGTAAGCAGCGCGATCTTATTTTTTCAAAATTTCTTTGCACAAATCGACACGAGCCTGTTTTGAGCGATTGTCATATTGTGCGGGATCCAACGAGAACCATATCGTATGTATACTGATGGAAGAAATGTCCAAGGATGCTTCTATCTCGCGGTATGTCACATGACGATCTTGCATTATCAGTTCACGTACGGCATCAATGTTCTCTGGCACAACGGCCGTTTTTGGAAGACCTTCACGACCTTCGTCTTTGAGCGAGCGTCTGCCACGTTCGAATTCATTAAACCAGTTTTTTACAGTGATATAGGATGGTGCTTCATCGCCATACAAAGATTTTAGTTTATCGATGCACTCTTGTCGTGATAATCCACGCCAAAAGTTGTGAAAAATGATCGAATGAAAATGTTCACGAGTAATTTCCATTTTTTGCCAAATTGATTTTTTTCAAGTCACTGTAGACAACACAAATGATGGTCGTACGTCAAAACGTTCTAAGTACGTTCATGCTAAAAGATGTCAAACTTTCCAATGTAAATGTCAGATGGCTTAGTGTTGCCTAGGCCAGAAATATATATAGCAACCCTCGTATAACAGATATGCGAACATCACCCTAATCTAAAATGAAAGAACGTCAATGTTTGTGCCTTCAGTGTTTTTGTTTAGTGAAATGTATTTTGGATATTTCCGAAACATAATCGAAAATTCAATTAATAAAATACCCGATTTTAGGCGAATCGACAGGATGATGATCCCATTGTATTTCTGTAACACATCTTTAGTGATGTGATTTCCATATATTTTTAATAATTTTTAAAAAAGAATTTCTGGCTCAAGTCAAAATAATTATGGCTGCATTTAAAGTTTGTATCTTAAGTCTTTTGTTTGGCTTAGCTCTTCTTTAAATGCCTTTGTTCGCACGCCAGCTCACCATACGAATTCCTGTTTATGCAAATTCCTTAACTCACCAGATTTTATGGTTTTGTTTTTCATTTTCAATTTTATTGCTGTTCTTCTTCTTCTTATATTCAATAATCGCTTTGTGACATTTTCATTAAGGCTGTTGTTTGACGGCAATAAAATCTGCTCACTAGAATGAAGAAGAAAAAACGTCGTAAATCAAAACGCCTTTCATTAAATTTAATTATCACTTTGTATGAGTGATTTCAACTTTCTTCATTGAATACTCGTATTAACTTTAATTTAATTACTAAAACAAGTGCAAAAGTGAAGGAAACCAAAAATGACAAAAATAAACATTAATACTAATTAAGTATTTATGTAATCAGAAAAAACTGATTTATTAAAGGTATTAAATGAAGAATGCAATGGATTATTGGGAGATCAGCTTAAGTGGGTGTTTTTTATTATTTCGATTTTAATATGAGTTCAATGTAGTGATAAAAACTGATTTTTCTGATTTATTGAATATGAATTTCATAAATGCTTTCTTTTTGTTTTAAGTGACAAAAAAGTTGTGTTAAAGGTTTATTTTAAACCTTATAAGTTTAGTTGCCTATATAAGCTACAGTTGGTCTGATTATAGTTATTAATCTTCTCCACAAACCTACAGGCCACATTTTATACTTTTGAAAAAATATTTTGTTTTTTTCTTCTCTTTTTCAAAAGAGTTCTATCTGTTTCTTTATATCTTAACATTTAGTATATCTAAATTTGAGTTTAGTGAAATCACTCTTAAACGGAACGGAAGTTAATTTTAATATATGCATACAAAATTTGATGTTCATAGCGTGATTAGACTTCTGTATTTCGGTGCGAGTCATCAATTCTATCCACAATTTCCCTTTCATGATGTAGTAATTTGTTTCTTGATAACGAAACTTTCTACGTTTTGATTTTACTTTTTGAATTCTTCTAAACCTGCGGCTGAAATTGCCGGCTGTTTAAAATTGAAAGTTAGTATTTAGTGTTTTTTTTCTGCAGCCATAAAAGAAGTGAACAATCGATTCGATTCATACGCGTTAAAGTTAATGAAGTTAATTTTTGCACATTGTTATTCTGCATTTATATTTTAAAAGCGCTATCACAACTATCATTCGACTAATATCGATGGGGTTGTGACAGATCCTAAATTAAAATGAAATTGGATCCAAAAATGTTGTACGAAAAACAACAACATGTTATAGTGGGATAGTTCTTCATTTTTTAAGGTTTTTTTTTGATACTACTTAGGGACATAAATACTGTTACACACGTTTTATGCTGTTAAATAAAAAGTACTGAATGTGTTTGGACCAAATATTTTTTTTGATGTATATTGTATCCAACAAGAATCTATTTATTCGAAATGTCCGCCTTTTGCCTTTACACATGCCTTAAGTTGCACTGGCCAATCGTCAATAGCTGCATTCCGCGTCCATTGGAAATTGGCCACAGCTCGAACCAAAGCAGTCTTAAGGGATCCAATGTTGGGGTATCTTTGGTGACAAACCTTGTCCTCTAAAACCGTCCGCAATTTCTAATCCAATGAGTTCAAATCTGGACTGCCTGAGCGCCATTCTTCAGAGGAAATGAACGCTGGCAAATTGTTTCGAAGCCAGGCCTGGGAGGTTTTAGCCTTATGGGCCGGCGCAGAATCCTTCTGGAAAGTCCATGGCTGGTTTTGGAACAGGGAATTGTTAAGAGGCTTCACAACAGCTTCCAAAACGGCCGATGTTTTGACTCCTTGTTCGCAGAAATGCAGGTCAGTGGCCCCATCGTAAGAGACACCCCACCAAACCATGACTGAAGCTGGGTGCTGACCCTTTTCCACCTTTGGGATCGGTTCAGATGCTTCCTTAGATGACCGCGTATACACTATCATTTTGATTGATAAATTTTTACTGACCGGTAAAAATTTTTTTATTGGTGAACAAAATTTTTCTGTGCAAAGCGTGCTTCACCAAAAGACGTTTGCATATTTCAATCCTATTTTTTTAAAGCTGCAGTCAATAAAAGTCCGGTACGTCGTTTGAAAGCCCCAAGTCCCAAGTCTTTTTTAATGATTCGACTCATGGACTTTTGCGTGATATTCATCTCACGGGCCATGATTTTCTGTTTTCGGAGCGGATTTCTGTGAATTCTTGATTTAACGGCTTTGATGTAATGCGATGTTCGAACAGAGCGTGGGCGGCCCGACCGGTGGCGATCTTTTACATCTCCAGTCTCCTCAAGCAGTTTTATGCATCGGTAGACGAACAAGCGGCTAATCGCTAGTGGCCGGAGCGTTATGCCTTTCGTTTTGAAAATATTTTCTGTTTTTAAAAATAACTAATGATTGACATTTGTTTTGTTTGTTTCTAAACTTCGTAATTGTTTTCCCTCATTTCTTAATGATTTGCAGTATTTCATTACCAATAAAACGGCATTAAATAAATACACTGATTATTAAAGATTTAAAAAGAAGGTGACCACCTACTTTCGCACTCAATCACTACACATGGCAATATAAATAAGAATAAGTCAAAACAAGAAACCTGATCATATGTTGACCGCATTCATAAAGCTTATCGTTCAAGATGATATTAACCTAATTTTTGTTGTTCTCCTCCTCTTGAGTTCGAAACATGATATCTTTTTTATAGTTCTTTGTCAGAAGAAATGTACCTCTGCGTTGATTGGGTAGAAAGACATAAGTTTGTTTTGGCTGGCTGGTGATTTTTTCGGTTTCTGCACAAATTATAACGCTGGCCCACTGCGAAGCTGTAAACTGACTGACTCAACGAATTCCCATTTGTATAATGAGAGAAAGAACGCGCGCACACACACGAAAGTTATGGGATTCTTAAGCCATTAGCTTAGCCTCCAGCTAAGTCGTGCGGTTTGGTGACTGTTGCTTCAAGCTTGGCTCGGAACCGGCTTTTTCCTTCCATTTGGCATCTTGGCCAATGTTAGCCAAGTTACTTAATTAGCATAATACGCACGATACCGTAAGTTATTCGGTTGCCGTTGTCATCTTTAACAGTTTGGCAAATGAAAGATAAACAATAAAGAAGTTTAACATATTATTATGGATGTTGGTACGTACGAGTATACAAACGTACGTATGCGTTTGAAAGAGTGGGAACGGAACGAACTTTTCAACAGCTCGAAAGATTTATAAGTACCTACGAAGTTGTGTCTGTGTGTGTGTGTGTGTGGGTTTGCGGCTGTTTGTTATAGATTCATTAGTGAGATGACGCCGTTGTGGATAATTAATAATCAATTATGGATGGAAACTCAGCATGATTTGTTATGAAATGATGTTGTCATATAATAAATTGCAAAACATTGGGCGTTTGGTTGGTGAGATTAAACAAAAGACTTAGAACAGAAACTTTATTTCCTCTCGTACTGTGAAAAATGGCGGGAAACTTTTAAGAAACACAGATTAATTGTAATAATTGGAAATTGGAGCATCGCTCATAGATTTCTAAGGAGCTCCCAGTTTATTACTAGAGGGTGGCACACAAATCTTGCTATAAAAACAAAACGTAATAATTTTTTTTCTGTATGAGCAATAGGCTTCTTCTCGTATTGTGGAAAATGGCGGGAAAACTTTTAAACAGGAAACACAGATTAATTGTAAAAATTGGAATTTGGAGCATCGCTCATAGATTTGTAAGCAGCTTCCAGTTTATCACTACAGGGTGGCACACAAATCTTGCTATAAAAACAAAACGTAATAACTTTTTTTCTGTATGAGCAATAGGCTTATTCATTATTTTATTTGGAAGGTAAGTAATTAGATTTATAAAAATGAATGCTTGGAATATGCAGCGGTGCCATGCTTTGCAGTCCTGCATTTCCGTCCAAAGGAAATTTAGGCGGTAGTTTGACGGAACTACCTACCCCAGCCATTTTGAGGCTAGTTGTTGTTGTTGTTGCATTGTTGCCCGAAAAATTCCTCCTGTTGTGAGATCGTATGATCGTAGGCTGGTAAACATGTTTGCCGAATCTGAAAGCATCGCACGGAGACCGTACAATCGATGTCCCTTTGTCCAGCTTCAAGACACCATCGCATCTAAAGCATCGTCAACTCAGGCAAATCTAAGCGTTTCGACTCAAAACTTGCCAAAATTGCAGTTAGCAGACGGAAATTCATGATTTCATGTTTCTGTACAAAGTCCAATTTCAAGCAATTTAAACCCTCTGGATTTGCCTGTTCGCATAAAAAATTGTCCAAACAATTATTGAAATGGCTAAAGAGGACAACAGCTTAAAATTTTTATGATTATGTCTGATGAGGTCCATTTTGATCTAAACGGCAAAGTTAATAATAACAAGCAAAATTTGCCGCATATGGAGCGAATCTAATTTTTAAATACTCCTTGGCATGGAGGTGCACCCAGAACGGGTTACTGTGTGGTGCTCAAGTTTTACCAAGATGCATTGTGGGGCCATACTTTTTTTGAAGAAAACGGTGTAACTGTCATTGTGGATTGTTTTTTAAAGATGTTGAGGGAGTGTTATTTACCCAAAATACGCTGGAGACGTAACCGATTTTACAGTATTTGGTTCTAGCTGGATGGAGCAACTGCACATATACGAGTATCCAGACCGGTTAGGGCAGAGCTTTAACAAGAATTCCCAAAATAGTTAATATCCCGAAATGCCACTTTTCACTAGCCCCCAAGGTCAACGGACCTGACTGCGCCAGACTGTTTTTCATGGGTTTATGTCAAACAAGAGGTGTACAAAAGAAACCAATAAATTTTACTGAATTGAAGCAGTCCATTAAAACTATAATTGAAGCGATTCCAACTTCAGCCCTTTGACCGCAATAAATAATTTTTTGATCAGGTGTCGCATATGCGAAGATGAGCATGGAGATCATTTACGGTCTATCATCTTCAAACACAATTACGAGGGCTGCTATATATGTTTCCGGCCTAATAATGAAAATGCGAATACTTATCATCAAAAATGGTTTTATTGCTTTTCAAAGTATTCTCCAGCATGATTTATACACTTTTGCTTGCGCTCAAATCAATTGTCGAATCACTTTTTCCACTCCGATTGAGACACCTCTAAAACATGGATTTTGATCGCTTCAACAGCATCTTCTGGCGACAAAAATCGTTGACCACGCATTTTTTTCTTGTAGTGCGGGAATAAAAAGAAGTCATTGGGTGCCAAGTCAGGGCTGTACGGCGGATGACCCATCAATTCGACGTTTTGACCGGTCAAAAAGGCGCTGGTTTGAGCCGTTGTGTGAGAGCTCGCATTGTCATGGTGCACAATGATTCGTCTTTCGAATTTCTTCGAAGACTTCAGGCAAACAAATTGTGGTGTACCACTCAGAATTGACCTCCCAAGTTGCTCAAGCGGAACAGGCGCCACATGACCAGTTTTGCCGAAGAAACAGGCGACCATTTGCTTCGAAGTGCTTCTTCAACGAACAACTTTTGTTGTATTTGGCTCGTCTTCGAAGACCCACACGGTTGATTGCTGTTTTGTTTCTGGCTTATACGCATAGATACCATGATATGTCACCTGTGACGATCTTATAAACGTCTTTGTGTTATAGGATAATGCTTCATCGTCATAAAAAAATTAAGTTCATCGATGCACGTGATAATCTACGTCGAAAGTTGTGAAAAATGATCGCACGAAAATGTTCACGAGTCAATTCCGTTTTTTTGCCAAATTTTCTCAAGTCACTGTAAACAACACAAATGATGGTCGTACGTCAAAACGTTCTGAGTACGTTTATGCTAAAAAATATCAAACTTTCCAATGTCAGAAGGCGCCAGGCAACACTAAGTGTTGCCTAGGCCAGAAATATATATAGAAAACTCACTTTTTACGTAATTTCCTGGGAGTCTTTCGATCTCCAGAGTCTGATAATACATAATCACATGGATATGGGTTACCTGTATATTCTCGGCGCTTCTTTTATGTAACGGTCGTTCGGCAGCACCTAGTGGAAGACATATGGACACCTGTATTTTGCCAGTAGTTTTCTATAAATCCCAATAGTACTATTAATGTTTCTTATCACCAATAAAACTCGACGACACTGAGCCTCCCCTAATCTGAGGCTTTTCCTAATTATACTCCTGTGATTTTATTTTTTCATCTGCTTGTTCCTTTATAAATCCAATATCTATCCCGTTGCAGCAAAGTTCAACCCTAAATATTCCTTCATTCTATCTACGTTTTCTCCCCTTTGATCTGGCCCCCCCCTAGAATCCTTCTTGGTGTAGCCGACCTTTTAAATGTGCTACTCAACGCAAACTCTAGTTTACTCAATAACTTAAACCTTCACTACATTTGGCCAACATTTCCATTAGAGTCCTGTTGACTTATTCGACCTGTTCATTCGCCCGAGGAGAGGGCACCGCAACCTTCAAATGGCCCATATTTCTCTCTACTTCAAAATTAACGAATGCCTTGGAAGATAAACAACTACCTCGATTAGTTATAACCCTCACCGGAAGACTGTAATAGTATTACAAAGCCCTGCATTTGTCTCCTTTGTACTAGTCGTCGACGGTTATAGCCTTACGTATTTGATGAAAGCATCCATAACCACTAAGATGTGCTTTCGTTTTGACTCCAAGAAAGAGGGGGTCAAAATGGACGGTGTAAAACGGCAATGGATCCTTCGGACTATGCAGGCTCCCGGCGTTTGGCGTCTGTGGAGCTGAATCCATTATACAGTTGATGTAATTGCTAATAAAACTTTCTATCTTCCGGTGTTTGGTGTGGCTCCTTCGGAATACCATGCAGACTCCCGGCGTTAAGCCTCTGTGGAGCTGAATAAAGTACATTATACACTTAATGCAATTCGTACTAAAAATATCTTTCTTCCTTTTCATAATCGGGAACCAATAACTGTCTTGCGTTCTAAGACAACATTTCTAATCGCCTAAATTTTTAACCTGTTCATGTATACTCCTGATGAGTTCCACCTCTATCCCCTTAGGAACGCACACATTAGTTCAAGCCATCCTTTCTTTAGATCACTCTATTCAAAATCTCTTAATTTGCTTTATCTCCTTTCTCCAACTCCACCTTCAGAGCACATATCACCTCATCCGTCATCATGACGTAATTTTCTCTATCTCCTTTCTCCAACCATCTACAGAGCACATATCTCCTCAACCCTCGCCAGCATAGCACACAGCTGAAAATCGATATCTGCACTCTCGATCGTAGCTACCATATTCTGGCAGTCAAGTTCATTTCTAGATACCGCGTCAAAATTAAGCATTCCGACACCGGGTCAGTGGCAAAATTCAAAATTCTCCAATTTAAGAGTCCATCTAGCAATACGGCTGTTCATAATTCTCTTGCTTAGCGTGAGTGCCTATGATTTGCAGTCCATTATCACCTTGAACCTTATCCCCTCCAAGTATTTTCTGAATATCCTTAGGGAATAAATAATGGTTAAATTCTCAAGTTCAAAACTGTGATACCTTGTCTAAGCGTCTGTAGTCTTCTCTGCATTCCGACACTGGGTCTGTGGCAAAATTCAAAATTCTCCAACTTAAGAGCCCATCTAGCAATACGACTGTTCATAATTCTCTTGCTCAGCGTGAGTGTCTATGATTTGCAGTCCATTATCACCTTGAACCTTATCCCCTCCAAGTATTTTCTGCATATCCTTAGGGAATAAATAATGGTCAAACTCTCGAGTTCAAAACTGTGATACCTTGTCTAAGCGTCTGTAGTCTTCTCTGCAAAATACTCGTAAGCCACCGATTGAAACTTCCCATCATCCTGCTTCTATAAAAGAATTGTGGTAATCCTCTCAAGCTGACGTCTTTATATAAATCTATTTGCCTATCGTGGCCATATATGGCCAAAACTGGGAACGATATCAGATTAGATGCTGTTTTAAAACAAGGCAAAAGCCATACAACAATCCTGCATAAACTTCACCCCGGCTTTTGTCAAATCATGTAGAGGTCGGGCAATTCTAAACAAATTCCTTAAAAAACTTCCTTATTTTAGAGCACAATCCAAGAAAATATGGGACTTCCTTAGCACTTCTCAATACTAGATAATACGACGTGGCGTGAATGGAACTTTCAGAGGGGCCTTTCCTTGGTATTTGGACATAGTTCGGGTTTGATCCAAGTTGTAATTGGTCCATATCGGTCCACGTTTTGATATCATACAAATGATTTTTCCGATTTCAGAACCTTCAACTAAGAAGATACATACAACTTTTTTTTTAATAACCAACACTCAGGGGATGCCCCCCTATACATGCGGCGCATTGCGATAGCGAATGGAAAGTAAAGGATCGGAGGGGGGAAAGAAGGGAGTAATGTTTATTGACACTTGCGCCTTGAACTTCTGGATGTTGCAATTAGTGGGAAATACATTTGCCGGAAGTCGATTCCACATACGATTTTGAAAAAATTTCGCAAAGAGCGTTACTTGCGACCACTGTTGAAATTGGTTCAAGTTCCCTCCCTATTTGAGGTCCTGCAGCACCAGAAACCACAATAAAACCAGGTGGTATTCAAATTAACACTGGTGAAAGAGGACCATATAGTCAGTTGTTTTAATACATGGCAATTCATCCACCCTGTATTAAAACAAGTCCTCTGGGATTTTTTTAGATAATTTGGGAAAAGGTAGGAGGTAGAGCTATCTTTTAAAAGTAAAAAAAAACAAACAAAAAAACTGACCACTGGTTCAGAACTTAGCAATTTTACCCTAGTACCCCCCGACCATCAATCCAAAAATTTTCAAACCGCTGCCATTTCGCCCCCTTGCATTTTCGGGCATGGTCGTAGATGGACATATTTTCATGAAATGAGCCAAGGAATACGCTGGTGAAATTTGTCCAGTAGTGAATGAAATATTTCGTCTCTTGCTCATGACCTTAAAAAGTCTAAGCCAAATTTAGGATATTAAACAAGCCCTGTGGGATTCGTTTAGATAATTTGGGAAAGATAAGAGGTAGGGCTATCTTTTAAGAGAAAAAAAACAAAAAAAAAAATCCGACCACTGGTTTAGAACTTAGCAATTTTACCCAAGTACCCTCCGAACACCAATCCGAAAATTTTCAAACCGCTGCACGGAATTTTCGGGCATGGTCGTAGATGGACTTATTTTCATGAAATGATCCAAGGAATACGCTTGTGAAATTTTTCCAGCCGTGAATGAATCACCCTATATAGCCCCAATAAAATAAATATTTCGCCTCTTTGCTTTATCATCCCCTTAAAAAATCTCAGTCAATTTTAGGATAATAAATTGTATAAATTTTAAATTTCAAAACGATTTAAGAGGTGAAAACACGCCGCTAAATATTGTTTAGATGTTCCTACCAAGAGGTGAACCTCGAATTACTTGTATGATAGCCCTGTGGCTTTTTTGTAGTCTATGTCATTTACAGGGACTTCGAGCAAAAGTGTATAAAGATTGTAGCGTACAACGCGCCGGCTACGGATATGGTTTTAATCAATTTTAAATTATGAAACGGATTTGGTCAAAATTAAATCTAAACTCTAAATTCTAAACTCTTTTATCGATGCGTTACTAGTTCTGACCGTGTTAGACAATTTTTAAAAGAGTTTCGTTTGTGTGTACTTCTGCTTTGTATATTAAAAGACTTACTAAGTTCTTTCAGTCGTCTTATAAATTTCTTCTAGTTCGTTTATATTTTAATTATAACCTTCGCTAACCTAGATATTTCATAGACAAAAGATCTTAACTGAAATAATCAATGTTTGGCAGAAATTCCCTTCTCTTGTGAATATTTCACGTCGCATACCACATCCATTTAATGATGTAGGAGTCCGCTTCCTCTACACTAATTATGCATTTAAACTACAGCTTCTCAAGCTTGTAAACCTTTCTACATTCATTTTATTTAAAGAAATTCCGTTCAATATTTCAAACACATTCCTTTTGTAGGCCGCAAGAAATTCATAAATACACACTAAGACACTTCTCTCCACACATGTAAGCAAATCGTGACCAGTATATTTTTATATTTTAAAACTTCTTATATTCTTAAAATATTATTGTGCTGACAAGATACTCCACCATATCGCAGAGCCAGTACAGGTGGAGTACCACAGAGCTACTTAGTCCATTTACATTTACCCAGTGAAGTTTTGGCAATTTTTCAAAAAAAAGTCATTATTTTGAAAATCAACTTGACATCAATCATACCCACAATTCTGCTTGCGTATTTGCTTACAAGAGCCTTATAAACGATACAGGCCAAAGTGTTTAAGAACTTTTGCGGAAAAAGTTACGTTGAAATTGCTTTTGGCGACACGTTCAATGGTTGTGCAAAACAAAAGACTTAAGAAGCGAAACTCAAGAAAACTAAACCAAAGTTCAAGGAAGAATTCCTATAAAAAGATAAAAGAGTATTATTATTACACTCAGGTCTAAGTAGAAAGGGTGGTTCAATGACAAGTCTTCTTTTCAAAAATTAAAAAATATAAAAAAAACATTAATTTTACATATTAGGTTTGGCTTATTCGAAAGAGCAAACATATCCATTTGAACGGAGCACAATTTCTTTTTATTGGCGGGCTTTACGGTCCATCATCCACTCAGCCGTATTTTTAAAGACCTTAGTGAAGGTTTTGGCTCGCTCGTAAGCCTGCCATTTATTTAATGGAGTATTTCTAGCATCCGTTTTTTCCAGTCTAATGAAAAATTAAGGGAGTATTTCTAGCATCAGTTTGTGTTCCAGTCTAATGAAAAATTTTCCTCGTTTGTGATTATACGATCTCAAATCCTTGCCCAACTATGGGCTGGTTTTTTTTAGTTTTGTCTCTGTTATTTTCAACTTGTATCGCAAGGGACAGTTTATACTCAAGTTGAACGGCCGAATACCTTAGGCTCTATCTAAAATATACAATCTCATGTTGCACGGTTAGTTTGTTTTTAAAGGTCCTGCGGCTTGTAACTAATATGGCTTTGTTGTTGTTGTTGTTGTAGCGGCAACTGTGTGCCGGGGTGACAGCCCTTTGCTTCTTCGGGTAACTCCGGTCCATAGAACCGGCTGTCGTGGGATTGACTAATACCAATTATTAATATGGCTTTAGTTTTGGCTGCCGTTAGTTGCAATCCGTTCCTCCTGTTATATTATTTGTACCAGATCTGCGGATTCCTGCAAGATTACAACCATCCTACCACTCCAGTTTAAAAAATTCTCATACATTGTGGTTCACAGAAAAGATTCCAGTATTGGGCCTTTTGGAATGCCAGCAACGATAATGTGCGAGGGCGACCGCAAAAGTAACTGGCCTAACATAAATAGAACCGCTTTTTTTGGAATTATTATTATTAATTTTTCAACATAATCTCCTTCCAACTCAATACACTTCCTCAAACGTTTTTCAAGTTTTTTAATTCCATCCGAAAAATAAGATTTTTCAAGACCTTCATAATATGCCTCAGTTTCAGCAATAACCTCGCTATTGGACGAAAATTTGTTGCCACCGAGAAATTTTTTTAAATTTGGAAACAAGAAATAATCAGAAGGAGCTAAATCTGGACTATATGGTGGATGCGGAGCAATTTCAAATCGTAATTCGGCCAGTTTTTGTTGAGTTAAAAATGCAGTGTTTGAAGGAGCATTATCTTGATGAAAAATAACTTTCTTTTTTTCTAAATGCGGTCGTTTTATCTTGATTTCTTCACTCAACCGATTTAATAATGCACAATAATATTCACTATTTATAGTTTTTCATTTCTCAAGATAATCAATAAATATTATACCCCTTGTATCCCAAAATTCTGTGACCATTACTTTTCCTGCTGACTTAACAGTTTTCGCCTTCTTGGGACCACTTTTACCAGCTTCTATCCATTGTTTTGACTGTTCTTTGCATTCTGGGATGTAGTGATGGATCCATGTTTCATCAACAGTTATGAATCGGCGCAAGAACTCTATTGGACTGCGCTGATAAATCGCTAAAAGCTCCTCGGAATTGGTCCAACGGACGATTTTTTGGGGCAAAGTCAACAAACGCGGCACCCATCTTGCGGATAGCTTTTTTTTCATGTGGAGTTCATCATGTAAAATACTCCAAACTTGTTTTTCGTGTATTTTAACAATATCAGCAAGTTCTCTGAGCTTTATTCGTCTATCTTTAGTCACTTCATCAAATATTTTTCTAATGTTTTCAATAGTAGTAGCAGTTTTCGGTCTTCCAGAGCGTTGTTCATCTTCCGTACTTGAACGACCCATTTTAAATTGTTGAACCCAGCATTTCACGGTGGAGTATGATTGTGCATTATCACCATGAACAGAATCCAATTCATCTTTGATTAATTGTGGCGTATAACCTTTCATATAAAAGTGTTTAATTACCGCACGAAACTCTTTATTTTCCATTTTTCAAAAATTATAAAACTTGTTTACTTCAATAAAATAATCATTAAATATTTCGGAAATTTTGACAGATGGCTTATAAAAGATTGCTTTTAAAAAACAAAAAAAAAGTTGCTAGTAAAACAGAAAATGTGCCAGGCCAGTTAGTTTTGCGGTCGCCCTCGTACTTCCCTATACTAGCATCAATTTCGTAAAGCAGTACCCGTTCACTTAAGTACTGTACGATCACGTTAAAGTGATACGTTTGCTGCCCCTTCCTCAAGGAGCATTCAGAATAACTTTTTACTTAGCATAGTTCAAAGCATTCAGCACATCCATAGTAAAGACAGCTCAGAAACCCTTTTCGTGTTCTTTCCTTTTCTGAAATCATACTCTCTTGAAGAAATTCCTTCTGTGTTTTATATTACTATTATCTTTAGTAGTAGGTAGGCATTTCAGATGTCCAATGAATGGATTCATTGGACAATACATCAGGTCCTGACACTTTCCATGTTTCAACTTTCTCTAATCGATTTTAAGGTCTTTCGAACTAAGGGGCAACACAGTCATGTTGGTGTTAGCTTAGATGTGTCGGCCCGTGGTTCAAAGTGTTTGGGTTATTTTCGTTGCTCTTTCTTTATAACCGGTATTGCCTTTCTTTGCCCGTTATTATTTTGTAGTGTTTTCCCCATGGGTCTATGTCATCCCTTTCATAAAGCTCAGACCAAATATACCATTTACTCTTTTTGATTGCTTTACTTAATGTTGTTTTTTGAGATGTTTTATTGCGATCATTTAGTACATCATTTTCAATATTTTGAGTTGCTTTTCTGCGATCTCGCAATCATTTTCTTTGTAGTAATCCAATCTCTGCAGTCTACCAGTAGGCTGACTGTTTCTTTCGGTTTTACGAATAACATCTGAAACTCACCAGCATTCCAACATATAAACCCTAGTAAAGAGCTTAAAGCCTGCATGCACCTACCGACATCTTGGACACTGCCTGATGGCTTCTTGCTTTTAACGTAATAAATGCTCTGCTAGAATGTCCAAAACAAAAATCAGGGTTTTCAGAAACCGGCATTTTGATTTTTTTTCAAAACCGTGTTTAAAAAAAAACGACTCTTGAGTTTCTTTTAAAAGTAAAAAAACGCATTAACCGACCTTCTTGTTTTAGCCACTTGACTAAGAATGAAATGAAAAATTGCTTTACATTTACCCAGATTTTAAGAAGAGTGTAATGTTTGGATTTTTGTTTTTGGTACCCATATGTTTAAATTAGTCAGACTATTGGACATAGTGACCGTCACCCAAATTCAGTCAAGCTTAATATCTTTTAGTTTATTTTTTGGCTTGAGGTCATGTATTTAAACTCGATGTTGTGTTTTTGGCTAAATTATTTTTTCTCCCAATATTTCGCTTGACTTTGTCAATCATCTTTAGGGGTTGTCACTAATTATAGTAATTAATGTCTTCGTTTATGGGAAGCCAGTTTTGGGCCCACAGACAATTTTTACGGGGACTGTACTTATATTAAAAACTAAGCCTTAAATCGGTCCAATATTAGTTGTTAGCCTTTTTTGGGTCTAGCTTAAATATTTTTATTTAAATCGGTCCAAAATTAGTTGTATGTATTTTTTTTGGGTATTTCGTAATTATATATGTGACGCGCAAAATAGAAAGGGGCCTAAAGGTAAAAACCAGTTTTGTTCAGGAGAGCCATTTTAAAGATTTAAATACGTGTATCTTTGGTCGACTTCACTTTCATAAAACGCGCATATCTCTGGGAGGGAACCCTTTTGGGGCATGGGATCGGTCTCATTCGATGCTCAGATGTTGTCCACATCAAAAAAAAAGTGAAAATTGATTTATTTTTACCCTTAGGTCCCTTTCTCTATGCGCTGTCACATATTATGAATTTACTTTGCTTTTACATACAACAACAAAAGAATCGAAAACTGGAAAGCCCGACAGCAAAAAAAAACGGGTTTTATCGGTGTCGGGTTGTAGCTATTTTTGAAAAACCGTTTGCCGGAATGTCGGTTTTCTTTTCGTTTTTGAAACACTGCATTCGCGTTGACTTTAGCAATAAGTTTGGATTATTTTCCAGCGTTGTCAAGCGTAAAGTTTGTACCAAAATTTCGAGAGAAAAAAGAAGCCACAAAAACATGCGATTCAAAAAGAAACCAATAAATGGACCACCCATTAGGAAGTCATTTTAAAGTGTAGCTGTATTATTTAAATAAAAAGAAATTTAAAAAAAAATAAGTGTGAAATACATTTGTGCTAAACAAAAGACTTAAGAAACAAACTTCATTTCAGAGTGTCTTTCCTTTCGTGAGTTGCCAAAAAAAATCTGTATCAAATTTATAGGAAACGTTCTAAACAAATATAAACAAATATAAAAGCGTATTATCATTTCACCCAGGGCTAAGTGGAATACGAACTAAACTTAATTATCTTTCAAAAATTTTCCACTTTTTTTTGTTTCGAATAGAAATTTCTCCAGGTCTAGCCAAGAATTCGGTTCTCAAGTGATTTTTTTTTGTTATGGTTTATCTAGCTTACACATGTTCCAATAAAAATGTTGTGGGAAGCAGCGAATTTGGTTTAAACTCATTCATTCATTCTTCCACTCTTTATCACATTTTCTCTTTATTTGTATTTATAAACGATATACGAGTATATACAATCTTCTTCTTGGGGACAAATGTTTATTAACTCTCATGTATTGTTGTAGAATTGAAAATAAACAAAAAACACAATAGCCGAATAAAACCTCTCATTTCTGTCTGTTTAGTAACCTTTAAAACGTTGATAGAATTTTAATAGGGCTTCTGTTTCTTTTTTTATTATAAAAAAAAATAAACCAAACAAAATTAAAAAATTGGCGTTGAACACGATTCGATTTTTTCAGTTTGTGCCACTTTTTAGGAACATTTTCTCTCTCCCATTTGAATTTTAAAAACAAATATATATATAAAATGATAAATGCCTTAACTAGACGGAAGTCTGGCTTAAGTTTAACAATCAAACTAAAGGTCGTTGATTTACAACGTTTTAATTGTTATAAAAATTGGCAAAGATTCAAGATTTTCTGTTGTCTTTAAACAAATAATGTATTGGGAATGTTTATTATTTCTGTGTCAATTTATTTTTCTTCGGTTCGGTTGAATTTGCTTTCATTCTCTGTTGTTCTGTTTGATTAATTTATTCACTTTCCAAGATTCTTATCTAGATGTTTTCTCTTTGTTATCAGCAGTTCGATCGAAATATTTTAAAACAATTAATTACTACAAAATAATACATTCTAAATTTGTAAAGGATTTATTATATTTGCTTAAGCCTTAATTAAGTATTTGATATGTTGCTGACAGGCATTACATTTCTGAGATTGAGATAAAAACATTTGTAAAAAATTAAGATGAAAGGTTCAACAGCCAAGTACGAGTATATGAACATGTGGAATTTTCTGTAGTATAATTTTTGACCGCAAGAAATAATCTGTAAAATAAAATAAATGGAATAAAATATAAAGATTTTATTACATAAAATCAAAGAAGTTTTCTAAGTGTAGAAAGAGCAATTACCATTTCACATTGTACTGACTGACGATAGCAAGTATGATTTTTACCTAGAGATTTCAAAAACGCTATTGTTTTCAAAATAGTCTGTTGTAACTAATTGTCGATTAGATGTCTTGGTTAAAATAAAAAAATTTTCATTCCATTTGCAATAACAAAATTTATAACAAATAATAAGCTTAAGAAATGGAAAAAAAAATTAAGAGTTTTTTTGATCTAAATTGTCTGGCTCATTAACAAATTCAAAAAAGGTGTTGGTGTTGTCTTGTAATTTGTTTTATTTTTTCTAATTTTCCTTTACAATATTTGAGGATCCAATTTTAATGTGTGCGGTTTTCCCCGATATTATCGATATCGGAAAAAAATCTATCGATAGTGCCTAACAAACAAAACTATCGACCAAGGCCAATAGCCTTGGATGCTAGTGTCCTTTAACTTAGTTTATTATAATTTCAATTGTAATAAATATGTAAATAAATAAATAAATAAATTGATAGTTTTGCAGCTCTATTTCGTAATTCACTATTATTAATTTGATTATCTAAAAAAATAACATTTGTTTAAGTTTTTTGAGTTTTTTTTTTATTTTGACCAATTTTGGGTTTTTTTTTTATTTTTTATTTTGTGTATTAGGATTTTTTTTTGGTCCGTTTGTAATTAAAATGCAAGTATATTTTTTACTTCATTTATTTTCCTCCGACGTTTCTTTAAATTAATTAAAGTCAAGAAAAGAAAATGAACACCACAAAGTCCAGTACAATTCCACTGGTGTAGAAAATGGAAACAATTCCCAATTAACCTCCTGGAGCTAGCTGCGGCGACTCTACTATAGTTTTAGATACAGCCAAACCCTCAGGGCATCGTTCAGGGAGTCCAATGCGAAAATTATGACAATGCAGGTGATGTCCCATCAGAAGAACGTAATTTTGATATAAACGATTTATCTGACATTCAAAATTAACCAAGAACAAACAGAAAGTGCATCCAGAAGCTTCTAAACGTCTGTCAGCAGTTTTCTGCTGAAAATAAACTCTACAGCTTGTCCTTTTAAAGCCTGCAGATTCGTTTTCTAAACTCAGCGATTTTTGGACCTCAAATCTAAATTTCGCTAACAGATTGACTGTTTTCGAAATAAATTTTAATCTACTTTTATTTTTTATTTAATTTTTATTAATTCGAAAGTAACGTTCCAACCTTTTAAAGAAATAACAAAGCGCAGGTCCTGAAAGCAATAGACTGATTTTTATCTAGCACTCATGTCGGGATGGCCTTCTTTGCAGTATAAGATTTTGTTTCTTTAATACCCTTCACTAAAGGGTGGATGGTATATTAAATTTGACTTTTTTTAACATCACGAAATATTAATCAGAGACTCTACAAAGTATAAGTATATACATATATCTCGTATATTCTAGATCGTTGTAAAATATTTAAGACGATCTACCAATGTCCGTCCGTGTGTGCTATAGTGTTCAAACCAATTAAACTAGGATCCTGAAATTGTAAACAAGAATGGCTAAAAGTCATAGGGTAATACACATAATGAACTAAAGTGCATTTGGAAGAAAAATATTTTCTTTTTTAATTATGCACTCAAAGGTAGAGAGTATGCAAAATTGGGCCTGGCCGAACTGGAGTTTTAAACCCTACATTTGTTTTGACCAAATCCGTTTTATGACTTTTAATGTCAATGGAGACATGCCCCAATCGTTTATACATTTTGCATGGTATAATATTTTCCAAAAACTGGCTATGGCCTCTCAGCTACATCCCCCACTAATGTACCATTTCGCCTATATTTTGTATGTTAGTACTCGTAAGTTTGTATGTAAATCAAATAATAAAGAATTTAATTCCTAACCCCAGCCCCTTCTGGTACCTCCCACACTTATGTCCCACTGTATAGATTATAACCAATATAATGCACGAAGTTCGCTTAAATTGAGAACTCTGAAATATTTTCATACCGGTTTGTATGCTTGAACAAGAAAAGTGGTGATAGGCGTTGGGATAGGAATATTACGTATCCTCAATCTTTGAGCAAATTCTTCATAAAAGTATACTTTTTCCCGAGATACTCTTTGTACATAAAAGGGGAACTATTCCCTCTTTTAAAGACATAAAAGGGGAAATAGTTCCCCTTTTATGGAAAAAGAGTATCTCGGGAAAAAGTATACTTAATTTGCTCAAAGATTGAGGATACGTAATATTCGGTATGAAAGACTAATAAGAAAAGATAATGATAAGACTTTAAACTTTTTTCCTCCACAACTTTTACTTATATATGGCCTTATTGAGACTAAATTAAAATCAGTGCGTTTCTGACAATCGTTAAGAAAATGAGTTGTTAGGAATATCGTTGACTCAAAGACGAAATTTTTTTTAAAAAGATTGGCATGTTTATTTTTATCTGCCTTGCGAAGACCTTAATGGCCGCAGCAAAAACATGCTGGGAAGTCTAAGTCTGGGCTTGAAAGAGTAACAAGATAAGAATAAAAGTAACATACCAGCTTTCAAAATATTTATCATAAAGCGGTCGCTATTTGGTTTTTGAAAAGAGGTGAGGCCTGGCAGATATCCGTTATACCTTGGTCACAGTTTGGCATCTGGAGTGAAGCGGCTGAGATTTGGCTAAAACGGAATGAAAGAATAAAACGCACAATGTTAATTGTAAATAAAACAAAAGATATTTCATCTTAATATTTTTCATTATGATAGAAGGTTTGTGACGATAATGTTTAAAACAAAAATATCTGCGAAATGCTCGCCACGGCTTCGTTGACATACCTCTATCCGATGGTCCATATTTTCAATGACTCTGAGACATAATAGAGGTTTAATGTCCTTAATGTTCCGAATTATCTCATCTTTTAGCTCTTGACTTGTTCTTGGATTATTGACGTAAACGTTTGCTTTTAAATATACCCAAAGATGAAAAAGGAAGGTCATTTTCCAAAGTGGTACAAAAAGAAAAAAAGTTTTAAGGGGTGTTTTTTATTGGGGTATAGAACTTTAAGTTGGCATCACTTTTTTAACTGGCGGCCATTTTGTCAGCTGTCAAGTGATTAATATTTAGTTTGGTTTGCCATTTCATCATGACCAGGTTGACAAAAGAACAACGCTTGCAAATCGTGCAAATTTATTTCGAAAGTAATGGTTCAGTTCGCGAAGTTCACCGCAAGCTCCGTCCATTTTATGGTCGACATAATCGTCCATCAGAGCAATTAATTCGGTTAACCATGGATCGGTTAACATGGACCATTGGATTATTTTCTTTGGGGATATGTGAAGTCGCTCGTCTACGCCAACAAACCAGAAACACGTTAGCGGACTTGGAAGCCAACATTCGTGGCGTTATTGCCAACATACGGCCCCATATGCTCGAAAAAGTGGTTGAAAATTGGACCTGTAGAATTGGCTTTATTCGAGCCAGCCGCGGCGTCCACATGCCCGAAATCATATTTAAACATTAATTTCATAAAATTATCCTTCCAATAAAGCCAAATTGATGGACATTAAAATGATTTTCTTGTGTTTTATTTCAATTCGAAGTTCTATACCTCAATAAAAAACACCCTTTACTAATAGAATCACATTAAAAAAATGGCATGAAAGTATGAAGGCGGTAAACAAGTGGCAAAATTGCCACATTAGTTGCACAATGGTTACACTGGCACGAAATGGTTTTTGGACAACCGAAAAAAAAGAAAAATACTATGCAACAAAATTGATTTGAAATGATTTCTTCCAAAAATAAAAGACCTAGGTGATTATAGTAAATTTCCAAAAGAACGACCCTCGTAGGTCCGAGTAATTTTTTATGGGCCAAGGAAATTTTCATTTTGCAACATTATACTGATTCTTGAATCGGAGTTTAAAGTTTTTTTTGTGTTCTACAAAATGAATGTTAAATGAATTTTAGTTTGGGTGAGTCCTTTTTTAAATGAAAGTGTTTAAATGTTTTTAATACTGGTCGGCTTTGGTTTAAAATGTTCTACGAAATTACTACTATTACCATTTTTGTATAGATCGTCTAAAAAAACCAAAATATTTTCAATATAAAATGGTCATTTTCGCACATAAAATTTAATGAAAATGTTATGTTTATAACATTTTTTCCACCCCTTTTTTTTAAAAAAAAAAAACCTACAAAATATTACCGATATGAAGTATATATTCATCGACGGTGTTTTGTATCACATTACCCTCAAGTAGCTGGAAATAATACAGTTTAAAATTACACTTTACTTCACTTAAATAATAGATCAGCTTTATCTTTAAATTCACTTGTGCATTTACATTTTAGAAGATTCGAAAAAAAGCAAATTTTTAAAAAACCAGCTCATGATTCATATAACAGAAAATATTTTTAAATCGGTAAAAATAAAAATTTTATAAACAAACTTTTTTATTTCGGTCAGATAATTGAGTTCATGAAATTAACTTCTCTGTTGAATCAGATAATAAATGCCCGTTGTAATAACAACCGAGTTCTAAGAGTTCTTCTAACATAACTTACATAAAATAATTTATAACATCCAATTAATGTCCAAATTCAATTCAATAAATCATCCAAATTAATTAGGGTTACCGATACTTTGTCTCCTCAAAGGATTCTGTCAGTTCCCACTACTAGAAAATTGGCCTTCGGTAGGTAAAAAATTCGCTTGTGGCAACAAATTTGTTCTCTGTATGTACGAGCTAAAACCATAAAATTTGCATTTTTTATTTATTGTCCATAATTAACATCACCTTGAATTGATTATCCGAAAATTAATGTTTTGAACCCGGAAATTAATGTTTTGGAAAGGAAATACTTTTCTGCGCTTAGCAAATCATTTCGATCATCATCTCAACCGATTTTGGCCAGTGTTGCGAAAGAATGTGATATACAAATAAAAGACTTAAGGCACAAACCTTATAGCATATTTGAAAACCCTCTGTGTTTCCTGTTTAAACCCTAGAAATGCTCGACACCATGAGACAAGTTTATCGCGATTTTCTCTTTCCATAAGAAACCGCTCCGATTATGATTGATCTCATAGAGGCTATGCTGTAGGTGGGAATTTTGAAGTCAGAAGCTTATTGTTATACAGGCCCCTCAATCTATATTTTCGTGCTCAAGTTACATATAAATATAAATAAATAAATTCACCATTTAACAAGGTCGATTCTTGTTGTTATTGCAACTAACTGTGTGCCGGCGTGACAGCCCTTGGTCGAAGAATTGCACTTCGGGTCAATCCGGTGCATAGAATCGGCTGTCATGGGAGGTCGATGGTCTTTCGTTTCAACGCTCTATCTCTCTCTCTCTTTCGATAGGTTTTCGTTTTTCGTTATTCTCTCCGTACACTATAATACATTTTTCACCTCTCTTTCTCTCTCCCCTAAATGCTGAGTTATGCTCTGTGTTGTCCATCATTATTACAATAACCTTAATAATAATTGAACAATAAAAAAAAAATTATAAGTAACAATTTTTGTACTTCCTAATTTGTCATCCCATATTCCGTGTACGATGGAGCAACAATAACAAACAATAAAAGCGTCTCCAATTAATATGCACGCTATGTAATCGGTTCCTTATTCTTTAACCAAGAAATTAATCATAACGAAATGAATGAAAGACACCAAAATGACACATGCCGTACATATTTTATGCTTTACAGATTAAAATCGTGCCTGAACAGAAAACCATTACAAAGCAGAGGGAAGAGCACAACCGACTTCGTCATGGGAACTCCGAGGAGTGTAGCAGCAGTTGGTTTGCTGGTAAGTCCAAGTGATGATGTTTTATACAGGTGGCCTAAAACTGTTCAAATTTCTCTTGCTTCTAGTTACTCTGCTCTTGTCCGATATGGGCCCATATACGTATTGAGGCACCCGAAGAGCATTATGCTCCCAGGGTTAAACCGGGTTTTGTTCGCTCGGCTGTAGAAAGTATACCCGAGGAGGAAGGCCTAGAAGTGATGAGTCGCTACAGCTCAGCTCCAAGTTTTGGTGATGTCTTCCTACCGCTGCGCAGTGCTGTGGAAAGTGTGCCGACGATTAATTTGCGTTCAGCTGCCGAACTAAGAGAATTATCTTCGCCTTCTAGGCATTTTCTAAGAGATGCTGTTGAATCTTTTCCCGATGACGAGGATGACTATGTGGAGGAGGAAGAATATTCGGCCAGCATTAGAGAGTCCTCGGTAAAGGATGCCGAACCGGAACCCGATATGGAAGTGGAAACGTTCCAAGAACCAGATGCTTGGTCGGTGTCCGATAAGTATTCTGCCTATATTGTACCCAATCCCAATAACGATGAGGAGGATGCTTTGCCTCAACCCTATCGCTCGGATTCTCCTTATCAGCAATTGGTAAAGGCTTCGGATATTGCCGAACTAGATAAAGTCGAAGATGTGGCTAAGGTTCGACAACAGGTTACCTATGGCGCTTTGTCGTATTCCCGCTCGCATAATCCCGATATGGATGACGACGATGACGAGGATGATGATGATTCTCGTCCTTATGGTGCTTTGGCCCAGATCAAACAATCAACGCCCAATAAAGATTTCAATACTTCGCCCGAGGTTTTGTGCTATGTTACAAACTGGGCCTTTTATCGCAAAGCCGATGGCCAATTTGTACCCGAGTATTTGAAGAACAAACATTTGTGCACCAAGTTGATCTATTCATTTGCCTCTTTGGATCCGGATCATTTGAATATCAAGGAATTCGATCCTTGGGTTGATATTGACAATCAACTTTATAGCCGTGTTATTTCCACTGGTGTGCCAGTATTAATTGCCATGGGTGGTTGGACGGACTCGGCCGGAGATAAGTACTCACGCCTGGCGGCGGATGATATCAAGCGCAGGGTATTTGCCTCGAATCTGGTGGGTTTCTTGCAACGTCATGGTTTCTCTGGCTTACATTTGGACTGGAATTATCCCAAGTGTTGGCAGAGTGATTGCTCCAAGGGCCCGGCTGCGGATAAACCCAACCTGACCAAATTGTTGCGCGAGATACGCTCGGAATTTGATCGTGTCAACAAGAAACTTAAACTGGGTGTGGCCATTTCCGGTTACAAGGAAATTATTAGCGAAGCTTATGAGTTCCCCGAATTGTCGAAAATTGTGGACTATATGACGGTGATGTCATATGATTACCATGGATCTTGGGAAAGGCAAACCGGCCATGTTAGTCCCTTATATGGCCGCAAGGGAGACAAGTATCCTCAGTACAACACCGATTATGCCATGCAACTTTTGCTTAAACTAGGAGCCAAGAAAGAACGCATCATTATGGGCATACCCTTCTATGGGCAATCTTTCACTTTGGAGCGTGACAGTTCACAGTTGCTGGGCGAAGGTGTAGCTGCTATTGGTCCCGGTGAACCGGGAGAGTTCACCAAACAACCGGGCATGCTGGCCTACTATGAAGTATGTCAACGCGTACGCAAACAAAAGTGGTTGACGGGACGTGATGCCGAACGTAAGTCCGGTCCATATGCCATGCTGCGTAACCAGTGGGTGGGCTATGAGGATGCGGCTTCGGTAGAGGCCAAGGCCCGTTATGCTGTCAACTCTGGATTTGGCGGAGTGGCTGCTTGGACCGTGGACTTGGATGATTTCCAAAATAGATGTTGCACTGAAGCTTTCCCTCTGCTAACGGCCATCAACAGAGCCTTGGGCCGGCTTAACTCAGAGCCACCCACAAGATCGGATTGTACACGCCCTACGGTACCAGTAACACCGATTCCTCCAGTGATGACTACGGTTAGCAGTGATGGTTCTGGTGGCGGCGGAGGTATGCACGAACATACCACGGCCAATCCTGCTTGGCAAGTGCCCACAACTGCGGCCACGACCACCCAAAAGACTTCAACCGTATGGTGGTCACCGCCATCAACGACTACAACTCGCAGACCCACTCAGGCGCCAACTACCACCAGCAAGCCTCATGCGGTCACTCATGGACCAACGCACATTACCCAAAAACCTACAACAATTCCGGCACCAGCCGTTGTTCGGCCGGTAGTTCAGGCATCCAACTGTCAACCTGGTCAATTCTATCCCGATCCCTACAACTGCAATAGTTACTATCAATGTATAGTGGTGGGCGAAGTAAGACAGCAATTCTGTCCTGGCGGCCTTCATTGGAATAATCAGAGCAAGAATTGTGATTGGCCAGCTTCGGCTCAATGTAAGCCTGCGAAAAAGAAACCTGCTTCGGTGGCCGCAAAACCCACCTCGGCTACTACCACTACAGTGGCACCCAAACGTACTACCGCCACATCGTATTGGACTTCAAGCCGACCCACTAAGCCCATAGCCACCACACGTAAACCAGCCTCTCCGAACCGGCCTACAACCAGTTCCAAGTGCAACGAAGGCGAATATTATACCCATCGCAATTGTGGCCAATACTATATCTGCATTAATGGCGTTCTGGTGCCAAATTCCTGCGGGGGAAACTTGCATTGGGATGGCATACGTAAAATCTGTGATTGGCCGGAAAATGTCAAGTGCGTGACCACCAAGCGTTACTTGCGTATAGTCCAATCGAAATCGAATCCTGAAGATCCCTGCAACGGCGAGGAGAGAATACCCTATCCCGGGGACTGTTCGAAATATTTGTTCTGTTTGTGGAATCGTTTGCAAGCGGCCGATTGTGGCCCAGGCTTACATTTTAATGCCGCTTCTGGTTTGTGTGATTGGCCAACATCGGCCAAATGTTCGGCGGAAGAAGGTTCCATTGAAGGGTCGAACGATTTGAAACCAGCCAAACCCAAACCAGCACCGACAACGCCCAGACCAAGCACCACCACTAGCATGAGACCCACCTACCCTACGGACAAGCCCAATTTACAGCCCTTGGACGGCTATTACAAGGTAGTGTGCTACTTCACCAATTGGGCTTGGTATCGCAAAGGACTTGGTCGTTATACACCCGATGATATAAATACCGATTTGTGTACTCATATCGTTTATGGTTTCGCCGTCCTGGACTTCACCGAGTTGACGCTGCGCACCCACGATTCCTGGGCTGATATTGACAATAATTTCTATACGCGCGTCAGTGGCTTGAAGAGTAAGGGCGTAAAGGTCAGTTTGGCATTGGGTGGTTGGAATGACTCGCAGGGTGACAAATACAGTCGTTTGGTAAGGAATCCAGCTGCCAGGGCCAAGTTTATACGCCACGCCCTCGAGTTTATGGAAAAGTATGGCTTCGAAGGTTTAGATCTGGATTGGGAATACCCGGTGTGCTGGCAAACGGACTGCAATAAGGGTATGCCCGATGAAAAGGAGGGTTTCACCGCCTGGGTGCGCGAGCTGTCGGATGCCATGAAACCACGCGGTTTGTTGCTGTCCACCGCTGTTTCGCCCAGCAAAAAGATCATTGATGCCGGCTATGATGTGCCTCAGCTAGCGAAATATTTCGATTGGATTGCTGTCATGACCTACGACTTCCATGGTCAGTGGGATAAAAAGACTGGACATGTGGCGCCGCTGTACTATCATCCAGAAGATGATTATGATTATTTTAATGCCGTAAGTTTATACTTTGGACTTTGACCCACTTTATACCGATAATAACTTCATTATTTTGTTTTATTTTCCAGAACTACTCCTTGAATTATTGGATAGAAAAGGGTGCTCCTTCGCGTAAAATTGTCATGGGCATGCCTTTATATGGTCAATCGTTTACTTTGGAAAATACCCGCAACAATGGTTTGAACTCCAAGGCTCCAGGGCCAGGTAAAGCTGGAGAATTCACCAGAGCTGCCGGCTTCTTGGCCTACTATGAAGTGAGTTTTACTTTTTCAGAATCATAGAAAATATTTATTTTTGTTTTCAATATTTTTCAGATTTGCGATCGCATTAAACACCAAGGCTGGGAAGTGGTACAGGATGAGCGAGGTCGCATGGGTCCTTACGCTCACAAGGGCAATCAATGGGTTTCTTTCGATGATGCCGCAATGATACGCAAGAAATCACAACTGGTTAGAGCTTTGGATTTGGGTGGTGGCATGGTCTGGGCCTTGGATTTGGATGATTTCCGTAATCGCTGCGGCGAAGGAGTCCATCCACTTTTGACACAGATACATGATGTCTTGAAAGATCCTCCCACCGGCTATGAACCCACGCGTAAGTGTTTACTCGGCGGTGAAATGTTTAAAACAGCTATTTTATGTTTTGTTTTTCCGCTCTCTCTCAAGCTGGTTTAGTACCCCACGAACCCGAGTCCGTTGAAGAGGTCGTGAACTCCCAAGAGATTACCTATCCCAGCGAAATTGAAACCGTTCCCGGTGACAATGAAAATATCGTCGATCCCAATGAAGACGTCGAAGAAACCGATTTCGAAGTTATTTCACCCGGCCAAGAGTCCGGCGAGGTTACAACCTCTACGGAGGACTTCAAAGTTGTTTGCTACTTCACCAACTGGGCTTGGTACCGCCAAGGCGGTGGTAAGTTCTTACCCGAAGACATAGATCCCGAGCTGTGTACCCATATTGTTTACGGCTTTGCTGTTTTAAATCGTGATAAACTGACGATACAGCCTCATGATTCCTGGGCTGATTTGGACAATAAGTTCTATGAACGTGTGGCCTCGTATCGCGCCAAAGGCATAAAGGTCACCGTGGCTATTGGAGGCTGGAACGATTCGGCTGGTGATAAATACGCGCGTTTGGTAAGAAACTCGGCGGCACGTGCCCGTTTCATACGACATGTCATGGAATTCATGGAGAAGTACGGCTTTGATGGTTTGGACTTGGATTGGGAATACCCTGTATGCTGGCAAGTTGATTGCAAAAAGGGTACGTCGGACGAAAAGGAAGGCTTTAGTGATTTAGTCAAGGAGCTTTCGATAGCCTTTAGGCCTAAAGGGCTATTGTTGTCCGCCGCGGTATCACCCAATCGCAAGGTTATCGATGCCGGCTACGATGTGCCACAATTGACCAAATACTTTGACTGGATTGCCGTCATGGCCTACGATTATCATGGGCAATGGGATAAGAAGACCGGTCATGTAGCGCCCATGTATGAACATCCGGCCGGCACAGAAGGTTTCAATGCCAACTACTCCATTAATTATTGGCTGGAACGTGGTGCTGATCGCAAGAAATTGATCATGGGTATGCCTATGTATGGTCAATCGTTCTCCTTGGCCGAGGCCAATAGTCATGATCTAAACGCTGCCACTTATGGCGGAGGTGAAGCCGGTGAAGCTACCCGGGCAAGAGGTTTCTTAGCGTACTATGAAATTTGTACTTACATAAGGAAAAGAGGCTGGAATGTTGTCAGAGATCCTCGTGGTCGCATGGGACCCTACGCCTACTTGCGTGATCAGTGGGTATCGTTCGATGATGCTCCCATGATCCGACACAAATCGGAATATGTCAAGGCCATGGGTTTGGGTGGCGCTATGATATGGGCTTTAGATTTGGATGATTTCAAAAATGATTGCGATTGTGAATCGTATCCTTTGCTGAAGACCATCAATCGTGTTTTGAGAAATTATCCCGGGCCACATCCGAAATGTGCTCTGGAAACCAAGGATAAAACAATGAGTAAGTATTTTGAGAAAATTCACAAAAATGTTCCTAAATATAAGTAAATAAATTTTCTTTTTATTTCAAAAAGTTGCTGAAATTGGTTTGGCCCCTAGCTCGCCCTCGAAGCCGAAACCCACCATCAACACACATGTGGAGAGTCAACAGGTGATACAGGCTAAGCCCACCAAACCTACTGCAGCTCCCATGAAAGTCGAATGCTCGGGCAGAAATTATGCACCACATGAAAGGGATTGTAATAAATACTACATCTGCCAGTACGGAGAATTAGTGGAACAAAAGTAAGTCCTACGACTCTATTAAATGACAATCTTATAATTTATTTCCCCTATTTTGACAGATGTCCCTCTGGTCTGCATTGGAATCAAAACTACTGCGATTGGCCTCAGGCCAGCAAATGCTTGGTGCGTGATGATCAAACCACCAGCAAGCCTGCGTTACAAAGACCCAAGCCAACGACACCTCCACCCACGACCAAAGCTCCTCCAAAGGCCACCAAGAAACCTATACAACCACCGAATAAGAAACCTGTATCTCATCCCAAACCCACTTCGTCTCCGCCTCTGGGCAGTAACGAAGACTATAAGGTAGTGTGTTATTTCACTAATTGGGCTTGGTACCGTCCCGGTCAAGGCAAATACGTGCCCGAAGATATAGACGAGAATCTCTGCACCCACATAGTCTATGGTTTTGCGGTGCTCAATAGCAACTCCTTGACCATAAAGACCCACGATTCGTGGGCCGATATAGACAATCGGTTTTACGAACGAGTGGTGGCCTATAAGAAGAAAGGCATACGTGTTACGGTAGCCATAGGTGGCTGGAATGATTCCTTGGGCAGCAAATATGCCCGCTTGGTATTGGATCCTCAGGCCCGTCGCAAGTTTATCGAAAGTGTTCTGGCCTTCTGTGAGAAATATGGCTTTGAAGGTCTAGATTTAGACTGGGAATATCCCGTGTGCTGGCAGGTGGACTGTTCCAAGGGTTCTGCCAATGAAAAGGAAGGCTTTGCTTCGTTGGTACGTGAGCTAGCGGATGCCTTTAAACCCCAAGGTTTACTCCTCTCGGCGGCGGTGTCGCCAAGTAAAATGGTCATTGATGCCGGTTATGATGTGCCGAAGTTGGCTCGTTACTTCGATTGGATTGCTGTGATGACCTATGACTTCCACGGCCATTGGGATAAACAGACCGGTCACGTGGCTCCCTTGTATTACGTGGAAGGTGATGCCAATCCCTACTTCAATGGCAACTTTAGCATTAACTATTGGATCGAAAAGGGAACACCGCCACAAAAACTAATTATGGGCATGCCTTTGTATGGTCAATCGTTCTCGTTGGCCGATACCAATTCACGCAGTCTCAATGACAAAACCATTGGTCCCGGACGTGCCGGTACTTATACCAGAGCCGGCGGTTTCTTGGCCTACTACGAGATCTGTGAACAGATCAGCAACGGCGGCTGGTCGGTTATACGCGATCCTGAGGGACGCATTGGACCCTATGCTTTCAATGACAATCAATGGGTGTCGTATGACGATGTCAACGACATCCGTCGTAAGTCACAATTTGTGCGCAAGATGCGCTTGGGCGGCGGTATGGTCTGGGCTTTGGATCTGGACGATTTCCGTGGTCGCTGTGGATGTGGCAAACATCCCCTATTGCGAACACTCAATCAGGAATTGCGAGGTATACCTGGTCAGCGGGCAAATGATTGTACGTAGACGATTGGAAGGAGAGAAAGATGAGACCTTAAATGAACCGAATGTGTAAAAGAAATTAAAACTTACGAGAATAGCCCTGTACCACAGTGTGGTACGGGGAAGAACGAGTTTTTATTTTTAGTTAAGTAAAGTGCCAATATCATAATCGTAAACTGTACGATAAAATAAACTCAGATTAGGAATAGTTAAAATATTTTAGTGATTTAAGTATGAAATACATATTGTAAAACGAAAACGAACGAATTGTACTGTTGAGAAAATAAACGAAAAACAAATATAATTAAAATGTACGAGTATTGTGAATTATAATACAATTTATAAAATTTAAAGTCACATTGAATCACATGGCTACACCAATAATGATCTTCGGTGTGCTAAGATGATTTTACGTCCCGAAAAAGCTCAAACTATATCTCAATATCCTGTGATCAAGGATAATTATAAAGTAAACTTGTCTAAGCCCTTTGTTTGTGTAAACAACTTTATCCGAATTTATTGAATTTTGGGTCGAAATTAACTACTATTGCATAGCAATTTTATTGAAATCCCAACCGAAATACGTTGGAAGTGGATTTAATTGTCATCGGTTGTCAGCTGTCAATTTCCACGCAAATTGCAAATGATTTTGAAACGAAAATCGTGAATATGTTTTTAACGAACGAGACATTATAAGACATTTGCATAAACGAACACAGTCCACCGCATTTCGTTTTTATCGAATTTCGGCTGTCACTTCCCATTCAAATTAAGATAGATTAGGGCTTCAACTGTACGAGGTTTGCTATTTATATTTCGGGTCCTGACAATACTAGTGTTCCCAGATGCAAACTGGAACATCCATTGGAAACATTGACGTTTTTTTTACCATACATTCACTCAGAACGTTTTGTCAGTGTGTTGCAAAATTCATCTCTGTCAAAAAATGGAATTATCCCGTGAACATTTTCGTGCGATGATTTTTTTTACCATTTTTGGTAAAAAAAAGTATTTAAGTCAACTTGTTTCCACTCATGGCGACGAACCACCATCAAAAACCACTGTTAATCGCTGGTACCAAGAGTTCAGTCTCATCTTCTTCTTATTCCCTAGCATCAAGAAAAAAATGTGTGGTCAACGTTTTTCATCGCCCGAAGTAGCTGTTGAAGCGTTCAAAAATCATGTTTTGGAGGTGTCTCAATCGGAGTGGAAAAAGTGCTTCGAAAATTGGTTTGTGCGCATGCAAAGTCTATTGATCTTAAAGGATAATATTTAAAAAAGCAATAAAACCATATCTAATGATAAATTATTGTGTTTTTTTTGCCGGATCCTAAATAGAAATAGCAACCCACGTATAAGCGAATGCGAAAGAAATCCATCGGAATTCCGTCGTCAATTCCCATACAAAGTGCAATGGATTCCGGCTTGAGTGTTTATTTTATTTCTATATGTGAATAGGGTATTAAGTTATTCCCCATTAGCATATAAAATTAAAAAGCATTTTAAAAAGATATTTTATTAAAAATTGCAATTTGTATTGAATTTGACAGCCGAAATCCCATGTATTATATATTGTATATGAGATTTCCATATAAACAACTTTTTGTTACTAAGTCATACACAAACAATTACTACTCTGCAAAAGAAACGTAGTTGAGCTCAACTAAGATATGGGTTTGGATCTTTACAATAACGGCAATTTGCCCAATTGATCTGCTAGGTCAAAAATGTCCCGGCCCGAAAAAATTATTATTTTTTTCAAAATCCAGATATTTCGGATAAAAAATTAATAAATAATTAATTTTTTATATTTTAAGCTCCCTATTACCAAACTTACGTCTTTGTATATGGTCGTCTGGAAAACATTCTTGCATAATCTTATATGGATGTAGTCCCAATCTCAACCGCAATGTAATACAGTTTGATTCTCAAGCAATGCACACTGGTTGGAAAAAAAATTAGGAGATAAGATTTGAGTTTCGGTTGTGTCCTATTTCCAGGAAACTTCACATAGCTGTTGGCAAGATGAATTTGAGTTTACAAGAGAATTTGTAAATCTCTTGCTATTATAAGTAAATCTAAGCGAAACTTCCTACGATTCGAAAACGTCCAACAAATATATATCATTCCGCTTGCAACACCATAAAATATTGATATGGGAACCTATAAAGTATATATCTTTTTGATCGTCGTACAATTCTTAGACGATCTAGCCGTGTCATCTTATGGTCTTAAACTGTTTGGGATTGTAAATGGGCGAAATTGGCATAGGGGAAAAAAGTTACCATTAAGGACTAAAGTTACCTCGGTAAAAAGTACACTTTTTTGAGTATTTAATTAAGGTAAGGGAATAGATTCCCTTTACCTCTCTCTTCTATAAACTATATAATAATTTTTTGTTAGAATGGGTGCTGTTAATTGGGACGCACTAAATACCTCAAAAGAGTGCATAGTTGCTAGACTATTGGCTCAAGCATGGTGAAAACTAGCGAATAAGAGTCAATATGGACATATGCGTACTGAAATTAAAGCAAATTTTGCAAAAAATCTAAATACGAAGTAATTTTATGGATAAGTTTAGGGACGGGCGCAGGGGCTTAAAGGGCCCAAAAGGACTACTCCCTGTATAGGAGCTCTGAACAGACATGGTTCAATCTCCATATGGATAGTTAACACTCCGGGTTTGGTTATACATATATCACTTATGACACCCTTTGCAAAAATTTAGCAAGATCGACTGAAAATTATTATAATATTATAGAGCAGAAAGATATCAGATCGAAAGAGTCTGCAAAGTTGCTGCAAGTAAACATGGATCGGTAAGATCCAATTTAACCAGGGTTAGGTTTTGATTCTCGTACAAGCAGGATCCAAAAAAAATTATAGTTTCTGTAGTCTCTCGACCTTAAATCAAGGGTTTCGTTAGATAACACAATGCTAAAATTTTACCAAGATCGACTGGAAAGTGTGGCTTATAGAGCAGGAACATCTCTAATTGGTAGAGTCTTCAAAGTTGCTGCAAGTAAACATGGATCGATAAGATCTAATTTAACCGGGGTTGGGTTTTATAACACTCGTACCATATCAAAGAGTAAGATCGAAAATGATTTATTGTTTCTGGATTCTCACGACCTCAAACTGGGGATTTCGTAAGACAGCTGTCGTTCAACACGCTTAATGTGAGTTTTGACCCGCATCGGATTTAATACGTTGCTTCTAGAACTACAGAGTCAAAAATCACTTCGACTGTCGGCCTAAAAGCTGCTTTGATTTGTATTAAAATCACCAAGCACAACTTTGATATGGTCGCCCGTTCACCGATAATATAGGGTGATCCAAGTAGAGATACTATTTACAATAGTCTTTTTTTGGCGGATCACCTGTGAGTCGTGTCATGCTGTCATGTTACAACGTTTACAAACCGTTCAACTTTATAACGAAAATCTACGTTCTGTGAGGAATGTGTTTCGTGCACTTCGTTCAACTTATGGCCAACATAATCGGCCAACATTTCTGGCTCAATGGGTATGTAAATAAGCAAAATCCGTCGTGCCTAACAATTGAACATCTCACGAATATCACTGATACGAATTTTGAATAATGATTTTAATTTGCAAGTTTACATTTTAAGCGTCGTCAATACGTCGAATGTTTGGTTGAACAGACAGAAGTGAATGGTGACTTTACATAGAAAATCCTCTTCAGCGACGAGGCCAACGTTCACCTCAGTGGATTCGTTAACAGTTAGAATTTGAGCAAATGAGAATCCACTAGTGATCGTTGAAAAACCAATGCATCCACAAAGAGACACTATTTGGTGTCGTTTATGGGCTGGCGACATCATCGGGCCGTACTCCTTCGAAAATGAGGTCAGCCAACAGGATGGTGCGATTTACCACACAGCTAACGGAACAATGGCTCGTTTGGAGAGAAATTCAATGGCCGTCGCGGCAATGTTATTGGAAAAATATACGATCATGTGATTTGCCACCGTTGGACTGAAAGAAAATGGTAGGTCAATAAGCCAAGAACAATTTAACAGCTAAAGGAAGAGATAATTCGGCACATTAATGACATTGAACCTCCCTTGCAACTTCGAATCATTTCAAATATGGACCATCGGATAGAGGTATGCCACCAAAGCCGTGGCGAGCATTTGACCGATATTTTGTTTCACACATAGTTTTCATTGGTCCTTTTTGCATAATAAAAAATATTAAGATAATTCTCGAAAAACTATTTGTTTGATTTACAATTAGCATCGACCGTTTTGGTTGGACCACCCTTATAAAGTTATTTCGTATGATTTACGTATGCGGTACTTTGTGGGTCCTTAGAGTATTACGATCATATAGGGCCACCACATACATTTATTGTCTTGCTTTTTTGTCATCCTAGGGCAATTTCCTTCGGCTTGAGAATCCACACCAGGAATGCAAAAGTTTTTACAATTGTACTTTTTTGATACATTTTCGTCATCGAAATTACCGCAATATAACCGCAACTCATTTGGGATTTTTTATTTTATTTAAAAAATGTTTCCATTTGTTGCCGTTTTATACCCTACATCACACTGTGGTATGACTTAGTGGTTATGCTTGTAACACCTTCGAGGAATAGAGAATCACTATCTAATTCCATTAAGCGATATCCGTCTGTCCATCTATCGTTGTAATGAGACTACAGGTTGCTTTCAACTAAACTTGGTACATTGTTAAGGCTTGGACCAAGACGAAGCCTATTGAATTTAGTTCGTATCGTTCCATGGTTTGTGGCCCTGTCCGATTTCAGAACATGCAACTCTAGAAGCCACATATATATTAACCCAAATTGTACAAAATTTCACATGAAGCGTTACGAGCGACCAATACCTATTTCTGGTTCTACGTTTTAAGCGACCAATAATTTATTTTTGTAAAACTGAACAGTATCGGTCTATGTCTTTGAATAGCCCTTTCACAAAGTTTAGTGTAGAGACTTGGAGGAGGCCTTTTAGTAACCCTGATGCAATTGGACTATATCGGCCATGTCTTTAAATAGCTCTTACACAAATTTTAGTGTAGAACGTTGTACGGGGCCTTTTAGTAACCCTGATGCAATTGGACTATATCGGTCCACGTTTTTGGATAGCCCCAATGCCCGTAGCCTCAGGCAAAGGTCCTTTCCGAGTTGAGGTTCTGCCGCTCTAAAAGTCACAAGCTAAACCCCCTACAAATGACCTTTCAATTTGAAGTCCTGCCGCAATAAAAAATATTTTACATTCGCTCAGGGTCAAGTGAACTAAAGAGCGTTGAGTGCGACATACTCCTGGCAAAATTGGAACATATAAGTAAATGTTTCCATTATGGCCCAACAAATATGACTCCGCTCCGTGTTTAAACTCTAGACAGAGACGCCAAACATTTTGTATTTCAATTTCCGTCACGACCAGTTACTTGCACTACAGCTTATTTAAGTTTTCTAGGTCGATGCGTATTCAGAGTTCTTTTAAAGACCGGAGTCGTTCGATTTTTGCCGTAGCACAAATTAACTCAGCAATGCTCAATGCTGTGGATTGAACTCATATTTAGGCTATTCGTGTTTGCTACGTTTTTCTTACATTACGTATTTCTTACATTTCTTTTTTTTGGCGATAAAAAAATTATTGTCCCATGGACCGAGCACAACTTTATAAACCACTATTTTTAGTTTAGATACGTACTGCAAACAGTCTATGAAGTTTTTTCTTTTAAATCAAATCAGAAACTTTCCAAAACCATGGTACAATAAAGAAGGTAGAGTTTTGCTATCAGCTGATTTACAATTTTTTTTGTAGATATTAAAACTTTGTAAATTGACAAAGAATAGTGTTGAAGTTTGTAAAGCTAAATTTCTATATCAAACATTTACAATAATTAACAAACACTCACAAATAATTTTTGGAATTTTCTTTCAAGTGTCTACAGCGAACTACAAGAAGCCGTTTCTTTGTTGTTGTTTATTGCGCCATGCTCAAAACTAACAGTCATTGAAGATTCCACTTCTCTCTGGCATCTCTTTCTCACTTGCATACATATGAAAGCTCAACACTATGAAAACTACACAGCTGTTTTGCTCTTAGGTTAGTTGCCATCTTTGCCAACGCATGTCATTGTTTTCATTAAATTGTGTTACATACGGCAACACTATTACTTATCATCTGGAATTTTATTTGTTGGTGAAGTTTTTTTTTACGTTTTCACTTGTTTTTTGGCCTAAAAGCTTCGACATCGACTTGCGAAGAATATATAACACGAGTATAAAGTTAACACCAATAATGAAACCTAGAAAGCTTTTACGATAAATGAAGATTTGGTTCAGTTAAATTTTGTTTTGCTGGTACAACGTAGACGTAACAAACACGAAACACGCACAAAGGTTCCTCCGTTTGTGGGATTTCAGTACGAATTCTGGATTTAGGGAACTAACATCTTCATTACGGAAACGGGCAGCGGGCAACAAAGTCGAGTGAAATATTTACGCGCTTTCTTCGCTGGTGGCATCAAAAAAAAAACAAAAGTGCATATAAAATATTAAGACCAAAAATTCTTATTGAAAAACAACAACAAAATCTCTGAGAAATGTCAAAACAACAGTGACGTCATAAGAAAGATTCGATACAGGAACAACAAACAAACGAGAGAGCCAGAGGCCAGAGCGGTGAAATAAAAAAACTATTTTACAAAATTTAAATAAAAATCAATTGCACAAGTGTCAAGTGAATACGAAATATAGAGAGAGAAAAAAGTCAAGTTCATTCCTTAAAAGAT
Organism: Hydrotaea diabolus; assembly: GCA_963513945.1. Taxonomy (NCBI): domain Eukaryota; kingdom Metazoa; phylum Arthropoda; class Insecta; order Diptera; family Muscidae; genus Hydrotaea; species Hydrotaea diabolus. The sequence continues at coordinate 19,903,696 of OY740717.1, forward strand.
TAGCAAAAAAAAATAATAAATTCACAATGCATAAATCATCAAGAGTATTAAGCCAAATTGGGCGAACTTTATTAAAGCAGCAACAGCAACAACTTAATTTACATGTACCACAACAACAGAGTCTGTTGACATTAGCATGCTGCTTCTCGTCGTCAACGTCGTCAACGCTGCTGCTACAGACAACAGAACACACCAGTACCGCCACCAGTGACACCACCAAGAGACCTTCGTTTTCAACTCCCGCCCAATGTTACTCCAAATTTACTGCCGCCCGTGAATCGTCTTTGCCATTGGGCTCTCATCCTCTGTGCGAGGAAAGGGCTTTAGATCTGATATCGAACCTTAAGGAGACCGAGCTGGCTGCCATTAAGTTGGCTTTACGAAAATATGAGGCTAAAAAACAAAAGGAAAACTTTGAGGGTAAGTCAGTAGAACACGACGAAGCATCCGGTGTAACCAACATCCTTATCATTTTACTTGAGCGTGCGTGCGTGTGTGTGCGTTAATTTTCAAGTGATTGATGTACACTCATAGCCCCTTTGATGTTTACTTCCCTTACCATTCCTTTGCTGTCTTCTATTTTTTTATTTTGTTATGCTGACATGATGTCTATCTATTCGAGGAATTTCTCACCCAACACACGAACCTATCCATTGCAATTGAACCTAACGCAACCTTTGATGAGTCCGCAACGCATACACAATAAGACCATCAATGCTGCTCACATTTGTTGTTGTTAGCCTAGTCTTTCTGTTATTTGATATTTCTAACACTTAGTAACCACACACACGCATGAATTTACCAGGGACCCTTAACACTTAACACACAACCCCCATCTGCTGTGTATTTCTTCTTCCTCTCGTGTTTATTTGTTTCTTCTTTATTTACATACTGTATTGGGTTCCTTCACCCCCTCGGTTTATGTTTTTCTGTCAATTTATCTTCCGTTGTCTTAGGACAGCACCCTCAGCACTTGTTTCGGTTTAACGGGACTGGACGCCAACCACACCAGCTACCATCAGCTTTATAAATCATATGACAGATACGAGTTGTTGTGGGTTGCCTGACCGACAACAGGATTTTAGTAAACGATTTATTATGTTGGCTCTGGCTGGTTAGTGATGGGCCTAGGAAAGTTGTAAATCTTAGATGAAGGCATCATTAGGACACTAATGAGATTTATAGAGAAAATAGCAAAAAAAAAAATGAAATTTTTTCAAGATCAACTTTTACCTGGGAGCTCCGCACACCTCGAGTTTTTGAAGTGTGGGGCATGGGTATCAACATAGAATTTTCATAATAAAAAAGTTAAAAGGGACAAATCATGTTTTTTTTACGCTCTTCATCTAGTCTTAAGTTATCCAACGGTCTATATTTTCAATGACTCCGAGACATCCTTTATCTCACCCTAAAGCTCTTGAATTGTTTTTGGCTTATTGACGCATACTTTTCTATTTCGAAAATTTTTTCAGCCCGATTCTGAATGACTTTTCCTCGGGATTTTTTTCCCTATGCTAAATAGAACCTTCCCGGGAGTTTTGTCTCTTTTTCCTTATTCTAAACGAACTTCGAAAAAGGGAAAAACTTCCCCGGGAAAAAGAAGGTATTACGAATATCAAAAAAGGGAGAATGTGACACAAATTTTGGGAAAAATTCCGCCAAAAAATTGCAAGGGAGTTGTGCCAAAATATGTAAATATTTAATATTTTTAATTTTTTCGTTCACCAACTTAAACGCACGATGTAAATTGCTAATAAAACAAAAAGTTTTCAGAGATTTTTTAATACTTTTTTTTATGATAAAAGGACCTCTGACAATTATGTGTGAAATAAAGTATGGGCCAAATCGCCACATTGTCGGCGGCATACCTCAATCGTTTATCTCATCCTTTACGAGGGCTGCTATATATATTTCTGGCCTAATAATGAAAATGCGAATATTTATCATCAAAAATGGTTTTATTGTTTTTCAAAGTATTCTCCAGCATGATTTATAAACTTGCATGCGTTCAAACCAATTGTCAAAGCACTTTATCCACTCCGATTGAGACATCTCCAAACCATGGTTTTTGAACGCTTCAACAGCATCTTCAGGCGAAAAAAATCGTTGATCACGCATTTTTTCTTTATATCCGGAAATAAAAAGAAGTCATTGGGTGCCAATTCAGGGCTGTACGGCGGATGAGCCATCAACTCGATGTTTTGGCCGATTAAAAAAGGCGCAGGTTTGAGCCGATGTGTGAGAGCTCGCATTGTCATGTTGCACAATGATTCGTCTTCTCTTGTTCGTTTTTTGAATTTCTCCGAAGACTTCAGGCAAACAACAAATTATGGTGTACCACTCAAAATTGACCTCCTACGTTGCTCAAGCGGAACAGTCACCACTTGATCAGTTTTGCCGAAGAAACAACTTCGTTGGATTTGGCTCGTCTTCGCAGACCCACACGGTCGATTGCTGTTATATTTCCGGCTCATTCGCATAGATCCATGATTCGTCACCTGTGATGATCTTATAAAAGTCTTTTGAAGCACCGCGATCGTATTTTTTCAAAATTTCTTTGCACCAATCGACAAGAGCCTTTTTTTGAGCGATTGTCAAATTGTGCGGGATTCAACGAAAACAAACCTTTTTTACGGCCAGGTGTTCATGAAATATCGAATGTATGCTGCTGGTGGAAGAAATGCCCAAGGATGCCACTATCTCACATGACGGCCGTTTTTGGACGACCTTCACGAATTGATTAAGTCAGTTTTTCACAGTGCTATAGAATGTTGCTTCATAGCCATACAAAGATTTAAGTTCATCGATGCACTCTTGTCGTGATAATCCACGTCGAAAGTTGTAGAAACTGATCGCACGAAACTGTTCACAAGTTAATTTCATTTTTTGCAAAATTGATTTTTTCAAGTCACTTTAAACAACACAAATGATGGTCGTACGTCAAAACGTCCTGAGTACGTTTGTGCTACAAAATGTCAAACTTTCCAATGGAAATGTGATAGCGCCAGAAATATATATAGCAACCCTCGTAGCTCTTGAATTGTTCTTAGCTTATTGATGCGCACTTTTTCTTTTAAATATCCACAAAGAAAGAAGTCCAGCAATGTCAAATTACATAATCGTGGCGGCCAATTAACATTGCCAATGTTTTGTTGGCTGTGTGGCTTCATCCTGTTGGTACCACATATCGTCCATATCCTCAATTTCTGGCCACATGAAGTACGATAGCGAATACCATTGACGGTAACTGCTTGGCCGGCCCAATGACTCCGACAGCCCATAAACCGCACCAAACAGTCACTCTTTGTGGATGCACCGGCTTATCAACAATCACTGTTGGATTTTCAATTCTGCTTGTAAACGAATCGACTGTGGATACATTTGGTCGATTATGCTGACCAAAAAAATTAGGAAGCGCATTTTGATTTGAACGTCCATTTTCGTAAAAGGCTTTTACAATCTTAAGGCTCTGCTCAAGTGTGTACCTCTTCACGGTTGAATTTGACAAATGCTGAAACAAAGAAATGTTAAATAAAGTAGGGTAAAAAAACTTGACATTAAATGTGACTCAATTTAAATCATTCATTTTGGTTGAACTACCCTTAACAATGCACAAATGACGAAAATGCAAAACCTTTTTTAGGTATGGCGGAACTGCAACTGGTGTATGTATGCCCCAATAAGGAGCAGAAGTTTTCTGCTATCATTACAAAAGCATCACTGATCATTTTTATAGGTTTTTTGTTATATTCACTTTGTATGTTTGCAACTTCATAAAAATAATTTGCAAATTGTTATCAAAACCAAAACAGCTGACGCGTAGCAGCTGATTTCAAAAAATCGAAATTCTCTCTCCCTATTAATCTACTCCCCGTTGGTTTAGAATAGGAGGATTTTATTCCCGATAAAAATAAATTCCCGGATCTTATCTCCTGGGAATTCTAGTTTTTAGATGAAAAATCTTGTTTTTAGATGAAAACCCTTGTTTTAGGGTTTAGAAAACCCTTTTTTAGACGAAAAATCTTGCTCATTTTCATCTCAGTGAGCAAAATTGCCGCATTGGGGTTCAGAGAACCCACACGTGACTATTGAAAAGCCAATGGTTTTACAACGAGTCTCCGTCTGGTGTGGATTTTGGGCTGGCGGCATCATCGGGCACTTTTTCTTCGAAAATAAGCAAGGAGCCGCCGTTACCGTCAACGGTGAGCATTACCGCGTCATGTTTATCGAATTTTTGTTTTCAAAAATGCAAGAGAATGACGACAATTGGTTTTAACAAGACAATGCAAGTATTGATATATAACGGACTGTTTTTGAAAATAGAAGTCAGCCGAAATTGTAATGTCAATTGGACGCCTCGAAGATGTGATTTGAGCCCTTTTTGCATTTTTTTCTGTGGGTAGCCATTAAGGATTGATGTTACGCAACATTAAATCGAAGTTGCCATTGAAGAGATTCGACTCGAAACGATCGAAAATGTACTAGGGTTACATATATATACTTTTACTTAAAACAAAAAGTCGATTTTTATTCTTTTCGACTATTACAAAAAAATCATGAGTCGGCTTTTAGACTTTTTAGTATGAAAAGTCGATTAATGTCGATTAATATCGATTTTTCGACTTTTTTCTTTAGGGAAATGAAAATGCAATATTCTTGAATAAAAAAACAGTTTTCTTTGTAAAAAAGGTTTTGTTTAAGAAAGTAAGAGTGATTATACAAATATAAACATGAGGAATTTCAAGTAGTTTTACATTAGTAATATTCAAGTTTTAAAAACATAAAACAAAGTTAATTTGTTAAAGCAGTCGATTACTATACATCGAACAACATGTCCATATCAATTGATCTTAAAAAGATTATAACGAGTATGTGTATATAAATTTTTGAAGAAATTGGTCTCCGAATTTAGGAGGCAATAAGAACTGCTTGCAGAGGGGACATAAATGGCTACGATTGTCAAAGTTTTTTTCGCTACTTTTTTTAATGGGTACCTGCTTTCTATTGTTCGCCATTTAAGTATTATATTATTTTTGTTTTACGACAAACTGGCGGTTCCTTCAGTGCTAGTGCTTCAATTGAAACGCCATTGCCATCGTGCCTAGTGCTTACACTCTTGTCAAGGAACCCCCATATGTTATCCTTTTCGTTGGCCTTTAAACCCACAATCTCTTTAGCCCCATCAACATCGGGTAAATGTCTATCAATGTCAATAGTTATTTGAGAATTTCGGTGTTTATTAGTTCACCGGAAAAAATAACTTTTTTTTACTACTGAATATAATAATATATATTCAGTTTATACTACTGAAATAATATTAAAAGAAATAAAAAAATAGTCGGCATAAAAAAATCGGCTTTTAAACTTTCTTACTACCCAAAAGTCGACTTGCTGACTTTGACCCTTTTATACCCAAAAATCCATAAATCGATAAGTCAAAAAACGACTTATACTTAGTAGGGACATAAATACTGTTACAGCATTGAATACACCCATTTCAATAGTAGAACTGAACATACCCCGTTAATGTCATATGGGTTTTGAAAGCTAACCTCAATAGCGTTAGTCTGTAACGGGATTTTAAAATTGTTTCAACTTTCACCATGGAGTGGTCAGATAATGAGAACCGTATCGCTGCAATAGCGCTTTTCAAGTGTGAAATGAAAAAAAAGATATTTTCAAAACGCTCCGGCCACTAGGGATTAGCCGCATGTTCGTCTACCGATGCATAAAACTGTTTGAGGATACTGAAGATGTAAAAGATCACCGGTTGGGCCGCCCACGCTCTATTCGAACACCGCATCAAAAGCCATTAAATCAAGAATTCACAGAAATCCGCTCCGAAAACAGAATATCATGGCCCGTGAGAGGAATAGCACGCATTAGTCGAATCATTAAAAAAGCCTTGGGACTTGGGGCTTTCAAACGACGTACCGGACATTTATTGACTGCAGCTTTAATAAAAATAGGATTTAAAAATGCAAACGTCTTTTGATGAAGCACGCTGATAACTTGCACAGAAAAATGTTGTTCACCGATAAACTATTTTTTACCGTTCAGGAAAATTTTAACAAGCAAAATGATAGAGTGTATGGGCGGTCATCTAAGGAAGCATCTCAACTGATCCCAAGGGTGGAAAAGGGTCATCACCCAGCTTCAGTCATGGTTTGGTGGGGTGTCTCTTACGATGGGGTCACTGACCTGCATTTCTGCGAACAAGGAGTCAAAACATCGGCCAAAGTTTACCAAAAAACCGTTTTGGAAGCTGTTGTGAAGCCTCTTAACAATTCGCTGTTCCAAAACCAGCCATGGACTTTCCAGCGGGATTCTGCGCCGGCCCATAAGGCTAAAACGTCCCAGAACTGGCTTCAAAACAATTTGCCAGCGTTCATTTCCTCTGAAGAATGGCACTCAGACAGTCCAGATTTGAACCCATTGGATTACAAATTGTGGACGGTTTTAGAGGACAAGGTTTGTCACAAAAGATAGCCCAACATTGGACCTCTTAGGACTGCTTTGGTTCGAGCTGTGGTCAATTTTCCAATGGACGAGGTTCGTGCAGCTATTGACGATTGGCCAGTGCGACTTAAGGCGTGTGTAAAGGCAAAAGGCGGACATTTCGAATAAGTAGATTCTTAGATGCTGCTATTGACGATTGGCCAGTGCGACTTAGGGCGTGTGTAAAGGCAAAAGGCGGACATTTCGAATAAGTAGATTCTTTTTGGATGCAATATACATCAATAAATATATAAAAAAAATATTTGGTCCAAAAACATTCAGTACTTTTTATTTTACAGCATAAAACATGTGTAACAGTATTTATGTCCCTACTAAGTACAACCCTATAAGGTACTGCCAAGCCAGTTGTGGTAGTCATATGAATGATATTGTTTTCGATTATTAAATGACAAAGTTTAACTTTTCAAATAAAACTAAAAATTTCAACAAATTATCAGTACTTTTTTACAGCCGTTTCAAATTTAAAGATTTAAATGGCCCACCCTTACAACCTCGTCCAAGTCGCTTTACATATTTTATATGAAATTTTCCACTTGTTCATAAATGTACATCTACTAATAATTACATATTTTATTTAAGTCAACTCTGCAAACCTTTGCTTCTACTCCACCACTTGCACAGACTAAAAGAAAACATGAACTTCTTAAAAAATCAATATATTGAGCGTTTGTATGTTTTGTACACAGCCAGCAGCCAAGCCACCTACAGTTACGGATCTTAAGTTCAGTACAATTAAATTTCCTCAATTACTTACCGCAAAACAAACTCTCGTACTGTGTAACACGATAATGGTAATAAAAGAAAAACACAAAACACACGACAAGTAGAACGTGTTCTGAAGTTTATGTACAACTAATAAAAGACGAATCAGTGACGAGAGAAACCATCTGTAATAAAAGCATGTCTGGATGGAAGTACGAACGAAAGGTTTACTTAGGCACGGTGTTACAAAACCAAACTATTAAAAAGTGAAACCATACAAAATGTCAAGTTTGGTGGCCCTGAGCGTCTTCGTTTCACATTCACAGGAGATTATTTGATACACTTATATATGAGTATACTACTTGCTTATATTTAATATTTCACTCGAAGTGTTTTAATTACGAGGGCTGTTCGGAAACTTCTTAGCCTAGCACAAAAAGCGCGGTATAAAAAGAAAAAAGTTAAGTGTTTTGGAAACTTCCACCTTCCATCATGTTTCGATCTGGCAACTCCTTCATATAGAAACAGGTGTTCACAAAAGACGCATCCGCGATTTTTTACAATGGAAAAATTAGAAATGCGTGGTGTCATTAAATATTTACATAAAAAAGGTTTATCGGGACAATAAATTCATAATGATATGGTGAATGTGTTAGGTGAAAGTGCTTCTTCATATGCAACAGTAAAAAATTGGGTTGCTGAATTTAAACATGGTCGTACAAGCATTGCGGATGAACCACGTAGTGGACGTCCAAAAACAGCAACAACAACAGAAATTGTAGCCAAAGTGCATGATATGGTATTAAATGATCGACGAATAAAAGTGCGTGAAATAGCTAATATCATGGGCATCTCAAATGATCGAGTCCATTTAATATTGCATGAAGAACTACAGATGAAAAAGCTTTCTGCAAGACGGGTGCCGGACTTGTTAACAGTCGACCAAAAACGAATAAGAATGAACATTTCTCAAGCTTGTTTGGATCGTTTTCAGCGAAATAAAATAGATTTTAAGCGTCGTTTCATAACTGTTGATGAGACATGGATCCACCACTATACTCCAGAGACAAAAGAACAATCCAAACAATGGACTGAAGCTGGAGGAAGTGCCCCAAAGAAGGCAAAAACAATTCAATCGGCTGGTAAGGTTATGGCAACGGTTTTTTGGGACTTCAAAGGTATTTTATTGATTGACTATCTGCAAAAGGGTAAAACAATAAATTCAGAGTACTATTGCAACCTTTTAGATCAATTAAATGTACAAATTCGAGAAAAACGTCCTGGCTTACAACACAAAAAAATAATTTTTCATCAAGACAACGCACCAGCGCACAAGAGTGTTTTAAAAATGGCTAAAATCAACGAATTAAAGTACGAGTTGCTTGACCACCCACCTTATTCTCCTGATTTAGCTCCCAGTGACTTTTAACTGTTCCCAAATCTAAAAAAATTCCTTGCTGGCAAGCGTTTTACCTCAAATGAAGATGCAATTACAGTTGTAAACCACTTTTTTGAAGACCTTGGGGAAAACTATTTTAATCAAGGGATAGAATTGCTAGATAAGCGTTGGATTAAGTGTATTGAAGTTTCAGGAGATTATATTAAAAAATAAAAATAACTAACTATTCTCTTTCATTGATAGGCTAAGAACTTTCCGAACCGCCTCGTAAGACGGATTTCATTTTCAATATTGTTTTTATCAAATCCAAAAAATGTTCTGCATAAATTCGAATATTTCACTAATTAACTTTACAGAGGGCAAACTTGTTTTAATGGGCACCAAACGTCCTTGCTCTCTGATTACTTCGAAACCAATATTCTTGTACCACAGAAACTGTATGTGCGACTATTATCGATCCTATGTTTTTTTTGCTTATGTCTGCAGTTCCGTTTTTTTTTGGCACTTGGTTTGATACAGACGAACACATCGAAAGTTCTCTCTGTGTATCATTTATAAATTTAAGTTGTGCTTTTCGATACGGAGAACTTACCGCCCTTGAAACCCTCTAGAATATTAAATACATTTTTTTTATTATTTAGTTTATCTTTTGACAAAAATATTATTTATTCTTCAACTATCGTTTCTCTCACTACGTTGTCATATTCCAAATCCTTTTTGAACGGCTCAATTTTTTTTATATAAAAAAAATGTATTTATTAACTTTGAAAACTAAAATCGCAAATGTTGGTATTCTTTCTTTTGTTCACAAACACATGATAAAATAATCATTTTCTTATTTTAAATGTCATATGTTTTTTTTATTCTCTCTATCCATTTCTTCGCCTCAATTGCCAATAAACTGTTGTTATATTCAAGAAGTAGCTGACCTACTATAAGATCCATTCTCTTTCATTAAATCAAAAATTATAAACAAACAAAGTAGTATGCCTTCTCTGCGGACACCCTGTATAATAGTTTCTAGTGCAAAAATTGTTTGACAATTTTTATGACTTAACAAAAATTTATAATTTTCGTTCTGTTCCGAAAGTAATTTTTACTTTTATCGAAAAAAGACATTCCCAACTTTCATTATACAGGGTGTCGCAGTAAAAATACATTTTTTTATTTTATAATAAAAACACTTATATTTCGAGATAGTCGTGGCCTTTTTTTTATTGGATTCTAAAGAAGACATGGTCCGATTAGGTATGAAAAAAATATCCGTCAAATGGCCCTCACGGCTGTGATGACAGGCCAGTACTCAGGCAATTTTCCACGACTTTTTCACAGAGATGTAGCTGTATCTCATCGATGACTCGGATTCAGTTTAGGAATTGTTTTTGGTTGATTGGCATTAACCCAAGATTTCACAAAACCTTAAACTGCTTTTAGTTTAAGCCAATAACTGCAAACAAGTTTTTTGCCTCCTTGTCTTTGATCCAGTCTAATATACAACTCATACTTCTAATTCCCACTCATTAGCACTCGTTATCCTTCCCATCTGTTTCTATGTAAAACATGTTGCATAAACCATTCTAAATACAAAAACAAATTGTTATTGTTTGCTACAACAACACATCAAAATAATCCAGAAATGGAAGAGGCTGGCAGTGAGGCTCCTCACAGTGGGTCGTGCAGGAAAACATCCAGCTATCGTCATGCAGCAAACGGTTAAGCAAAGATAAAATTGTACGTGTCACATTTAAAAAATCATTATGGAAGCATAAAAAACGCTGCCATACAAACGCCTCTGCGGCGGCGTCAACCGAGAACGATGAAGCTGTGGAAGTGAATGAGGCGTAAAATGACAACTGCCAACGAAGACGTAGGCAGAGGTAACTGCCAACAGCGGTAGCAGGAATAGATAGGCTGGCATATTGGCGTCGACAATGACGTCGAACAACTTTGATGTGGATGATTCACGTTGATGAAGATGAGGATAATAATGGCTTCTCTAATGAGTTGGAACTACATAAAATTCATTTCGTGTGTGGTTTATTGCCCTAACGTTCGTTTGTTGGGCCAAAGAAAAGTTACTAAATGTTTAACAGGCGCAAAAATAACATTTACGAGGGCTAATGAGTGAATGAACGTCATGTTGTCTAGCTTGTAATTCGCTTGTATTGACGAACTGATAAGATGTTAATGTAAGAGGTTTTTATTTCATTCTAGCGTGTAGGCCTCTTTCGGGCGGCTTGAGGGATGTATTTATTCCAACGAAAATCTTATCTGAACATAATGATAGCGTAAAGTTTTATTTGATTAGTTATGCTGTGTACTTGGATGGATTGTTTGCTTAGACCTCCCCACAAAGAACTAGACCACAAAGCGAATGAACTGTTGGTTGGTTGTTAATGAAAATCAAGGTGTTCAAATAGGCGTTTGCCTCTTTCTTCGTCATCGCTTTGTAATTGTTTAAAAACAAATTGATTAAGATTTGCAGTACAGAGGTCGGCTCAGTTAATGTGAGATTACAAATATTTTGGAGGGCAACGAGTAGGAGGCCATGGCCAACGTTGCTGTTGGTGGGTCTAAAGTGGTTCAAAAAATATACATTTTTTATACCCTTCACAGTAGGAGGGAGTGTATACTAAATTTGTCATTCCTTTTGTTACATCTGGAAATATTAATCGGAGAATTTACGGAGTTTTTACTTCTTTTTAATTTTTCCAATTTACCTTAGCGATTTTACCCTAGTATCATCCCACTACCAATCCGAAAATTTTCAAACCGCTGCCATTTCGCCCCCTTGCATTTTAGGGCATGGTCGTAGATGGACATATATGTTTTCATGAAATGAGCCGTGGCATACGCTGGTGACATTTGTCTAGTCGTGAATGAATCACCCTGTATATAAATTTTATGACGTCCTAGCCTTGTCAGTCTGAGTATCTGTTGGAAGAACTATAACGCTTAAACGTCATAAGCTAGGTCCCATCAAATTTTGCACAATGATGGCTTATAGTCATAAGTTAATTGGGATTGTAAATGGGCGAAATCGGCCAAGGGAGAAAAAAGTTTTGCTTTAATGACCAAAGTGTACCAAGGGAAAGGTACACTTTTATAGTACTTTTAAAAAATATAAAAATTCAAATCATGTGTGGAATCTTTATTGGTAATTTGAAAGGCCATTTTATGACATTTATTTTTTGAAAATCATTTCCTTCAAATGTTGGCCGCAACTGCGCCTCAAGGTTTCCATTCTGAGGGTCCAATTTTTGGATGACTCGTTCGAGCATTTCGACCGGTATGGCTTTAATAACACGCGTAACGTTGGCTTCGAAAACCTGAATCGTAGCTGGTTTGTCAGCATAGACTTTGGACTTTACGTAACCCCAAAGAAAAATGTCTAAAGGTGTGAAATCACTCCAAAACGTGAAATTAGCTGCTTTTCGAAATGAACTCTCAATAGATCCATTGTTTGAGCAGCTGTATGGCAAGTGGCACCGTCCTGTTGAAATCCAGTGTCGTCAAGATTACAGGCTTCAATTTCAGGTAGCATAAATATCGATATCATGGCGCGATGGCGAGCACCATTCACGGTTACGTTCCGGCCATCATCATTTTTAAAAAAAATATGCACCGATGATTCCACCAGCTTATGAAACCGCACCAAACCGTGGTTTTCTCTGGGTATAATGGCACCTCTTGAACCTCTTCTTGTTGCTCCTTAGCCCAAATGCGGCAATTTTGTTTATTGACTTTGCCGTTGATCCCGAAATGGGCCACATCACTGAACAAAACTTTGGTCTAAAAACGTTGCTTACCAAACGTTCGTTTTCATAATACAGTTGCACAAATTGGAGACGTTGTTGCGGTGTAAGTCTTTCCATGATGAAATGGCAAACAATACTGAAAAGAAAAAAATAAAGTTTAACACAACTCACGCGTAATCGGTAAAAAATTCCTATTGAAAAAATACCTCTAGATTGATCGCCCGTTATTTGCTTCAGATATAATAATTTTTTTGCGGACTATTGCTTAGTTGAGCCTTATATAATACCTCAAAAAGACTTATAGTTATTGGATCTATGACACTTGTTGCTATAAACGGCCGCTATGTTCCTAAAGAACGTTAAAAAAAAGTCATTTACATTAAATCATATTTTCTTTCTACTCAAAATAAAAATCTACCTACACACAGAAAACAGATTCGTTGCCAAATATGATTTTTTTGCCAACCGAATTATTGAGTTCACATACTCCTCCAGTATTCCATCGGTTGAACTGACTGTTAGTTGGTGCTTTGTATTTTTCAGTTATTGGAACTGTGTTTCGGTGCAACATTTCAAGAGAACAAAATTAATAAAAACTTATTTAGTCAGAGGCAAAAAAGCTGTTTGCTTACGAGTACATTGAAGAACATGAAGTATCGTATGGGGGGTCATGACAAGGAAGAATTGGAAAAGATGAAACGAATGATTTTTACTGGAAAAAAATGAGGTTAATCGATTGGCTTAAAGTCAGCTATAATCGATTGTTTTTCTAAAAAAAATCCGTTAATCAACCCGATTTTGGTTATGCCCATCACTAATAATTGGTTACAACAACAAAATGTTTGCAAACTATTGGTAGCCTTAACCACCCGCAACTAAATACCTTTTTCGCGTTTCATTGGTATGACCAATCAATTAGTTCTGAGAACGGTAAGATGATCATATTTATATCGAACCGAATATTCATTATGAATACAAACATTTTGTGATGGCAACCTAAATTTCTCTTTTTCAACCGAATCAATGTAGTTCCAACCGATTTCCAACTAATTTTTTCTCTGTGTGTGCAAATTAGTTAAAATTGGCAAATGGGTATTCATTACGAATCCAACTAAAGATTTATTTTGATGATTTTGGCGGAGAGAATTTAAATTGAAATTGCGAATCCTAAATTGATGTTGGATAAATATAAATTGAATGAAAGCAAATTTCATTACGAATCCAACTAAAGATTTATTTTAAAGATTTTGCTGGAGAAAATTCAAACTTAAATTGAGAATCCTAAAGTGAAATTGAAAAAATACAAGTTGAAATTGAGAAACGTAAATTAAAATTAAGAAACTCAAATTGAAATTGAGAAAAAAACGAATTGAAATAGAAAATGGAATAGAAATTGAGAAAATACAAATTGAGAAACGTATATTGAAATTGAGAAAATACAAATTGAAGTTGAGAAATGCTAGTCGAAATTCAGAAAATAAAAATTAAAAATTTAAAAACGTAAACTGAAATTAAAAAAATTCAGATTGAAATAAAAAAATGTTAATTGAAATTCCGAAAATACAACTTAAAATTGTAAAACGTAAATTGAAATTAATCAAACACTATTTAAAGTTGAGAAACACAAATTGTAATTCAGAAAAATAAAATTGAAATTTAGAAACGTAAATTGAAATTACAAAAATTCAGATTGAAATTAGGAAATGTTAGTCGGAATTCAGAGAATTACAAATTAAAATTGAGAAACGCAAATTGAATTAAAGAAACGCAAATTGAAGTTAAGAAAATACAAATTAAAGTTGAGAAACACAAATTTAAATTCAGAAAATACAAATTGAAATTTAGAAACGTAAATTGAAATAAAGAAAAAAACAGATTGAAATTAAGAAATGTTAGTCGAAATTCAAAGAACACAAATTAAAATTGAAAAACGTAAATTGAAAAGAAGAAAATACAAATTGAGAAACGCTAATTGAATTAATAAACGCAAATTGTATTTGAGAAAATCAAATTGAATTTAGAAAATATGAATTGTTATTGAGAAATACAAATATTCAGAAAATACAAACTAAAAAGGAGAAACGTAAATCAAAAAAAAGAAACTCAAATTGAAATAGAGAAAAAACGAATTGAAATAGAAAAACACAAATAGAAATTCAGAAAACACAAATTGAGAAATGTAAATTGAAATTGAGAAAATCTGAATTGAAGTTGAGTAAATACAAATTAAATTATAGAAATAAAATTTTAAATTTAAACTTAAAATAAACTTTAAAACTTTAAACTGAAACTAAATAACGTGAATTAAAATTGAAAAAATACAGATTGAATTTCTCGATTTTAATTTCAATTTTCATTTTAATTTATACTTTTTCAATATCAATTGAAAATGGTGCAGAAAGTTTCGAATGTGATTGACGATAACTTTGAATTTAACTTTTAGCGACGTAAAAACATTTGTTCTCTATGATTGCACTAAATTTTGCCCTAGAACGATTTTCCCAGTTTGTCTTTCCAGATGATGAATTTAATATTCTGAAAATTATGACTTGAACAGTTTTTATTCTGGTTCGAGACATTTCTGTTGTTTCTTTTTCAGAATCAACATAAAAATTGTTGAAATGTATTGGCTGCGGTTGCCAGGCAGACTGTACAGCTGTTTCTAAACCCGCCAAGGGTTTTCTTCAGCAGTCTTTGGCAACGACTACTTCGGCTACAAATGAAATGACTTATACGTATAGTCTTCGAACTGTGCAAAGAGCAATGAAAATTATTTCAGACCAAAGGTCTTACTGGCAGCAATAATCTGGCGATAGTCTCATTGACAAAAGTATTTAGTTTTACTTGGAACATAAGATGAATTCAAGAAGAAAAAAATAGCGCCATCTGTGTGTAAGGCCAGGGACTCTTTAGCATATCAGTTTCACTCCATTTAAGGAATAAAAATATCTTGTTTATTGTAGTATTTATTGATGCATTCCAACACAACTGCAACAATGTATCAAAGCGGCCTTATATCATTCTAACTGGTGCATATCATTGCACATTTTTTGCGAATCTGTCAAATTTGAACCGTGAAAAGGTAACGTTCAACGAACCGTAAAGAAAAGGGGTAATAACCTTCAAATTTGTCTGAAACACTTTAAGGTAGTAAAATACATTCGTGCATCCCTTTTTAATAACCTCTGATGTAAACTTTTCTAGATTTTACTGTTTTTCTCTGTAAACCTCATACTTTCGTAAACTCAAATTTGTTTGCTTGGAGGAATGTGGGCCACATCTTAAACTTTCATTTTACAATTTCTGACGCTAAGCGAATTTATTGTATCCTTTTACAATATCCTTTCGAAATCTTTCTATGGTTTCAGCTACAATCTGTACGCATTTGTTGTTCGCAGGAAAACTCTCGGAAAAGTGTGTGTTAAATATCCTCACCTCTAAATTAAACTTTATTTCATGTGGCAGCGTTACGTGACCGAAACTTTGTTTGCGTGGCCAGAGCCGTAAAGGAAAAGGCTGCCTTTTAACAACGCCAACCACCTGCAGCATGAAACAGCAGTTCGACAAGCGCGCACGGTAGCACACAAAACGCACAGCTTAAATGTTAAAAAGAATATATTGGAAATTAAATTTTAATACGTTTTTGTAGTCGGGCGTTTGCTCGGTCGGTCTGCCATGAAGTCCTGAAGACTCTTTCGGAAGCCTATAAAGCGGCTGCAAAGTATGTTTATATATGCTTAAGCTTATGCTTTTTATCGTAATTTTATCTCTTAATTTTGAAACGCTCCTTTTGTTTATAGTCAATTTCATTTAATGCCCAATAAAAATTTGCATATTTTTGTGTTCATGGTTTCCCTCATTGGAAATCAATATTGTTTCCCTTTCAATTTTATTTATGTTAACGCTGCTCTATATTTATTTTGTATATATACTGCGTATAGTATGTATATGTGCCTCATATAGATGGTTACAAGTAAGTTAGTCCTGTTGTAATATATTTAGTTGTACACACATATGGATGTGTGCAAGGAAGGATGTCCTTTCCATACACACTCACACACTTTCCTTTGTTATGCATCGGGAATATTGTGTATAGTATAGTAGTGTAGCGTTTGGATGCTCAGTTATAGTGGGTACACTGAAAAAATAAAGCATCAACACAATCTTTGTTTTTTGTTTACCTCGACCAGTTAGTCTTTCCGTTTTCAATTTAATTTATAAAATTTTGAAATAATTTACTTAATTCAATCTCCATTGTTGACAACGTAACCAAATCCTTATAAATAATTTTTGTGAGGATCGTAGTATGGTTCTATGTGAACCATACTATGGTTGTGAGGTTCATAATATAGTTGTGGGAATCATAGAATGGTTAAGTGTGAATAATACTATGGTTATGGGTTCATAGTATGGTAGTGTGGGAATCCTACTATTGTGAGGAGCATAATGTAAGCTGCTCTTTGAATATTGTTATACCAACTATACTTTTTTTAGTTTACTAGGCGCGATTGCTTAAAATAAGTTTTCTGCGCTTCGTCTCAAATTTTTACACAATATTCCTAAAAGGTTATTCATACATAAAACAAAAATAAAATGTTTAAAAACTTTACCCCCTCTTAAAGTAAACCTTAGAACGAATTCTAATATGGATCTATTTTTAAGATACGAGGGCGCATCATTATTTCCGTGACTCTTCCAACTGCCCTCTTAGTTATATAAAATTCAACACTGCCTCCAGCAAGTACCATCTGTTAATGGACTACCGTTTCATTTTGAGAGAGTTCCGTCATTTAGTTTGTGTTTAACAGCTGTTCAAAATATACAACCTCGTGGATTTTTTCTTAAAAATGGAAAAAAGTGAATTTCGAGTTAATTTAAGCTGCCTGCAAGCTGGGTGCCGCGTTTGCTCTAAATTGACCATAAACGTAATCGTATGAAAACTTCAAAGGATTGTTTTGAGTTTGCAATTTGAACGAGTTTTTGTGACGTTTTGTGACTGTGGATTAAACATGGATCCATTACAACACTCCGTAGACCAAGCCGCAGTCCAAACATTGGGTTTCTCCGAGTGAACCGGCTCCGAAAAACGGCAAGGTGACTTTGTTGGCCAATAAGGTGCTGGCAAAAGTTTTTGGTATGCACGCGGGATAATCCACATCCATTATCTTCAAAAGGGGAAAACAATAGACGGCGAATAATATGCCAACTTAATGGACCGTTTTAACAAGGATTACAAAAAACGACCCAAGAATAAAATCTTTTTCATCAAGATAATGCACAGGTGCACACGTGTGCAGTATCAATGGTAAAATTGCATGAATTTTGTACGAATTGGTACCTCATCCTCCATATTCTCCGGATTTAGCCCCCAGTGACTTTTTCTAAACTTAAAGAAGTGGCTCGGTGGACAGAGGTTAATCTCTAACGATGAAATTATTGTTCAAACAAATGCCTATTTTATGGACCTCGAAAAATCCTATTTTTTGGGAGGGATACAAAAATTTGAGAACCGTTGGTAAAAGGAGATTATGTTGAAGGAGTTATTGATATGCCCTCGTATGTTTTATATTCACGTAACATTGAGTCAAATAGCCACTCCGAGTCAGAATGGATTTTTTTTTCAAAATTAAGCTGAGATTTAAGCTTAGGTAGATGTTCCTAAGCGCCCAAAGTTGGACCCGATGGGCTAAACAAGCGCTCAAAAGCAAATATTGACATAAAAGTACTTAAACTAACCGAATTTTACTATCCACCGATGTCAATATAATATTATCGTCATTTCTCTATTAGTTCATGAGATATAGTCTTTCAAATTTCAGAGTTTTCAGGGCGGTGACATGCCCCATTGTCCAATTTTACCATAACATAGTTATGAATAAAAGCCTAGTCAATGGTTTTATCCTGTTAAAACTTTTTAAAGATCAGTCCATTAGTTTGGACATAAATGCGATTTTTTTCGGTGGGCGTCGCCCACTTTTCCTCTGGTAAGTGTTTTAATCCATGCCAATATCATACGTTTTAAATATCATCGTCATATCCCTAATAGTTTATGAGATATTAAGATATTTTTTAAGTTTAGAATCGTTAATTTCTTAAAAGTTTGACCCAGTACTTGTGAGGGGTCCTTTTAAATATGTAAGCTTCAATTGTGCGACCTGTTGTTGTCTTTCCACATACAGACGGAGATGGCTTATAATTTTACGACGACTCAGAATATATATACTTTATGGATTCTCCGACCAATATTTCGAAGTGTCTCAAACGGAATGACAAAGTGAATATAACCTCAATCCCATGAAGGAGGGCAAAAAAATGAGGTTATGACCAACGTTCTGTATTAACAATAAATAGCAATACTAGTGCATGAGATATGATCTTATAATTTTGGGTTTGAATAGGCGGTGTCACGTTCTTCGGACCAATCTAAAGTATACTAGGTTGTATTCGTCTGTTGATGAGATTATCTATCTAAAATCATTCTTTCAGAATTATATTGTCGGTGCCACGTCCAAACATCTCCGAAGGTAGTACCATTCCTTTGACCAAGTACCAGTCTTTTTACCAAAACGAGATGATATGAATTTGAATTACATGTGGTTCCAACTGGAGGCCTCTAGGTATCATGCACTTCATTCGGCACTTAATATTTGTGGGCATGGTTCTTTTGCACAACACCGACATTAACTAACCACAGAGCTATTGCGATTTGATCGCGTTATACTTTTTCTTGTGGAGCTGTTTTAGGTTGCAGCTCTATGTGTAAAATCTTAAATTCTTTCTAATCTATGCTCAGGAGCTATCAACAATCGACTTTTGGAAAGAGCGTCATCCCGCGATGTCATTAAAGGGACTTTAAACAATGTACCTGATAGGACTTTGAAATAATAACCTCACATGCGACTTGTTTTGAGACGGTTGTAACATCCTTAGTGCAAAACTCATTTTCATCTCAGACTAGCTTAATTTACGCAAGTATCTCCAAATTGCCAGTTTACTTTGAAAACTCCTACCGGTTTATTTGGCAAACTCCCTATGCAGTTTTCCTGGTAGCACTTGAAGTTTCTTTAAGTGTACGTATACTCGTTTTCTGTATCCTTGTACAGCGTATCCGTGTGGACAGCGGCAATATTGTCCCGTCACGTTTTGCCCCCTTGAAATATGTTCTGTTTTATGTTGTTGTGTAAATTCTCCTTTAGTCCAAATTGATTTGCAGATTATCATCTCATTTTATGTGTCTTTTTGTGTTGTTTCGATTGTGGCCCCCAGTCATTTGTGTGCGTAACATGAACGAAATGTGAATGGTTTTTGCAACAACAACAAAAAAGAAAAGATAAACAAAAAAATACACGGAAATATTTAAATTATTATCGATGTTTCTCATGGTCATAACGAAAAATGCACTGGCCATGAATGAAAAATTTTTGTTTTACGATTCGAACAAATACAGAGGCAAGAATTTTTTTTGTTTGTTTTTAAAAAATTTGTGTGGGCTTCGAAATTTATAAACATGAGATTTTAAGCGTCGTCAACAACTGTGCAATTCCAAAGGAAATTTTACTACAGAAAATGTCGAGTTATTTTAGTTTTTGTTCTTTGAGGTATTTTGTTTTCAAATGTTTGCAACGAAATGGCATTCTAATGTAGTATGCATGTACACTAATGCATAATGCATGTACACTAATGCAAAGTATTGTCGTTTAAAATTTACAATAATATGATTACGGCAATCATACAGTATGGTTGCGACAATAAACATAACAAAACAGGTTTTTTAGAGCATACCTGTATGTGCGTGCGTATGTTTTTTTGATATACAAAAAAAACACGAACAATCGGAAGGTTTTTCGGGGGATTTTTATTGTGTTTACTTTGTTTGGTAAAATATTCTACTACCGACTGGTTCTCGTTTATTTAAAATCTGCCTCCACTTAAGTATATAGCCATTGATCATGGTTTAATCACATTTGTTACTTGGTGTCTACGGATGGTGATGTAGTATTCACCCCTGCTGGCAACTAAAAGTATTTTTGACCGTTGGAATATATCGAGGATGATTTTTCAAAACGTGCTATTTGCACTTTTGTCGAAAATGAGTTTTCGATGGCAATGTGTTCGCTGATTTAGTTGTCATGTGTCATATTTATTTTAAAGTGAAAAATTATTTCTTCAATCATTTTGTTTGTAAAATTTGTGATTGTGCTATCTGCAATACGTTAATTTGTGCATACAAAAAGTGCTATTTGCATAAAAAAATAATTTTTTGTTATTATTTTACTGAAATTTGTTATGATTGAAATGAATGTTTATTCAAAAAGTGAGCAGCATAAAGCCGTGTATTGTAATTCCCTAGAACGTATTGCAATTGATTATGATTCATCCGACGAAGACGATGTTGGGCACGATCTCATATCAGGTTTGTTTTTTAAAATTCGTGACAATTATAATTGTAAACAATAATTTTATCCAGATTCCGAGAATGAACAAATCAACAACAATGTAGTCGCTTGCCGTAGAAAAAAACGAGCCCATTACTTTGCAGAAATTCGAAAGGAAAATAAGATAAAGCGGATGAAGGGTCAACAATATTTGGGATTTTCGACGGTAGATAAAGTTGTCAAACAAAATGTACCAAAAGCGGCAAGACAAATTGGACCAACGTGTTTATCGGCAATTTGTATAAAAAGGAAGGTAATGTACTGCCAAAAATTTGATGAATTGACCAGAAACAATATTTTCAAAATGTTTTGGAACATGTCTTGGGAAGCTAAGCGAGTGTTTTTAAAGGCCTACATATCACAGATATCTACAAAAAGGACCATAGTGGAAAATTCTAAAAAACAGAAAACCTTTGTATATAAACTTCCTTACAATCATGAATCGCTTCAAGTGTGTAGATCTATGTTTCTTTCAACACTTTCTATAAATAGAGGAATACTACGACGTTGGTTGGTCAATGACAAACAAGTTTCTTCTCCTCATGTCAAACAAAATAAACGGCACACAGTTCATTCTAAAAATGCTGTTTGTAGAAGATACTTAGGAGAATATTTCGAAAACCTAGATAAAATGGAAAGTCATTATTGCCGCAAAGACAGTAGTAAGGTATATATCGCAACAACATTCAAAACTAAAGCCGATATATATAAGGATTATAAATCTAAATGTTTGGATAATGAAGTTCGTCCGGTGTCGATTTCTACGTTTAAACATGTTTTTGCAGAACAAAATTTGGCTCTATTTATGCCTCGTAAAGATGAATGTGATACGTGTGTTGGATTTAAAGCCAAACAAGTTGCAGCGGATGAATATAACACCCATATATTTAAAA
The DNA here is from genome assembly GCA_963513945.1 of Hydrotaea diabolus. Classification (NCBI taxonomy): domain Eukaryota; kingdom Metazoa; phylum Arthropoda; class Insecta; order Diptera; family Muscidae; genus Hydrotaea; species Hydrotaea diabolus. The sequence continues at coordinate 19,925,402 of OY740717.1, forward strand.
AAGAACGTGCTCAATTAGAAAAGCAACGGGACAAACTCGCAGCTCAAGAAGGACGATGTTACGTGTTTACAATGGATGCACAAGCTGTAAAACTTTGTCCCGATATAAACGCATCCGCTATTTATTATAAACAGCGTCTTCAAGTACACAACTTCACAATTTATAATCTCGCAACACACCAATGTACAAACTACTGGTGGAACGAAACTAATGGAGATCTATCACTTAAAAACCCATTGTTTATCAGACACCTTACCGATCATAATATATTCCGATGGTTGTGGCTATCAGAATCGTAACCACTATTTATCAAACGCATTGTCCATTTTTGCTATCGAAAATAGTAAGATAATTGAACAGAAGTACTTAGAGAAGGGGCACACTCAAATGGAGTGCGACAGTGCACACGCTAAGATTGAGGTGAAGTTAAAAAAACAGACAATATACTTGCCAAATGACTATGTAAGAATAACAAAAGAAGCTAGAAAGACCGTCAAAATAGATAACAAAATAAAAAATATGCCCTTTGATGCTCTATATCTGGACTATAATTTCTTTAAAAACTATACCGATGTAAAACTTATTCGTTTTACAACTATTAGACCCGGGCGAAATAAGAATGATCCCACCGTATCACAAATAAAATCTCTTATATATCTACCAAGTGGCGACATTAAATATAAACTCAGTTTTGATGAAGAATACATGAACCTTCCAACCACAATCAAAACATACAAAGGTTATAACGAACCAAAACCCTTACTATCTGCTCCACGTCCTATCCAGCCAAGCAAATGGAAGCATTTGCAAGCATTAAAACTTGTTATTCCGCGAGAATATCATTATTTTTATGACAACTTAAAACAGGCCAAGAAAGACTAATCGTAAACTGATTGCTATTTATATTAATAGGTACCTTTTACTTTAAATTCTATGACTTCTAACATTTTTATATGTATTAATATTGTTATTATATTACTTTCCAATAATGTTTTACATTAAAACCCCATTAACTTGAATAAAAAGCATGAAATTTAAATAAAAATCATTCAATATAGAATTTTTGTATTTTTGTACAAAAAGTGCTATTTGCTTATTTGAAAATATAATTTTATCAAATTTAAATTGTAAAAAGTGCTATCTGCTATATCTGCGCAAATAATAGGAATTAAAAAAAAACATATATAGAACTTCGGTGTCATTTTTAAATAATATTGTAAAAGAAAGATTAGTTCTTACTCTTTAAAGAAACAGTTTTTTGCCCTCCTGAAAAATTGTGATTATGCAAATAGCACGTTTTGAAATATCATCCTCGATATATTTTTGTTTCTTGAATGAAATGTTTAATAAAAACATGGCATCAAATCTGGCTATGAACTAATTGTAATGCAATTTAAAAAAAACTTACTTAATAGAAATCTCTATTTTTGAATAGCAACATTACCCAATCCAAATAAAAAAATTTGGGGATCATAGTATGGTTGATTGTAAATCATACTATGGTTGTGGGGATCATAGTATGGTTGCGTGTGAATCATACTATGGTTGTAAGGATCATACTATGGTTGCATGATAAACATACTATGGTTGTGAGGATCATAATATGGTTGTGGAGTTAATAGTATGGTTGTGTGTGAATCACACTATTGTTGTAAGGATCATAGTATGGTTGTGGAGATCATAGTATGGTTAAGTGTGAATCATACTATTGTTGTGAGGATCATAATATTGTTGTGCCACAACCATATACCCAACAATAGTATGATCCTCTTCGAATATTGTCACCCCAACCATACTTTTTTTCTGCGTGTAAGAATTTGAGGATTTCAAGTGTTCCAATTTAGTGTTTTCTGTGTTTTAATTTTGCCTTTTTTAAGTACTTGTGATTGTGATCAAACGAAAGTGGATAAATAAACCGAGTGGATAAATAAATCTACATTATTGCATAGAATATATGCTCATCTATTGTCTTTACTTTCTACCAAATTGAATAAAACAACGTGCGATGTTATATCGATAACAGTTATCGTTATTTTGCAATCACGTGCAAACATGTATTACTAGGGTTGCTATATATATTTCTGGCCTAGGCAACACTAAGTGTTGCCTGGCGCCATCTAACATTTCCATTGGAATGTTTGACATTTTTTTAGCATAAACTTACTCAGAAGGTTCAGAACTTACGACCATCATTTGTGTTGTCTACAGTGACTACAGTGAAAAAATCAATTTGGCAAAAAATGGATTTAACTCGTGAACATTTTTGTGCGATCATTTTTCACAACTTTTGACGTGGATCGATGAACTTTAATCTTAGTATGGCGATGAATCCTATAGCACTGTGAAAACTGGTTTAATGAATTCAATCGTGGCCGACGCTTGCTCGAAGACGAAGTCCAAAAACGGCCGTTGTGCCAGAGAACATTGATGCCGTGCGTGAACTGATAATGCAAGATCGCATGTGACATAACGTGAGATGAAGGCATCCTTGGGCATTTCTACCACCAACATACATTCGATACCTGGCCGTAAAAAAGGTTTGTTTCGTTGGATCCCGCACAATTTGACAATCGCTCAAAAAAGAAGGCTCGTGTCGATTGGAGCAAAGAAATTCTGAAAAAATACGATCGCGGTACTTCAAAAGACGTTTATAAGATCGTCACAGGGGTCGAATCATGGATCTATGCGTATTAGCCCGAAACAAAACGGCAACCGACCGTGTGGGTCTTCGAAGACGAGCCAAAGCCAATGAAAGTTGTTCGCGGAAGAAGCATTTCGGTCATGTCATGTGGCGACTGTTCCGCTTAAGCAACGTAGGACGGTCAATTCTGAGTTTGTTTTCGGAGAAATTCGAAAAACGAACAAGAGAAGACGAATCATTATGCACCATGACAATGCGAGGTGTCACACATCGGCTCAAACCAGCGCCTTTTTGACTGGCCAAAACGTCGAATTGATGGGTCATTCACCGTACAGCCCTGACTTGGCACCCAATGACTTATTTTGATTTCCGCACATCAAGAAAGAAATGCGTGGTCAACGATTTTCGTCGCCAGAAGATGCTGCTGCTGAAGCGTTCATAAAACATTTTTTGGAGGTGTCTCCATCGGAGTGCAAAAAGTGCTTCGACAATTGGTTAGAGCGCATGCAAAAGTGTATAAATTATGCTGGAGAATAATTTGAAAAGTAATTAAACCATTTTTGATGATAAATATTCGCATTTTCATTACTAGACCAGAAATATATATAGCAACAATAATAATAAATAATCTTTCATCAACTAATAAAGGGTATTCCAAAAGGAACATAACAGTTTCGTTTTTTTATGTCAACGCACTCTCAATCATTATTAATGATCTTTTAGTGTCAAATCGTTAGTCGAAGTCAATATTTTCATCATGGTAAAGTTCACTTATGAGCAACGTTAGGAAATCATTAAAAATTACTACCGGAATTCTGAGACGGTGGCTCTGGCAAAGTTTCACGAAAATCAAGAATTTCATCGAAAAATTACCTTCAGCGATGAAGCTAATTTCTGGCTGAGTGGTTTTGTCAATAAACAAAATATGCGTTATTGGACAACAACATACCCACATGTGCTTTAGGAGACACAATTGTGTGGTGTGGTTTTCATGCCGGAGGTGTGATTGGGTCTTAGTTACCGTCAATTGAGAGCGCTGTCGTGCCATGTTAAAAAAATATTTTTGGCCAGAATTGGATGAGCTTGACATCGCCAATATGTGCACGCAGCGAAAAAAATTGTTACTATATGGTCACGGCAATAATAATATGTTCTCCGCATGATTGCGCCAATTAATATTGCTGAAATTTAACAATAGTAGTATTATTGCCAAATTTAAAAATAAAAATCTGGTTGTAGCAACAATATAAATATGGTTGGTGCGACGAAACTGTCGTTTTTTGAATTTTATGTTAACAATAATATGATTGTAATTTTTCTTCATTCGAAGAATGTGATTTTTAGAAAAATGTTATTATTACGGATCTAATGCAATAATATTACTCTTTATAAAATAAAATTTTTTTAAACAAACTGCGTTGTTTAACTGAAATATTTTTAATAAAAACTCTTACGTTTTTCTCTACTGTAAAAAATCACTCTTTTTATTTTAAATTTAATTTAATGTATATATTTTTAAATAATTTCATAATTCAAATCTATTGTTAACAACTTAACCCAATTCTAATAAATAGTATGATCCTACGGTTGTAGAGATTATAACATGGTTGCATGTGAATCATAAGATCATAACATGATTGTGGAGATCGTAGTATGGTTGAGTGTGAATCATACTATGGTGGTGTGCATCATAGTATTTTTATGTGTGAAGCATACTATACTTGTGAGGATCCTAGTATGGTTGCTTTTTAATTATACTAATGTTGTGAGGATCATAATATTGTTGTACCACAACCATATAGCAAACAATAGTATGATGCTCTTCGAATATTGTTATCCCAACCATACATTTTTTCTACGTGTGGTTTCAACATGACGGTTTCACTAGCCACACAGCACGCGTTACCATCGATTTACTAAAAGGCAAATTCGGTGAACATGTTATCTCGAGAAATAGTCCGGTCGAGTGGCCACCTCGTTTATGCAATTTAACGCCATTGGATTTCTTTTATCAAGTCATTGGTCAATGCCAACAACTTAAGACGAGAGACAACATCCAACGTGAAATTACCAACGTTCCAGTCGATAGTGTACAAGAGTGGTGAAAAATTGGGTTAAAGAATAGATCGATCAGCACGGGCTCGTGGTGGTCATATGACCGTAATCAAATTTGATTTGATAAAAAATGAACATTTGCGCTACACCTGGAATAAATTTGAACTCTATATCTTAAATATTCTGTTTTTTTTATTAATACGAGTATTAAAATTTTTAAGTCCTTAAGGGAAACCCTGTACATATGTTCCAAAATGTTCGCAAAACGTGGTTTTGAGGTTATTAGAGCTCTTACCGTTCTAGAGCTATTATAATCAGATAGAAATTCTGTAGCAGTATCGTCTAGCCTTTGCCATCTACGAGGGCGGTTCGGAAAGTTCTTAGCCTATCAATGAAAGAGAATAGTTAGTTTTTCAAAAATATTTTTATTTTTCAATATAATCTCCTGAAACTTCAATACACTTAGTCCAACGCTTATCTAGCAATTCTATCCCATGATTAAAATAGTTTTCCTCAAGGTCTTCAAAATAGTGGTTTACAACTGTAATTGCATCTTCATTTGAGGTAAAACGCTTGCCAGCAAGGAATTTTTTTAGATTTGGGAACAGATTAAAGTCACTGGGAGCTAAATCAGGAGAATAAGGTGGGTGGTCAAGCAACTCGTACTTTAATTCGTTGATTTTAGCCATTTTTACAACACTCTTGTGCGCTGGTGCGTTGTCTTCATGAAAAATTATTTTTTTGTGTTGTAAGCCAGGACGTTTTTCTCGAATTTGTACATTTAATTGATCTAAAATGTTGCAATAGTACTCTGAATTTATTGTTTTACCCTTTTGCAGATAGTCAATCAATAAAATACCTTTGAAGACCAAAAAACCGTTGCCATAACCTTACCAGCCGATTGAATTGTTTTTGCCTTCTTTGGGGCACTTCCTCCAGCTTCAGTCCATTGTTTGGATTGTTCTTTTGTCTCTGGAGTATAGTGGTGGATCCATGTCTCATCAACAGTTATGAAGCGATGCTTAAAATCCATTTTATATCGCTGAAAACGATCCAAACAAGCTTGAGAAATGTTCATTCTTATGCGTTTTTGGTCGACTGTTAACAAGTGCGGCACCCATCTTGCAGAAAGCTTTTTCATCTGTAGTTTTTCATGCAAAATTTAATGGACTCGATCATTTGAGATGCCCATGATATTAGCTATTTCACGCACTTTTATTCGTCGATCATTTAATACCATATCATGCACTTTGGCTACAATTTCTGTTGTTGTTGTTGTTTTTTAACGCCCACTACGTGGATCATCTTCGATGCTTGTACGACCACGTTTAAATTCAGCAACCCAATTTTTTAGCACTTTCACCTAACACATTCACCATATCATTATGAATTTCTTGTCCCGATAAACCTTTTTTATGTAAATATTTAATGACACCACGCATTTCTAATTTTTCCATTGTAAAAAAATCGCGGATGCGTCTTTTGTGAACACCTGTTTCTATATGAAGGAGTTGCCAAATCGAAAATTTAACATGTGTTCATAGCAGAGATGGAAGTTTCCAAAACACTTAACTTTTTTCTGTTTATACCGCGCTTTTTGTGCTAGGCTAAGATGTTTCCGAACCGCCCTCGTATATTTTTAGTGGTTTAATTTTTATCTAGCCATTAAAAATGGCTAGATTGGATCTAGCTGGTAGGTTTAGCCACAGTTTTTTCTCCTAGCTATACAATGAACTTCTTCTCAACTAAGCATTGAGTTTAATTTTGAAACCAAATTAAACTAACAAAATCATTTCAAAATATTTTAACGGAATTTCTATTTTTAACCCGTTACTGCCTGCAATAGATCGGCTCGTACGATTTTTTATGAAATTTGGAAATTTATATCCAAAAGAACATACAAGTTGAAAGAAAAAAAACCCTCAGTTTTTACCTGAGATATGACATGGGTATTTAAATACTCGTGAAAGGTGTTTGTTTGAAGTGCAAGGTGAAATTGCATCCCGCTACTTGCTTCCTGGATTATCACAACGGTGTTGCACCAGATCAGAAGAAAATTGCTAAGGTTAAGTGATTTATTTCATTTAAGTACCATGTTTTCTTAATAAAAGTATACATTTGAATCAGTCATTTGAGAAACACCTCATGTCCATTTTTGGCCAAAATTGAGTTATATATATTAAATTGTTGGTGAAGGCAAGACGAATCCAATACGCATAAAAAAACTCATCGCCACTTGGTAACCATGGTGATGCTGCATTAGAAAATATCCATTCATTTGAGAAACACCTCATCTCCTGGATATGTGTTGTTTCTCAAATGACTTACAAAAAAATGTGGCTGGTGGCAACACAGTAATAAAGCCAAGTTTTATGTATATCATGAGGGCTTAGCTAAAAAGGGGCCAAACGAAATTTGTTCGTTTTTAGTTGATTATATCAATGAAGTTCTTGATGCTGGTGTTAGGCATCTTCATGTTTTTTCCGATGGTGCACCTGGACAAAATAAAAACACCGTGGTTGTGCGATTTTTTCTTGCCCTAATAGAAACTGGCCGTTTCGACAGTATTCATCACTATTTTCCTACTCGAGGTCATTCGTACCTTCCGTGTGACCGCGACTTTAGTGTAATCAAACGAAAAATTAAAACAACTGACAGGATTTACACAGTACAACAGTATGCTGAACTGATGTTGCACTCTGCTGCTCCGGACAAGTTCCTAGTGGAAATAGTAGAAAGTGAAAAAGTTAAGGATTTTAAATCATGGTGTGTGTGGTCAATTTTATAAAAAGAATGTAATATCTACGCCTACCCGCAAAAATGTGTACCTATCAATATCAATAAAATCAATGACCTCAGGAAAGTCGAAGCCTATATACCTGTAGACATTGTTGATACATTTTATTCAAAAATTTATGACTGGCCATATACCGATACGGATGACATTGAACACTTTTAAGAAACAAAATAATTTGAAAAATGTGTATGTATATATTACTTGAAAAATAAAATACTGATTTTAATTAATTATTTCAATTTTTTACATATTCTTTCGTACCTGATAACATATTGTTTAGTCAGTCATTTGAGAAACAACACATCTCCAAAAACTTTTATAATTTTTTTAAATATCAAAATAAGAATTATAAAATTTTATTTTCGTAGAATTAATTAATCAAACACATGTAGAATCATACAAAAAAATTTCAAAAATATATAATGGTAAATTCTGCACCAAATGGGTTTTTTTGATTTCCCGAAAGTTTACTTTTTTGGATATGAGGTGTTTCTCAAATGACCGATTCATTTGCATTTGACCGGATTAAGCTATTCGGTAATATTTTTAGAATTTTTTAATTTGTACCATTTTCCTATGTTTGAAAGAATTTTACCTGAGTATTTTCCGAAAAAAATCTTCGATTTTTGACTGCAAAAACAAAGATAAAAAATAAAAAAAAACTTGCTAAATGCTTAATTTAGTCAAGTCTTTCCTCTTTTCTATAAAAAAATTACCGCGATATCGCTTACCTGGCCCACTTGGGTATAAATACACATTGGACAGGAATAGTTTAAAAGATATGTATAGACTTAATTACGGTTTAAATCCAGAAAAGAACATTCAACAATTTAGAGGCGCGGGCTTTTATCCTCTTTAACACCGACGAAGAGACTAATTTGCAATCTTCTTAAAACAATTGGTTCGGAGACGGCGTAAAACTGTAGGTCCTGGCTAGTGAGTTTGAGAAGAAGAGAAGTTTTCGTTGAGGACAATATTTTCTATAGATTTCAAGGAACTTTTGCTACAGAAAAAAATTCAAGCAATCACTTTTCTTTAATATGTTACCTTTCCGTTTAGTACGAGTATTGAAAAAAGTGCTTAAAAACGTAATTGAAAATATTTTGCAAATAAAGAAACTTATTCTTTGTTTTCCACCATGCCTTTAAAAAAAAAACGCCTCCAACACGATATGCAGATACTACAAGGTACGAGTATTCCATTAGAGACCTATTTTTTGTCAACTTTCTGCAAACACAATACTAGTGGTCCAATGTGGAAACTTTAAAATATCCCTTTTCAATCTAAAGTTTATTTGTTGTAATTTTTAAAAAAAATTTAACCATGTCTAGCCATTGTTAAACTTAAGTCTGGCAAATTTTCTGTGTTTATGACTTGGTAACAGTGTTCTGAATCGATTGGTATAGTAAACATAGAGTACAACTTCTTTCCCTTTAGGCTTCACAGACATCAGCATTAGGTCTTTCTACCCTGCACTACCATGTGGTGTGGGTTATAATAATTTTTCTTACTTAAGTACGCTTCAAATTAATTCAAATTTTTCTATGCCAAGGACTATTCATAATGTTTATATACGAGTATACATGTATGTGTCGGTCGCATACATATACTTATAGTATTTAAAGATTAATAGTCCTTATTTGTATTTATTGTAGCAGATGTCATGAAGCTGTACGCACATGTGGATGTGGACATGTGGCCTACCACCACTCATCAGACGCACTCCATTATAAATGATTGCAGACTGAATGTCTCCAATTGGATGGTTGCTGCTGTGTGCCTGTGTTGTGGCATAGGCAGCCTTCGTGAAGATTGTCTTAACCAAATAAAATATATTTAAAGATTTTGAAGGCTACACATTCCGACAATTCTCGTTAAAGTTGAGCCACAATTCTAAACAAATTGAGAAATGTTTGAGTGGCATTACCAAGTCAACTTTGTATGGACGGAGTTTTTGAAATCATTTTCTAAACAAATGGTTAGTCGTAAACTAAAATATTTATGTACTGCAGACACTGTCACGTCTTGCCCTTTTCTATAAATATTTAATCGACCAAAGACTATGTAAAGGGCAGACGACCTAGGCATGATTGTTAGAATATCTGGCAAAAATATTTCTAGCCATTTTAGATGCCACTTTGTATTACATAGCATATAAATGTATCGTCAATAGAATTGACATCGCAATTTCGGCTGATTATTTCAAAACAATGCGTAAAATATAGATGGTTGCGTTTGCTGTGTGACATGTGGGCCCGTCTTGTTTAAAACAAATGTTGTCCATGTCATTCTCTTGAATTTTTGGAAACAAAAATTCGTTGATCTATGGCGCTATAACGCTCAGCTTTGACGGTTACGGCGGCTCCTTACTCATTTTAGGAGAAAAATGGCCCAATGATGCCTCCAGCTCAAAATGTACTCCAAACCACTCGTTGTGAATGCATTGGCTTCTCAATAGTCACGTATAGGTTTTCTAAGCCCCATATGCGGCAATTTTTCGTATTGACATAACTACCACAATTCTTTATCTCATGCCAACCAATCTTCAGCCCATTGGGAGAAGCGAAAACGCACCGTTAAGTCATGACGTTTCAGTTCTTGAACCAATTGAACTTTGTAACCCTCATAACGAGGTTTTTATGCAAAATTCTTCTCCAATAAATACGAGAAATGTTCACTACCTGTTAACGATGACAAGTTGCTGTTGATGGATGTTTTAGATATTTTCAGTCACAGCAGCAATGTTTTCGATTGAACGCACTGGACGAGAACGTACTCGGGTTGCTTTGTCCAATACCGATCCATTTTCATGAAATCGCTTTAGATATTGACGCACAAACTGAACTGAAGGCCGATTTCTTCTCGAAAATTTTCCACGTAAATTTCTTACAGTTTGCGTTAAAGACTCACTACTTTGGAAGTCATTTTTTAATATTTCCCAATTTTGGTCGAGCGTATAGCGCCCCATTTTGCAAGCGTCAAACATAAACCTGAAAATAAAAATTAATGTTATTCTACCTTTCAAGTTAAAGTAATCGGCAGATCAAATTTAAAATTTTAAATGGCATAACCTTCATATAGTTATACTTTATATATATTTAATTCAATGTCAATAGCATCTGTCCTTGGTCAAAGAAAGTACTTCTTCTAAGGATCACAAAGAACGGACCCGAATTGCGGCCTGAAGTTTGATTACAGCTCTAAACGGACGGCAGGCTGACGGATAATCCATCGTCAATCCATCTATCATTTTAATCAATATAATAAGGTTGGAAATAAGAAAAGAGTACGTCAAAACTTAAAACATTTCTCGCCAAAACTTTAAACCAAGTACGAAGGCTATTGAAACCTGGTTCTTATTGGCCCATATTTTAATATAATACAAAGGCCCTTCCCTATTTCAAAACCTGCAGCTGGAGAAGCAGCCTCTTGATTCATAACTAGGCATAGAACGTTCAGAGTGACCATTTACTATCTTTGGTAAAATTCGACCTTATCAGGCCAAGCTTTTGAATAGTTGCCAATGACAACAAATAAGTCCGATCTTGTTTAAATTTATCGTACTGCTTTATAAGTGACCACCTAAAGCTTACTTTTGTTGAATTTGACTATTTAAATTTGGTTTCAAATAGCCTCAATACAAAGAAACCTCGCGGTGTGAGGTTTTAGTTTTTTTTACTTGTTTTTTTTTTAAGTGTTTGCAATAACCAACTGGTATGTTCCACTAAGTGAAGCAAAAAACTGTCTTTAAGAAAATAAAAAATCAAAAACAAACACGGTTTAAAAACCGAATTTCAATTAGTGCATTGTCTTGTTAAACATTAATTTTCATCTTCGCTTAACAAACACTGAAGCTGTATTATTAAAGGGCCGGCCATATTTAAAACCCACTTTCTCATTATATAAAAGGATGAAAGCTTTTTTAAAATATAGCATACCATTTTACCCTTTTTTAAACATATTGCGTACCATTTTACCCTGTTTAACCACAAGCCACAAGTGATTGTTGTATTCAACAAATAAATCAAATGGATGGAATTAAATTTTCTGCGAAATCTTCAACATATTCAGCCGTTATTTTTTGTACATTCCCAATATTTTAACGAACTGTCAATATAATTTCACATCTGTACAAACCGACATATGTATGGGATATATCTACATACGAGGGCGACCGCAAAAGTAACTGGCCTAAGATAAAAAGAACCGTTTTTTGGAATTATTATTATTTATTTTTTAACATAATCTCCTTCCAACTCAATACACTTCATCAAACGTTTTTCAAGTTTTTTAATTCAATCCGAAAAATAAGATTTTTCAAGACCTTCAAAATATGCCTCAGTTTCAGCAATAACCTCGCTATTGGACGAAAATTTTTTGCCACCGAGAATTTTTTTTAAATTTGGAAACAAGAAATAAACAGAAGGAGCTAAATCTGGACTATATGGTGGCTGCGGAGCAATTTCAAATCGTAATTCGGCCAGTTTTTGTTGAGTTAAAAATGCAGTGTGTGTTCTTTTTCATCAAGAGAATGCTCCTTTATCTTGATGAAAAAGAACTTTTTTTTTCTAAATGCGGTCGTTTTATCTTGATTTCTTCACTCAACCGATCCAATAATGCACAATACTATTATAGTTTTTCCTTTCTCAAGATAATCAATAAATATTATACCCTTGCATCCCAAAATACTGTGGCCATTACTTTTCCTGCTGACTTAACAGTTTTTGCCTTCTTGGGACCACTTTTACCAGCTTCTATCCATTGTTCTGGCTATCTATTGGATTGCGCTGATAAATCGCTAAAAGCTCCTCAGAATTGGTCCAACGGACAAAGTCAACAAACGCGGCACCCATCCTGCGGATAGCTTTTTCATGTGAAGTTCATCATGTAAAATACTCCAAAGTTGTTTTTCGTGTATTTTAACAATATCAGCAAGTTCTCTGAGCTTTATTCGTCTATTTTTAGTCACTTCATTAAATATTTTTCTAATGTTTTCAATAGTAGTAGCAGTTTTCGGTCTTCCAGAGCGTTGTTCATCTTCCGTACTTGAACGACCCATTTTAAATTGTTGAACCCAGGATTTCACGGTGGAGTATGATGGTGCATTTTCACCATGAACAGAATCCAATTCATCTTTGATTAATTGTGGCGCATAACCTTTCATATAAAAGTGTTTAATTACCGCACGAAACTCTTTATTTTCCATTTTTCAAAAATTATAAAACTTGTTTACTTCAATGACCTGCAACAAAGAAAATAATCATTAAATATTTCGGAAATTTTGACAGATGGCTTATAAAAGATTGCTTTTAAAAAACAAAACAAAAAAAGTTGCTAGTAAAACAGAAAATGTGCCAGGCCAGTTAGTTTTGCGGTCGCCCTCGTACAAGTGTTGGATGTACAAATCCTGATAAAAAAGATATTAAAACACAAACGAAAATACCGGGTACTCGTATCAACACTTTAAGCGTAGATGTAGACCCACATAGAACCGTCTTCAACTTGCGCTTAAAATATTTACAACCCAACCGATATGCCAGCAGGTGTTGGTGTTTCTCTGTAGATAAACCATGAAGTAACTCAAAAAAGTGGAAACAAAAAAAAAAAAATGAAAAATAATTCAAAAATTTCCCAACTGTATCCTGTATGTATTCTGTTGGCAAAGTTTCTGCTAACAAACTATGTAAAGAATACATCCCACCATTTATATATATGAATGGTAGTGATGTGTATATTTAAAATGTGGGAGGCGAAAATCACGCTATACAAATACACAGCCAGGCCACGGATGTACGTCAATGTGAGTAGCGACAATCCTCTTGTTGCTGGCTGTATGGCCTGGCTGGGTCTCGGCAGCGTGACTCTGAAAAGGATGCGAACGCATGAACAAATCAACTCATCCTCTTAGACCAGAGTATGTGAAGTGGATAACAGATTCCAGACATTCCATTTCATTCGTTCGGCAAACCCATTGACAAATATAGCTGGTGGTTGTGAAAGGTTTCGAGATGGATACATACGACGGTGTGGTGTGGCGAGAAGCTTCCCTCCCAAAAAAAGATGAAACATAAATACCAACAAATGACGAGCGCTTTTGTGATATATGCACGTTTTACATTGACAGGTGTTGCAAAGTGTATGTATGTGCTGTTTATATAGAACATGAATAAGAAAGTAAGAAAGGACTGATAAAAATGGTAACGTAAACAGAGGAGAGGAACAAAAACACGTTAGGTCAATCCGAATCTTAGGTGAGCTGCTTCATGTTCTCCTTTCGAGACTACACGAAGAGAAAAAGTATAGTTGGGACAACAAGAACGCAAGAGCATCATTCTATTGTAGGGTATATGATTGTGGCACAACAAAATTATGATCCTCTCAACAATACGATTAACTTCTCAACCGTATGATTAATACACAACCCCACAAACATATTATGATCCTCACAGTCATATTTTGTTTTACATACAACCATAGTATGATCCTAACAACCGTAGTATGATTCACACTCAACCAAACTATGGTCCCCACAACCATAGTATGATCCCACTCAACCATTATATTAACCCGAAAAATATTTATTTGGATGAGGTTATGTTGTCAACAATAGAGATTTGTTAAATTATTAACAAATACATTAAATTTAAAATAATAGAAATGAAGTTTAAAGAAACGTCAACGAATCATTTATTAAGAATATTTCAGCTGGCCAAATTCAAAGCTGGGTCAGGCCACGAGAAGTGAGTGAAAACAAAACATAGATAAATAAGAACAACATAGAGAAACAGTTGTTGCAAACAGGTTGTCTCACTAAAAACAATGCTTCTCAGAAACTACATGAGAATAATTATTTTGATTTCTGTTCCTAAAAGTAAATTAAATTTCCCAAATTCTCATAAATGGTTGATTGATCAGGCCACGAGAAGTGGGTGTAAGCAAAACATAAATAAGAAGAACACAAATAGAAACAGTTGTTGCAAACAGGTCGTCTCACTAAAAACGATGTATCTCAGAAACTACGTGAGAATAATTATTTTTTTCTCTTCCTAAAAGTTAATTAAATTTCCCAAATTCTCTAATTTTTTGCTGTTGCTTTTTAGTTAAAATGCGATTGTTTAATTTAATCTACATTTCCGAATTTCTTTTTTTCAGTGTAGGCTACTTTCTTTTTTATATTTTTCCTTAATTATTCTTATTAAATTAAAAAAAATTTCAAATATATCAAGTCGTTTTCGATATATAAATTTTTAATTAATTTTTAATACTAAATTTCTGAAATTTTTAATGTTGAAATTGCAACATCAACTTTAGGAAATCTATTTTATTATTTGTACAGTTTTATATATTGACATACCCTTTCGATGTTTGGACCAAAGGTCAAAATACCTGACCACCTATGTTGTTACACTTCTCCATGGAAAATTGTAATTTAAATATAAAAAGTACTTTTATTGCATTAGATTCGTTATAGTAACATTGTTCAAAAAACCATATTCAAATTAAGAAACATTTCAATCAAACAGTATGATTGCCGTAATTATATTATTGTTAACATAATACCCCAAAAAACAATACATTTGTCACACCCACCCACCATATTTGTAATGTTGCTACAACCATATTTTTAATTTTTAATTTGGCAATAATACTAATGTTGCATTTCAACACTATTAATATTGCTGCAATCATACTATTGTCAAAAAAAATTCAAAAAACAATACTACGGTTGCAAAGAACATTATATTATTGCAGAGAACATATTATTGTTGCCATGACCGTATAGTAACCATATTTTTTTCTCTGCGTATAGATCATGAAAGCCGGCTAAGGGGCGCTGCAACTTATTTTGATTAATATACTAAAAGTGGTAGGGGTGTGGGAATTAAACCCAATTCTCAATGCTAATATGGTTTTTAGTCATAATATCTGATCTACGTGTATACGATTTATAGCAAACTAGCCTATTATGTGTTTTAAAGCCTTTGATGAGGTATTTTATTTATATTTTAGGGTGGGCCGATTTTAGAGGAAGAACAATTTTCGATATGGTACCATCGATTTTTCGTTAGCTTTTGACATGATGAAAAAATATTCCACTACGAAAATGTGACATACAATACATACAAATATACATTGCCACATACAATACAAAAAAAAAACATATGAGCGCGTGAGAATAGAAATACGACTAATTTGATTCCCTACTATTTTCTTAGTCGCTTTTCTATTCTAGTCAACAAATGAAAATTTCGTGGTCTTGAAAATGATTTTTTTGCATATGTCGTAGTGGAATTTTTTTCCTCATGCCAAAGGCTATCGAAAAGTCGATGGCACAATATCGATTGCGATGTCGACCCATTCTACTATATATGTTTAACTCCTTCAGTGCCATTAGCACAAGCAGACGACTTACAAAATTTTAGTTTTTATTTAAGTACTCGTATCATATTACCTGTTAGAGGACCTTGGGCCCATTAAAGGTAGGCAGCTAAAATGTTACAGATGTCTCCGAAATGGTTGGTATTGAACATGGGCCAGATTGGTTAAAAGGTTAACCTTATTAATCACTCTGTCAGCAAATGTTCTTAGTTTTGCAAATAGCATCGCGCGAATCATATTTGACATAAGTGAATTAGACAGTTACAGCTAACAGATAGCAATAGAGCGCTGTACTTCGCAAGAGCATGTAATAATTTTGTCGATTTGGATGAGCAATATTCGGTCGATGGTGTTGTCGCATCGTGACGTCAATTTCCTCATCGTTGCGCGTCAAATTGGCAAACTTATCGTCATTTTGCTGCTCGACACAAATTGACTCAAGTTACACTAGAACGTGCGGGGTGTGGCCGCCACCGGACCGCTCATTCGGGCGAGAATATTGCGGTTGTGGCTGACAATGTCGCTGAGAACGATCAAACATCAACCAGACGATGGGCCACACAAGTGGAATTCACCGGTCCGTCTGGTACAGCGAATTATATTTAAAGACTTACACATGTTCCCGTACGAGGGTTGCTATTTACATTTCGGATGCGACAATAAAAACACCACAATTATTTGTCATTGGAATTGGTTTTATTGTCTTTCAAAATATTCTCCTTTAAGATCAATACACTTTTGCGTGCGCACAAACCAATTTTCGAAGCACTTTTTCCACTCCGATTGAGACTCCTCGAAAACATGATTTTTGAACGCTTCAACAGCTGCTTCGGGCGATGAAAAACATTGACCACTGACCACTTTTGTTGGATTTGGCTCGTCTTGAAAGACCCATACGGTCGATTGCTGTTTTGTATCGGGTTCAAATGCATAGATCCATGATTCGTCACCTGTGACAATGTTATACACTGCCTTTGAGCTACCGGAGTTATACTTTTTCAACATCTCTTTGCACCAATCCATACGAGCTTTTTTTGAGCATTCGTCGGCCAAATGAACATGCAATATCTAATTGATGCTTGTCATTCTAATGCCCAAGGATGCCTTAATCTCACGGGATGTCAGATGTCGGTCTTGCTTAATCAGTTCACCCACAGCATCGATGGTTTCTGGCAAAGTGACCGAGATCATTCTGGAACGAACGGCGTCCGAGACTGAACTTTTGGTACCAGCGATTAAAAGTGGTTTTTAAGGGTGATTCAGCGCCAAAAGTCGAAACAAGTTGATTTAAACACTCTTGTCTTGATAACCCACGCCGAAAATCGTAAAAAATCATCGCACGAAAATGTTCACGGGATACTTCGATTTTTAGACTGAGATGAATTTTTCAACACATTGCAAACAAAACAATTCGCCCTCAAATGACAAAACGTTCTCAGTAAATTTATGCTCAAAAATGTCAAAGTTTTAATGGAAGTTCAGGTTCGTATCTGGGAACACTAGTATTGTCTGAAATATAAATAGCTAGCCTCGTAAATGCCTGATGACTGGCAGTCAGGTAAGAATAACTCTCAAGCCATCCTCAATCTGAACAACGAAGAGGACCATTTTGTGTCGAAAATTGCTGATGAATTTTGTATAAGTTTTTCGCAAAATTCTAAGACGATCCAGGCATACGGCCTGTTCGTCCGCCCTTCCGTCTGTTGCTAGCACGAATCGATCCAAACGATATTTATCATACAGTTTGGGTTCGGTTGGTATTAAAAATCAACCAAGTCGGTCAAAACGGCTTCTTATCGGGGACCGTCTCGCTTGCGCCACTTGTTGACCCACATTTTAGGCATTACAAGTATTTTTATTCAAATGCTTTTCACGTTAAATGGACTCTGTTTGTGACCTGGGCTATGTAATCTTTAGATACATTGTCCGATAAAAGTTTATTCAGAAAGACCCACAAGAAAAGGTCCAGCGGAATAAAATTCCTCGACCATTTACCCCATTTGCTCAAAAGTAAACCACAGCCTCAAATCTTTTATGCAGAATGCACATTGTGGCGCTCGCTGTATCAGTTGGTAATCACTGATCCGTTACCATCACTGATCTGTGGCATTACAAACATCATTTTCGCAAAAGTACAAACCAATGATTCAAACTAAACAATAACCTTATATGGACGCATAGAATATAAGGCTTGGCTTTATCCCATCTAGGACAATCTTCTTTGTTACACACAGAACAAAATAACGAATATTGCCTTTATTTCATGGTGTAGAAAGGATATTAAATCCTTGATGTTGGCATGCACACAAGTTTTCACATATGGATGCTTTGTAGTTGTTTTTCGACAACATCTCAAGGGTAATTTTTACCATTCTTATGAAAAAAAGAAAGAAAATCAGAAACGTTGACAAAAACCATAAATCCTTAAACAGCCAAACCAGCCAAAGATGAACATGTTGATGTTAAGGAAGAACGCAAACACGAATATCTGATTTTTCAAATAAACAATATTTGAAAAATTCAATAAAAATTCCAAGGAAAATATGTTGCTTTAGCTTGCCCAACACCTAAAGTGGTAAGCGACTTTTGTTTGTTCTAAGACTATGTAGTAAAATTATCATATCAATTGCACATTTTCCAGGTAACATTAGGCTAGATTATTGTGTGCCTATGAGTATTTTTTGTTGTAGAAATAGTTAGGGAATTCTAGTTCCTCTGAAACCTGTGAGGTAATTCCCTTTCATGCCAATTGATCTGTTCTTGCCAGTTATGTCCGATTGACCCATTCAGATGAAAGGATAATTGAACTACTAACGCAACGCATCTGGTGCGCTATAAAGCCTAAAGGTATGCTAAGAAACAGAAAATATAGTCTCAAGTCAAATATAAATTTATAATATGTTGGTCCTTATCGTATTTTCACAGATAAGTCGATGATGTCAAGGTTGTTGGCCCTGTCATTTTTGAAGTTCGAAAAACAAGTGGGGCTGAATTGTGCTCGATTTGTGCTGCAAAAAGTTTTTCGAAAACTCGACTATTGGCCGAAAAGTTTCGAAAAGACGAAACATTTTAGGATGTTGGCACCACTATTTTCGATTTTCGAAAAAAACAAAGAAAAAACTGAAATGTGCTAAGTTTGTGCTGATTTATGCTGCAGGTTTTTTAAAAATTTTAATATTGGCCTTCAAATTTTTATATGCGAAAAATAGGCCAGCACCACCATTTTGTTTTTTTTTTTGAAATAACAAAAGTTGTGCTTGACTAGTGCCGGTTTCGAAAAAATCGCTCATATCGAGAAAGCCATTTTGCTAGTTAAAAAATAATTATTGTGCTTGATAGATGATTTAATGCATGTTGTTGTGCTCTTTTAAAAACAATGTTGTCAATACCCTTTTCAAAAAACGTTAATTTATATTGACATATTTTTCGGTTTAAAAAATCGAGAACTCAAAATTTTGCAAAAAGCTTTATGCCCTCACCGAGGCCAACAAACGCGTTACACTATGTTATGGTGTAGCTCTTTTAAATTTCAGAACCCAGCACATACGTATTATCTCCAAACTTTCAATTTAAATAATACTATAATCCATTCTCACAAGTTTTTGTCGTTTCAATATAATGAACCTATTAAAACCGTTGCATAATTTTCGGTGATTTTTTTTTTAAAAGCTGTACTTTATCAATATCTGAAAGTTTAGGTTTGTTGTTGTTGTTGTTGTAGCGGCAAACCGTACCGGGGTGACAGCCCTTGGCCGAAGAATTGGGGCTTCGGGTCGATCCGGTGCGCAGAACCGGCCGGTTTAGGTTTGTAGTCCGCCGTGGTGTGAGGGAAATGTGTACGACTATCCTGCCAGTAAACCCAGATTCAACCCCGGGTAAAAACATTTAACAATTTTTCAGCAGCGGGTTTTCACCTTGTAAATGGTGCTGACTTTACGATTAAGAGATTTATCTCTAAGCTATGTAAAAACTTCTCTATAAAATGCAGAAGCCGTTCGAAGTCGGCGTTAAACCCTATCTCCTGGTCAGTGAGCATAACAATTATATCGTGCATAGCTTGCTGATTTGAGAGAAACTCCCTCTTGTTCCTTAATGGGATGTTGTGGGACGTAAGTAGAAAGTTTGGATAAGAAGTGCTAGGCTAACACCAGTTTTCTGCTAAAATCGCCATTTTGAGCTCTTAGCGATACGGTAAAAATAAGTCAGAATATTAAAAACGTACCTAAAACTTTTTTTATCGAAAAGTTCATAAAAAGCTTTTTTATGGTCGTATAAATAATGGCTGTTTTTATTTTGTTTTTTATTTATTGCTGAAAAATTTAGCTGGCAAAAAAATAAATTTTTGTGTTTTACTCAAAATTTTACTGTTCTGGAAGGAGAACACTACGATACGATTTTATGAAGTCGAATATTAATTTATTAGATTTTTTGTTTTAAAAATTGTATATTTTTTTATAAAATTAAATATATTTGTTAAAAAAAATATTTTTTTTTGAAAAAATTAATCTTATGTTTTTGTTTTGTTTATTACATTTATTCGGTCTTATATCATTTTTATGACTTGAACAGTTTGTATTCTGGTTCGAGACCTTTTTGTTTTTTTTTTTGGTGAAATGTATTGGCTACGGTTAGCAGGCAGACTTCTAAACCCGCCAAGGATTTTCTTTAGCAGTCTTTGGTAACGATTACTTCGGCTACAAATCGAATGGCTTATACGGGATGCGCACAGTTCGAAGACTTTAAACAAAGGGTAATTCTCAGTTAGTCAAATGAGGCTTAGAAGGCTTGGTAACCGTAGCCAATACATTTCACCAATTTTTTAGTTGTTTCAGAAAAAGAAACAACAATAAAGGTCCCGAATCAGAATAAAAACTGTTCAAGCCATAAAAATATTTTTTTTAAATTGTAATTTTTGTTTAAACTTAATTTTTTTAAACTTAATTTTTTTTAAACTTAATTTTTTTTAAACTTAATTTTTTTTAAACTTAATTTTTTTTTAAACTTAATTTTTTTTAAAATTTAAGTTTTTATTTTAAATGTAATTGTTTTTTTAATTTTACAAAATTTGCGTACCATTCTAACTAGTTACAGCAATTAGATTTTAAAGACCGCCATAGTTTTTTCTGTTTTAAAAAAATATTAAATATTCTGGCCCAATTAATATAAATAATTATAAATGTAAGAACTTGTTGAAATATCGTAAGATAAAAACTCAAAACCTGTTATTCTTGTACTTATATATGGACGCATTGAATTATTGATAGTTAAATAAAAAAACAACAAAAGCAAAACATATTCTGACCCATATAAAAAACAATTTAAATGTGAGAGTTGTGGTAGTCTAGCACAATTTTTGTTTCTTACGATAAAAATAGCTAACTTTCATAATTTCGCTGTTTGGGATTTTTTTTAATCGGGTGCTGATATTTCAGTTTTTTTTTTTATTCTGAAATCTATGCTAAGTTTTGCTAGGCTAGCACACGACCCAAATAGCTAATTATAAATTAAATAATAACCGACTTTTCCAATGTATTGGCGTTTTTTGCAATATCTTTGAAAAAACTCTAGTTTTTAAAATCTACAAATTGTGCTAAGCTTAGGACAATTTTTTTGACAAAAAATAAAAGTTCGCTTTTTTATTTTTTATGCTCGCCCTACCAAGCACAACGTTTATGCCAACATCCTGCCCATTAGTCTATCCTTTTAAACTGCAAACCATGTGGCATTAAGACCATTTTGCACTTAACGGCCACCAAATATTTTACCCAAGCGAATGCCTAAAAGTATGCTTCATTTTTTTCTTTATAAAATAGACTACTTAATTTTTATTATATTAAAGTACCGATAAAAAAAATGTAAAACATCTTAAAAGAAAAACATTAAATGCCATGCATTCAGTCTATATAAATTTGTTTAAAACAGCTCGCTGCCATTAAAAGTTCTCAGTGCTACCGTACGAAAGTACCCTTCACAGTACATTAAAAAGTTAAATTATCTGCGGCCAAATGGAGTGAACCATTGCAGTAACGTGGAAATAAGAATGTCAGTTATTTTAACGTCATAGTAAAATTTAAATAAAGAAGAAACTCAAAAAAATAGATTAAAGATAAATCCAAAATGATTTTTAGAAACAATGAAATATATTAGGCCTTTTCAAGCATTCAACACATATTTTGACCTACTTTAGCATATCTTTATTGTTGTAGTATTTCCCACTTACTTTTGATATTTTAACACTTTTTGTTGACAACTATCGATACAAGAAACTTAAGTATTTTCGAAAAATATTTGGTATTGAATTTGAATTTCGCACAATTTACTTGAGGTTAGAGAAAATTAATTTCCCACCCCTTTGTTGGACAATTTGTATATACTCCATTATTTCCATCCAATAGTCAAGATTAATTAAAACGCGACCCTGTAACACTTCCATTTCACTTGGGATTTGTGAAGTACACATCAAATAATTTTGAACTCGTAATATTTACAAAACAACCAACGAATTTCTCAAGAATAAACTTTAAGAGAAAAAGTAAATAGAGAACACAAAAAAAACAACGAAGGTTATAAAATGGTTTGGTAAGAGGAGGGGGGTATTCAACAAGTTATCCGGTCCAGAGAGAAATATAAACTACGCATACATACGAGTATACACACAAAGAGTCAAACAATAGATGCGAAACACTCAGGAGAAAAAGTTCGAGTTAGTTACATTTACACAGGAAGAAAGACAACTGCAAAGATTACAACATTTTTTAAATTAATTAATACTTTAATCATGGTTTTTTTATAATAATAAATATAGAATTTGTGAGTTGGTTATCAAAAATATTTTTATTTTAAATTGTTTACGAATATAACATATTGACTACAAATTAAATAATGACCGTGTTCTATTGAAGGTCGCTATCGCGATAACTTCAAACCCTTCTACATGAATTTGTTTACAGAAAACTATTGTGCAATTTGCGTTAAACCCCATTTGTTTCTAATAATTAAATTTTTTGGTAAGAAAGTTATTTGAGAATAACCTTAAGCGAGTTTAAGCGAGCTCGGTTACTACTCGCTTAAAGCATTTCGTGAATAACTTTTATTCAACAAATTAAAAATTTGCAAATGATGCAGAAGGACAAGACAATCAGTTATTGTACTTATAAAGTATACAAACAAATTTCCAAAGGTACTCCCAAACTTTTGATGTTATCGCCTCAGCGACCACTTTCTCGTTTAATAAGCGAGTACCAATTTAACACGCCTAATATACAGGCAATTTGTTAAAAATGTGTTTATCTACTTGATTTTTTGTGTGTGTTAAAACAACTGTTAAACAACTGTTTGTAAGCTTAGGAAATATGGAAAAACACCTTCACGCACAGACCCATTGGATTAATTGCGAGTCCCTTAGTATCCTTACACAAATCCGGCTTTTATTAGAGTACCCATTTGCCCATATTTACCGATGCTACCTTTTTCTGGCCTTAAGAGCTGTTTTGGTATCCCTTGGATCCATGAGTTTAAGTTTAAATATATTTTTTGGCAAAAAAGGAGCTGAATTCAAAAAAGGTATCAACATTTTAAATATACAGCAGTTGCAATTGGATTTACTTTTATATTTACTAAGTTGATATATTTTAACTACATACTCGTATTATAGCTTCGGTGTTCAGCCTGAAATCAGTGTTGCCATAAGCCTACAAAAAGTGTCATATAGTAAAAAAAAAATGAAAAAAGGAGCTAAACTTAAAAAAATATTTTTCTGTATTTTTCTTTAACTTTTTTTTTGTAATTTCTGGAATTTTATATATATTTTTGGCAAAAAAAGGAGTTGTAAGTTGATATATTTTAACTACATATTATAGCTTCGGTGTTCAGCCAGAAATCAATGTTGCCATAAGCCTACAAAAAAGTGCCATATAGTCAAAAAAAAAAAAATGAAAAAAGGAGCTAAACTTAAATAAATATTTTTCTGTATTTTTCTTTAACTTTTTTTTTGTAATTTCTGGAATTTTAAATATATTTTTGGCAAAAAAAGGAGTTGTAAGTTGATATATTTTAACTACATATTATAGCTTCGGTGTATAGCCAGAAATCAGTGTTGCCATAAGCCTACAAAAAAGTGCCAATTTTTTTTGTAATTTCTGGAATTTTAAATATTTTTTTGGCACAAAAAGGAGCTGAATGCAAAGAAAATGTCGGAAATTTTCAATATATAGTCTTTGCAATTGTATTTTCTTTTGCGTTTACTAAATATGAAATATTTTAAATACATACTTCCACAGCTACGGTGTTTAGCCTGGAATGCATTTTTTTTTTAAAAAAAAAACTTTCCAAACTTTTTTGTCTTGGCTGACTTGTTGTTTTTGGTTTAGCTTTGTGAAAGCTGTTAACAGAAACAGTTCAAAATTTATTTAACACATTTTAAAATTAGTTACTTACCTCAATTTTAAAGTATAACATTTTTTTAATGATGAAATAAACCAAAATTTGCTGGCATACGACGCTAACATTCAACTGAAAATAACCCTAAATTTGCAAATTCGTTTTCCTATCGTTGTCCGCATAGTTTAAACGTTTTAAACACAGTTGTACATACACGGAATTTAGTATCAAATAAACAGCCCAAAGCTGTAAGAAATTATATGCCTTAACAAAATGTTAATAGGGCATGAACAAATTATAAACTGTGGAAAAGTGCCAGAAAAAACAATTTTAAAGCCTAAAAGTGCGAAAAAGAAACACCGGCACCTCTTTGTAAAAGTGCGAAGTGCCTTAAAGTGCGAAAAAGAAACACCTGGCACCTCTTTGTAAAAAAAGTGCCGAGGTCAAAAAACAGAAAAGGTGCCAGAAAAGCTGAAAAAGTTCCGTTTTGGCAACACTGAATGTAAACAAAAATGTTAAGATTTGAAATTTTTTTTTTTTAGCATTTACGTACATATTTAAGTGTTTATATTTACTACATTTATGACAAAGCTCTTCTAAACTGCCACCGGCATCATTACATGCTTTTAAATCCTATTCATATATTTCGGATGAATGTAGCATTTAAAGTATTTCGCTGAATGAACCGCAAATGTGTTTTTTTTAATAGTGATTTCGGGACTCAATTCTGATAATTGTTTGTAAAAGTAGCCTCAAAAATAAGAAATTCTGCATCATTCGTTTGGTCAAGGTACATCAATTTATCTACTCATACAACGTTTCGCTACATAAGCAACAGTTTCGCAGTTATAAATAAATGTATGAAGAAAAAAAATATGTTTTGCCTAAAAAATTTAAGTTTTTTTTTTTTTTTTAATTCATAGAAAATACAAAACAGTAAAAAGTGTCAAGTCCTATTACTTTCACGTCAAGTCGCATAACCTATGAACAAAATGAGGCATAGATCATGAAAATCGATTTACGCGTTTCGCGTAAATCGCAAACAATTGTCCGAATTGAGTCCCGAATCAATCACCTGAAAAATGTTGTACTGTGTAATGGAATAAACTAAAATTTGCTGTCATACGACGCGATAATTCAAATTAGAATAACCTTTAATTCGCTTTCCTATCGTTGTCTGCTTAGTTTAAACGTTTTAAGCACAAACACTAAATTAACTAGTATAAAAAACAACCAAAAAACACTGTTAGAAATTATATGTCTTAAGCAAATTTTTATAGGCATATACAAATTAGGTACTGTGAACAAAAAGTTTTTTTCTAGGCCCAAAAGTGCTAGAAAATAACTGACACCTTTTTTGTAAAAAAAAAGTGCCGAGGTCAAAAAAGGAGCTCGATAAGCTCCAAAAGTGCCGTTCTGGCAACACTGGTAGGTTATGACCATATGGTCCGTTTGTTTGGTCCACAAAAGCCGAAACGTCCACCAATTATGTCGTTTTTGAGGTAGTAAGTGCGTCTCAACTAACAGCGAAAACCAAGGTTCATTCATAACAAATTATGATACTGAGTTTTCCATTAAGGACATAACAATTTTATATATAAATAAAACACAATATTTTTTTAATTTTCTAACTTGGCACGATAGCGCTCTCCATTAAGGGTAACATGACGATTGTATTCATCGACAAAAAAATACGTCCCAATCACACATTTGGCATGAAAACCACACCACACAGTATTTTTTTTGCGGATGCAATTGCGTCTCTTGAAGCACATATACTTATAAGTCTGTTGCTGTCCAATAACGCATATTTTGTTTATTGACAAAACCACTCAGGCAGAAATGATCTTCATCGCTGAAGATGATTTTTCGATGAAATTATGGATTTTCGTGTACCTTGGCCACAGCCACCGACTTAGAATTTCGGTAGTAATTTTTAATGATTACCAAACGTTGCTTGTAAGTGAACTTTACCATGACGTTTGACTCTGAAAGATCATTAAAAATGTTTGAGGGTGCGTTGACATAAAGATACGAAATTGTTATACGAAATTAAACCAAAAAACAACCCGTTTTTTGGTTTAATGACATTTTAGTTATTATTACCAATAATTGGTGACAATTTTTTTTTGCAAAGCTATCGGTTGCCCCATTTACCTGTTATGGCAACTTAAAAGCTTTTCCACGTTTTCTTAGTGCGATTGATTGTGTATACTAAACGATGATCACGTTTATCATCTTGTAGTAAGTCGAACCGAAAATCCATTAAGAATAAAAACATTTGGTGTTTACAACCTAAATTCTTCTTTTGCAACAGATTTTTTGTAGTTCCAACCAATTACCAATTTTTTTTTTCTTTCTGTGTCTAAATAAATTTATAAAAAATTTATTTTTTTCTTTATTTATTAAAATATTTATTACAATTAAAATTATAAAAAAAAGTTTAAAAACTTTAAAGGCACTAGCATCAAAGGCGATCGACTAAAGCATAAAAATTATATTTTTGTTTTAAATATTGTCTCCGTTCGTTTTCCATTTTTGTCTTCCCAAAATTAGCCCAATGTTTTTACTTTATGTTGTCCAAACGAAATTAATGGGATCTAACAATAAATACAGAATTAAGGAAGAAAATACAGAACTAGGAGTGGAGGCCCTCAGGCACAGTTCTAGATCCAATTTGGCTTGAGCTTTTTATTAATGACCTTTTCAAAAGTTTAGGTGTTTGGTGTACATTTTGCGGAGAAATCCAGAATTTTGATGTTTTACAAGTTAAAACTGATTATGTTTTACAATTATTGAGCGTATGGATGTCCTCCAACAAGCTTAGTATTAATACTTATAAAACAAAGGATTTCAATATTTCTAGTAGTTTTTGATAGTCTCTTTAACAGTTTGTTGTATATTGTAATTAAGCTTTTATAGGCCCTTAATGGACTTCAAATTACATGAAATGCAGCTGTTGCACGGTATTTGATAAAAAAAATCTATTTTTGGGGTAGTTTCGTCCCAAAATTTTGCAGACTCTCTTTTGTACTTGGGTGTAACGACTAGGATAACTTGTTAAACAAGCAGCCACATTGCAAAGAAATGTTGATGGCAAAAGAAAATGTTACCATACAAAGACATTTTAAGCAACCGAATGAAATAAAGTAGAAATTAACCAAATGAAATAAAAAGTTTTCTTTACTCCACAACTACCGGAAGCCGTATAACGAGTAGAGTGCTTGCTTTTCTGTAAATTCAAAGAAAAATGAACTTAAAAAGTGAAAACTCGTTGCCTTCACTTAACGACAAATGTACAAAAGTTTACAAAAGTACACACACGCCATGCAGCAGAGAAATGAATGAAGATTTTGGCAAATTTTATAAATGACAAGAAATGTGTCTTATCGCAAAATAACGCAAACAAACGTGATTTGATAAGGAGCTCAGTGAGAATAATACCTGTGCCAGAACCACCCACAGATGACGTCTGACATCTTAGGTAAAGACGATATAAATGTTAATTGAGATAAAAGTAGAAATAAATTGAGTTCAGTGCCATGGCACCGCCCTAGCGTTCAGGTAGCTAGATTTTTCTTTATAAATTTTGCAAATCGTACGTAATGTTAACTAATGACGTCATTATTCACTGGCACAGGCTTGCCGCCGGTGACTAGCAATGTATGGAATAGCTAAGAATTTCAATGATTTCCTAAAGCTTGTACAACTGACTGAAATGTGAGTAGCGACTAGCTGATGTATTTGTTTAGGCGTGCACTTGTTGCTTTAACTCGTGCACACAATTCTCATTATTCACAGATTATTTGTGAGTCATGCCATTAAAGTGATTCAATTAGAAATGCAAATCTTCTGTTTATACCCGAACAGAAGTGTGAAAATTACGAGTGGTAGATACTTGTGTATATTAGACCACACCTGCCACACTTAGAATCCTAAAAATAGAATCGAATATATCGCAGAAAAGCGTGTTAACTCAAAAATTTTAAAATTTTACTAGAGGTCAAATAGGTGCTTGTGTTAGCACTTGAAGTAGTCAAAAAACATTGAGAGTGATCGTCCTTTTGCTGATAAAATATTTCTCTTTTTTAACTTATCTTTGTTTAATATTTACTCTTTTAATTCCCACAACATTTCAACAAGGAACAAAGAAAAACTTCTCTTAAACCTGTAAGATGTGCACCACTTAATTCTTATATCCACTGACCGAGGCCTAGTGTTTAACGCCGGCTACGAACGTGTTATGCATTTTATCGAGAAGTTTTAACAATTGCTCAGAGATAAATCTTTTGCTCGCAAAGTCGCCGGTATTAACGAGGTAGAAAATAATTTCTGGAAAGCAAATATAAGTAAGTACAGGGTGGTCGATTTAACATTTTAAACTTGAATCGGCTGTTCAAAAAAGTACTGATGATTTTTTCAAATTTCTGCTTTTGTTGGAAAAATTAAACTTTGTCATTTAATAATGGAATACCATCCAATGCATTTTCGTTTCGCCCAATAGACAAAAGATTGTTTGGCAGAAGATGAAGAATTATACAAAAAAAATCGTGTTTTTAGATGAAGATCATTTTTATCTCGTTTGCAATGTCAATAATCAAAATAGCCGCATATAGGGTTCAGAAAACCCACACATGACTACTGAGAAGCCCATGCATCCGCAACGAGTCACTGATTGGTGTAGAATTAGGGCTGGCGGCATCATTGGGCCATTTTTCTCCGAAAATGATCTAGTAGCTGCTGTTACCGTCAACCGCGCCATGCTCAACGAATTTTTGTTTCCAAAAATTCAACAGAATTACATGGACGACATCTGGTTTCTAAAAATCGGGGCCACATGTCACACAGCCAACGCAACCATCGATATTTTACGCACTGTTTTTGAAAATCGAATAATCAGCCGAAATTGTGATGTCAATTGGCCGCCTCGGTGCTTTGATTTGAGCCCTTTGAACTAATTTATGTGGGAGCCATTAAGAATAAATCTTACACAAAGCATACAGAGACAACTGAAGCGTTAAAACATGAAATCAAAGCTGCCATTGAAGAGATTCGACCTGAAATAATCGAAAATGTACTGATCCAGTTGTGGTAGTCATATAAATGATATTGTGTTTCATTATTAAATAACAAAGTTCAAGGGCCACGGGCCCACACGCAAGATAATGCGCTCACCAAAAGTTTCCTTAAAGAAATTGATTGTTCCGTTGGCTGTATGACATGTTGAAACCAAAGGTCGTCCACATCAACAGCCTCCAATTCAGGCACGAAGAAATCATTAATCATGGCTCTTTGGCGTTCCCCATTGACTGCAACATTATGGCCGGCTTCATTTTTGACGAAATATGGACCAATGATTCCCTCTGCCCATAGAGCACACCAAAAAATGGCTTCTTGAGGATGTAACGGCGTCTCAACAATGTCTTTTGGATTTTAATTACTCCAAATGCGACAATTTTGGTTATTAACGTACCCATTCAATCAAAAGTGAGCTTTATCGCTGAAAAGGTGTTCTTGTAAATATTAGGATCAGTGGCCATCTCCTTTTAAGCCCATTCACCACGATTTGCAAACGTTGTTCCAAACTGAGCATACATCAAGTGACAGCTTTCAAAAAGACCACCTCCGAAAAAAGTGTGGCCAGATTGAAAACCACACGTCTAAAAAAACACCCTTCATTTATTAATTTTATTAATAAAAAAAATCTATTGTTGAATAACAATACAGTAACTCGTATTCAACAATAGTATGCTTGAGTGGGATTATACTATGTTTGACATGATTGTGTGTGAATCATAGTATGGTTATGAGTGTCATACTATGGTTGTATGTAAAACAAACTACGGTATTGTGAATCAAACTAAGGTTGTATGTAAAACATACTAAAGTTGTAGAGACCTTTTTATGGTTGTGGGGTTCGTAACATGAATCATACTATGGATCATACTATGGTTGTATGTAAAACATACTATGCTTGTGAGGATCACAATATGCTTGTGTCAAAACCATATACCCAACAATACTTGATACTTCTTCGTATATGGTCTCGCCTATCTAGGTTGCAGGCTCTTCGATGAGCTTAACGACCAAGTAAAGGGTGGTTAAATTTTAAGGGCCGATGTTGAATGTGAACCACACCTAAACGTCAAGTTTTTTTTTCTGCATTTCATTCGATATTTCTCAATTCCAGACTAATTCAATTTGAACCATGGAAAAATACACAAGTGAGCAACTCGTTAAAGTTATTCAGGCTTATTGTGAAAATGAAAATCAATTTTCGTAGAAAATCATCTTCAGTGATGAGGCACATTTTCACCTCAGTGGATTCGTCAATAAGCAGAATTGCCGCATTTGGGCGAATGATAATCCAAAAGTGATTGTCGAAAAAACAATGCAACCACAAAAAGTGACGGTTAGGTGCGGTTTATGGGCTGGCGGCATTGTCGGGCCGTATTTTTACCTAGCTCTGTCCTTAGGACTCAAATTCCTTTTATTGGTGTTGTATAACATAGGGTGATCCATCTTGAAGTATTTTTTCAATAGCCTTTTTTCACAGATTTCGCGTGAGTTGTGTTCAACTTTATTTTTCTTTTCAGTATTGTTTGCCATTTCAGCATGGAAAGACTTACACCGAAACAACGTCTCAAAATTGTGCAAATGTATAATGGAAATGAGCGTTCGGTGAGAAACTGTTTTCGACCACAATTTTGTTCAGTAATGAGGCACATTTCTGACTCAACGACAATAAACATAATTGCCGCATTTTTGCTGAAGAGCAATCATAAGTCGTTCAAGATGTGCCATTATACCCAGAGAAAAGCACGGTCTGGTGCGGTTTATGGACTGGTGGAATAATCGGTTCATATTTTTTCAAAAATGATAATGGTCGGAACGTAACCGTGAATGGTGCTCGCTGTCGCACCGTGATATCGGACTTTTTTCTACCTGAAATTAAAGCCCGTAATCTTGACGACATTTGGATTTAACAGGACAACTCCACTTGCCATACAGCTGCTCAAGCAATGGATCTATTAAGAGGTCATTACGAAGAGCAGACAATTTCACGTTTTGGACCGGTGAGTTGGTCGCCTAGATAGTGTAATATCACAGCTATATACTTTTTTCTTTGGGGGCTACGTAAAGTCCAAATTCGATGCTGACAAACCAGCTATGATACAGGTTTTGAAAGCCAACATTAGGCGTGTCATTAAAGCCATACCTGTCGAAATGCTCGAACAAGTCATCCAAAATTGGACCCCCAGAATGGACATCCTAAAGCGTAGTTGCGGCCAACATTTAAAGGAAATTTTATTAAAAAAAATAAATGGCATAAAATGTCCTTTCGAAAGAACCACAAATATTCCACATTATATTTGATGTTTTGAATTTTTTTTTTATTTTGAAAAAAAAAACCTTTAGATTGATCACTCGATAAAATTTTTGAAAGCTGCAGTTTCAACTTGTTGAGAAAGGCGACCACAGTTTTTTTTAATTGTTATTCAGAAAATATCACTTTAATTTTATAAATTCTAAAACTGCACAAATTCTATTTGAAATTATGAATAAACAAATTGAAATTTAAATCACACCAATTAAAATTCAAAAGTCATCAATAGTAACTTAAAAGATTAAATTTGAAATTCGGTATAATTCCATTTTAAATTCAGAATATTCCATTTGATAATAAATTTTTTTTTTAATTTCATATGGTATTCAAAAAATTAAATCTTTAATTTCAAATGGAATATTTGATTATTTTTGCAATTTTTTATACTATTTTGTGTTCTATGTGGTACTGTTCGAGTGTCGTTGATCATAATATTATAATTAAGTGCAAATGTAACAAATGATTAAATATTCAATAAATTTCATCCCTGAAGATACTGCAAAATTCCAGCGAAGCGTCGGATGCGAACAATACGTAATGTAAACAATCTTTGTAGAATATTCCATTTGATATTCAAAAAATCAATACTTTTAATTTTAAATCATATCCAAAAAAATGAATCTTCTTAATTTCAAATGGAAAATTATGAATTTTTATTAATAACTTTTGAATCTCACCTGATGTCTTTTGAAATTTATTTAATGATTTTTTTAATTTTAAATTCACTTTTAAAATTTGTAACTGGAAACTCTGAATTACAAATGATATTTTGTGAATTACAATAGAAATAATGTGTTGTATAAATTAATTGAATATTTATTATTTCTTTTTTAAAAATATGCCAATTTTTCACCCCTCTAATTTTGTTCTCGAACTTCGTAATCCTAGAGACGTTATTAGCTTATCCCCTTTTCAATCTTAATTTTTTGTGTACGAATCCCTTGCATAAATGAATAATTAATTAAGCTTCATTGTCTTACATTAAGTTTGCGCTGTAGACCGACCCCTCCCGTTTCGTTATGATAGAAAATAATTAAATTACTTTAAATGTAATTTCCCTCTCAGCTTTTGCTTTGTGTGTGCGTTTGCCCCTGCGTGTAAGGGTGTGCTTTTCTTGAATGGTTTCCGCTTCCGCTGCTTTATGAAACCAACACAATTTAAGTGACTTGGCTGAACTTAGTAAAGCATGAAATGAATGATTTGAAATTGTATGCTTGATTTGATTAATGAACCAACGTCAGTGAGAGAAGGTAATCGTCCCTTCTTCCAAGTCATAAAGATGGCTTTTAGAAAATATGCACAGGTCTCTGCAGCATGAAATGGAAAGACTTAATCTGTACAATGGATTTCTGAAAGTTAACAATGAAAGGATAAGCCGTTGAAATCCTTTCGTTAAGATTTTGGTTCAATTTTGTTTAGATTGAGTAAGGATGTTAGAATGTTGCCTTCATGGTTTTATTGTTTTGAAAGGGATTCGAAGAGGATTCGGTTATCAAAGGCTATCAGAAAAGGATATCTGTTCAACCTATTTCTAATTTTGTGTTCGGAAAAGAAAATATTGTTTCTCTTTTTGGGTAAATGGAATGGAAGGGGTTTTGTAAGTCCCTTGTCTTGCTCCCTGTTGCTTTGTTTAAATAATCAAGCATCTCCTGCCTTTCTCTGTGGGGAATTAAGTTCTGTTTTTTTTTTTTGGTTTTTTTCATTGTATGAAATGCAAGTATGACAGGATAATAAATACAATTTGTATGGAAGGTTATAAATAAAAAAATAAAACACGGACATACGTACATATGATATTTTATTACATACACGAGTATATTCATACATATGTATGGACATTAAGGTGGGCTGCGAAACAATTAACTTGGTCAACTGCTCAAAATTGGAGCAAGGCATATCATAACTTTAAAATTTCAGGGTTGTTTTGATGAAAACCATTTTGTTTTAAAAATGATTTATTTAAAATGGTCTCCACATTTTTTCAGAAGCTTCGTTGGCAAGACTCGTTTAGAGAGATTTTTAACGCGGCAACATTTGTTTCTTGGGGTCGTAGACAACAGCTTAGTTAAGTGAGACAAAAGTCTCTTTAATGTCTAAATATTTTTGATTTTTTTTTTTGCTGTTTTTAATTTTTCCCAAATTTCCGAACTCTGTTTCGTTTTACCGAAGAGTGCAAAGAGATCCTTCTCTGAGATTTAAAGATTATCTTTGTTATTCTCTATCGAATTGAGATGAGGAGTCATCTCGGTAATTCAAAGAGCAACTACGTTTCGCGTGGCTTTTGAAGAAGAGAGAGAGAGAGGGACAACTTTATCTGCGATTCAAACTTCACTTCCACTACGCCCTCGAAGATTTAAAGAATATATTTTTAATTTCTTTGCTGTGTTTTTAATTTTTCTCCCAAATTCATATTTGAACTCCGTTTCGCATTACCGAAGAGTTGAAAGAGATCTTTCTCTGAGATTCAAAGATTACCATTGTTATACTCTACCGAATTGAGTAGAACAGCCTTCTGTGCATTTCAAAGAGCAACTAGAGAGAGAGAGGACAACTTTATCTACCGAATTGAGTAGAACAGTCGCTTCTGCATTTCAAAGAGCAACTAGAGAGAGAGAGAGAGATGATAACTTTATATGCGATTCCAACTTTACTACCGTTACACCCTCGAAGATTCGAATTTTGAATTATATTTGATTTATATTTTTGATTTATTGGTTGTGTATTCAATTTTTCTCCCAAATTCGTAGATGAACTTTGTTTTTCTTTATCGAAAAGTTGAAAAAGATCCTTCTCTGAGATTCGAAGATTACCTTTGTTGTACTCTAACGAATTGAGTAGAACAGTCGTCTGTGCATTTAAATGACCAACTAGAGAGAGAGGACAACTTTATCTACCGAATTGAGAAGAACATTCGTCTCTGCATTTCAAAGAGCAACTGGAGAGAGATGACAACTTTATCTGCGATTCAAACTTCACTTCCGTTACACCCTCGAAGATTCGAAGACTAAATAAATATTTTTGATTTATTTGCTGTGTATTTAATTGTTCTCCCAAATTCAAATTTTTTACTCCGTTTCGCATTACCGAAGAGGTGAAAGAGATCCTTCTCTGAGATTCAAAGATTACCTTTGTTATACTCTACCGAATTGAGTAGAACAGTCGTCTGTGCATTTCAAAGAGAAACTAGAGAGAGAGGGCAACTTTTTTTTAGCTTTTAAAGAGCAACTAGAGAGAGAGGACAACTTTATCTACCGAATTGAGAAGAACAGTCGTCTCTGCATTTCAAAGAGAAACTAGAGAGAGAGAAAAACTTTATCTGCGATTCAAACATCACTTCCGTTCCGCCCTCAAAGACTATATTTGTTTCCCTCCGCCTCAATGAGTATCAGAGATCAACTCCGTTACGCACTGGCGAAGTGAGAGAAGGCGGGCCTTTCTCTGCGATTTAACTCTTTTTTACACCACCAAAGTGGCTGAGACAACGCTTTCTATTATTAAGAGATCAGCTTGTTTCAGCCCTGCTAAAGAAACTAGAAACAGTCCTTATTGCGATTCGAAGACTAACTTAAATTTTACTAAGTGCGATGAGGCAGCCTTTTATGCGATTCAAAGATTACCATCACTAGGCACTGCAGGAGTAAGAAGAGGCAGGCCTCTGTGCGACTTTAAGAATAACATCGTTTACAACGACGAAGTACTGTGAGGCAACAAAAGTGAGAGACTTACTCTGTTTTGGAGTAATTAGCCTTGCGATTAAATTTAACACCCTTTGATACTTCCGAAGTGAGAGGAGTCGGCTTTCTTTCTGCGAGTAGGATATCAATCTGGTCACGCACTGCTGAAGTGATACGAGACTTCCCTTACTGCGATATGAATATTAACCGTTTCGCACTCTCGAAAGGATGACGATTCAGCTGAAGTCGGAGGTGACAGCCCAAGTGAGATGGACCAGCTTTCTGTGGGACACAAAGATCAACTTCGTTACGCACGGCCGAAGTGAGAGGAGACAGTACTCTCTGCGGCCTAAAGGTTAACTGGTTTTGACACTGACCAAGTGAGATGAGACATTGGGAGACAAAGATCAACGTCGTTGCGCACGGCCGAAGTGAGGGGAGACTACGCTTTGAAGGGTAACTGCGGTTTACACTGGCGAAACGAAATAAGACAGTGCCCATGAAGCTTGCCCTTTCCGTGAGAAAGGAAGGTCCTCTCTGCTGTGAGATGAGAAAACAAAATGAAATGAGACAACTCAAGTACGTAAAGATACCCTTTAAAATCTAAGATCAACTTGATTTCGTACTTGGGAAGTAAGAGGAGTCGGCTATCCCTTTGCGAGTCAAAGAGCAACGTTGTTACGCTTCGCCGAAGTGAGACAACTCTCCCAGCGATTCGAAAACTTACTCCTAAATGCCATCTCGAATGACTGACAAGGCTGCTGAAGTTTAGAGAAGGGCCGTCTTCGCCCCTAAAAACTCAATTTTTTCACTTCGCCGACGTAAGAGTAGTCAGCCCTCTCTGTGAGTCTAAGATCAACTTTGTTAAGCACCGCCGAAATTTAGCACCGCCAAAACTCTGCCATTCAAGATTAAACTCTGCTTCGCAGAGTCAAAGGTATGGCAATCTTGTGCAGATAAAGTGTAAAGCACTTTCTGCAATTCAAAGTTGAACTCCCTTTGCATCGCATTAGTTTGATGGAAAGCATCTCACTGCGATTGGAAGGTCAATTTTGTTCTGTACTGTAGTAGAATGGCACGGATTGATTTAATGCGGGTCGTAGATTTTGCATCAGTAAAGTAAAGTGAGAAGATGACACTCTATAATAAATAAATATAAGATCAACGTTATTCCTCCAAAGCAGAGATACTGAAAGTGCACATTGAAAGGTCGAAGATCAGCTTCAGTTCCAAGAGATTTTTCAATTAGATTGTAAAATGGGTGGTCCAACTAAAATGCACGTTGTTAATTGTAAATAAAACTTAAAGTTTTCAGAGAATTATTTTTTTATTATCATAGAAGGATCTATGACAATTATGTGTGAAGCAAATTGGACAAATGCTCGCCAGGACTTTAGTGGCAACCCTCTACCCGATGATCCATACTTTCATCGACTATGAGACATAATGGAACTCCATTGTCTTTAATGTGCCGAATTATCCCATCCTTAAGCTCATGAATTGTTCTTGACTTATTGACCTACACTCTTTCTTTTAAATATTCCCAAAAAAAAGGATTTCAACGGTGTCAAATAACATGATCGTTGCGGCCTATTAATATCGCCACGACGTAAGATAATGGCCTGATTTCTCTTGCAAAAAGAGCCATCGTTTCGTTGGCTACGTGGCAAGTGAAACCTCCCTGTTGGAATTACATATCGTCCAGGTCTTTATCCTCTATTTCTGGCCACAAAATGTCCGTTATAATCTCGAGGTAGCGAACACCATTCACGGCACCTTCTTGGTCAACCTCATTTTCTAAGACGTACGGCCGAAACAGTCAAACAGTCTCTCTTTGTGGATGCATCTGCGTTTGAACAATCACTCGTGGATTCTCATTTGCCCAATTGCAGCAATTCTGCTTGTTATAGAATCCACTGTGTACACATTTCGACGATTATGCTGACCAAAAAAAATCACCAAGTGCACGAAATGCATTTGGATTTGAACGCCGATTTTCGTTAAAGGCTTCAACAATCTTCACGCGCTGATCTATTGTGAACCTCTCTCTGGTTGAATTTCTCAAACACTGAAACGGAGAAATGTCGAATTAAGTAGGGCAAAAAACTTGACGTTAAGGTGTGACTCACAATTAACATCGTGCATTATGGTTGGACCAACCTTTGGATCCAGTGTCTCTGTTTTTTTTGTTTTTTAATATTTTGATTTTTTATATTTGATTTAGAATTTAAGACATTTCGTGAAAGAATTAAAGGACATTTCCCGATTAGTCAAAAAAATACTTTAGATCGGCTAAAGAACGGTTTCTTTGCTACCGTACCTCAGTCGAACTGAACTAAAAGGGGTTCTCCTCCGTGAAACGTCCAACATTGGATGGAGTCCTTTCTGGGTATCGAATTTAAAGCCTTTCTTGAAAATGATCGGGGGTGTAACAAAAACCGGTTATGCAAAACATAACTTTTCTGTATTGACGACTTTGACCTCCGCAGGTGCAACACCCGCAACTTGGGAAAAATCTTTGTCTTAAAGCCCTTGAACATTAAGGACTGAATAAAGATGAGCCGAAAATATTTCAGTTAATGTTTTAAAATTAAATTTGGTGAGAACCTGTTCTTAATGAGTTCAGTTTTTCTTTCAACAATTGCTGCGAAGCTCTCTGATGAAGGTGGTCAAGGACATGAAATCACATTAAAACCGGTGTGCAGCCACGAAAATCAATGTCACTTTTCTATTTTGTTAAAAACTTGTCCTCTTTCAAAATATAGATACAGGAGGGTTCGAGCCGGTAAAAGCAAAAGACCGAAGTAAAACAAATAAGCTAAACTTAAGTCAAAGTTGTTTTTTAGACAAATGTTTTTTTTGTTACTCGGTTCGTTACCCATTCTAATATACGCACATATGAGCATAACAGGGAAGCCTTAGTTTTGTGCTGCCCAGCATACGCCAACAAACACAGAGTTTGGGTTAACACCCACTTGCCCATTTACGTGAACATCTGTCAGCTTCCGGTGTGTAAATGCGTATATTTACAGGTACACGTCGTACAACGCGGACCCGCTCGCCCGTCATAAACATTAGTCGCGTTCTTTACATTTAACTAGCTTAGTTGCCTAGTTAGTTAGCAATATGGTATTCTGGCAACATTCAAAAACATTTTGAATCAGATGGCAGCATAAGCTCAACAAAAGTTTGTTAACAAACAAAAAAAGGCAAAGCAAATTGTGAAAAACGAATTTTGTTATTTCGTATATTTAATTGTATTGTTAACATTTTATTGACAAATTTAATTTCGTTGGTAGGCATTTCTTTTTCGGCGGGGACATTCATATTCGCCCTTTCTGGCTTTGTAGCAAGCCAACAGCATCAACGTCTCGTCCCTGGACCACAACTTTCGTTTAGCCACTCTTAAAATAGTATACGAGGGTTGCTATTTATATTTCAGGTCCTGACAATACCAATGTTCCCAGATGCAAACTGGAACTTCCATTGGAAACTTTGACATTTTTTAGCATAACTTCACGCAAAACGTTTTGTCATTTGAGGGTGAATTGTTTTGTTTACAGCGTGTTGAAAAACTCATCTCAGTCAAAAAATGGAAATATCCCGTAAACATTTTCGTGGAATGATTTTTAACGATTTTCGGCGTGGGTTATCGAGAGAAAAGTGTTTAAATCAACTTGTTTCGACTTTTGGCGATGAAGTACTATCAAAAACCACTGTTTATCGCTGGTACCAAGTATTCAGTCTCGGACGCCGTTCGCTCCAGGATGATTTTCGTCTAACTTCGGCCACTTTGCCAGAAACCATCGATGCTGTTCGTGAACTGATTAAGCAAGACCGACATGTGACATACCGTGAGATTAAGGCATCCTTGGGCATGTTCATTTGGCCGTGAAAAAAATATTGTTCTCTTTGGATCCCACATAATTTTACGAATGCTTAAAAAAAAGGATCGTTTGGATTGATGCAAAGATATGTTGAAAAAGTATAACTGCGGCAGCTCAAAGGTTGTGTATAACATTGTCAGAGGTGACGAATCATGGTACTATGCATATGAACCCGAAACAAAACAGCAATCGACCGTATGGGTCTTTCCGGACGAGCCAAATCCAACAAAAGTTGTTCGTGGAAGAAGTACATCGAAGCAAATGATTGCGTTTTTTTTCGGTATAACCCGCCATGTTGCTAGTAGCAACAGTGCCTTTAGTGGAACGTAGGAGGTCAATTCTGAGTGGTATACAACCATCTGTTTGCCAACAGTATTCGAAGAAAAGAAGGAAAGAAAATAAGAAAAGACGGATCATTTTGCATCACGACAATGCGACTCTCACACATCAGCTTAAACGATGAGCTATTTGACTACTTAAGATGTCGATGGGCCATCCACTGTACATACCTGATTTGGTATCCAATGACTTCAAGAAAAAAATGTGTGGTCAACGTTTTTCATCGCCCGAAGCAGCTGTTAAAGCGTTCAAAAATCATGTTTTGGAGGTGCCCAATCGGAGTGGAAAAAGTGCTTCGAAAATTGGTTTGTGCGCATGCAAAAGTGTACTATTATGAAGAATATTTTGAAAAACAATAAAAACTATTTTCAATGATAAATTATTGCGTTTTTATTGCCGGACCCGAAATATAAATAGAAACCCTCGTAGAATTGGCCCCTGTTTTTTAATTCAAACGTCTCATCGTTTCGTTTAATTTGAGGTTCGAACAAGAATTGAACTTTCAAAATTTAAATTGAAATTTTTTGAAATATAATATCCAGTGTGTCGACGAACGATTTTGTGTGATTTACAAATTCCAAATTGTTATGCTTAGTTCATAGTCAGAAAATAACCAAAAAGTTATTTAAAAGACAGTCGAAAAGACTTTTAGTTTTAAGCGGGGGTGGTTGCAGTTTCGGTGAACGATCACTATTCTCAGACCCCAAGCAATGAATACGAGGGCGGTTCGGAAACTTCTTAGCCTAGCACAAAAAGCGCGGTATAAACAGAAAAAAAGTTAAGTGTTTTGGAAACTTCCATCTCTGCTATGAACACATGTTAAATTTTGTTCGATCTGGCAACTCCTTCATATAGAAACAGGGGTTCACAAAAGACGCATCCGCGATTTTTTTACAATGGAAAAATAAGAAATGCGTGGTGTCATTAAATATTTACATAAAAAAGGTTTATCGGGACAAGAAATTCATAATGATATGGTGAATGTGTTAGGTGAAAGTGCTCCTTCAGATGCACCAGTAAAAAATTGGGTTGCTGAATTTAAACTCGGTCGTACAAGCATTGAAGATGAACCACGTAGTGGACGTCCAAAAACAGCAACAACAACAACAGAAATTGTAGCCAAAGTGCATGATATGGTATTAAATGATCGACGAATAAAAGTGCGTGAAATAGCTAATATCATGAGCATCTCAAATGATCGAGTCCATTTAATTTTGCATGAAGAACTACAGATGAAAAAGCTTTCTGCAAGATGGCTGCCGCACTTGTTAACAGTCGACCAAAAACGCATAAGAATGAACATTTCTCAAGCTTGTTTGGATCGTTTTCAGCGAAATAAAATGGATTTTAAGCGTCGTTTCATAACTGTTGATGAGACATGGATCCACCACTATACTCCAGAGACAAAAGAACAATCCAAACAATGGACTGAAGCTGGAGGAAGTGCCCCATAGAAGGCAAAAACAATTCAATCGGCTGGTAAGGTTATGGCAACGGTTTTTTTGGGACTTCAAAGGTATTTTATTGATTGACTATCTGCAAAAGGGTAAACCAATAAATTCAGAGTACTATAGCAACCTTTTAGATCAATTAAATGTACAAATTCGAGAAAAACGTCCTGGCTTACAACACAAAAAAATAATTTTTCATCAAGACAAGGCACCAGCGCACAACAATGGCTAAAATCAACGAATTAAAGTACGAGTTGCTTGACCACCCACCTTATTCTCCTGATTTAGCTCCCAGTGACTTTTACCTGTTCCCAAATCTAAAAAAATTCCTTGCTGGCAAGCGTTTTACCTCAAATGAAGATGCAATTACAGTTGTAAACCACTATTTTGAAGACCTTGAGGAAAACTATTTTAATCAAGGGATAGAATTGCTAGATAAGCGTTGGACTAAGTATATTGAAGTTTCAGGAGATTATATTGAAAAATAAAAATATTTTTGAAAAACTAACTATTCTCTTTCATTGATAGGCTAAGAACTTTCCGAGCTGCCCTCGTAAATATAATATCGAGTGTGTCGACGAACGATTTTGTGTGATTTACAAATTCCAAATTGTTTTGCTTAGTTCATGGTCGGAAAATAACCAAAAAGTTATTTAAAAGGCAGTCGAAAAGACTTTTAGTTGCAAGCGGGGGTGACTGCATCGGTGAACGATCACTATTCTCAGACCCTAAGCATCGAATATTGTTTTTACAATGATTAAAGGCTCTACACTTAAGTATACTCAAATTTGAATTTAACGAGAAACAGCAGTAGAGTATTCCACCGAACAAAGTAAACACAAAAGAAACCTCTCGCACTGTCTTCTAATGCGCATAGGTTTGCATCGCTAGCCATATAGGATTATTGTTTTTTTTGTTTAAATTATTTTTGTTTCGTCTCAATGAGTTCGTTTTGTCGCAGACAAATTCGTGTTATAAAAACATACGGTTTTTACAAAACGAGA
This sequence comes from Hydrotaea diabolus, assembly GCA_963513945.1. NCBI lineage: Eukaryota > Metazoa > Arthropoda > Insecta > Diptera > Muscidae > Hydrotaea > Hydrotaea diabolus. Next base: position 19,967,395 of record OY740717.1, read on the forward strand.
ACGAGAAGGGCTGTAGAACTTTATATAAGTATTTAAACAGGCACAGTGTTCTTTACCTTGGCAAATGTATAGTCCAAACCGGCTTCATGGGACCATGAGGTTATCATTAAATTCAACCATGGGACAGGAGGCTCAAAAGACGTACCCATCATACGCATGTGTATACGAGTATGGCTACTGAACTGAATTGATATTTAACTTAAATAATAAATCGAATCTAACCACAGTGTCCTCCGAAGATTACCTGTGTGTGGTGGTGGCGGTGAGGGCAGCGGTAACGTCGGCGTTTAAATTAATAGCACCATACTAATGTATAGCATTAATTTACGCAATTACATGTTGTTCGAAGCTTAGTTAGATAACAAACATATGGCGCGATGAACCATGGCCCTAGAATCGCCATACATGGTATACTCACTCCTATGCCCCGGCCCGGGGTAATATCTGCATAATTAAGGTTTTTTTTTTGGAAATTCTTGGCAGTTCTTAAGGGTCATAAAATTACCAGGATATCATTTGAGCCTCTGTATAAAGATCTTTTAAGGTAGGCAATTGTCGGGAGAATTGGAAGATGAATCAATTTCAAGTACATTTACTAAGTGTACCAAATAAAAGCAAAAGGAATCAATTTACTTATTTTTGTTTAATGTATTAATGAAGTGCCGAAGAAGAAAAAAATCTGGTTTTATTGAAAAGATTGATCCGATAAGTTTTCGCTTCTCTGGATGGTTTGAAAATAGTTTGTCAGAAGATAAGAATTATACAGAAAAATCGCACAATGTTCAACCTTTCCATTATAACCTGAAATTTGAAAAAAATATTGGTATTTTGTTTTACAGCCGATTCAAATTTAAAATTTTACATCGTCCACCCTGTATATCTATTGAGCGATGTCCGTCCTACCGTCTCTCCATCTATCGTTGTAATTAAGGTACAGATCTTAATGTTGAAACGATTTCGAAAAACCATAGTACATTCTTCAATTGTACAGGGTGGAGCGATGTAATTCGCTTATTTGGAAACGAAATAAATAAAAAAATAAGATTTTTTATTTTAATTATATTGAACAGTAAGGGGATTTTTAAATTTCATGGTTTTAAATAGTTTATCTGGCAAAGGTCGACCTTCGCCATTCACACACTGCTGCATACGTTTTCTGAAATGCAAGTCTATTAGAGATTGCAGTACTGCTGTTTTGTGGTGTGGTAATCCATCGCTCAGGTCCCCTTCGTACATATGACACATTCCCTGCTGTCCTCAATGAAGTTACCCAATTTACAATTGATTGCCTCCAGGAACACGTCCGCGTAGGGGAAAGCACGCTGCACTGCAATGACCGAGAGCACATTTAAAAAAACGCTTCATTACTAAATAACCCCTCCTCACGTGTCAAATGCATGATGGCAACTGTAAGGCAGACGAATACAAATCTCCCGTTAGCCACGACCAACAGTGCCGCCACAGCCTAAACAAAAAAGAAAATTACCGCGCTCCACCCTGTATAAGAATATGTAGTGGAAGTGCCTTAATTTTGGACATTATTGTATATTAGGGTGGAGTGAAAACATGCTTTTTTTTTTAATTTGAAAAAGTTAACCTCGGAAAGAGATGTAGTCTGGGGTCCTAAAGAGGGGAAAAATAAAGAAAAAAATTTAAAAAAATTTTTAGGGTCGCGCCAAAATAAACAAATACACATGTTTGAAGGCGTAAATTTTCCTAACCCCTGAACCGATTTTAAAGTTTTATGTCAATAAATGTTTGCAATAGCGTAAACAATGAAATAAGGGCATGAAAAAATCGTCCCTTCTTCAGAAAATTGACTGAACAATGAAATCGCCACCAAAGCTACAAATATTAGTCGATTATCCTCATATTTGCCTCAAATACTTTTGTTTGGGCACTGAACAAGCTCAAACTTTTAAATTTCGAATAAGTTAAGTCGTTAATTTTTAGGATTTTTCTAAAATCAACGCTAAAATAGCGATAATTTCCAAATTTCTAGGGAGTGGCGCGACCCCTAAAATTTTTTTTAAATTTTTTTCTTTATTTTTCCCCTCTTTAGGACCCCAGACTACATCTCTTTCCGAGGTTAACTTTTTTTTTGAATTTCACTCCACCCTATTGTATATCTCAAATAGTCGAGCTGATAGAGAAAAATGGAGATTGGATTAAAAATCAGCGACCTCAAATTAGTAAACAAATTTTTATTTTCTATTCAGCACAAAAAGGTTAAATTTTGTTTCCTTGTGTTAATCACGCCGAAAATCGCAAAAAAATCAAGGCAAGAACATTTTTACGAGTTTTTTCCATTTTTCGAACCAAATAAATTTTTCAACCCACTCTAAATTCACGTTCAAATAACCAAACGTGCTTATTAAAGTTATGCTAAAAAAATGTCAAACTTACCAATGGAAGTTCCAGTTTGCATCAGGCAACATTAGTATTGCCAAGACCGGAAATATAAATAGCAACCCTCGTGCCACAAAGCGTTGTAGGGTATAAAAACTGTAATTACTATCTGGTCTAACTTTTACTAAAGCAATCCTACTTAAAATTTCAAATACATGTTTTGTATAATGAGTGTATCCAAAAGTCGGCTCTGCCCGTGTTGCAACTATTCCTACCTACATTCATCTGTGTAGGTGTAATTGACCTTTAAATTTGTAATACAGTTAGAGAAATTATATCTAGGACCTTTAGACTCCTACTCGTTACCAAGTTTGCCACCACAAATGTCCAACAAAACTCTGTGTGTTTACAACTCCAAAAGTGTACTGTGCTCCACTTGTGAAAAAGAGGTTACGGGTAAAATATTACGCTGTGAAAACAAAAAGTTCGACGCCACAAATTTATTGCACTCGACCAACTACTATTGACACAAGTGCCTTCATAACCGTTTTTCGTTCGAAGCACAGAGCCAAGAAAAAACTGAAATGCTTTCAATGAAATTCCCCAGCAAATGGATTTGGTGGAAAAACGAGCACACAAACCGCCAGCCACCAACCAACCAAACCATCTACCGAACAACGACAACGAATGGACCAGAATGGATGTTGAAATATTTTTCTCCCACCTCCTTTTTTCTACGGTCTGCCATTCGTCTAAAAACGGCGGGTTATCTGGAAATATTGCTTGAACTTTGAAATACAATAAGAACAACTGCTTATTTTGGCAGAGTTGGCGTATGGCAGTGCTTTGCTCGTTTAAGAATTTTCTTGCCCTTCCGTGTCCAAAAAATATAAAAATTATTTTAAGCCAACAAAGAAAAGTTCTTACCTAAGACAAATTGAGTTTATATCTCAGCACAACATCCCACGCAAACCATTCCTTAACCATCGGCCCCGGTCAATGTTCGCTTTCTTTTTATACCCTTTACCGAAAGGTGGTTTGTATATTAAATTTGTCATGCCGTTTGCAACACCACGAAATATTGATAGGAGAACCTTCAAAGTATATATATTCTTGAACGTCGTAAAAGACGATCGTCGTACAGGGTGGAGCGCGTAAATTGCTTATTTGAAACTGAAATAAAAAAAATATGAACCTTAGAAAAATTTATTTTGTATTTTAATTATATCGAACAGTAAGGGAATTTTTAAATGACATGTTTTTAAGTAGTGTATCTGACAAATCTCGACCTTCGCTATCCACACACTGCTGCATACGTTTTCTGAAGTTTTCATGAATTCTAACCAGCATGTCGACTGATATTCTTCCAATTTCAGCCTCAATATTGTAAATTGGATCTTCCAAGGTGTTGGGCCGCTTGATATCGTCGCCTTAATAAAACAATAGTGTATAATTTTTTTGCCGTTTCGAGATAATAGAGTTTAAAGTTTTTGTTCTATTAGACATCTGGGAAACCAGTAATTTTTGAGAAAATAATCGATGTTTGCAAGTTGTGATCATTTCAATATGTGGAGGAATAATCAGGCTACTAGTAGATGATATTCGATTAATCTAAAAGTGCTTTATTTGCAACTTAATGGGATTCAAAGTACCATGATGTCACTTAGGCTATTTTATTTGTTTTATAATATGTATGAAAATCATTATACACTATTTTATTTTGTATGGTATACACTATTTTATTTGAATCCTTTACACCATTTATCACGAAATACATTTAAATTGTCTGACGAATGTTCATGCAGTAAAACAAAGCATTCGTGCTTAACAATCCATTTTATTCATAATTCACAGTCATTTTTTGGTATTGCAATGACACGTTGTTAATTGTTTTGTAATAAAATTTTTACAGTTTTAATTAATTAAAAAATACATGAATAAAAGGCAATATTCATCAATATTCATCTACGGAAATATCCTCCTCCACATCAGGCTCATCCAAGCAATTTTTATTTCCACTGTGTTGTAGATTAATATAAAAATAATGAAATTCTTTGAGAATGACATTTTTGGTACACAGCCCCTTAAGATCCTTGTACTTTAAGGAAGATATAGTAAGCTGTTGCTTAAATTTAGAGCACAAATTTCGGGTATCACAGCTATTAGTGGTTGATTTCTTCCTCTTACGTTGCATAATGTCAATTGTTTGCCACTCGGAGTCCCAATTCTCTTTGTAGATCAGCAAATTAGGATTAACTTTCTCTACTTTAATTTGCTTAATCTTCAACCAATTCACTGAGCTGTTTTCGTTATTAGTTTTCAAACTGTGCCCCAATCTGCTGAACCATTCCTTGAGATCATAAATGTCGTACCAGGACATTCTTTTCACAATGTATGGTTGTTTTCTTCGGGCCAATCGCAAAATCGTTGGCCATTCCTCGGGCGAGTAAATTGATATATTTCGTTTGGCCCGTTCAATTGTCGAGTGCATACAATCCGCCTCCATTTGTGTGTGGCCGCTCTCTAAATACTTTAACGTGACCGTATTTAAATTCAACTTACGAATTACGTAAAATAGCAGTGCTGCAATATAACGATTCCTATTCTGCCCACCACAACAATCAGAATACAAAATTACATCCGTTACATTTTCGTCAAATGAGCTCAACATTTTGATAATTGAGGTCCCAATCTCGTCCGAACCTCTTTGTCCCTGCGTTTCATCCCACAAGAAACAGTAGCCTTCCTTCGACGCAAGATCGAAAAAAGTATTATTGAAGCTAGCAAACTTCCTTGAATAATACAATGAGCTTACATTGCTGCATGGGGTTGTCAAAACAGATTGTAAGTCAAAAGTTAATACTCTCAATTTGTTATTAATTTTTGCATCTTCTTTATCGGCCTCCTTTTCTTCCCTAGCCATCTTCTTATTTTTAATATGTTCATTGTACGCTTCCTGCAAAATCTCCTTGTCATCAGAGTTACGATATCGTTCGCATGTGTAGCATGTATCCTTCTTCGGCTTATGAAAAAAATAATTATATTCGTTGCAGAAAATACGCCTGTACATACTTTCCTTAATGGAATTGCCTTCATGCTTTTCATTAAAGAGTTGAAACATTTTTGAAATGTTTAAATTAGAAGCAAGATATAACCGTTTTGATGACGAGCGAGTGTAGTGGCTCTCCACGGCCGGAAAGGATTCAATATGCTCTTTAATGATTCTTTTAGTTTCTTCATCCTTTTTTTGATGACAACCATGATGTCCACGTTTATCTATAACTTCATGACATTCACTTTTCTTTATGAAAACCGAAATAGCTCCATCAGATATATTCAGTGTTTTCATAAAAAACTGCTTGCATACTTGCTTAGACCTCAGAGTGTATGTTAGAGTCTTGTCTCTTCGGGAGCCGGCAACAATAGCCCTCTTGCATTTCTTTATTTGAATGCACTGGCTTAAGTACAACTGTTGTTTTGCGTAGTCAGAAAGTTCCCAAAACTCGGCGTTGATCGCAATACGTCCTTCATTGTTAATTCGCTCAATGCATTTGTGCCGACACTTGCAATTCACTGATTTTGGCAGTCGCTCCTTAATCAATTTCCCCCTTTTGGTCACGTAAGCTTTTCCTGACTGCCTTTTCTTCTTCCGAATATTTTGCATCCATGCATGCGTCTCCGTCTGTAACATTAAATATAACCGTTAAGTAAATTTATGTCACTAATCTTAAATAACCAAAGTCGTTCCGTCCGGATTTTACCTTCCGCTTCCGAGTTGGTGTCTTGAGCTCTAACTCCTCGTTATTGGTGACGTCTGCAATCAGACCCTCCATGTCTTGGTCTATTTCAGGGTTCTCTTCCAGTGCCGAAGTGACTATGTCCAATTCCTCTGCTTTCGACTCAGCATCTGTTTCTGCCTCTTCATCTGTTTCCGGAACATAATCATCCGAAGATCCTGTGGAGAAATCGTCTTCGTGCGTCGTACCAGGCGCATTATCATAACCAAAATCTGTCGAAATTCCATTTACATAGTCATAATACGGCACACACTTGTTTTCGTTTCACAGTAAATACTCACCATAACTTGATAGATCCATTATTTTCACGAACTTTTCACAATAACACACTAGCAAAAGCACAATTGCCCAGTCAATTAAGTATATTAGTAATAATTTTATTTTATTTAATTGTTTAAAGACTTATTTCGTCGATTTTTCAAATACAACTGATTTTTTATTTTTTTCTATTCAATACACAAAAATAAGAATGATAGATATAAGGTTACTAGGTTTGGTTTGATGTTACTATAATAAAATGATAAATATTGTACAAAGTAGATATGATACAAAGTATATTACATATTATGTAACTAGTCTATGTCTTCTCTCAGAAAATTCTACAATCTATCAAAAAGTTGACAATAACAGTGTAAACTGATTTTAAGGTATTTTTTACGTCAACCGTAGAACACACAGAGAAATGTTGTGTGATATATAAAATAGTGTATAAGTGTCATACGGATTGACTCCAAATAATATATTGTTAAAAAATAGTGTATATCAATATACGTCATTTTTCGTTTTTATTTTGTTATGAAAATGGATTGTTTTGAATAATAAAAATAGTGTATGCTTTTTATACACTATTTTTCTTTGAAATTATATTTAGAGTAACAACTAAATAAAACACCATACCAGCACTTACACAATTATTAATGAAAAATTTCAATCACGCAATTATACGCTAATATTTCAATTGATCTTTTGACCCACTTTGTGGAAATAGAACTTCACCAAATTTTGACCACATATAGAATCAGTTATGTAGATTCTTATTATGCAATAAAAAAATAATGGTGTACATGCGTATACACTATTGTTTTATTAAGGCGACGATATACACCTTCGACTTCAGGTAATCCTAGAGGGAAAAATCGCACGGGGCTTAGTGTGGTGCCGGCCAGTTCACATCACCCCTTAAAGAGATAAGCCGTCCAGGAAACGTTTGCCTCAAACAATTCATGGTAACCCTTGATGTGTGTGCAATGGCACCATCCTGTTGGAACCATGTATTCTCTAATTGCATTGCTTCAAGAGCCGGCTGAAAAAATTCCTGTATCATAGTCAAGTACCGTTCGGAGTTCACAGTTATGGCAAGACGTTATCCTGGAAAAAGTAAGGGCCAATGATGTCTACTTGTGATATGGCGCACCTCACAGTGACGCAGTACGAATGCAGAGGTCTCTGGTGAAGTTTTCTGGGGTTTGTTTCACTCCAGTACCGCATATTTTGTTTGTTTACACACCCACTGAGGTGAAAATGTGTCTCATCAGAAAAGAACACAATTGCGTCACGGGGTATAGTTGCAAGAATGTCTTCAAAATAGGTCCGCCGTGTCAAATAGTTAGAGGTTGGACCACGCACATTTTATACGGGAGAAAATTCAGTTCATCATGAATAATCCGGTGGAGAGAACGTCTGGAAATGCTAAGAGCAAGTGATTGTTTCCGAGCAGAGCGTTTTGGAGATTGCAGTACTGCTGCTCGAACTCTCCCGATTTGTTGTGGTGTTGTAATCCTTCTCTGAGGAAAGGGACCTGAGTCCCCTTCGTACACATGACACATTCCCTGCTGTTCTCAATGAAGTTAGCCAATTGATTACAATTGATAACCGTCCAGGAACACGTTCGCGCGGGGGAACAGCGAATCGTAAACGAAAAGCACGCTGCACTGCAATGATCGATTGCGCATTTGAAAAATACGCTTCAATACAAAATGAGCCTCCTCTCGTGTCCAATGAATGCATGATGGCAACTGAAAGGCAGGCGAATACAAATATCCCGTCAGCCACTATAAGCCATGGACACTCTTTGCCGCCACAGCCTGCTGTGCAACAAAGCAGATTACCGCGCTCCACCCTGTATAAGACGATTTAGCCATATCGTTCACTCTTACTTTGGTATGTGTCTGTTGATAGCAAGATAGCCTTCAAACTAATTAACTTAGGATTCTGAAATTTTGCAAGATTCTGTCTTATTGTCACAAGGTGTTTGGGATTGGCTTAGGGACAAAAAAGTTTCCCTTTAAAGGACTAAAGATATCTCGGTTAAAAGTACACCGTTTTTAGTACTCGTATTTGCTAAGCAAATAATAATTTTTAGAGGACGGACAATGGTAAAAAGGGTACTGTAAGTGGGACACCGTAAAAACCTCAAAAAAGGTCATAGTTTCTGGACTTTTTGACTTATTTGGCCAAAAAATGTACCTCACGGTCAAAACGGGCGATTAATAGTTAATTTTGACATATATGTGTACTTAAATTAAAGCAAGTATTGCCTGAGACTAGGTACGGACACATGGACCAAAAGGGCTCAAAAAACGGAACATTTTCTTTCGCGCTTTAGTTGCGTAGCGACGGTGGATGGCATACAAGGTTCGGCCTGGCCGAACTTAACGACGTTTTTACTTGTTGACATTATTTTTTGTAATGATCGCAAAGATGAGAATACGCCGAACAGAGGCATTAACGTTTGTAACCTTTAAAGCTCATGGCCAAGCGAAAGTTTTAATAAAATGTTCCTCCAACAATGGCGGAGGAAAATTACTTTTTTTATATAAAAGAAATTTAAACTGGTTCTCCTTCGCCTGGACATAATGTTTTTGCTTATTTTCACTTCCGGTTGTCGGAACAACATACCCAAGGAGTGTGCGCTTTCAGGTTTCTGGAAGTTTTTGTTTACTTTTGAAAGCCTCAAAGAAAAGCATTCACTTGGTAGCACAAATGCCATCAGCCTATCGTAAGATGGGTGATGACATCTGCGAAATTGCTTGCCATTGCGGTTGTATACAAAAGATATTGGTCGATGCTTTCTTATTCGAAAAACTGTTATTTTTTTAACAAATCTCTAAATTTTATTGTCATTGATGACAGTTCAGCACACAGAATAGATTCGTTGTAACAATTGATTTTGTTGTACACTGAACAATTTTGGTTGCTCGTTCATTTAAAGATTACATCAGTGCAAAACAAATTATTAGTAAAAAATATTAAACAGAAATTATTAGTAAAAAATACTAAAAATATCAAGTGATATAACTTGAAAACATATTTGCCGAAAATTATTCAATTTCAAATTTGTGTCTCTAAAAATTGATCAAATCTACAAAAATTCCATTGGATAAAAATAAATCCGGTGACAATTACTAAATGCATATTTAGTTTGGCATTTACATGATAGCTATGGGTAATGGGATACAAGAACAATGTGTTGTTTATATTAATGGAATACAGTTTAATAATTAGTTACTGTAACAGACAGTTGGGTCAACCAATTTCAGACAAAAAATCCTCCATATGAGAAACATTCAAAATATTTCTGTCTTATTGTTTGTGAGTGCTGTATTGAATGCTCTATGTCAAATTTTTCAATTCCGACTTCAAATCGCAATCACATCCCCTCGAAATCCCCCATTTGATATAATCAAATCTCTTACTTTGCATATGCTAGTTTGGCCAATGTCCATGCAAGGGTCAGGTAAAGTTAGTCTCTTAGCACGAGAAAAATTACATGTTAACGTCTAGATGTCGCTATGTTTGACACACAAAGTTAAAGCAACTTTAATAGAAAAATCTATACTTACCTTGTTGCAAACGTAGTCTTTGTTTGGCAAAAAAAATTAAAAAAATCAGGCCTGAAGTGCCGAACCGTAAGGCCCTTTCGTTGTTATGTCATTGCCATCACTTTCCTTCTCCAACAGCAAATGGTTTTGAAACGGGTGACTAAAAAGCAGAGATAGTTTTTGTAATTCTTGTACAGTGTGGCGCAAAACTACCATTGTGGTTATAATGTTTAATAACTTTTTATCAATTAGTTAATTATTATTATTTTTTGTTATATAGTATAAAGTAGGCTTAAGTAGGAAAAATTATATCCCGCAAGTGGCGGCCAGTTTCAGCTGCGCTCATTCGTGCTCTTTCCACGATAGTGCTGAACGTCTTCTTGTGGATGTTTCTGGACTGTCCTGCACACTATCCACAACACGTTGGAAATTTTCGTCCGTGTGGACCGTACTTGGTCTTCCGGTACATGGAAGGTGTCTTACTGTACCATGTTGTCGAAAATTCCCAACCAAGCGGTTTATTGTTAATTCTGAAAGTCCAGTACGCACATTAAAAAGCGACGATAAGCACGCTGCGCCAAAACAATTGACTCTTGATTTTTAAAAAATACTACAATTTCTGATCTGATCTGTTCCGTTTCAAATTCCCCAAGTTTGCCTCACAAAATTCTGAAAAAAAATAAAAAAAATAAATTAACTTAAAAAGTTATCAAACATTCAAACCACATCGGTAGCCAAGCTATTTCAGTAGCTGACCCAGATACCTATGGCAAGCAGCTATCAAAATATTCTTAAAGGTTTGTCATTTCATCGTGCATCCTTTCACGACTGCCAAACATTTGGACATTATTAAAAAACTAATAATAGGAAAATTTTGAACGTGTGTACTAGGGTGGGTCGATTTACCAATCGATATTGTGCCATCGATTTTGACACAAGGAAAAAAGTTATACCACGACATAACAAAAAAATCATTTTCGTAGCGCCCAAATTTCAATTTTTTAACTTCTTCTTTACTTTAATTTTTAAGATTTTTGTAGTAAGTAATATAAAAATCGTCTGATTTTATGTTTTATTAAATATTACCTTTCCAAGGTGACATACAATACGTACAAATATACATTGTCACCACATACAACACAATAAAACGTGAGTATAGAAATACGACTGTGAGAATCTTACATATAGGACCGCACCAAGAAAATGGTACTCTCAGTCGTATTTCTATTCTCACAATGTATAGGCATTGTGTTCGCAATTAGGACATTTAGAATATTCGCCAGAAATCCGAAGTTTGGCCACCATATTGTGTTCACAATAGATGATTTGAAAGTACTCGCCAGAAATTCGGATTTTGAACATTAAATCTTCCTCTCGAATGAGGCCATTATTGGCTTAGCGCCTCCAACAACAATCAAAATTGCTGTTTTTGAAGTGAACATCAGTCACAATTGTTTTACTGAATATCACCGCATTCACAAAGATTGACTGCGGTTTATGGCCAGCAGGTATTATTGGACCTTTGTTTAAATAGCAAAAGAAACTGTTTTACCTCCAATGGTACTCGGTATAGTGGTTTATGGTCAGGAGGTATCATTGGACATTTTTTTTAAATAGCAAAAGAATCTGCATTACCACCAATCGTACTCGGTATAGAGGTTTATGGTCAGGAGGTATAATTAGACCTTTTTTATTTTTACGTGTACCAACAATGGTACTCGGTATTAAGCGTACCATTTTTCTGTGTTCTCAGAGCTCGGCAGGACCGTTAAGTTCAAGCTGTGTTTAAAATATGATGGCACTGCAAGCGGTGCAGTGCTTGTAGTGGACAAAGTAAACATTTGAAGACTAGCCTTCGCTATCATGCGACTTGACCATTTTTTCTGGGGATATATCAAGTTCTTAGGCTAAATACTTGGACGAGCTCAAAGCCAGCATTCAAGCTATGATATTCCCCAAAGAACACCGCACATATTAGAGCGAGTTATGAAAACAGTTGGACCAACCTCTCAAAGGACTACACGCAAAGCCAAGACCGCGATTTGATTGATCTGATGTTCATATATATAGGGTGATCCATCTAGAGGTATTTTTTCAGAACAAAAAAAAATATAAAAATTCAAATCAAGTGTGGAATCTTTATTGGTGATTTGAAAAGACATTTTATGGCATTTATTTTTTGAATGTAATTTCCTTCAAATATTGACCTTAACTACGCCTCAGGGTTTCCATTCTGAGGGTCCAATTTTGGATGACTCGTTCGAGCATTTCGACCGGCATGACTTTAATGACACGGGTAATGTTGGCTTGCAAAACCTGAATCGTAGCTGGTTTGTCAGCATAGACTTTGAACTTTACGCCTTAAAGAACCCCAAAGAAAAAAGTCTAAAGGTGTGATATCACTCGATCTAGGCGACCAACTCGTTTGTCCAAAACGTAAAATTAGCTGCTTTTCGAAATGATTTCGCAATAGATCCATTATTTAAGCAGCTGTGTGGCAATTGGCAGCGTCCTGTTGATACCAAGTGTCGTCAAGATTACGGGGTTCAATTTCAGGTAGCCGGCCTTCATCGAAAATATGGTCCGATGATTTCACCAGCCTATAAATCGCACCAAACCGTGTTTTTTCTCTGGGTATAATGGCAATTCTTGAACCTCTTCTGGTTCCTCTTCAGCCCAAATGCGTCAATTTTGTTTATTGACTTTGCCGCTGAGCCAGAAATGGGTCTCATCACTGAACAAATTTTTGGTCAAAAACAGCGGATCTTCCCGTTTCTCACCGAACGCTCATTTCCATAATACAGTTGCCAACATTTGAAGGTAATTGTTTTCAAAATATAAAAGATTCCACACTTGATTTGATTTTTTTTGTTCTGAAAAAATACCTCTAGATGGATCGCCCTATATAATGGCATAAATGTACAAACAGAGATTCAATCAGTGAAAACTACAATAATTCGGTTGTATAAACTGACATTCTGTTGCAATCACCAACATTCCATGGTATTGTTAGTTCAGTGCGGTTTATACAATCAGCATTCGGTTGAAGCGATGTAATGCATGGACAGTACCTGCAATCGCCAACATTCGGTTGGCAAAAAATTCGGTTGTGACAACAAATCAGTTCTCTGTGTGTTTTATGCCCAAAAAGCTTTGCTCTTCAAAATATTTCGGGCGGTTACAACGTTTGTCTGGAATGGTGTTCTCTCCCCTCCCACAACAACACCCTCTCCCTGCTTTGGCCATTAGCACGGGACCTTAAGATTAGCTTACCATCATTTCAATTTCTCACCCGGTGTTGTTTAAATTTCGTAAAAAATTCAAAAAGCTTTGCTCTTCAAAATATTTCGGTCGGTTACAACGTTTGTCTGGAATGGTGTTCTCTCCCTCCCACAACAACACCCTCTCCCTGCTTTGGCCATTAGCACGGGACCTTAAGATTAGCTTACCATCATTTCAATTTCTCACCCGGTGTTGTTTAAATTTCGTTTCCTATCGTCCTTATCTGGTCATCCGGTTTTGGGGAATCAACTTTTCAAAAATCGGCAATGACTTAGTTTTGAAATTTTTTATTGATTTAAAATATTGTATGAAACTTCATTGGTTTTCAAAGTCTTTTCGACTATACCTAGCAACTCCCATACAAGCTGAACTTTAGAATTTTCTTTTTTACGCCCTTTAAAACTGTCCCATAGAGTTTATTAAGAGTAGGCCATATTTTCACAGTTATCACAGCTGAAACATGTAAGTCATGGGTTACTTTTTCAGCTTTTCATTTTTATTTTTTAAACCTTCAAATTCTTTTGAAAATTCTCTGCATATAGCGGGATATCATGCCGGGCTGTCTTTATTTTCTCAAGGAAATAAGTCGCTTCTAATTATTTTTAATTCTTCAACCCGAAGCACACACAATTTCCTGTCGCAATAAAAAAGGGGTATTTATTTTAATATTATTTACTCTAGAGACGTGATGGCGTTTCCTGTTCGTCTGACCCACAAATGTTGCCCAAAGAATTTCAATTTAAAATATTGTTGCCACTCACTTCGTGTACGATTGTAGTGGCCCAAAAATAGTATTCTTTTATTTTAATACGTCCATAAAAGGTAATAAAAATGTGAAATCTCCTGCACGTAATTTAAAACAAACATTGCCTTTATAAAATACACACACACACAACATTAAAAGAAAATATACCAAAGAAACTCCCTACCGAAGACCATAGAATCACTAGCACCACATTCATCTTTCAGTTACAACATAATGGTCCCGTGCTAATGGCCAAAGCAGGGCCAAACATCCCCTGTTGTTGTGGGAGGGGAGGGAACACCATTCCAGCCCACCTCCTTTAAGGCAGCCATAAGACAAACGTTGTAACCGACCGAAATATTTTGAAGAGCAAAGCTTTTCGGGCATAAAGTAGCATTAAAAAAAATGTCGAACACGCCGACTGAGTTGAAGCAGATGATGATGATGCCACTCTACTGTGGCAAGTAAAAATTTACGGCGGCAACAGGAAGCAGATGTATGCTAATAAAATACAGCGGCAAGTTTTGTACCACGTCTGCCTGTATGCCATCCACCACCCGGCCTGAATGCCAGGCAGCCTGTTGCTTAGTGCGTTATAGGATTTCTATAGGTAAATACCCAAAAGATGGGCTTAATTGCACAGTGACTCGAAAAGGAATAAAATCGCCTATGAACAACAGAAAAAAGCGTTAGCTAAACAAGTTCAAACAATTCATAGCTGATCACATATGGAGGTAGAGACATGGCAAGATCGCAAAAGTTGTAGAATACAGTTTAAAGGGTCTCCGCTCTATACTTCAAGTTGTTGCAAACAAAATGACACATTATGGATGTACCTATGCTATGGTCCGGGAATCATAAAACCTAACTTATTTCAAATTTGTAAATACTCGTATGCTATTTCATTTGAAACCCCCTTTGCGTCGGTCCCTAGAAGCTCAACGATTTATCTAGATTCCTTGAAAGGCAAGGAAACTCACATTCAAGAGGTTACCCAATTTATATGAAATGCAATATTAACGCCAGCAAGGTGGCTCTAAGGGCCTCTTAGTCCTCCTAAGGGCAATATTTTTAAAACTATTTAAACGCCCTTTAATGTTTAGACATATTTTGGTACATTTCACAAGATTTTAGTGGAATATTTAAACAAAAATTACTGTGGAAAATCTTGAGTCGTTGGCAATATTGGTCCAATACTAAGAAATTGCTCCCTCAAAACAGTTACGAAATATACTATATCGACTGTAATATATACAATTGTCTCTAAAACTGTTGTAGATTTTGAACTGCTTTCTAAATGCTCTCTAGCACCGTGTGATCTCCCCAGGCGATGATCTAGCTAAGCTGTATGTTTTAGCCTGCGCTACATACGTAAAGATTTTCTGTTGCAAAGTACTATCTATTTATATATAAGTAGATGGCTCTTAATGTAGAGCTTCCGTCAAGGTGGTGCAACTGGCCGAATATTTCAGCTCTCCTTGCAGATGTAACAATACGGGTTCAGGTTTTTTTTTAATGCAAAGTATTGTAGAAAAATATTATCTAAAGAGGTGGTGCTAGTGAAAGAACGATTCTACTGATGAATTTCAATGGTAGGTCATCAAAGACTATTGCTACTAATGAAGCCACGTCAGTTGCAAAGTATTATCTTAAGATGGCTCCGAACGCAGAGTTCCCATAGAGGTGACGCTAGTTAAAGTACGATTCTACAGATGGATCTTAATTTTTAGTCATCTTAGAAGATACTGATTAAGCTACAAGTGTGTAAAGTTCTTGTAGAAACTATGACTCTCAATTTAGATTTTCTGCAGAGGTAGCTCTACTTGTATTAAATGTAAAGCTTTACTGATATCTCTCAAAGTAGAGTCTCCGTCTAGGTGATGTGCGGTATCTTTTGCAAAGTATTAATTATAGACGGCCGCAGAGTCGCCACAGAGTAAGAATCTTAAGGTTTGTCATGGAACCCTTAGAGACATTGAAACTAGTAATTTACTACACCACTTAAGTAATTGTTGTCAACAGTTTTGGAACTTTTATTTTGACTTTCACAATATTGCCTATGTTCTATCTATAATGTGCCATACAGGGTGTCCGCCGGAAAGGTATACTACTTTGTTTGTTTATAATTTTGATTAAATGAAAGAGAATGGACCTAATATTGAAAAATAATTTATTTAACGTCGGCAATTATGTATGAAATACAATATCAGATAAATGTCCGCATCTGTTAACCTCACATATTCGAGCCTTTTTGAGCACATTTTTCATTACATTCAGCACAGCGTCGAATTGAGGTTAATGGATTGTTTTGAACACTTTTTTGAGCAGCAGTAATATTTGCAGCTGATCTTGCAGTACGTTGTGGTCCATTCTTGGGCCTATCAGCTACAGACCCTCTATCTTCGAAATCATTCACTGCACGATAAATAGTGCGCTTTGTTGGCACGTTGTTTCTCCCAAAAATTCACGTAACTTTCTCATCATCACAGTAATCAATGATTGATTTTAATAAAAATTAAAACACATTTAACGAATATTTTTCCATAATAAATTTGCCACGTCTCTACTTTACGACTGCCAAATATGAACTGTCAAGGCTAATGTTTACCAAAATGGCGACAAAACAAAGTAGTATACCTTCCCGGCGGACACCCTATTTATAGACATTAGAAGTAGATTTCAATAATTGAAGTCAACAGTCATGGATCATTTTACTAGATTTTTACACTAGTAATAATGGGTGATCAATATAGAGGTATTTTTTTTAAATAAAAAAAGATAACGAAAATTAAAATTTAATGTGCAATCTTTATTGTTTATTCGAAAGGACATTTTATTATTTGAATAAAATTTCCTTCAAATGTCGGCAACTGTATTATGGAAATGAGCGTTAGGTGAAAAACGGGAATGTCGGCTGTTTCGACCAAAATTTTGTTCAGTGACGAGGCCTATTTCTGGCGCAACAGCAACGTCAATAAACAGAATTGTCGCATTAGGGCTAAAAAGCAACCAGAAGAGGTTTAAGAGATGCCATTACACCCAGAGAAAACCACGGTTTGGTGCGACTTATGGACGGGTGGAATCATCGGTCCATGTTTTTTTTTCAAAAATGATGGTGGCCGGTACGTTACCTTGAATGATGGCCCCAACGATGCAAAAAGTGGTCGAAAATTGGTCCTCTCGGCTGGAATTTATTCGAGTTCGAAATAATTTTTAAAACATAATGGCAAGCCCTTAACTTTATAGTCAAGCTAAATTTTTGGCCATACCATTAAATTATATACGTTTTATTTCTTCTTGAAAAACAACACGTCTACAAAATATCAACCTTTTTAAGAAGGAGTACACGATGAAACAGTTGCAATTATTTTGTAAAATTATGTTTTCTTGAGGAAAAAATATTTAGATTACCTTTATAAGTTACAGCCTTTTTATGCGGGACCTTTTAGCATGAAGGAAACGCACGTTGCTCTTTAAAAGACTTTAATTTATTAAACACATTAAGTAGAAGCACATCTATGCTGTTGTCAAATATTTCTGTACTCATCAAAGTCAAAAAGTGTAGACGCTTTGATGACAATGTCAACAAAAAGTCAATTAAAATAGTAGGCAACAGTGTGAAGACACCCTAGGCTTCCTACAGTGTTTGTTTAAGCCTATTCAATTTAAATATAAGTAAACAAACTGTAATATATTGTGATGTGGTTTAATTAATTAGAGAAAACTATTAATTTAATTGAAGGAAAATTCACGAAAAACGCATCTGAATAGTCTGACTAGAATTTCACATTTTCAACTTATTTCAAGAAAGAATATTTAGAACGATTCTAGATCTTTTATTTGAATAAAATCAGACGCGTCTGATGGCATCTGATGGCAAAATTTTCTTTAAGTCTAGTTAATCTAGCATTAACTAACTACACTTTAGCAATTTCGTAGAAATCTGTTGTTGATTAATGCCTGGGAAGCCTTAAAATCAAGTTTAAAACTTTATTTTGGACTATTTGAAGCTGCGTAACATGAGTTGGTGCCACATTGCACCATGAAGGACATCCATAGAAATCCATTTAAAGAGAGTTTCTATTGATTAAGAGATAAAATGTTTTTTATGTTTTTCTCCAATTCGAACCACTGTGAAGCGATAGGGAAGTAAGGAGGCACATACTCCGCATCACCAGACCAACAGACAAGGCAGACCTTAGAACATAGTCGGTAACAAACAGCATCGACATCAGCAATTTTGGGTTTTGGTCGTTTGGAGGTTTGCTTAAAGTGGAACAATTTCAATTTGTCTTATGTTAGATTGTGTTTCGAGTGTAGATACATTAAATACATATCACAAAAGTCAAGTATATATGTATATATATAGGATACATATGTACATGTAGGTTAGTACATACATATAGGTTTATATGTATATCTAGGTAGGCATATGTGCATATAGGTTTACTTCTTTCTTTACTTTTCTAAAGCTTTTAGCTAAACATAAAAGGGAAGCCGGCGGGCAATACTACGGTCGAGAGAAAGATGGGAGAGGTAGGGCAGAGGCAAGCAACCAGAAGAGAAGTGGTCGTAAAAGTAAAGCGTTATCTAAAGGATATGACAAAACATTTTGGCAAAATAAACTCGCATGTGTTTATGGCGGCGATATAACCGTTAAGGCTGTAAAACAATTTGGTAGATTTCATTAGTCGCATGTTGCTTGTCTGCCGAGCGGAGAGGGAATAACAAAAAACAAGCTTTTAATTAAGACATTCAACCAGAACAACTGCAGCAACAACAATGAAAATGTCAACGAACCTTTATTTGAAATTTTTTAATATATTTTTTTGGTAGCAGTTTAACACGTTTCTACTTTTAATTAGCATAGCATGCTAAACTTTTAAGCGTGCTGGCGTAATAGCCCATTTGAAACCTACCGAGTGTTTCCTCTCCTACTCGCTGCATCTCTGTGCAGCGTAGCGTATAATTTATTTAGAGCTGGTGACTTGCGAGAAAATAAAGTCTACATCACTCATACGCTGTCACGCACGACATTTATAACACTCATACGCCTCCGTTTATGACATTTAAAAAATATCACTTATACGCCGTCCTTTACTACATTTAATAAATAACATTCATACGCTTCTGGGTACGATATTTAATAAATATCACTCATACGCCGCGGTACGGCATTTAAAAAAGATCACTCATACGCTTTATAACGTTTACATTTTTTATTTTCTCATCCATCCATTCCATTTTATTTCATTTATAATGTCATTCTACCTGCCTTTTTGCTAAAAAGTGACGAAAAAAGGCCGGACAACCGTGTGCTTAATTTTTTTTTTGTTTCGTCGCTTTAAGGGTCATAAAATGCTCGTCTCTCTACGTGCGCCGACTGAGTGGCACGTTGGCTGGCTGCCTCACTGGGTGTTGTGTTGTCAACAGACTTGCTCCGGCATTCATTTATTTGTTCATTTTAGTCTGTCGTTTCGACAGTATTTTTCTTTTATTTTTAAAGCTCTTCTAATTAAATGTCTGTTTTTTTTATTGCCGTATTATAATCTCTATGAAGATGGGAGAGATTAGTAGTGGAGGGCCATATGACGATTGTGGTGAACAAGTATTTTACAAAACATGCGTAGGCTATTGCATGGTGGTTAGTGGTTTAACGTTATGAGGCAAGAACATTATATTTAGACTTTAGGTAGCTTGTGGTCATACGATGTTTGAAAATGTTAATGTACTCGTACATAGTCGTCACAGTGGTGCAAATAATGTCGTTGTTTAAGTTGTTTAAGAAACCCTTACTGGGGTTGGGTTGCCCTTTTTACAGAACTCAAAAATATTTACTAGAACAAAAGTTATAGAATTTCGCCCGATATTTTGGATATGGTGGGCGGTATCAAAACAATCTGGTCGCTGAGGACCATGCTAAGTTTTACCACCTTATCACACCCCCCCCCCCCCTTCTATGCATTTGCAAATTTCCTAGTTTAGCACACCTACAAGGACATGAATACCCCAATAGAGAGTGTCTTTTATGAGATTGTGCTGTTTCAAGTTATAAACGTAGAAAACTTGCTGCTGCCGTGTGGACATTAGCGCTTCCAGTGGCTAAGAAGACAGTAAAACTAATCTTTGTGTTTGTTGCATGCTACAGGAGTAGCAAATGAGAGTGTTGAATTTCCCATTTCCCAGCCATGATGAGAAGTGATAACGGCATATCTTCAACTTCAAATTAAGTATGCACAATTATTTATGATGTCCATAGTGGATGTTCTGGGTAAAAGTTAGTGACTTTAACTTGTGTTAGAGGCCATGTGAGTTAGAGGACATTAGAAAGGACGTAGAAAGTACCGGGTGAAATGAAATATAGCTTGAAACACCCCACATGTTAAGAACAGGATTAATAAAAACAAATGTCTGTTTATTTACTGGATGACATTTGCCCATTTAACATGTGTCTCTCATTCAGATCCTATATGGCAGATGATGGTGGTGCTAGTGCTCTTTCCAAGCCCCTCTAGTACTTTCATGTCAAGGACAGTGATGTCGTCTAAGAAACAACACACCTACTCACCTTTAGGATAAACTTGTCGCAGCGCCTTAAAACTAACAAAGCAGCTTTTTTTCTTTATGTCCTTCACCCACCTTCTCTACGAGTACTCGTGTTTCGTCTTTTGACATGAGTTTCTTTTTAATTTGTAATGCTTTCTGCTTCATACGTTTGTTGATCCCGGGTTCTTTTCTAATATCAATTTTCTCCAATCAATGTGAAACTTAGAATTTCGTTTTCTTGCCCCCCAACCCCTCCCCCATCCCTTCCACACATACATTTCTCTTTTTTCGAGAAATTCGAAACGAACGGAAGCTGCAAAGACGGAAACCAAGCGACAACATTGAGATTTGTTTTGACACTGTTTTGCCATGGAGGCTGGCTGGCGGGGCGGCGGTATAGACATCAAGATTTTGTTCCAGGCAGGCAGCCTGCATAGAACGGCATCATAAATAATTCTGTTTTTGATGTGAACTGTTTATGCAGACTTATCCGGTTTCTGTTTTGTATATTTTCTTCTTAGGCTTTTGTGGTGAAAGACAAGAAAGTTTTTAATTTGATTCTATCCAGCAAAAATTTCGCATAAATGTAAGGACTACCCAGAAGTGGCTGGAAGACTCCCATGTTGATGGTTAAAACACAAAGCAATGATTTCGTGAATAGAATCTAGAAACTTAATTCTAGAGGGTTTGGGGGCAGTATGACTAAATTTTTAAGGCATTTGAAATTGATTGATTTGAAGTATTTAAAAGCTTTGAGACAAGTGTCTTTAAAACAAACATCCTCTATTATCCCTTCTAGTATTCAAAAATTAGTCGAAATGTGAATAAACAAGAACAGGGGCCTAAATGGGATTATTTGTGGAGGGGATTCCTAAATTGTTAATGCATTTGAAGTTGATTGATTTCAAATATTAAAAAGCTTTGAGACAAGTGTCTTTAAAACAAACATCCCCTACTATCCCTTCTAGTATTCAAAAACTTATCAAATTATGAATAAACAAGAACAGGGGCCTAATTCACCCATACGACAGCGGACAAAGTATTATCGAAATTCCTCGAGTTTTGGTGGCATTATTTGTGGAGGGGATTCCTAAGTTGTTAATAAATTTTAACTTGATTGATTTGAAATATTAACAAAGTATTATCGAAAAAGTATTATCGAAATTCCTCGAGTTTTGGTGGCATTATTTGTGGAGGGGATTCCTAAGTTGTTAATAAATTTTAACTTGATTGATTTGAAATATTAACAAGCTCTAAGGAAAAGTTATCCTGTCTAAAATTCAAAAACAAGTCGAAATTTGAACAAAAAAAGAACAGGGGCCTAATTTACCCATACTACAGCGGACCAAGTACTAACGTAATTCGTTTGTTATGAATTGGGTAAAAAATTAATCCATCAATTGATATTAAATGATGCTGCTTTCAATAGTCGTTATTACCATTTGAAACTTTATTTTGATGGATTTTGAAACACATTACACAACCAAATGGGGCCCAAGTTTAACAAAATGCTGTACTCCCTATAAAGGCGCAGCAATGTATCATTGTGACCAGATAGCAATGATAGTTTTTCCAAGCAGCGTGGCCAATTTGGCTCTTTTTTCGCCAAATCTAGCGCTTTTTAATTGCTCATAGCAAAAATGAATTTGGTGTTAGCGGGATTTTCAAATCATTTGGCAGTAAAGTTCTGGTTATTTATCGATTGTTTAATATCCATCGTGGCCGACGCTCGGTAAAAGACGAAGGTCGTCCAAAAAAGGCCGTTGTGCCAGAGAACATTGATGCCGTGCGTGAACTGATAATGCAAGATCGTCATGTGACATACCGTGAGATAGAGGCATGCTTGGGCATTTCTTCCACCAGCATACATTCGATACTGCATGAACACCTGGCCGTAGAAAAGGGTTGTTCTCGTTGGATCCCGCATTTGACAATCGCTCAAAAAAGGCTCTTGTCGATTGATGCAAAGCAATTTTGAAAAAATACGATCGCGGTGCTACAAATAACGTTTATAAGATTGCCACAGGTGACGAATCATGGATCTATGCGTATGAGCCCGATCTCTAGGATATTTCAGAAAATGGGACTATTTATTTTGATAACAATTTACTTCAGTTGTGATCGGTTAAGGCAAAAAGGATTAAGAAAAGACCTCATTCAATCCAACTGGTATTTAAGATTTCGCGTCAAAAATCAAATATCAAAAATCTACACACAGAGTAAAAAATAGATGGAAATCGGTTGGAACTACAATGATTCGGTTGCAAAAGAGATATTTCGGTTGCCATCGCCACATGTTTATAAACGTAATGGATATTCGGTTCAAAATACCACACGATGATAAATATGATCATCGTACTGTCCTCACAACTTATTGATCGGTCATACCAATGAAATGCGAAAAAGGTATTTAGTGGTTGTGGCAACCAATAGTTTTGTTGTTGTAATCAGTTAAGAGTATTAACCATAACCAAAACGAGTGGTTTAATGGATTTTTGTTTTAGAAAGAAATAATTCGATGTGTACGGGCTTTAACCCATTCCTGCCTAATGGGTATTTATATACCCAAGAAAGTGTTGATACATAAATAATTTTAGAGTGGGGCAGGTTAGCGATATTGCGGTAATTTTTTTTTTATATAAAAGAGGAAAGATTGGGCTAAATTAAAGAATTTAGCAGGATCTGTTAAAGAATTTTTTTTATATAAAAGAGGAAATATAGGGCTAAATTAAAGCATTTAGCAGGATATTTTTTTTATCTTTTGTTTTTTGCAGACAAAAATCAAAGATTTTTTTTCGGAAAATGCTCCGGAAAAGTGCTGTCAAACATAGGAAAATGGTACAAATTAAAAATTTCTAATTTTACCGAAAAAAATTTTAATCTAATGAACAAAAATTTTACTATCTTATGAAAAAAATCAGGCAATTTGTCAACACACCTGGCCTCCCGATCCGGTCAAATGCAAATGGGTATTGAAATAGCCGACATGGTGTGTTTGTTTATTTGTTGCTATATAAAAAAACTGTTTAAAATGAATAGAAAGCATATTTAAATCGAATACTTTGTTATATTATTAAGAAAACATGGTATTAAAATTATTGGTGGTTAAAATGGTCTCAGGTAAAAATTGAGATTTTTTTTCTTTGGACATAAATTTCAAAATTTCATAATTATCGTACGAGCCGATCTATGAGCAGGCAGTAACGGGTTTAGCCCATCAACCACATTTTTCACAAAAAAAAAATAATTTTCCATCTTTTTCCTCGTCATGACATGAGTTCTACAGGTATTTCAACAGTTTTTTGTCTCGGACTTAAATTTTATTTTTTTTTCATTGAACGAGTGTGGTATGTGGATTTTTAGATGCAAAAATTCTCTTTTGAAGGTTTAGATACTTCCTTTGTTTCTCCCTTACTTCAGTTGCAATAGCTGAAATTTACAAAGCACCAACTAGCATACGGTTGTACTGATGAAATACTCCGGGTGCATGTAACCTCAATCGCTCTGTTGCCAAAAAAAATATTCTGAATCTGTTCTCCGTGTGTAGTTTATGGTTTGCCTACTTGTGCCCTAATTCAATGTGTTACGTATATCCTATAAAAAAAAAGTTCCATTAAACTTCTTTAACCGTCATATTACTTCTATACAAAACAGTTTACAAAATCATTCCTCAACTGAAGGTGTTGATCTAGGCTATCTTTTAAAAATATAAATGCCATAACCTCTGACTCTCAGAGCTAACCACTCCTCGGCGAAGCGGACAATCATCTTCCCTCCCCATCCAAACTCAGAGTATTGTGCCTTTTTGCGTTTCCTCGACCTTACGCCATATTAGAGCAAACACAAAACATTTCGAATTTGGGAAAAGATGCCAGACACGATTATGTGCTGTCACGTTTACGTACGGTTTTGGACAAGTTAATGAGAAAAGCTTCACTTTAGTCGTGAATGGGAAAAGATACACGTTACAAATATGGAGTGTCATGTCAGGAATTTTTACGAGATACCCAAGTATACTCTGTGCAAAATAATGGCATCATAGGCGTTGGGGTTAAAACATATTAGATACTAGTAGAGTGTAATATTTGTTCGTATATTAGCTGCCAAGGTGAAGTGTGTAGAAAACATTTAATGGAGGGTTAACAATGGCTAAACACAATTTTTTTTAATACATTGAAAAACTCTTCACAATGTTTGCTCGCTGAAGCCATAATGACGATCGACCTTCTAAAGGAATTACCGTTGCGTACATATAACTGAGTTGGGATTTCGATACTGTTTACAATAATTCGCATAAATACGATAGACGCAAAACGAAGCACGACGAAATGGCAAACCTTATAGAATATTTTGACAGCTGCATACAAAAAAACAGATTTGTTGTCACAACCAATTTTCCCCAACTAAATATCCAAGTATTCCAACGCTACAACCGAACGTAATTGTATAGGGTGATCCATATAGAGTTATTTTTTCAAAAATAAACAAAAATAAAAACTGAAATCAAGAGTGGAATCTTTATTGCTCATTCGAAAGGAAATTTAATGCCATTTTTTTTTGTATAAAATTTCCTTCAATTTCTGACCGCAACTAAGCCTTAGGGTGCCAATTCTGAGGGTCCAATTTTAGATGACTCCTTCGAGCATTTCGACCGGTATGGCGTTAATGATACGCATAATGTTGGCTTCCAAAACATGAATCGCAGCTGGTTTGTCAGCATAGAATTTGGACTTTACTTAGCCTTTCACGTATATCGGCCCCAGAAGCAACCAAGAACTATATTAGATGACAGGCGCTACTTTGGGCCTTACGTAGGTGTGATATCACACGACCTAGGAGGCCAACTCACCGGTCCAAAACGTAAAATTGGCTGATCTTCAAAATTACCTCTCTATAGATCCATTGTTTCGGCAAGTGCCACCGTCCTATTGAAACCAAATGTCGTCAAGAATACGGGCTTCAATTTCAGGCAGAAACAAAACCGATATCATGGCACGATAACGGTCGCCATTGACGGTTTCGTTCTCACCGGCATCATTTTTGAAGAAATATGGACCGATGATTCCATCGGCCCACAAACCACACCAAACCGTGGTTTTTTCTGGATGAAGTGGCAGTTCTTACACCTCTTCTGGTTGCTCTTCTTCCCACATGCGGCAATTTTGCTTGTTTACATATCCATCGAGTCAGAAATGGGTCTCATCGGTGAACAAAATTTGGCTCGAAAACGTCGGAGCGAAGCGATGTCGCTTGGGAACGTCGGGCGGCTTCAGTTCTTGTACAAGCTGTATTTTCAATTTAAGATCTCGACGTAAATACGCCAAGTCGTTCCATACGTCCGAGTTGCTGCGAACGGCGCCGAATCGACTCTCCACGTTCTTGGTGTACACTTTCAGCTACGACCGCTACATTTTCTTCACTGCTTGCTGAACGTGGTCAATTCGGTCGAATATTATCCAATAATGAATGCTGAGTCTCAAAATGGGTGATGGTGTTGCAAACAGTACGCTCAGTAGGCCGAAGTGCACGAAACACATTCCTCATAGGACGTGAATTTTCGTAATAAAGTTGAACGATTTGTAAAGGTTGTTCAGGCATAAGTCGTTCCATGATGAAATGCCAAACAATACTAAACAAAAGTAACATGACAGCATGACACGACACACACGTGATCTGTCAAAAAAAGGCTTTTAAAAAAAGTATCTCTACTTGGATCATCCATTAAATGATGGTTTAAGTTTCAAGTTTCAATACAATTTTTAATAGATTTTTTTCGGCAAAATTTAATAAAAAAAAAATTTCTGGCCTCCCATTGGTCTGATTCGCTCTAGTTTAGGAGATATTCACATAAACCGTTATTTTGTTTTTTTTTTTTAATAAAATTACCCCTAACAAAACTGGTAAAGAATCCAAAAATGTAGGCCGCTCAAAGTAATTTTTTGTAACGCATATTCGAATTTCGGTCGAATTTTGCCTATATCTTCGAAAGATAGCATCGCATATCGCCGGAAATGGTTCACAAACAAAGCAAAAATAACGGTTTATGTGAATATCTCGGTAACTAGAGCAAATCGCCAATTGGGAGGCCAGATTTGTGATCAGCAGCCCAATACAACTAAAGTGGACTTTCAAACCTTCTGCCGCAAATAGCGTCGCAAATCGCCGGAAAGGGAAATTTCTCATCCAAAAACACCGCACTCAAGGTTTTGAAAATCGGTTCACAAACAAAGCAAAAATAACGGTTTATGTGATTATCTCAGTAACTAGAGCAAATCGCCAATTGGGAGTCCAGATTCGCAGCCCCAATACAACTAAAGTGGACTTTCAAACCTTCTGCTGCAAATTTAGTGTTGACCAGAGTAATTTTTTACCAAAGTAAAATGTACATCATAATTAGATGTGGGAACCAAAAGTATTACTGAATTCGGTTGGTATTACCGATTTATTGACCTTAAGTACCATTGTAAAGAGTGATCCAACTAGAGGTATTTTTTTAGAACAAAAAAAAATTAAAAATCAAGTGTGGAATTTTTATTGGTTTGAAAGGACACTTTATGGAATTTATTTTTTGAATATAATTTCCTTTAAATGTTGTCCGAAACTACGCCTGGGAGACTTGTTCGAGCATTTCGACCGGTATGGCGACCGGTAATGTCTAAAGGTGTGTTATCACTCGATCTAGGCGGCCAACTCACCTGTCCAAAACCTGAAATTAGCTGCTTTTCGAAATGACCTCCCAATAAATCCATTGTTTGACCAAGTGTCGTCAAGATTACGGGCTTCAATTTCAGGTAGCATTAAGGTCGATATCATGGCGCGATAGCGAGCCACATTCACGGTAACGTTCCGGCTATCATTTTAAAAAAAAAATATGCACCGATGATTCCACCAGCTTTTAAACCGCACCAAACCGAGGGTTTCTCTGGGTATAATGGCACCTCTTGAACCTCGCTGCTACCGTCCTATGGTATATCGAACCATGTAACCATAAATGACTGCAACAGAAAGTGTGTTTATCCAACCAATTTTTTGTAGTTCGGACCAATATCCGCCTGGTGTTTTTTCTGTGTGTGGGTACAGATAACCTTGAAAGCCTTTTAAATATAAAGCTTGGAAAAGCTATCATTACTAACTGGACACCTTTTTTGCACTTTTTAAGGATCCCCGATCAATATTTGTTAAAGAGTACTTACACACAGAGAACAGATTCGTTGCCACAACCGAATTTATTTGCCAACCGAATAATTGTGGTTGCAGGCACCTCGAGTATGCCATCAGAACAATCGTATGTTAGTTGGTGCTCTGTAAAGTTCAGTAATTGTAACTGTAGTATCGGTAGATAAAACAAGGAATTCGAAGTTCCAGAAAAGAATTTTAGAATCCAAAAATCCGCATGCCGCACTTTTAAATTTTCAGTAGAGAAAAAACTGTTTCCTTTTAAAGGGTGGGTGATTTAACATTTTAATTTTAAATCGGCGTTAAAAAAGTACTGGTAAATTTTTTAAATTTCTGCTTTTATTGGAAAGGTTGTACCGATCAACCCACTTTTTTAGTACGTTTTCGATTATTTCGAGTCAAATCTCTTTAACGGCAACTTCGGTTTCATGATTCAACGATTTAGTAATTGTGTCT
This sequence comes from Hydrotaea diabolus, assembly GCA_963513945.1. Lineage (NCBI taxonomy): Eukaryota > Metazoa > Arthropoda > Insecta > Diptera > Muscidae > Hydrotaea > Hydrotaea diabolus. The sequence goes on from OY740717.1 coordinate 19,995,567, forward strand.
GAATACAGCCGATTCAAATTTGATTACTTGAAGTACTCTTTAGGGAGGGTCATGTTGAGGAAAAAAGGGGCTCTATGAAATAAAGCCCCAAATCGAAAATGAAATAAAGCCCCAAAAATTTGTACAGAAAGCAACAACAACGATATTTGGGGTGTTGTTTTATCTTTTTTAGAGCTTTTTTTTCATTTTGGTAATTAGGGCATTATTTCGCGCGAATTTTGAATCTCTACCCCTCTTACACTTCGACGAATTTAAGTGCAAATTTTGTTCCACACCATACATTTACCTAACACTGAAATTCGAATTGTCTTTCTGCAACATGTATTTACACACGTCTTTCTGTAAGTATTAGTTTTAAATTGGTTGTGTTGGAAAACACCTTTTACACTTGGACAAAATTAAAGCTTTTTTCCAACACCACCAATTCACATTTTCTAAAAATTGAAATTCCAATTATATTCAGTTTAATGAAAGTGGAAATTGATTGTTTAAACAAATTATTTTTGTAGGTTTCATTGTAGCCAAGCTACGTATAAGGCGAAATATGTGTAGCCAAAAATTATTGCTTGACTATATCAAAGCTTCGAAGGCAGAATCTGTGGCTAACCATAAAATAATGGCACTTCCGTTGTTGCCGTTAGGTTTAATTAGGTTTGTTTTTGCTGAAGTCAAATCCCAGATGCAGTTTAAAATTGCAAGCAGATGCGATTTCCAAGGTATTAGAGCACTATAAATGTCCATACTGCCGACAAATTGTTAAAGATACAATGCAGGTGTTTGTTTAATATTTGATTAGTTTTTCAATGACGAAACTATAAAACTATTTTTCTTTTCAAAAAATATGGCCTTAGTTCATTATAAAAAAAAATTAAATGAGATGTTTCATTTTAGGTTTGGGGTCTCTTTTCATCTTTTTAGGGTTTTATTTCATTGCAGGAATTGGGGCTTAGTTTCATAACGAAATAAGGCCCCATTCTTTGGGCTTTATTTCATTTTCAGTTTGGGGCTTTATTTAATAGAGCCGAAAATAGGGAAAAAATATTTTTACTGAATAAATTAGATTAAACGGTTTGCTTAGAGGGATTGTTATTCACTTTTGGCTTTTGGTTATGATGAATGTTTAGATATCATCACCAATATTCGGCTACAACAACAAAATGTGGGCTAAACTATAGGTTGCTACAACCGGTTATGCATTTCATTGATATGAACTATCAATTAGTTGCGTCTACAATACGATGATCATATTTATCATCTTGTGGTATGTCGAAACGATTATCGATTACGATATACAACCGAAATTTAGTAGTTCCAACGGAACTTATTTTTTCTCTGTATGTAAAAAAGCTCCATGACTGTGCTTCGAACATAAGACATCTGCTTTCCTTAAAACCTCTGGATTCCTAGACCAAAGGCGCCATTTTCTAGGTCATATTTATGGTTTCTTTCCTTTTTTGTGGTATGTCGAAACGATTATCGATTACGATATACAACCGAAATTTAGTAGTTCCAACGGAACTTATTTTTTCTCTGTATGTAAAAAAGCTCCTTCGAACATAAGACGTCTGGATTCCTTAAAACCTCTGGATTCCTAGACCAAAGACGACATTTTCTAGGTCATATTTATGGTTTCTTTCCTTTTTGGTAGGTTTATTTTTATTACACACACTTAAAGAGGCCACAAATACTCGCAATTTGTCATTAGAATCCATGACACAATATGTTCTTTTTCCCTTTGCTCTTAATATTTGTTCCAATTCAAATTGTTAGCTTTTGGTTTGCCCTTAAGGTTTATAAGATCTGAAAGGTATGCAACAGCATTAATTTTGAATTGACTTTATATTCTTTTTGAAGATTAACACTAGGGGCAAATCAAATCAAATCATCCGAGAACAGCACCACCTCCTGCTCTGCAAGTTTGCAAAAGTATAATCTCATTTTAAGTGGATGACTGCCCCATTTCCTAATCCATTAACCATTGCTCGACTCGATTGACTTTTATTACTTTTGCCTATTTTTCAATTTTTTGGCAAACAATCTTTGAAGTCCTTTTTGATATTTTAGGAGTTTTCCTTAAATGCTGCTCTATGAATTCACAGGGCTTTTTCTCTAGGCTTATTTTTTTTTCATAAACATATTTTTTGTTGTTTGCAGTATTTGGGGCTATATTTCACTTTCCCATTCCCCATCTGGCATAGAAAAAAGAGCTTTCGTTTCCTTTTTGTGTTGTCCTTTTAGTCCTAGCCCACACGTAGTGAGTTCTTGTGAAATGTGATTTCATATTCAATTTTTAACTTGTCATTAAGTGTTTTGTAACAACATAAAGATCATATCTTTTTTTTGTTAAGGGCCAGCAACACTCAACTGTTGCCCAATGTGGATATAAACTCGGGCATGGCAATTTTATGCTATTTTTAAGACATGCTGTGTGGCGAATTCCGGGAGAAAACAGAAATAAAATCTATAACATAAAACAGGACAGGCTGTAAAATTTTAATGTCCAACAAAGAGACAACACCTGTAGCTCGGCTGGATTTTCCTGTCTCAAACGAGTACACTGTAAGAAAAATGGTTAAATTATGCTATTAATAAGAGAGAGACGTAAACGCAAAAAATACAATCAAGGAAAAAATTAATTAAATTTGGCTAGGCCGAATAATGTACACTCTTCCCATGGAATCGGTAATGAAATATGAAAAATAAAATTGTCATATATATGGGCCCTGTGAGGCAGTCTTCTGAGCCCCACAACCCATGTCTTAGTTTAATTTTTAAAACAAATCCCAATTTTAATTTTTTTAAAAAAAATTCCTTAATTTGAACAAAATATCTGTTTGTAAGCCACTAGGGTCCACACGGCTTAGTCTCAGTTTCAGCCAAATCTTTACAGTAAATCCCAAATTTGGATTCGTAGTGAAATTTGCTTCAATCTGAAAAAAACATTTTATTATATTTACACACAAAAATAAAAAATACAGTAGGAAATCGGTTGGAAATAAATACAAAAATTCCGCTGCAAAAAAAGAATTTCTATTGCCATCACCGAATATTTTCAATTATAATGAATATTTGGTTCAACATACCATTAGATTATAAATATAGGGTGATCCATCTAGAGGTATTTTTTTCTGAACAAAAAAAATATAAAAATTCAAATCAAGTGTGGAATCTTTATTGGTAATTTGAAAGGACATTTTATGGGAATTATTTTTTGAAAATAATTACCTTCAAATGTTGGCAACTGTATTATGGAAATGAGCGTTCGGTGAGAAACGGGAAGATCCGCGGTTTTCGGCCAAAATTTTGTTCAGTGATGAGGCCCATTTCTGGCTCAACCGCAAAGTCAATAAACAAAATTGCCGCATTTGGGCTCAAGAGCAACAAGAAGATGTTCAAGAAGTTATACCCAGAGAAAACCATGGTTTGGTGCGGTTTTTAAGCTGGTGGAGAAACGGGAAGATCCGCTGTTTTCGACCAAAATTTTGTTCAGTGATAAGGCCCATTTCTGGCACTAAACAAAATTGCCGCATTTGGGCTGAAGAGCAACAAGAAGATGTTCAAGAGGTTATACCCAGAGAAAACCACGGTTTGGTGCGGTTTATAAGCTGGTGAAATTATCGGTGCATATTTTTTCAAAATTGATGATGGCCGGAACGTAACCTAGAATGGTGCTCGCTATCGCGCCATGCACGCAGAAAAAAAAGTATGGTTGTGGTGACAATATTCGAAGAGGATAATACTATTGTTGGGTATATGGTTGTGGTACAACAACATTATGATCCTCACAATAATAGTATGATTCTAATACAACCATACTATGATCCCCACAACAATAGTATGATTCAAACATAACCATACTATGATCCCCACAACCAAAGTATGATTCACATTCAACCATACTATGATCTCCACAACCATAGTATGATCCTCACAACCAGATTATGTTTCGTATACAACCATAGTATGATCCTCACAACCATAGTATGATGCACACGCAACCATGTTATAATCCCTACAACCATAGTATGATCACACACAATTATACTATGATCGCCAATATAATTTAGAAGAATTGGTTTAAGTTGTCAACAATGAATAGATTTGAATTATGAAATTTATTCAAATATACATTAAATTTGAAATAATACGAGTGAATTATTTTACAGTAGAACAAATAAGTTGAAATAAACGTAAGCGTTTTTATTAAAAATATTTCAGTTAAGTAAAGCCAAAGCAGCTTGTTTAAAAAAATTTTAGTTTCGATAAAAAAAAGTACTATTATTGCATCCGTACCAATAACATTTGTTCTTAAAAGCATATTTAAATGAAGAAAAATTACAATCATACAGTATGATTGCCGTAATCTTACTATTGTTAACATAAAACGCAACACACAGTACTTTTGTCGCACCAACCATATGTATAATGTTGCTATAACCATATTTTCATTTTTAAATTTGGCAATAATACTATTGTTACATTTCAACAATATTAATATTGCAGCAATTATACTATTGTCAAAAATAAATTCAGTTGACAATGCTATGGTTGCGACGAACATACTTTTATTGCGGAGAACATATTATTATTATTGCCGTGACCATGTAGTAACCATGTTTTTTCTCTGCGTGTGATATCGATCTTAATGCTACCTGAAATTGAAGCTCGTAATCTGGACAACACTTGGTTTCAACAGGACCGTGCCACTTGCCATACTCAAACAATGGATCTATTAAGAGGTCATTTCGAAAAGCAGCTAATTTCAAGTTTTGGACAGGTGAGTTGGCCGCCTAGATCGAGTGATATCACACCTTTAGCCATTTTTCTTTGGGGTTCCGTAAAGTTCAAAGTCTATGCTGGCAAACCAGCTACGGTTCAGGCTTTGGAAGCCAATATTACGCGTGTCATTAAAGCCATTAAGGCCGGTCGAAATGCTCGAACGAGTCATCCAAAATTGGACCCTCAGAATGGAAACCCTGAGGCGTAGTTGCGGCCAACTGTTGAAGGGAATTATATTCAAAAAATAAATGCCATAAAATATCCTTTTAAATTACCAATAAAGATTCCACATTTGATTTGAATTTATTTTTGTAGCTTCCATCTTATGGTATGCCGAAGCATGTTACCATGGAATTTGGTGATTTCAACCGAAAGTATGTTTATTCATCCAAATATTTTTAGTTTCGACCAATTTCCAAATGATTTGTTTCTCTGTGTCCACTTTTTCGACCTCTTAACATTACAAAAAAAAAACTGAAATTTAATTATAAAGTGTCAAATAGTTTTTAGTTACGAGTAAAGCTGAATATGATACAAGAACCTATATTACTTAGCCTACTTAAAAGTAATTTGTCACAAAATATCCAATTGAATGCTTGAAGTCTTGTGTTAAAGCGGTTATATTTCTATTAGTGTTTTACAATTTTATTCAATTTCTACTTAACTTTTCTTTGCGTGTACATTTTTTACAACCTTGTGTAACGTTTTATGTTTGAGGTTCCATTTTATTTGGACATTTTTGTAATATTTTATGTTTGTGGAAGTTTTTGTTTGCCCCAATTTGAAGAGATGTTTTAACCACCCAACAAATGCAAATATTACAATTGTATATGTATGGGAGAGAGAGAGAGAGAGAGAGAATTCTTCTTTAAATACATGTATCCATATACCTATTCGTGTTTATATATAAATGTATCCAAGTCCGTCATCGGCTGCTTCTAAAACTTATGCTCACTATCCCCGCTGACAACCAACCTACACCGGCACAAATACACTCCCAAATTGAGCCAAGATTAGTCACTCAACAACATTCCGACAGCCCACAAGTCCATGTTTGCCTAATAGTCCTAGCCACAATAGTAACTACATGGTGGAGGTGATGTTATGTTGGTCCTCTGTACTAAATTCAGTCAAACTGCCTCCGCCCCTATGCCTTCAAATGCATGAACGCAAAAACGCCCTTTGTAAAAGCATAAAGTGAACATTTCTGTGGTTCAGCCGAAAAAGAAAGAAATGCTTTAAGGACATGAAACAAGCTGAATTTACAAACAACCTGTACCGAAACCCACCTACCTCTGTGTGTTTGTGGGTGTAGTGGTTTTTTGTGAATTTTTTTCGCAAAATGTTTCTGTATTCCTGTAAATGTATGCAAATACTTATACTTTGGATGCGAGTGTGTGTGTGTGCGTAGTACAAAAGGCAACCATTTTCCCGTGTAGTGAATGAACAACAATGAAACGGGGAATTTGTTATTCACCAACTCCCATACATACACGCATAACCCACACACAGTCACCTACATACGTACGTATTCGCACACTGGATATGCTTATCCCATTGATGGTTTATTCACTATTTCAATTTCACTTTTCGTTGATGTTGCCGGAGAAGGAGGAGCAGGAGGCTATGATGGCGAACGGGGAGTACATAAAAATGTTTATTTACATAATAGCATTTGTTTGTTTGTGGTGGTAGTGATGGTACGCGCTAAATTTTTCCCCAAAGTGCGGGTAGTTGTCACTTTTCTCACGGGTAAAAGTACTTTGCGGCCAGGCTTACATCATGTTGCTCTCTACGTGGGTTTGGTGAATAGTTTGCGAACTCTTTAGTTTGAGAATTTTTAATTTGAAAACGTGGTTAAAATAAGAATTGAACTGATGAGGAAATCTAGTCACCCTGATTTTCAAATATTTTTTAATTCTTTTTTTACAAATATTTAAAACATTTATTATAAATATTATTATAAATTAATAAGCAGAATCGACTAAATATAAGAATAAGTTAAAGACAGTTTTATTATTAGTGGATCTTGGTTAAACTCAGATTTTTTCAATGACTAGTTTTTCAACACTAATGTTTACAAAGTCTATCGTAAGGATAGGAATTTATTGATATTGGCTGGTCGCTAACGCAATAACTTCATACCATTCTAGTGTGCAGCCACGAAAATCAATGTCACTTTGCCATTTTGTTAAAAACTTGTCTTCTATTTAAATATAGAAGCAAGAGGTCTTGAGCCGGTTTAATCCCTGTTCAATGTGTAAAATCAACAGACCGAAATAAAACAAACGAGCTTAACATTCTAAAAAAATATAAAAATGATTTTGTTTGCAGAAAAATATAGACGATTTTTATTAAACCCCGTTTGTTTAAAATAATTTCAAATTTTGAAAAGAAAGTTATTCAAGAATTACCTTCAGCGAGTTTAAGCAGGCTCGGTTTTTACTCGCTTATTTCTTGAATAAGTTTTTTCTACAAATTACAAATTTTCAAATTTAACAGTTTCAAATTTAACAGTTCATACAGCCAAACAGTTTGCAACGAAATTTTAAAAAAATCCTCGTAAAGTTTTGATGTTATTGCCTTCACTACCACTTACTCGTTTAATAAGCGAGTGCCTATAGAACTCGCCTATTGTGTACTGGCCTTTATGGGGGCGATGGTTTCTTAATTGCCGTTAAAAGCTGTATCACTTTTAGGATTTTACCTTTAACTGAAGGAGAAAGCTAATCTTTAAATTTGCGTCTCATATATTCCACCAAATAGTAGTGATCATCAGTACAACCGTATGTTATTTGGTGCTTCGTAACGTTTAGAAATTGTAACTGAAGTGTCGTTAAAAAATACGAAGAATCCGAAAATCCAGACAATAATTTTTGGCATTTGGACTTTTAACCACATGCGCACTTGTTTAACGAAAAAATTTCAATTTTCAAAATGTTTCGTTAAACAGGGTGATTCATTCACGACTGGACAAATTTTAACTAAAAAAAATGCAAGAAGCGAAATGTCAGCGGTTTGAAAATTTTCGGATTGGTGGTCGGAGGGTACTAGGGTTAAATGGGTAATAAAAGTTTAAATTTCATATATAAATAATAGCATTACGTCATATGCTCGTAAAAAATTATGTGATTCTTAAATATTACGAAAGGATGGTCCAATCAAAGCGGACGATGTTAATTGTACTTAGTAGGGACATAAATACGGTCACACACGTTTTATGCTGTAAAATAAAAAGTACTGCATGTTTTTGGACCAAATATTTTTTAATATATTTATTGATGTATATTGTATCCAAAAAGAATCTACTTATTCGAAATGTCCGCCTTTTGACTTTACACACGCCTTAAGTCGCACTAGCCAATCGTCAATAGCTGCACGAACCCCGTCTATAGGAAAATTGGCCACAGCTCGAACCAAAGCAGTCTTAAGAGATCCAATGTTGGGGTATCTTTTGTGACAAACCTTATCCTCTAAAACCGTCCACAATTTGTAATCCAATGGGTTTAAATCTGGACTGCCTGAGAGTCATTCTTCAGAGGAAATGAACGCTGGCAAATTGTTTCGAAGCCAGCCCTGGGACGTTTGCCTTATGGGCCGGCGCAGAATCCTGCTAGAAAGTCCATGGCTGGTTTTGGAACAGGGAATTGTTAAGAGGCTTCACAACAGCTTCCAAAACGGTTTCTTGGTAAACTTTTGCCAATAATTTGACTCCTTGTTCGCAGAAATGCAGGTCAGTGACCCCATCGTAAGAGACACCCCACCTAACCATGACTGAAGCTGGGTGATGACCCTTTTCCACCCTTGGGATCAGTTCAGATGCTTCCTTAGATGACCGCGCATACACTCTATCATTTAGCTTGTTAAATTTTTCCTGAACGTTAAAAATTTTTTCATCGGTGAACAAAATTTTTCTGTGCAAGCTATCAGCGTGCTTCACGAAAAGACGTTTGCATTTTTCAATCCTATTTTTTGTAAAGCTGCAGTCAATAAATGTCCGGTACGTCGTTTGAAAGCCCCAAGTCCCAAGCCTTTTTTAATGATTCGACTCATGAACTTTTGCATGATATTCATCTCACGGGCCATGATTTTCTGTTTTCGGAGCGGATTCCTGTGAATTCTTGATTTAACGACTTCGAACAGAGCGTTGGCGGCCCGACCGGTGGCGGTCTTTTACATCTCCAGTCTCCTCAAACAGTTTTATGCATCGGTAGACGAACATGCGGCTAATCCCTAGTGGCCGGAGCGTTTTGAAAATATCGCTTTTTCACACTTGAAAAGCGCAACTACAGCGATACGGTTCTCTTTATCTGACTACTCCATGATATTGAGGTTAGCTTTCAAAACCCATATGACATTAACGGGGTATGTTTTAGTTCTACTATGGAAATGGGTGTGTTCAATGTTGTAACTGTAGTTATGTCCCTACTAAGTAAATAAACCCAAAGGTTTTCAGAGAATTATCTTACTATATTATTTTATGACAGATGGATCTAGGTCAAATATGTCTAAAACAAAATAATAGTCAAATTCTCGCCACGGCTTTGGTGGCATACCTCTATCCGATAGTCCATATTTTCAATGACTCTGCGACATAATGGAGGTTCAATGTCGTTAATGTACCTAATTATCTCATTCTTTTAGCTCTTTAATTATTTTTGGCTTATTGACGTATACTTTTTCTTTTAATTATCCCCAAAGATAGAAGCCTGAAGGTGTTAAAACTCATGATCGTGGCGGCCAAATAACATCGACACTGCGTGAGATAATACGGCCATTGAGTTTCTTGCACAAAAGAGCCCTTGTTTAGTTGGCTGTGTGGCACACACATCGTCCAGATCTAAACCCCCGATTTCAGGCCACAAAAAGTCCGTTATCATCTAGCGAAAGCGAGCACCATTCAAGGTAACTCCTTGGCCGTTCTCATTTTTAAAAAACTACAGCCCGATGACAGAACGAACTACACGAGCATTCATAGGAGTTTTCACATTTCCTACAGAATCGGTGTGCTGAAATTTGCACACAATTCTCCCGATTATGGACACAATTCTCCGATTGTGGACACATTTCTCCCGATTGTGGACACATTTGAAGTGCACAAAATGCATTTTTATTTGAACGCCCATTTTTGTAAAAGGCTTCAACAATCATAACGCACTAGTAAATTGTGTACCTCTCCATGGTTGAGTTTGTCAAACTTTGAAACAAAAAAAATGTCACATAAAGTTGGGCAAAAACTTGGCGTTAAGGGTGTGACTCACAATTAATATCGTGCATTATGGTTGGACCACCATTTTATAAATGTTCCTGAGCGTTTGTATCTAAAAAAGAGTGGCACCTATGCACTGGGGCTATATCAAAACTTGTAAAGGATGTTTATGAATAGGCTTAACGAGCTAAAATCCTAAAATGCATAAAATCGATTAACGTCGAGCTACTCGTATATCTTAAACTCAATCCTTAATCATTGGTCCAACAATGTTTCTGATACATTTTATTAAGACACGACCTTAATTCCAACCTGTTGTTTGGCTACAAACTTTAGATGTCACCCCATTCGTCTGCTCTCCATCAGCTTGTATTCTCAGTCGATCTGTACACTTAATGGTGGGTACAACTCAAACAGCTTTGGTCGTAACAAACTAAAAGTATACAGATCCTTCGTTTGAGCAGGACGGTGCCTGTCAAAATGTCTTCAAGATTACGGGCTTCAATTTCAGGCAGCAAAAAGCCCGATGTTATTGCGTGATAGCGAGCACCATTCATAATTTTGGAAAAAATCTTGACCGATGATTCCACCAGCCCATAAACCACACCAAACCATGAGTTCCAAGCGTAATCTGTGAAAAAAAACCTACTGAAAAAAATCTATTAAAAATCTCTAGATTGATCACCCTGACCAATAATTCCACCAGCCCAAACACCACACCAAACCGTGATTTCCATGCGTAATCTGTGGAAAAAACATACTGAAAAAAATCTATTAAAAATCTTGAGATTACTTTTTGCATTATTTTAAAATCAAAAATTCAAATCGCCTAATAAGCGTATTTTTTAGTCCTTTTTTAATTTTTACTCGCTCGCGCTCTTCGACTACTTATAATTGAGCTGTATGTACTTATTGTTTGACTCCGTGTATGCTTACAGATAAGAACTTTCCCCAAATTTCATCGCCATGTAAAAGTAATTCAAAACGATTCCGAAATTTAATGAAAATTTGGATTTTGGATTACTAAAACTTGGTGCAACCATGGATCTTTCCATTTGTTAGTTTTTAGGTTATATTGAAAGCATTCACATTATTTTTTTTATGATTCCGACTTATCTATGCCCTAAAAGTCGCTACTACTCTGGCCTCGTCCACCAAACTTTATGGACATGTACTTAGTATATGTATATTTGTGGCGGAAAAAATATTCTGTGGACTAATTTCTGTGGTCATGCTCATTTGAAATTCCAAAACTAAACGTTTGGGTAATGTGAAACTGGCGCTTAAATGCTACTTTATGTTATGGAACACACAAATATGCATGTACTCGTACCACTAAGTTAATAAAATATAGTTTTGACCTTTTAATCTATTGCTAACACGATATGGGGGCAAACATAATGTGGCCGAATAATGGTAGATGCGAAATACACTAGAACATAAACCATGAAATGGTGTTCAATAAACATAAAGTTGAAAGAACACAAATGTTGTGACATTTTGTGGTGATAAATTAAATAGCAATTTTGGGCGGTATGAATAGAAATGTGCGAAAAGTGTTAAAATTCGATCTAAGAAATTTTTTGCACGTTTTGAGAAAAGAAAAAAAAATGCGAAAAAAGTTTAAATTCCACCTAAGAAATTTTTTGCACGTTTTGAGAAAAGTTGACTGATTTTTACAAAAACAAGAAAACTTAAATTAAAAAGAAAGTAGTCGGTTGTGGCCGACTATACTATACCCTGTACTTTTGCTTGTTAAGAAAAGATACTTGAAAATGGGTTTTTAAACCCCTTGAACGGGTATTAAATTAAGCCCGATTTTTAAACTAATGTCATATTTGAATTTGTGAGAACATTTCACGGTTTTTGTTTAGATCGGTTGAACCTATTCTTATGTGGAAGCTTTACCTTAATCTAAACCATTTTTCTCCAATTTATGGCAAACTTCATCAATATTGGGTGTAATACGTATGTGGCTTCTAGAGCTAATATCTTAAAATCGGATGATGAAACCGATTTTCTGAAATGTCTTGGATTCTTGGTTTGTAAAACTAACCTGTACCAAATGTCATGAAGATTGGATTTACCATTTAGCAGCTAAGGCAAAATAAAGGCTAAATAAAATTAGATAAACATACTCGTACACTGCGAATCACATGAATAAGGAATCTTAGTTTTCAGAATTTTGTTGAATTTATCTTTTATGACGGGTGTTATCTTGATTGTAAAAAATGTATGCAATAAGAAATCGAACTACATCATATATAAACTACGAGGGGTGTTATATACGAGGGCGACCGCAAAACTAACTGGCCCGGCACATTTTCTGTTTTTACTAGCAACTTTTTTTTGTTTGTTTTTTAAAAGCAATCTTTTATAAGCCATCTGTCAAAATTTCCGAAATATTTAATGATTATTTTCTTTGTTACAGGTGATTGAAGTAAACAAGTTTTATAATTTTTGAAAAATGGAAAATAAAGAGTTTCGTACGGTAATTAAACACTTTTATATGAAAGGTTATGCGCCACAATTAATCAAAGATGAACTGGATTCTGTTCATGGTGAAAATGCACCATCATACTCCACCGTGAAATCCTGGGTTCAACAATTTAACACGGGTCGTTCAAGTACGGAAGTTGAACAACGCTCTGGAAGACCGAAAACTGCTACTACTATTGAAATCATTAGAAAAATATTTAATGAAGTGACTAAAGATAGGCGAATAAAGCTCAGAGAACTTGCTGATATTGTTAAAATACACGAAAAACAAGTTTGGAGTATTTTACATGATGAACTCCACATGAAAAAGCTATCCGCAAGATGAGTGCCGCATTTGTTGACTTTGCCCCAAAAAATCGTCCGTTGGACCAATTCCGAGGAGCTTTTAGCGATTTATAAGCGTATTCCAATAGAGTTCTTGCGCCAATTGATAACTGTTGATGAAACATGGATCCATCACTACATCCCAGAATGCAAAGAACAGTCAAAACAATGGATAGAAGCTGGTAAAAGTCGTCCCAAGAAGGCGAAAACTGTTAAGTCAGCAGGAAAAGTAATGGCCACAGTATTTTGGGATGCAAGGAGTATAATATTTATTGATTATCCTGAGAAAGGAAAAACTATAAATAGTGAATATTATTGTGCATTGTTGGATCGGTTGAGTGAAGAAATCAAGATAAAACGACCACATTTAGAAAAAAAAAGTTCTTTTTCATCAAGATAATGCTCCTTCACACACTGAATTTTTAACTCAACAAAAACTGGCCGAATTACGATTTGAAATTGCTCCGCATCCACCATATAGTCCAGATTTAGTTCCTTCTGATTATTTTTTTTTTTTTTTTTTTTTTTTATTTTTTTTTTTAAATAACCAACACTCAGGGGATGCCCCCTATACATGCGGTGCATTGCGTTGGCGAGTGGAAATTAATGGATCGGAGGGGGGAAAAAGGGAGTAATGTATGTTGACGCTTGCCTTGAACTTCTGGATGTCGCAATTAGTGGGAAATACATTTGCCGGAAGTCGATTCCACATACGGACTGTACGAGCGAAAAACGAATTTGATCTGTAGTGTATAGTGCGGTCAACTGGCCAATCGATAACAAACGGGTGTGAATTCCTAGAAAGTCGCGTATCCCTGCCGAACATCCTCACGTCAGGAATAAGGCGACGGATGTCTGATGAACACACACCATGAAAGTAACGATAGAACAGCGTCACGCAACCCACATTCCGACGATGCTCAAGGGAAACAATAGAGTTGGATACCCTACTGTCACCTATCAGCACCATCGCTCTCCTTTGAACACGGTCAAGTAGCTCCAAGGATGATTTTGGAGCACCTGCCCATATATGAGAGTTGTATTCCATCTTTGGCCTGATGTAAGTTGTATAGATATTGAAAAGATCAGAAGGAGTGAAATATTTCTTGCACCGCTTTAAAAAGCCTATGCACTTGAGTGCTTCTTTGGACACTTTGAATACATGTCTCGTCCAACGAGCGTCACATTGTATTTTCATGCCCAGAACATCGAGAGCTTCTGATTGTTCAATATCCGTACCATCGAGAGAGATTGATGATATTGTTGGGTCAGCGAATCGCTTGTGAGACAACAAGCAGCACTGTGTCTTACGTGCATTAAAATCTACTCTATTCACTCGACCCCATTCGGAAATGGCCAGTAGATCCCGGCCAAGTGTCTCATCCATAAATTCGCCTTTTGTCTTCAATATCTTGAAGGCTCGGCCTACGGTCGAATGAATACGAATGACAGAGGTTACTATCATCTGCGAAAGAGTAGATTGGATTCACGGTCTGACCTAATAGATCGTCAATGAAAATAAGAAATAAAGAGGGAGAAAGGACAGAGCCCTGTGGTACACCTGCGGTCAGCCTATGTGTGTTGGATGAGAACCCATCTACAACAACTCTAATAGTGCGATCTCTAAGAAAGCGCGATATAAACCGAGCAAATGTATTACCGACACCAAGAGCGATCAGCTTTGATATGAGTGCACCATGCCAGACTCTATCAAAGGCCTTGGAGATATCTAGAGCCACGACCTTACTCTCACCAAACTGGTGGATAGACCGACTCCAACGCTCCGACAAGAACGCCAACAGGTCTCCCGTAGAGCGGTTTCTACGGAAGCCATACTGTCGATCACTTAGCAAGTCGTTGGTCTCTAAATACCTCACAAGATGGTGGTTTACCATGCTCTCCATTACCTTGGAGAGCGCAGAGCAAATCGCAATTGGCCGATAATTCGCAGGATTATTGGCTTCACCCTTTTTAGGGATCGGCTGGACGTTCGCAACCTTCCAACACGCTGGGAAAACTCCCGCACGGTAAGCAAGGTTGAAAAGGTTGCGTAATGGACGGGCTAGCGTCGACGAGCACTTACATAGGACAAGTGCAGAGATACCATCCGGGCCCGGGGATTTATTTACGTCGAGGTTCGCAAGAACCCTTTTAACTGCACGCGTTCGAAAAAATATCTGAGGCATGGAACTTGATACGTTTTCGACCGCGGGGAGTGGTTGATTGCTTTCCGGCAAGGAAGAATTTCCTGCAAATATTTCAGCCAAAAGGTTAGCTTTATCAACCGGGTTAGTGAATGCCTGGTCGTCTTTAACAAGAGTTGGGATAGATGAAGAACTATCCTTTACTCTTCTTACAAGTAAAGGCATATTTTGAAGATCTTGACAAATCTTATTTTTCGGATATAATTAAAAAACTTGAAAAACGTTTGATGAAGTGTATTGAGTTGGAAGGAGATTATGTTCAAAAATAAATAATAATAATTCCAAAAAACGGTTCTTTTTATGTTAGGCCAGTTACTTTTGCGGTCGCCCTCGTATACTCGTACTTATATTTCTGGGCTAATAATGAAAATGCGAATATTTATCATCAAAAATGGTTATATTGTTTTTCAAAGTATTCTCCAGCATGTTTTATACACTTTTGCATGCGCTCTAACCAATTGTCGAAGCACTTTTTCTACTCCGATTGAGACACCTCAAAAACTACGATTTTCTTCTGGCAACGAAAATCGTTGACCACGCATTTTTTTCATGATGTGCGAAATAATAAAAAGTCAATGGGTGCCAAGTCAGGGCTGTACGGCGGATGACCCATCAATTCGACGTTTTGAGCCGATATGTGAGAGCTCGCATTGCCATAGTGCTCAATAATTCGTCTTCTCTTGTGCGTTTTTCGAACTTCTCCGAAGACTTCAGGCAAACTAATTGTGGTGTACCACTCAGAATTGACCGCCCTACATTGCTCAAGCGGAACAGTCGCCACATGACCAGTTTTGCTGAAGAAATAGGCGACTATATGCTTCGAAGTGCTTCTTTAGTTGGATTTGACTCGTCTTTGAAGACCCACACGGTCGATTGCTGTTTTGTTTCGGGCTCATACGCATAGATCCATGGTTCGTCACCTGTGACGATCTTACAAAACGTCTTTTGAAGCACAGCGATTGTATTTTTTCAAAATTTCTTTGCACCAATCGACACGAGCCTTTTTAAGCGATTGTCAAATTGTGCGGGATCCAACGAGAACAAACCTTTTTTACGGCCAGGTGTTCATGCAATATCGAATGTATGCTGGTGGAAGAAATGCCCAAGGATGCCTTTATCTCACGGTATGTCACATGACGATCTTGCAATATCAGTTCACGCACGGCATCAATGTTCTCTGGCACAACGATCGTTTTTGGACGACCTTTGTCTTTAAGCGTGCGTCGACCACGATTGAATTCATTAAAGCAGTTTTTCACAGTGCTATAGGATGGTGCTTCAACGCCATACAAAGATTTAAGTTCATCGATGCACTCTTGTGGTGATAATCCACATCGAATGTTGTGAAAAATGAACGCACGCAAAAACAAAAGAGGTACTCGGTTCGTTGTAACGAAAGAATTCTTCAAAGTCCTTTCTAAAGAAAATCCAGCTAAGTATGATATTTTTCCTTTTCGATTAAACAAGTTAGACTGTACCCTATGAGGATTCTAAGTGAAATTTACTCTAAGCAGAGTTGGAACATCTAACATTGTTTATAGTGGCAGTATCTCCTCAAAACTGTCATTGTCAAGTTATTTAAATTTCACTACAACGCTTAAAATTTGTGGTTTCAACTGTAAAACTACGAATTTCTTAATGCTGAGCGAAAATATTTCAAAAAAATAAAACATTTGAAATGTTTGTTATATAGGGTGGTCCATCTAGAGGTATTTTTTCAGAACAAAAAAAATATAAAAATTCAAATTTAGTTTGGAATCTTTATTGGTAATTTGAAAGGACATTTTATGGTTTTAATTTTTTGAATATAATTTCCTTCAAGTGTTGGCCGCAACTACGCCTCAGGGTTTCCATTCTGAGTTTACAATTTTGGATGACTCGTTCGAGCATTTCGACCGGTATGGCTATAATGACTCGGGTAATGTTGGCTTCCAAAATCTGAATCGAAATGAAAAGAAACATGTTTAAAGGTGTGATATCACTCGATCTAGGCGGCCAACTCACCTGTCCAAAACGTAAATTAGCTGCTTTTCGAAATGATCTCTCAATAGATCCATTGATTGATGCGATGTGTGGGAAGTGGCGCCGTCTTGTTGAAACCAAATGTCCCCGAGATTACGAGCTTCAATTTTAGGCATCAAATAGTCGGTTATGATGGCACGATAACGGTAGCCATTGACTGTTACCCACGACAGTCGGTTCTACGTACCGGATTGACCCGAAGCAGCAATTCTTCGGCCAAGGGCCGACACTGTGTGTGCCGCTACAACAACAACAACGTTCTAGACCGATGAAGTGGCAGACCTATGATTCCACCGGCCCACAAACCACACCAAACCGTTGTTTTTTCTGGATGAAATGGCAGCTCTTGCACTTTTTCTGGTTGCTCTTCGTCCCAAATGCGGCAATTTTGCTTGTTTACATACCCATTGAGCCAGAAATTTTGGCCGATTATGTTGACAATAAGTTGAACGAAGTGCACGAAACACAGTCCTCGCAGAACGTGAACTTTCGTAATAAAGTTGAACGATTTATTTATTTAAGTCTTTGGAGGTACAAATTCCTTACAGACTATTTCTTACATCTAAAAGTAAATTAAATCTAAGTTATTAATAAAATTACATAACGAATCAAACAAATCAATGTTCTGATTGGAGATACTATTGAACTCTTAAAGCGCCGCAAAGTTCTGGTAGGAAAACAAAAATCGACTAGTGCCAACAAACACAATGAATCTATCGAGCCCGAAACCAATTTATGAAGAAAAACTTGAGATGATAAGCGTTTTCAAATGAATTAACCTACAGTGGTGGCCAAAACATATGCAACTAAGATTGACTGACTTTAACAGGCTCTGTAAGTTGTCAAATTTGTACCACAAATAAGACAATGATATTTAAATTATTATTAATACGGCATTAAGATTTTAAATAATTATCAGAATGCACAGCTTTTGTTTACATTTCTTTGCTATCGGCATTTTTATCGATAAATATTAAAATCGGTATGGACAAAACATATGCAACTCAACAATTTTGTTTTAAATAACGGCATTTTTGCAATTTCTTTTTATCTGTTCTTCTTCAAATTAATAATTCGAAAGCCTGCGTAAAGAAATTTGTAGGAATATTCAGTATTATTTTGCTATTTTATTTCAATTAAAGCTAAAATAGAGTTCGTTTTCAAATGACACGCGATAAATTTGGATTTGAGCTCAGACAGCGAATTGTGACTGATTATTCTTCTGGAATATCACAGAAAGACATTGCCGAGAAATATAATGTTCATAAAAGTTCAATATGTCGCATTATTGCTAAGTTTAAAAAAACTTCACAAATTTCTGTTAAACACCGAGGTGGTCGACCGCGCAAGACAAGTGATCGGACGGACAATTTGATAATCAGACACGTGAAAAAAGACCCATTTATCTCTTCCTCCAAACTAACTGAAAAATTGCAAGTATCAGTTTCTGATCGAACAATTCGTAGATGTCTTTTACAGGCCTCTCAAAAAACCGCTCATATCACTCGTAATCAAAAAAAGCGTTTACAGTTTGCTAAAGACCATTTAAATTGGCCAGAAAGTAAATGGAGGTCTATCCTGTTTAGTGACGAATCAAAATTTAAAATAATTGGCAGCGATGGCATGTGTTATGTACGACGACCAGCTGGAAAACGGATCGAAGCACGTTACTGCAAAAAGACGGTCAAGCATGCAGGGGCAGTGTAATGGTGTGGGGCTGTTTTTCTGGTGCTTGTGTTGGTCCACTGCTTGTGTTGGTTACTGCAAAAAGACGGTCAAGCATGCAGGGGGCAGTGTAATGGTGTGGGGCTGTTTTTCTGGTGCTTGTGTTGGTCCACTGCATAAAATTGTTGGCATTATGGACAGATTTATGTATAAAGACATATTGGAAAGGGTAATGCTTCCATATGCAGAGTATGATATGCCGTTGCGGTGGGTCTTCCAGCAAGACAACGATCCCAAACACTCATCGACAGTGGTTAAATCGTGGTTTGCCGAAAATAGAGTTACGGTAATGGCAGGCCACCGCAATCTCCAGACTTAAATCCCATCGAGAACCTCTGGGAAATCGTAAACCAAAAAATTTATAGAGAAAATTGTACAAGTTCGACTATTTTGTTTCAACGACTGGAAGATGCGTGGAAATCAATCCCAACAAGCGTCATTGACAACCTAATAGCATCAATGCCTCGAAGATGTCAGGCTGTAATCAACAACAACGGATTTGCCACAAAATATTGAGTTCATTTGCATTGAACTGTGCTCGATTTTATTAGTTGCATATGTTTTGGCACTGAAAAATAAGAATGAATATGTATTTTTATGTTTTTTTCATACTTTACTTAAATATCTACGGAGTAGATCACTTTTTCTTAATTTTAAAGCAATAAAGTATAAAATTTCAAAATATAATTGGCTAATTTTAATTTCAGAAAATTTTTACGAAATATTTGGTAAAAGATGTATTTTGGTTGCATTTGTTTTGGCCACCACTGTACATTTGTCTACATATAAAGGCTGCGGTTGAGCAAAATTAGTTGAACGAAGAGCAAACAATATAAATATCTTTTGAATTTTTCAAGTCTACAAATGTAAATTGAATAAAAGGGATTCCAGATTAAGGACGCATATGTGACGCGCAAAATAGAAAGGGGCCTAAGGATTAAAAACAGTTTTGTTCAGGAGAGCCAAAGATTTAAATACGTGTATCTTTGGTGTACCATAACTTTCATAAAACGCGCATGTCTCCTGGAGGGAACACTTTTGGGGCAAGGGATCGGTCTCATTCGATGCTCAGATGTTGTCCACATCAAGAAAAAAAGTGAAAATTGATTTTATTTTACCCTTAGGTCCCTTTCTCTATGCGCTGTCACATATTCTACGTATAAACTACCTTTACTGTGTATGGGTCCACAAAATCTCTACAATTACTTTAAAAAAAAGCTAACAGTGAGTATGCTTTAGGTACAATAGAATTTCTGTGATTTACGAATGTAAACTTCGAATCAAATATTATCCCTAAATTAACAATTTCATCAGCATTAACTAGTTTATGATCATTAAGCATTTAGTCATATATAACCGGATTTCTGCATTTAAAATATAAAACCTTGAAACATTTCTTAACATTAATTTCCAGAAAATTCTCCGAACACCATTTAACAATACACAGTACCTCATTTTGCAAACGAAATACATCTGCTATGGATTGAATGCACAAAAACGATTTTAAATTATCGGCATAGAGCAAAATTCTTGAACACTTTATACAAGATGAAATATCATTAATAAAAAGAATAAAGAGCAAAGGGTCTAGAATACTTCCTTGAGGAACACCAGAAGAAGCAAAATAAGCGTACGAGTTCACGTACTCCACAGATACAAAACTGATTCTATTAGATAAATACGATATGTAGTTAGTTTGTAAACGTTGTTCAGGCGTAAGTCTTTCCATGATGAAATGCCAAACAATACTCACGCGTGATCTGTCAAAAAAGGCTATTGAAAAAAGTATCTCTACTTGGATCACCCTACATATCCCACCAAACAAAGAAATTCCAAAACACAAACTACTCGTATGATTATTACGGGTCAAAACTAAACAAATGTACATAATTTCCAAGTCATTAACATTGAGTTTTACGACAAACCATTAAAAATGACGGCCACCTTAGATTACATTAAGGCCAAATATGCGTTTATGCAAATTAAAATTCTAAATGTGAATTAAAAATTCGGCACATAATTAGAAGCGATTCAAGTAATTTAAACTTTATTCAGTCCACTGATGCACAACAACGGAGCATTGTTTTATTTAAATATGAAAACATTAATGTACGATGGCGGTTCGGAAACTTCTTAGCCTAGCACAAAAAGCGCGGTATAAACAGAAAAAAGTTAAGTGTTTTAGAAACTTCCATCTCTGCTATGAACATATGTTAAATTTTGTTTCGATCTGGCAACTCCTTCATATAGAAACTGGTGTTCACAGAAGACGCATCCGCGTTTTTTTTACAATGGAAAAATTAGAAATGCGTGGTGTCATTAAATATTTACATAAAAAAGGTTTATCGGGACAAGAAATTCATAATGATATGGTGAATGTGTTAGGTGAAAGTGCTCCTTCATATGCAACAGTAAAAAATTGGGTTGCTGAATTTAAACGTGGCCGTACAAGCATTGAAGATGAACCACGTAGTGGACGTCCAAAAACAACAACAACAACAGAAATTGTAGCCAAAGTGCATGATATGGCATTAAATGATCGACGAATAAAAGTGCGCGAAATAGCTAATATCATGGGCATCTCAAATGATCGATTCCATTTAATTTTGCATGAAGAACTACAGATGAAAAAGCTTTCTGCAAGATGGGTGCCGGACTTGTTAACAGTCGACCAAAAACGTATAAGAATGAACATTTCTCAAGCTTGTTTGGATCGTTTTCAGCGAAATAAAATGGATTTTAAGCGTCGTTTCATAACTGTTGATGAGACATGGATCCACCACTATAATCCAGAGACAAAAGAACAATCCAAACAATGGACTGAAGCTGGAGGAAGTGCCCCAAAGAAGGCAAAAACAATTCAATCGGCTGGTAAGGTTATGGCAACGGTTTTTTGGGACTTCAAAGGTATTTTATTGATTGACTATCTGCAAAAGGGTAAAACAATAAATTCAGAGTGCTATTGCAACCTTTTAGATCAATTAAATGTACAAATTCGAGAAAAACGTCCTGGCTTACAACACAAAAAAAAATAATTTTTCATCAAGACAACGCACAAGAGTGTTTTAACAATGGCTAATATCAACAATTTAAAGTACGAGTTGCTTGACCACCCACCTTATTCTCCTAATTTAGCTCCCAGTGACTTTTACCTGTTCCCAAATCTAAAAAAAATTCCTTGCTGGCGAGCGTTTTACCTCAAATGAAGATGCAATTACAGCTGTAAACCACTATTTTGAAGACCTTGAGGAAAACTATTTTAATCAAGGGATAGAATTGCTAGATAAGTGTTGGACTAAGTGTATTGAAGTTTCAGGAGATTATATTGAAAAATAAAAATATTTTTGAAAAACTAACTATTCTCTTTCATTGATAGGCTAAGAACTTTCCGAACCGCCCTCGTAGGATAAGCCCACTTTTATGATCATTGAAATAAGCCTAACTTACAGGAATATTTTACTTGAACAAAGGTTTTTTTTAATAGAAAAACTTTTCTTTTATGTAGAATTTCCTTTTTCTAATGGTACAACAACAGCAAAAAACATCAGATAATGGCAAAAACGAAACTTTTCCATTATGCCTTTAACATTTCCACCTTTTGGCGGGAAAATCAGGTGATTTTTATATATTCGCAATAAGGCGAAACAAAAAGAAAAATCTCAAATGCAGCCATTAAATTTTATGATGAAACAGTAATTTGTAACAACATTTTCAATTTGGAGCTACAGCGTCAGCCTGTCTGCGTTCCGCTCGCCCCTTGAGCACAGCTGGCGGAAATTAAAAAGTTTTCTATTTCGCCCCACTTACATTTCGTTGCATTACTTAAGCAACATTTAAATCGTTGTCATTGCTGTAGTGTCCGTGTGTACGAAGAGTGTGTGTGTGCATAGTTTGCACCTAGGTCCTCGTCCTATATCGCAAAAGGAAACGGAAATCATTAAGGACACACTGATACTTCGGCATCAATTAGTGTTGGAAACCCTCTCAATGCCATCAGCTTGAACGTTTCGACATTTCAGCACTTGTCTCTGTTGCAAAAATCGGCATAAGAGCGGCCCAGAAACCGACAGCAACCACTTTCTGTTTGTTCTTTTCACAGTTGGTTTAACACGAAACTTTAAAGGGGAGACCGACTGGCCGACAGTCAGTCGGAACGACCAACCGACAATCATTGGCGCAAATTCATTTTAATTTGCTGCTGGTCGAGAGTTTTGCATGCAAAATAAATACGAACCAAAAAAGTGAATAAATTTCCAGTGGTGGTGTGGTCGTTGGTCCAAGAGAAGATTATGATTTACAAGACGCTGCTGTTGTCGCCCTTTGAAAGCTGTGAATTAATAAATCACAAAAGGAACAAAAAGATAAAAGCAAAATCTGTAAAATAAACAAGACAAGTTTTGTGACTTGCAAATAATTTATGGCCCTCTTCAGAAGAGTGTGGCAATGATATTTTTTGTTTAATGAAGACATTCGAAAAAGCTGCAAGGTTATATGAAACAAGCTGCCGAGAACTGTCACTTCAAAATAAAATATCGAAGCAATATCGTAAGTTTGGTATTCACATACAGTCTCGGAGACAAAAGAAGGATCAATGGAATGCGTGTGGCCCTATGTTCCTTATGGTTATTTAAAAGGACTTAATATACAGGGTGGAGAGCGGTAATTTGCTTATTTGGGAATGAAATAAACAAATTATGAACCTTAGAAAAATTTATTTTATATTTTAATTATATCGAACAGTAAGGGAATTTTTAAATTAAATGGTTTTAAATAGTGTACTCGTATCTGGCAAATGTCGAACTTCGCTGTTGATTCTGAGATTATGGACCACTTTGCCGTCCTTGGTTGTTTCAAGCGGGAAAAATAAAATATATTGTACTTTATTATTTACTATACAATAAATGTTTATGGGACCTTTAAAGTCTTTAAAATTGTTTTTTAAAAAATTTATTTGTTCATCAAAAAATTTCCTACCAAAGTGTTCAAATATCATTACCCTGGTTGTCCCTAACACTACTTTCAATTGAAATTTTCTCAATTTTTTACAAAAATATTAATTATTTATTTAATAAAACCTGTCCATAGTAAAAAATAATATTCAATTAATTTTGTTGTTCAATTTATATTTTTATGGCTGTTTATTTTCTGTCCCTGAAAATACACATGATTCCCCTGTAAAATCTAACATTCGATAAAATTCAAATTTCCAAACCAATCTTGATTTTAAATATGAACTCAAATAGCATTGAATATTCACCCTTATTCTGATTGTCGTCGTCAAGACAAAACAACGACATCTTGCGACGACTGTTGATACTTGGTATTCGCGTAGTCGTTTTTCGATAACTATTGACACAACTCGGTATTCTCTAAATGATATTGACGTTGTTATTGAATTGATACGACTCTGTTTTTGTCGTCGCAGTTTTTGGTAACGACTAAGAAGTTTGCTGTTAAAATAAAAAAAAAAACAAAAGTAAAAGTGCAAATATGAAAATTATAAATAATGAACAGTTCCAAAAACTTGTTGAAGAGTTGGAGAAAAATCCATCCTTAGCAAAAGGTTTCAAAAGAGGAACAGTGCCAACAAATTTTAACCAGCAATGGGAGAACATTGCAAGTGTTTTGAATGCTTCCGGACCACCGAGTAGAGATAGTGATGGCTGGCAGAAGGTTACTAACTTATATCCCTGGGTTTTTGTAGATTAATAAAATTAAATATTTTCGTTAAGGTTTGGAGAGACTTAAAGTTCAAAGTCAAAAGGAAAATGGTTGAAAACAAATCGGAGATGAGAGCAACAGGTGGCGGTGTAAATAAATATATTACACTGAGCCCGTTAGAAGAAGCTTTTGCAAACCTGCTGCAGTTTCAAAAACAGATAAATCCTGAAGGATCAGCTTATGGTGTTGCAGCAAGTTATGAGGAACTTGTCACTGAAGTGCTCGGTGTTGACCCAGTTATAGAGATGGAAACAATTGTTCACTCTGAAGAAATTTTACTGGAACAGGAGGAGCCTTCAACATCAAGGAACGGGAGCAGTTCAAGAGCCACTCCATCCGCTTCAAAGTCCACACATATACTACCCTTAAGAGCTGCAACTCCAGTCAATCGAAAAAAACCAACTGACCGTCAAAACCTTTTAGAAAACCATAGCAACATGCAAGAAAAGGTGCTGACAGAGATATCAAAAACTTTGGTTTCTATTAAGCGCACTATAAAGGACACCTGCAGTTACCAAAAGAAACTATTTGAGGTGGAACAAAAAAAACTAAAGCTTATGGAAAACAAAGAACAAAGAAAAAATGAGGAGCACGAAGCGGAAATGAGTTTCCGACAGTATTCTGCAAACAACCGGCTGCGATAGTCCGAGGTTAAAATCGTTACCAACACTTAGCTGATAGGATCCTTGTCCCAAAAATAATAAGGTGGCAGCTAACTTTATTCTGTTGGATACACAATTTGACCTGGCTCCAATTTCCATCTCAGGAGCAATTTCCTCCAACACATAATTAAACGCATTTTTGTTTAAACGAAAGTATTTCTGAAATCTTGAATGAAAGAAAACTTTGTAATTGCCAATGGAAATTAATTAAACCTTAAACTTACTTGTTGTCTGGTAGTTTCATGACATCAGGCCTATTTCGCAGTGTCTTTCTCTGTAAAATGAGTTTATTTTTATTTTCTTCATCACTTGAATCAGAGTTTGAATCAGAAACAAAAAACATTTTTCAACAATTGGATGAAAAGATACAAAATCTGATGCAAAAATGTTAGGTATGTGATTTTTTTTTATTGAAGTTATCGATAAATAGTCAACGTCAAGACAATAATGATACGGAATACCAAAAATGCCTTGATGTGATATTATATTGAAACGAAGTGATATTGATATTAAATTGACGACGACGTTGACGACGACAATCAGAATAAGGGTGATTATAGGCTGTTTCCACTACGGTCGCGTCCACGTCCGCGTCCACGATTTATCAAAAAAATTTAATTGTGTTTCCATTGTGTTTTGCGTCCATGTTTGCGTTCAAACAGCTGTTTGTGTTTATTTGTTTTTTTTTTGCGGTGCGAAAATTTTAATATTTTTGTGTTGTGACATTATCATGGAGTTAAATGATATTATTTTGCTAACCGCAGTGGAAAATAAGGATCAAATTGCTTTATGTTTATGCTAATAAACAGCTGTTTTAATAGGGATGTGCAATTTGCAGTGTTGCCATTAATAGCTATGGGTGGGTTGCGATTGCAAAAATAATCGAATTTATAGTAAACGCCTCCAATATGAACGCAACTTTTTCCCATACCTAAATGCCTATGTTTTTTGTATAGGCTTTAACGCACGTTGATTGATTTTTGGACGCGGCCGTGGACGCGACCGAAGTGGAAACAGCCTATTACACGAAGTGGGTGCACATCTAATAGTTTTTTCTTCAATAGTCTTATTAAAATTAAGTAAATCGGGTTTTGTCACTCCTTACGAACGTTCACACTTAAGTTGATCATTTCCCGGGGTTGTTTTTTAAAAGGATAATTAATACTATTTATAATTTTGCAAGTGTTTTTTTGTGTTAATTGCAAATATAAACTTCCAGCTCAAGTCAATTTTGTAAGAGTAAGTACTTAAATAAACATATCAGGGGGTTTTGTAGAAATTTATCATTTCCCTGACATCATTCCCCTGCCAAAATTTTTAACAGGGAATGACTCCCTAACTGGGGAATGATAATTAAACTTTAGTTAATGACGTGTAATATTTTTTAGGATTTAATAATGGCTAAAAATAAATTTAAAACAAGGGAGGAAGTGTTGGCAAAAAAGCGAGATGAAGAAAAAAGCGATATCAGAAAATAAAGACTATCAGAATAAGATCCAGTTAAATATGAAGAACAAAAAAGAAATTAAAATTTTGTTGTGTACCTTTTAAAAATGACTAGTCATTCTTAAAACTAAGACATCTACCTGAATTAAATACTAAATTCTGCAATAAAAAATCGAATGCCAAAAATGATGTCAAAATTGGCCCATGAATTTTTCATGAACTCTAACAAGCATGTCGACTGGTATTCTGCCAACTTCAGCCTCAATATAGTTAATAAGGTCTTCCAAGTTGTTAGGACGGTTGATATACAACTACGACTTCAGGTAACCCCAAAGGAAAAAATCGCATGGCGCTAAGTCTGGTGAGCGTGCCTGCCAGTTCACATCACCCCTCAAAGAGATAAGCCGTCCAGGAAACATTTGCCTCAACAATTCATGGTAACCCTAACCGTATGTGCAGTGGCACCGTTCTGTTGGAACCATGTATCCTCTAATGACATTGCCTTTAGAGCTAGCTGAAAAAAATCCAAGAGCAAGTGATTGCTTCCGAGCAGTTCGTTTCGGAGATTGCAGTACTGCTGCTCTAACTCTCTCGATGTTTTGTGGTGTTGTAATCCTTCTCTCAAGTCCCCTTCGTACACATGAAACATTCCCTGCTGTTCTCAATGAAGTTACACAATTTACAATTGATTGCCGTCCAGGAACACGTCCGCGTGGGAAAACAGCGAATCGTAAACGAAAAGCACGCTGCACTGCAATGATCGAGTACGCATTTGAAAAATACGCTTCAACACAAAATGTCCTCTCCTCACGTCTCCAATGCATGATGGCATCTGAAATGCAGACGACTACAAATCTCCCGTCAGCCACTATAAGCCGCCCACACTCTCCACTCTCTTCGACCAACAGTGCCGCCACAGCCCGCAGTGCAAAAAAGCAAATTTCCGCGCCCAACCCTGTATATGTGACAGCGCATAGAGAAAGGGACCTAAGGGTAAAAAAAATCAATTTTCATTTTTCCTTTTTTTGATGTGGTCAACATCTGAGCATCGAATGAGACCGATCCCATGCCCCAAAAGTGTTCCCTCCCAGAGATATGCGCGTTTTATGAAAGTGAAGTCGACGATTCTAAGCGCAAATAGAAAGGGGCCTAATCTTTAAAATGGCTCTCCTGCACAAAACTGGTTTTTAACCTTAGGTCTCTTTCTATTTTGCGCGTCACATATTGTTAAATACCCTAACTAATTCTATTCAAATTGGGGCATCATTGCAATGTTGATCAAAACAACTATTCAAAGACGCATTTATTTTACTGATCTTTTGACCCATTGCAAGGTAAAGGATTACTGGACCCATTCGGTAAAATTATACGATTTTTCAAAAAGTACTTACTATAACTAACAATCTAAACAACAACCAATACATGTACAAATTCAGTTCCAATAATCATCTTAATCTGTTAGAATTACCGAACTTGTTTTCTTCAACCGAAAGCGTGTCGGTTCCCTCTACTGAAAATTGCTGTGCGCCCAATCAGCTTTCGGTTGCAACGATGGAATACATGGATAGTACGTGCAACCACCAACATTCGGTTGGCAAAAAATTTGGTTGTGGCTTCGCTTTGGATATGATGCAAGTTTAGATATCATCACCAATTTTCGTTTACAACAAGAAAATGTTGGCAAAACTATTGGTTGGTCTACTGGAAATTGCTGTGTGCCCAATCAACACTCGGTTGCAACGATGGAATACATGGAAAGTACGTGCATCCACCAACATTCGGTTGTGGCAGCAATTTTGTCTCTATGTTTAGTAATTGCTGGCCTTTACGCATACACGTCTGCTATACAATGACTGCTATGGGAGTTGCAACATGGAAGAGGAGGTGGTAATATCAAAGCATTTTCCCCAGACACTGTCACGGTTTTTGTAGACTTAAGCCGAAAACTTTTGTTCTACAAATCCTAACTGAGCAAAACCTGCTTCTAAGATTCTGATTTGGACATGATTTGACAACGAAATACTGAAGAATAGAAAATGCCGTGGACAGTAGAGCGCTTATGAAATACATAGAAAAATGGAAAAGTGTAATTCTTTCCGCTCCACGCTTATTTTCTAGTATATCGGTGATTAAAAATAATACCCGGTCAAAAATGTCTTTAATCAGATGGAAACCGGCCAGTCCGTCACGAATTTTAGCCCTTAAAATGGAGTAAAACAAGTTAGAAGCTTTGATAAGCTATAACTCGTAAGCCAGACTACTTTCGGAAAATACACCTTAAGTACTTGTGTTGCAAATATACAGGCAAACATTATTCTCTAATATAATTTTTGACCTAGCTATGACCCTTCGTGGTGTTTTCAGAGGTCAAACTTCAAGTTTGAGTCAAAATTTTTTTTAAACGTTTATAACTAAAATTACTAATTTACGTTTGAAAAAAATGTTGACTCAAATTTGAAGTTTGACCTCTGAAAACACCATGAAGGGTCATAGCTAGGTCAAAAATTGTGTAGAGAAAAATGTTTGCCTGTATATTTGCAACACAAATGCTTAAGGTGTATTTTCCGGAGTGACCGGTTTCCATACGATTGAAAAAATGTTTGCACAGATATTATTTTTGATGCCCAATATGCTAGAACACCAACACGCAGAAAAAAAGTATGGTTGTGGTGACAATACTCGAAGAGGATAATACTATTGTTGGGTATATGGTTGTGGTACAACAATATTATGATCCTTACAACAATAGTATGATTCAAATGCAACCATATTATGATCCTCACAACAATAGTATTATTTAAACATAACCATACTATGATCCCCACAACCATAGTTTGAATCACACTCAACCATACAATGAATTCCAAAACCATAGTATGATCCTAACAACCATAGTATGTTTCACATACAACCATAGTATGATCCTCGCAACCATAGTATGATTCATACGCAACCATGTTATGATCCTTACAACCATAGTATGGTCACACACATTATAAGATGATCCCCAATATAATTTATTAGAATTTGTTTAAGTTGTCGACAATTGATTTGAATTATGAAAATTATTCAAAAATAAAAATTAAATTCAAAATAATAGGAGTGATTTTTTTCACAGTAGACAAAATAAGTTTAAATAAACGTAAGCGTTTTGATAAAAAAATATTTCAGTTAAACAAAACCAAAGCAGCTCGATTAAAAAATTTTATTATCGATAAAAAAGCACTATTATAGCATTAGATCTGTACCAATAACATTTGTTCTTAAAAGCATATTTAAATGAAGAAAAATTACAATCACACATTATGATTGTCCTAATCATACTACTGTTAACATAAAACGCAAAACACAATAATTTTGTCGCACCAACCATATTTATATTGTTGCTAACCATATTTTTATTTCTAAATTTGGCAATAATACTATTGTTTCATTTCAACAATATTGCAGCAATTATACTATTGTCAAAACTAAATTCAGTTAACAATGCTATGGTTGCGACGAACATACTTTTATTGCGGATAACATATTAGTATTGCCGTGACTATGTTGTAACCATGTTTTTTCTCTGCGTGTAGTGGACAGGTAGCATAGTTAGTCGCGAAGAGTAAACGGTTTCACAACCGGAGGTTCTTATGAAACCAAGTGAGCTATGCATCGAGCGGCTAAACAAAGGCTTTCCATGATAAACATGCATATGTAACCATTGTTCTGTGCTATGCTGCAAGTTGCATGGTAATTTTTAATAACCCGCAACTGTCAGTTGCCATTTTGGTTTATTTCAAACATTAGCTTGGCACTATGAACAAATAGCGAGCTATACAAATGATTTGAATTTGTACATGCCGACACCATATGTTCAGCTCATCTGGCTAATGATTCTTTAAATTAAGCTCCCAAAAATGTATGACGTGCCCCACACTGTGCCCCTTGAACATTACAACATTATTTAAACAGCAACTCTCATTTGGCTACCCCGTTTGGTTTTTCCCCCAAACCCTCTCTCCGCTATTCATGTGAAAGAAAAGTGTTTTATTGTGAACAAATTCCACCCTTTTTGTGTTGCAGCTCTGGTGCACATTAAACAAAATAAAATGTATCTCTGCCATTTTTTTAAAAATGTTCAGCTTCAGTTCGACATCACATTGCATCAGCTTGTATACATCCATCAGTGTCAGCGGTGGAATGGGACAAAGACAAGATGCCTGTAGTTACAGAGACAGTGTTATTTTGTAGGTCGCTTTTCTTGTTGGCCACTGGCTTTAGATTTTCTTCTACTATCTACGACTGCATGTGACTTAAAAAGATAGGACAGAAATGTTTTGAGTATGGACAACCAGCGAGTGCCCCTAAGTGATATTAACTTTCTCTGACACACTGCCAATAAACATTATTAACACAACACACAGTGGTATGAACTCGATTTTTATTCGAAATAGTATTGAGCAGAAAGGGACGTCTAGCATTCTTTGTTATTATTCCCGTTTTGAAAAGTGTAGAACTCGAGCTTTAATAAAAATCTATAAATCCTATAATGAGCAGGTTTATTTTACCCCGAATGTTATATTGCTTATGACTGCATTTCAAGCTTAACACGAAAAATGCCTCTTTGTTAAGCCTGGTACTAAGTTTGTTTATGTGGAAAACGTTAACACATTCGGCTTTAATTTAATTAAACTGGTGCCCGCTAGAGTATCAATTAATGTGTTCATATAAAAATGAAGTGCTGGAATTCCCCCTTTTTTTATTCATTGCACAATTTTTTAAGTTGTGTCCAACAAAATGTCAGTTTTGACGTTTGAAAATTAGCGTTAATTTCGGTCATTAGTTTATTTAATTAGTTCGGCTGTTGTTCAGCCGAATGTGCTAATCTCCTTCAGACTAACTCTTCAATGCAGTTTAAATACATTTTTTTTTGTGAAATTAAAGACGTTTACTCAATTTCGCGGGAAAGTAAAAAACATTTTTAAAATTTAATGCTGTATGTCAGTAATTGCTTAAGTGAGTCATTTATTGGTCAAAACCAATTGCACTCCAATTTCATAGAATTTTTAATAATGAATTTGATATACTATTATTAGATTTTCCTCCAAACCAATGCAAGCGAATAAATCGAAGAATATGTAAAAAATTGTCTACGGAAATTTCCATTTTTTTGACAATACGAGAGGGTAATTAAATTTTAAAGCGCCGATGATGTTTATTTTAAATAAAACACACATTTTTTAGGAAATTATTGTCATTTCTTTTTATTATGATAATATTGGTATGGTTCAATTATGTATGGAACAAAATATCGGCCAAATGGGCGCCGCGACCTCGGCGGCACACCTCCACCCGATGGTCCAAATGTTCGATGGCGCTCAGGCGTAATTGAGGTTCTATAACGTAAATGTGCCGAATTATCTCATCGTTTAGCTCTTGAATTGTTGATGGCTTATCGACGTACACCTTTTCTTTCAAATAACCCCAAAAAAAAGAAGTCCAATGGTGTCGAATCACATGATATTGGCGGCCAATTAACATCGCCACGACGTCAGATAACACTGCGCAAATTTTTCGCGAATTTGCCGCCCCAAGAGCCATTGTTTCATTAGCTGTGTGACAAGTGGCACCGCCCTGATAAAACCACATATCGTCCACATCGATATCTTGCATTAAAAGTTCGTTTTCATCTCACGTTAGCGAACACCATTCTCAGTAACTGCCTGACCGTCCTCATTTTAGAAATAATACGGCACGATGATGCCGCCAGCCCATAAACCGCACCAAACAATCACTCTTTGTGGGCGCATTGTTTTTTCGACAATCACTTTTGGATGCGGCAATTGACGAATCCACTGAGGTGAAAATGTGCCTCATCACTGAAGATGATTTTTTTCGAAAATTTATTTTCATTTTCATAATAAGCCTGAATAACTTTAACGCGGCAATCCTGCTTATTGACGAATCCACTGAGGTGAAAATGTGCCTCATCACTGAAGATGATTTTCTTCGAAAATTAATTTTCATTTTCATAATAAGCCTGAATAACTTTAACGCGTTGCTCGCTTGTGTATCTTTCCATGGTTCAAATTGAGTTAGTCTGAAATTGAGAAATATCAGATGAAAAAAACATGACGTTTAGGTGTGGTTCACATTCAACATCGGCCCTTGAAATTTAACCACCCTTTTTATAAAAATAGTGTAAAAAAATGTATAGTAATTCATCAATTAAAAACGTCTGGGCCGATTTGGCTCAAATTTATGTGCAGGTATTGGTTATTACCAGGAGAAGGTTTTTAGGTAAACCCTCCGGAAAAATCGGGAAATTAAAAAAAAAATCTAAAATAAATTTTTAGTTCAAAATGTGTGTGCTATTGTTCCGGAATGGCTTTTCGAATGGCAAAATAGAAAACTGTTAGTGAAAAGCTCGGAAAACCTGAACATTTTTATTTTTAATGATATTGGGCAATAAGAAGCTGGAAAATTCGTTGTGAAGTTTGCAAAATTTTGGATAATTGTCAAATTCATTGTGATAAAATAGGTTTTGCGTAAATTTTGGGTGGAGAAGTTAACGAGATAAATATCAGATGGCGCTGTGTTGCGATCAATGCCACAACCCCGTAGATGGCGTTATACGTTGACTTAGATTTGCTTTCTCAATGCTCCCGGTGGGACAGGCAAGACATTCGTTGATTCTGGCAACAATTCGGTCAAGATCTCAAATTGCGTTGGCTGACGTATCCTCTGGCATTGCTGCCACATTGTTGAAATTCGTTCAAACTGCGCACCAACGTGCACAATGAAAAGGATTCGGCGACAGCGCCATTGATGCGAGAATGCAAAACCATAATTTGGGATAAATGCACGATGACGCATAAACGAGCTTTGGAGGCAATTGACCGAACAATGAAGGATTTACGAGGTAATTCGAGACAATTTGGTGTGGCTGTGAGTTGTGCTCGCCGGAGATTTTATTTACCGTCATGCCGAAATCTATTGCTGCCGATAAACTTTATGCATGCCTGATTCATCGTCTTTGTTACGACATGTCAAGAAATTAAAATTAACCACGAACATGAAAGTCGCAATGCAGAACGACTTATCGGTTCTTGAATTCTCGAGGCAACTGCTAGCGCTTGGCGATAGCCAAATTCCTGTTGATGTTTCCACTGGATTGATATCGTTTCCGGCAAATTTTTGCAAATCTTTTTCTTTTCCAAAATGCCGATTTTCTGACCACGGGTTTTTGAACACTCTAGTTCGGTTTAATTGCTTAAAAAGTCATAGGACAAAATACATGTTTTGATACAATTTATTTTTATTAAAAACAAACACTTTTATTAAAACTTAGGTACATAAAACCTTAAAGAAGTTAGGTACATATATAAACAAATACTATCATGCATATACTTATAGATGCGAATTTAATGTTGAAAAAAATGTTTTCAAAGTTTTACCTTTTTTGTTGAAACCAAAACAAGGAACCGAGGAACCGAATTTTATGCGGTTTTTGGTTCGGTTCTAAAATAGTTTTCTTACAGCGGTTGGGTTTGCGCTTCGGTTCATAGACAAAAACAAAAGTGATATGATTCGGTTCGAAGCCGGCTCAGGTCGTTTAATAAATTTTTTGACAAAACCCATATTCGCAACTTAAAAAAATTGTTCATGCTTATTTTTTCTATTAAAAAGTTCCAAATTTTGTCCAAAAAAAAAATTCTATCTGAAACCACTGTGCAGCTGTTTAAAAGGCTACTTAAGTAGTTTTGAGCATTTTTTTATAAGCCCAAAAAACAACATAGAAAACAAAAGACATAAATTCAAAAGGAAAGTTAAAATTTGTTCTCTAATCCTTTTCAATTTTTGGGTAATCAAATAATGGCTGGCACTTTTTTGCTGTTGCTTTTGGCACAACAACGACCCTTTTATTGCCTTTGGCTTGAATCCTCCTTGGAAAAGACCCTAAAGTGTTTAATAATAAATGTTCTCGGTAGGAATGCCATATTATCCTAGTTTCTTATGCTGGCGGCTAGGCTAGCTGTTTGCTCTCCCCTGAGCTTAGGCTGGCCACAAGCATAGTTAAGCCGCATACGAGAGAGTGGGTAGAGCACAAACCAGCTGAAGTCATTTTGCTTTTGGGGTCAGATTAAATCGTGTGTCAGACAAACAGAGAATGATATATTAGAAAACCGCTATAATGTTAATAAGGATGTTGAAGAGAAGGCCGCGGGGGATATAAAGATACACAAGTATGAATAGAGAAATATCGAGGAGAGAGGGTAGGATAAGAAATGTTTTATTTTGCATTAGGGTCTAAACACACACCAGAGGAAACAACGGCGACGTCTTTCTTTTATGTGGAAGCTTTACAAACACTTAGGGATGTCATATGTCATAATCTGAACACAGCAGTCGCGGTTGCCGGCCTTAGTAATAGTGTTTAATGTACGTGAAACGTTTAATAAGAACCTTCCTTCAAATGTTGGCCGCAACTACGCATCAGGGTTTCCATTCTGAGGGTCCAACTTTGGATGACTCGTTCGAGCATTTCGACCGGTTTGGCTTTAATGACACGCGTTATGTTGGCTTCCAAAACCTGAATCAAAGCTGGTTTGTCAGCATAGACTTTGGACTTTACGTAACCCCAATGAAAAATGTCTAAAGGTGTGATATCACTCGATCCAGGCAGCCAACTCAACTGTCCATAACTTGAAATTAGCTGATTTTCGAAATGACCACTCAATAGATCCATTGTTTAAGCAGCTGTATGGCAAGTGGCACCGTCCTATTGAAACCAAGT
Source organism: Hydrotaea diabolus (assembly GCA_963513945.1). Classification (NCBI taxonomy): domain Eukaryota; kingdom Metazoa; phylum Arthropoda; class Insecta; order Diptera; family Muscidae; genus Hydrotaea; species Hydrotaea diabolus. The sequence goes on from OY740717.1 coordinate 20,030,940, forward strand.
GTTTTCAAGATTACGGGCTTCAATTTCAGGTAGCATTAATATCGATATCATGGCGCGATAGCGAGCACCATTCACGGTTACGTTCCGGCCATCATCAGTTTTGAAAAAATATGCACCGATGATTCCACCAGCTTATATACCGCGGTTTTCTCTGGGTATAATGGCACCTGTTGAACCTCTTCTAGTTGCTCTTCAGCCCAAATATGGCAATTTTTTTATTGACTGTGCCGTTCAGCCAGAAATGGGCCTCATAACTGAATAAAATTTTGGTCGAAAACAGCGGATCTTTCCGTTTCTCACCGAACGCTCATTTCCATAATACAGTTGCCAACATTTGAAGGAAATTATTTTCAAAAAATAAATGCCATAAAATGTACTTTTAAATTACCAATAAAGATTCCAAACTTGATTTGATTTTTTATATATTTTTTTGTTCTGAAAAAATACTTCTAGATGGAATATTTTCATTTGAATAAAAATGCTTGAATTATTTAAAAAAACAAAATTTTGATTTGTCTGAATTGACGATGCTTTAGCTGCGATGGTGTCTTGAACCCGAACATAGGGATCTCGAAGGTACGGTATTCTTGCGATTCTTTCAGACTCGGCAAACATGTTTACCAGCCTCATAATGGTCCATCTTCTTGGGGGAGTTTCGCCAAACTCCAGCATACGTTCTCATTGTACGGGAATGCATGACTGCAAAGCTTGGTAACGATGCATTGTCCTACTCCTTTTTTCGGTACTCCAAGCAATCATTTCAATAAATCTAAATGCTAACCTTCCAAATAAAATGAAGAATAAAACGACTGCTCACACAGTGAAAAAGTTATGACGATTTGTTTTTGTAGCACAATTCGTGAGCCACCCTGTATTTAGATTTTTTTTGTGCCAATTTTTTTATTGCATATTTTTAATTTTTTTTTATGAATATGTGACAGCGCATGGAGAAAGGGACCTAAGGGTAAAAAATCACTTTTCATTTTTTTTTCGTTTTTTGATGTGGACAACATCTGAGCACCGAATGAGATCCCATGCCCCAAAAGTGTTCCCTCCCAGAGATATGCGCGTTTTAGGAAAGTAAAGTCGACGATTCTAAGCGCAAATAGGGACCTAATCTTTAAAATGACTCTCCTGAACAAAACTGGTTTTTAACCTTAGGTCCCTTTCTATTTTGCGCGTCATATATATTCTCATTTTATGGGCATATTTTTCGATGTTATAGTGCATATAAACGCTTAAAACGCGATTTTTTAGTGCATAGAACTCCGATCCCTACTTATAAGTGTGCAAAGGTACGCAAACCCGACTTTTTACACCGGTTTTTACGGTTTTGTAGGTGTTTAGTATGATTCACAAAACCCATTTTTATTGTACTCGACTAGACTAAGAAGAAAAATAATTTACTTCTTTGACACGTATTGCTTGTCACACAGTGTAATGAAACAACATTTCCTCACAATGACTTACGGAAAAAACTAGTCAAATCTCCTAAGCAAATGGTCCGCTTTCGTCCGTGAGCATTAGACGTCTCAACCGACTGAAACCAATTCTCTTGTTATTATCTGACATTGCTTTATCTAAAAAGTGGCACTGTGCTGTACGATTAGTTTTGTATCTGTCGCCAAAACAGTGCCGAAGAATTAGTCAAAAATAATCATCACAAGACCCAATTGCACCTACGCCCACGCTGGTTTGACAATGTCTGTGTTTATCAGTTGCAGTTTAACATGCGAGTTTTCATGGAGAAAACTCGCCACCACGTGCGAGAAATCACCACAATTGGCCAGAAATCACCCTCTGAGAACCCTAAAGCGTCATTGTATTCGTGTTAATCATACGCACCGTTGAACAGTTGAATGCCACAAAGCCAATAATAATTTCAAATGCATGAAATACATCAACTTTTGTTTGTTTTCGTCTCTCTCGCTCTCTCTCTCTCTCTCTCTCTCTCCTGCAGCAAAAGAAGTAGTAACTTTATAAATGAAAACTTGTACCTCTCTGTGGAATTTTTATAGTTTTGCTTCACCGCCCAACACCAGCCATCAAAATTTGCTGCATAAATGTTTAAGTTTCCATATAAATATTTTACTTTCTTGTCATTTTAACACAATTATATAAATGCACTGTTTTTAAAATGTTTAACTGAGTGCGGTTACGCATACAAAAAAGAGAGGAACAGAGAAAAAAGAGGGTATTAGTTAAACAGAACAAAGAAAAAAGATTGTGACAAGTCAGGGCTGAAAAAACATGACCGCAAAAACAGAGGCAACACATCTTCTCGACATTTCGTAGTAGCTTGAATGTTGAGAAAGTGGGTTAATTTAAGAATTGCCACTCACAAAAAAGAGGCCAACATACCCAGCTAAGCTTCTGCAAATCTAGAAGCACAAAGTAGTAGCTTGAATGCTGAAAAAGTGGGGTAATGCAAAAGTTGGCACACACACAAAAAAGCGCCAGCATACCCAGTTAAGTTCCTGCAACTCTAGAAGTCACTATTTTATTCCGATTGCTCTTAAATTTCGCATTGTACGTTACATGCGATAAGTTGCTGACAACGAAGAAATTAAACCATAAAATTGGTTCATGTATTATTACAATTCCTACACTTTTGAGATCCTGCCACTACTCAAGTCATATTTTACATCCGATCTTGCACACATTTGGTATAGAGTCAGAATACATAGACGAGGGTTGCTATTTATATTTCGGGTCCTGGCAATACTAGTGTTCCGGGATGAAAACTCGAACTTACATTTGAAGCGTTGACATTTTATAGCATAATTTTACTCAGAGCTTTTTGTCATTTGAAGGTGTATTATTTTGTTTACAGTGTGTTGAAAAGTGCATCTCAGTCATAAAATGGAATTATCCCGTGAACATTTTCGTGTGATGATTTTTTACGATTTTCGGCGTGGGTTACCGAGACAAGAGTGTTTAAATCAACTTGTTTTGACTTTTGGCGATGAAGCACCATCAAAAACCACCGTAAATCGCTGGTACCAAGAGTTCAGTCTAGGACGCCGTTCGCTCCAGGATGAATTTCGTGAAGGACGTCCAACTTCGGTCACGGTAGAAACCATCGATGCTGTGCATGAACTGATAAAGCAAGATCGACATGTGGCAAACCGCGAGATTGAGGCATCCTTTGTCATTAGTATGACAAGCGTCAATAACATATTGCATGCTAATTTTGCCGTGAAATTTGTTCTCGTTGGTTGACGAATGCTCACAAAAGGCTTGGTATGGATTGGTGCAAAGTGATGTTGAATGAGTATAACTGCGGTAGCACAAAGGCAGTGTATAACATTGTCACAGGTGACGAATCATGGATCTATGCATATGAACCCAAAACAAAACAGCAATCGATCGTATGGTCGAGCCAAATCCAACAAAAGTTGTTTGTGGAAGAAGGACATCGAGCAAATGATTGTTCAAGAAGCCACATTTTTTTTTCAATTGTCCTTATATGCGATCTGTCTTTTAACAATAAGCAAAATAGCTAAAACATATATTAGTACATAACAGGAATTTTGCATTCCCCATTGGGATGCGTAAATATATACAAAAGGAAAATCTTTTTCTAATGTAACTTAAGTCAAAACTTGTTTAAATACGTACATATAATACATAGCTATTTTCTGAATGGTAAATCTAGTACATGAATACGTTGTAGTCTTCTTATTTCATTGCTGTCGTCAAGTAGAGAGATAGCTAAGGGATTAACGTGGTCACTTAGTCTTTGTAGATAGGTCTCACTAAATCTGCAGATCTCTTCGCTGACGGACGGTATATTCAGGTCTCTCCTAATTGTTTGGTTTTTGACAAACCATGGGGCATTTGTAATTTTTCAACTTTTACTTTAACATAAAAGCATCTATCCGTATGGGTCTTTCAGGACGAGCCAAATCCAACAAAAGTTGTTCGTGGAAGAAGGACATCGAGCAAATGATTCTTCAAGAAGTCACATTTTAAATGGGATATCTATTAAATTTTGTACAGAGGCGACGAATCATGTGAGTACCAATGTGGTGTAGGGTATCGTAGAGTCAGCCCTGTCCAACTTCAGACTTTTGAACTCGTTTTTAATTAAATTATATTATACTGCTTCGGATTCGAAGTTACGAATATTTATTTTAAAAGCGAAACGTTAGTAAATGTTCTCCTAGTGGAAAACTCATAACGGACTTGTGTCCTCACTCTCCAACTTAATACTTCGCATATGCAAATTGTAGCAAAGTTTCGTATATTTAGATCGTTAAATGAGTAGGGACCTTGTCGGCAGCACACATACCGATGAGCCGTTCCACCCCATGGCGAAACGTGCGTCTACCAGAGGTGATGTGTTTGCTTCAACTTCACTGACTTACTTTTCCTTTCCCAAAACTTCTATTCCTCATGCCAAGAGCAGTCGAAAAATCGATGGCACAATATCGATTGCTAAATCGACCCACCCTACTGTATTAGTTCATGTACACTTTTGTATCCCTGTCCATATGTGCGGATATATCAGCATCTACATCCAGGTTGTTATATCCGCTACTGCCCGTTTATAGCTTTATGCTGTAGATTTCTTTTTTAATGGGTAAATGATGCTTACTCACTAGTGCAGCGGAAGAAGAAAAATTATAGAGATGTACATACTAGAATTTCTTTTTATGCACAGCGGGATGGCTGGGAATTTCATATTTATTTGTGGGTAAACGTTGGAGCGATAATATTTGAAGTGGGGATTGCCAGTTCGTCATAGCTAGATTAACGCCAGAGCAAAGCTTGCTATGGAGTTAGAACTTTTAATTTATTAACAACTTTGTTATTTAATTAAAAAACCAGTGAAACGTCGTTAAGTTCAGTCAGGCGGAAACTTATATACACTCCACAGTCCCTACGTTAGTAAAACACAAGAAAATGATCCAATTTTAAAGTCCTCGCATCCATTCTTTTTATTATTTTATGTTTCGATTCCTAGCAAATTTTTCTTTAATTTGAGTACAATATTGACTATTGATCACCGTTTTGAACATGCGGGACGTTACTTGGGCCGCATGATCCAAAACGTCCAGCAATTATGCCCTATTATGTGCGTCCCAACTAACAGTTACCATCTTAACCATTGCCCGCCCAGAAAAGATTATGATGTGTTATGCAAATATTCAAAAAGTTTACATTTTACCGAGGTACTTTTAGTCCGTTAAAGAAAAACTTTTTCCCGTCTTCGCCGATTTTGCCCTTATACAATCCCAACAGCTTATGACAGCAAGCCGTCATCATGCAAAATTTCAGTATCCTATGTTGGGTTGCCATCGGCCGCTGTAATCGAATATGGCTAGATCGTCTTCGAATTTTACGACGCTCAATCATAATACGACGATCAAACATGAAATCGAAGTTGTCATTGCAGAAATACGACCCGAAACAATCGGAAATGTACTGAAAATTGGGTTGTTCATATAAGTACTGTCGCGCCAGTTGTGGGGTCATATGAATGATATTGTGATCCATTATTAAGTGACAAAGTTCAATCTTTCCAGTAAAACCAGAGATTTGAAAAAATTATCAAAAATCTCTCTCCACATTGGCGGTAGTTACAAGCAATTGGCTTGCAACTAATACCCTGTGCCATAGAGTGGTGCAGGGTATACCAAACGTTTCCGAGCTTAACATTTATAAGACGATAGAGAATATTTCGCTACACGACAACCCTAATCGGCCGAAGGATGTCCACTTGGAGTTTGTGACATTTTGCTGTTTTGTGATAACATTTACCCAAACTCACACACACATACACGCACGTGGCTTTGCTATACACACTGGATTCCAAATCTAATGCGACAATGAATGGTTGGTTGCTACGACTTAAATCAATTTTAAACTGCTTTCATTCCAAACATGCCAACGTACGAGTACCTGCTCGGTGTGCAGCGCCTCCACACAACATATGTCCATATGTAGCAACTCCCGATTTGAACAAAAGTTGATAATCGTATTGCGGACATTTTATACGAGAACGACTAACGAGAATTAAATTATCTTGAGAATGGATCGCGAGCAAATCTGGTGAATGGATCGTTAACGAGTCTGAAGAATGGATGGATAGAGAACGATAGCTTTTACTCAAATCTGTTGGGTCTGTATCACTCCTAGACTGACACTCCTTAATGCGCTAGTTAAGATATCGGATGATCAATCTAGAGGTATTTTCAAAATAAATAAAAAATTCAAGTCTGGAATCTTTATTGCTCATTCGAAAGGACATTTTATGCCGCCACTACGCCTCAGAGTGTCCATTCTGAGGGACCAATTTTGGATGACTTGTTCGACCGTTAATGGAAGGCGTAATGTTGGCTCCAAAACCTGAATCATAGTTTGTCAGCATAGACTTTGGACTACGTAGCCCCAAAACGTTAAATTATCTGATATTCGAAATGACCTCTCAATAGATCCATTGTTTTAGCAGGTGTATTGCAAGTGGCACCAAATGTCGTCAAGATTATGGAATTCAATTTCAGGTAGCAAAAAGTCCGATATCTTGGGGCAATGGCGAGCACCATTCACGGTTATGTTCCGGTCATCATCATTTTTGAAAAAATATGGAGCTATATAAACCGTGGGTTTCTCTCGTTTTATTGACACCTCTTCTGGTTGTTCTTCAGCCCAAATGAGGCAATTTTTTTTTATTGACTTTCTCGTTGAGCCAGAAGTGGCTTTCATCACTGAATAAAATTTTGGTCGAAAACAGGGGATCTTCTTCGAGTTTTTGAAGAGCCCAAACACTGAAACGGTGACGCGCGGGAAGATTACGCAGGCCATTCGGCCAGGAATGGCAAACAATATTGAAAAGAAATTTTTTCGGCATACTTTTGGCTTAGACAAAAAAGTAAACATTCCCATAACTCAGGGTGGTTGTTGAGATATGACATGAGCTTCATCTGAAAACAGGAAGTTTCGGTAAAAGTCTTCATCTTTAACAAAATTATCAGTACTTTTTTTCTTGCAACCAATTTAAATTTAAAATGTTAAATCGCCCACTCTATATATGGAACGCAATTTCTTTCTGGTACCTGCCTTGTCTGGCTTTGCACTAGTAAAGCATATCAACCCAATTTTTTGAGACATTGGTGAGCATTTCTGGCTCTATTTTACAAATTACTTGCTCGATTTTCGCCAAAAGGCCTTAATCGTTAAAAAATTACCGGCAAATAATCGGTCTTCCACGCTAACCTAATAAAAAAAATTCTAACAGAGTCAAATCGCAGCTCTGGTGGTCAATTAACATCGCAGAAAAAGCTTAAAACCAGATTACCAAACTTGAAAGTTTCTTCTCAGATACAAACCTAAAGATCTCTGTCATCAAATCATCTACCACACTGTAGAGGTTAGGCTGCCCTTAAGTATGACAGTCGATGATACACCAATCTTGGCCAATAATTACCCCCAAACTTCCTGGTGTCACGTTTGACAGCGTCCGAGTGTTTTACATGATTCACGCTGTGATAGCTTCAACCATAGTGCGCCAACGCAACATAAGCCATTACCAAGCGACGTCTAGCGCCCCTTGAGGCCAATACCGCCGGTGCCAATTGAATGCGTGCTATAGGGACACAACTCGATTTGGGTTTAAACACCACGATAGTCCCCAAAGGGCCGCACCTGCGAGTTTGGCCAGAACAATAGTTCTGGGCGCTCCTGACTACAGACATATGTATGCTGTTGATATATGCAATAAGCTGAGAAGAAGGAACAAGGTTCTCGAACGCTTGCCTGCTTGACCTTTTTAAGCGCCAGTGAGGAACCCAATGTGAGCAAGACTCTGTGGACTCACATTCAGACTTGACCGAATGTTAGTCCACTGACAACGCGACAGTGTATCTGCTAAGGGCATTCGAGGACTACCTACATAAGGAGACGAAAATGTGGCCCGTTCGTCCACTTATCCTAATGTTGTCCAGGCAGTACCTTTTGGGTTGTTACAGAAGAGATTTACCTCCGATTTACCACCTTAAGAATAAGCATCCCCCACCGCTAAATTTCAGGAGGGTTCTTTATGACCAAGAAGTCATGAAGGTTCAATGATAATCAAAAATGCCATTTTTTAAATCCTCCCAAAAATGTGTTGCTTTTGTTTTGTGCACTAGTGTAAACAACCTGCTACAGCAGTTAGTGTCATTACCCAAACACACACACTCAACATAAGCCATTTCAAAGACCTTAGCATTTCTATGGAATTCCATTGTATGAGGAGATTTTTTTTATCAAAGAAGTTTCACCACCACACCGACCGACATGACCGAATTGGCAAACAAAACAAGTAAAAAATGTTAAGTTTGGCTGTGCCGAACTTTGGATACCCTCCACCAGATTCCCAAATAAAACCAAATTTGGTGCGGAAGTGTGTTCTATATAGAAATCTTTATGTAAAAAATTTCATCTTGATAGGTCAAGTTTGTAGTGAGTTATGGTCATATTATTGTCAAGGCCCATGAGACCATTTGTGTGGGAGGTACCAGTAGGACTTTTCCGATCTCAACAGAATTTGGCGCAGAGGTGTGTTCTATATAAAAATCTTTATTTTAAAAAATTAATCTCGATAGGTCAAGTTTGTAGTGAGTTATTGTCATATCATTTTTCAAGGCCCATGGGACCGTTTGTGTGGAAGGTACCAGTAGGTCCTTTTCGATCTTAGCCAAATTTAGCGCAAAAGTCTGTTCTGTATATCAATCTTTATGCCGAAAATTTCGTCTCGATAGGACATGTGTGTGTTGAGTTATTGTCATATTATTTTTCAAGGCCCATGAGACCGTTAGTGTGGGAGGTACCAGTAGGACTCTTCCGATCTCAACCGAATTCAGCGTAGAAGTGTGTTGTATATAGAAATCTTGATATGTAAAATTTCATTTCGATAGGTCAAGTTTGTGGTGAGTTATAGTCATATTATTTCTCAAGGCCCATAAGGCCGTTAGTATGGGAGGTACAAGAAATGGTGGCCGAATCTAAACCATTTTTACATAGATGATTGCGCCTATATAGAGATTATCATTTGCAAAATTTCAGTGATTTTACTCAAGAAACTAGACGGACATTTCCAAATAAAAAACTAATTGTTATGGGGTAGTGTCGGTTGAGGGTCTCGGACAACATGGCTAGATCGTCTTAGAATTTTACGAGGATCAAGAACATATATACTTTGTTGGGTCTCCGATGATTATTTCAAGGTGTTACAGACAGAATAACAAAACTAATATACCCTCCATTGTATGGTGGAGGGTATAAAAAGACTTTTGTAACAACAGACATTTTATTGTTTTAGCCATTAAATGAGAGAACCTTTTAAGTACATTTAAAACGGAAATTAATACAGGCACAGAGACAGGGGCATGTTCTACTTGTATATGAGTCATTCCATGCCAAACGGTACGCATTTTTTACATCACAAGCTTGGATTGCTTAACTAGTTTGTGTATGCATTCTTCTCTTAAAAATATTATATACGTGTTTCAAGAAAAAAAATTTAAAATTTTTTTTTAAATGTTATGACCAATTGAACTTTGGTGAAATGAAGATTTTATCAAAGAGGTGTGTTCATTCAGTCGCATGTAACTCCGGAAATACTTGACCGATTTTACTCTGCTATACCTTGTTTTGAAGGTAATTTTAAGCACTTCTAAAATAACGAAACGGTATGGCATAACGCCATAGAATTTTTTAAGTTTGTATCATTTTAATCCTTTTATTTCGATTTTGAAAATGATTACATCTTTTTTTATTTTTGAAATTTTGCAGGCGTATTCTTACAGGTCTGTTTTACCGACTGTGTAAGTTTTAAAGTGGTGAAATAATGCGTTCTATTTTTAAAAAAATTTTTTTACCTTATACCTTTTTCACTTCCATGAATATAGAAAATATAATATAGAAAAAAAAATATTTTTTAATAGTTTATTGACACAAGATATAACAACAACAAAAAAACAAAGAAAAAAAAAATAAAAACATGATACAATAGCCGTGCACGTATTCCAGGAGGGGCTTGTAAATTTTTTAAAGAAAACCTTAGGACCTGTAAGTAAAATATTTTACTTTTCTGATGGCGCAAGCGCACAATACAAAAACAAGAAAAACTTTTTAAATCTGACGTTCCACGTAGAAGATTTTGGAATACCAGCGGAATGGCATTTTTTTTGCAACGTCTCATGGCAAATGGCCCTGCGATGGTCTGGGAGGAACAGTCAAAAGACTAGCAGCACGTGCAAGCTTGTCCAGCCTCATAAATCCCATTAATAGTGCCGTCAAATTTTATGATTGGGTGAATAAAAACGTGAAGAATATTCATACAGAATTCTTCAATAACTATCAATAAAAAGGTAGGGCGAAACACCTGAAGGAGCGTTTTGAAAAAGCGAAAACAATTTCTGGAACTCTTGGCTACCATGCATTCATTCCACAACCCGATAAAATAATGAAAGTCCAGACAACATCATCTTCTGAGCAGTACTGTATGAAGATGGTATACAAGGCATAACATTTATTTCATTACTCATTTTTTTATTTCTTTTTTTCTTTGTTTTTTTGTTGTTGTTATATCTTGTGTCAATAAACTATTAAAAAGTATTTTTTTTCTATATTATATTCTTCTATATCGGTAAAACAGACCTGTAAGAATACGCCTGCAAAATTTCAAAAATAAAAAAAGATGTAATCATTTTCAAAATCGAAATAAAAGGATTAAAATGATACAAACTTAAAAAATTCTATGGCGTTATGCCATACCGTTTCGTTATTTTAGAAGTGCTTAAAATTACCTTCAAAATAAGGTATAGCAGAGTAAAATCGGTCAAGTATTTCCGGAGTTACATGCGACTGAATGAACACACCTCCTTGATAAAATCTCCATTTTACCAAAGTTCAATTGGTCATAACTTTTGAAAAAAAAAATTATATTTTTTTTTTCTAATCGCGGATTAAATAGAATTGCTAGAGGACCAAATCTGCAAATTTTCATAAAAATCGGAATCATTGCGTTAAATTTTTGCCCAAAATCGTACCGTTTGGCATGGAATGACTCATATGTGTCTTGTAACTCGTAACTATTTGTACTCGGATACGTGCAAAGTTGTATGCGTAACTGTAGATGTGTGCGTGTGTTGCCAGTTAAGGTTAAAGTCAATTAGCCATGATGGCAATTCAACACATGTTAACTCACAATAACAAGTGGCGTTTTAATGCCGACACATGTTTTTATGGTCAAAATATGTGCTGGTCTTACCACCACCGCTACAACTGCAGTCACTATTTATGTAATTACAGACACACACACATACTCCTTTCGGTTCCATGTTCCTATGGATTTAATTATTTACTTACTAGGTTCCTTAATTGCTGTTATAAACACATACATGCTGAAATATACATGCATACTACCATCATTATTCCGTAATCTTAATCGCACCCACACACACACATAAACATTTAATGCGCTTCGCTTCCTTCCCATTGCCATTTCTTTGCGTTCTCTTAATGTTTGACACAGTCGAAAAGTGTGCCCAGTGCGTATGATTGATGTGGCAAATTGATATTATGTATTCGCCACCTTGGTCACACTCACGGTGTCACCATTCAGTGAGTGTGAGAGAGCGTAACTGCATATGGATTTGCGTTGTAGGCACACAAGTGTGTGTATGTAAATACATTTCACGTAAAAGCTCTCTTGTGTTTCATGTCAACCACATTTAAGTGGTACACTGAGCGTTGTGTATACACTTGCCTACGATACACATACATACACTCAGCAAAATCTATATAAATACGATGAGTTTGCGTTTGTGGGTTTTGTTGGTTTGCTTGCTTTTCTTAATACCGTAAAGAGACAAAAACGGCTAAACCGATCATTTTGAAATTTTCACAGAATGTAGCTGTGAGGACGGTGATGAAAATAGGGTACTTGAATTTTTCATACGTGACAGCGCATAGAGAAAGGGACCTAAGGGTAGAAAAATCAATTTTCATTTTTTTCCTTTTTTTGATGTGGACAACATCTGAGCATCGAATGAGACCGATCCCATGCTCCAAAAGTGTTCCCTCCCAGAGATATGCGCGATTTATGAAAGTGAAGTCGCCGATTCTAAGCGCAATAGAAAGGGGCCTAATCATTAAAATGGCTCTCCTGAACAAAACTGGTTTTTAACCTTAAGTCCCTTTCTATTTTGCGCGTCACATATACCAAGTGGGGGTGGCACCGCCTAAACACGTCAAAATAGTCAAGGGCCATATCTCATAACCTATTAATCGTTGGAAGGTGAGGTTTGGTACATATAAAACTGATATGATGCAACACATTTCTTTGGGAAAAAAGGCCGGGCCACGCACCATTTAAAAAACCGTTATAACACCCATAATAGTCCGGCCGTCATGAATTTTTCAGTGTATATTACTGTTAATCTAGAGATGGGGGTTTTCTCAAGACTCCACCTAGTGATTATAGGCCCTCGGGCCTTGTTGGGTGTTCGAACGGGCCTAGTCTTAATACATGGGCGCCGTTCACCGTCGTCGACCGGAAGACCTCGCTCCACCCCTTTGTATGAACTAACTAGAAATTTCCTATCGTAATATATCTCGTAATATAGTAATACTTAGTAGGGACATAAATACTGTTACAACATTGAATACACCCATTTCAATAGTAGGACTGAACATGCCCCGTTAATGTCGTATGGATTTTGCAAGCTAACCTCAATAGCGTTAGTCTGCAACGGGATTTTAAAATTGTTTCAACTTTCATCATGGAGTGGTCAGAAGATAATGAGAACCGTATCGCTGTAATAGCGTTTTTCAAGTGTAAAATAAAAAAGCGATATTTTTAAAACGCTCCGGCTCCGGACTAGGGATTAGCCGCATGTTCGTCTACTGATGCATAAAACTGTTTGAAGAGACTTGGAGATGTAAAAGACCGCCACCGGTCGTGCCGCCCACGCTCTGTGCGAACACCGCATGCCATCAAAGTCGTTAAATCAAGAATTCACAGAAATCCGCTCGAAAGCAGAAAATCATAACCCGCGAGATGAATATCACGCAAAAGTCCATGAGTCGAATTATTAAAAAAGACTTGGGACTTGGGGCTTTCAAACGACGTACCGGACATTTATTGACTGCAACTTTAAAAAAAATAGGATTGAAAAATGCAAACGTCTTTTGGTGAAGCACGCTGATAACTTGCACAGAATAAATTTGTTCATCGATGAAAAAATTTTTACCGTTCAGGAAAAATTAAACAAGCAAATTGATAGAGTGTATGCGCGGTCATCCAAGGAAGCATCTGAACGGATCCCAAGGGTGGAAAAGGGTCATCACCCAGCTTCAGTCATGGTTTAGTGTGGTGTCTCTTACGGTGGGGTCACTGACCTGCTTTTTTGCGAACAAAACATCGGCCAAAGTATACCAAGAAACCGTTTTAGAAGCTGTTGTAAAGCCTCTTAACAATTCCCTGTTCCAACTCCAGCCATGGACTTTCCAGCAGGATTCTGCGCCGGCCCATAAGGCTAAAACGTCCCAAGTCTGGCTTCGAAACAATTTGCCAGCGTTCATTTCCTCTGAAAAATGGCCCTCAGGCAGTCCAGATTTGAACCCATTGGATTACAAATTGTGGATGGTTTTAGAGGACAAGGTTTGTCACAGCCAGCATTGTTAATATGGGCGATTTCTGGAGTTATAGTGTTTTTTGTACACTTTCATTGTCCGACTTTTATGTCGGCTTTTATGTTATCTCTATGAAATTTTTCAGTATTAGAAGTAAGTTTTTTTGTCCAAGGACGTGCGTTATTGAAATTGAAAAAAATTGCTTCAGATTTAGATATAACTCTCACATACATATACGATCATTCGATTTTTATGTTTTTAGCTGTAGAAGCCCATCTTAAATATAATCATTATGACATTTTGCACGAGTACGATTGTTGGGCCAACGAAGGACGTTATTGAAATTTAAGACATAGATATAGAGTGGGCGATTTAACATTTTAATTTTGAATCGGCTTTAAAAAAAAACGAACTGATATTTTTTTTCAAATTTCTGGTTTTATTAGAAAGGTTGAACTTTGTCATTTAAAAATGGAGCACCATCTAATGCGTTTTCTCTTTTCCCAAAGGGCTGAAGATTGTTTGGCAGGAGATGACGAATTTTACCAAAAAATCGTGTTTTCATATCGGTGGCTATGTCAATGAGCAAAATTGCCGCATATGGGGCTCAGAAAACCAACACGTGACTATAGCGAAGATAATGCACTCTCAAAGTCACTGGTTGGTGGGGATTTTGGGCTCATTGGGCCATTTTTCTTCGAAAATGAGCAAGTAGACGGCTTTACCGTCAACGGTGAGCGTTACCGCGCCATACCCAACGAATTTTTGTTTCCAACAATTCAAGAGAATGAAATGGACGACATTTGGTTTTTAACAAGTTAGGGCGACATGTAACACAGCCAACGCAACCATCGATATTTTACGCACTGTTTTTTGAAATTGAAAAATCAGCCGAAATTGTGATGCCTCTGAGCTGTGATTTAAGCCCTTTGGATTAGTTTCTGTGGGGGGGGTATAAGGGATAAATGTTACGCAGAGCATCCAAAGAAAATGAAAAAGTTCAACCTTTCCAATAAATCCTGAAATTAAAAAATAATTATCAATATTTAGTTTTACGCCGATTCAAATTTAAAATGTTAAATCGTCTACCCTGTACTTTATTGACTCTTCTCTAGTTTAAACCGATTTGCAACAGACCTTTTTTCCAAGTGCATTAAACCTATGCTAAGATAGAATTCTATGGACATATACATATCGGGTGATCAATCTAGAGGTATTTTTTCAATGCGGTTTTTGTCACAGATTACGCGTGAGTTGTTTCATATTGAAAATACTCCGCAACATCGTTTCAGTGTATCAGTGTTTGGGCTCTTCAAAAGCTCGAAAAAGATCCTCTGTTTTCGACTTAAATGTTGTTTAGTGCTAAAGGCAAATTTCTGCCTCAACGGCAAAGTCAATAAACAAAATTGCCGCAATTGGGCCGAAGAACAACAAGAAGAGGTGGCATTATACCTAGAGAAAACCACGATTTGGTGCGGTTTATAAGCTGGTGGAATCATCGATGCATATTTTTTGAAAAATGATGGTGGATGGTATCGCGCCATGATATCGATCTTTATGCTACCTAAAATTGAAGCCCGTAATCCTGACGACATTTGGTTTCAACAGGACGGTGCTACTTGCAATACTTCTGCTCAAACAATGGATCTATTGAGAGGTTAATTCAAAGAGCAGCTATCTTCACGTTTTGGACCGGACAATTGTCCGTCTAGATCGTGTGTTATCACACCATTAGACATTTTTCTTTGGCGTTACGTAAAGTCCAAAGTCTATGCTGACAAACCAGCTACGATTCAAGATTTGGAAGCCAACATTACGCGTGTCATTCAAGCCATACCGGTCGAAATACTCGAAGGAGTCATCCAAAATTGGACCCTCAGAATGAAAACCCTGAGGCGTAGTTGCGGCCAACATTTGAAGGAAATTATATTCAAAAAATAAATGCCATAAAATGTCCTTTCAAATTGCCAATAAAGATTCCACACATGATTTGAATTTTTAAATTTTTTTGTTCTGAAAAAATACCTTTAGATGGACCATCCTATATAATCTGAAAAAAATATATTACGGAAAAAGTTATTAAATTTTTAAATAGAAAGGGATATAAGTGTAAAGCCAGTTTTGTTCAGGAGAGCCATTTTAAAGATTTAAATACGTGTATCTTTGGTGTACCATCACTTTCATAAAACGCGCATATCTCTGGGAGGGAACACTTTTGGGGCATGGGATCGGTCTCATTCGAAGCTCAGATGTTGTCCACATCAAAAAAAAAGTGAAAATTGATTTTTTTACCCTTAGGTCCCTTTCTCTATGCGCTGTCACATATACTCGTACACATACCTTCGTAAAGAAGTAAGAGCAGCGTGTAGTATTTGCACAAAGTAACATTTTAATGCACAAAACTATGCAAATAAACAATAAAAATAATGTTTGTACATAAACAATGAAATCCAGAGTATTAATGCATTACAACATGTGTTCGTAAGTATGCAATAAATTATGAACGTATGTATGTGTTGGGACATCCATAATGTATGAGTGTGTGTTGGTGTACAGCAGAAATTTGTACGGTCCCAATATTAAATGTTAAATAAAACATGAACCCTGCATAAATAAACTGTTGACCTAAATTCAGTGGGGTTCCGTTGGGGCAATATCAAAAGTAGTCCACGGTTAGGCTTAACATGTAATCCAAATAAGTTCAGTTGCACTGACAAACAAAATGCTATCTCAATTTCAGTCATGAAGATTTTATATTTAATTTCTTTCTGCTTCAGACATTCTGTTAATGTATACTGGGGTTAGTGTTTGGTAACCAAAGCTGAAAGTCGACTTTCCACCAACCGATTGAATAATTTCATTTCAATTATCTTAATCGATTAGTCAGTCGTTGGCTCCGACTGCGATTATCAACTAAATTACTCTTAATATAATACAGAGTGGGGTGCGGTAATTTGCTTTTTTGCACAGCAGGCTGTGGCGGAACAGTTGGTTGAAGAGAGTGGAGAGTGTGAGTGGCTTATAGTGGCTGACGGAAGATTTGTATTCGTCTGCCTTTCAGTTGTCATCATGCATTGGACACGTGAGGAGAGGTCATTTTGTGTTGAAGCGTATTTTTGAAATGCGCACTCGATCATTGCAGTACAGCGTGCTTTTCGTTTACGATTCGCTGTTGCCCCACGCGGACTTGTTCCTGGCAGGCAATCAATTTTAAATTGAGCAACTTCATTGAGAACAGCAGGAAATGTGTCATGTGTACGAAGGGGACTTGAGAGAAGGATTACAACACCGCAAAACATCGAGAGAGTTAGAGCAGCAGAATCCAAAAGGCTCTGCTCGGAAGCAACCACTTGCTCTTGGCATTTCCTGGATTTTTTTTCAGCCAGCTCTTGAGGCAATGTAATTAGAGGATATATGGTTTCAACAGAATCACTGCACACACAGCGAGGGTTACCGTAAATTGTTTGAGTCAAATGTTTCCTAGGCGGCTTATCTCTTTGAGGGGTGATGTGAAGTGGCCGGCACGCTCACCAGACTTAGCCCCATGCGATTTTTTTCTTCGGGGTGACCTGTTGTCGAGTGTGTGTCCCAACACCTTGGAAGACCTAATTTACAATATTGAGGCTGAAATTGGCAGAATACCAGTCGACATGTTTGTTAAAGTTCATGAAAACTTTAGAAAACGTATGCAGCAGTGTGTGGATAGCAAAGGTCGACATTCGCCAGACACACTATTTGAAACCATATAATTTAAAAATTCCCTTACTGTTCAATATCATTAAAATATAAAATTAATTTATCTAAGTTTCATAATTCTTTTATTTTGTAAGTGAATAGTTGACCTTTAGTGTTGTTATTTTATAAAATTATTTTTCGGCTTGAGGTCATTTATTTAAACTCGTTGTTCTGTGTTGTTAAAGTTTTATTTATCCCAATATTTCGATTGACTTCGTCAATCATCTTCAGGGGTTGTCAATTAACAAAAACAATGTCGTCCGTCTGATTATCGCTGTCAACTTTTTTATTTCATTTCGAAACAAGCCAATTACCGCGCTCCACCCTGCATACTGGATACTGTATCGAAATACGTTCTTCTTTCGAACCCAGCACCCTGCTTAAATACTGGATCGAAATACGTTCTTCTTCCGAAAGGCATGTCCCCTTTTTGGACCACGGTCTTCCCGTCCTTCATCCATTTTCAAAAAATTGGGTTTTGTTCTGATTGGCTCCTAATATTCCTTTTAAAATAATTCATAGTTTTTCAGAATAGTTTCTTTTTCGTCGAAAATTCGATATTAAAGTTTTTTACTGCGCACAGAGAACAAAGTCGAGCACAACCGAATTTTTTTTCCAACCGAACGAATTATCAAGTTTTCATCCTCCTTGAATTAAAAAACAATACAATTTTGTCACAGATCAATTGTTAGTCATTGACCCATAGGCATAAAGTCCCCAGGGTACCGAAAAATAATAATAAAAATAAGTCTTTTCGAAAATGGGAACTCAGAGGCAGTGGAATTTTCTGCAGAATTTGAATTTTGCGATATGGCTGAACTAAAAGCGACATTGCCTCACGAATCTGAAAAAGGCTGAAAAATGAATTTACTTTAACAATCAATTACTCCAATCCTGGTCATACCGCACTAGAAGACAGACAGACGAACAATGCAAGATCATCTTAGAATTTTTCAACGATTTAGAATATATAAATTATGGGGTCCCCGGCAAATATTTGCAGACGTTGCTAACGGAATGACAGAGTGAATATACCCTCTGTCCTAAGATGAAGGGTATACAACAATAACAGAAAAAAATTTAGCAGCGATTCTTATGATTATTAAGACGCGTATTATAAACTTATGGGCAAAAAAACTATTTAGGAACGTTTTAAATATTCTATCAACGGATCTCGGTAGACAGAGATATTCGCAGACGAGCTCTTGACAACATCGATATATCAGAGCTTTGCTTCAAAAAGGACAGCGCCAAATGTCAGACGAAAGACGCAAAGCTCGAAAATGTAAGGGAACATTTGTCGGCTGAGTCATCTAACGGCGAGCATTCATTTGTTGAATGCCACGAACATACGACTTGACACCCCTTTACTATTTTCATAGCAGCTAGAATTTAGTTGACGCCGTCCAGCCAAACACTTCTGCACGTGTTTGATGCCAACATTTAAGGGAGTTAGGAGGTCCCATTGCCTGAATTCTGCCGAACATATTGAACCGAGTGATTGTAAGCAGTATGAACCGAACTGCTATAAAAATGATTTCGGGAATAAATCTTATTTCTTTTCACACACTTGTTGTTTAGTTTAAATTTGTTTTCCTATTGTTCTAAGTTGTTTAGCCTTTAGTGCGAATTTCGTCTTCGCAATTGTATCCGATTTAACAGCATCATTTGACGAGAATATTTTTGTCGCAAAAGTCATATCATTTAATCCGAATAAGATAATCAAATGATTTAAATGACATGTATCAAGCATATGTTCATATGCTATTGTTCAGCCTTTGAGTGTCTGGAAGGGGTGCTACACCTTGTAGTTGCTTAATTATCAAAGTTAAAATTTGTGAAAAAAATAATTTAATGATAACTAAAAAAAATATTTTTACCAATTTTTTTTAGATTTATTTTTAAAGTTTTTTATGTTTTAAAATTATTTCCCCACAAATTAAAAAATATTTATTATTTTTCAATTTTTTTTTTTTTTTATAAAATTATTTTTCGGCTTGAGGTCATTTATTTAAACTCGTTGTTCTATGTGTTGTTTAATTTTTATTTATCCCAATATTTTGATTGACTTCGTCAATCATCTTCAGGGGTTGTCACTGACAAAATATACAAAACATGATTACATTTAATAAACAAAACATTAACACAATATTTGAAAAATAATTACATTAACGAAACAATGTCGTCCGTCTGATTACACTGTGGAACATTTTTGGAGTTATTGTCTGGGGAGTGAGAAATTCCAAGTCAGGGTGATGGTACTAGGTCAGCATTTTAAAAACTCAAAGGGTTTTGCGTTCGTATGTGCCAGTTTTTTTTATGACCTTTTACATTTTTTCCTTATCTTGATGTTTTTTCGCTTAGTTGTAAAATGTTGGCAAAAACGTAGTTTGACATAACTCGAGAACGACTAGTTCGATTTTGCTGAAATAAATTGAGAAAAATTAATAATTACATTTTCTTTAATCCAATAATATACTGTTTCTCTACCAAATCAACATTTTTGCAATTAGAAATAAATTTATGAAGAAAATTTTGCCAAAAAAAATTTTTTTTTTTAAACATATAAATCCTAAACGGAAAAACGTGTAGAGTCTTATAACTTTCACCTAAAGTCACATAACCTATAAACAAAATGCGACATAGATCATAGAAATCGATTAACGCGTTCTGCTTTTATTTACAATTAAGTGAAGTTACTTAATTTTGAATAAAAGCAGAACGCGTTAATCGATGATCTATGTCGCATTTTGTTTATAGGTTATGTGACTTTAGGTGAAAGTTATAAGACTCTACACGTTTTTCCGTTTAGGATTTATATGTTTAAAAAAAAATTTGTTTTGGCAAAATTTTCTTCATAAATTTATTTCTAATTGCAAAAATGTTGATTTGGTAGAGAAACAGTATATTAATGGATTAAAGAAAATGTAATTATTAATTGTTCTCAATTTATTTCAGCAAAATCGAACTAGTCGTTCTCGAGTTATGTCAAACTACGTTTTTGCCTACATTTTACAACTAAGCGAAAAAACATCAAGATAAGGAAAAAATGTAAAAGGTCATAAAAAAAACTGGCACATGCGAACGCAAAACCCTTTGAGTGTTTTAATATACTGACCTAGTACCATCACCCTGACTTGGAATTTCTCACCCCCCAGATTGGCTGTTGTACTGTGTTATCGCTGTCAACTGATATTAGTGTTACTCTTCAGCTTGCGCCTGTGCTGCTTATGCACCACATTTCTATATATGTGTGCGATCCCATCTGTGTCCGTTTTGTAATTAATTCTCTTCTCATTAGGTACGTCAATAATGTTAAGCATTTCGAGAGTGTATCTTCTTCTATAATTTCTCTCTTGCGCTACAATTTTTACGTCGGTAAAGTCAGGCTTATGTCCAGTCAATGTACAGTGGGCCGCAAGTGCGGTCTTTTGTTCTATGGGCCTATTTACGGCTTTAAGGTCAGATTTGTGGAACGAAATTCTTGTCTTAAGTTTGGTTTTAGTAGTGCCGACATATACCTTTTGGCATATGTCGGACTTGTCACCATTGCACTTTATTTGGTATACAACGTCTGATTTATCTTCGTTATTTAT
The DNA here is from genome assembly GCA_963513945.1 of Hydrotaea diabolus. NCBI lineage: Eukaryota > Metazoa > Arthropoda > Insecta > Diptera > Muscidae > Hydrotaea > Hydrotaea diabolus. Next base: position 20,051,897 of record OY740717.1, read on the forward strand.
TCGAGATTCTGTCCTGCTAAATAAACTGTTTACTGTACTGTGTGTCTTTAGTGCAAGTTGATATTTGTCTTTGTTATAAATGTTGGAATGGCTAAGCCATAGAGGCTCCTGTGCTTCTTTAGAAAGCTTTCCATTGGACAAAGACGGGTATTTAAATATATCTTTTCCATACGCCAATATTTTATGGACTGACGCGTCGACTTCTTCTGTGAATACATTTCCGATAAAACTGATCCAGTCAGTTTCCGATGAATTTTCTCGATATTTTGTAGAATTGACGTTTTATTTGCAGTTTAAAACATTCAACATTTTCAATTCCGATGGTTAGTTACTGCCTTATCATTTTGAAAAAATCTTCTAGAAGTGTTTTCACCGTTTAAGTTTCCGTATTCGTACTTGGGAAAGTCTACTTTTCTTTCTTACTTTATTGGCATTAAATTAAAGCTAAAATATAGGGTGATCTATCTACAGGTATTTTTTCAGAACAAAAAAAAATAAAAAATCAGTTCAAATCAAGCGTGGAATCTTTATTGGTAATTTGAAAGGACATTTTATGGCATTTTTTTTTTCAATATAATTTCCTTCAAATGTTGGCCGCAACTACGCCTCAGGGTTTCCATTTACAGGAAGCCAACACGCGTAATGTTGGCTTCCAAAACCTGAATCGTAGCCGGTTTGTCAGCATAGACTTTGAAAAAATGTCTAAATGTGATATCACTCGATCTAGACGACCAACTCACCTGTCCAAAATGTGAAATTAGCTGCTTTCCGAAATGACCTCTCAATTGATCCATTGTTTGACCAGCTGTATGACAAGTGGCACCGTCCTGTTGAAATAAAGATCGATATCATGGCGCGATAGCGAGCACCATTCACGGTTACTTTCCGGTCATCATCATTTTTGAAAAAATATGCACAGATGATTCCGCCAGCTTATAAACCGCACCAAACCGTGGATCTCTCTGGGTACCTCTTGAACCTCTTTTTGTTGCTCTGCAGCCCAAATGCGGCAATTTTGTTTATTGACTTTGCCGTTGAGCCAGAAATGGGCCTCATAACTGAACAACATTTTTGTCGAAAACTGCGGATCTTCCCGTTTCTCACTGAACGCTCATTTCCATAATACAGTTGCCAACATTTGAGGGAAATTATGTTTAAAAAATAAATGCCATAATATGACTTTTTAAATTACCAATAAATATTCCACACTTGATTTGAATTTTAATATTTTTTTTTGTTCTAAAAAATACCTCTAGATAGATCACCCTATACAATACGCACCAAAATATAAAATTTAACTTTTTTTCCATCCTGTATTTTCTGATCTCTTCCTTAATTGATGCATTTTCATCGAAGTTTTCCTCCTCTTGTGGTAGTCTTTCTCACCCTTACTACATTCAAGATATTTTCCATCTTCAATATGCAGCTGTGTAGGCTTAACCTGGCTTAGTTGTTCTTTAATGTCCTTTACCGTGTTCCTTATAATTTCTGCCGTTTCCCTTGCAAACTAAAACATTAAATTGGGCAACAAAATTTGAGAAAAATCTGCGACAGAAGGTTTGATAGTCAACTATCGGTTTGCAAATAAAGCATTTAGGGGTCCTTTTATTCAAAAAAAAAAACGAAAAAACTGGTTTATGTGAATATCTCCTAAACTACATCGAATCTGACAAAGCGAAGGCCAGATTCGTGATCAGCAGCATCTTATCAACTTCAGTTGTCTATCAAACCTTCGCCGCAAAATTTAGTGTTGACCGTTGTTACTGGTCGGCAGTAAAGTAGTGATAACGGCCGTAGATTTTTCCAGTGTAGGAAAACATCAGATTTTTGCCGCAAAGGAACAACAGATGTCATAAACATATTCCAGTCCAATATTGTAGCATCATCGGAAGATATTCTTTGCTTATAAATGCTTTGTGCGGATGATCCATTCATTAAAAAGCAATTTTCAAACTATTCGATCTAACTTATTGTAAGTCAAAACATTAGGGAAAGGGTTTTCACGGACATTTGCCTGATATATGCAAGGGATGAACGTCATACAATTTCTGGAACCATGTCACTTTTAACTTTTTACCTCTAGAAGCCAAACTGGCGCCCAGATGCAGATAAAACCTTTTGAATTATGTAAAGCAATAATCAAGGAACCAATTTTGAAAATATGACAAATATAGAAAAATATAAATCATAAATTAAAAATTCATAGATTTTAAAAAGTGATTTACCTGGAGAAACTCAAAGCAAACATTATATGTTGTCATTATTATACTTATACATTAAATAAATACATCAATCAATAGAAGCAAAAAAGACGATTCGTTGTCTAGTTTTCGTTATATTACACCCGAAATAGGACCAAATTACCTAAAACTGGAGTGTTTTTTTTTTGAAAACCGAAAACTGGTCAAATTAAAATTTGATTCTAAATTATCAATCTGATATTATGAAGGGATCATATTTGTAATCATTGAAAATTTCCTATTATATCTATTATACATATTCAAAATATCATAGGCCTACATGAACGTTTTGATTTTTGCAACCTCGTTTGCTCTACGGGTGCCACTGAGCTACGGTTATGAAACGAGAAAAAAATGCATTGGGATTTTATTGAATAACCGCACAATTTCTAGAAGATCGATTATTAAACAAACGTGGAACTTATCTTACTGATTTATGTATTAACTTTTGTACGTTAAAGTTTTATCTTTCAAATTTGTATTCTTCCTGTGCTGTTCAGTTTCATCTGCTTAATTTTAAATACAGTGGTGGCCAAAACAAATGTAACCAAAATACATCTTTTACCAAATATTTCGTAAAAATTTTCTGAAATTAAAATTAGCCAATTATATTTTGAAATTTTATACTTTATTGCTTTAAAATTAAGAAAAAGTGATCTACTCCGTAGATATTTAAGTAAAGTATGAAAAAAACATAAAAATACATATTCATTCTTATTTTTCAGTGGCCAAAACATATGCAACTAATAAAATCGAGCACAGTTCAATGCAAATGAACTCAATATTTTGTAGCAAATCCGTTGTTGTTGATTACAGCCTGACATCTTCGAGGCATTGATGCTATTAGGTTGTCAATGACGCTTGTTGGGATTGATTTCCACGCATCTTCCAGTCGTTGAAACAAAATAGTCGAACTTGTACAATTATCTCTATCAATTTTTTGGTTTACGATTTCCCAGAGGTTCTCGATAGGATTTAAGTCTGGAGATTGCGGTGGCCATTCCATTACCGTAACTCTATTTTCGGCAAACCACGATTTAACCACTTTCGATGAGTGTATGGGATCGTTGTCTTGCTGGAAGACCCACAGCAACGGCATATCATACTCTGCATATGGAAGCATTACCCTTTCCAATATGTCTTTATACATAAATCTGTCCATAATGCCAACAATTTTATGCAGTGGACTAACACCAGCATCAGAAAAACAGCCCCACACCATTACACTGCCCCCTCCATGCTTGACCGTCTTTTTGCAGTAACGTGCTTCGATCCGTTTTTCAGCTGGTCGTCGTACATAACACATGCCATCGCTGCCAATTATGTTAAATTTTGATTCGTCACTAAACAGGATAGACCTCCATTTACTTTCTGGCCAATTTAAATGGTCTTTAGCAAACTGTAAACGCTTTTTTTGATTACGCTTTGATATGAGCGGTTTTTTTGCAGGGTGTCGTGCGCGTAGAGAGGCCTGTAAAAGACGTCTACGAATTGTTCGATCAGAAACTGATACTTGCAATTTTTCAGTTAGTTTGGAGGAAGAGATAAATGGGTCTTTTTTCACGTGTCTGATTATCAAATTGTCCGTCCGATCACTTGTCTTGCGCGGTCGACCACCTCGGTGTTTAACAGAAATTTGTGAAGTTTTTTTAAACTTAGCAATAATGCGACATATTGAACTTTTATGAACATTATATTTCCCGGCAATGTCTTTCTGTGATATTCCAGAAGAATAATCAGTCACAATTCGCTGTCTGAGCTCAAATCCAAATTTATCGCGTGCCATTTGAAAACGAACTCTATTTTAGCTTTAATTGAAATAAAATAGCAAAATAATACTGAATATTTCTACAAATTTCTTTACGCAGGCTTTCGAATTATTAATTTGAAGAAGAACAGATAAAAAGAAATTGCAAAAATGCCGTTATTTAAAACAAAATTGTTGATTTGCATATGTTTTGTCCATACCGATTTTAATATTTATCGATAAAAATGCCGATAGCAAAGAAATGTAAACAAAAGCTGTGCATTCTGATAATTATTTAAAATCTTAATGCCGTATTAATAACACTGTGCGACAGCCACAATCGGTTTGGGATGAAACCACCGGGGAAAGTTATATCGGTCAAAAAAAGGTCATACGTGTCCCAGCGTTTCGTTGGGTATCATCTAGGAATCGAGATATATCGATTTGAAGTTAGTAAGTATCGTATAGGGGAATTTGTCACGTTTTTGGCTCTTTTGTTTGACATAACTTGAGAACCACTCGTCCGATTTAGCTGAAATAAATTTATAGTAATAAAGTAATAGGACTTGACACTTTTTACCGTTTTGGATTTTTTATGAATTAAAAAAAAAAAAATTTTAATTTTTAGGCAAAAATAATTTTTTTTTCATACATTTATTTATAATTGCGAAACTGTTGCTTAAGTAGGAAAACGGTTTAAGAACAGATTAGAGGAATTGTAATTCTTAATTTTTCTAAATTTGTTTCAGCTAAATCGGACGAGTGGTTCTCGAGTTATGTCAAACAAAAGAGCCTAAAACGTGACAAATTCCCCTATACGATACTTACTAACTTCAAATCGATATATCTCGATTCCTAGATGAGACCCAGCGAAACGCTGGAACACGTATGACTTTTTTTTTACCAATATAACTTTCCCCGGTGGTTTCATTCCAAACCGATCACTGACCCTTACCATTTGTCGCAGAGTGTAATTATTTAAATATCATTGTCTTATTTGTGGTACAAAATTGCCAACTTACAGAGCCTGTTAAAGTCAGTCAATCTTAGTTGCATATGTTTTGGCCACCACTGTATTTCTATGTTCCAAGTATTCATAAATTTTTAATAAGTACTTTTTTGATTTTTAACAATTTTCAATAAAGCTCTGTATTATTATTGCTTTGCAAACTTCGTACGTGACACAATGTATTTTCAATATTTATAACTAAATCATCATATTCATGTCATTTTAAAACTATAATTAAGTTTATTTTTAATACTCTTGAGCATTTTTAATTTGAATTATTTTTTTAATCGTTTTTTTTCAACTTTCTTCTATTTTCATGTTATTCATAAAATCCATTTTCCTCTGAAACACTTTATGAACACAAACCAAACCCCCCTCTTTACTACTGCACACTATACACCATAAAATAAAAAAAATCAACAACACGAAACCCCTCCACTGATATCAACTCCCAACATCGACATCCACACCCACCCAACAACTGCTGCAACAACATAGGCAAGCTAGCAGCTACACAGTGGCGTACACGTTTCGGTCGTCTATCCAAAGTGCCCGCTTTGGGTGAAGTGGATCCCACCGGCTCGTTTTGTGCCTTCCCCGACGATTGGTTAAAAAAGAAAGCCGGTAAACAAACAATTTTCAATTTGAACACTAACACTAATAACCTTAGCCACTACTAAATACATATTCTAGACCTAAGGCCAAGCAGACTAAATTCTAACAAAACTAAAACACTAAACTAAATTTCCTTGTACATATTTTGAGATCTGATTTAATTTTGGGAAAATAATTGAAAGCTTAGCTTTTTGTTTTAAAAAAATGATATCTTTTTTAAAACAACCATTCTTAAATCAATCTTTGCTGCTTATTCTATCTATTCTAGCCGAAAAAGCTGTCAATCCCACAAGCACGGATTTATGGAAAAGTGAGTATTTTCGATATGAAATTTTAAATGTCGATCCATTTAATCAAATCTTTTTTAATCCTGTTTTTAGTTTTCATCGTCAATGCGGTGCCATTTGTGGCCTTTGGTTTTCTGGATAATTTTACTATGATTATTGCTGTAAGTTATTTGGATGGACAGTCGTGTCGTTTAGAAACTCTGGCAAATAGTCAGCAGGAATTTCAGAAGGGCTTGCTTGATATTCACATTAAGGCACAATATAAATAAGACAAGGTCACTTCTCCTTTGACTGGAACTTTATAGCAACTTTATGCTATTTATAGGACGCTTATTTTAATTCAAATCTCCATTTTGCTCCATCAGCTCGCATTTTTAAGTTACATTTGCATACAGCAGCAAACACACACAGAGAAAAAATCAGTTAAAAATCAGTCCGAACTACAAATATTCGGTTGGATAAACACTATTTCTGTTGTAATCACCAACATTCCTAGTATTAATGGTCACATGGTTCAACTAACCATAAGATGGTAGCTACAAAAATATTTCGATTCTTACTTAATAAGTCGGATATACCAACCGAATTCAGTAAAACCATTGGTTGTCATAACTGGTGGTTATGACAACCAACCAATTATAAAGTTTTTACTTCATTGGTACCAATAATTGATTGTGACAACAAATAAATTCACGCACGCCGTTTAGTTCGCTGTTGTTACATATTACACTGTGCAACAAAAGTTCGGACTATCTCGAGGGGTGGATGAATTCTTCTATAGGCTGTGCCATTGACATTTTTAAGTTTGAATCGGCTGAGTGTAAAGCGCTGATAATCCTTTTTTAAAATTTCTGGTTTTATTGGCAAGGCTGAACTTTTTCATTTTATAATGACTTACCATCCGATGCATTTTCGCTTCGCCCAATGGGATGAAGTTCGTTTGGCAGGATATGAAGAATTTTACCGAAAAATCATGTTTTCAGATAAAGCTCATTTTCACCTCGGTGGCTATGTCAATTGGCAAAATTGCCGCATATGGAGTTCAGAGAAACCATACGAGACTATTGAGAAGCCAATACATCCACAACGAGACACGGTTTGGTGTAGATTTTGGGCTGGCGGCATCATTGGGACATTTTTATTCAAACATGAGAAGGAGCCACTGTTACCGTCCACGGTGAGCGTTACCGCGCCATGCTCAGCGAATTTATGTTTTCAAAAATTCAAGAGAATAGCATCGACAACCTTTGATTTCAAGAAGACGGGGCCACGTGTCATACAGTCATCGCAACCATCGATATTTTATGCACTGTTTTTGAAAATTAAATAATCAGCCGAAACTGTGATGTCACTCGGCCGCCTCGAAGCTTTGGATAATTTTCTGTACAGCATCCGGAGACAATTGAAGGGTTGAAACATGAAATCGAAGTTGTCATTGATGAGATTCGACCCGAAACAATCGAAAATGTACTGAAAAATTGGGTTGATCGGATGAGATACTGCCGAGGCAGTTGTGGTAGTCATATGAATGATATTGTGTTCCATTATTACGAGGGCTGCTATATATCTTTTTTTTGGTCTAATAATGAAAATGCGATTATTTATCATCAAAAATGGTTTTATTGTTTTTCAAAATATTTTCCTTTAAGGTCAATACACCTTTGCATGCGCTCAAACCAATTGTGGAAGCACTTTTTTTACTCCGATTGAGACACCTCCCAAACATGTTTTTGAACGCTACAACAGCATCTTCAGGCGACGAAAATCGATGACCGTGCATTTTTTTCTTGATGTGCGGGACTAAAAAGAAGTCATTGGGTGCCAAGTCAAGGCTGTACGGCGGATGATCCATCAGTTCGTCGTTTTGGCTGGTCAAAAAGGCGCTGGTATGAGCCGATGTGTGAGAGCTCGCATTGTCATGGTGTACAATGATTTGTCTTCTTTTGTTCGTTTTTCGAATTTCTCCAAACTTGAGGCAAACAAATTGTGGTGTACCACTTAGAATTGACTGTCCTACGTTGCTGAAGCGGAACAGTCGCCACATGACCAGTTTTGTCCAAGAAACAGGCGAGCATTTGCTTTAAAGTGCTTCTTCCACGAACAACTTTCGTTAGATTTGGTTCGTCTTTGAAGACCCACACGGTCGATTACAAGGCTCATACGCATAGATCCATGATTCGTCACCTGTGACCATCTTATAAATGTCTTTGGAAGCACCGCGATCGTAAAATTTCTCTGCACCAATCGACAAGATCCTTTTTTTGAGCGATTGTTAAATTGTGTGGGATCCAACGAGAACAAACCTTTTTTCGGCCAGGTGTTTATGCAATATCGAACGTATGCTGGTGTAAGAAATGCCTCTATCTCACGGTATGTCACATGACGATCTTGCATTATCAGTTCACACACAGCATCAATGTTCCCTGGCACAACGGCCGTTTTGGACGTTTTTAATGATCGTCGGCCACGATTGAATTCAATAAACAAGTTTTTCACAGTGCTATAGGAAGGTGTTTCATTGCCATGCAAAGATTTAAGTTCATCAATACAATCTTGTCGTGATAATCCACGTTCAAAGTTGTGGAAAATTATCGCACGAGTTCAGCAGTTATTTCCATTTTTTGTTAAATTTATTTTTTCAAGTCACTGTTAACAACACAAATGATGGTCGTACGTCAAAACGTTCTGAATACGTTTATGCTAAAAAAGGTCAAACTTTCCAATGAAAATGTCAGATGGCGCCAGAAAACACTAGCCTAGGTCAGAAATATACCCTCGTAGTACTAAAGATTTCTTAAAACAATTTTAGTAACTTTATATTTTTATAAAATACAAATTCACATTTCGCAATATTATACTAAATTATTTTCATTTCCTGAATTTTTTTTTTTGGTCGAAACCGGAGTCGAACTATTTTTTTTTTTGAATCCGGTAAAATTTCTGATACTTCGACTCTACAGCCCTGCCAGAAACACTTGAACAGTAGTGTAAAATTTTAATAAGCTTCGTTACTATAACTGATAAATTTTCTATAATAAAAATTTAATTCATCATGGCCTTTCGTAAAAATGATATTAAAATATAATCTGACGGTAGTACCAATAAGTGCCATAAATTTTACCATTGTACCATGTTTTCCATCAGTGTGAGGCACTTTGATCAAGCGGTTCTATTTGGACAACATCATGTTGTGTTCCGTGCTGAGAGCATCTTAGCACCTTCATGAAGGTGATTCTGATGAGGGGTCAGCCCTGTCCTTAAGACGGCATTTTGACAGCACTGCATTGCACTGCATTATTCCATTGTGTGTCACTGATGTTCATTGACCACACTCGCGCAGCATAATTCAATATTCATAATTGTCCGGCCTTATATGTAGTGCTGCCGGCAAGCGTGTTGAGGACCTTGTTGCTACTCTGCATTTTATTGCAGGTAACGGTGCCATGCGCGGACGTTCTATTCTTTCAAGTGATCCAACCACCTATTCCGCCTAAATTCATTGACCAATCTATTGATTTCCGGGTTCATTTGTCCGATCCTAAGAATACTTCTGTTCCGCCACAAGTATTCCGTCCGCTAAATTCGAATGTCATAGTTTACTATGTGCATTAAAGTCGCCTAAGGCCAGACGATTTTCGCCCTGAAGAAATGTGCTGATATCTATGCCATGTGGCGTCTTGAGCTTAAAAACATAACATCGAAAAATCTCATGTACTCGTATATTATTTATATCTAAATCTAAACCGTCCGTCCTTGGTCCAAAATAAACTTACTTTTGCTTAATTTAATGATGATTGGAAAACAATTGCGACCAACAGTTTTATTAGAAGCTTTATATGGACAACATGCCAACGGATTTTAACGAGACTGATATGCAGACATCGTTAAATTTCATAAGCTGGGGAATCTGAGCCGATCGGCACACTTAAAAGTGGGACTAGCTTAAATATTTTTGGTAGTTACAAACATTTTCTAACTTTTTATATCCTGTTCTACTGAGCGGTGCAGTGTATAAAAATGAATCCAAATATGGATTCGCACTGAAATTTGCTTGTTTGCAAATTGCCCACTTCGTTCCCTCGCCAAGCAATGTTCCGGAGTAGCTTTTGTAGTAAACCGTGTATGGGTCATTTTAAATAATTTCATTTACTCCATATGCTGATATTTACTCTATATCCTATCAAATTTAATTGCCGTGTATCTGAAATCTTTGCCTATGAGTTTTACCAGACTTCTCCACAGCGAATGCGAAAACTGTCCGCCTATTTATTTTTAATCGATTTAATTTTTTTACCATCTGCAGGGCGATTATATTGAGTATATATTTGGTACCTTCATGTGTATATCCACCATGGCTGCCGCCGGTTTGGGTAACACAATTAGCGATGTATTGGGCATTGGTTCAGCCTACTATGTAGAACGAGGTTGTGAGATTTTGGGCTTACGGCCACCCGATTTAACACCCATACAAATGGAAATGAAATCAAGTCGTAGAGCCGCCAACTATGTGAGTACAAATATCATTTATCCATATGCAATAATAGGTGTGTTGTATTTAACAGGCGAAAAAAATCGCCCGCTAAGGCGATACTTTTTAATATTTATCGAAAAATCGTTGTTTAATTTTTGAAAATATTTTGAATACACACAACAAAAAAGTTTTCTATTTGAAAATTTGTAAATTTTTTGGAAAAATAATGTTATTCAACACAAATGCTAAGCAGTTTCTCTTAAGTCACGCTTAATTTTTTTTCTTGGTTATTTTTTTCATTTAAATGTTGAAGATTTTTACTCGGGTTTCCTATAAATTTTTAAAAATCTTATGTTTTCTGACAACGGTTTAAAAAACGTTTTAATCGCCTTAGCATAGTTGAAAGCGAAGTTTTTGCTTGTTAAATAAAACACTGCCAATATCTAAAGCATAATTTGTTATTAATATTCCTCTCTATTTTAGGGACGCATTATTGGCATCACCGTGGGTTGTTTAATGGGTATGGTGCCTCTGCTGTTCATGGATCGCAAGGCCATCGAAGATGAACGCAAAGAGGAAGACGAACGAAAAAAACTTGACTTAAAGCAACAGCATGAGACGGCCACATCAATGCCAGCTCAATAAATCCAAATTTAGTTATGATTCCACTTTTCCCTCTTTCTTATGTAGATCATGAGTTTTTATCCATTTTCTTTTAAACAAAATACTTTTTTAGGATATTTTTAAAGTTATTATTATATTATTTAGACACAAAAAAAGAGAATTTATTAATATAGTAGATATATTTCCCTTAATACTACCTCCGTTTATATAATTAATACGTAACTCGGTGTCTTATTTTTTTTCCTTTTTTCTTTGTATTGTCTGTTTTTTGTTTGTACTTCGAAGTGATTAAAAATCAAAACACATTAACTTTTGTTATTTTATTATTATTTAAAAATAAACAAAACACTGACTCTATACACTTAACAACTCTTTTTCTTTACCTAAACATTTTCTATGAAAATTTACTACACAAAAAAAAACTCTATACTTTCACTTAAAGTACCTTTAATGAAAACCACACAAAGACTTGTGTGAAATGACACTTTCGAAGGTGATAAAACACACTAACCTTTTGTCTAGACCAAATCCATAAATTTTACTTTTAGGGCCATATTCATGAAAATTTTAGGAAAGGCTTAGAACTCAAATTTTTCTTATTAAATAGTTTTTTAGCCATTAATAATTTTTATGAATATGGCATTTTATATATACAAAGTTTATTATAGTTCTTATATTTTAAACATTCTTCCACCGTCCATTTTTTTATTCAAAAAAAAACTCAACTGCCTACCATATAGATACTCTACAGTATACTCGTATAGAAATTAGTAGTTATTCTGGCTGCTTGAAATTGTAAGCCTTCCTTTATGAGTTTAACAAATTTCATTAAACTGAAGAACGAAAAGAAACCTTTTGCAAATGTTATCTGTCTAATTCATAGCATACCCTGTAGTTATCTAAACTACACATTTTTTTTTTATTCCGTCATTTAAAAAAGGCTTTTCTATTTTCCATCTATTCTTAAACCTTGCCTACAATCTTGAAGTAACTTTCTTATCAACAAATATAGAAAACGCTTTAATGCTTTAACTAATATTATTCAAAAGTTTTGTGTCTAAGATTTTCAAATATTTGTCACTGAAATCAAATTTCCTTATCGCTTCACTTCAACAATTCATATATTTGTTGCAGCACCAAAATTGTGAACAACAAAATCAATTAAAAAAAATCGACCTAATAAGCGTGTTTTGTTTGTATCGCTGGACCTCCCTCTATATTATGAAGGTCATACCTGATCTACCTAAGCGGAGGCATCCTGTCCATAAAAGCGATGGGTGGGAAGAACATCGCAAAGGCACCCAAGCAGACACTGCTTAGACAACTACAATTTGTGCTAACGATAAGGACTTCGTCTCCTCATGAAGATGGTCCTTAGAGAGACATGTAAAGGCACCCTGTTGATGTTCTCAGGACGGCATTGTGACAGGTCTGAATTTTCTTCCGCTGCGTCATACTCACGTTGGACGACTACGTCGGCGCAGCAGCTTTCTCAGTCAGCTCCCATGTTCCTACTATTAAACTTATCACTCTGAAGAGGCTGTTCAATGTGATCGCAAGAATTTTGGGGTTGCTGGAAGTCGGGATGTTGACGTCATCGACAGTCACATTTATTGACAACCGCAACTCGGCGGTCCATGCAGCGAACTGTGTGGCTAATGATTTGAAGGTGGATATTTTTATATTCCTCAAAATTATAACAAAGGTTAAAAACCAGTTTTGTTCAGGAGAGCTATTTTAAAGATTAGGTCCCTTTCTATTTGCGCTTAAAATCGTCGATTTCACTTTCATAAAACGCGCATATCTCTGGGAGGGAACACTTTTGGGGCATGAGATCGGTCTCATTCGATGCTCAGATGTTATCCACATCAAAAAAAAAAGTGAAAAGTTTTGTTCAGGAGAGCCATTTTAAAGATTAGGTCCCTTTCTATTTGCGCTTAGAACCGTCGACTTCACTTTCATAAAACGCCCATATCTTTGGGAGGGAACACTTTTGGGGCATGGGGTCGGTCTCAATCGATGCTCAGATGTTGTCCACATCAAAAAAAGAAAAAAAATGAAAATTGATTTTTTTTTACCCTTAGGTCCCTTTCTCTATGCGCTCTCACATATACAGCATATGTGACAGCGCATAGAGATAGATCAATTTTTACTTTTTTTTGACGTGGACAACATCTGAGCATCGACTGAGACCGATCCCATGCCCTAAAAGTGTTCCCTCCCAGAGATAAGCGCGTTTTATGAAAGTAATGGTACACCAAAGATACACGTATTTTAATCTTTAAAATGGCTCTCCTAAACAAAACTGGTTTTTACCCTTAGGTCCCTTCCTATTTTGCGCGTCACATATATAAGTAGATTAATTTAGTGGTACAATGTCTCGAAAGCATAATTTGAGAACACCATTCAGGTTGACTCTAAAAATCGATACGCTTTAAAAATGGTGGGAAAATCGATGCTATGCTTTAATAGCTAATCCAAGTTAAGTTGTTCGATGTGACTGAGATCTCAGAAACATTGGATTATATTCATCAATTACCAGCCGCATTTGTAGTCCATTAAAAAAAACACAATTTTGCGTTAATTTTTTGGCGAACCTAAAACTTATATAATCCAAATAAATTTTTACTTTGGTACTGTTAGTTAGAACGCACTAAATACTTCAAAAGCGGGCACAGTTGCTGGCCCAAAAAACGTGCCGCATAGTCAAAATGGATGATTAATAGTCAATATGGACAAATTAAGGCAAATTTTGCTACCAATCCAAATATAAAGTAATCAGGCACGGACGCATGTGCCGGCACGTCCCGAAAAATGAACCCTTATTTTGGGCTTCATTAGCTTGAGGGCGGTGTTGGTTTGGCCTGGTCGACCTCATCGACGTTTTTTGCTTGTTTTATTTTCAAATGGTATATATCGAATTTCAAATGGAATTTTCTGAATTTCAAATGAAATACAATAAATGGGATTTTCTTAAATTCAAATAGAATATTTTGAATCTCGAATAGAACTTTTGAACAACAGTTGGTGTCTCTTAAATTTCAAATGGAATATTCTGTATTTCAATTCAATTACATTATGTCAGGGACGATACATGAGATTGGCGAATTGGTACAACAAAAATAAAAAAAATAAACTATTTTTTGGGCCAGAAGGGTGCCAATTAATTTTCTATACCCTACATTACCCTGTGGTGAAGAGTATTATGGCGTAATGCTGCAGTTTGGCAGGAAAACAGACCCGAACTGATTCCGAATCCCTATCTGGTGCCATAGAGCGATGTCTGTCTCGTCATTTTTCAGTCTTGTGTCAAGAACGAGCCACATTTCGATACCTTACTAAGGTTTTTTCAGAGTCCTCAGATAATATTACAAACGATTTTGACCAAGTTTTGTGCCGAATATTGAGTCACTAATTGTCTCTCCGTGTTATCAAATAGCCCCACGCAGAAGCCACAATTCAATCCGATGGTATTCAAATTTGATTTTTTTCGAATTTTTTCTTTAGCTCCCATGCAAAGGTCTCTCCCGAATGACGCCCTTCAATACCACAAGTCACATTTTGGTTTAATTTTGTATAGATTGCATTATATAAGTAGACTAGTAAAAAATGGAAGCACTTTCTAAGGAATTGCTTTTTATCGACTTCTTAAGGCTACGATTGGATTTTTTGCATCCAAAAGTCATATTAAATGTAATTATAGGAAAATTATTTTTATCTATTTCTTAAGATGTTTTTTTTTTTTTTTGCTGGGGAAGGTTAGTTAGGAACGTTCGTTCATTCCATTTAGACGTTCTCAAGTTTGAGCGCAAGTATATTGCCTCTATGTTGGAAATGTTGTCATATTAAAATTCCTTATGTGATTTGGCTGGTCATTACTAATAGCAAGGAATAGTTTGTCTCCTGCTAGCGCCGATTGTTTCTCTTTCAAGTTTGGAGTAAGTTATGAAAGCAAGATACATTGACAACTTTTGAAAAAGTTATCATCCGTCTTATGACAAGCCTATATAAAAATCACTTAGTTTTGATCTTTACCACTTGGTTGGATGTTCTGCTTTTGATGGGAGAGTTTTTTTTTATCAATTTTAGTAATATTGGACCATATCGGTCTACGTTTTTATATAGCTGATCGGATGCCTAACCGCTCTAGAAGTGTCATATTAAATCTGACATCGTTTAAATTTGGCATTGGGCGTTATAAACGACTTTAAACTACCCTACCGAAGCACGACTGTATTGGTCCATATTTTGATATAGCCCGGCCGGTCTGCAGATTACATTTACAGTTCGATCGAAAAAAATCATAGTGGGTGGGACCTATTGCTAATTTTCGAGGAATTAAGTCGTTTGTACATGTGGTTATTTTTTTCGTTAAATTTAAGAAGGTATCAAATGATTAGCGGGCTTACCACGGTACTTTTGCAAGTCAAAAAAGTACCAAAGTTTCAACTTTATCATCCCTGCATTAGATGTCTTTTGAATTGCAAATGGAGTACTCGTATTCTGAATTGCTTAATTTCCCACATTTTAATTTCTTTGCAAACAAATCGAAAATTAAACTACATTTTTACTATAAATGCGTTAAAATATTTTACATGTTGCTCAAGCTGTTTTAATAAAAATAGCTTTATATATCATAGTTGTGACTGACAAGTGAGGTAAGGCGAAATTTATCAGTCCCATTTCCCTTATATTCGTAGTCTCTTTTGGATCAACATCACCTTGTGTCGCCGTCGATGTCTCATTATCACCAATTTGCTATTCCGTAACGATAAAGGCTAGTTATCGAAAGTTGTAAAAAAAACAAAACCAAATCTCTAACACTTGAATCAGCTGATTTATTAATTTTTTGAGAGATTTTTTTCTACTGCAAATTTTGCAAAAGTGTTAAAAAAAAGAATATCTTACAACAAAGAAAAGAATCAGATGTCTTCAACTTACCTGGTGAAAACTCTGCTTAGTGGTTCATTATGTTATTTCTCCAATAGGTTAATTTCGACTTTATAAAGCCGCCTTTACGCATGTGCCGCAAAAACACCAACTTACTTTAAAAGCGGATTCTGATCAAAAGTCTATTCGTTCACTATCTAATTGGCAGCAACATTTTAATGTTTAGCCCAGGTATCGAACCGGCACGACGAAAGTCCCCATTTACACGAGGCAACTTAACTCGCGTCAATTTTTACGATTCCCTTTTATACTTGCCTCTTGTATTTACACAGGGCAACTCGCTTACGGCAATTTTTGTTTTTATTCGTTCTGATTTTTGTGTGAAAAAATACTAAAAATGAAACCTGCAGCCAACTTCACGCTACGAAAAACACAAAAGGAATTGACAGTACGGGAAAGTTTTTTCCCTTTCCATTCCCCTTATTCCTCTCTCATAAAAACTAAAAGTTGCGGCAAGTAAAGTTACCTCGTGTAAATGGGGACAAAGGACAACTTGTCTTAAGTGGAAACGATTTGAAAAGAACGCTAGGGGAAATAAAGTTAAATTACACTTTAAATGACTGATTTTCAGTGTTTTAGCTTACACAATTAGTACTTTTCTACTGTTTGGAAGACCTATAGCTTTCTTTTCACAACTGTCGTTGGATGCTGATCGTTGCTTCCGCATGCACTTTTAGGGAATTGCTCTGATTATTGCATTGAAACCCTGAACGGTGCCCTTTGGGTTGAACAGATAATAAAACCATCAGAGCCGTTGCTTGCGACGGGCGACAACGGGATTAGGGGTGATTTACTTTCTTCCCTGAAGCTCCCGAGGAAAAAACAAGGAGCTTCTTTCAAATTAGTACGATTTAACTTTTGCCAATCATTACATTGTGGGCAAAATTAAATTCAACTTCTAGCTTAAGCGTCCCGATTTGCTTTGGCCTAATTTGGATATATGGTAAACCCGGCCCTTACGACAAATGACCAGATAAATGATTAAATAACAAAGGCATTTAAAAAGTTTTTGCTCCCATAAGAAATTCGTGTAGCAAAGCAAACGAAATTTACCATTGGTAAATTCGATTTAGCTATTTCGTTCAGCTGCGAACCAGCTGAAACGAATTTTGCTGGGCGGAATTTGCAACTGTTACAGGAATGTTTAAAAGAACAGTGCAGACTTTTTTCACCATCTGCAAACGAAAATTAATGTTTCGATAATTTTGAGGGTATTTAATGAATATTATTAAAATAATTTATCTGAATATGAGTAACGACTACTTCTACAATGCTCACATTACAATTTTTCTTTGTAGAGATAAATACACAACAGCATAGCGAAAATTTCGTTTTAGGTGAATATTAATCATATTCATTTAAATTTAAATACCATTCAAAAATACTTCACAACATTTGTTGTTTATTCTTTTTTGCAAACGTCAAAAACTCATTTTCGTTTGCAGAAAATGTTTGCACTGCTCTTAAAAACATGCCTGTAACAGTTGCGAATTCCGCCACATTTTCGTTTGAGCTGAGTACCACCAAGCGCGTAGAGCTAAACGGAAATTACGAATGGTACATGTATTTCTTTTTGAACCGAAAGTTTAGTGAATACTAGACTTTAACTATCGCCTAGGGAATGAAATATGGATGTCAGTTTGACAGTTGCTAAAAAATCATCCAAAGAAATTCATTACCAACTGTCAAACTCACAGCTGTAATTGTGATCACAATTTTTGATGTAATCCCAAACGACTGAAAATAAATTTTCCTAACATTTTTCACATGAAGTTACTCTTGACCTCTACAAACATATTTATTAAATCTTTGCCTTGAACTATTATTAGACCCCATCATTCTATTTTTTTCTGACTATCGCCTTATCACTCTTTCTCCCTTTACTGCTCAAGTGCACTTTACACACAATCTTATGGTTTTTCTTCCACATTCAAACAAACTAAAGATCTTCCAAAAACGAATACCTAATAAAAAAAAACACAACTAATGTACCTATCGCTGTTTACCGTAATTAACATAGAAAAACTTGTATTAACAAACCAAAAATATTAGCAACTCTTTAAAATGCCATTATAAATACAACATATGGAACTCTAGAGTTCAATAGTAGCTGATTTTAGAACAATTGTGGACGAGAAGAACAAGCACCAATAAATTACATTACTTTATTAGTTTAGTATCCAGAAATTATCATAATTTTAAGTGAAACTCAACAACATACAGAATTGCAAAGCTAATGCCGCTACAGATAAAGCCAGCCAATGCCCAAAATTCCAAACTGAATACAAAATCAAAATTGTTCAAAAACATGCATACTAGAAAATAGCAAAAGACGCATGCCTAGCTTTGAAAACTAAAAAGAAAAATAAACAAAATACATAATGAGCTTTACTGCAAACATAGAAATTTTGAATCAGAATCAATGTGTTTTAGCTAAAATAATTAGTTTTTGTGTGTGTATAATTAAGTGAAAATAAATTCAAAAAAAATTAATAACAATAAAAGGAATATTAGTGAAAGTAAATAAAAGGATGTCTTATTTAATGCGATTTTAGAGGTCCTAAGCAAATGTGCCCTTTTGCCTACAACCAGAGAAAAAAACATTAAATCAATAAGAAACATTAACAAAAGTCTAGTAAGGTTGACATTTTTTATTTCAATATGGAACACTATTAATTTTAAGTTGCTATATTTGGATAATTTTAATATGAAAACAATAGCCGTGTTCTTTTAAGATAACTAGCTAAGTTACCTAGCTAGTTAGCAATATGGAATTTTGGCAACATTCAACAACATTTTAAAGCAGATGGCAGCATAAGCCCAAAAAAGTTTGTTTACAAACAAAAAAAGGCAAAGCAAATTGTGAAAAAACAATTTTGTTACTTCGTATAGGTTCTTGTTTTGTAAACATTTTATTGACAAATTTTAATTTCGTTCAGTACAACATGACAACATGAACTCCAGACAAGGACAAGTAAGAACCATAATTATTTTATTAGTATTTAAAGTCTGGTACTAGATCGTGAAAAACTTAGAAATGTACATATATCTCTTTGAAAAAAGACTCATAAATGAGGGTTTGTCAGTTTTTACCGCAATTTCACAGAACTTTATTGTTGAAGTTTAAGATTTCTTCACATAAAAAGGCAAATTTAGTAGCGGGCTTAATATAATAATTGTTTCAGCACTAAATATTTGATTCAGATACTTGAATTATTTATACAAATGTGCTACAACAACAACTGTGTCCGTCTTGAAGACATTAAATTTCTCTTCCAGTTCATTATCTTCAGCTCATTCGCAAGACTTAATACAATTCTTGAAAATAATTTTATCGCGCTTTTTGTATTTTCTTTTTCTTTCATTGCCTTTCTGTATCAATAACAAAAAAACATATGTTTTTGATTTTGTTATACAAGCTGGTTGTGTCTTAATATTTTTTTTTTGGTTAAAAAAAAGTCAGGTAACTCTAACTCGATTCGTTTCGAGTAGAAGCCAACTCGCTTGCTTACCAAGTAACTTCCATTTAAAAGCTTGTTTAGCAACCTGAAATGAACACGATAAATATATAGAAATAATATTATTAGGCATTGAATAAATATTGAATTCTTGCAGAATAATATTATCGTCTTATTAAATCAATGTCGATACTTTTTTGAAATTATATTTTTTATTTTCGAAATAAAATTAAAACAATATTGAATTAAGAATGAAACAATTTAAAAATAAGGTTATTCAGCTTTGATTTAATTCTGAAGCGTTGTGTAATTTAAAATGCACACTCTTGATACCAGGTTAAACCAATTTTGAATTGATGCAAGTAACCAATGTAATGGACCGATCGTTATGAAATTTTAACATAACATTGTCTATAATAATTTCCTAGTCATTGATTTTTTTCTGTAAAATTTTAATAGCGATCGGTCTATTACAGGATTTGGCAACATCATATATCCAATATTTCACGAGATATTGACTTTCTAAGATTAGGGGTGGTCGGTGTAATGCCCTCTTGTCCAATCACATCATTATATTCCTTACAAATATTACCTGTTCGACTGTATATAAGTATTTATGTAACGTAACGATCTGAGCTGATAATGGTGAAAAATACTACGTATATAGTGATTTTTCCAGAGGTTGACTTAGCCCTCGTTTGGGGAAATTTGCCCCTTTTGGCCATTCTAACCCATTTTAATACCAACCGTTTCAGTTCATCAACACATATTTCTGCAAAATTGCAGCCACCCAAATTCAATAGATAGACAGGGCCAGATCAGCTAAGAATTTTACGACGTTCAGAATACTTTATATATGTAAGTACTTTATAAGCCATCCGACCAGTATCGGGACAGAATATCAAACCAGTACCTAAAAATTGTTTTTGCTCAAAAACCTCTTATTTATAATCTTTAAATGGCTGGTTTATTTTCTTTTCGAATAGCAAAAAAAATGCATTTACTATTAAATCTTGCTGTTCTGGGTGGATTGACTGAGTTACAAGTAATTAAGGTCGTATGAAAGAGAACATCACGATCTGCATTATGTATGTAGTCAAATATTAATTTTTAATTTGCGCGTATGTCTTACAAATGTGAAACCGTAATTTGATTTTTAATACCGCCATAATTGTTGAAGATATAGGCAAAATACTGGCGTTGATCGTCCAAAAGAATAAAAACAAATTATAGCAGCCATTTATACGATTAAAAGCAGCATTTTTAAAGCTTTATAAGTAGAAACAACTGGACAAAGTAAGTTCGGACGTATCGACGCCTTTATCATGGATTGCAGAAATTTCAATTGAAATTGTTGCCAAGGGGGCGTGGTACCGGCCTCTTTATTTTTCTGTGTTTCTTTTAATACCAACATCATATATACCAACTGATATTGTCATAGCAGTATTAGTTTACGAATTATAGTCTTACAAGGTTGGGGTTGAGTGGGCGGTGCTACGCCCCCTGTCCAATTTTTTCATTATATAGTCTAAAATAATTGATTTTATTTTGTTTAAATTTAAGAACGATCGGTACATGTGTTTTACCAAAAATGTGTTTGTTTTAAATGGGTCGCCCACTTTTCCTTCGGATTGTGTTTCGATCCATACCAACATCATATGTTCCAAATATCATCATATCTCTAATAGTCCATGAGATGTTGTCTTTTTAAGTTCAGTGTTCTGTGGGCGCTGCCACACCCTTGTCCCATTTTTTCAATGTTTTGCCTATAAGAATTGTCAAATTAGTGATTTCATTCTATTAAAATTTAAGAAGGATCGTCAAAAGGTTTGGTCGTGTATGCGATTTTTTATAACATACCGTGAGATAGAGGCATCCTTGGGCATTTCTTCCACCAGCATGCATTCGATATTGCATGAACACCTGGCCGTAAAAAAGGTTTGTTCTCGTTGGATCTCGCACAATTTGACAATCGTTCGGAAAAGGCTCGTGTCGACTGGTGCAATGAAATTTTGAAAAAATACGATCGCGGTGCTTCAAAAGACGTTTATAAGGTCGTCACAGGTGACGAATCTTGGATCTATGCGTATGAGCCCGAAAGAAAACAGCAATCGAACGTGAGGGTCTTCGAAGACGAGCCAAATCCAACGAAAGTTGTTTCGTGGAAGAAGCACTTCGAAGCAAATGGTCGTCTGTTTCTTTGGCAAAACTGGTCATGTGGTGACTGTTTCGCTTAAGCAACGTAGGACGGACAATTCTGAGTGGTACACCACAATTTGTTTGCCTGAAATCTTCGAAGAGATTCGAAAAACGAACAAAAGAAGACGAATCATTGTGCACCATGACAATGCGGGCCTTCACACATCGGCTCAAACCAGCGCCTTTTTGACCGGCCAAAAAGTCGAATTGATTGGTCATCCGCCGTACAGCCCTGACTTGGCACCCAATGACTGCTTTTTATTCCCGCACATGAAGAAAAAATGCGTGGCCAACGATTTTCGTCGCCAAAAGATGCTGTTGTAGCGTTCAAAAACATGTTTTTGTGATTCGTGTGATTCATGTGATTCGACAATCAGTAATGTTCTGTCCGTCGTTCAGTCCGCACGCGTTTTGTGTTGTCCGCGTTAAAATTTTCTATCGTCCGTCCTACAAAATAAAATTACGCAAAATTAAAATAAAACACGAAAACAAATCAACAACCAAACTACAGCACATAAACAAGCATCAACACAACAACTTCAAAACTAATTTACTATACCAAAATATCATCAAACAAACAAAACCCAAAAAAATAGAACTCATAAAACAAAACATAAAACAAAATTCTAACAAGAACCAAACATACATATGTGCAATAAACCTAACACAACAACAACAATAAGAAGGAAAAAAAATGAGAAAAAGAACAAAAAAATAACACAAAACCAACGATAACGCACTAAGAGAGTTTGTTTATCTCTCCGTGGTGCATTGAACTCCCCCCTCCCTCCACCACTCCATATCTTTTCCAATCTGTGTAAGTGCAGTTGACTCTCTTGCTTTTTTGTCGTTGCTCCTCCAATGTTTAAGGCATAACACTAAGCATTGGAGGGACCAGTAGCGGCAAAGGGGTGAGATTGTTTACTGAGCTTACACACTGACATTTGTTTTGTTCTCTGGTTGGCGTAATGGTAAAGAAATTTAACATACATTTCGCCAACATACGTGGCCTGCGTACGAATTTTTTCGCTGTGTTCTCCCACATTCATTACCATAGGCCTGATGTTCTAGCTCTTTGTGAGACCCAGGTGCGTGAGGATTCTGATCCACAGGATTTTTACGTCCCTGGGTATCACACCCTACCTCTTTTTATTTCTCACAGAGGACTTGTGGTATATGTACGTAACGATATAGTGTTTCAGAGCCAGCAACACTTATGCTCACAAGATCCAGAATTTAACTCCCTTTGGGTTAAGTTCAGGATTGGAACACACGTACTTCATTTCGGGTTTATATACAGAAGCCCAAACTCGGAAAGGGAGGCTTCCCTTAACGGCTTCGACGCCCTTTCCGATTCTATAACGAAAGTTCTGGAGAGTTATCCGGACAGTGAAATCGTCGTTGCTGGTGATTTCAATGTCCACAATTCCGCCTGGCTTTCGCATTCGAGCCAAACAACTCCGGAGGGCCAATACGCCGAGCTCTTCGCCGCGCAAAATGACTTGACGCAACTAGTGAATGAACCGACACATATTCCGTGTGTAGAAGGGCACCATCACAATATTCTTGACCTTTACTTAACTTCACACCCTGAAAAGTACGAAGTTAATGTCCTTCCACCTCTTGGTAATTCTGATCACTGCATTGTTTCAGCATCCTTTTCGTATTCCGCCCTTCGTGTCACTTCGATACCAGCCCCAAAGCGAACAGTTTTTATCTACGAAAAGGCACGTTGGGCTGAGCTCAACCACTTTTTTCAGCATTTTAATTGGAAACTGTGCTTTCTCGACAACGACGTAAATGCTGCTGCTGAAATGATCCAAAATATAATTTTATTTGGAATGAAGACATTTATTCCAAATAAAGTTATGTCGGCTAAACCAGCCAAAAACGGTTGGTTTAACCAGGCATGCAGGGATGCTGTCAGATCTAAAGAGGAGGCGTTCAGAAATTGGCGCCTAAACAAAAACGCCAATACTGAACTGCTGCGGAAACAGGCAAGAACTTCGTGTGCCAGAGTGCTTAGGCGTGAAAAATTTCTACACGAACAACGTCTACGCACAAAGGTTCTTGCTTCCCCCAGGGGAAGTAAGAGCTTTTGGTCGTTTGTAAGAAGAGTAAAGGATAGTTCATCATCTATCCCAACTCTTGTTAAAGACGATCAGGCATTCACTGACCCGGTTGATAAAGCTAACCTATTGGCTGAAATGTTCGCAGGAAATTCTTCCTTGCCGGAAAGCAATCAACCACTCCCCGTGATCGAAAACATATCTAGTTCCATGCCTCAGATATTTTTTCGAACACGTGGGGTTAAAAGGGTTCTTGCAAATCTCGACGTAAATAAGTCCCCGGGCCCGGATGGTATTTCGGCACTTGTCCTGTGTAAGTGCTCCTCGACGCTAGCCCGTCCATTACGCAACCTCTTCAACCTTGCTTATCGTGCGGGAGTCTTCCCAGCGTGTTGGAAGGTTGCGAACGTCCAACCAATCCCTAAAAAGGGTGAAGCCAATAATCCTGCAAATTACCGGCCAATCGCGATTTGCTCCGCGCTCTCTAAGGTAATGGAGAGCATGGTTAACCACCATCTTGTGAGGTATCTAGAGTCCAACTGCTTGCTTAATGATCGACAGTATGGCTTCCGTAGAAATCGCTCTACGGGAGACCTGATGGCTTTCTTGACGGAGCGCTGGAGTCGGTCTATCCACCAGTTTGGTGAGAGTAAGGTTGTGGCTCTGGATATCTCCAAGGCCTTTGATAGAGTCTGGCACGGTGCACTCTTGTCAAAGCTGATGGCTTTTGGCGTCGGTGATACTTTCGCTCGTTTTATATCGAGCTTTCTTAGAGATCGCACTATAAGAGTTGTTGTAGATGGGTTCTCATCCAATAAACATAGGCTTACTGCAGGAGTACCACAGGGCTCTGTCCTTTCTCCCTCTTTATTTTTAATTTTCATTGATGTTCTGTTGGGTCAGACCGTGAATCCAATCTACTCCTTTGCGGATGCAGTAACCTATGTCATTCATATTCATTCGACCGTAGGCCGAGTCTTCAAGATATTGAAGACAAAAGGCGAATTATGGATGAGACACTTGGCCGGGATTTACTGGCCATTTCCGAATGGGGTCGAGTGAATAGAGTAGATTTTAATGCGCGTAAGACACAGTGCTGCTTGTTGTCTCACAAGCGATTCGCTGACCCAACAATATCGTCAATTTCTATCGATGGTACGGATATTGAACAATCAGAAGCTCTTGATGTTCTGGGCATGAAAATACAATGTGACGCTCGTTGGGCGAGACATGTATTCGAAGTGTCGAAAGAAGCACTCAAGTGCATAGGCTTCTTAAAGCGGTGCAAGAAATATTTCACTCCTTCTGATCTTTTCAATATCTATACAACTTACATCAGGCCAAAGATGGAATACAACTCCCATATATGGGCAGGTGCTCCAAAATCATCCTTGGAGCTACTTGACCGTGTTCAAAGGAGAGCGATGGTGCTGATAGGTGACAGTAGGTATCCAACTCTATTGTTTCCCTAGAACATCGTCGGAATGTGGGTTGCGTGACGCTGTTCTATCGTTACTTTCATGGTGTGTGCTCATCAGACATCCGTCGCCTTATTCCTGACGTGAGGATGTTCGGCAGGGATACGCGACTTTCTAGGAATTCACACCCGTTTGTTATCGATTGGCCAGTTGACCGCACTATACACTACAGATCAAATTCGTTTTTCGCTCGTACAGTCCGTATGTGGAATCGACTTCCGGCAAATGTGTTTCCCACTAATTGCGACATCCAGAAGTTCAAGACAAGTGTCAATAAACATTACTCCCTCTTTCCCCCCTCCGATCCTTTACTTTCCACTCGCCAACGCAATGCACCGCATGTATAGGGGGCATCCCCTGAGTGTTGGTTATTTAAAAAAAAAAAAAAAAAAAAAAAAATCCTTTCATGTTGGGTATAATAATGCTTTTACAATCTAATTTTTATAAGCAGAACTAATTTCCAACCAATCTTTTCCCTTTGTGTACTTCAAATAGTTTAGTTTTTTTTAGAAATATGTACTTTTAGATCCTCATAAGAAAACTTTTACCCTCTGCAACGCTTTTATTAATGGTCCAAAACAGAAGACGAAGGCAGCACAAGACCATCCGCTGCATTATCGCTTTACAGTTTAGGCTCGATATAAACAACAAGTGTAGGGCTGATGTTAACAAGCAAAACTGCTGCATATCGGGATGCAGATTTTGGAGCGGTGGCATCAATGGAACGCCATTTTGGTTCTGATGATTAAGTTTTTGTAGTCAGAGATTGAAGACAAGGATTCGACCGATCATTGGTATCGGTAGGATGGCGTGTCATATAACACAGAACACGTTACAAACAATTTTGGACGTGCCAAGTTCAACGCAATGTGGCCACCGTTCGGCAAAGGGTATTAAAACTGATTGAAATTGGTGTGATGCCAGAAACGCATGCGATTAAGACGAATGATGTGTTTTTGAATATACTCGTACATTTGACTACATAGGGATTTCCCTTATAAGAATTTCCCATGTTATAAGGCTGATTGTAAAAACATCACATGACTTGTAAGAGAAACATTTAATGCAATTTATGCTCAAAAATATAGAATTTATTTTGTTTTGTAAATCAAAGTTTGTTATATTAAATATGTATTTAAGCAAATTTTATTTGCGCCTTATTCTTAATATAATTTTCAAAGGGTTAAATATGTGTAAATAAATATATACGCTTTTCATTTACCTCGATTATAAAAGGCGTAGGCATCGACTTTGGCATCATTTGGAAAGTAAATTGAGTTTAGAATAGTTTTTGTTTTTTTTTGTATAAGGAATATAAATTTCGTTTGAAATTTGTTTTTTTATAATTGAAAGCAGTCACATTTGTTATCATATGAATCCGAAACAATTTCTTAACATTTTGATAGCAAACAACACATTACTTTTTTTTAAAAGAGTGAATTACTGCACATGTTTTGTCATATGTACATGTTTTATACGATTTAACATTTTAAATTTGAATCGGCTTTAAAAAAAATTGTACTGACATTTTTTTAAATATCTGGTTTTATTGGAAAGTTTAAACTTCCAATATCATTCATAAGAGTACCGCAACTAGCTCGGCAGTATCTAAGCCGACCTAATCAATTTTTCAGTTAATTTCCATTCGATCGGCTGAAAATCTTCAACGGCAACTTCGATTTCATGTTTCAACGTTTCAATTGTCTCTGGATGCTTTGCGTAGCATTTGACTTTAATGGCTCCCCAAAGAAAATTATCCAAAGGGCTCTAATCACAGCTCCGAGGCGGCGAATTGACATCACAATTTCGGCTGATTAATCGATTTTCAAAAACAGTGCATAATATATATCGATGGTTGGGTTGGCTGTGTGTCACCCGTCTCGTTAAAACCAAATGTCCACGTGTAATTCTCTGGAATTTTTAGAAACAAAAATTCGTTGAGCATGGCGCGGTAACGCTTGCCTTTGTAGGTAACGGCGCCTCATTCTTGCTCATTTTCGGCCCAATGATGCCGCCAACCCAAAATCCACACCAAACAGTGACGCATTGTGGATGCATTGGCTTCTCAATAGTCACGTGTGGGTTCTCTGAACCCCATATTCGGCAATTTTACTTATTGACATGGCCACTGAGATGAAAATAAGCTTCATCTGAAAACACGATTTACTGGTAAAATTCTTCACTGCCTCTGGCTTTACGTGGCATTAGGTAAAGCGAAAACGCATCGGTTGGTGTTCCATTATTAAATGATAAAGTTCAAAATTTCCAATAAAACCAGAAATTTAAAAAAAAATTTAATACTTTTTTACAGCCGATTCAAATTTAAAATTTTAAATAGCCTACCTTATAAAACACTAGCGCTTAAATAAAGTTTAAAGAGATCCAGAGATTACATGACTTCAAATTTAGTTTTTTCCTTCACGTTTGCCCAAATTCACACCTACGCCTTTTGTGTTACAAGGTTGATTGTAATAAAATCAATAAAAATAAAACATGATTTTTAAAATTTGTAAAAAATAAAAATAAATAGGGCTGAGTTAATTCTCTTAAAGTGTGTGCTCGCACATATTCTTTTGTCACTCTACATAAACTTCAGCCACACGAATGGCAGACGCATAAAAGTGGCCTGTTGTACGGTGTCGCTTAAAAAGTGCCACAACAGCGAAGTCATGGAGGCATTACTATATTTATGATTCGAAGCCGGTTTCAACCCATTGAACATATCCTCAGAATTTTCGTAGCGTTGCATTAAAAAAGGCGGTTGGAAATGATCAAGTTTATTGGTGATCTGATAGGGGCCTACTTCGTAATCACTGTACTCCTCCTTGTGCACAAGCCAATGACCACGTTGCTGTTGATTGGCATCATATTTAGCGCATTTCTGATTAACATTTAATTTGGCCATAAATTGTTGTTGTGGTAGCGTCAATCGCGATTCGGTAGCAATTTCATTATTCTTCTGCCGTATTATGTCTCGCAAAGCTTCTTCGCGGTATTGTCTTTCTAATTTGAGCAATTCATCTTCAACATTTAAGCCTAGAGTTGTACGATTGTGCTGCCGCATAATGACCACAGACGTTGCAGTAGATGTTGTCGAGGAATTCAGTGCAGCATTACTTGTTGCCGTCATTTCGGGATCGTTCAATAAATCACTGTTGACATCTGCTGACAAATCGTCTGCTCTAGTGCGATGTAATGAAGTTCCTGGTATTTGGGCTGCCAAAAAGAAAGCTCCAGCTATGGTCATAACACTGGCGGCATAACTAACAGCCATGACGGTTATGTTGTTGAGCAAAAATTTGGCCAAGGTGAATGAGGGTAACATTTGCATCAGTTCTGCGTAGGTAAGCCAGCCACGCCGTAATCCCTCGCGTCGAGCCAAAGTCTTTTCAATACTGGTTAGTTTGTCGAAAAACTGTTCGTTCGATATGTATATGTTCCATTCCTGAAAGAGATGAGAAAAGTGAAAAAGATTATAAATTATGACAGTCTTAAAGCGTTTTCCTAGAATGGTTTAAATTTTTTTTGTGGTGTACCACTCAGAATTGACCTCCTACGTTGCTCAAGCTGAACAATCGCCACATGACCAGGTTTGGCGATGAAACAGGCGACCATTTGCTTCGAAGTGCTTCTTCCACGAACATCTTTCGTTGGATTTCGCTCGTCTTCGAAGACCCACCCAGTCGATTGCTGTTTTGTTTCGGGCTCATACGCATAGATTCATGATTCGTCACCTGTGACGATCTTATAAAAGTCTTTTGAATCACCGCCATCGTATTTTTTCAAAATTTCTTTGCACCAATCGACACGAGCCTTTTTTGAGCGATTGCCAAATTGTGCGGGATCCAACGAGAACAAACCTTTTTTACGGCCAGATGTTCATGGAATATCGAATGTATGCTGGTAGAAGAAATGCCCAAGGATGACTCTATCTCACGGTATGTCACATGACACATTATCAGTTCATTATCAATGTTCTCGGGTTTTTAGAAACCTTCACGCGGAAAAATGATTGCACGAAAATCTTCACGAATTAATTCAATTTTTTTTTTGCCAAATTGATTTTTCCAAGTCAGTGTAAACAACACAAATGATGGTCGTACGTCAAAACGTTCCGAGTACGTTTATGCTAAAAATTGTCAAACTTTGCAATGGAAATGTCAGATGGCGCCAGGCAACACTTAGTGTTGTCTAGGTCAGAAATATATTTAGCAACCCTCGTACTAAAAACATTCACAGGAATGTTTAAGTAACCATCACTACGGTTATATTCCATTTTGACAGTGTTTTTCAGAAACGCTTGGAATTTGTTACGTGATTTTTTTCAAAAAAGTCTCAGCGTAAAAATCTGCTTGCTATTGGCAATTCCAACTTGCACATTGGCACTCCCGTCTGACCTCACCAAGGCTGCAAATTATACAACTGTCATTTGCAGCGTTAGTTCAAAATTCGTTTTCAAATCATCTTATTGATCTAGTTTTTTACCCAAACTGCCAAATCTGAAAGTCTTCGACTTTATTAGTGCAGTTGAAAATTCGAAGCTCTTAGCACAATCACATTTTTCGTCCTCTATGCAGGACTGTGGAATCGGAGTTTTGTAAATTTAGCCAGTATTTAAGGTATTTTCAGGCAGTAATTGATTTTATTTTCTTCTCGACCACTGACTTATGACTCATCAGCATCACTTACACGAAGAAGCTAAAGTTGATGTTGTATCATCCCAATTTCCTCCTGACGGAGCTGAACCCTCCCCCTAGACATGTCAGAAGGGACATCTTAAACTTGCTAAGGAACATCCAGCGGTATAAAAGAGAACCCACTACAGCCGGTTCTATGTACCGGATTGACCCGAAGCAGCAATCTTCGGCAAAGAGCTGTCACGCTAGCACTACATGTTCCGCTACAAAAGCAACTACAGAACCGCTGAATCAGAGTGCTAACAAGTCGGCCCTCAGCAGCATTTACGATACACGCTGAAAACAGTCAAAAACTGTTTTCAACGTGCCCACGAAGAAGAATAGAAGTCTTCCCAGGAAGACCCGTGTTGTGCTGGCCTAGCTGAGGTGAGGATAATGTAGCTGTCTAAATATTTAATGGGATGGAATTGAGACAACCACGATAACATTTGCCTAGCATGTAAGTAGTCAAGGGCAACAGTAGGCGTGTTCGAGTAGTACTTGTTAATTTAACGACTAAGGCGATAACGGTAAAACTTTACGAATATTTTTTTAAATTTTACAAGAACTGATTGGCCTTATGTATCATAAACCATTTGATCTGAAACTTTTTAATTTCATCATTGTAGATAAATATTACATTCTTAATGACAAGACGTAGACAAGAGTTTAAAAACACTACTATCAAAATTATGTAATAGCCCCCTCTCATTGCGATAAAAAATTCGCCAACATAAAAATCTCATTACAAATTTGATTTTATCAAAAAATAAATCAGCGTCCATCTTCTTAAAAAAAAATTAGCCAATGGTCCTGCGTATCAAAGCTCTGTTGAAAAATTCCATTATCCATAACACCTTAACCGCAAAGTTTAGGAAAACGGCCAAAATTACCCCCAAGGGCCAGACGACAGACATTTACGGGAAAACAAAATATAGTTGTCTAAAATTGGTCTAGTGATTAATGAGGTAAGACAACCCAATTAAAGGTCGACAAAAGAAAGGCGATAGAGTATGTATCGGTTCTATGTTCCAAAATGACCCGAAGCAGGAATTGATCGTCTACCCGACTACATGTATTGTATGTCCGTCCACACAGTTGCCAGCACGACAACGATACCACGACAGTTGGTTATATTCTTCTTTGCCCAAAACAACACAATGTGCAGCTACAACAACCAGGCCATCCTACGACAACTGGTTCTCAATCCCAAGGCTGCCGTTTCTGTGGACCGCATTGACCCGAAGAGCAAATCTTGGGCCAAGGGCTGTCACCCCGGCACATAGTTGCCGCTGCAACAACGACCGGTTTTATTAACCGGATTAACCCAAATATTCTAATAACAGGGGTTCATTAAGCATCCCGAAGGTGAAAAGGCGAAAAGGAGTCATGCGACCAATGCGTGCTCTTCGAGCAGAGGAATTACTTCAACAATTTACCACAGAAGAAGTTGCAGATGTCACCCGAGGCGCTGTCTTGCAAGGGGCACAAAACAGTCAGAATCTTTATTATAACGCAATTGAATTCACCCCGAGTTGATTTGACAAGGGTCCTCGACTTGTCACAGGCCACTCTAGTAGTACCCTTAGGCTAAGATGTGAATATGGGAGATTAAAACGAACTGATTTTCCTTCTCTTGTCAGTAGCGAAGACACTAGAGGCTCTCTTTTTCTCGAGCCTGACTGGACATTTTCCAATTGTGATCGCCAACATCGAATTCGCAAGCTACACAGCAAGACAACTTAGCAGATGCCACTGTTGTTTGCAAAAAGCATAGAAGTCTGGAAAAGGTCCTCAAGATGATCGCAGACAACACTTAGAACACTGACAAAGAACGCTTTTTGACCTCTTGAAAATCGATGCAGCGCCAGTGTGGACATCGAGTGTAAGCTAGACGGAGTTGATGAACATCCTGACTTACCAGAACGCAGCCCTGCGAGCTGCGACAGGGTGTCGCCTCTTGTCTACGAAAGACCTTACATGAGTAGACGCAGATCTTACCCATGCGTCGACACTATATAATGTCCAAGAATTACAAGCTAGGGTTATACAGAGTGGATCAATCCACACACCACATTACGGATAGGCATACAGATCTTCATTATCTAGAAAGGGAAATCCAGCGTTACAAGCGGGAAAGCCATACATCATAACCCTACTAGGTCTGAACGGCATTCACTCTGACACAATCGCAGAAACCAAGCAAGGTGTTCAACTTCAGAGTGAACACCTGACTTGAGGACCATCCTCCACCACTCGGACAAAACAGTGCGGTGTTGGCTAGGTTTCTCCCTGGAGTAGTTGCCTCAATTCGAACTGGGCCCGTATATTGTTGTTGTAGCGGCACACAGTGCCAGGGTGACAGGGTCAATCCTTTGCATAGAATCGGCTGTCGTAGAATTGAACATAGCCCGAATTGCCGCCCCTGCTGGCATGCAGAACAACAAAGAGGTAGTAGATGAATTTATATACAAAGTGGCTGATGAAAGCCACTACCAAAACAAATTTAATACCTTTTTTGTTATTTAATGAGTCTGGTTATTTTCTTTTTATTTTGCAGATTGATTTTAAGATTTAACAAAAATGGATAACTGGGACAATGAAACAAGAATTTGGATTGTCCGCCGCTATTACGCACTTAAGTCCGTAGTTTCGGTTCAAAGAGAGTATAGGCGCGCGTTTAGCGGTAATCCTCCGAACAGATGGACCATAATGAGACTTGTTGACAATTTTGCCGAGCATGGGACAGTCAACAGAAGACCTTATTATCGAAACCCTTCAGATCGGCCGGAGGAAACAATCGCTGCTGAAGCTGCTGCCATACAAAACAATCGAAGAGTTTCGACAAGAAGCTTATCTGCTCAAATGGTTATAAGCAGACAGTCATTGCAGTCAATTATGCACAAAGATTTGGACTTAAACCCACATAAAATTCAAATGGCCAACAAATTGAACGCTGCAGACTTTCCGATTCGCTGGGAATTTTGCCAGAAGATGCTTCAAATGGTGGAAGAGGGCGGAAACATGTTGAACTGTATTTCTGACGAGGCCTATTTCGATTTAAACTGCGCCATTAACAAACAAAATTGTCGAATATGGAGTGCTTCCAACCCACAGATACTCCATGAGGCAGAATTGCATTCACTTCGTGTCGCAGTGTGGTGTGCAGCTTCATCACGCTGCATTGTCGGGCCCTTCTAACGGTCACACCGTTACGGTTACTGGAGACCGTTACTTGAGCATGTTGAGAGTTTTTCTATCGAGAATTACGTCGAATGAAAATATCTTTCAACTTTGTGTGGTTTCAGTAAAAATGGTGCAACTCCTCATATAGCCCGGCCAGTTATGACAGAATTGCGACGAAAAATTCCCAATAAGCTGATATCCAGAAACTCTACATTCCGTTGGCTCCAGGTCGCCTGACCTTACTGCACCTGACTTTTTCTTGTGGGGTTATTGCAAACAGGAAGTCTACAAAGCAAAACCAACAAATTTGAATCAACTAAAGCAATCCATTCAAGAAACAATTGCGCCTATTCCTGTCGCAACTCTCCAAGCAGTAATGAACAACTTTTTGGTAAGATGCCGCACATTCCTTAACGAGCTGGTTGGGCATTTAAATTTCATTATTTATAAAACTAATTAAGCTATATTTAATAAAATTGAATGAGCTTTAACGTGAATAAAACAAAAATGAATTCCATATACTGAAGATTATTTGATTTGCCTAATGCAGCAATATTCATCAGCCACCCTGTACCTCAGGTATAGGTGATGTAAACCCAAGCATTTTTTATTTAAAAATATTTTTTTTTGCATATTATTGCTATTTTCGAGAGAGCAAACATTCCCACAGAATTTCAATTATGTGACTGCTTCTGCTGGCATCGCAGAAGCGAATCCTGTTAAAGCAATGCTCCAAGACCTTGGACTCACGAATGGTTACCTCGATATTCTCCTTAAGGGCATGAATCGTTAATAATATGCATATGCTGTTGACACCACTATTTTGTTTACAGGTTCGTATCCTACGGAAGCATCATCTAAAGTTCAAAGACAGCTAGAAAATTACATTGCGAAAAGAAGACTACCCTCGACTCACTTTAAATGGCGTTATGATCTTTAAGATCAACACACTTAGTCAAACAATTTTGCTATTGAGACTGCACACGTGTGTGCACCCGTGCTTTATCTTGATGTAAAATAACTAATAACTCTTGGCCATTTGGGGTAGTTTTTTTTAAATCATTGTTACATCGGTCCAATAAGTTGGCATAATATTCACCGAAGGTAATCGATTATCCCGCATACATCCCAAAAAAACTGTTGCCATCACCTTATTGGCCGACAAAGTCAAATTGGCCTTCTTCGGAGATGGTTCACCGTGAGAACCCCATGGATCCATGTTTCATCCACAGTTACAAAACGCCGCAAAAACTTATTCGAATTAGGATTAAACAACTCCAAACAATCCTTGGAATTTTCACACGATTACGTTTATGGTCAGTTGCAAACGCGGCAGACATCCTGCAGACAGCTTTCTTAAACCCAACTGATCATGTAAAATCTAAACCACACTGCCTTATGAAATGAATATGGCATAAACAAGCTCACGCACTTTTA
Organism: Hydrotaea diabolus; assembly: GCA_963513945.1. Taxonomy (NCBI): domain Eukaryota; kingdom Metazoa; phylum Arthropoda; class Insecta; order Diptera; family Muscidae; genus Hydrotaea; species Hydrotaea diabolus. The sequence goes on from OY740717.1 coordinate 20,086,343, forward strand.
CTTTTCTATTGGCCAACACCATATCTTGGATTTTTTCGACATTTTCAGGTGAATTGACCTCAATTGGCCGGCCAGAACGTTCAGCGTCATTTGCACTTGTGCGACCACAACGAAAGTCAGTAAACCACTGTTTTACCATTGAAACCGATGGTGCAGAGTCCCCATAGTATTTATCAAGCTTTTTCCTTGGTTTGATTGACGGTTTTTTTTCGCAAAAAATATTGTTTAATGAGCCCTCGAAATTCACTTTATTCCATTTTTAACCAAATCCACTAGGTTGTATGTTTTGAACAGCTGTTAAACCAAACGAAATGACGGAATTCTCTCAAAATTTGACAGATGCTTCTTGATGGGAGCAGTGTTGCATTTCCTATAACTACGAGGGAAGTTGGAAAAGGCACGGAATTATTGACATACCCTCGTATATTAAGGCTAAGGCCACTGGTATATAGCTGCTCTGTCATTAATTTATTTACCATTAAATTTGCTCATTATTTTTGTACTTAGTAGGGACATAAATACTGTTACAACATTTAACACACCCATTTCAATAGTAGAACTGAACATACCCCGTTAATGTCATATGGGTTTTGAAAGCTAACCTTAATAGCGTTAGTCTGTAACGGGATTTTAAAATTGTTTCAACTTTCATCATGGAGTGGTAATAGCGCTTTTCAAGTGTGAAATGAAAAAAAGCGATATTTTCAAAACGCTCCGGCCACTAGGGATTAGCCGCATGTTCGTCTTCCGATGCATAAAACTGTTTGAGGAGACTGGAGATGTAAAAGACCGCCACCGGTCGGGCCGCCCACGCTCTGTTCGAACACCGCATGTCATCAAAGCCGTTAAATAAAAAATTCACAGAACTCCGCTCCAAAAACCCGTGAGATGAATATCACACAAAAGTCCACGAGTCGTATCATTAAAAAAGACTTGGGACTTGGGGCTTTCAAACGACGTACCGGACATTTATAAGTATTGACTGCAGCTTTAAAAAAAAGGATTGAAAAATGCAAACGTCTTTTGCTGATAACTTGCACAGAAAAATTTTGTTCACCGATGAAACAATTTTTACCGTTCAGGAAAAATTTAACAAGCAAACTGATAGAGTATATGCGCGGTCATCTAAGGAAGCATCTGAACTGATCCCAAGGGTGGAAAAGGGTCATCACCCAGATTCAGTCATGGTTTGGTGGGGTGTCTCTTACGATGGCGTCACTGACTTGCATTTCTGCGAACAAGGAGTCAAATCATCGGCGAAAGTTTACCAAGAAACCGTTTTGAAAGTTTTTGTGAAGCCTCTTAACACCTCCCTGTTCCAAAACCAGCCATGGACTTTCCAGCAGGATTCTGCGCCGGCCCATAAGGCTAAAACGTCCCAGGCCTGGCTTCGAAACAATTTCATTTCCTCTGAAGAATTGCCCTCAGGCAGTCCAGATTTGAACCCGTTTGATTACAAATTGTGGACGGTTTTAGAGGACAAGGTTTGTCACAAAAGATACCCCAACATTGGATCTCTTAAGACTGCTTTAGTTCGAGCTGTAGCCCATTTTCCAATGGACGAGGTTCGTCCAACTATTGACGGTTGGCCAGTGCGACTTAAGGCGTGTGTAAAGGCAAAAGGCAGACATTTCGGATAAGTAGATTATTTTTAAATACAATATACATCAATAAATATATTAAAAATTATTTGGTCCAAAAACATTGAGTACTTTTTATTTTACAGCATAAAACGTGTGTAACAATATTTATGTCCCTACTAAGTATATAGAATGATTGCAAAGATCAACTGCGCTATCTAGGGGATGTCGGTCGAATGAAAACATTAACTCCAGCCAGAATGACATAAATTGATAATTACCACGAAAAGCTTAGACAGGGAAACAGCGGTGGAAGGACCAAGGAAAAGAAGATCCACAAATTTGGATCCAAGGAAAAGAAGATCCACAAATTTGGATGTAGCACACAAGGCCAGATCGATTGGAAATCATTTATTAAACAGACCAAGGTTAGAAAGCCGGCTCAGTATGTATGTGTTTGGTTGAAGTTTTAAATTTATTCCGACTAAGCAGGGCTCGAATAAAATGTGCATACATAATTAAAAACGTCATACTGCAAATCTGGTAGGGATGCATATGACCCTAGTATAGACACACTTTTGAATATAATAGCTACAAAACATTTCTAATAATAATGTAGTTTTAAAGGGTGGTCCAACCATACCATATTATTTTTTTGTTGTTTTAGCGACACATAGTACCGGGGTGACAGCCCTTGGCCGGAGAATTCCTCCTTTGGCTCGATCCGGTGCATAGAACCGGCTGACATGGGATCGTTATGATATATTATTTGTGTCACACCTTAATGTCATTTTTTCTGCCTCTGCTGTTTGACAAATTTAACTATAGAGAGGTGCACTATTAAGCAGCGCGTAAAGACTGTTTAAAGTCTTTTACGAAAATAAGCGTTTAAATTAAAATGCATTTTTTGCAATTTGTGAGTTTTTGGTCAGCATAATCACCCAAATTTGTCTACAATCAGAAAAATTGTGCGCAAATTTCCGCATAGCGGGTCTGTAGGAAATGCGAAAACACCTGTACATGCTAGCCCAGTTTGTTTTGCGGAAAACATTGATGTTGATTGCGATAGTGTGGCAGAAGAGCTGCCGACCTCTACTCCTAAATAGTGTTCGCTATCGCGAAATGGTAACAGACTTCTTGTGGCCAGAAATTGAGGATATATACCTGGACGTAGTTCCAACAGGATGGTGTCACTTGCCACACAACCAAAGAAACAGTGGCTCTTTTGTGAGAGAAATTCAATGGCGGAGTTATCTTTCGTCGTGGCGATGTTAATTGGCCACCACAATTATATGATTTAACCTGTTGGACTTCATTCTTCAGGGATATTTAAAAGAAAAAGCCAAGAACAATTCAAGAACTATCAACGACATTGAACTTACATTGTGTCTTATAGTCATTGTAAATATGGACATACGGAAAGCCACCGAAACCGTGTCGAGCATTTGACCGATTTTTTGTTTCACACAAAATGTTAAGATAATTCTCATAAAACTTTTTGTTTTATTGACCATTAACATCATGCGTTTTAGTCCGTCCTTCTTTTTAAAGTACAAACATCCTAATATGGTTTAAAAAGTTACAAGAGTGGCGGTATGGTAAATAAAAAAATCTATTTAATGGGAATACCTATATAGGTATAAACACATGCATTTTTTAGTAAATAACTTACAATAGCGCATAAGAATTCCAGTTCCAATTCTTTTAAACGATCAGTCGATATATTGCCATCTTCAGCCCAATCAGATAAGTAGATTTCCTCATCATAGCCAGCATACAACTTTGTAGAAATCATCTAGAATTAGAAAAACAAACACATTATTATAAAACCTCAACCAAGCAGCAACAGGTGATAAGAATACTCAATCAAAACCACGAGAATTGTCGTTATCAATAATTAGACAATCACTTATTTACCATAGAAACAATAAACAATTCTTGAGGTGTTATGCGTCTCACGTAGCACGGATCCGTGACATTTAAACGATCCAAGTATATCAATGCCATAATCAGAGCAGCCGGAGTTGCCGTTTGGACGCTAGACGCCTCCACACACGACAAGCGGTTCAACGTATGACCACGATGTGTATCGGAAAAAAGTTCCGATGCATATTCAGCCAAAGGTTTGGACACCTCCATGGTCTCCCTTTCATCTTCACAGAAATCTGACCCGAAGTATAGAGATTTGCTTATACGTTTCATAAATTCATCGTGGGGCATAACCTGCACAGCAGTCACGGGGGGTAGAAGAAAGTACATTTATTTTAAAACACACACAAACCACTAGTTATCAATTTAGCGCAGTAGCGCAGTAATAAGGAATTTATAGAAAACTCGAGTTATTTCACACACACTTTATTCTTGTTACCTTTTTAGTTGTGTTGCTTTTTGTTGTTGACGTCGCAGCAGAGGCTTTTATGACGCATCTCTGTTTCTGTTTGCGCCCCATTTCGGAGATGAGGTGATGTTTGCAAAACTATTGGAAAGTAAAACAAAAGGGAAAAACACTTGTACTTATTGACTTTACATAATTTTTTGTACACAATCTATAGAGTATAGATTCAGGAACTCAATAACCACCTTTTATTTGTCGGGGAGAACACGCCGAATGTTATTCTGGTTGATTTGTTTGATGAACAAAGAACGGAGCCGAAGAAATACTTCGGACGGCGACGTTCATCGAATTTTGTTAACGGCTGAAGACTACAACGTCGTCATTTGGCCTGCTCACAGGGCCTTAAAATTATTCCGCCCACTTTCATAAAAGTATGGGTACTCCAATATAAGAAAATGTTTTAAGTATGCCATAATGCATAAAAACATAGGCGTGGCCCTATGGGTCTCTTAAACACACAAAAAAGTGGATCGTAGGCCCCAAAAAAGGAATAAGTAAATAATAGGGAATTAAGGCACAAGCTCACAGAAGCGTGCGTTTTTTTGTAAAGCGACTTAAAAAAAATATGCAGGTACCCAGAAAACCAAACGTTCAGAATTTGGTCAGAATTCTGTACGACAATCGGCAAAATGTTGCTATTTCTGATCAGAATTCTTACCGAGTTCGTAACGAAAAACAAATGAGAGAGTTAACACGAACTTCTCTAAAAAAAATCCTAAGACAAACCGATCAGAATCCGTAACGGTTTCGTTAAGAATTCTCAATAGAGTTCAAATATTATTCAGAATTATCTGATATCAGACTTTGTCGTCAAATTTGGTTTACTGGGTAAATATGCTAACAGGCGCACACCAACACATTTTGATCTCAACAAATTTCTGTTTATTACAAGCTTGTATATAAATATGTGAGAAATTGATATTGATCAATTTCCACAACTTTTCAAACATATGCAATTTCAATTTGTATGTCAACTTTAAAATGGAAAGCAACCAGCAAAGGCATAAAATACGCAGCACAACCAAATACGCCTTGGCATTTAAAAGCGTTGGTGTGCGGGGTCTCATAAAAAACAGTGTGTTACATTTTTCGAAGCAAAAGCATTTTTAAACGTCAGTGTCCTCGGGCCTTTATACAAGAATTGCAGACTTACAAAATAGATGTGGGTCAATTACACAGTAAAAATGCGTGGAGCTGCTGAATTTCTTCAATCAAATAAAATTAAAATTCTTTCAGGAAATATATTTTCCTCGATTTAAAGAATTTTACTAAAATTCCGGTGACAGTGATCAGAAGAAGGCTTAGAAGTCCCGAGACCCCGCCCCATAGACTGCACTAATGCCTAAACAAACAATAAAGCTGCCAGCTATGAGTGACAATCAAAAAGATATCGCAGCATTCCAAAATAAAAAAAATATTAGCCGTTCGCGTGACTTTTTTTTGTCTATAATTGTACCACCTAATGAATATTTCAGAAACGACTCAAAAAACTGTGTGTGCGGATTGACTCGCGTGACTTTTTTGTCTATAATTGTACCATCTAATGAAGATTTTAGAAACGACTCAAAAAACTGTGTGTGCGGATTGATCCAACTTTTTTGCACATACGCCCATTGAACGGCTAAAATCGGCTGAACCGCTGTTAAAATAGTAACATTATAAGAACATGTGTAAATATTAAATATTTCATCTCTGTGTTGAATTTTTATACATGTTACTGACATAATTCGATAGTTACATTTGAAAAACGCATTAATTTAACCTAAAAGTTGATTTTTTTTATATATTTTACATTATTTTTGATTCGAAAAAAAAAACTTATTCGATGTTTAGCTCCGTCGGTTGCTCAAATTTTTTAGAAACCAAGCGCCGCCGCTGATCAAAAACACCGCCACAGATAAGTTCCTATTGGGAAGAAATTCTTGTTCCAAGTTTTATTAAGGTTGAATGTTATTTATGTAGGATCTAGGGCTAAAAACATATAGCTGGATGAACGTACGTATTGGAGCTGTATCTAAATCTGGCCTTAATCTAGTTTAAGTGCAACACTCAGATTAGCAATAAATTTCAACCATCGATAAAACTTTGTATATGACACAAAAAATATTAAATAAAATTTTTCGCATTTTGTCCTCACCAACTGTATTAACTCTGACGTAAATGCACAAAATTAAATTGAATTTATACTGCCTTTAGGTTTTACAGTCTGGCAACAGTGTCACAATTTATCACTAATAACCGCTGTTCTCACAATCAGCGGCTGTTATCAAATTGGTTATGGTTGGTAGTGTATATACAATTTTTGCATTGTGGGCCAATTTTAGCAAAACCATTTTCAGTTCATTTCTTTATTGACATGTAATTCGAAGCCCCTAGGGGACCTATAACAAATATAATTAAAAAAAACTAAATTTCCGTAATAAACAGAAAAAAACCTGATGAAAACAAAAAAAACATTACTCTGTACTTGAACGAAGATAAGCTAAACGGTTTTATACTGGTAGGCAACATTTTTAGCTTTCTTTTAATATATTCTGATTTTTCGCCAACAGCATAGTTGGTATTCGTAACTTTTTTCTTTTATCCAATTTATATCGAAGTAAATGGCAAACAAATTTCTGACAACAGTTGTGTGCTTGAACGAAGACAAGTTAAACGATTTTTAACTGCTTGGCCAAATTTTCAGCTTTTAAATATATTGAGATTTTTCGCCAACATCATAGCTGCTATTCGTTATTTCTTTCTTTTATCCATTTTATATCGAAGAAAATGGCAAAAAAAATAGCCGACAAAAAGTTTTGTACAATAAAACAGCTGTTTACTAAATGCAGACACTGTCGTCTGTCACCATAAAATTTTAATTTGCATTAGAGAATTTATAATGCAACTTAACTATGTCGTCTGTCGACGCTATAAAAAGCTTATTTAACTAGTTGGTTTGTAGTATGGTAATATGGCAACATTGAACAAAATTTACAGTAATATGACAACATTGTTTCTATTTGTAAACACTAAAGAGAATTAAACAAGAGAGTTCATCGGCGAGTTTGTAAAAAGCAGATAAAAAAAAAGCTATAAATTGTAAGCAAAGAATCAATAAAATATATTAAATCAATAAAGTTATACAGAATGTTTTTAAACTATTAGTTTAAGATGATTTATAGCATTATTTATCTCTTGCAAAATAACCCAATAAGAATTCGTCGATGACACCTCTTCTTACATAACAAAAAACATATGTATTAAAAAGCAGGGTTTATCGTATTCGAGTTTTGGTAGTAAAAATAAGTCTGGTAACTCTAACTTGTTTCATTAGCGACTTGATGCCAACTCTTTTGCTTACCGAGTAACTTCCATACAAATGCTAGTTTAGTAACCTGAAAAGAACAAGACTAAAGCGCCTTTAACACGGTCATGTCTGGCATCACAGCTCGGCATGTCGCCATGCTCGTGTAATATGCAAAAACACATGACTGACAACACGGCATGGTGGATATCAACATTTTTTGATATTTTTGCATGCCATCATTCTCGTGCAAAAGCTCTGTTTTCATGTACAGTACAAAATTTCATTTGAAGTTAACATTCGAAATGTTTGGGTGGCGTGTTTAGAACGTGGATTCTCGCGAGAGTTTTTTGAACTTTATGAAAGTTTCCCATAAATTTGGAATATTAAAAGTGATGTTTATCAGAACAATAAAAAAAACAAAAGGCTTATAAAAAGTTTTTAGAAAAAATAAAAAAAATGAAAAAGATGCGACAGTCGATTCTGCTTTTTTTTCTTCTATTAATTCGTTGATAATCAAAGCTGCAACTAACTCGCGCGACATTATAATAATATACAAACTTCACTGGTCGGTGTTTCTTTTAAACTGGTGCATAACATGCATGATGGTTTAAAGCCTAGTATTCACCTGAAACGAAATTCACACTCTCATAAGAAATACATGAAGCAAAGCAAACGGAATTTACCATTGGTAAATTCCCTTTAGCTATTTTCGTTTGGTGGTACTTAGCTAAAACGAAAAGGTGGCGGAATTTGCAACTGTTATAGGGATGATTAAAAGAGCACTGTAGACTTTTTTCACCATCTGCAAACGAAAATTAATGTTATGCTAATTGTTTGGACAAGAATTTTTGAAATTTACAAAAAAATATATTAACAAATGTTGTGAAGTCGTTTTTGAGAGTATTTAAATGAATGTGATTAAAATCATTTTTTTTAAATTAATAACGGCTACTTCCTCAACACTGCTCTACACTATAATTCTCTCGTGTAGAGATAAAAACAAAACTCATAAGAGAAAATTTCGTTTTAGATGAATACTAGGCTTAATAGCAGAGCATTTTTCTCATCATATGAAGGTGTAAGGTCCCCGTGATATAAGAAATATGAAACAACAGTTGTAAATAAATGTATGCACCTTCGTACTTTTGCGTTTTGTTTTGTGGATAACTGTGTTGCCAAGTCAAACACACAAAAAGGACCCAAAAATTTGTAATGCGTATTCCGATTTACATGGAAAAAGAAATATTTATTAATTACAGGTTTAACAAAAAAAATTTATCACTATGAAGCATTAAAATCTTTATCAATATCGTGAATTTGTTAAGGACCAAAATAGAAGAAACGAATGGAAATAATTGCATATGTAATCCCCTAAAATGGGACAAATAGGGAGTGATGGCAACACTGTTTGCATTTTTGACAGTTGTCATTTCTTCGCCCATTTCCGTTTCTTTCTACTGACAACAACGCAAGATGAAGTACGTATTTTTGTTCTAGTTTTATGAAAAATAATTGTGAAATATGCGAAACATCCAAAGTCGTAAAAGAAAAATAGAGATCAAATGATTTTTAAGAAATACTAAAGCAGAAATCAAAAGTGCAATTTTATTGTGAATAACTAGGCTAATGGCGGAAATTTGTGTTTCTATTTTTGCAGAATCGGTTTGTGTTCATTCAGTGGGTACAAAATCTACCCTGGTCATGGCAAGACCATGGTCAAAATCGATGGCAAGGTAAGTTTTAATGTTTTTTTGTATTCAATTTTAGAGAAAGTGACTCATTATTGCTTGTTTTTATTCCAGTCCTTCACTTTCTTGGACAAGAAATGCGAACGCTCCTACTTGATGAAGCGCAATCCCCGCAAGGTTACCTGGACCGTCTTGTACCGTCGCAAGCATCGTAAGGGTATCGAGGAGGAAGCCACCAAGAAGCGTACCCGCAGAACACAAAAGTTCCAACGCGCTATTGTCGGTGCTTCCTTGGCCGAAATCATGGCTAAGCGTAACATGAAACCTGAGGTACGTCGCGCTCAACGCGAACAGGCTATCAAGGCCGCCAAGGATCAAAAGCGCGCCGCCAAGGCTGCCAAGAAGGCCACCCAACCTGCCACCACCAAAGCCAAGGCTGCCCCTAAGCAAAAGGCCGCCAAGGTTCAACAAAAGGCTGCTCCCCGTGTCGGTGGCAAGCGGTAAATCAACAGGAGGGCTTTGAAGGAAGCGAAGTGTTTTTAAATTAAGTGCTTTTTTTTAAACAAAACATCCCAAAACCAGAAGAAAGTTTACGGAAGTGAAGTGACGAAAAAAGAATAAGATAAAAAAAGTAAATAAAATCTTTTACGGATGTTCAAATCCGTATGGAGGAAAAAACGCCAGTTAGTTTTGATTGAAGTGGAAATGTGAATGGAATTTTCTAAGATAAAAGTTGCTTAGAAGTCAAGAAGGTAGGTATTCAGTTCAACTCGTCAATAGTTCAATCTAGGATATACTCAGCCTATTTGTTTTCGCGATTTGCTTTAAATATTAGTTGTGTTTTAGGCTAAGCCTTGATAGCTCAATAAATAAGACTGGGTAACAAGTTCTGGTTGTATCTAAACATTAGATTCTAAAGACATAGTCCAGAAGTACTAGACTGGAAAAAAGAAATTATAAAAGTAGTAAAATGAATTTTTGTAGCTTTCCATGTTAGTGTACGTCGTTCTGGATAACTATCGGGAATAAGCCTCTATCCTGGCTAGGCGCTGAAACGGCGAAACAAATTAATTTTTTAAAAATTTTGTTCAGAATCAAGTACAACTTATAGACATGCCCAATATTGTTGCGATTTTCCTACCCAGTCTTATTTATCGAGGCTTAACCTAAAACACCACTATTGTCCCTATGGATAAGAACATTGTGGGTTAAATAAAATCCCATTTTGATAGTGTATCCAGTAACCTTTAGCTGCATAAGAAAGTGATTCAAAGGTGACACTTTTTTACCGGCTTTGCAGTTGTAAACGAGTCGAGATCAGTAGAGCGAGCATTACCCGTCATAAACTATAGTATTTTTTATCTATTAATTAAATTTAGATAGGCTGCCTTAAATCTAATTTAGTGACAACACTCCGACGGACACTAAATTTGCACCATCAATAGAACTTTTGATTCTAAGCAGAAAATGTCTCATAGTTTCCGAGATATGGACCTCGAAAGTTCGGACGTTTAATTCAGATGTTGAGCCATATCTGTAAAACTTGTCCTTATTTATTAAGCAATGAGGTTCCGATCCCCAAAAAGGGTGAAGGCAATAATCCTGCGAATTATCGACCTACTCGTATGGTGATTTACTCAGCGCTCTCCAGGGTAATTAATGGAGAGCATGGCGTACCACCGCGGCTGATCAATGTAGAGCTATTTTTAAAAAAAAATTAAATCAAGAAAGGAATCCTTATTGTTCATTCGAAAGGACATTTTATGCCATTTATTTATTGAATATAATTTATCAAATGATGGCCGCAACTATGCCACAGGGTGTCCTTCTGAGGGTCCAATTTTGGATGAGTCGTTCGAGCAGTTCGTCCGGTATGGCGTTAATGACACGCGTCATGTTGGCTTCCAAAACCTCAAACGTAGCTGGTTGTTAGCATAGAATGGACTTTACGTAGCCCCAAAGAAAAACGTCAAAAGGTGTGATATCACACGATCTAGGCGGTCAACTCACTGCTCTTCGAAATTAACTCTCAATAGATCCATTGTTTGAGGCAATTGGCACCGTCCTGTTGAAACCAAATGTCGTCAAGATTACGGGCTTCAATTTTCATTTCATTTTTCATTTATTGATATTCAAAAAGTAACCGTAGAAAAAAGTCCGATATCATCATAGCGCGATAGCGAGCACCATTCAAAGTTACATTCAGGCAATCAGAATTTTTGAAAAAATATGGGACGATGACTCCTCCAGCCCATGAACCGCACCAAACCGGTTAATGGGGGTTCTCTTGAACCTCTTCTGGTTGCTCTTCATCCCAAATGCGGCAATTTTAGTTGTTGTAGCGGCAACTGTGTGCCGGGGTGACAGCCCTTGGCCGAAGAATTGTTTTTCGGGTCAATCCGGTCAATAGAACCGTTTAGTTATTGACCTTGCCGTTGAGCCAAAAATGGGCCTCATCGCTAAACAAAATTTTGATCGAAAACAGCGGATCTTCTCACGCTCATTTCCAAATACAGTTGTACAATTTAGAGACTTTGTTGGATGTAAGTCTTTCCATGATGAAATGCCAAACAATACTGAAAAGAAAAAAAATAAAGTATAACACAACTCACGCGTAATCTGTGAAAAAAATACTGAATAATATACCTCTAGATTGGTCACCCGTTATTTAGAGATCAACGACCTGCTAAGTGATCGACAGTATGGATTCCGTAGACATCGCTCTACCGGAGACCTAATGTGGTTCTTGTCGGAGTGTTGAAGTCGGTCTATCCACCAGGTTGGTGAGAGTAAGGTCGTAGCTCTGGATATCTTACGAGGCCTTTGATGGAGTCTAGCACAGAGCACTCATATCGAAGCTGAAAGCTTTTGGGGTCGGTAATACCTTTGCCCGTTTTATTTCGTGCTTTCTTAGAGATCGCACTATACGAGTTGTAGTAGATGGCTTCAGATCCAGCGAACATAGGCTGTCCGCAGGTGTATCACAGGGTTCTGTCCTTTCTCCCTCACTTTGGAACAAATCTAGTTTAGTAACAATTGTCAAAAAAATATATGGCTCTGGAGGGCATTAAAAACTAATAAAGTTAAAAAAAACGTGGGCAGCAACCTTTATTTTTCGAGTCACGGGACCCTAATTTTCAGACCTACAACTGGATATATCTGCGACATTTGGAACCGAACCTAAGCGATATGGGTATCGTGAGAAATCTTATGAAAGTCATACAAAGTTCATACATTTAACCCATTATGGTCACTTGTATTTTTTTTGACCCCAGTTTTTGTCAAAAATAAGTCAGAACTCGGAAAATTGTCTACTAGTTATAGCCATCACTTTAAGCTTTCATTTGGAACTTTGCTTTGACCTTTTTAATGGCAGAGATAGTGGCATTTTAGTTTGAGTTTTTGTACAAAATGTTTACAAAAAATTGACAGAAATTGACGAAATTGCACGCTGTGATAGCATTTCTTTTGGTAACGGAGAAAAGTTTCATTCTAGAAAACTCGTTAGAAACATAAAGTGTAGTAAAATGAATATAAGAAACAGTTGGGAAGTGCGAAAATTGTTCAGCGATGAAGATAGTTCTGCTCGAACAACAAATATTTTAAGGGAATGGGGCTTAATTCTAAAGGAGGGGGAATATTTCTGCGAAATCATCTGGCCATCACCAGAGGCTTGTTGTACTAGAAAATGTTGCTGATGCATAGATTTGGAGGTAAGAAATACATGAAAATCATTAAGAAATGCATGATAATGTAATGTTGAAATAAAATGTGTTTGAATTGAGAAATGCGAATTGAGAAATCGCGCTATTTTTTTCAAACAATTTTTCTTTTTTTAATAAAGAGCTAATGCTTCTTTTCTAGAAGAGTTAAAATTAGCTGAAAGGTTTAAATTTTGGCTACAAAACTTGATCGATAAATACATACTTAAACCTAAGCATTATTCAGTTATGAGGCATTTTTAGTAAAAAGTGAACAATAAAAATGTTGCTACCGCTTCTTAATGGGTTAAAATATCGTATATATGTATATATCACTGGAATGGTGATGTAATAAGCTTTTCAATAATACCCACATTGCTTAATAATAAAGAAAACATTTCACAGATATGGCTCAATATCTGAATTATACGTATAAGAGCATTATCTCTTTTTCTAGAAGGGTTAAAATGCCCAAAAATGCATTCAATGAAAGGTTTAAATGTTGGCTGGCTACAAAACTAGATCGATAAATAAATACACAAAAATAACCATTTTTCAGTTATGAGGCATTTTTAGTAAAAAGTCGTGAACAATAAAAATGTTGATACCGCTTCTTAATGGTTAACAGATCGTATATATGTATATATCACTGGAATGGTGATGTAATAAGCTTTCCAACGATACCCATATTCCTTAATAATAAAGGAAAAAATTCACAGATATGGCTCATTATCTGAATTATACGTCTGAACTTTCGAGGCCCATATCTCGGAAACTATAAAAGACCTCGATTTTATTTTTATTTTTTTTTTATTTTACATTTTCTGCTAAGAATCAAAAGTTATATCGATGGTTCAAATTTAGTGTCCGTGCGAGACTTGCTACTAAACTAGATTTATGTCCAACAATCTTTGTCATTCAAATACATTTGACCATAGGCCGGCCGAGTCTTCAAGAAATTGAAGACAAGAAGCGAATCTTGGATAAAACACTTGACCGGGATTTACTGCCCATTGTCGAATGGGTTTGAGTGAATAGAGTAGATTTTAATGCGCGTAAGACACAGTGCTGCTTGTTGTCTCACAAGCGATTCGCTGACTTAATAATGACGTCAATTTCCATCGATTGTTTGGATGTTGAACAATCAGATGCTCTTGATGTTCTGGGCATGGAAATACAATGTGACGCCCGTTGGGCGAGGCATGTATTCGAAGTCTCGAAAGAACCACTCAAGTGCATAGGCTTTAAAAGCGTTGGAAGAAATTGTTTACGCCTTCTGATCTTTCCAATATCTATACCACGTACATCAGGCCAAAGATGGAATACAACTGCCATATATGGGCAAGTGTTCTAAAATCATCCTAGGAGCTACTTGACCGTGTTCAAAGGAGAACGATGGTGCTGCTAGGTGACAGTAGGGTATCCAACTCTATTGTTTCCCTTGAGCATCTTCGGAATGTGGGTTGCGTGACGTTGTTCCATCGTTTCTTTTATGGTGCATGTTCATCAGACATCTGTCGTCTTATTCCTGACGTTTGGCAGGGATACTCGACTTTTTAGGAACTCACACCCGTTGGTTATCAATTGGCCAGTTGACCGCACTACACTACAGATCAAATTCGACTTTCGCTCCTACAATCCGTATGTGGAATCGACTTCCGACAAATGTGTTTCCCACTAATAACGACATACAGAAGTTCAAGTCAATAAACATTACTCCGTCTTTCTCCCCTCCGATCCTTTACATTCCACTCGCCAACGCACAGCATGTATAGGGGCATCCCATGTGTGTTAGTTATTTAAAAAAAATAATATAAATAAATATATGGGTTTTGTTGGATAGCTTATTGCAACACAATTCCAGTGATATATATTCGATCTGTTAACCCATTAAGAAGCCGTAGCAACAATTTTTATTTTTTTCACGACTTATTTATTCATTTAGTAAAAATGTCTTATAACTGGAAAAACGCTTATTGTTAATTATATATTTCTCAGTCTAGTTTTATAGCCAACAAAAAAATCGCGCTTTTTTAAATAATTTTTCACTTGCGGCGCTTCTCTCTCATATCACAAAACATTTTCTTAGAAAAACAATTTTACCTCCTTTCTTTTTCGATATCACAATCCATTTTCTTCAAAATTAATCATTTTATCGTTGGAAAGATTATTGCAACACCATTCCAGTGATATATATTCGATCTGTTAACCCATTATGAAGCCGTAGCAAAATTTTTTATTTTATTCAAGACTTTTTACTAAAAATGCCTCATAACTAGAAAAATGCTTATTGTTAAGTATGTATTTCTCAATCTATAGGATGATCCAAAATACGTCTATTTTTTATGCCATTTATTTTTTGAATATAATTTCCTTCAAATGTTGGCCGCAACTAAGCCTCACGGTTTCCATTCTGAGGGTCCAATTTTGGAGGACTCGTTCGAGCATTTCGATTGGTATGGCTTTAATGACACGCGTAATGTTGGCTTCCAACACCTGAATCGTAGCTGGTTAGCCAGCATAGACTTTGGACTTTACGTAACCCCAAAGAAAAATGTCTAAAGTTGTGATACCACACGATCTAGACGGCCAACTAACTCACCGGTCCAAAACGTGAAATTAGCTGCTCTTCGAAATGGCCGCTTAATAGATCCATTGTTAGAGCAGCTGAATAGCAGTGGCACCGTCCTGTTGAAACCAAGTGTCGTCAAGATTACGGGCTTCAATTTCAGGTAGCATAAAGGTGGATGTCATGGCGTGATAGCGAGCACCATTCTCGGTTACGTTCCGGCTATCATCATTTTTGAAAAAATATGCACGTATGGTTTTCTCTTTGTACAATGGCACCTCTTGAACCTCTTCTTGTTGCTCCTCACACTTGCAGCGCTCCTACCTCATATCACAAACCATTTTCTTCAAAGAATATTTATAACACCTGTCTTAAAAAACAAATTCGCACGATTTTTTCAAATAGTTTTTTGCCTCCGGTTCTCTTCTCTGATAACACAATCCATTTACTTCAAAAATAAATCATTTTTAAACCTTATTTTTAAAAAAAGGTATTTGAAAAACATCTCGCGGAAAAAGATCTTTGATCAGTATTGTAATTTTTTTTTTAAATTTCGCACAAAAAGTTTAAAATGAAAACTTAAAGTGTTGAGTTTTGACCTATTTTTCACAGAAATTCAAGTAAAAAATATACAAAATGAGCACCCAGCCCATAATGGGTTAGAGTATACATAAAATTTTAATACGGCTTTCCAACGATACCCATATCGCCTAGTTCTGATTCCAAATGTCGCAGATATATCCAGTTGTAGGTCTGAAATTTAGGGTCCCGTACCGTAAAATATGGGTTGCTGTCAACTTTTTTTAAACTTTTTCGTTTTTAATGCCCAACAGAACCATTTATTTTTTTGACAGTTGTTTCTAATCTGTATTTGGCATTGAATGAAAAGTAACTTGGCCATTACAATAAATATAAAGGGTGTTTTTTAAGGCGTGTGGCTTTCAAGAAGAAATAAAATGCATATTATTTGATGTTATTGCCAAAAATTAAGCTTTATTATAAAGATAAGTGTTTGCCATTATGTTTTAAAAATTATTTCTGGCAAGTGGTCGCCGCGGCTGGCTCGAATAAATTCCAGCGAGAGGCCTGATTTTCGGTCACTATTTGCTGCGTTTGGGGCCGTTTGTCAGCAATAAAGCGCCGAATATTCTCTTCCAAGGCGCCAATCGTGTCGGGCTTATCTGCGTAGACAAGCGACTTCACATAACACCACAAAAATAGTCCAGCGGTGTCAATTCGCACGATCTTGGAGGCCACGCCACAGGCCCACGAAGCGAGATAATGCGCTCACTAAAAGTTTCCTTCAATAAATTGATTGTTTTGTTTCCTGTTTGACGTGTAGCGCCGTCTTGTTGGAACCAAATGTCGTCAAGATTACGGACTTCGATTTCAGGTAGCAAAAGTCCGATATCATGGCGCGATAGAGAGCACCATTCACGGTAAAGTTCCGGCCATCATCATTATTGAAAAAATATGGACCAATGATTCCGCCAGCCCATAAACATTGGGTATATTGGCACCTCTTGCGGTTAGTTTTTAGCCAAAATGCTCAATTATGTTTGTTGCCGGTGCGCCAAAAATGGGCCACATCACTAAACAAAATTTAAATTTAAAACAGAGGATATTCTCGTTTCTCACCAAACGCTCATTTCGATAATAGTTGCCAACATTTGAAAAAAACTATATCCAAGAAATAAATGACATAAATTTCTTTTTAAATGAACAGTAAAGATTGATTTGAATTTTAGTTTTTTTTGTTTTGAAAAAATACCTTTGATCACCCCTTATATTAACGTAAAATTATCGGTTGTGCAATTCTGGCCCACTGATTTTAATCATTGCGTGAAAAATGACATAATCAATAAACACAAAGTTGGAAATGCAGAATGTAAAGTCCTTTCGTTGCGGTCAATGGAAACTTTTAGTCAGGGAAGGACTTGCTAAGTGTTTTCCTTTCATTTGACGTACAGGTTGCCATTAAGAGACAAAATTACAGTTTAAAAAGCGAGGCACGCAAAAACATAATTACAAAGGGATCAAGGGACACACAGGGGTCAACAGCAGTTTAGTGGTATTACTCCTATTTCTTTTAAATGTTCATTATTGGTCAAACTTGTTTACAGATAAGAAAGAAAAAACACCCAGTGTCCTGCATCACGGGTACACAAAGCTTGAATATTTAATACTTACCTAAAAACGTATTAAATATTCAAAAACGTTATAAAATGTTTCTTTATATTCGTATAAATGGCAGCTATCATTTTTTTTAATTTTTTGTTGGTTTTTGGGGGGGGGGGGTGTTGAAAATTTTGAAATGGCCAAACAATTTATTTTTGAGCTTAATGAAATGTTTGTAGGTAACTGAGCGTTTTGCATCTTGGCTAGTGGGGGACTCACTAAGAAAATTGTTGCTAAAAATGAGGATCGTGTACTGATCAACGCACATGTTTTGGTCAACATTCATTCTGAGATATTGTAAAGAAATTGTAACATACTTTACCAACTTTGGTCATGATCGGGGGCAAATTGTGCCTTCTAGATCGGTAAGACCCCAGGAAGGTATTCCAAAATGTGGACAGATATGTTCTAAAATCAATCAATCCTTAGTCGGAACATTGTTAATGTGCAAAGTTTGGTTAACATTGAATCAAATTTGCAACCTGCTGAATTTTGATTAAAAAATAGATGGGCATAGAAAAATGATTTCAAACCCAATCCCTCCCCCCCCACCAAACAAAAATGACACCATACATTTATACGAATATAAAGAATCATTTTTTAAATTTTTAGAGGAAAAAAAATTGTAGGTACGTAATAAATATTCTGATCCATGTACATCTTCGTTGTGGCTTACCGAAAAGCTTATGCAATAAAGTTTTAACTAAGTTAAGTTTTCAGATCCGCTGACCCATAGCGGGCTAGTTCAATATTTATTTTTATTGGGTCGTTCTTTTCGGGAAAATTGTATATTATATCGTAATACGAGTATGTACGATATAATAGTGTGTACTGGGTGGTTCAGATAAGACTTATGGGTGCAAAGTATAGGGTGTCCGTCGGGAAGGTATACTACTTTGTTTATATTTTTTGATAAAATGAAAGAGAATGGATCTTATATTCATAAATGTTTTATTTAATGTCGGCAATTATGTATGGTTAGCCTCACAAATGCGAGCCCTTTTGAGCACATTTTTCATTACATTTAGCACGGCGTCGAATTCAGGTTGATGATTTGTTTTGAACACTTTCTTGAGCAGCAGTAATGTTTTCAGCCGATCATGCAGTACGTTGTGGTCCATGCTTGGGCCTATCAGCTACAGACCCTCTTTCTTCGAAATCATTCACTACACGATAAATAGTGCTTTTTGTTGGCACGTTGTTTCTCACGTAACTTTCTCATCGTCACAGTAATTGATGATTGATTTTGATAAATGTTTTTACGATTAAAAACGTTGATTTATCTAATATTTATCCATAATTAATTTGCCACGCCTCTACTTCACGACTGCCAAATATGAACTGTCAAGACTAATGTTTACCAAAATGACGGGAAAACAAAGTAGTATACCTTTCCGGCGGACAGTATAACTACCACAACTGGCTTTTCTAGTTTTCATTGACGATCTTTTGGGATTTACATAATACGAGTACTTGGTTGGATATTTAGGATACCTTGAGTCGTAAAACTTCATTCAATCGACCGAACATTGAGTGCACAAGCTTTAATGTGTAGTCCGACGACATTTTATAGCATTTCGTCAGAAGTCTTCTTTGTTTGGCCTGCTGGAAATTGAGTGATTTCGGATTCGTTTTTCTACTTAGTAGAGACATAAATACTGTTACACACGTTTTATGCTGTAAAATAAAAAGTACTGAATGTTTTTGGACCAAATATTTTTTAATATGCTGCTGTTACACTACGAAACTTATCTAGTAGTCTTTCATGAATACCTTTTTTTTGCGTAATTTGGGTTATCAAAAATCGTTTTTTTATTTAAATGTATACTTAACTTAATACTTATTTATATTAAATTGTTAATCTTACTTTAAGTTTTTTTTGTATATTTTAAACAAATCTAAAGTAATTTTGTAACTATATAAGGCCTAAAGGCTCGGTTACTTTTTGAATATCAATAAATGAAATGAAATATATAAATATATATATATATATATATATATATATATATATATATATATATATATATATATATATATATATATATATATATATATATATATATATATATATATATATATATATATATATATATATATATATATATATATATATATATATATATATATATATATATATATATATATATATATATATATTTATATATTTCATTTCATTTATTGATATTCAAAAAGTAACCGTATAAAAAGTAAAGTATATATATATATATATATATATATATATATATATATATATATATATATATATATATATATATA
The DNA here is from genome assembly GCA_963513945.1 of Hydrotaea diabolus. Taxonomy (NCBI): domain Eukaryota; kingdom Metazoa; phylum Arthropoda; class Insecta; order Diptera; family Muscidae; genus Hydrotaea; species Hydrotaea diabolus. The sequence continues at coordinate 20,106,020 of OY740717.1, forward strand.
TATATATATATATATATATATATTGATGTATATTGTATCCAAAAAGAATCTACTTATTCGAAATGTCCCCCTTTTGCCTTTACACACGCCTTAAGTCGCACTGGCCAATCGTCAATACCTGTACGAACCTCGTCCATTGGAAAATTGGCCACAGCTCGAACCAAAGCAGTCTTAAGAGATCCAATGTTGGGGTATCTTTTGTGACAAACCTTGTCCTCTAAAACCGTCCACAATTTATAATCATATAATGAGTTCAAATCTGGGCTGCCTGAGGGCCATTCTTCAGAGGAAATAAACGCTGGCTAATTGTTTCGAAGCCAGCGCTGGGACGTTTTAGCCTTATGGGCCGGAGCAGAATCCCGCTGGAAAGTCCATGGCTGGGAATTTTTAAGAGGCTTCATAACAGCTTCCAAAACGGTTTCTTGGTAAACTTTGGCAGATGTTTTGACTCTTTGTTCTCAAAAATGCAGGTCAGTGACCCCATCGTAAGAGACACCCCACCAACCATGACTGAAACTGGGTGATGACCCTTTTCCACCCTTGGGATCAGTTCAGATGCTTCCTTAGATGACCGCGCATACACTCTATCATTTTGCTTGTTAAATTTTTCCTGAACGGTAAAAATTTTTGTCATCGGTGAACAAAATTTTTCTGTGCAAGTTATCAGCGTGCTTCACAAAAAGACGTTTGCATTTTTCAATCCTATTTTTTTTAAAGCTGCAGTCAATAAATGTGCGGAACGTCGTTTGAAAGCCCCAAGTCTTTTTTGATGATTCGACTCATGGACTTTTGCGTGATATTCATCTCACGGGCCATAATTTTCTGTTTTCGGAGCGGATTTCTGTAAATTCTTGATTTAACGGCTTTGATGACATGCGGTGTTCGAACAGAGCGTGGGCGGCCCGACCGGTGGCGGTCTTTTACATCTCCAGTTTTATGCATCTGTAGACGAACATGCGGCTAATGCCTAGTGGCCGGAGCGTTTTGAAAATATCGTTTTTTTTTCATTTCACACTTGAAAAGCGCTATTACAGCGATACGGTTCTCATTATCTGACCGCTATTGAGGTTAGCTTTCAAAACCCATATGACATTAACAGGTTATGTTCAGTTCTACTATTGAAAAGGGGGATTCAATGTTGTAACAGTATTTATGTCCCTTCTTAGTAATTGATCCCATAGGAGGTGCTGTCAGCAGTGGTGTGCTAGGGACTATTGTCCTGCTGGTACTTAGTAGTAATTTTCACGAATCTTGAGTTTTTCAGCACTTTGGTTCAGGGTTTGTTTCAAAATATTCATGTAAACTATTTTATACATTGTTTCCTCAATAAATACCAAATTGCCAACACCGGCTGCTGACTTGGAGTTTTTTTATTTAAGGTTTTCGCACTTTTTCCGCAAACCAAAGCTCGTCCATTCGAAGCAAATTTGTTCATTTTTGGTCTGAAAAAATAATCTTTCTTAGAACTTATTTTCCTGTTTCTTAATATTTTGCGAATTCTAAACGTTTCTTTTTGTTTTCTTCGCATACATGAAGTTTTTTTTGCAACCGAACGACCCGTGTCTGCGGAAACTTCCTTTTCTATTGATTTTTTTAATTCAGTCCCTTTTTGTACTTCCCACACAAATGACACTAGATTAAAGCCCACATAAATATTGCTAGGGGCTTGTATTGGGAGTACCCTCAAGAACAGTTAAACGCACAATTGTACATTTTCTTCTTAAGTAAGACTCCCGTTCCGTGGTAATGTACAAGAATGCTAATAACAGTGTAACAAAAAAGAACTAAGTAAGTCAAAATACTTGGGAAGTGATACTATTTTTTGTAGATTCTGCTGAGAACAACAAGAAAACAGTTTTGAAATTTCCCAAACACCTCCAAAATCTGGAGTTACGGGGTAAAACACCGTTCTTTCGGATCTTATGCACTTATATGCCAGTAACTTGGTTGAATATCAACCGATTTTCCGATTTTCAACAAGCTCAGTTCCGTTGAAAAAACTGGACCAGTTCAGTGATGAACAAGGCGAACACTTTCATCAAGAAATAATTACAATGGAAAAACTTTTTGAAGGAAAAGATAAAATAAAAATGATTTCCGAATATTGCTGGTCACTTAAACGGGATACTGATGATGTTCAATTAAAAAGAAAACGATCAATCAAACATTTCTAAGTAGAAAGTATTGTCAATAATTGTATTTTTTCAAAAAAATGTTGTTTAATTAAATGAAAAATTTAATGAATAACTCAAACTGTTTCTAACGGATATTTAAAAATGACACCGAATTGCATTCGTAAGAACACTCTCTTTATTACACAGTACAACACATGATTTGCCAACTCAATTCTGAGAACAGTATGTGAAATTATACCCAAAAAGAATAATTTCTGCATCATTCGTTTTGTCTTCTTACCTGCCGAAATATTTTTAATATCGATTTGAAGTTAGTACTATCGTATTGGGGAATTTATCACGTTTTAGGCCCTGTTGTTTGACATAGCTCGACAGGTCCGTTCAGAATACCTGTTTTAAATACATTTGCGAATAATGACGACCCCTAAATGTGAAAACCCCAAATAATTAAAAGTTACTTTGCTTACTATGGGTTTTTCAGTTGGCTACCTGTTTTTTACAGAAATTCAACCCACCCCTAAATGTGAAAACCCCAAATAATTAATGTTGTACTGTGTTATTCAGTTCAAAAATTGTTCGGTTCATTTTAAAAAATTCTGTGTAAAAACGCATTTAAAGTTAAAAAATTACAAAAAATGTTAAAAAATGGGTTTAAAGGAAAAAAAAACGTATACACAGATTTTATTTCAGTTCGAAATTCGAAATATTCAACCAAGTTACTGGCATATACTAAGTGCGTATGATCCGAAAAATCGTTTTTACCCGTAACTCCAGATTTTGTAGGTGTTTGGGAAATTTCAAAACGATTTCTTGTTGTACTCTGCAAGATCTACAAGAAAATTAATATGATTTCCCAGGTATTTTTTCTCTGTCACACTGAGTAATCATAACATTACAAGTTGATGTTTGTGACAACAAAGTCAATCTTAATAACATTTAACTCACGTCAATGGGTCCGACACTGCCAAGCTGTCATTCATCACTTTTGACGTTATTCCAAAAGCGTAGAAAATTCAAAAAAAATAAATAAAATGCTTCAACTGTTGTCAAACCGAAAATATTTCGAGTGGGTATAACTAAAATTCGGCATTACTTAAAGGAGTTTGTAGTTTTCACAACTAAAAAGTAATATAGCACATGGGACTACTAAAATTAAGTTGATGTCAATTTCGGTTGCTGCAATAAAACAGTTTTCTGTGTATATGTCCCAAGGCAGGTGATCCAGTCGTATCCTTAATACAACTTAACATTGGCAGTACTAATATTTGACGCTTTGTGCAACATGGACATTGTTTTTTCTACTTTCATTACTATTATTGCAACTTGATTTCTTTATTCCGGCTAAACCCCAATACTGCATCTAAATTTTAAATGGAACTTGCTTAAAAAGAAGTTAAAATGGTATTAATTTTGAATTTTAATTAAACTAATTTTTAAAATAAAAAATGGGACTGCGACACAATAAACTCAGTGGCCTAATTTACCGAACTGCTGGCGAAAAAAAACTATTGTAACGCCGTTTTGTTAAATGTGACATCGTTAAATGAAAGTCGCCCCTTTTGCAATTGAATAAATTTTAACGTATTTGATGTGCCTTGTTACAGCTTCTTTATAACAATAATTAGCTGGATTTAAACATTAGGTCCTATTCCGCGAGTATAAGATCTATATCATGTATAGTTGTTCAATGATAAGAGAATAGTTCCCCATTTGCTCCCTTGTGGAATATTGTGATAAACAATTAATTTAAATAAATCGTCTAGTTTTGTGTACGTCTAACGATTTATATTACTAAGAGACTCAAACAAACAGCTTAATCTTGCACAATTTTATATTATATTTTCTTTTTGATTCAAAATAATTCAAACTAAATTCAATAATAATTTGTTTGTTTATAGGAATGAAAATAATAGGAAGTCGTAAAAACTTTTTTTTGTTAACAATAGTTTGAGAAAGCAAAAACAAAATAACACTGGATTGTTGTTTGAGCTTGAGATTCTTCATATCTGGGTAGTTTCAGGAGAGCGGTGTTTGTTATAAAAATATAGAAAATTGTAATAAAAATACAATCATAAAAATATAAATATGTATATAAGTTTGTATGTGTATAGTAGTAGAAAAAGTCACAGTTTTCATAATACAACTAAATGATTTGTTCGTTTGTTTGTGAAGATCATGCATCATTCCTTGCTCACTACAACTCTTCGCGTTGTTCGGACTTGGGAGTTTCATTGGCCTTATTCATGTAGGCAATGAAATCTTCACGTTTGCGCCCTCCATTATATTCCTGTTTTATTTTCAGGTATGAAAAATACTTAAATGTGGGATAGCCACGAACTTCATGCTGTGAACACACGGCAGTGTCGCGGGTACAATCGACAGCTGCTAGAATCATGCGGGAGTCGTCTTTTAATGCCTTAGCAGCTGCATTAAATTCGGGTTTTGTACTCTTACAGTGGCCGCACCCTAAAAAGAAGAAATTTAATGTTAAAAGTACTTTAATGGCTTCAACTTGTTGCTCAGCTTACAGGGTGCGTAAAACATAACCAAGGCATGTTTCTTTCTTTTCAGTGTTGTTGAAAAGTCCTGATCATTCAGGAATACCACTTCGGTGTCTTCTTCCTCTTCCCAGCTCTTCTCGGGCGGTGGTGGTGGCGGGGGTTCTTTAGGGTCTTTCATAAATTCTATTATCTTATCGGCATCTCTGACATTTACATCGAATTTGTACTGGCCATTTACAAAATACTTGAGAGTGGGATAACCCTTGACCTTATATTGCTCAGCAATGGAACTTTCTTTAGTGGCATCCAGGGCTGCTAATACTCCGGCAATATTTTTCTGTTTTATCTCTACCGCAGCCTTTTCATATTCTGGTTTCATACGTTTACAGTGACCACACCAAGGAGCATAAAACATTACCAAAACGGATTTTTCATCTTTTAACGCTGGCTCGAATCCTTGCTTTGTGAGGTGAACAATCTCGGAGTTTGTATCAGCCGACCAGTCGGCTTCCTTGGGCTTTTTCAAGGGCACCGATGTAGGATCGCGCATGAAGGACATTATTCCGTCCTTGTTGTTGTCGCCCTCGTAGATCTGCTTAAGTTTGCCATTTTCAAAATAAATGATCGTGGGGAAACCTGTTAACACGAAAGAGAAGACTCGAATATAAAAATTATATTATCTCAGTTTAAACTTCTTACCGGTTATGTTATAAGCATATCTTGCCACTGAATTCTCCTGTCTCTCCACATCCATGCCTGCTAATACATAACCCTCGCTTTTCAGTTCTGTGGCAGCTTTTGAGAAATCTGGCTTTAATCTTTTGCAAAAACCACACCATGGCACATAGAACATAATCAACATGGGGCGAATATCCTTTTTCAAATGTTTGAGAAAGGACGCATAGTCACCGAAATGTATAACATCTTTTCCCGCGGGATCCTCCTCCCAAGGCAAATCACCCGCTGGATCGCGCATAAAATTCACCATTGACGTCACCGACATTTTACGATCATATTCCTTATGGAAATCACCATCTTTGTAATGCTTCAACGTCACCGGGTCCGGGTTGACCTTAAGCTTCTTGCACAGTTTCTTTTTGTCCGCCTGCGAGCAGTTCATTAGGACCATAGTCCCCGTCCCCTTCACAACATCGGACGTATCCTTGAAAACTCTAATCTGCTCCGCAGATTGTTTGGCATTATTGAAGAAGAGGACCAAAACATTGGTTTTCTGTCGCAAAAGTTTCTTAAATTCTTTGTATTCACTGATATCGTCGATTATTGCATTTGTTTTGCTGTTGATTTTACCGGCTACCGGTGTTATCAGCGTAGGTGCAAGTATTGCTAAAAGCTGAAAAATTTCGACACTAGTGAGCATTTAATTGTTTTTTGATCTACAGTCGATTACTTACAATTGCTATAATTTGTGTTGAATGCATTTTTCACTATTAACATATTTTACTAGAGAAAAAACTTCACAGGTTGGTTGGTGGCAGAGGACGAAGTGAGTTCTTGTTTTGATGACGTTTTATGTGTGGTGATGCCACATGATAATATAAGAGTAGCTGTACTCGCTTTCCCTTCTCAAAGTAGCGTTCAGACAGAGGCAACACTAAAAAACTCAACAGCTGCAAGAGTCGTGTTTACGCTTTGGTAAAGTTAACTTGTATGTTAACAAAAAGCAGCCGATTTTCATTTTCAAATCATTTATTTTAATCATGTTCTGTTGAATACCCTCGGGAGTGGGTTTACTACATTTGTTTTTCTTTTTGCAAGCGAGGTTAACTTCTCATAAAAAAACATGTAGCAAAGCAAATGAAATTTTCGTTTTGGAAACTCCTTGTAGCAATTTTTGTTTGGTCGCACATAAAACAAAACATGTAAGCAAACGAAATTTCCGTTTTGGAAACTACGTGTAGCAATTTTCGTTTGGCCGCATACAGCTGAAACGAAAAGATGGAGGAATTTGCAACTGTTACAGGGATGTTTATCTCTAGCAGTGTACACTGTTTTTTTTTGACATCTGCAACAAAAATAATTGTCCTGGTTATTGTTTGGTGAAGGAATTTTTGACGTTTGCAAAAAAAAATGGTTGAGGGCTTTTCATGGGAATTTATATGAATATGGTTAAAACAATTAATATGAAAATAAATAACGCCTGTTTTTTCTACATTGATCTTCACGGAAATTATTCCGTGTAGGTATTAAAGTAAATTTCGCAAGCAAAAATTCCGTTTGAGGTGAATACTGGATCAAGTGCAGTTTGTTTTTGTTTGTCATAGAAAGAACGAAAAGTAAGTCAGAGAAGTTAAAGCAAACATATAACCGTCTGGTAGGCCCACGTTTCGCCGTTGTTGTGGGCGTATTCTCAATACCATTATATGTGACAGCGCATAGAGAAAGGGACCTAAGGGTAAAAAAATCAATTTTCATTTTTTTTCTTTTTTTGATGTGGACAACATCTGAGCATCGAATGAGACCGATCCCATGGCCCATGTCCCTCCCAGATATATGCGCGTTTTATGAAAGTAAAGTCGACGATTCTAAGCGCAAATACAAAGGGACCTAATCTTTAAAATGTTCGAGTATTTATGGAGCGTGAAGCAGCGGAAAAGTTATTTGCTAGGAAATACGCCAGTGGGCGCCGAGGAAAAATTATTTGCTAGCAAATACGCCAGTGGAACCCCACCAACACAGTTTAGTCGCAGACAAATTTCTGTAAATGATACTTTTGCTTTATTTCACATACAAAAAAATAGAGAACGTTTGTTTACAATTTTTTTTTCGTAGAAGTTTAGCTTGATTTTTTTATATGTGACGCGCAAAATAGAAAGGGACCTACGGTTAAAAACCAGTTTTGTTCAGAAGAGCCATTATAAAGGTTAGGTCCCTTTCTATTTACGCTTAGAATCGTCGACTTCACTTTCATAAAACGCGCATATCTCTGGAGGGAACACTTTTGGAGCATGGGAGCGGTCTCATTCGATGCTCAGATGTTGTCCACATCAAAAAAAGAAAAAAATGAAAATTGATTTTTTTGCCCTTAGGTCCCTTTCTTTATGCACTGTCACATATAGAGTTTGACAGCATTTCATATGAAAAATCGAACAGAGTACTAAGCTTTAGGCGATAATTTGTGAAAACATAGCCTTACTTGTATGCGACGATTTTACAATGATTTATATTTTCAAAAAATACGTTTTTTAAAAAAAAAAACATACGGATAGTTGACCTTTGGTATCTTTTATTATATTTTTGGACTTGAGGGGATGAAATAAAAAGCTTGTTGTGTTTTTTATATATTATTTTAATTTTTCACAACACTTTGGTAGACTTCGTCAATCATCTTCAGGGGTGTCAATTTAAAGCAAATCAATTCTTGTTTTCAACTGAAACAAAAGTCAGACATTGTTTCTTTGCTTTAAATTGACACCCCTCAAGATGATTGACGAAGTCTAGATGAAATATTGGTAAATTAAAATAATATATATATATATATTACATGACCTCAAGCCCAATAAATTAATAAAAAATAAAACATACGATTCTCTGTTTTTTGCCAGCCCTGCTCAGTGTTGATTTTTCAAGCTTGAAGTTTAATTTCGCCACGGTACATTTCGCTAGTCTTCATATAAATACATTGCTTAAAAGTTTTCAGTTTTGTGTTCTATTTAGGTTGGCTATATGAACAGCTAAACTCTGTATGATTTGCAAACCAAATCAGAAAATCTGGCAACATGATCGCATACAACTCTGTGTTGCTTCTATTGACAAACTTCGTTTGTTGGGCAATAAATGAAAGGGAGAGATTTGACGAAATTATCTCTCCGCTATCTTTGTCTCCAATTGTCATTGCAAGCGTTGGCTTGTTTAGTGTATTTGAAAACACAACTGAAATTTCATACATGACAAATACAAGCGCATTTTCGAAGAAGAAGAACAAAACATTGCCCTAAAATATTTTTTAACGCAATAAGAGAAAAAGTGTATCAAAATTAACAAATAAAAGTGATTCTACAAGACGGAGAGAAAACAGAATTGTTGGTGAAAAAAAGTACAGTTGAAAAAGAAGGAGATTTCTATAAGCTACAAAAACAAATCAACAAAAACAAAAGCGAAGGTAAGAAATGGAAAAAACACAGAAAAAGTAGTGAAGTGAATGTCAAACAATTGAAGGACGCGCGGGTAGCAGAGGGAAATTCAAAGCATATTCATGGTAATTCTACAAAAATTGACACAAATTAAGTCATTTTCCTTTTCTTTTTGCTTGTGCGTGCCTCTTTTATAGGTGAACATGACACCAGCCCATACGGATTCGCCATTGCGACGTTCCGAGGCGGGTGTATTCCGAGAGGGCCAGACGCACAATGTCACAATCAACGATGACGAGGAGGAGCGTAGACAGGCACGTAGACGTACTCTGTTGTCCTCCAATGGTGATTCGGCATGTCTGGAGGAGAACGAGACGCTCAAGAAATGTTTGGAAATCTACAATGGCAATAAGCTGAGCAAGGATAATGCGTGGTCGGTGTCGCTTATCGACACATTATCGACATTGCTGGACAGGCATCACAAGTCGCTGAATAATTTTAAGGTGAGTGTGTGTGCTGAAGCAGTCAGACCGATTTGCGTTGTTTTGTTTTGCTGGTGGTGGGACTGTAGCAAATTATAGAACTAATGTATTCCATACTGCGTATCTTTTGATTTTTAGGTTGCTGGCTCGTCTCTGGAGGCTTCATCTAAAGTGTACAGTCTTCGTGTAGATTCAATACACACCGATGTCCTGCGTATGTCCGCCGGCTTGAATGCACAAAAGTTCACCGAAAAGCAATTGCAAGCTGATGACGATGACGACGATGATGTGGCCACGGGCGGTGAAGGTGGCAATGATCCAAACGCCAGTGCGGCCGGTGCCGAAGCTGGTGCCGAGAAACAACCGCAAAAGAAGCAAAAGAAAAAGCGCAACATTGTCTCCACCATAACGAAGAACAAAGATACCATCAATGCTCGCCTGGACACAGTGCCTTTACAAGATCCTGTCTTTGGCAAACTTAACTCCATAGTGGGTTCCATCAACTCCTCCAATCGCCTAATGAACAATATACTCTTGACCACCGAATCCGAACTGCGCTTGCGAACCACATTTGCCATTTGGGATGGTCAAACGTTGCCCGAATGCGATTATACCGAAACGATTGAGCTTAATACCGACAATGAAAATGAGCTGGCGCCCTGTGATCGTTTGTTTAAAATATCGCGTATGGATGAGATGCAACTGCGGCCTATGCATGGCGGCTATGTTATCTCCGATATGCCGGAGGCCGTTAGTGAGGACAAAGATCAAACGGAACCCAGACGTATGAGCTTCGGCTCGGACTATGATGATGGGCCGCCGGGCTGTTCAGATGGCGGGGGTGGGAGTGGTGGTGTTGGTGATGTGGATGGATTCGCTCCATTCCAAAATACCAACGAGATGGGCATGGCTTTCGACATGAACGCCGAGTGTGAACCGGTGCCGCAGTTAAGTGAACAAATACCCATTATGGATGTTAACTACGAGGAGTTGGATGATTTGACAATAGGTAAGTTTAAAAAATTATTAAATGATTTTTGTAATTGAAGAAGCAATTTAAAAAAAACAAACGTTTTGACTGCTGAGCGGTGTGCCTTATGGCTCTGGACGTATGTCACAAGTCAATTCAATTGTTTTCCTAAGTTGGCATTTCAATAAATCCAAACATGCTAGAAATATAAGCCGATATTTAGTGAAATATGGCTAAAAGTAAACGTGTTTAGTGTGCGCCAGTTAAAAATGTATGTGGCTTTGTAAGTCTTATTCGTTTATGGGGGATCTGCTTGAATATCCTAGTGCAGGCAGGCCAGCAAGTCTGAAAATCGTTCAGATCTGCCTGGTAGTTTCGATGATATAGAGGTTATCTCTAGTACCGCTGGACCTCTCTCTATAGATCATAAAGATCGTATCTGATCTGCTTGGGCGAAGGCATCCTGTCCATAAGATGGTGGTTGTGATAATTACTGCGAAGACACCCAAGCAGATACTGTTTAGACAACAAGAAGTTGTGTCTGTGCTCGGTAAGGATTTTCGTCTTCTTATGTAGGTCCACCGAAGACAGCATGTTGATGTTCTTGGGGCGGCATTCTGGCAAGTCTGAATTATCTTCCACTGCGTCGTACTCATATGCGCTGACCACACCGGCGCTACAGACTTGACTTGAGGACCTTTTTCCTACTTTTAAGCTTATCGCAGATAGATGTAGCATGTGCAGAAGATCGAAAAAGGCTGTCTAATGCGACCCCAAGAATTTTGGCTAAGTTGGTAGTCGGGATGTTAACATCATTGGCTTTCACATTGAGTGACAACTGCACTTCTGCTGTCCATGCAGTAAACAGTGTGGCTGACGATTTGAAGGCGGATATTTCCATATTCCTCACAGTGAAGAAGCGTGCTAAGTAAGGTGACAGTTGATTTTCTCGCATATGTCATCTACTTTAGGGCAGTTGAAGTAGTTTTTTTTCGGAAACCATTAAAAGTTTGAAAATGACATTTGATGCAAATTTAGTAGACCCAAAGACTTATCCTATCAGTTCCTTTAAGATAGGTCAAAATTAAGCTATTTTGCCATACCATCGTCGTTTAAACTATCGAGAGTTCAAAGAGGGGTTAGGTCTTCCGACAAGTATTAAATATCGATTGCAAATTTCGTCGAACTAAAGACCTGCACAGGAGTTTACAAACGACAAAAAAATCAAGGATTGATGCAAAGGGAATGTAAACAAGTAACAAAGTCTTTAAGTTCAGCCAGGCCTCATCTTAGAAACACGACATCGTAGATTCGCTATTGAAATGTCCCATATTTTGGGCCAATCTAGTCCAAGAGTACGACTCCAAGCTTAGCCAAAACTTTGAAATAAATCCCTGTTTGGATTCGAAGTGAAATTTACTTTAAGTACCCATATGCTTATACGTCCTATATATTATTGATCGGTCGTTTTGACTACACGGGCCGTTTTTGGGCGCCTATGGTTTACATGCCCGAACCTAAATTGCACACAGGCTTAAAAAAATAATAATTGCTTTAAGTATCCAAATGACCGTATATTCTATTGATCGGTCGTTTTGACCACACGAGACCTTTTCAAGGACCCTACGGTTTACATGCCCGAGCCCAAATTTCCGACAGACTTTATTACATTGAGTTTGACTTAAGTAATAAAATTTCTTTAACTTTGAATGACTATATGTCCATTTACTTGTCGGGATCTTTTGTTGAACTCCTGCTCCTGACGAATAATACATTTGTATAGAGAAGTTTTTACAAGGCTTAGACATTACACTTTTACTCGCCCCTAAAAAATGTGTTTCACGTTTTTACTCGAAGTTGAACCTCGGTTTACTCGTCTGATAGTTAACTGCTTTGAGCGAAGTTTCCCCTTATTCCTTAATAGATTAAGTAGGGTTGGATTAAAAGGACTCCACTCGGTGACCATATAGTATACACTGTGACTCTGCTTTGTCTCTGATAAAAATAAAATACGCTATATGTTCCGTAGGAAGATCCTCTTGAGAGAAGGATAACTTTTCAGTGAAGTACTAACAAGAAATGTCACACTAAATTACTGATTTGAGAGAAGTTTTCCTTTTTCCTTAAAAGATGAAGTAGGGTTAGGTTAGAAGGACTCCACTCGGTGACCCATAGAGTGTACACTATGATTGTTCTTTGTCTATAATATGTTCTCCAGGAAGCTCCTATTGGGGAAGGGATAACTCTTTAAGAAAGTACTTATCTATCAGTCTAGAGGTATTTTTTTCAAAACACAAAAAAAAACAATAATTCAAATCAAGTGTGGAATCTTTGTTGTTCATTCGAAAGGACATTTTATGTCATTTATTTTTTATATATAATTTCCTTTAAATGGTAACCGCGACTAAGTCTCTGCGTGTCCATTCGGAAGGTTTAATTTTGGATGACTAGTTCGAGCATTTCGACCGGTATGGCTTTAATGACACGCGTAATGTTGGCTTCCAAAACCTGAATCGTAGCTGGTTTGTCAACAAAGACTTTGGACTTTACCTAACCCCAAAGAAAAATGTCTAAAGGTGTGATATTACTCGATCTAGGCGGCCAACTCACCGGACAAATACGTGAATTTGCTCATTGAAATGACCTCTCAATAAATCCATTGTTTGAGCAGTTGTATGGCAAGTGGAGCCGTCCTATTGAAACCAAATACCGTCAAGATTACGGGCTTCAATTGCAGGTAGCAAGAAGTCCGATATCAAGACTCGATAACGAGCACCATTCAAGATTAGGTTCCGGTCATCGTCATTTTTGAAAAATATGGACCTATGATTCCACCAGCTAATAAAATGCACCAATTCATGCTTTTCTCTGGGTATATGACAGCTCTTGAACCTGTTCTGGTTGCTCTTCAGCCCAAATACGGATATTATAGTTATTTGCCGTTGAGCCAGAAAGGGGTCTAATCTCTGAATTAACCGTTGTTCGAAAACAGCGGATCTTCTCGTTTCTCATTTCCATAATTCAGTTGCACAATTTGGAGACGCTGTTGCGGTGTTAGTCTTTCTATGATAAAATGGCAAACAAAACTGAGAAGGAAAAAAACGCAACTCATGCTTAGACTCAAAAAACCCCTATGGAAAAAATACCTCTAGATGGATCAGCCTATACTTCCCAAGCTGATTACTCCTTTTTTCTGGTAGAACTGACATCTTCACAAACGGAGCTCCACTGCCATAATCTCCTCGTCATTTGCGACCACTCTTGCCATTTTCTAGTCATCTTTCTAACATTACAATGTCCTGTCAGTACACCAACGAGCACATTTGATATTTTGAAGCAGGGTTTTGGTTCCGTACATGTCTACTTAAGACCGCAGAGCGCTAGGAACCTTACATTTGTCGCTTCTAGTCCAACCTTGTTATGAATCCATGTTTTGAACAGGCCATTGAGGCCTCAAATAGGGACTTTTGCAGAGTTTTCAACATCTGCAGTATTCTTAGACGAGCCAAGAGACGTGGCAGTTCACTTGCCCTCTCGTTTCCTTTTTCTGAGTCCGAGTACCGAACAGAGTATAACATCGGTTTTTAAAGTTGCTTTGTGGCATTTTAAAACTCTGAAACAGTGGTGATTGTACAGCCTTCTAAACTGCCTGACTATCCACATACAAGTTAATATCTTTGTTATTCGGCACGTTAATATGTCGAAGAAATTGTGCTGCTAATATCCCGGCCTGAAAAACACTACTAGCTTTTAAATGTAAGGTATAATATTTATCAAATAAATATATCCCTGAGGAAGTTGGAAAAATGCCAACGAAACGTCGGACGAAAATAAATGAAGTAAAGATATACTTGCATTTTAATTACAAACGTGCCAAATAAGCCTTATACAAAAAAAATATAAAGCCCCAAATTGGTCAAAATAAAACAAAACTCAAAAAACTGCACTTATAATTATTTAGTCGATATGACTCGCGCACCTCTGTATACTAAGATACCCATCTTACCCAAATTTAAGTTTTGGCTCTCTATACATGCGGTATTCTTGAACAATTGTTGAAGTAATGTACATATTCTCCAGTGATCAAGTGAACGCCTGATAAGATACCTCATAATACCAAACTTGACGCGAGGTCGTTCCGATGGCCCTGATTTCGGCTTGAATAATGCTACAGTAGTCCGGTAGCTTAAGGGGCAGTTGCAATTTCAGCTGATATCACATCCAACTCCTCGTAGTTACTTTAATCCGTCAGTGTATAATTGTGTTGCATTCTCTGGTCACGTAGTTTGATTCATCCGGTATTCTCGTCGCAAAACCGGGATCTAAGATAGGTTTAGGTGTCACATAAACTACAGGAAAACTCAAATTGGCATTAACCAAAATTTTGGCGTGGTCATAGTGCTTGTCTTCCATGCCCCGTGACACCCTGTCGCATAGCTGTGATCCTTGATTGTGTGTTCAGGTTTCAGTTTAGTTTTCTGTCCCGAACTTTCTTACTTAGTCCCAAAACATCGCATTAAGGTTTGTTTCTCTCAAATCAGTGAGCTGTGCAGGATTCAACTGTAATACTCAGTGACCGGAACCTACTGCTTAAAGCCGGCTAAGAAATAAATCTCTTACCCGCCTGTGGAAAAATTGTTCGATGTTCCAACCCGGAGTTGAACCTAGGTTAATTCTCATGATAGACGTGCACTAGGGCGGGTCGATTTAAAAATCGGGGCATCATAATTCGTTTTAGAGGCATGGTTCTTTGGGCAAAGTTTCTTATTTTGATCCCTAGAATACGATTTTCCTTGTCACTTGAGCGATTTTTTTGCCTCCCTACAAATCGACCAGCGCTAACGTGCACACTACCTATCCCACTTACTGTCCAGCAACAGTCCAAGATATTTGACATTTATGAATAACGAAAGGGATTAACAAAATGGAGGATTTTGTATCGGCTTGTAAATAGTATAGGGTGGGCCATTTAAATCGGCTGTAGAAAAATTGTACCGATATTTTTTTCAAATTTCTGGTTTTATTAGAAAGGTTGAACTTTCTCATTTAAAGATGGAACACCATCCGATGTGTTTTCGCTTCGCCCAATGGGCTGGGGAATGTTTGGCAGGAGTAGAAGAATTTTAACGAAAAATCGTGTTTTTCGATAAAGCTCATTTTCATTTCGGTGGCTATGTAAATAAGCAAAATTGCCGCATATGGAATTCATAGAAACCACACATGGCTATGGAGAAGCCAATGCATTCAATGTAGATTTTAGGCTGGCGGCATCATTGGGCCATTTTTCACGGAGCCGCTGTTACCGTCCACGGTAAGCGTTACCGCGCCATGCTCAAAGAATTTTTGTTTCCAAAAATTCAGTAAAATGACAAAGACGATATTGAGTATCCACAAGACGGGACCACATGTCACTGACTTAGCACGCTTTTTCACTGCGAGGAATCTGAAAATATCCGCCTCCAAATCATCAGCCACACTGTTTACTGCATGGACCGCAAAGGTGCGGTTGTCACTCAATGTGAAAGTCGATGACGTCAACATCCCGACTACCAACTACCCCGAAATCCTTGGAGTCTGCGATAAACTCAAAAGTATGATCAGGGTCCTCAAGTTACTTGCCGGCAGTGCTTGGGGAGACGACAAAGAAACCTTGTTGACCTCTTACAAAGCAATAGGTCGGTCTGTAGCAAACTACGCAGCACCTGTATGGTCGGCGAACGTGAGTACGACGCAGTGGAAGAAAATTCAGACATGCCAGAATGCCGCCCTCAGAACATCAACAGGGTGTCTCTTATGTCTTCTGTGGACCATCTACATGAGGAGACGAAGGTCCTTACCGTGCGCAGCCACAATTTCCTGCTGTCAAAGCAATACCTGCTAGGGTGTTTTCGAAGAAGTTATCCTAACCACCATCTCTTGGACAGGAAACCTCCGCCCAGGCAGATCCGGTACGATCTTCATGATCTAGAGAGAGAGGGGTCCAGCGATATAAGAGAGCACCTTTAGATCATCGAAACTATCAGGCAGGTCTGAAGGAAAAATTAAAGCGTTGAAACATGAGATCGATGTCGATCAAAAATGTACCGAAAATTTGGGTTGATCGGATGAGGTAGTGTCAAGCCAGTTGAAGAAGTCATAAGAATAATATTGTGTTCCTCTAACTTTATGACAAAGTTTAACATTTGCAATAAAACCAGAAATTTGAAAAAAAAAAAATTCAATACTGTTTTTTAACAGCAGATTCAAATTTAAAATGTCAAATCGCCCACCCTTTACCAGCTCTGTTTTAGCTGGATTAACAGCCAAAACAAAACCCCGACGCCATTAAGGAATAACTTAAGCGCAGACTCTAGTGCTTCCGAGAGCAGTTTTGGATCCTTGCCCGTGACTGCCACCGCCACATTCTCCGCGTTTGCAATTGTTTTGCAGCACGTACATGGCTTTAAGCAGAGTATTGATGTTAAGATTCCACAAAGGTGTTCCCTGTACTGCCAACTCGGGAATATTTCGAATAAATACAGTATACGAGGACTGCTATATGTAACAGCGCATAGAGAAAGGGACCTAAGGGTAAAAAAAATCAATTTTCACTTTTTTTTTTGATGTGGACAACATCTGAGCATCGAATGAGACCGATCCCATGCCCCAAAAGTGTTCCCTCCCAGAGATATGCGCGTTTTATGAACGTGATGGTACACCAAAGATACACGTATTTAAATCTTTAAAATGGCTCTCCTGAACAAAACTGTTTTTTACCCTTAGGTCCCTTTCTATTTTGCGCGTCACTTATATATTTCTGGCCTAATAATGAATATGCGAATATTTATCATCAAAAATGTTTTTATTGTTTTTCAAAGTATTCTCCAGCATTAATTTTATACTTTTGCATGCACTTCAAACCAATTGTCGAAGCACCTTTTCCACTTCGATTGAGTCAGGGCTGTACGACGGATGACCCATCAATTCGACGTTTTGGCCGGTCAAAAAGGCGCTGGTTTGAGCCGATGTGTGAGAGCTCGCATTGTCATGTTGCCCAATGATTCGTCTTCTCTTGTTTGTTTTTCGAATTTCTCCGAAGACTTCAGGCAAACAAATTGTGGTGTACCACTCAGAATTGACCGTCCTGCGTTGCTCAAGCGGAACAGGCGACCATTTGCTTCGAAGTGCTTCTTCCACGAACAACTTTCGTTGGATTCGGCTCGTCTTCAAAGACCCACACGGTCGATTGCTGTTTTTTTTTCAGGCTCATACGCATAGATCCATGATTCGTCACCTGTGACGATTTTATAAACGCCTTTTGAAGTACCGCGATCGTATTTTAAAGTTTCTTTGTACCAATCGACACAAGCCTTTTTTTAAGCAATTGTCAAATTGTGTGGGATCCAACGAGAACAAACCTTTTTTACGGACAGGTGTTCATGCAATATCGAATGTATGCTGGTGGAAGAAATGCCCAAGGATGCCTCTATCTCACGGTATGTCACGATGTTCGCTGGCACAACGGCCGTTTTTGGACGACCTTAGTCTTTGAGCGAGCGTCGGCCACGATTGAATTCATTAAGTTTAGTTTTTCACAGTGCTATAGGCCATACCAAGATTTAAGTTCATCGATGCACTCTTGGCGTGATAATCCACGTCAAAAGTTGTGAAAAATGATCGCACGAAAATGTTCACGAGTGCCAAATTGATTTTTTCAAGTCACTGTAAACAACACAAATGATAACCGTACGTCAAAACGTTCTGAGTACGTTTATGCTAAAAAATGTCAAACTTTCCAATGGAAATGTCAGATGGCGCCAGGTAACACTCAGTGTTAGGCAGAATTTTATATAGCAACCCTCGTAATTTTCTTTGTGTAATAGTTTTGATACACCATCTGCTCATGGGTATTAGAAAATGTTTGTTAGAGCCATGGAGACAATTATTTTGGAACATCCTTTTTTGGATAAGTGCTTCGCCAGAAACGATCGTCTGCCAAGCCACAGGTGCTCCACAAATACGAGTAATTAAGAAAAATATTGAATAAAGGCCTAAAAAGTGTATGTTTTTTAATGGTTCTTTGAGCCCCTTAAAGAGAAACTTTTCCATCTTGCATTACATTGCCCTGTAACGATCCCAAACATCAAATTTCAGGATCCCAGCTTGTTTCGTTTTGCCACATTCGTGCTTTTTACAGACATAAAGACGGAAGGATGGAAGGACATTCGTACCAACATGGCTAGGTTGTCTTACATTTTACAACTATCAAAATTTTATGTTCTTAATAGGTCAATCAATATTTCGAGCAACGAAATTATAAATTTAGTATCACTCCATCTTATGGTAGTGGGTGTAAAATAAAATACAACTGATTTAAGGAGAGAAGCACATATTTTTCAACCTTTTCACAATTTATTACGCTTGTTTACTTTAAAGATTTTGTTTTAAATATTCCCACCAATAAAATGTATAACTAATTTTTAAAGGTTTCAAACCAGAATAAAAAAGAATTTGTTCAATACTAACTGATTTTCTTTTTCCTAACTCTTTTCAGAGGAACGCACAGCTATTAACAATTGTCGTGGTCTCCGTAAGGCACCCGTACTTATCGAAGATCTTCGCCCTGTAGATGCAAGTTCAAAACTTGAATACTCTTATCGTCCACTCGATAAGATCTCACAATTTTGGGCTGGTCCCTCTCATTGGAAGTTCAAACGAATTCGCAATCGGAATACCCTTGCCGGGCAACAACAACAGAATGCGGATGGGTTGTCAGGACGTAATAATGTGAACCAGCGCGCGAAACGTAACCGAATAGCACTGGAAAAGAAAAAATCCAAGCAAGTGAAATTTGGCGAATTCCACGATGAGCTGTTCGTAAAACTGGATGACAAATACAAAATGCGCAAGGCAAATATACAAAAGAAATGGGATCAGCGCAAGTTGAAGTTACCCATGGACTTACGACTGGATCAGCTGAGATTTGCCAACTACACGCTGGCGCCGGGCTTGCCACTGTACATGCAACACGAAGAGGTCGACTGTGCCACATTGGCTGGAGGTACGACAGAAAATGAGATCAATCCACAGGACGATGACCATTTTGACAATGGCGGTGGTGATTTGCCATACGATGATCCCATGGATGGTTGTGGCGATGCTAATGTCTCACAAAGGAGCATAAATGCCGTGGACCCAGAAGCAGCAGGGGCTTTGGGTGACGATGGCAACAGGGACAATGTAAATGAAACTATACTGGAGATAGCTACAGACTATGAAGGCGCGCCGACCCAAGTGACAAAGATAATTGTACCGTTTGCCAAGCGCGCCAAAGTTATTGACATGAAAAATCTGAAGCGCAGCTGTACCGTATTACTTACAAAACAATTTAAGCAGGCGACGAGAGAGGAGGATATCCCGAAGCATCCCATACCGAAAGACGAGCAATACCAAGCCGGTATGGGCAGTTTTCAGGATATCTACGAGCACCTGCCCGACATACTGCCCAAATCAATGGCCGAAGCTTTATCCACCTCCATAGCATTCTATTCCGTGTTACATTTAGCCAACGAATACGATCTGCGCCTGATACCCGAAGATGATCTGAAAGATTTCAAAATACGCAAAGTGACGGGGTAGCCAAACACTTTTTACTAGTGTGTGCCTCTCTCCCTCTCGCTCTCCTTAATTATTTTTGTTTAGTATTTTATCTATACTTATAAATATACATACACGTACATAATAACTAAAAAATACAATACTATTAAGTTTTCCCTCTTGTAGTTTCTAAGTCTTTGTGTATAATGATTTTTCATTTGCAATCAATCTCACCCCTTCCTTCTATCCCCCTTAAACGTTGTAATGATAATGCGAATAGTGCCCCAAATTTCGAAAACAAATCCCAGAGTTGATACAATTTATTCTTAAATGAAAATGTTTTTGCCAATAATACCAAAAAGAAAAAAATTAATCAATTTATATTCAGCTTCAAAAGTATTTTTGTTTATACAAATTTTCTGTCATCAAAGTTAAATTTCGTTTAGTAGTTAGTGCATAGTTTGAAGACAACCCCCCTCCTCGATCCCATTGTAGCTCCATGAAATAATTTTATTTTTTGTTTTTCACATTTTCATTCATAAAATAATAATACAAACAAATGGTTTTATTTTTTATCGTCATCCCAAGTTTTGCAGTATTTTTCTAAGTTTTTGTGTGTAATTTTTTTTTGAAAATTTTGTGGTTTATATTTTGTAGAAATAAACAAAAATTTTTAGAAAATTGACAAAAAACGATTGAATGATTGATTTATTCTGTACAGGGTGGGCCAAAAGTACCATGGAGTTAAAAACTTTAATAACTTTTTCGTTTATTATTTTTTATTTTTTTCTGATATAATATAAAATGGAAATTTATTTACACTAAGTATGAAAAATTATGTCACTAAAATGACCCCCGTTTTCAGCTTCGCAATGAGAGGCTCGTTTTAGAGCACTTTTCATAACATCTTTCAAGATTTGTGGCTGAAGCGTTCGAATTTCTGCAACAATGTTGGCCTTACGTTGAAGGATTACCTCGACTTGTTCACATATACTCGCTCCTTCAAATAACCCCAAAGAGAATAGTCAGGTGCTGACTAATCTAGCGGCCAAATAATTTCCGAATTACTGGAAATTATTCGCTCTCCAAAAATTTGACTTAAAAGAGCCATTGTGTCTCGGTTAGTGTGGGCAGTGGCTCCGTCATGCTAAAACCCCATCTCAGATTTGTTTTCAAGAGCAGGACGTAAAAAATGTTCTATCATAAACCGATACCGCTCTCCAGCACTTCCATCTTCATTCTCGAAGAAGTATGGCCCAATGATATTTGCAGATGTGATCCAACACCATAATGTACACCTAATGGGATGCAATTGGCGTTGATGAATGGCTCATGGAGTTTCAGAACCCCAGAACCTACAGTTCTGCTTATTAACAAAGCCATTCAAATGAAAATGAGCTTCATCACACATCACTTTGCGTTAAAATAAATTATCGCTGATTTAAATAATTAAAATCTAATATTCTGCTTCTTTGTTCAGTTGTGAATCTTCATTATTTATTCTCAAAGTATTTATATAATCTGAAAAAAATATAAACGAAAAAGTTATTAAATTTTTAAGTCCCAATTGTGACTTTTGACCTTCTAGGATAAAACTTTAGAACCATCGATGTGATTGGAAGATGTAAAAAGTTCGGCCGAATAAACAGGGGATAGATAAGAGGGACAATCTGTAATTTTCGGATCGACGCCTTCATTACATCAACGACAATTTGGTATTCTGTGACGACAACATTCGTTTATCGATAATTTGCATAAAACAAAACCACATCTCTAGCATGTATTTAAAGCAGCTGATTCGTTTATTTTGGTATTTTTTTGGAAATGTATTTTAATTCGACTGCAAATTCTGCTCAAGTGCTGTTTTAAAGCAGTTAGAGCCATCACATCCTCTCAAAGTTACTGTGCGATGCGGCATTCACGCAGGAGGCATTTATTTCTTTATGGACGCCAGCGACAAGACGGTCACTTACTGGCGAACACTACAGGGTCATTTAAAACGTTTTCTTATTGCCAGAATAGGATGAGCAAGGTTAAGTGAACACATGGTTTCAACAAGCCAAAATAGATATTAAATGCTGTCATAGAAACCATGTCGGTTTTGCTAATTGTCGTGTTTGCAAACCAATGTTGGTTTCATTTGGCGTCATGAAACCAAGTTGGTTTTGTCCTTTTCGAATGTTAATAAAACCAATGTTCGAATCAGCTGTTGCTGATAAAACCGATAACATTGGTTTTCATGACACCAAAGCATTTTTTCTTATCGTTTTCAAAACCACTAGTGACAACATTGGTTTCTATGACAGCCCTGATTGTGAATAATGCGTTTCCGGGTAGCGTAATCTCCCGTTTTGGCGATTTGTCATGGCCAGCAAGATCGCCCGATTTAGCCATCTTACTTTGGGGCTACTTGGAGTCGAGTGTTTTTGCCAACAAGCCTTAGGCGATGGCAAACCTTAAGGATAATATTCGACAGGCATGCGAACAGTTATCACCGCAAAACTTGCGGAAAGTCACAGAAAATGCGATTAAACGGGTACAAATGGAATATTAGTGTAGGGTGATCAGCATAGAGGTGATTTTTCTAATAGGGTTTTTTTTACCGATTATGCAAGAGTTGTGTTAACTTTTTTTTCTTTTCAGTATAGTTTGCCACTTCATCGTGGAAAAACTTACACCGCAACAAGGCCTCCAAATTGTGCAACTGTATTATGGAAATGAGAATGAGAAGTTTCGCTGTTTTCGACCAAAATTTTGTTTAGTGATTAGGCCTATTTCTGGCTAAACGGCAACGTCAATAAACAAAATTTCCGCATTTGGACTGAAGAGCAACCAGAAGAGGTTCAAGAGGTGCCAATTTAACCAGAGAAAACCACGGTTTGGTGCGGTTTATAAGCTGGTGGAATCAGCGGTGCATATTTATTCGAAAATGATTATGGCCGAAACGTAACCGTGAATGGTGCTACCTGAAACGGAAGCTTGTAATCTTGACTACATTTGTATTCAACAGGACGGTACCACTTGTCATACAGCTGCTTAAACAATGGATCTATCGAAGAGCAGCTAATTTCACGTTTTTGACCGGTGAGTTGATCGCTTAGACTGTGTGATATTTCGAGTTAAGACTTTTTTCTTTGGGTCATCCGAAAATTATCGAAATTAATTTCAGAATCTTTAGACCATGCTAATAAATTTCTTATGGGTATGATCAAAATACACAGGAAGAAATTTTACTTCTTTGTTTTAAAAGAACAGCAATCTCACATGCGTTATCATACAAAATTTCTTTGCTAGTGTAGACTAGGAGCAGAGAAAGAATCAATCGTAAACAAAACAAGTGGATTACGACTAAATATCAACATTTTGTCAAGGGGCGAGGCTGGTGCCACGCCCCTTTTCTAAAAGCCTTGCCATAAATTTGTTGTGGGGTTTGAACGTTAATATCAATGATTTTTAGACTGGCGGAAGTCGAAAAATGTACAGCGCAAGAAAAAAAGCTTCAGTGTACCTGAACTTTTATTCATTAATTTCTATTTTGTCTACTTCACAGCATTCCCCCTTAGATAAACTAAAACTCTCGATGTTAATTGTAAATAAAACAAAAATATTTCAGAGAATTATCTAAATATTTTTTATTATGGTAGAAGGATGAATGGCAATTATGAGTGAAACAAAATGTCGCCCTAATACTTGCCACTGCTTCGGTGGCCTACCCATATCCGATGGTACATATTTTTAATTACTCTGAGACATAATAAAGGTTCAATATCGTTAAAGCGCCATATTATTCCATCCTTAAGATCCTGGATTGTTCTTGGCTTAGTCCCCACTTACACGAGCCAACTTTACTTGCGTAATTTTTTATGATTCCCATTTAAACTTGCCCCTTGCGTTTACACAAGGTAATTCAGTTAAGGCAAGTTATGTTTTCATTCTTTCTGATTTCTGTGTAAAAAAACACTAAAATAGTCTGCAGCCAACTTAACACTGCGAAAAACACAAAAGGACGTTTTTTCGCTTTCCTTTCCCCTTACCTCTCTCTCCAACAAACTGAGATTTGCGGCAAGTAAATTTGCACCGTGTAAATGGGGACTTCTTAATATGTTTTTTCTTTTAAATATCAACGACGAAAAACTTCAACGGTGTCAAATGAAATGATCGTGACGGCCAGTTAACATCGCTAATAATTCGGCCTTTTGAATTTCTCGCCCGAAAGAGCCATTGTTTCGATGGCTGTGTGGCCAGTGGCACTATCCTGTTGAAACCATATATCGTCGAGGTCCACATCCACCTTTTCTGGCCACAAAAAGTCCATTTTCATCTAGCGAACACCATTCACGGTAACTGCTTAGCCGACCTTATTTTCGTAGAAGTACGGCTCGATGACGCCGCCAGCACATGAAGCGCAGCAATCAGTCACTCTTTGTAGATGTATCGGCTTTCCAACAATCACTTGTGGATTCTCATTCTTGTTAACGAATCCACTGTGGACACAATTGGCGATTATGCTGATCAAAAAATTACATTTAATATTTTCCGTACCCGCGTTAGAAGTTTCAGACTGCTTAATTTTTTTTCAATTCACTTCTATGTATATCAGGACCTGATTGTGTTATTTTTTGTACCTCCTCCAGAGAACAATTTTGTTTGTACTTGCTCATTATACTTAATGGCTCTCCGTACGCTTTATTTGTTAAGGCCCATTTAGTCTCGACGGTTGACTCTGCAACCTGCAGAAGTCTACCGTCGTCAACCGTCAAACTGTAGTTATCTCCCTCTAACACATGCAAAATGCAACCCTCAACTGAAATAGCTGATTGCCTACCGTCAACCGTCCACCGTCAAGACTAAATGGACCTTTACATCCCGCAAAATGTACTCTGGGCTCAAAAACAATTATGGCCGCTGACTGTCACTCAACCGCAATTTTATTTAATGGTTGACTGTTGACTGACGAAAAAGAATGGCCGCACACGCGAACAAGAGAAATTTGAGCAAAACTGTCAGTCATGATCGATAGTGTGTACCACGCTTTACATTTTAAGTGCCCTTATGGTGGCATCATCTTTTATTTACAAAAATTTTGCGTTTTTAAAATCGTCTTTTCGCAGTTTTTGAACTGAAATGTCGTTAACTGTCACGTTATCAAATTTTGGTTTAAAAATCGTCACAATGACAATAAACCATACACACTGGCAGCCCTGCTGTCGACTTTCGCGGTTTTCCTGTTCAAACTACAACCCTGCGTATGCGATAATATTTGGCAGTTCTTTGTTATCTTTTAATTCGCTAAATTGTTGCTTCATCAAGGATTGCTCTGGAATTTTAATACAATAAAAACTTAAAACAAATTATTTGAAAAGAATGTGTATTGTGATACTTTTGTTTTCCATAATTGTCAACAAAGAAATTTACAAGAATATTACAACTGCTGGCTCTATTTACCGGATTGAACCAAAGCTGCAGTTTTTGGCCAAAGGCTGTGATCCCGGCATGCAGTTGCCGATACAACAACACATTTTTGTCAAAAACTTGCATATTGGATTGCACACAAGGGTTCTTATTGGAGATGCTATTGGACTTGGCCATCATAGGAATTATATTGGGGTAAGTGCAAACAATTTGAGACGTTTTTGGATATTTTTCAATAAGAGCCATGTCTGTCATTCAGTGAAGGAATTTTGCATCAACTTGTAAACAAAAACAATATGGCGTCTCTTAAGGCCAAGAATTGCATGTATTTCGTACATTTATATTTTTTGCAAGAGTTTTTAATGTGAAAAAAATGTGGATCCATGGTTCATCTGCGGAACAAAATGGTATAGACCACGAGTTCATAAAGTTAAGCGGCCTCACTCAAATAGTTATGGTCAATTTTGGTTAAAAAATGAAATCACTTCCAAAAACCCCAACAATCCAACTTTTAAAATCCACAAATTCCATTAAACCAACTTTTAAAATCGGCTCCACCGAGAAGTTGAACTAATAGAAAATTATTAACCGCTCTCCGGTAGTTAATAAATTCCGAATATATATCTGCGGTATACTGCATAAATTCTCAAACACCCATTCGGTAGCTTCGAGGTAGGAATAAACTCATATTTTACCTGTTAAATTTTATCTGATAAACAATATATACGTGGGCAGACTCCAATGACTGCAGCAGGTTTGTACGTTCTCAAAGATGTTGGCCTACGAGATCATTTGATTACCATTGCGTCGCTCTCCTTCAATTTTGATCCAAACGCCTTTTCATATATTTGGGGTAGAAATGAATTCGCATTTTTTCGAACTGCTCTTTTGAAATTTAGAATCAGTTTTTTCCTATCTCTTTTGGTTAAGCAGATACGGTGATCTTTTTTGATATTTCATTTATTTGCTTAATCGATATTCAATGTTAATTAAAAATAAAACAAAAACTTTTTAGAGAATTATCAAAATATTGTTTATTACGATAGAAGGATCTATGCCAATTAGGTGTGCAACTAGTATCAGCCAAATACTCGCCACGGCTCCGGTGGCATACCTCTTCCCGATAGTCCATACTTTCCATGACTCTTAAGACATAATGGAAGGAAAATGTTAATAATCTTCCCTTAGATCTTGCATTGTTCATAGCTTAGGGACGTTCACTTCTTCTTATAATGATTCCCAAGGAAAAAGGTCCAACGGTGTCAAACCACATGATTGTGGCGGCCAATTAACATCGCCATCGCCTAAAGATTCATTGTTTCCTTGGCTGTGTGCAAGTGGCAACAATCCCGTTGGAACCACATATCGTTCAGGTCAACATTATAATTTTGGGCCACAAGAAGTCCATTATTATATGTATAAGGTGGTCCAACTAAAACGCACGATTATAATTGTAAAAAACAAACAAAAAGTTTTTAGAGAATTATCTCCATATTTTTTATTACGACAGAAGAATCTATGGCAATTATGTGTGAAAAAAATATCGAAAACCATTCACGGTAACTGCTTGGCCGACCTCATTTTCAAAGAAGTACGGCCCCAGAACGCCGACAGCCTATAAACCGCACCAAAAATTTACTCTTTTTGGTTGCATCGGATTTTCAACTATCACTCGTGGATTCTTATGTGCCCAAATGCGGCAATTCAGCTTGTTAACGAATCTACTGTGGACACAAATAGTCGATTATGCTGACCAAGAAAATCACGAAATGCATTTTGATATGAATGCCCGTTTTAGTAAAAGGCGTTGCTCAATTGTGTGCCTCTCTATGGTTGAATTTGTTAAGCATTCCAACAAAGAAATGTCAAATTAAGTTGGGCAAAAAACTTGACTTTGAAAAAGGAATTAGTTTTGAAAAAGGAATTAGTTTTGAAAAAGGAATTAGTTTTGAAAAAGGAATTACTTGACGTTAAGGTGTGACTTACAATTAACATCGTGAATTATGGTTGGACAACCCTTTACAAAAAAATCCTTTTCATTTCATTTCTTCATTGACATGTAATTCGAAGCCCATTGGGTCCTATTAAAGCTAAATAACAATATGCATCAAAATGGTAAATAGAACATCATAAACTACTAGAAAAATTCGGTATTAAATCAAAAAAAATAATATAATTAAAAATAATCCTAATATTTCCTAATAGAAGAGAAAAAAAACCTGATGAAAGCATATAAGTGATAATCAAGAAACCGAAGAAAAAAAAAACATATAGATAAAAGCATTACTCTGTAAAATGTTCCATTCAATATTTACGAAATATCATGGAAGACAAATTAAACGTTTTTAAACTGCTTGGCAAAATGTTAAATAGTCGGGCTACTCTTACGAGGAATGATCGATTCATAAGCGGTGTTACCTTTGGAATAATTAACTGTCTGTTGCGAATTGAGTGACTGAAGACAAATGAATTTGCTAGGAACAAAGGAGATTGAAGTTTGTTTATCTTGTAAAAAAAATATAGCAACCGAAGGTGCACAAATTCCACAAAGGAACAGCCTAAAAAGTCATTCACAAACGGCGGTATGTTAGCATACGGTTTAACAGAATATACATAGCGCATAACTCTATGAAGCACTGTCTTTATAATATTCATATTACTTTGAGTAGTTCCTGTATATACCTCTAGGCAGTACAAAATATTTGGCATAATTAAGCCATGAACCAGTTTTGTTTTTACTTAACGAGGTAAAACTAAACTGGTGTTGTATAGTTGACGATGTGTGAAACTAATACGTGAAGCAATTCTGCGAATGTGCTTCTCAAAGCAACATTTGTTATCCAGTACTATTCCCAAACACTTAATACTCTGAACGAATTCTATAGACGTACCATTGTATTGCAAATCTAGGTTGATAGAAGATGATACTTAGCTTGTTAGAGGACATCCATACGCTTAATAATTTTAAAACATAATTAGTTTTAGCCAAATACTGTATTTCTCTGCAAAATAATAGCTGAACATCATCAGCAAAAGACTACAGTGTACACCAATCGCCTAGACTTTTGAAAAGGTCATTAATAAACAGCACAAACAAAATTGTACCAAGAACAGAGCCCTGAGGGACCCCACTCCTAACAGACAAAACAGACGATGCGACTCCATTGACACGAACAAACTGTTTTCTACCACATAAATAAGAAAGCATTAAACTACAGACACTTTTCCCAAGTCCATAATCTTTATGCAATTTATTTATCAAAATTCCATAATCTACCCTATCGAAGGCTTTTTCTAAATCCAAAGACTAAACCATACACATTTTTTGATCATGAGTATTCTTCCTTTTTGAGTCAGTAAGGCCAATTAAAAGAGCCGAGGTACTCCTGTCGTTCCGGAAACCACATTGACAATCATTAAACAGCGATTTACTCTCAATATGGTCTAACAACTGCCGCTTAAGGATATTTTCCACAACTTTTGACAGGATGGGAAGCGACTTAGAATCGCCAGCTGATTCGATTTAACGAAAAAATCTTTCTTCCGCCCTCCGTCCGTCTGCAGTCTATCTAAAGCTAGTTTTCAAAATAGCTTTAGAAAGATCATCATGAAACTTGCTCCTGTTGTCTGATCTTGATGAAATTTATCAGGAGTAGGTTTTTTAGACAAAACCTGTTGACTTTTATGAAAGCCGGTTATACGCTATATCTCGTAATTAAGATATAGCTCCTACACATATGTTCGACTCTTGTGAGTGAAGGCTGAGTTTAGCTTTAGAATTTACAAAATACATCCAATACTGATGAAATTTGCCACAGTTTCTTACGATCGATCAGTTAGCACCTGAGCAAAAATGGGTCGTACTGGTCCTTGTTTTGATGTAGCCCCAGTGCAAAGATCTCTTCCGATATAACATACAACTGATCTAGAACATTCATATTTAATCCAATTTCAACCCATATTAAATCCGAAATAAATCAGATTTGCTATGGTATATATAATAATTCACAAACAACCAATCGTGGGCCGATTTGAGTCATATAGGCTTCGATATAGTCCCCGTACAGTTGTCTGGAAATTTTTTTTTCCACATTCATAGACATATGACTTTGATATAACTTTAAAATGTTCCCACGAAGCTAAAAATAAAATTATTTTTGCAGATTTGTGGTGGACCTTTTGTCCAAGAATCTGACCCATTTAAACATGGATATATGGGTTTCAAAATGATGCAATTTTTGCACAATTAAATATGACCTTATTCATTTCATTTAATGTTATTTATTACGTCTATGGAGATAAATTCCTTGCAGACTAGCAACTATAAAAATGTAAAATAAATTACAACAAATTCATTTCAATTATATGTAAAAACTAATTTAGCAAAGTAATTAACAATTTTTTAAATTTACTACTAGGAAGACTAAAATCTACATGTTTAAAAATTGTATTGGAAAACTTCATAGATTTATTCAAGGGTTTCTTAAAGTATAATTTGAAAGATGCGTTTCAAAGGCAAAGGGAAAGTAATGTCTTAATATTCGAGGTGGTGCATTACACCGAATGAAGGACAACAATTCAGGACAATCAACATTTCCACAAATAAATTCCTATAGAAACATACCACTTATAGATCCAAAATCTCTCCTAGATTTTAGAGATTTTAGGGAAAGAAGTAGGCATCTACTGTCATAAGATGATATTGGTTGCGTAAAATTTAAAGAAATTAAAGCAAATTTTAAAAAAGATTTACTCAATGCGATTTATATGTACCGCAGCATGCGGATTCCAAATAAAGGATGCGTACTTTAATTTAGAACGGCCTGAGACCAATAAATTATCTCTTATGTGTGCGGGTCCGAAAATTAAGAAGTATTTCTTCGAATGAAGTACATTAGAGAATAAGCCTGAGGTATAATATAATCCAAATGGCAAATTAAAGTTAACTTGTTATCCAAAAAAAAAAATGCCTAAGTCACGGTATTCAAAAACAATATTCAAAATATATATTGTGTGTTGATTAAAAACTAAGTTAAGACAACGGTGAAAGTTCAATTGAAAGCATTTAGATATGTTAAATGGCAAACCATTAAACTCAGACCAAATAACAAACCTTTTTATATCATCCTGCATTAATTGAATATCACTTTAATGTTGTGAATGTTTCATATTTATACCATATATAAAATTACTTTGTGTTTAATATCATAGTAACCTTTTGGCTTTACAAATGATGTTTGCCACAATGAAATATATTATTTTTCAGTTTAATAAAATATTTAACCCAACATTAAAACATTACCTCCATAAAAATATTTAAGTCATCAGCGTATTCTTAAGTTAATAGACTGTTGAAAAACACAATGACTTAACTTTTTATTTGGAAAATATTTTCTATTTTTAGGCAAAAGTAGTTTTTTACTTTTAAAAAAACCCACATTTGTTTTCTTTAAATCACAAGTTAAAAAACCCTAAATGGAGGTTTTCTGAAAACCCCAGATTTTTGGGCACTTTATACTGGGCAAAATAAATTTGTTGCTAAAATGTAATTGATGTGCGTTTTAATTTTTCAAAACTCATGATGTTCAGATGATAAGGTTTCTGAAAACATGATTAAAAAGACTAATACCACGGTTAATAAGAACGGACGCTCTATGTTGTATATACCGTTTCCGTCCTCCAACAGCAGAAGATATCTTGCGAATTTAAAAAACAGGTAGAAAGTACCAGATGGTTTTAGTAATACGTATAGTCACTTTTGAATTGCACAGTGTTGTTATTTTAGCGGCATATGTGACAGCGCATAGAGAAAGGGACCTAAGGGTAAAAAATCAATTTTCACTTTTTTTTTTGATGTGAGACCGATCCCATGCCCCAAAAGTGTTCCCTCCCATAGATATGCGCGTTTTATGAAAGTCATGGTACACCAAAGATACACGTATTTAAATCTTTAAAATGGCTCTCCTGAACAAAACTGGTTTTTACCCTTAGGTCCCTTTCTATTTTGCGCATCACATATAGTGCCGGTATGACAGCCCTTGGTCGATGAATTTCTCCTTCGGGTCGATCCGGTACATACAAGGGTTGCTATATATACTTCTGGCCTAGGCAACACTAAGTGTTGAATGGCGCCATCTGACATTTTAATTGGAAAGTTTGATATTTTGACGTACGATCATAACTTGTGTTGTTTACAGTGACTTGACAAAAAAAATTTGGCAAAAAATGGAATTAACTCATGAACATATTCGTGCGATCATTATTCACAACTTTCGACGTGGATTATCACGACAAGAGTGCTTCGATGAACTTAAATCTTTGTATGGCGATGAAGCACCATCCTATAGCACTGTGAAAAACTGGTTTAATGAATTCAACCGTGGCCGAGGCTCGCTCAAAGACGAAGGTCGCGAAGGTCGTCTAAAAATGGCCGTTGTGCTAGAGAACATTGATGCCCTGCGTGAACTAATAATGCAAGATCGTCATGTGACATACCGTTAGATAAAGGCATCCTTGGGCATTTCTTCCACCAGCATACATTTGATATTGCATGAACAGCTGGCCATAAAAAAGGTTTGTTCTCGTTGGATCCCGCACAATTTGACAATCACTCAAAAAAATGTCGAATAGTGCAAAGAAATTTTGAAAAAAATACGATCGCAGTGCTTCAAAAGTCTTTTATAAGATCGTCACAGGTGACGAATCATGGATCTATGCGTATGAGACCGAAACAAAACATCAATCGACCTTGTGGGTCTTCGAAGACGAGCCAAATTCACCGAAATTTGTTCGTGGAAGAAGCACTTCGAATCAAATGGTCGCCTGTGTCTTCGGAAAAACTGGTCATGTGGCGACTATTCCGATTGAGCGACGTAGGACCGTCAATTCTGAGTGGTTTACCACAATTTGTTTGTCTGAAGTCTTCTCTTGTTCGAATAACGAACAAGAGAAGGCGAATCATTGTGCACCTTGACAATGCGAGCTCTCACACATCGGCTCAAACCAGCGCCTTTTTGACCTGCCAAAATGTCGAATTGATGGGTCATCCGCCGTACAGCCCTGACTTGGCACCCAATGACTTCTTTTTATTCGCACACATCAAGAAAAATATGTGTGGTCAACGATTTTCATCGCCAGAAGATGTTGTTGAAGCATTCAAAAACCATGTTTTCAATCGGAGTGGAAAAAGTGCTTCGACAATTGGTTTGAGCGCATGAAAAAGTGTATAAATCAAGCTGGAGAATACTTTGAAAAACAATAAAACCATTTTTGATGATAAATATTCGCATATTCATTATTAGGCCAGAAATATATATAGCAGCCCTCGAAGAACCGACTGTCGTGGGTACGTATTGACCTCAACTGAATTTGTATAGTGTTATTTATTACACCGAAAGAGTTTCTTCGCAAATTAAGTAGTCTAACAATTCGTTGGTTCTTAAGTAACTGCTACCATGCGTTACACTTTTCATCGGCACCGTATAATACTCGTATATATTTTTATAGACAGAATATCTAGCACCTTCATCGTCACGCAATCCCTTTAAACAATTTGGTTAACTTCTTGTCTGTTTGTGAAGCTTTTGTTTTTTCAATTCTCTTTTGAATATCCGATTTTTTTCTTTTTAAAACCAAAAGTTTTTCTTGATAACCTTTTAGGGCATTTTTTTCTCTCCCTGTTGTGGTGGGAAAAAGTCAACTTTGCGATTTCCTTTGAAATAATGTTCTTTGGCTTGGCCCGCAATCTTAGCACAAATCTTTTATATATGCATGTAAATAGCAGGATTTAAAATGAAAGTACTTTTATTTGAATTGTGTGTGTGTGTGTACGTTTTTTTTCACTTCAGAATTTCTTTCAGAGAGATTCGCAAACAACTACGACATGCATTCTTTAACACCGCCAACAAATCGTATTCCTTTAAGCACATTTAAATGTTTTGAAAATGTATATTACGTATGAGGGTAGCACGATAAGTATAGGGAAAAAGGCAGTTAGAAAGCGGTACGTTTTCAAGTTTCAGCACCATAAAAAAACACTACGTGTTATCATTAGCAGTAAGCAAAACTCAAAACTTAGAGGATGATTTGAGGTAGCTTAAATTGTCCTCAACGTTCGGTGGTTAGGGACTTTTTAAAGTAGACTTTTTTACTTGTTTTTAGGCATTAATTATTTATACCCTGTACTACGAGGGCGGCTCGGAATGTTCTTAGCCTATCAATGAAAGAGAATAGTTAGTTTTTCAAAAATATTTTTATTTTTCAATATAATCTCCTGAAACTTCAATACACTTAGTCCAACGCTTACCTAGCAATTATATCCCTTGATTAAAATAGTTTTCCTCAAGGTCTTCAAAATAGTGGTTTACAACTGTAATTGCATCTTCGTTTGAGGTAAAACGCTTGCCAGCAAGGAATTTTTTTAGATTTGGGAATAGGTAAAAGTCACTGGGAGCTAAATCAGGAGAATAAGGTGGGTGGTCAAGCAACTCGTTTAATTCGTTGATTTTAGCCATTGTTAAAACACTCTTGTGCGCTGGTGCGTTGTCTTGATGAAAACTTATTTTTTTGTGTTGTAAGCCAGGACGTTTTTCTCGAATTTGTACATTTAATTGATCTAAAAAGTTGCAATAGTACTCTGAATTTATTGTTTTACCCTTTTGCAGATAGTCAATCAATAAAATACCTTTGAAGTCCCAAAAAAACCGTTGCCATAACCTTACCAGCCGATTGAATTGTTTTTGCCTTCTTTGGGGCACTTCCTCCAGCTTCAGTCCATTGTTTGGATTGTTCTTTTGTCTCTGGAGTATAGTGGTGGATCCATGTCTCATCAACAGTTATGAAACGACGCTTAAAATCCATTTTATTTCACTGAAATCAAAACAAGCTTGAGAAATGTTCATTCTTATGCGTTTTGGTCGACTGTTAACAAGTCCGGCACCCATCTTGCAGAAAGCTTTTTCATCTGTAGTTCTTCATGCAAAATTAAATGGACTCGATCATTTGAGATGCCCATGATATTAGCTATTTCACGCACTTTTACTCGTCGATCATTTAATACCATATCATGCACTTTGGCTACAATTTCCGTAATTGTTGCTGTTTTTGGACGTCCATTTTCAATGCTTGTACGACCACGTTTAAATTCAGCAACCCAATTTTTTACTGTTGCATATGAAGGAGCACTTTCACCTAACACATTCACCATATCATTATGAATTTCTTGTCCCGATAAACCTATTTTATGTAAATATTTAATGACACCACGCATTTCTAATTTTTCCATTGTTTCTGTTTCTATATGAAGGAGTTGCCAGATCGAAACAAAATTTAACATGTGTGAGCAGAGATGGAAGTTTCCAAAACACTTAACTTTTTTCTGTTTAAACCGCGCTTTTTGTGCTAGGCTAAGAAGTTTCCGAACCGCTTCGTACTCTAAAAACAGGCTTTAATAAAATTCACACAAGAAAATTAA
Source organism: Hydrotaea diabolus (assembly GCA_963513945.1). Classification (NCBI taxonomy): domain Eukaryota; kingdom Metazoa; phylum Arthropoda; class Insecta; order Diptera; family Muscidae; genus Hydrotaea; species Hydrotaea diabolus. The sequence continues at coordinate 20,140,659 of OY740717.1, forward strand.
TTTATTGCAGCAACCGAAATTGACTTGAAATGAATTGTATATTAGTCCATTGAACTATCGTACTTTTCAGTTGTTACTCGTATAGTGAAATAATTCAAGAACTCCTAATTTTTATTATATGAACTAAAATTTTTAATACGTTTGGTTATGGCAACGAATAAATTCAGTCGAAGGCTGCTGTAAAACCATACTGGCAATCAAATATATCAGTTCATGCAAACGAAATCTTAACAAAATTCTTTTGTAACTACTAAATATTTATTGATTTTTACAACAAAACTTCTGTTATAATTTGTTTTTAGGTATGTATCGTTGGTCTATGAAAACTGCTATGCCTTAGTTATAGCCAGATTTGGAACTTGGAACTTTTCAAGAGCCCATAGAGCGAAGCGATGTCGCTTTGGAACGTCGGGCGGAACCTCGTTCAATTTAGGATCTCGATGTAAAATGCGCCAAGACGCTATATTCTTCTTCACTGCGTACTGGACGTGGTCTTGTCGGTCAAATATTATCCAATAATGAATGCTGGTTCTCAAGATGGGTGATGGTGTTGCGAATAGTACGCTCAGTAGGCCGATTGTGTTGACCATAAGTTGAACGAAGTGCACGAAACCCATTCCTCACAGAACGTGAATTTTCATAATAAAGTTGAACGATTTGTAAACGTTGTTCAGGCGTAAGTCTTTCCATGATGGAATGCCAAACAATTCTAAACAAAAATAACACGACTCACACGTGATCTGTCAAAAAAGGCTATTGAAAAAAGTATCTCTACTTGGATCACCCATTATACTTATATATGTGACGCGCAAAATAGAAAGGGACCTAAGGTTAAAAACCAGTTTTGTTCAGGAGAGCTATTTTAAAGATTATGTCTCTTTCTATTTGCGCCTAGAATCGTCGACTTCACTTTCATAAAACGCGCATATCTCTGGGAGGGAACACTTTTGGGGCATGGGATCGGTCTCTATCGATGCTCAGATGTTGTCCACATAAAAAAAAGTTGATGAAAATTTTTGTTCAGGAGATCCATTTTTAAGATTAGGCCCCTTTCTATTTGCGCCTAGAATCGTCGACTTCACTTTCATAAAACGCGCATATTTCTGGGAGGGAACACTTTTGGGGCATGGGATCGGTCTCATTCGAAGCTCAGATGTTGTCCACATTAAAAAAAGAAAAAAGAAACGAAAATTGTTTTTTTTACCCTTAGGTCCCTTTCTATTTTGCGCGTCACACATAGTGTTTAATCTCTAACATTACCGCACTTTGCATAGTATCCTCGCTTATAAGCTTTATAATCATCATCTGAGTTTGGGGAAGTTTAACGGAAACTTTTGTGTTCGCTTTTTATACCCTACACCATAGTGTGGTACAGGTACAGGTTGTTATAACTTAGTGCTGATGTTTGCAACACCTTAAAGGAATGAATATAGACCTATGTTTAGTATACCGATGGACTCAGAATCACTTTTTTAATTTTATTGAGCAATGTCTGTCCTTCCTTTTGTCCGTCCGATGGAATGCCAAACAATTCTATGACGCGCAAAATAGAAATTATGTGACGCGCAAAATAGAAAGGGACCTAAGGTTAAAAACCAGTTTTGTTCAGGAGAGCTATTTTAAAGATTAGGTCCCTTTCTATTTGCGCTTAGAATCGTCGACTTCACTTTCATAAAACGCGCATATCTCTGGGAGGGAACACTTTTGGGACATGGGCTCGGTCTCATTCGATGCTCAGATGTTGTCTCTTCGTTCATACCTTCGTCCTTCCCTCCTTACATATATTGTTGTAATCAAAGTTCATCCAAATTTCGCAAAAAACGTTACCAGTGACCAACACATTGTTATATCTGGTAAAATTTGAAAATATCGGTCCATGTTTCGAAAAGGTCCTTTGCGATTTGATGCTCTGCACAAATTACACCTGATCATGCCTAAATTTTACGTTGTGAACGACCCTTAATGTACTGTGGTGAAACTGGAGCACGAAGGTCCATTTCTTCGTATAGCCTCTACACAAAGGTCCTTCCCGATTTAAAAATCTGCCACAGTTTACATCCGATTCCTACCAAATTTTGTATAGAGCACTACGAGCGACCAACACCTATGCCCATAACATATCGGATCATGTTTTTGAATAGCCCCCACACAAAGATTGCTCCTGAAATTAGAAATTACACCTGATCATGCCTAAATTTTACATGGTCCGTTGTGAATGACCCTTAATGTCCTGTGGTGAAACTGGACCACAAAGGTTCTTTTTTTCGTATAACCCCTACACAAAGGTCCTATCCGATATCCGAATCTGTCAGTTTTGCATCCGATCCCTACCAAGTGTTACCAGCGACCAACACCAATGCCATGTAACATTGCATCTATAGGTTATTTTCGGTTAGCCCCTCCACAAAGTTGCCTCCGGATTTGAGGTCCTGCAGTTGTAAAAGCTACAAAATTTGCCGATTATGCTCGAATTTCGAATGGTGCGTCAAAAGCCACTCTTACATATGTAGGCCTAGCTTACTCAAGCTGCAGACAGAGTTGCTTAATTCTTTATATATCACTGTAGTGTAGAGTATATCATAGTCGGCCACGGCCGACTTGCAACTTTTCTTGCTGGTTTCTTTTCAATGTTTGCGCTTTTTACAAACACTTTAACACATACACACACACGTACTCGTATACACACATACATAGGCCCGTAAAGCAAAATCATCCTTACACATATTCTCATACTCACGCATACATACACAGATCAGGGATGCAAAAATTTATACAATTGTACTTTTTTCAAACCTTTTTGGCATCGAAAGTACCGTAATGCAAACGCGGCTCATTTTTTGCCTATTTGATAAATTTTATAAATGTTCCGATCTGTTGTCCTTTACACCCTACGCCACACTGTGGTACAGGGTATTGTAAAGTATATCGCTCGATTTGTAGCACTATCTGATTCCATTGAGCGATGCCCGTTTGTCTATCCGTCTATCACTGGCGGCGTTCTATTGGCAACTCGCTTAGGAGTTCGCTAAAGCGATAACTTTAGCGAACACCATTTTAAAAGAATAGAAATGATTTTGTTTACAGAAAACTCTAGGTAAGTTGCACTAAAACCCGTTTGTTTTAAATGAAGCTTTGGCCATTAAAATTTTAAATTTCAATCGGCTGTAAAACAAAAACTACTGATAATTTTTTTAAATTTCTATTTTTATTGGATAGGTTAACCTTTGTACATCTAGAGCGGGAGAAAAATATGAATGATGAATACGAGGGCGGTTCGGAAACTTCTTAGCCTAGCACAAAAACACGGTATAAACAGAAGTGTTTTGGAAACTTCCATCTCTGCTATGAACACATGTAAAATTTTGTTTCGATCTGGCAACTCCTTCATATAGAAACAGGTGTTCACAAAAGACGCATCCGCGATTTTTTTACAATGGAAAAATTAGAAATGCGTGGTGTCATTAAATATTTACATAAAAAAGGTTTATCGGGACAAGAAATTCATAATGATATGGTGAATGTGTTAGGTGAAAGTGCTCCTTCATATGCAACAGTAAAAAATTGGGTTGCTGAATTTAAACGTGGTCGTACAAGCATTGAAAATGGACGTCCAAAAACAGCAACAATTACGGAAATTGTAGCCAAAGTGCATGATATGGTATTAAATGATCGACGAGTAAAAGTGCGTGAAATAGCTAATATCATGGGCATCTCAAATGATCGAGTCCATTTAATTTTGCATGAAGACTACAGATGAAAAAGCTGTCTGCAAGATGGGTGCCGCACTTGTCAATAGTCGACCAAAAACGCATAAGAATGAACATTTCTCAAGCTTGTCTGGATCGTTTTCAGCGAAAATGGATTTTTAGCTCGTTTCATAACTGTTGATGAGACATGGATCCACCACTATACTCCAGAGACAAAAGAACAATCCAAACAATGGACTGAAGCTGGAGGAAGTGCCCCAAAGAAGGCAAAAACAATTCAATCGGCTGGTAAGGTTATGGCAACGGTTTTTTGGGACTTCAAAAGTATTTTATTGATTGACTAGCTGCAAAAGGATAAAACAATAAATTCAGAGTACTATTGCAACCTTTTATATCAATTAAATGTACAAATTCGAGAAAAACGTCCTGGCTTACAACACAAAAAAAATAAGTTTTCACCAAGACAACGCACCAGCGCACAAGAGTGTTTTAACAATGGCTAAAATCAACGAATTAAATTACGGGTTGCTTGACCACCCACCTTATTCTCCTGATTTAGCTCCCAGTGACTTTTACCTGTTCCCAAATCTAAAAAAATTCCTTGCTGGCAAGCGTTTTACCTCAAATGAAGATGCAATTACAGTTGTAAACCACTACTTTGAAGACCTTGAGGAAAACTATTTTAATCAAGGGATAGAATTGCTAGATAAGCGTTGGACTAAGTGTATTGAAGTTTCAGGAGATTATATTGAAAAAAAAAATATTTTTGAAAAACCAACTATTCTCTTTCATTGATAGGCTAAGAACTTTCCGAACCGCCCTCGTATTGCTACATTCAGAAACTTAAATATATTTTTAGTGTATGGAATTCATTTTTCTCTTATTCATGTTAAATCTTAATCAATTTTATTGAATATAGCTTAATTAGTTTAAAATTAATGGAAATTAAATGACACCCCCACCCCTGCTCGTTGATGCATATGCGGCATCTTACTAAAAAGTTGTTCATTTCTGCTTGGAGAGTTAAGACGGGAATAGCCGCAATTGTTTCTCGAATGGATTGGTTTAGTTCATTCAAATTTGCTGGTTTTGCTTTGTAGACTTCCTGTTTGCAATAACCCCAGCAGAAAAAGTCAGGTGCAGTAAGGTCAGGCGACCTGGGGGCCAACGGAATGTGGGGTTTCTGGATATCAGATTATTACGAAATTTTCGTGTTGCAATTCTGTCATACACGCAGAGAAAAAATATGGTTAGTATATGGCCACGGCAATAATAATATGTTCTCCGCAATAAAAGTATGTTCGTCGCAACCATAGTATTGTTTTCTGAATTTAATTTTGACAATGGTATGATTGCCGCAATATTCATATTGTTGAAATGTAACAATAGTATTATTGCCAAATTTAGAAATGAAAATATGGTTATAGCAACCATATAAACATGTTTGATGCAACAAAAGTATTGTTGTTTAAAATTTACGTTAACAATAATATGATTACGGCAATCATACCGTATGGTTGCGACTATAAACATAACAAAACAGGTTTTATAGAGCACACATATATGTGTGTGCGTATGTTTTTTTTGGTATACCAAAAAAAAAACACATGCACACGATACAGTGCATGGTTGTTGTCCATTTTAAAAAACAACAATCGGAAGGTCGTTCGAGGGATTTTTATTGTTATTATTTTGTTTGGAGAAATACTCTACTGTCGATTGGATCTCGTTTTGTTAAAATCTGACTGCACTTAAGTATATAGCCATTGATCAGGTTTTAAACACATTCGTTACTTGGGGTCTACGGTTGGTGAAGTAGCATTTTCCCCAGCTGGGACTGCCGCTGGAATATATTTTTGTTTCTTGAATGAAATGTTCAATAAAAGCAAGGCCTCAAACTTGGCTATGAACTAATTGTATTGAAATTTAAAATAACTTGCTTGATTAAAATCTCTATTTTTGAATAACAACAATAACCAATCCTCATAAATAATTTTGGGGATCATAGTATGGTTGAGTGTGAATAATACTATGGTTGTGGGGATCATAGTATGTTGTGTGTGAATCATACTATGGTTGTGAAGATCATACTATGGTTGTTTGAGAAAAATACTATGTTTGTGAGGATCATAATATGGTTGTGGAGATAATAGATAATTGGTTGAGTGTGAATCATACTATGGCTATGAGGATCATAGTATGGTCGAGTGTGAATAATACTATTGTTGTGAGGATCATAATATTGTTGTGGCACAACCATATACCCAACAATAGTATGATCCTCTTCGAATATTGTCACCACAACCATACTTTTTCTGCGTGTAACAGGCCGGGCTATGTAGGGAGTTGCACCATCTTGCTGAAACCACACAGAGTTGAAAGAAACTCTCATTCAGGCTAATTCTGGGTAGAAAAACTGTCTCAACATGCTCAAGTAACGGTCTCCAGTAACCGTAACGGTGTGATCGTTTTTTTCGAAGAAGTAGCGCCCAACAATGCAGCGTGATGAAACTGCGACACAAAGTGTATGAAATTCCGTCTCATGGAGTATCTGTGGGTTGGCAGCACTCCATATTCGACAATTTTGTTTGTTTAGGTTGCCCTTTAAATCGAAATGGGCCTCGTCAGACATGAAAAGACAGTTCAACATGTTTCCGTCCTCTTCCACCATTTGAAGCATCTTCTGGCAAAATTCCATGCGAATCGGGCAGTCTGCTGCGTTCAGTTTGTTGGCCATTTGAATTTTATATGGGTATAAGACCAAATCTTTGTGCATAATTGACAGCAATGACTGTCTGCGTATATTCATTTTAGCATATGTGACGCGCAAAATAGAAAGGGACCTAAGAGTAAAAACCAGTTTTGTTCAGGAGAGCCAAGATTTAAATACGTGTATCTTTGGTGTACCATCACTTTCATAAAACGCGCATATCTCTGTGAGGGAACACTTTTGGGGCATGGGATCGGTCTCATTCGATGCTCAGATGTTGTCCACATCAAAAAAAAAGTGAAAATTGATGTGTTTACCCTTAGGTCCCTTTCTCTATGCGCTGTCACATATAAGCTTCTTGTCGAAACTCTTGGATTGTTTTGTATGGCAGCAGCTACAGCAGCGATTGTTTCCTGCGTCCGAACTGAAGGGTTTCGATGGGAAGGCCTTTTATTGACTGTCCCATGCTCGGAAAAATTGCAAGTCTCATTATGATCCATCTGCTCGGAGGATTACCGCCAAACGGGCGCCTATACTTTCATTGAACCGAAACTACGGACTCCAGTGCATGATAGTGGCGGACAACCCAAATTCTTGTTTCAGTGTTCCAGTCATCCATTTTTTTGTTACAGTTAAACATCAATCTACAAAATAAAAAAAAACCAGATTTATTAAAAAGAAAAAAAGTTAATATTTTTTTTTGGTATCGGCTTTCATCAGCCACCCTGTATGACTACCACAACTGGCTCGGCAGTACCTCGTCCGATCAGGCCAATTTTTCAGTACATTTTTGATTGTTGCCGATCGAATCTCAACAATGGCAACCTTGATTTAATGTTTCAACCGTTTAATTGTCTCTGGATGCTTTGCTTAACATTTATCCTTAATGGCTCCCCACAGAAAAAATTCAAAAGACTTAAATCAAAGCTCCGAGGCGGCCAATTGACATCATTATTTCGTTTGATTATTTGATTTTTAAAAACAGTGCGCACAACTTCGATGGGTGCTTTGGTTGTGCGACATGTGGCCCCATCTTGTTGAAACCAAATGTCGTCCTTGTCATTCTCTTGAATTTTTGGAAACAAAAGTTCGTTGATTATGACTTTGGCTAGAAATAAAGAATTTTGCCGAAAAATCGTGTTTTCCGATGAAGCAAAATTGCCGGATATGGGGTTCAGAGAACCCACACACACGGCTAGTTGCTCAATTTTGAAAAGAAATTACCCATTGATTCCGCTAGCCAAAAATTCACACCAAACGGGGGTTCGATTGGGATGAGAAGCCAGTTTGGTGTCGATTTACAGCTAGCGGAATCAATAATGGGTCATTTCTTTTCGAAATTGAGCAACTAGCCGTGTGTGTGGGTTCTCTGAACCCGATATCCGACAATTTAGCTTATTGACATGGCAACCGAGATGAAAATGAGCTTCATCGGAAAACACGATTTTTCGGTAAAATTCTTTATTTCTTGCCAAACAATCTTCAGCCCATTGGGCGAAACGAAAACGCATAGGATTCTCTTCCATTATAAAATGACAAAGTTCAACCTTTCCCATAAAACCAGAAATTTGAAAAAATTCTCAGTACTTTTTTTGTTTACAGGCGATTCAAATTTAAAATGTTAAATCGTCCACCCTACATAAAGTCCGTTCCTTTTTAAACTCCACACAGGGGAACGAATCTTTTAAATAGCGAAATAGTTTAGGGTATCTCTTAGTCGGCCCTTTCACTTTGAATTTTTATTTGTTTAGTTTAGTAAAATTAATTTTGCAAACATGTTTTTTTTTACTTTTGGTAACGTCAGGTTCGACAAATTTCAAAAGAGCGTAAAGTACAAAATGAAAAACCCCAATTCACATCCCTGCCACACATGCATGTGTAGAGATGCTGATACTCGTATGGTTGTGTTTAAAAGGATATTTGTTGAACAACAGCGAACGCAGTTCATGTTGTTATTGTTCTTGCTGTTGTTTATTTACATCACAGAACTTTGTTGGGCTAAAAATACAACAACACATACGCTCCCACACACACACACACACTGATTTACTTTAGATACACACACATATAAATATTTACATATGTAAATAAATAAAAATGCAAAGAAGACGTGTTAAGAAAGAAAAACTTTGTTGCAGTCATTCATACGCAAAAGTTAAATAGCAAATTGGTTAACACAAATTGCTCTGTGTGTGAGTTTGAGCAATTTGTGAAAAATTAAAGTATATAAACAGAGCACAAGGTAATGAGTTTTCAAACAGAGTTTATAAAGTAATTAAATGATAAAGTTTAATTGGCCGCCTAATATGAGAGACAGAGCCCTTATATAGAGGGTTAAGCGCCAAAAACACTTTGTGTTTTTCGAAGATTATTCAGGGAGCAACAAATGGCGACTTTTTCAAGAGCGCCGGAAACTGGCTTAATTATATTCTTGATAGAGCGAGAGAGAGAGAGAGAGAGAGAGAGAGAGAGAGAGAGAGAGAGAGAGAGAGAGAGAGAGAGAGAGTCTCAGATTAGTATGAATTAAGTCTAAACTGTATCAGCAGAAATTCATTTTGATTTGAACGCCCAGTTTCCTAAAACGCCTCAAGAATCTTAACGCGCCTCTTCATAATTGAGTTTGAAACAAAGAAATGCCAAATTAAGTTGGCCCAAAAACTACCCTTTATATAACCTGCAAAAGACACAAAAAATTATAAATACAAAAGTTGTGAATTTTTTTTAAACCTTCTGTCTTATTCGGGCTACCCTGTCGTTGCAAAATTAGATTTTCGATGAACGATTGGAAAACAAAAAAGATGATTTATATTTTTATGTTGATCATATTTGGTTTTTAACAACTTGATTCTAGTCCCGGCAATCAACAATAATAGCATGCACAATAATATTTGATTTTTTTTTTGGTCGCCTCTACAATGTTTTAAAAATAAATTGAAAAATGATGAAATGAGATAGATGAAGAAAGCAAAATTTAGATATCATTTCTTCTTACTTAAAAAACATTCCATCGAAATATTTCTCACATCTTTCATAAAGAAGACATAGCCTATGAATAGAGTACTATTATTGGCCGTGTTCGATTGGAAATTCGCTGATGAGGTCCCAAACGCGATAACTTTATCTCAAGGTACACGAAAATAAAAATTATTTTATTTACAGTAAACTATAGAAAATTTGCGCTAAACCAGGTTTGTTTTAAATAATTAAAATTGTTGAAAAGAAAGTAATGCAACAATAACATTTAGCGAGTTTAAGCGGGCTTAGTTATTACACGCTTATAGTATTTCTTGAGTGCATATTTTTACAAACAACCAATTTTCAAATCGGACTGTTTATGATTCATAAAGCGAATCAGATCTTGTATACAAAGAAATTCAAAACATGCTCGAAGTTATCGCCTAAATTATTAACCAAAAAGGATCTACTTATTCGAAATGTCCGCCTTTTGCCTTTACAAACGCCTTAAGTCGCACTGGCCAATCGTCAATAGCTGCACGAACCTCGTCCATTGGAAAATTGGCCACAGCTTGAACCAAAGCAGTCTTAGGAGAACCAATGTTGAGGTATCTTTTGTGACAAGCCTTGTCCTCTAAAACGTTCCACAATTTGTAATCTGTACTGCCTGAGGGCCATTCTTCAGAGGAAATGAACGCTGGCAAATTGTTTCGAAGCCAGCGCTGGGACGTTTTAGCCTTATGAATCCTGCTGGAAAGTACATGGCTTCACAACTGCTTCCAAAACGGTTTCTTGGTAAACTTTGGCCGATGTTTTGGCTCCTTGTTCGTAGGAGACACCCCACCAAACCATGACTGAAGCTGGGTGATGACCCTTTTCCACCCTTGGGATCAGTTCAGATGCTTTCTTAGATGACCGCGCATACACTATCATTTTGCTTGTTAAATTTTTCCTGAACGCTATACATTTTTCATTGGCGAACAAAATTTTTCTGTGCAAGTTATCAGCGTGCTTCACCAAAAGACGTTTACATTTTTCAATTATATTTTTTTAAAGCTTCAGTAATTAAGTGTCCGCACGCAGAATAAAAGTATGGTTGGGGTGACAATATTCGAAGAGGATCATACTATTATTGTGTATATGGTTGTGGTACAACAATATTATGATCCTTACAACAATAGTACGATTCACACACAACCTTACTATGATCTCCACAACAATATTATGATTCACACTCAACCATACTATAAACTCCACAACCATATTATGATCCTCACAACCTTAGTATTTTTCTTATACAACCATAGTATGATCCTCACAACCATAGTAAGATTCACACGCAACCATACTATGATTTCCACAACCATAGTATGATTCATACTCAACCATACTATGATCTCCACAACAATAGTATGATTCACACATAACCATACTATGATACCCACAACAATAGTATGATTCACACATAACCATACTATAATCCCCACAACCATAGTATGATTCACACTCAACCATACTATGATCTCCACAACCATATTATGATCCTCACAACCATAGTATGTTTCTCATACAATCATAGTATGATCCTCACAACCATAGTATGATTCACACGCAACCATACTATGATCCCCACAACCATAGTATGATTCACACTCAACCATACTATGATCCCCAAATTATTTGTTAGGATTGTTGTTATTCAAAAATAGAGATTTATATTAAGTATGTTATTTTAAATGCATTACTATAAGTTCATAGCCAGATTTGAGGCCATGTTTTTATTGAACATTTCATTCAAGAAACAAAAATATATATTCCAACGGTCAAAAATACTTTTAGTTGCCAGCAGGGGTGAATGCTACTTCACCATCCGTAGACACCAAGTAACGAATGTGATTAAACAATGATCAATGGCTTTATACTTAAGTGCAGCCAGATTTTTAATAAACGAGAACCAGTCGGTAGTAGTGTATTTCACCGAACAAAGTAAACACATTAAAAATCCCTCGAACTACCTTTCGATTGTTGTTGTTTTGTGTGTATGGGTTTTTTTGTATATCAAAAAAACATACGCACACACATCCATGAATGCTCTAAAAAAACCTGTTTTGTTTTGTTCATAGTCGCAACCATACTGTATGATTGCCGTAATCATATTATTGTTAACGTAAATTTAAAACAACAATACTTTTGTTGCACCAACCATGTTTATATGGTTACTACAACCATATTTTCATTTCTAAATTTGACAATAATACTATTGTTACATTTCAACAATAGCAATATTGTCGCAATCATACTATTGTCAAAATGAAATTCAAAAAACAATACTATGATTGCGACGAACATGCTTTTATTGTAGAGAACATATTATTGTTGCGGTGACCTTAGTGTAACCATATATTTTCTCTGAGTGCATATGACATTAACGGGGTATGGGTGTCTTCAATGTTGTAACAGTGTTTATGGCCCTACTAGGTACATAAAATGTCTTCTACCTGAAAAGTGCCTTTCTGGTGTAAGAAACCTTTCACTTTTTGTACGAGGGAAGCTATTTACAATCGTGGACCGAAAATCCGTCTTTTTATTTGCTGGTATTCTAGAATTGAATAAATCTTTTTGGTTGAATTGAATTCCAAACCGGGAGCCAAGGGAATTAAAATTAAACTATTTTTTCGAAGTATAAGTATGTTATAAGAATATTATTTTGGTAAATCGAGCAAAGTATATGAGCATCGGAACTCTTGTATAGATTTATGTAGAAAAATTTAGCAAACTAATCGAAGTTTATTTGTAACAATTTTTTTTATATTTAATTTCTTTAAAAGTTGAAAAAGAATCTTTTATTCATAAATTTTGAATTTTTAACCTCCAATAGAAATATAAGAATAATTTGTTTGAAAAATGTCAATGCCCTTTTTAATTTTAAAGCAACAAGCTTGCCCATCGTCCTTATATGTCCAATTTAATATGAATCTTTTGAAAGACTTGCTGAGAAAACGTTTGCATAATTTCGTGAACATTGTTGGTAAAGGTTTTTATTATTTTTTTGAACGTATTTGAAATATTTTTATTGTGGATGTTGTATTAAAAGCCGCAAGAGATTTCTTTACTCCCAACTTTGTCTGAAAAAACTAACATGTTCGTCCTCATTGTTTTAATAGTGACAATAATTTTCCGTTTTTCATTTAACTAATTCAAAATTTAGGAATATTAAATATAATTTTGTAGAAGTAACGCTGAACGACAGTCCTAAATACGTATAAGATTTGTTGTTTCATTTAGTACATCAGTAAACAAAACGCTTTATTCGTAATAATACGAGTATAATTTTTTTTGATGAAAAATAGGCTAAAAAGGCATAATAATTTCTGAAAAATGCTGAATGCGAAATCTTACCGCTATATTTATTTAAAAACCTCTAGCGCGGAAAACCCTAATTGGTAACTCTATTTGTAAGCTCGGCGAATTATTCACTTTTAAAAACAAATCAGTTTATCTAACTAAATTTTTGTATCCCAACTTATTTCCTGCTAACCTATTTCTCTGTGTGTGTGTCTAACACATTCTAAGGATTTATAAAAATCATCCTGTGCAGTTGCAAAACTAAGAAAAACAAAACGCAATAAAAGAGTTTTTTATTTGTTGCAGAAAGTGTTGTTGATAATTGAGAAAATAAAGCACCTGCTTAAATGCCACAGTAAAACCACATTATTGCACATACTACGAACTTAGAAACATACCAGAAACATTTACCATAATCTGAACTTGACCCAGCGGGAACAGGAAGGGCCCAGCAAGCCCTTCTATAAATGCTCGGAGGAAAGTTTGTTAATGTCGCTAACTGTTCCGAAGCAAAAATCGCTACGGATGAAATGTGCACAAAAAAAAACACAGAACTAAAAGAAAAAAAACGCTAAAAAGTCGATACAAAACAAATATACGTAACTGTCTAAACATTGTAAACATTATTTTGCTTCGAGTAAACCTTATAAAAACAACAATTGTTTACGATTTTTCAAACGAAATACAACAAATGATTCAAACTTTTAAAAAAAAACTGTGTTAAAGCGAATGTTCAAATATACTGACATTTTTTTCAATCATCAGTAGTTTTCTTATGGGATGACAAGTTACTTCCTTAATAATTGCAAGGACATAGATTGAGATTGATGCCAAAAACAAAGTAAAAGTTTTTTAAGTGAAGCACGATACAGGCCCAACGCAAAAGTAGTTAAAAACCCCAAAGTACTGATTTTATTTTTTAAAATCGCTCCTTTTTTAAAACAGTGTGTGTTTGGTTTTTTTTTTTGAAAAATTACCAGAAGTTGAAGAAAACTCACCACGTTGACATCGCTGATGTTTGCTGCATTCCACTCGCATTTAAATATTAAACAGAGTTTGACTGAAGAGTCTTCCAAGCACCCTTCTATTGGAAGGCCTTCCGGAAGACCTGTAGGAAATGGTCTTCCAGAATGCAAAATAATATGTATGCATAATATATTAAAAAAAACGCCCTCCATTGAACACAATCCATAAGCTAAACAGGGTTTTACTGCAGAGTCTTCCATGCTCCCTTCTATTGGAAAGCCTGTAGGAAATGGTCTTCCAGAATGCAAAATAATATCTATGCATAAAATATATACTGAGAAATCAAAGTTAAATTACTTTTAATTTATGTTTTTCTTCGACCTATTTATTTAATATTCAAAAAATAAAACTATTTTTTACAAGCTTGAAGTAAAAGTAATATTTTTGTGTAAAAAAACTCTTGAAAGTGCGTTATTTTAATTTTTATTGCATGGCGATTTTTTGAAGATTTTACGAACTGACGATTTTTGATTTCAAATTTGACTTTGGTTTTTTGAAAAATTTACCTGAAAGCATGACAACCAGAACGTTTTAGATTCTAACGCCAGTAGAAGCAAATCAAAAATTGGATAAAACTGAAAATAATGTAATTTAAGATTCAAAAAATAAAAATCTTTTTTCAAGTTGTATCCATATCTTGATTTTTTTAATTATGCAACACTCAGGGGATTTCCCCTATACATGCAAAGCATTGCGTTGGTCGGGGATAGCAAAATGTACCGAAGGGGGGGGGAAGGAGGGAGTAATGTTTATTGACGTCCGTCTTGAATTTCTGGATGTCGTAATTGGTGGGAAATACATTTGCCGGAAGTCGATTTCACATACGGACAGTACGGGTGAAAAACGAATTCTATCTGAAGTGTATAGTGCAGTCAACCGGCCAATCGATAACAAATGGGTGTGAATTTTTGGAAAGTCGTGTATCCCTGCCGAACATCCATACGCCAGGAATAAGACTACGAATGTCTGAAGAACACACACCATGGAAGTAACGATAGATTAGCGACACACAACTCATATTCCAAAGATGCTCCAGGGAAACAATAGAGTTGGGTACCCTACTGTCACCAATCAGCACCATCACCCTTCATTGAATACGATCCAGAAGCTCCAATGATTATTTTGGAGCACCTGTCCATATATGGGAGTTGTATTCCATCTTTGGCCTAATGTTGGTTGTATAGATATCGAAGAGATCAGATGGAGTGAAATATTTCTTACACCGCTTTGAGAAGCCTAAACACTTGAGTGCTTTTTTCGACACTTCGAATACATGCCTCGCTTAACGAGCGTCACATTGTATTTTCATGCCCAAAACATCAAGAGCATCTGATTGTTCGATACCATCATAGATAATGACGACACTGTTGGGTCAGTGAATCGCTTGTGAGACAACAAGCAGCACTGTGTCTTACGCACATTAAAATCTACTCTACTCACTCGACCCTATTCGAAAATGGCCAGTAAATCCTGGCCAAGTGTCTCATCCATAATTCGCATTTTGTCTTCAATATCTTGAAGACACGGCCTACGGTCGAATGAATGTGAATAACAAAGGTTGTTGTCATCTGCAAATGAGTAGATTGGATTCACGGTCTGACCCAAATGATCGTCAATACAAAT
Source organism: Hydrotaea diabolus (assembly GCA_963513945.1). Taxonomy (NCBI): domain Eukaryota; kingdom Metazoa; phylum Arthropoda; class Insecta; order Diptera; family Muscidae; genus Hydrotaea; species Hydrotaea diabolus. The sequence continues at coordinate 20,156,025 of OY740717.1, forward strand.
AAGAAATAAAGAGGGAGAAAGGACAGAGGCCTGTGGTACACCTGCGGTCAGCCTATGTTAGTTGGATGAGAACCCATCTACAACAACTCGTATAGTGCGATCTCTGAGAAAGCTCGATATAAATCGAGCAAATGTATTACCTACACCAAACAGACTCTATCAAATGCCTTGAAGATATCCAGAGTCACGACCTTACGCTCACCAAACTGGTGGATAGACCGACTTCAACGGTCCGATAAGAAAGCCATCAGGTCTCCCGTAGAGCGATTTCTACGGAAGTCATACTGTCGATCGCTAAGCAGGCCGTTGGAATCCAGATACCCTACAAGATTGTAAACCATGCTCTCCATTACCTTGGAGAGCGCAGAGCAAATCTCGATTGGCCGATAATTCGCAGGATTATTGGATTCACCCTTCACGATTCACTATAAGAAAGGTTGAAAAGGTTGCGCAGTGGACGGGCTAGCATCGAGGAGCATTTACATAGGACAAGTACCGAGATACCATCCGGGCCCGGGGACTTACTAACATCGAGATTCGCAAGAACCCTATTAACTCAACAAGTTCGAAAAAATATCTTATGCGTGGAACTAGTTACGTTTTCGATCTCGGGGAGTGGTTGATTGCTTTTCCGGAAAGAAATCTTAAAAAAGTCGTCAGGCAATACAAATTTTAAAAAAACCCACTTTTAAGGGTTTTATTACACAAAATATCACTTCCAAGTAAAATAAACACATTTTTTCCGACATTTTGAAACAAGTAGGCATAATTCACCTAGAGTTCATGAGTTTAGGTAAACATCGTGTTTATCAAAAAAGGTAAAACATCCAACTTTTTTAAATACTTCAAGTCATAATACTTCAAATATTTAAAAAGAAATATTTTGACATTTCCTAAAGACTTTCATAAAAGGGTGGTCCAACTAAAACGACCAAATAACCCGATAAAATCATATTTATAAAAATATCAAAATTGGTCATAAAGCAAAACAAAACGCTCAATTTTACTTAAAAATAAAACAAAAACTTTTCTGAGAATTATCTTAAATTTTTTAATTATGATAGAAGGATCTATGACAATTATGTGTAACACAAATATCAGTCAAATGCTCACCACGCAAACCTCTATCCGATGGTGCATATTATCAATGATTCTGGGACAGAATGGAGTTTCAATGTCGTTAATGTGTCGAATTATCTCATCCTTTAGCTCTTGAATTGTTCTTGGCTTATTGACCTACACTTTTTCGTTTAAATTAGTGTGGATCGAAAAAAAAAATTCCATCAGTCAGTAGATTAAAATATTATCTAGAGGGGATTTCAGGAACACAATTTTTTTTTCTGTGTGCCTTTTTTAGGAGGGACATAAATACTGTTACACACGTTTTATGCTGTAAAATAAAAGTACGGAATGTTTTTGGAACAAATGTTTTTTAATATATTTATTGAAATATTGTATCCAAAAAGAATCTACTTATTCGAAATGTCCGCCTTTTGCCTTTACACACGCCTTAAGTCGCACTGGACAATTGTCAATAGCTGCACGAACCTCGTCCATTCGAAAATTGGCCACAGCTCGAACCAAAGTAGTCTTAAGAGATCCAATGTTGGGGTACCTATTGTGACAAATCTTGTCCTTTAAAACCGTCCACAATTTGTAATCCAATGGGTTCAAATCGGGACTGCCTGAGTGCCATTCTTCAGAGGAAATGAACGCTGGCAAATTGTTTCGAAAACAGGCCTGGGACGTTTTAGCCTTATGGGCCGGCGCAGAAACCTGCTGGAAAGTCTATGGCTGGTTTTGCAACAGGGAATTGTTAAGGGGCTTCACGGTTTCTTGGTAAACTTTGGCCGATGTTTTGACTCTTTGTTCGCAGAAATGCAGGTCAGTGACCACATCGTAAGAGACACCCCACCAAACCATGACTGAAGCAGGGTGATGACCCTTTTCCACCCTTGGGATCAGTTCAAGTGCTTCCTTAGACGACCGCGCATACACTCTATCATTTTGCTTGTTAAATTTTTCCTGAACGGTAAAATTTTTTTTAAGCGTTGAACAAAATTTTTCTGTGCAAGTTATCAGCGTGCTTCGTCAAAAGACGTTTGCATTTATCAATCCTTTTTTTTAAAGCTGCAGTCAATAAATGTCCGGTACGTCGTTTGAAAGCCCCAAGTCCCAATTCTTTTTTAATTATTCGACTCATGGACTTTTGCGCGATATTCATCTCACGGGCCATGATTTTCTGTTTTCGGAGCGGATTTCTGTGAATTCTTGATTTAACGGCTTTGATGACATGCGGTGTTCGAACAGAGCGTGGTCGGCCCGACCGGTGGCGGTCTTTTGCATCTCCAGTCTCCTCAAACAGTTTAATGCATCGGTAGACAAAAATGCGGCTAATCCCTTGTGGCCGGACACACATGAAAAGCGCTATTACAGCGATACGGGTTTCATTATCTGACCACTCCATGATGAAAGTTGAAACAATTTAAAAATCTCGTTACAGACTAACGCTATTGAGGTTAGCTTTCAAAACCCATATGACATTAACGGGGTATGTTCAGTTATACTATTGAAATGGGTGTGTTCAATGTTGTAACAGTATTTATGTCCCTACAAAGTACATACCGCCCTTTTAGCTATTTTAATCCTGCGTTTAAAATCCGATCGTAACCATCCATACCGCTGTTCAAGTTTTGACTAGGACTATATTCCGTACATAGGTCATTTTTGACTCCGAGGTCAAATTAGTTTAGTGACCTTAGTTATCTCGTTTTGCCAAAACTTGAACAACGGTATGTATGTTGTTACGATCGGACTTCAAATGAAACCGCAGATAAAAAGAAAACTAAAAGGGAGGTATGTAAAAAAATAGGCACAGAAATAAACAAAAATTGTGTTTCCGAAATCGTCTCTAGATAATCTTTAAATATAGGGGCAACTTTTTTTCTAAAGTATATGGGGACCGACCCTTACTAATGTTTATTGGGTCTGGAAAAAGGTCTTCTTATGAGAAGGCCTTGCCCATTTTCCCGCCGAATATTTACTCTTTTTGTTTTGGTCGTGGTTGTTGTTGGGTGTTGGTGTTATCAGAGAGTGTCATAGTGGCTAATGTTAGTCATTGAGAGCGAGCTCTGCTCCTGGTGTAATTATGTATAAACAAAATGTTTATGCAAGTCTGTGTGTGTAAGCGTTTGTCTGTTAACAATTGCACAAACAGGGCTTTTGCAGAAATATTTGTCTGCGTACAGAGTGGGTTTAGTAGGATTCACCTGTATGCTGATGTGTGGGTGTACGCTGGTGTTTACACCTGCATCGGTATGTGATTGTTTGTGTGTGTGAGTGACTATGACTGTGTGTCACAGTTGGCTGTGGCTTTTGTTCCTTTGTGTATGCGTGAGTGTGTGTGGGTCCTAGTCCAAATAACCCAACAAAGGTTTTTGTTGTCGCTTATAATTAACTTTATAATGACCTCGTTAAAATCTACCAGATGTATAAAGTACCAAAGTTAACAAATTGTATGTTATTTACTCACATTAACGCAAACTGCACACATACAAACATAATCGTATATACCTACGTGATCACATACGTATACACTAACTTTACAGTGATTCGAAACGTACAAAAGGGTTGTTATTATTTTTAACTGTGAATACGAAACTGCTGAATCGTAGTCAGTGTTTAAGAAACCGCTTTCGCTGATCCATACTTTTCTTATGCTTTTGCTATTCTTGTAAACAATTTCAAAAGCTAAGCCTAAAATTACTGGGCTCTTCTATTTTAATAAAACAACAGCCATACCATACAACAGACATTTTTTATTTTTAAGATTTAGCTTTAGCTGAATCAGCCAATCATCCTTTGCTCATAATTGAAAACCAAAGAATTAGTTTTTGGGCTTCGGCTCTGTTCTTAGCGGAACAAATGTTCTTTGGCTGCAGCTTAAATAAATTGTTGGCTCCCATTTCATGATTTGTGCAGCTCAAAAAAAAACCAGCTAGAAGTATGGGCAAAGTCCCCAGTGATCACGACCTGTTAGAAAAAATAAACAAACATTGGGGAAAGCAATGAAAGAGGAAATTATGCAGTTTATTTATGCAAGTTTTATTTTGTTCATATTTCTCTGAAAAAATGTGGGGGCTACATATTCAAGCCGATATTGGAAAAATTTGACAAATTGCATTATGACGGACGTACTTAGTAGGAACATAAATACTGTTACACACGTTTTATGCTGTAAAATAAAAAGTACTGAATGTTTTTGGACCAAATATTTTTTAATATATATATTGATGTATATTAAAGAATCTACTTATTCGAAATGTCCGCCTTTTGCCTTTACACACGCCTTAAGTCGCACTGGCCAATCGTCAATAGCTGCACGAACCTCGTCCATTGGAAAATTGGCCACAGCTAGAACCAAATCAGTCTTAAGAGATCCAATGTTGGGATATCTTTTGTGACAAACCTTGTCCTCTAAAATCGTCCACAATTTGTTATTCAATGGGTTCAAATCTGGACTGCCTGAGGGCCATTCTTCAGAGGAAATGAGCGCTAGCAAATTGTTTCGAAGCCAGGCCTGCGACGTTTTAGCCTTATGGGCCGGCGCAGCATCATGCTGGAAAGTCCATGGCTGGTTTTGGAACAGGGAATTGTTAAGAGGCTTCACAACAGCTTCCAAAATGGTTTCTTGGTAAACTTTGGCCGATGTTTTGACTCCTTGTTCGCAGAAATGCAGGTCATCGTGGAAATTCCCATTGTAATAGACACCCCACCAAACCATGACTGAAGCTGGGTGGTAACCCTTTTCCTCCCTTGGGATCAGTTCAGATGCTTCCTTAGATGACCGCGCATACACTATTATTTTGCTTGTTAAATTTTTCCTGAGCGGTAAAAATTTTTTATCGCCAACAAAATGTTTCTGTGCAAGTTACCAGCGTGCTTCACCAAAAGACGTTTGCATTTTTCAATCCTATTTTTTTTAAAGCTGCAGTCAATAAATGACCGCTACGTCGTTTGAAAGCCCCATGTCCCAAGTCGTTTTTAATGATTCGACTCATGGATTTTTGCGTGATATTCTTCTCACGGGCCATGATTTTCTGTTTTCGGAGCGGATTTCTGTGAATTCTTGATTTAACGGCTTTAATGACATGCGGTGTTCGAACAGAGCGTGGGCGGCCCGCTCTCCAGTCTCCTCAAACAGTTTTATGCATCGGTAGACGAACATGCGGCTAATCCCTAGTGGCCGAAGCGTTTTGAAAATATCGTTTTTTTTCATTTCACACTTCAAAAGCGCTATTACAGCGACACGGTTCTCATTATCTGACCACTCCATGATGAAAGTTGAAACAATTTTAAAATCCCGTTACAGACTAACGCTTTTGAGGTTAGCTTTCAAAACCCATATGACATTAATGGGGTATGTTCGTTCTACTATTGAAGTGGGTGTGTTCAATGTTGTAACAGTATTTATGTCCCTTCTAAGTATGTTCAATCCTACCAAAACTCGACTATGCTGGTCCACCAGTTGATAGCCTCTGTACAATGAACCCTTTGATATAAGATTCTGACGCATACCTGGTTTGTACCAGGGATAATAAAGTTGATACTTGTTCTGGTACAGGTACTTCGGTTAATACTTTTTGACTTGCAGAAGCGCTATAATACCCCCGCAAACTTATTTGATATCTTTTTGCATTTTGCACAAATGACTTATTAATTTTTTACTAATTAATTTTGAATGGCTTGAATAAAGACTTAAAGCGAAAAAACTTATTTGAATAGCATTTAAAAGGAAGTTCGTAAATATAACTTGTGTACTCGTATTGAGGAATCCTCGAAAACTTTCTATTAAAAACGCGAAAGATACGAGGGTTGCTATTTATATTTCGGGTCCGGCAATAGAAACACAATAATTTATCATTGGAAATGGTTTTAATGTTTTTCAAAATATTCTTCTTTAAGATCAATACGCTTTTGCCCGCGCACAAACCAACTTTCGAAGCACTTTTTTCACTCCGATTGAGACACCTCCAAAACATGATTTTTGAACGCTTCAACAGCTGCTTCAGGCGATGAAAAATGTTGACTACGCATTTTTTTCTTGATGTTAGAGAGAAAGAAGAAGTCATTGGGTCAAATAGCTCATCGTTTCAGCTCATGTGTGAGAGCTTGCATTGCCGCGATGCAAATTGAACCGTCTTCTCTTATTATCTCTCTTCATTTCTTTGAACACTGTTGGTAAACAGATGGTTGTATACCCTCAGAATTGACCGTCCTAAAGGCACTGTGGCAACATGGACGGTTGTACCGAAAAAAACACAATCATTTGCTTCGATGTTCGACCACTTTTTGCACCATTTGCTTCGAAATGCTTCTTTCACGAACAACTTTCGTTGGGTTTGGCTCGTCTTCGAAGATCCACACGATCGATTGCTGTTTTGTTTCGGGCTCATACGCATAGATCCATGATTCGTCACCTGTGACAATGTTATACACTGCCTTGGAGCTACCGCAGTTATACTTATTCAACTTCTCTTTGCACCAACACTAAGTGTTTCCTGGTGCCAACTGACATTTCCATTGAAAAGTTTGACATTTTTTTTTAGCATAAACGTACTCAGAACGTTTTGACGTACGACCTACATTTGTGTTGGTTACAGTGACTTGAGAAAATCAATTTGGCAAAAAAATGGAATTAACTCGTGAACATTTTCGTGCGATAAATTTTCGACGTGGGTTATCACGACAAGAGTGCTTCGATGAACTTAAATCTTTGTATGGCGATGAAGCATCATCCTTTAACACTGTGAAAAACTGGTTTAATGAATTCAATCGTGGCCGACGCTTGCTCAATGACGAAGGTCGTCCAAAAACGGCCGTCGTGCTAGAGAACACTGATACCGTGCGTGAATTGATAATGCAAGATCGTCATGTGACATACCGTGAGATAGAGGCATCCTTGGGCATTTCTTCCACCAGCATAATTCGGTATTGCATGAACACCTGTCCGTAAAAAAGTTTGTTCTCGTTGGATCCCGTACAATTTGACAATCGCTCCAAAATAAGCTCGTAACGATTGGTACAAAGAAATTTTGAAAAAATACGATCGCGGTTGCTTCAAAAGACATTTATAGGATCGTCACAGGTGACGAATCATGGATCTATGCGTATGAGCCCGAAACAAAACAGCAATCGAACGTGTGGGTTGTTCGTTGTTAGTGAAAGAAGCACTTGGAAGCAAGTGGTCGCCTGTTTCATCGGCAAAACTGGTCATGTGGCGACAGTTCCTCTTGAGCTACGTAGGACAGTCAATTCTAAGTGGTACACCACAATCTCTCTCTCTCTCTCGCTGTCACACATCGGCTCAAACCAGCGCCTTTTTTGATCGGCCAAAACGTCGAATTGATGGGCCATCTACCGTACAGCCCTGACTTGGCACCCAATGACTTCTTTTTATTCCCGCACATCAAGAAAAAAAATGTGTGGTCAACGATTTTCGTCGCCAGAAGATGCTGTTGAAGCGTTCAAAAACCATGTTTTGGAGGTGTCTCAATCGGAGTGAAAAAAGTGCTTCGACAATTGGTTTTAGCGCATGCAAAAGTGTATAAAACATGCTGGAGAATACTTTGAAAAACAATAAAAACCATTTTGATGATAAATATTCGCATTTTTATTATTAGGCCAAAAATATATATAGCAACCCTCATACAAGAAAAATAATATCACTTTGCAGGTATTTTGACTTAATTCTTACTTGTTACACTGTTTTATTTTTTTTATATATCTTCTTGAGAACCACACGTCTTAAAAAACACCCTTTATAAAGGGTGGTCCAACTACAATGCACGATATTAATTGTGAGTCAGTGTGTTAGCGCAATGTTTACCTCCATTGCGCTACAACGCAATTAAAATTAAGAAAAAGATGATCATTTTATGTGCCAAGTAGGGTGTACGTAAACTTTCTTGGTTCAGTGTAAAGATTTGGCTAAGCTTGACACTCTAATCTTAGGGACAGTAGGGATAAATATGATAAATGTAATTGCTCCCAGTTCAATGGTGTATGGTTTATTCGATTCAGCCAGGCCGAACTTAGTGTCTATTTGACTTGGCTTGAATAAAACAAATTTGTTCTAGTTTTGTACCACTGTGCATACGTTCAACTGTTGATTTGGCTATATTGCCGTTGTTCTTTTCGGTCATTATATGTTATTGTTGCTACTGCTGCCACCTATTCGAGTTGTTGGCGGTGTTGCTGTCGTCAACGTTGGTGCTTATGCTTGGATTTAATGTTTCCATATTTAAACTGAATGTGTTATGGAGCCGGTGATGTCGGTGTCATAAATAGCATTTCGTTGTTTGTTGTTGTTGGCCGTTGGGTTGTCTGTTTTTTTATCCCGAACAAAAGCATTGACAGTGGCAGACTTACTACTAGGTACATGCGAACATATTCTACTCAGATCCATTCAAATCGTTTGCATGGAGTTTGTGGAAAATTACCTTTAAGCTTATAAAAACACCAGGCGTTATGTTGAATGCTGCCTTACCTTACATGATTTTTCACTCAATTACTGGTTGGAACAGGAATACGTGTCAACGCATAAAAGAGGAAATTTAAAATTCATTCATTATTTCTGTTTGTGGCAGGAATATAAGCAAAATGAATTTAAAATGTTTTGCGAGATAATCTTATAAAATTTTTGAATTTCTTTTTATGTATCAAGGGAAGTTCTACGATAAAGAAAAACCTCACAGAGAAAAGGAATCTTTCAAGGCCTTGACAATTCACATGCCTAGGCTCCTTAGTATAAAAGGCAAGAACGGAAAGTCATTCAGGAATGTAGAAAAAATACATCATTTTTGATAATAAATTTAAAGTAATTCCCAGTAAACCAAATTTGCCGACAATGTCTGATATCAGATAATTCTGAACAATATCTGAACTCTATCGAGAATTCTTACCGAAATCGTTACAAACTCTGTTCAATTTGTCTGATTTTTTATTTATTATGTTTAGAAATATCTAAACGAATTCGGCCCGAATTCTGTTAGACTTGTTAGACTAGGATTTTTATTAATTTTTTGTTCAGACTTCTCTTATCGAACTCGCAACGAATTCTAAACTATTTATCTGAGGTAGTCTATGCGTTTAAAATTTTTGTTATTTGCTTCATATTTTACAGTTGTTGTTCTTGTGTTCAGACATGTCGGAACTAATTCTGAACGAATTCTTAACTGTTTGTCTGTGGTATTTTTATATTTCAAATTCTGAACGTTTGGTTAGCTTAGCAGTCGAGGGATTTTTATTGTGTTCGGAGGAAAACTCTTCTGCCGGCAGTTCTCGTTAAATGCAAAACAAGTTGCCCTTAAGTGTATAGCCACTAAACATAGTTACAGCACAATTATTGCTTGCGAAACTGGCGACACCACCGCTTGTAACTAAAAGTCTTTCCGAACGCTTTTTAAAAATGTTTTACAACGTTTTTTTTGTAGAACAAAAATATTTTCTTTCTTTTGATTGTTTACATTCAGAATTTACCATGACATAAGCTCAGAATTCGTTCAGAATTCGGTTCGAAATGTCGGTAAAAACATCAGAATTTAATAAGACTTGATGCCAGAATTCTGACCGAAGTCGTTCAGAATTCGATACGAGAAATCGAAATTTCCTTTCGAATTTCCCAAGACTACAGTTCAGAATTCAGTTCGAAATGTCGCAAAAACCATTAGAATTCCCTCAGAGAAGTAGTGTAGAATTCGTGTCAACCTTCTCTTATGTTTTTCGTTACGAACTCACTAAGTATTCTGATCCGAAATTGGAGCATTTTGCCGATTGTCGTACAGAATTCTGACCGAATTCTAAAGGTTTGGTTTGCTGGTTTGTTAGTATACCTATACCGTAGAGTTCATAAAAAAATGCCTTCAACTTTGTTTTTTTCGGTTTAGTCCTAGATTAAAAGTGAAGAACCATTTCACCGCCAAAGCTTTTCAAATTTATTTTATTTATTTTAACACAGTGGTACAGGGTATTATGGCTAACTACTGATGTGTAAAACACCTTTAAGGAATGAAGATAAACCCCACGTAAAATATACCTATCGATTGAAACACCAGGGTTTTCCGAAAACCGGCATTTTGAAATTTGTTCAAAGCTGCTTTTTTTTAAAAAGAATCCGATTATATTTTATGTTGGAAAAGGGCATTAACCGACATTCCGGTTTTAGCCTTTTAAGAAATCAAGTGATGGATCCCATTTTAGACTCTGAGAATACATGAAAATCAATTGCAACGAAAAGAGTTTTTTTTTGGTGGCCCCAATGTCATGTTTTAATGGGACGTATTTTCGCCCGTCACCCAAATTTAGCTAAATGGCAAAAAGTGAAGGATGTTTTATTGAGACGTGGGGCTTCCAAGACAAAATAAAACGCATTTAATTTAATATAATGGACAAGAACTTAGCTTTATTATAAAGGCAAGGGTTTGCCATTAAGTTTTAAAAATGATTTCGGGCAAGTGGCCGCCGACTGGCTCGAATAAAATTTTAGCCGAGAGACCCAATTTTTGACCGCTGTGCAGAATTTGGCGCCATATTTCAGCAATAACCCGCCGAATTTTCTCTCCGAAGGCGTCAATCGTGACGGGCGTATCTGCAGTGTTAAAGCGCACGATCCACGCCACAGGCAAACGACGCGGGATAATGCGCTCACCAAAAGATTCCTTTAATAAATTGATTGTACGAGTGTTGCTATTTATATTTCGGGTCCGACAATAAAAACAAAATAATTTATCATTGGAAATGGTTTTATTGTTTTTCAATATATTCTCATTTAAGATCAATACGCTTTTGCACGCACACAAACCAATTTTCGAAACACTTTTTCCACTCCGATTCAGACACCTCCAAAACATGTTCAGCGTTCCCCATTGACTTACTTTATGGCCAGCTTCTTTTTTGAAGAAATATGGACCAATAATTCCCTCTGCCTATAGAGCACGTCAAACAGTGACTTTTAGAGGATTTTACGGCATCTTAACAATGGCTTGTGGATTTTCATTACCCCAAATGCTACAATTTTGGTTATCAACGTACCTATTCAACCAAAAGTGAGCTTCATCGCTGAGCAAAATTTTCTTGTAAAAATCAGGATAGGTGGCCATCTCGATTTGGGCCCATTCACCACGATTTCCAAACGTTGTTCCGGAGTAAGTATATTCATTATGAAATGGCAAACTGAACTGATTATAAATCAAGTAACAGCTGTCAAAAAGACCAACTCCGAAAAAAGTGTGGCTAGATTGAAAGCTTGGCTTAAAAGTTACTTTGTATTCATTTGTCCATAAAGAAAAATGGTCCTGTAAGATTGTTTTTTCCATAGTAATATAAGTATATTTAATCAATTTTGACCGAAATTAGAATTATAAATTGTGTCCTAAAGCGGTTCAGGGACTATATCGAAACATGGTCCAATATGGCTAATTTTAATCTGAGCTGTATTCGGAAGAAATATGTTGCTTCTAGTGCCAAGGACAGAAAATCGGTTGAACTTACATGTGTGGGAGCTGTATTTAAATTTGAGCAGATTTTCTGTTTAATAGCGCCCTTCCTTGGACTAAATAAATTACTTTTGTCAAATGTCAAGATAGGACAACAATTGTTACCTTTAGTTTAACTAGAATCTTAAGATTGACAACAGATGGACGAAGATTTCATTAAATTGAGTCAGTTGGAGATTTTAAGTCGATCGGTACATTTATAGGCGGATCTAGCTCAAATATTTTCGGTAGTTACCAGCATTTGTCATTAAACTAACTCATAAGAGCCCGTAGCACAGAGTGGTGCAGGGTACAAAACAGATATTCCGTACTATTCCGAGTCAAATTTATGAACTTTATTTGCTTTAACATATTTTGCATATTTGCTTTAAAAAAAGCGATATTTTCAAAACGCTCCGGCCACTAGGGATTAGCCGCATGTTCGTCTACTGATGCATAAAACTGTTTGAGGAGACTGGAGATGTAAAAGACTGCCACCGGTCAAACCGCCCACGCTCTGTTCGAACGCCGCATGTCATCAAAGCCATTAAATCAAGAATTCACAGAAATCCGCTCCGAAAACAGAAAATCACGGCCCGTGAGATGAATATCACGCAAAAGTCCATCAGTCGAATCATTAAAAAGACTTGGGAGTTGGGGCTTTCAAACGACGTACCGGACATTTATTGACTGCAGCTTTAAAACAAATAGGATAACTTGCACAGAAAAATTTTGTTCACCGATGAAATATTTTTTACCGTTCAGGAAAAATTTAACAAGCAAAATGATAGAGTGTATGCGCGGTCATCTAAGGAAGCATCTGAACTGATCCTAAGGGTGAAAGAGGGTCATCACCCAGCTTCAGTCATGGTTTGGTGGGGTGTCTCTTACGATGGGGTCACTGACCTGCATTTCTGCGAACAACAAGGAGTCAAAACATCGGCCAAAGTTTACCAAAAAACCGTTTTGAAAGCTTTTGTGAAGCCTCTTAACAATTCCCTGTTCCAAAACCAGCCATGGACTTTCCAGCAGGATTCTGCGCCGGCTCATAAGGCTAAACGTCCCAGGCCTGGCTTCGAAACAATTTGCCAGCGTTCATTTCCTCTGATGAATGGCCCTCAGGCAGTCCAGATTTGAACCCATTGGATTACAAATTGTGGACGGTTTTAGAGGACAAGGTTTGTCACAAAAGATACCCCAAAATTGGATCTCTTAAGACTGCTTTGGTTCGAGCTGTGGCCAATTTCCAAACGGCAGCTATTGACGATTGGCCAGTGCGACTTAAGGTGTGTGTAAAGGCAAAAGGTGGACATTTCGAATAAGTAGATTCTTTTTGGATACAATATACACCAATAAATATATCAAAAATATTTGGTCCGAAATAATTCAGTACTTTTTATTTTACAGCATAAAACGTGTGTAACAGTATTAAAATCCCTACTAAGTAGATCCATGATTCGTCACCTGTGACGATCTTATAAACGTCTTTCGAAGCACCGCGATCGTATTTTTTCAAAATTTCTTTGCACCAATCGACACGATCCTTTCTTTTTGAGCGATTGTCAAATTGTGCGAGATCCAACGAGAACAAACCTTTTTTTACGGTCAGGTGTTCATGCAATATCGAATGTATGCTGGTGAAATGCCCAAGGATGCCTCTATCTCACGGTATGTCACATGACGGTCTTGCATAATCAGTTCACGCACGGCATCAATGTTCTCTGGCACAACGGCCGTTTTTGAACGACCTTCGTCTTTGAGCGAGCGTCGGTCACGATTGAATTTATTAAACCAGTTTTTGCTATAAGATGGTGCTTCATCGCCATACAAAGATTTACGTCCATCGTGATAATCCCCGTCGAAAGTTTATTAGTTAATTCCATTTGTTTGCAAAATTGATTTTTTCAAGTCACTGTAAACAACACAATCGATGGTCGTAGGTCAAAACGGTCTGAATACGTTTTTGCTAAAAAATGTCAAACTTTCCAATGGAAATGTCAGATGGCGCCAGGCAACACTTACTGTTGCCTAGGCCAGAAATATATATAGAAATCTTTATAAAACAGAGTGAGTTATGTTCCTCCTATGGTTATCTCTGTTAAAGTTCGACTACATTGGCCTATGTTGACTGTAATTAACTTCGTCCCTCCCTCTCTAGAAATCAAACTTTAAGTTAGACTTTAATCAAACTTCGAGAGGAAGGGCGAAATCTTCTGAATACCACAATAGTGTAGGGTATGTCACAACCATCCTCGCCCAACTTTAGCTTTTAACTTGTTGTTCTTTTTAAAGTTTTGCACTTTATTCTGTTCGATTGTTGGAAAAAGTGTGTGACAGGGTGAAAGTAACATTTTTAAAATATTGCAACCTTGGCTGATGAATGCCCAGTATAGGTCACACCATAACTTTTAAAAACTGAAGATTTTGCCCTGCATTATTAGAAAAGTTACTGTGACTAACCAGGCTCAACCTCGAGTTTAGTTTCTTTTTAGTTAGTAACCTCAAGTTTCACCAGAACTTGTCGCTCAAACTTTAAGCTTAGAAACACAGTCCTTTCGTCGCTAAATCTGTCTATAAAAACACACATACGCCGTTTCATGTTAAGTTAGTTTTTTTTTATTTGAGTTTTTCAAAATTAAATTTTTAAATTCATCAATTTCTATATAATAATCAATTTTTCATTCAATACTTTATTTCTGTGTGGTGTGGGAATTCGGTTTTTTACATATACGAGTTTCTCTTGAATTGGTTTTTTTGTTCTTTATTTTTTTTATTGGTTAGGTTCTCTGCACTATTTACATTTACAATAATAATAATAATATTAATAATAATAAATATATGTTTCATTTCCATGGTTATAAATAAAATAGTCGTTTTATAAGGTTTTCTTTTTTTAGGGCTTTTTCTTTTTTTATTTTTGGTTTTATAAATATCCATAATATATTTGATTTAAATTTGGTATAAGTATTTGGTTTTCTTTTGTTTTTTGTTGTGTGTGTTAATATTTGCAATTAAAACAACATAAATTTTAGTTTTTGGGGGCTTTTCCAATGCAATTTTGATAACAGACAATTTTTGGATACGATCAAATAGAACAATACGATACAAATATTAAATATATATTCTTGTTTTTTTTTTGTTTTAGATATTTGAGTTTAATTTTCACATACTTTAATGATGGTGTAAGTTAAAAAAAAAGAAAAATATTGAAATATTTTTGTTAAGATGTTTTTAAGAAAGTTTTGGTTAGAAGAAATATTTGTATAATTTCAGTATTTTGTTGATAATAATGAGCAGCTTATATATTCTGTGTTTTTTTTTTTTGTTTTTCTCCATCTAAAAGTTAATCTCAAGGTTAGGGTTTAGAAAGAATGGGGGTAAGGGTGATTTGGTTTGTTTGTTTTTCATTTTCTTTTTTTCACTTTCCTAATAGGGGCCAACATTTTCTGGGTAGATTTTTGTTTTTCATTCAAAGAACTTTAAACTGTTTTAGCCTAAATTCTTAAATATTTTTCAGGACTTTAAGTATGTACATTTTTGAAAACAATTCAGTTCAAAAAAAAAAATAAGGTCAAAACAAAAAAAAAACTTTATAAAAAAATTTCCAAAAAAATCTCCCTTATCTTCTTGCTTTGTTTTTTTGTGTTAAAGTTTATGGACTTCTCTCTTTATTTAGTATATTTTTTTTAATGTTGTATATATTTTGTTATGCTTTTGTTTGTAGAGTTTTGTTTTTTCTTTAAATATATTTTTTTGTGTTGTTTTTTTTATAATTGTTTGTGGTTTTTTTGTTCTTCTCTTAGGCAAGAAGGAATAATATTTTTCCAAAAAGAGTTTATTTGTTTTTTTTACATATAATAAAGTTTCATTATAATTGAAGTCATTCATGTTAAGAGGTCTTTCAAATCCATCCATCATCTGTCTGTCATTCATGATTCCAATTTCATTCAATTCTCAGTTTGGTTTTGGTATTTAGTCTTTATTCTGATGATTTTCGGTCTTTTCAACGGTATTGGAAATGGGCGAGAGCTTTTTCTGTAAAAAAAGAGGAAAAAAGTAATTAGTGAAGACAAAGTCATGAATTTCTTTTAGAAAATTGAATAAATAGAAAATATTTTGCAAGCTAAAGAATGTCTAAATAAAAATTGTCAAAGGACACAATTTCCTTTAAGATGACAATTTTCTATAAAAAAAATTGTGAAAGTTAAAACTTATCTGAAATGAAATTGTATTTCAAGACCTTTTTTTATAAAAAAAATAACAAAGACGACAAATTTCAAAGTTTTCTATAAGAAAACTGTCTTGGTTTATTTATAAAAGTATTGCAGGAGACAACTTTCTGCTAGACAATTGCCAAAGGAGAAACTTTTTTATGAGAAATTTGTAAAAGAAGAACGTTTTCTATAAAAAAGTTTTTAAAGAAAACGATTTTCTATAAAACAGTCAATTTTCTACGAGAAAATTGTCAAAGGAGACATTTTTCTAAGGAAAATTTCTAACAGAAAATTGTCTCCTTTGAAATATTATCAATTTTCTATAAGGAGGCAATTTTCTATAAGAAAATGTTCAAAGTTCAAAGGAGAAAACAATTTTCTATAAGAAACTTGCAATGGAGCCAATTTTCTATAAGAAAACTGTAAAAAGAAGAAAATTTTCTATTAGAATTTGTAATCGAAGAAAATCTCCTCAAAGGCGACAATTTTCTGAACAGAGAAAATTCTCTATACGAAAACTGTGGAAACAATTTTCTGTATGAAAACTGGTCGTGGAGACTGGTTTCTATAAAAAAGACGTCAAGGAGACAATTTGCTATAATAAAGTTGTCAAAAGAGACAATTTGTTATAAGAAAGTTTTTTCCTTTTTCTAAAAGGAAATTGCCAACACAGATACATTTTTAAAATACAGTTGTCTGTGGAGACATTTCTCTAGAAGAAAATTTGCTACGGAGTCATTCTAGTAGAATGTTGTAGTGAAAATATTTTGTTAGACTAAAATTGCTAATGCTGACATGTATTATGGAAATACTAATTGTCAGTGAGAATTGGAGAAATTTTTCTAGAAAAAAATTGTTTCTTGAAACGGATTTCTAGAACAAAATTGTCAGTGGAGACATTTTTTTAAGACGATGATCAGTGGATACATTTGAATTTAAGAAAATTGCCAGTGGAGACATTTTCCTAAGAGAAATTGTCAGACGAGACAAGGAAAAAAGTCTTAGTGAAAACATTTGGACATTTGAAAATTGCTATTGGAGACATTTTTCCAAAAAAAAAAATTTGTTTGAAACATTTTTTACAGTAAATTGTTAGTATAGACATTTTTCCAAAAAAAAAATTGTTCTTTAAGAAAATTACCAGTATAGACATTTTCCTAAAGTATAGACATTTTCCAGTCAGTGGATACAATTTTATGACCAACAATTTTTGGTGGGGACTTTTTGCTACTCGTATAAGAAAGTGGGAAAAATTTGTGTATATAACTTTTCAGTGGCGACTCTTGACGATAGGTAATTGCCTGTGCCTTCAATTAAATTTAAGACAACTGCCAGTGGGGACAAGTTTCAGAAAAGATTTTTTTGTGGAGACATGTTTCTAGTGAAAAATTGTCAGTGGAGACAATTTTCCAGATGAAAATTGCCAGTGGATATAATTTTTTATTTAATTTTTTTTATTAGTACGGTCAGTGGAAAAATGTTATATAAAAAATTTTAGTAGAGACATTCTTTTTCGAAAAATTTATTAAAAGACAATTATCAGTGGAGTCAAGTTTTGGAAGAGAATTTTCAGTGTAGACATGCTTCTAGAAGAAAATTGTCAGTGGAGTCAGATGAAAATTGCCAGTGAATAAATTTTGTTTATATAAATTTGCAGCGGAGATAAATTTCTTAATGAACACTGTCAGCGGTTATATAGGGTGATCCATCTAGAGGTATTTTTATAGAACAAAAAATATAAAAATTCAAATCAAGTGTGGAATCTTTATTGGTAATTTGAAAGACATTTTATGGCATTCATTTTTGAAAATAATTACGTTTTTTATGTTTAGCTCGTTTGTTTGATTTCTTTTGCATCTATATTTAAATAGAATACAAGTTTTTAACAAAATGGCAAAGTGACATTGACTTTCGTGGCTACACACTGCTTTTATCATGATTTCGGGTCCGTGACAGCCCTCTTCAGAAAGCCTTGCTGCAATTGTTGAAAGTAAAACCGAACTCTATAAGGTAGTTCTCATTCGTTTGAAAGAGTCTGGCATTATAGAGTTCGGTTTTACTTTCAACAATTGCAGCAAGGTTTTCTGAAGAGGGTTGTCACGGACCCGAAATCATGATAAAAACAGTGTGCAGCCACGAAAATCAATGTCACTTTGCCATTTTGTTAAAAACTTGTCTTCTATTTAAATATAGATGCAAGAGGTCTTGAGACGGTTAATCCCTGTTTAAAGTGAAAATAATAACCTTCAAGTGTTATGGAAACGATCGTTCGGTGAGAAACGGGAAGATCCGCTGTTTTCGACCAAAATTTTTGTTTTGTGATGAGACCTATTGCTGGCTCAACGCCAAAGTCAATAAACAAAATTGCCGAATTTGGGCAAAGAGGTGCCATTATACCCGGAGAAAACCATGGTTAGGTTCTGTTTATAAGCTGGAGGAATCATCGGTGCATATTTTTTCAGGAATGATGACGTCGCTCCATGATATCGATATTTATGCTACCTGAAATTGAAGCCCGTAATATTGAGGACACTTGGTTTCGAAAAACAGCTAATTCCATGTATTGGACAAGTGAGTTTGCAGCCTAGATCGAGTGATATCACACATTTTGACATTTTTCTTTGGGGTTACGTAAAGTCCAAAGTCTATGCTGACAAACCAGCTACGATTCAGGTTTTGGAAGCCAACATTACGCGTGTCATTAAAGCCATACCGCTCGAACGAGTCATCCAAAATCGGACCCTCAAAATGGAAACCCTTAGGCGTAGTTGCGGCCAACATTTGAAGGAAATTATATTCAAAAAATAAATGCCAAGTTACCAATAAAGATTCCACACGTGATTTGAATTTTTATTTTTTTTGTTTTGAAAAAACACTTAGATGGATCACCCTAAATAAAAAATATTTTTTTTAATAAAATTTAGAGAAGTTTTTTTTTAAACAAAATTTTGAGGTTAATTTTTACCTTTTACAAATAAATTTCAGTGTATTATAATAATAATAATATCTATAAAAATTTCAGTGGAGGCAATTTTCTTCCAGAAAACTGTTAGTGGACCAAAGTATCAAGAAACTTATTAAGTGTAGATATTTTCTATTAAAAATTAGATAATTTTCTTTAAAAAAATAAACGGTGAAAACAATTTTTAAATTAACATTTTTTATGTTTAGCTCGTTTGTTTAGCTCGTTTGTTTTTATGAAATCTAAAAGAAAATTGTGCTAGGCGATTTCTTTCCTTAAAAATAAATTAGGGGAGACAATATTTAATTGAATTTTTTTAACTCCGAATTGTAAAAACTCACCTTTTGATCCAATTCCATTTTGGACTTTTCCTCATTGTTCACTTGAGTACTCCGACCGCCGGTGCTGCGACCCCAACGTAAACGCAATGGTCCTGGCTTGCGTATGGCCCTCTCAAACTCATCCATGTCATTCTCCACCGATGTCGACTCGTCGTTGTTGCCCTCCTGATTGCCGAATTGCCTCAAAGACAATAGCAGATTTCTCAGTTTCTGTGAGTGCATCAATGAATTGTAGAAATCATCTTCAGAATTCGCTAACGAAGCCTCATTCATGTCGCCATTGGTGTTGTCATCATTGTCGATTTCCAAATTATTTTCACTCGACTGTTGGGGCATCCCCGACTGATAGGGTAGACTCCGGCCGAACCTCAAGCGTTGAGGCTTGCGCACCACACGTTCGTAGTAGTTGCCGAAGAGATCATTGTAGTCTTCATTGGTGTCGGGCGTTTGGCGGGCATTCATCAACAGATCGAAGGGACTGTGCAGAGGCATTGAGGGATCACTGCGACGACCGAAACGTAGGCGCAGTGAGGGAGACCTTATGGGTTTCTGGTTGACATCTCCGAACCAGCGTTTTTCGGGAAGTTGAGTTAGCATCTCGGGATCGCTGCGTCGACCGAAACGTAACCTCAGCGAGGGAGATCGTTGGGCTTTACGCTCGACCTGATGATTCGGAAAGGCTATGGGGCCAATGTATTCGCGTTGCAAGAGATTGTCGTACAAAGAGTTAAGAGAATCTATGTTAAGAGAAAAAGCACGGAATGAGAGTAGTTGAGAAAAGTGTGTGATGTGTTAAGGAAGTATAAGAAAAAAGGATTGATGTACTGTAAGTCCCTGGGGGCCACTTAGTAGCGGTGACAAAAAATATTACAAACAGTGACAACAACTTTGTGGAGACATATTTCTTCAAGAAATTTGTAGTTGGAGGCACAATTGAGTAGATAAACTGCCATGGTAGACAAGAAAATTCTTTTTGAAGTACCTATATAGGTACAGCTGTGTTCAAAATAATAGGAGTGCAACTATTCAATTTATGTACGCTGTAGATTTGCTACTGTAACAACTTGCAAATCACGTCATATTCTAACAATATTCTCTACGAAATGTAAGAAGAGAAAAACAAAGCAAAAATCCGCTTAACTTCTTCATTTATGATGGTTTTGGATCATTGCTGCATTTTTTCTTCAATTTGGCTGATCAAAAAAATAGGAGTAAAACTGAACTCTTTTTACTATTTTTTACTAAAATTGAAAAGTGAGTTTGCTATAGAGCCGTTTAATGTTTTTAGTGCTTTTCTGATATAAAATGTATTATTTTTTATGAAAAGTGGGACGCGGAAAACACTGTTCCGAGGAATAACGTGAAATATTAAAAAATCTTCGAAACCAAGGCAAAACATATAAAGAAATAAAATATATCTTGGGATGCTCTTAACAAATGATCGCCAATGCCATAAAACATAGAAAGAATCCAGAAACTCGGTAGCGTAAACGTAAACGACGAATAGTGCGAAACAGCAAGGAAGACCCTTCAGCGTCGTCAAAGATATCCAGAAAGAGTTAAATATTTCTGGTAGTGCCATGACGATACGTCGACGATTGATGGAAAAAAAATTATTTGCAAGGAGTACACGGTGTAATTACTTAGTAAGAAATAGGTAGCGGCTCGGTTAAAATATGCCAAAGATCACCTTGATTGGCCAGCTGAAAAGTGGCAAAACATATTGTGGACTGACGAAAGCCAAATCGTGCAATTTGGTAGCACTGGGTCTAGAGAGTATGTCCGACGTCCACCAAACACGGAATACGCACCAAAATACACCCGGAAAACCGTAAAGCATGGTGGGTATAAGATTAAATGGGAAAGCTTCATACACTTGATTAATGACATCATGGATCAACATGTTTATGTCCAATTATTAAGAGAGGTAAGCTCCCATATGCAGAGTGGAATATGCCAATAAAATGGCTATTCCAACAAGACAATGACCCGAAATACACGAGTAAATTTGCCGAAGAGTGGTTTCGGGGTTGAGGTTATGTTGTGGCCGGCTCAGTCCCCAGACCTTAACCCTATTGAAAATCTTTGGGGAAATGTTAAAAAAAAGAGTTTCCAAGACTAGACCATCAAATGCGGAAGATCTCTGGAATACTGTGCGAAATGCATGGCATGAAATCCCATTAAGTCTAAGTCCTGGTGTTATTGATTCTATGCCCCTTCAATGATCCGCAGTTTTAAAAAATAATGGTTATTCTACTAAGCACTAACCTATTTAACTATTTAATATTAATATTATTTAATATTCATTTTGCTGTAACTATTTTCCTAATTTGAATACTCCTATTTTTTTGAACAGTGAATTTCGAATAATTTTCCTTCAAGTATTTTTTTTTAGTTTTATATGGTTTTAAATCCTTTTAAGTATGATAATAATATATATAGAAAACGAAACAGAAGTTTAAAACAAATTAATAAGTATACATTTTCTACCAGAAAACTCTTAGTGGACCAAAGTTTTAACAGACATTTTTAGTGTAGACTTCTGACACAAGAAGAGCTTAAGTAAAGTTTCTACGTTAACATTTTCGTTGGAGAGTTTTTTCTACATGTCATTGGAGACTGAATTCTCAATCAATTTGATTGGTATTTTTTGCACTAGACATTTTAAATTCTAACCTCTCGTTATGTTACCGGTGTCACTAATGATACCGTTGGAATAAAAATATTTATACGCCTTTCAGTGAACGGGGCTAATAAATTTTAAACTTTATGCTCAGCACGTGGTTAGAACACGAACGCGAAATAAATCGCTTGTCGATTTTATTTCGTGAATTTTTTTATTTGGACTATTATCCCCTATGCTAGCGCTGATTGTGTTGAGTTACTTACCTCCTTCCCTTAACATATCGGCTGTGGTGTGGGCCCATAACATTAAAAATGTACCCAGGGTAAGCTTGTAAAACAATTGACTTCGGAAATGCATGATGAACTCAGTAGTGGAGACCAAATAAAATCTGCAATGAAACAAAATAAAGGAATACTATTAATTAAAATTAAATTATAAAACAGTAAGAAGAGATAATTTTTTTAACAACAAAATTGCCGGTGGAGACTTTGTTCTGTAAGAAAATTGATGGTTGAAGGAATTTTCCATAAGAAAAGTGAAAAAAAAATTCTAGAAGAAAATTGATAGTAATTAGCATATTTATAAGAAAATTCTCGGTGCATACAATTTTTTATAAGAATATATTTCGTAACAAAATTTCCAGTGGAGACTTTTTTCTTTAAGAAGAATGCTGGAATTTTCCATAAGAAAAGCAGAGAATTTTCCAAACGAAATTTATCGGTGAAGACAGTTTTTATAAGAAAATTGTCGGTGGGGACAATGTTCGATAAGAAAATTGCCGAAGAGGATAACTTTCTATAAGACACTTTTGCCATAATATTCTTTAAGAAATTCGTTAGAGTAGACAATTTTCTTTAAAACAATGTCAGCAGAGGTCATATTTTTTTTATTAAATTTTCTATAAGAAGTTTTGAGGTGGAGCTTATTTCTATAAAATCATTTTTAGTGGAGACTTAGTTTTATAACAAATTTTCGGTAGAGACAAATACAGTCGAACCTGGATAAGTGGGACCTGCATAAGTAGGAATCCTCTATAAGTGGGACAATTTTGGCGGTGCTTGAACACTTTGAAAAAAAAATATAAAAAAGTAGGAGGTTAAATCTCTCTAAGTGGGCATTGTTTTTTAAGAATATATCTCTACAAGTGAGAATTTTAACTCGTTTACATCTAAGGGGGAATCCCCTTTTCAAACTGTCTTTGTCTTTTTTTGGCTTATATCCGATTAAAAGAAACTGTCTATTTTTTTTTTGTTTCTTCCGTCATAGGATAGAGGGACAAATATATTGGCTATAGTATCACTGCGGTTATATAGGGTGATCCATCTAGAGGTATTTTTTCAGAACAAAAAAAAATATAAAAATTCAAATCAAGTGTGGAATCTTTATTGGTAATTTGAAAGGACATTTTATGGCATATATTTTTTGAAAATAATTACCTTCAAATGTTGGCAACTGTATTATGGAAATGAGTGTTCGGTGATAAACGGGAAGATCCGCTGTTCGACCAAAATTTTGTTCAGTGATGGGCCCATTTCTGGCTCAACGGCAAAGTCAGTAAACAAAATTGCCGCATTTGGGCTAAAGAGCAACAAGAAGAGGTTCAATAGGTGCTATTATATCCACAGAAACCCACAGTTTGCATCGGTGCATACTTTTTCAAAAATGATGATGGCCGGAACGTAACCGTGAATGGTGCTCGCTATCGCGTCATGATATCGATATTTATGCTACCTGACATTGAAGCCCGTAACCTTGACGACACTTGGTCTCAACAGGACGGTGCCATTTGCCATACAGCTGCTCAAACAATGGATATTGAGAGGTCATTTTGATAAGCAGCTAATTTCACGTTTTGGACAGGTGAGTGGGCAGCTAGATCGAGTGATATCACACCTTTAGACATTTTTCTTTGGGGTTGCATAAAGTCCAAAGTCTATGCTGACAGATCAGCTACGATTCAGGTTTTGGAAGCCAACATTACGCGTGTCATTAAAGCCATACCGGTCGAAGTGCTCGAACGAGTCATCCAAAATTGGACCCTCAGAATGGAAACCTTGAGGCGTAGTTGCGGCCAGCATTTGAAGGAAATTATAATATATATAAAAAATAAATGCCATAAAATGTCCTTTCAAATTACTGATAAAGATTCCACACTCGACTTGATTTTTTTTACTTTTTTTGTTCTGAAAAAATACCTGTAGATGGAGTTATAGTTTGGCAATTTTTTTTGGTAAATTTTGAACAACGGTTTGGCGAAAAAGGCCCAAAAAGCTAACAACCCTGGTGCGGTATTGCGAATGCTCTCTGTTTTTACTTTTTCTGTTTGTAAATGCACATTCTTCTGTTTAGAAAAGCATATTCTTCTGTTGTGTTAATGCCATTAAACAGAATATAGAAATATATCTTACAAAATCTGTCTTTCTAAAAAAGGGAATGCTCTGTAAGTGGAATGAAAATAAAATTACCTGCAGAAATGGGAAACAGTATTACTGGAAAACCTATTTCAGTAGGAACAAACAGGCGGTCCCTTGTGATCCCTTCGACGGTATTGGAAATTTTTTGGTAGAGCCAATTTTCCATCAGAAAATTTTCAATGTAATCAATTTTTAATAATAACATTTTTAATTTTTGTTTAGCTCGTTTGTTTTATTTCGGTCTGTTGCTTTTACACATTGAACAGGGATTAAACCGGCTCAAGACCTCTTGCTTCTATATTCAAATAGAAGACAAGTTTTTAACAAAATGGCAAAGTGACATTGATTTTCGTGGCTGCACACTACTTTTAGCATGATTTCGGGTCCGTGACAACCCTCTTCAGAAAGCCTTGCTGCAATTGTTGAAAGTAAAACCAAACTCTTTGTGGAGAGCCTGGCCTTATAGAGTTCGGTTTTACTTTCAACAATTGCAGCAAGGCTTTCTGAAGAGGGTTGTCACGGACCCGAAATCATGCTAAAAGTAGTGTGCAGCCACGAAAATCAATGTCACTTTGCCATTTTGTTAAAAACTTGTCTTCTATTTTAATATTTTTAATTTTTTATATTATTTTAATATTGTTTTTCTACTTATATATATTTTTTATATAAAATTTTCCGCTGAAGGTAATTTTCGGAAAGCAAAATAAGTAGTACATTGTCATTTGAGACAATTTTCCATAAGAAAATTGTCAGAGGTGATACTTTTAGAGAAAAATCTCAAAAGAACATCGAATAGAAATTTCTATAGAACAATTGAATAAAAATTTCTGTAGGACAATTGAATAGATTTTTTTTTTTATCAAAAAGTTGTTCTCACCAACTTTACAAGAAATTTGTATAAAACTTTCTTTAGGACAATTGAATAGAAATTTCTGTAGGACAATTGAATAGATTTTTTTTATCAAAAATTTGGTGAGAACTTTTACAAGAAATTTGAACTGAATTTTCTATTACAAAACTGGAAAGAATTTTATAAGAAAATTGAATAGATTTTTTTCTGTGAGATAAGAGAATTTTTTTAAAAAAAATTTGAGAGATATACTTAGGAGAATAGCACAAAGATGTTATATACAAATTAGAGAGAACTTTTTTAAAGAAATGTAAGAGAATTTTTTCATTTAAAAGTTGTTATTTAAATAATAGCCGGACCATATTTCCACCACACTTAATGGGTTACCCTTTATTTACTTTCTCAAAATACAGTTTTTTTATATTTTCCGAAACTTTTGACCATTCTTTATTCCTACGAGGTTTGCTATATATATTTCTGGCCTAGGCAACACTAAGTGTTGCCTGGTGCCATCCGACATTTCCATTGGAAAGTTTGGCATTATTTAGCATAAACGTTCTCAGAACGTATTGACATACGACCATCATTTTGTAAAAATCAATTTTGCAAAAAAAAGGATTTACTCGAGAACATTTTCGTTTTAAAACTTTCGACATGGATTATTACGACAAGAGTGCATCGATGAACTTAAATCTTTGTATGGCGATGAAGCATGATGAATGCTTGAAGTTTAATGAATTCAATCGTGGCCGACGCTTGTGCCAGAGAACATTGATGCCGTGCGTGAACTGATAATGCAAGATCGTCATGTGACATACCGTGAGATAGAGGCATCCTTGGACATTTCTTCCACCAGCATACATTTGACATAGCATGAATAGCTGGCCGTAAAAAAGGTTTGTTCTCGTCGGATCCCGCACAATTTGACAATCGCTCAAAAAAGGCTCGTGTCGATTGGTGCAAAGAAATTTTGTAAAAAGTACGATCGCGGTGCTTCAAAAGACGTTTTTAATATCGTCACAGGTGACGAACCATGGATCTATGCGTATGAGCCCGAAACAAAACAGCAATCCGTGTGGTCTTCGAAGACGAGCCAAATCCAACGAAAGTTGTTCATGAAAGAAGCACTTCGAAGCAAATGGCCGGCTTGAGCAACGTAGGACGGTTAATTCTGAGTGGTACACCACAATTTGTTTTCCTGAAGTCTTCGGAGAAATTCGAAAAACGAACAAGAGAAGACGAATCATTGTGGAAAAAGAGCTTCGACAATTGGTTTGAGCGCATAAAAGTGTATAAATCATGCTGGAAGAGAATACTTTGAAAAACAATAAAAACATTTTTGATGATAAATATTCGCATTTGCTATTATGACTTGAGCAGTTTTTTATTCTGCATTTGCATTATAAGGCCAGAAATATATATAGCAGCCCTGTAGAATAAGAACTGCTGTACTTGATTCCAGAAAAACAATATGGAAAAAAATAATTTTATGACACTACTGCCAAAAATTGAGCCCATTCGTAACATTATTTTTTAGTTCTGGGTAAATATTAAGCCAATCCCAGAAGGATTTATTCTGATTCCTGCATAGAAGCTTAAGGGTGGTCCAACAAAAACGCACGATGTTAATTGTAAATAAAATAAAAAGTTTTTAAAGAACTATATTACTATTTTTTATATAGAAGGATCTATGACAATTATGAGTGAAACAAAATTTCGGCCAAATGCTCGCCACGGCTTTGATAGCATGCCTTTTCCGTCAATATTTTCAATGACTCTGAGACATAATGGAAGTTTAATATGGTTTATGTGCCGAATTATCACATCCTTAAGCTCTTGAATTGTTCTTGGCTTATTGACGTATACTTTTTCCTTTGAATATCCCCAAAGAAAGAAGTCCAATAGTGTCAAATCACATGATCGTGGCGCCCAATCCACGACGCACAATGGGGTATTGTAACCCCAAAATGGAGATTAATTAAAGGACGCTTTCCGGAGATGTAATCTTTATTTATATTTACTATTTATGAGATTATTAGCCGATTCCAGTTGATTTTTTTCAAAATCGGCCTTAAAATGACTTAGATATGGCCGAAGAATCGGAAAAGATATGATAAAAATATAATTTTTTAACGTATATTTGGCTATAACTTGTGATGTATGCACTCCACGTGGCACCTTCAAATACTAGAATAATAGCTCCAACAATCTGCGTCCTTTGCACTTAATTTAATCAAAATCGCAATTCAAATGGTTTAACTATCGGCGATATTACGTCGAAGAAACACATTTACGGCAGATATTGGTCTATAACTCCCGATATGTATATCTCACGTAGAGCCTTTAGAGATAAATTTGATAGCCCTAACTGAGATCTGTCTATTGCAGTTAATTTCATTAAATTCGGTAATAAACTGGCAAAAATATGGATTATAGTATTTCAAAGATATATATTTACATCCGAAGTTGTGCTATAACTTCCAATGTGTATATCCCACGCGGAACCTTAAAATATCAATATGATAGCCCTCAAAGAGGTCTATTTTTATCGTTAATTGCACTAAAATCGGCCGAGAAATGAGTATAAGGCTATATTAATAGAACTCTGTGAATGCAAACCCATTAGGCTATATTAATCACCCTTATTCTGATTGTCGTCGTCAAGACAAAACAACGACATCTTGCGACGACTGTTGATACTTGGTATTCGCGTAGTCGTTTTTCGATAACTATTGACAACTATTGACACAACTCGGTATTCTCTAAATGATATTGACGTTGTTATTGAATTGATACGACTCTGTTTTTGTCGTCGCTGTTTTTGGTAACGACTAAGAAGTTTGCTGTTAAAATAAAAAAAAACCAAAAGCAAAAGTAAAAGTGCAAATATGAAAATTACGAATAATGAACAGTTCCAAAAACTTGTTGAAGAGTTGGAGAAAAATCCATCCTTAGCAAAAGGTTTCAAAAGAGGAACAGTGTCAACAAATTTTAACCAGCAATGGGAGAACATTGCAAGTGTTTTGAATGCTTCCGGACCACCGAGTAGAGATGGTGATGGCTGGCAGAAGGTTACTAACTTATATCCCTGGTTTTTTGTAGATTAATAAAATTAAATATTTTCGTTAAGGTTTGGAGAGACTTAAAGTTCAAAGTCAAAAGGAAAATGGTTGAAAACAAATCGGAGATGAAAGCAACAGGTGGCGGTGTAAATAAATATTGTTTCTTGCCTTTGCATGCTTTGTGTTAAAAATAGCCTCTGCGTTAAATATAGCCTCAGAATACTGTCGTATTTTTTTATACGACAGTATTCTGCAAACAACCGGCTGCGATAGTCCGAGGTTAAAATCGTTACCAACACTTAGCTGATAGGATCCTTGTCCCAAAAATAATAAGGTGGCAGCTAACTTTATTCTGTTGGATACACAATTTGACCTGGCTCCAATTTCCATCTCAGGAGCAATTTCCTCCAACACATTTTTGTTTAAACGAAAGTATTTCTGAAATCTTGAATGAAAGAAAACTTTGTGATTGCCAATGGAAATTAATTAAACCTTAAACTTACTTGTTGTCTGGTAGTTTCATGACATCAGACCTATATCGCAGTGTCTTTCTCTGTAAAATAAGTTTCTTTTTATTTTCTTCATCACTTGAATCAGAGTTTGAATCAAAAACAAAAAACATTTTTCAACAATTGGATGAATAGATACAAAATCTGATACAAAAATGTTAGGTATGTGATTTTTTTTATTGAAGTTATCGATAAACAGTCAACGTCAAGACAATAATGATACGGAATACCAAAAATGCGTTGATGTGTTATTATATTGAAACGAAGTGATATTGATATTAAATTGACGACGACGTTGACGACGACAATCAGAATAAGGGTGAATATAACTCTGTAAATGCAAACCCCTCAGATGCCAAAATAATGCCTCGACCATGATCTATAATATGGGCGCTGTAACATACTATACAATCCCCAAACATTTGACCGGCTCTATAAAGCCTTACAGATATTTCAACAAAAAATTATTATACTCGTATGTTGGCCGTTACTTAATTTTAAATTTGAACTAACTTGAGAATAAAATTGCTAACATTGTGTTATGTAATACTTTTCTATTAGTTACGGTTCCCTTTTAAAAATCTACAAATATACTAAAAATGCCTTAAATTAAGACCATTTTTCCAAAAATAATTAAAAATACTTATACTACATATTCACTGACAACCGATATGTACGAGGGCAGCCGCAAAAGTAACTGGCCTAACATAAAAAGAACCTTTTTTTGGAATTATTATTATTTATTTTACAACATAATCTCCTTCCAACTCAATACAACTCATCAAACGTTTTTCAAGTTTTTTAATTCCATCCGAAAAATAAGATTTTTCAAGACCTTCAAAATATGCCTCAGTTTCAGCAATAACCTCGCTATTGGACAAAAATTTTTTGCCACCGAAATTTTTTTTAAATTTGGAAACGAGAAATAATCACAAGGAGCTAAATCTGGACTATATGGTGGATGCGGAGCAATTTCAAATTGTAATTCGACCAGTTTTTGTTGAGTTAAAAATGCAGTGTGTGAAGGAGCATTATCTTGATGAAAAAGAACTTTTTTTTCTAAATGCGTTCGTTTTATCTTGGTTTCTTCACTCAACCGATCCAATAATGCACAATAATATTCACTATTTATAGTTTTTCCTTTCTCAAGATAATCAATAAATATTATACCCCTTGCATCCCAAAATACTGTGGCCATTACTTTTCCTGCTGACTTAACAGTTTTCGCCTTCTTGGGACCACTTTTACCAGCTTCTATCCATTGTTTTGACTGTTCTTTGCATTCTGGGATGTAGTGATGGATCCATGTGTCATCAACAGTTATGAATCTGCGCAAGAACTCTATTGGATTACGCTGTTTAATCGCTTAAAGCTCCTCGGAATTGGTACAACGGACGATTTTTTTGGGGCAAAGTCAACAAACGCGGCAGCGTTCTTGCGGATAGCTTTTTCATGTGGAGTTCATCATGTAAAATACTCCAAACTTGTTTTTCGTGTTTTTAACAATATCAGCAAGTTCTCTAAGCTTTATTCGTCTATCTTTAGACACTTCATTAAATATTTTTCTAATGTTTTCAAAAGTAGTAGCAGTTTTCGGTCTTCCAGAGCGTTGTTCATCTTCCGTACTTGAACGACCCATTTTAAATTGTTGAACCCAGGATTTCACGGTGGAGTATGATGGTGCATAATCACCATGAACAGAATCCAATTCATCTGTGATTAATTGTGGCGTATAAACTTTCATATAAAAGTGTTTAATTACCGCACGAAACTCTTTATTTTCCATTTTTCAAAAATTATAAAACTTGTTTACTTCAATCACCTGTAACAAAGAAAATAATCCTTAAATATTATGGAAATTTTGACAAATGGCTTATAAAAGATTGCTTTTAAAAAACAAAAAAAAGTTGCTAGTAAAACAGAAAATGTGCCAGGCCAGTTAGTTTTGCGGTCGCCCTCGTATATTTGTTCTAAAACACCTGAAGTTGAAGGTTCCATAGCAATAATATTGTTTTCGAATGGTTGAATAAAAAAAATTGTCACTTGAAACAACTGAAATGTCACTTTCTGAGAGAGTTTAAACAAATCGAAAAAATGTCCACTTTTGACGGAATATATCAATTAGTAATGTAAAATTGTGTAAATAATTATGGAGTACCAATATATAATCGGAAATATCTGTTTTCATTTTTCAATTAAGCGCCGTTATGGTAGTCAAATACCCCACTGTGCGACTTGAGATAATTGAAAGGAAATTGAATTGCTCGTGCAATAGAGCCACTGTTTAGTTGGCTGTGTGGCAAGTGGCGCCATTAAACTACCATAGCTCCTATGAAATGGTTTGTCCAATCAAAATTCCTTTAGGATAACCAAGTTAAGGTGATTGCAACTGATAGTCTTCTCATTCAATGGAATTTTCCAATATCTTCCTGAACGTTATTAAGGCTTCCATCGTATCTTACTTAAAACCACACAAATATTTTCTGTTTAATTTGCCCCAGCCATTTTTTGTTTGTTTGAAAAATGACAAAAACAGAACGACAAAAGGTCGATGAAATCGTGTAATATTTGTGGTAAATTTTGATTGTTTTTATTTTTGGATTCAATATTGGCTCAATTAGGCAAAGTGCTTTTTGTGACCGAGCACACCGCATGCATAGACCCTCCATAATTAGAGACTATGCTATGATAATTCTTTGATGACAAAGGCTACTTTGGTCGGGATACGACGTCGTCATTTGTTAAGCAAACATGTGATTGTCTCAGATCACGCCGAGCCGCATAGTCCAAGACCCATCGTTTGTCTGCATGTTTGTTATTTTCCCCTTAATTTTTTATTTGTGACGTTTTTCGTCATTTTTCTCTTGGTCTTGGATGAAATGAAAATATGTTAAAATGTCTGCAAATATTATCATATTACTCATGCCTTAGTGCTTGTAATTTTAACATCAACATCATGATTGCCTTCATTGTAATCGCCATCGTCATCATCATCAGCGCCTAAGGACGACGTCATCGCCTCGGTAAGTTGTCGTTGAAGCTCCAGCAGACAAAATTTGCATGCAGACGAAATGACGCCGCATTTGTGCTGCTGCTGGCTGCTGCTGTTGTTTGTCCTCGTTGAGTAGCAAAGACACTTTAAAACACTTTCAACACTTTTGCTCTAAACAAACATTTCGAATGCAATCCCATTCACACTTGCTACACACATTCACACTTGCAAGCACTAACACTTGCGCCGTCATGCCCACTCTAATACACACTCAAACGTACAATGGCAAAACAGTTTACAATGTTTTAAACAAGACAATGGATGGTTATGACTACTTTTACACTTTAAGATGCAACTTAAGTTGCATACTCATAATTCGGTTTTGGCGTTTGTTTTTGCTTTCGTTTTACAAAAAAATTACTAGAACGACAAGGCATGGACAGAGGCGGCATGAAGGACATAGCAGAGGGATAACATATGTCGAGGGAAAAATATTGTCCCAGCGGCAGTATTTTTTAAATGGAAATTCATCCGATATTTTGAGAAAATTTTTAATTTTTTCGTTTTTTTATATTGGAAAAAACTAAATGGTTACCCAGAGTTAGCCATTTCGTTTGAAGGACAAGAAGGACATATTTTGAGGGAAAAATATAGTCTTAGTGGGTAAGTTTTCAAAGAGCATTCCCTTCTGATGTCTTGAGAAAGTTGCTCATTTTTAAGTTTTTTATGCTCTTAAATTTTTTTGTCTTGAGAAGATTTTTGTTTTTGAGTTTTTCAATATTGGAAAAAACGAAGTTGTTATGCTGCATTCTTCTTCTGAGCTTGGATTAATTTCAGGTAGCATAAACCCTTTCGCTATAATACTTAAAAGCATATTTTGAATCAATTCTAAATTTTAGACATTTTTTGTTTTGGCGTTTTTTTTTGCTCCCGTATTGCAGAAAACTACTAGAACGGCAATGCAAGAACAGAGAGGGCAGAAGGAGATATTTCGAGATTCATCTTTGAATTTTTGTGCTCTTCAATTTTTAAAAAGCAATTCTTCCGATATCTTGAGAAACTTTGTAATTTTTTAGTTTTTCAATATTATTAAAAACGATGTGGTTACCATGTATTCATTATCTGAGTTTGGACATAAACCCTTTCTTAAATCACTTAAAAATATTTTTTAAATCAATTTTAAATTTTGGACATCTCTTTTTCGGTTTTTAATAAAAGGTTTTTGCGATTTTTTCTAAAAAAAAGTGTATTCTCGAAATTTCTTGATTTACGATATTTTCCAGTACTAAAAAATATGTTTCAAATCCATCCTTAATTTTGGTCAATTCTTTTTTCGGTTTTTATAAATTGTTTTTTATTTTGCGATTTTTTCTAAAAAAGTGTATTCTCGAAATTTCTTGATTTACGATATTTTGAAGTACTAAAAAATATGTTTCAAATCCATCCTTAATTTTGGTCATTTCTTTTTTCGGTTTTTATAATTTTTTTTGTTGCGATTTTTTCTAAAAAAAAGTGTATTCTCGAAATTTCTTGATTTACGATATTTTGAATTACTTTATGCGCCACAAAATAACTTATAGAGTCAGATACAAATCCTTTGTCAATAGTCGTTTATTGTAGCTTTTCAAAAATGCCGTTTTTGAATTCTTTATAAAATAAAAACTATATTTTTCATTTTGAGTTTATTCAAAAAAATTAGCAACAATCGTTTATTAACGCTTTTTAAAAATGCCGTTTTTTGGCATTCTTTCTAAATAAAAGTGGGTTTTTTTAAAATTGTTTTCATTTTTCGTTTATTTAAAAAAAAAAACAGCAACCGAATTCTTTTTGAACTTTCAGGCTGCAATCAGTCCGCACAGTGTTCAGATACAATACTTTTTAAAGGCAATTATTTTTTGTCGCTTATTAAAAAAAGGTTTTCTTGGATTTTTCTCAAAAAGTGTATTTTTGAAATTTATTCTTAATTTTTGGGATCTTTTCAAAAGCGGCAAGTCATTGCAGCAACAAAATTCCTTTGCAACTGTGAGACTACAATCAATTCGTACAGTGTTCAGAGGCAATACCTTTAAAATAAAAAAAACTTTTTTAGAGCTTTTCTAAAATGGGTTTTTGGGTTTTTCCCTATAAAGTTTTTTTTTTAGAAATTTATTCTTTATTTTTGGATTTTTCCAAAAGCGGCTCAAGGTATGACTGCGAAAATTTCTCTTAATACCAGATAGAAATCCTTCAGAAGACCACGATCAAATTCCATCAAAAATATTATCGACAAAGTTCTGCGTGGCGACCATTTTGCTGCTTTTTCTTAAATGGCGTTTTTGGAAATTTTTTTGGAGATTTTTTTTGCGATTTCTTGAAAAACTTTTTGCACCACAAAATTCCTGAACCAAAATTTCAGTTACACCTGTTTTTGGGATTTTCCCCATAAAGTTTTTTTTTTAGAAATTTATTCTTTATTTTTGGATTTTTTCCAAAAGCGGCACAAGGTATTACCGCGAAAATTTCTCTTAATCCCAGATAGAAATCCTTCAAAAGACCACGATCAAATTCCATCAAAAATATTATCGACAAAATTCCGCGTGGCGACCATTTTGGTGCTTTTTGTTAAATGGCGTTTTTGGAAATTTTTTTGGAGATTTTTTTTTTTGCGATTTCTTGAAAATCTTTTTGCAGCACAAAATTCCTGAACCAATATTTCAGTTTCAACTGTAAAACTAGAGAAAAAAGTGCGATTTTTAAATTTATTCATTAGATTTGAAAACTATTTTGTGGCACAACATTTGTGTATTAAGGTCCAATTATTTTAGAAGCAAAGCGTCTTTGTTTTGCTTTTCAAAAAGGGCGTTTAAGATAAAATGCATGGTTTCAGATAACATTTCTATAGAAACAAACATTTTTGTTGGTGTTTTTGAAATTTTTCTAAAAACAATTTTTCTTTAAGATTTCTTCTTTTTGAGATTTTTCCTTCGATCCTGTAGAACTTTAAGACTACGATGAAATTCCTTAAACAAATATTACGGACAAAATGCAGCATAGTCTCTCTAATGTAATTATTTTACAAGCAAAGGGTATTTTTTAAGTTTTTCAAATAGGCGTTTTGAGTTTTTTCTTCCGAAAAAGGCCTTTTTAGAGTTTTTTTTTCCAAAAAGTGTGATTTTGAAATTTCTTCATTATATTCGAAAACTTTTTTGTGGCGCACAGTCCTAGATATAATCCGAAACATCTAAACATATTTATTCCGAAAAAATATATTCTTGGTGCAATTATTTCAGAAGCAAAGCGTTTTTTTATTAGCTTTAAAAAGAGCGTTTTTCTTTCCAAAAAGTGCGATTTTGAAATTTCTTTATTATATTCGAAAACTTTTTCATGGCACAACATTCCACACAGGCAAACATTCCGCACTTTCATAAAAATGCAATTTTCAAAAGCTCCTCTTGATTTTTTCTAAAAAAGTGTATTTTGAAAATTTCTTAATTTTTGCAAAACTTTTTGCAATTAGATTTTGGCGTTTTTTTTTAGGAAATGTGCCGTTTCATCAGGAATTTATGCGTTAATACATATATTTTTCGAAAGCTGCATTAGATATGGTTTTTTTGGAAAATGTCACAACATTTAATTCTTCTGATTTAAAAAGCAAATATGAAAATTCTGTTTTTTTTCCACTAGACATATACAATTTGCCGAAGGAAATTGTTTTGCACTATTAAAAACAAAGATTGCGTTTAAGCGATTTTTGATAAGAAAAATTTAAATTTAAAAAACTCTTTGGGACAAAACCCCAATTATTTCGCGGTAATGCGTATTTTGGAAATTTTTGGGATTAGCGATTTTTAGTACGGTTGCTATATATTTCTGGCCTAGGCAACACTTAGTGTTGCCATCTGACATTTTCATTGGAAAGTTTGATATTTTTTTAGCATAAGCGTACTCAGAATGTTTTGACGTACGACCATCATTTGTGTTGTTTACAGTGACTTGAAAAAATCAATTTGGCAAAAAAATGGAATTAACTCGTGAACATTTCATTTTTCACAACTTTCACTACTTTCGACGTGGATTATCACGACAAGAGTGCATCGATGAACTTATATCTTTGTATGGCGATGAAGCACCATCCTATCCTAAACTGATTTAAAGACAAAGGTCGTCCAAGAACTGCCGTTCTACAAGAGAACATTAATGCCGTGCGTGGACTGCTAATGCAAGATCGTCATGTGACATACCGTGAGATATAGGCGTCCTTGGGCATTTCTTCTACTAGCATACATTCTATATTGCATGAACAGTTGGCCGTAAAAAAGGTTTGTTCTCGTTGGATCCCACATAATTTGACTATCGCTCAAAAAATGGCTCGTGTCGATTGGTACAAAGAAATATTGAAAAAACGAGATCACGGTGCTTCAGAAGACGTTTATAAGATCGTCACAGGTGATGAATCATGGATCTATGCGTATGAGCCCGAAACAAAACAGCAATCAACTGCGTGGGTTTTCGAAGACGAGCCAAATCCAACGAAAGTTGTTGTTTGCCTGAAGTCTTCGGAGAAATTCGAAAAACGAACAAGAGAAGACGAATCATTGTGCACGATGACAATGCGAGCTCTCACACATCGGCTCAAACCAGCGCCTTTTTGACCGGCCAAAACGTCGAATTGATGGGTCATGCGCTGTACAACCCTGACTCGGCACCTAATGACTTCTTTTTATTCCCGTACATCAAGAAAAAAATGCGTGTTTAACGATTTTCGTCGCCAGAAGATGTTAAGGCGTTTAAAAACCATGATTTGGAGGTGTCTACATCGGAGTGGAAAAAGTGCTTCGAAAATTGGTTTGAGAGCATGCAAAAGTGTATAAATCATGCTGGAGAATACTTTGAAAAACAATAAAACTATTTTTGATGATAAATATTCGCATTTTCATTATAAGGCCAGAAATATATATAGCAGCCCTCATAGTAATTTGGATGCTACTGTGGGCTAAAAATTCTATAACAACTTAACTAGCCATGTTAATATGAGAGCAACTACTTTTTAACCCAGGTTATTTCTAACATTTTGAAGGTTACTTTAGGCTATCAATTGGATTCTACTTTGGACTGGTAATTGGATGCTGCTTTGGGCTAGCGATTGGATGCTACTTTGGGCTAGAAATTGGATGTAGTTTTAGTTTGGCCACGAGATACTATCTGAGCTGGCAATTGGATGCTAGTTTATGCTAGTAATGGGATGCTTCTTTGGGCTTATATATTATGTCTTGCTGCGGTCTAATAGTTAGATGCTACTTTGGGCTTATAAATTCTATAGCCACTTAACTAGCCATGTCAATATTAGAGCAAATTCTTTTAACACAAGTTTTTTCTAACTATTAGAAGGTTACTTTGAGCTATAAGTAAGATGCTACTTTGGTCTGGCAATTGGATGCTGCTTTGGGGTAGCAATTGGATGCTAGTTTGGGCTAGCGATTGGGTGCTGCTTTGTGTTAGCAATTGGATGCTACTTAAGATTGGCCACGAAATGCTATTTGAGCTAGCAATTGGATGCCAGTTTATGCTAGTAAAGGGATGCTTCTTTGGGCTCATATATTACGTCTAGCTTTGGTCTAGCAATTGGATGCTTGTTTGGGCTTATAAATTCTATAGCCACTTAACTAGCCATGTTAATATTAGAGCAAATACTTTTGACACAAGTTATTTCTAACAATTAGAGCTATAAGTTCGATGCTACTTTGGTCTGACAATTGGATTCTGCTTTGGGCTAGCAATTGGATGCTAGTTTGGGCTAGCGATTGGGTGCTGCTTTGTGTTAGCAATTGGATGCTACTTAAGATTGGCAACGAGATGCTATTTGAGCTAGCAATTGGATGCCAGTTTATGCTAGTAAAGAAATGCTTCTTTGGGCTCATATATTACGTCTTGCTTTGTTATAGCAGTTGGATGCTACTTTGGGCTTATACATTCTATAGCCACTTAACTAGCCATGTTAATATATGAGCAAGTACTTTTTAACATAGGTTGTTTCTAACAATTAGAAGGTTACTTTGAGCTATAAGTTGGATGCTAATTTGGACTGGCAATTGGAGGCTGCTTTGGGCTAGCAATTGGATGCTACTTTGGGCTAGCGATTGAATGCTACTTTGGGCTAGAAATTGGATGTATGTTTAGATTGGCCACGAGATGCTTTTTGAGCTAGCAATTGGATGCTATTTCATGCTAGTAATGGGATGCTTCTTTGGGCTCATATATTACGTCTAACTTTGGTCAAACAATTGGATGCTACTTTGGGCTAAAAAAAATCTATAGCCACTTAACTAGCCATGTTAATAAAAGAGCAAGTACTTTTTAGCACAGGTTATTTCTAAGAATTAGAAGGTCAGTTTGGGCTGTAAATTGGATGCTGCTTTGGGCTACCAATTGGTGGTAGAGTGTCTTACTCGACAGATGAACGAAAACGCAAGATAACTTTATTAGTTCTAATAGTGTCTCTTTTCTAAATTTGAACCAATTTATTTTTCTATTCTACTTAGGATGTATCATGTGGCACGGAAATGTAACCCTTCCCTTTTTTTGCTACGCACCTTTTGGCTTATGTTGCAATTTATGAATAATTTATTTTTCTTAAATGACACTTAAGCTGCATGCACAAATTGTCTGTCTGTCCGTTTATCCGTCCGTCCGGTGCCTGTAAAAAATTCCTTATGATCCTTTCAATGGAATATGTTGTGTGCTGTATCTCTATGGGGGCAGGAAGCATTTTTTTCAAACCCTGTAGCAGTTTATCAATGAAATTTATGATATTTATGTGTGTTGCATTTTTCACTCTCTCTCTCTTTCTCTCTCTCTCACTCTCTCAAAGGAAAAGTCATTCCGTCCAACTTGAAAGGACAAGAAATTTGTGGACTTGTTTTGTCACAGATGTACTCATGAAGGCAAGCATAAGACGAAGTGCTGGCATGACAATTTCCATGTATGCCAATGGTGGTTGGGTGCACTTTGCTTAGAAGCGCTTTTGAGTAGAATTTTGCTCTTAAACACGACAAGTTTGTTAGCCGGGGTATGTGGGAATTCTTATTTCTTGTTGCAACACCAGAACGGCAGAATCGATATGTTTGCATTTCAGCAGGACGAGGAGGTGCAGGTGGCGAAGGCGGAGGACGACGACAAGAAGTGAACTGCTCCCATGCACCAGTAGTGCTTATGTCGAAGCATTGCATTTCAAATGCTAAAAGGAGCTCAACTGCACCGCGTTACTAAAGCCACCGGCCCCCAGAAGATGAACTCAAGAAGTCATTTATACAATTTTGTACTTTACTTACACTTAGACAAGGACCCTGTTCGACTTGCTCACACACACACATACATACATTTAATGGCCTGCGTTGATACATATTCGACATTTTTATTGGTGCTCTTGGTGCTGTTGTTGTTGTTGCTACTGCTGCTGATCATAACATAACATTTCGTGATAAAACATGTGTGCGAAGTGTTGTTTTTGCCAAGTTTTCTGAACCGGAAGTGGGTTGTAAAAAATTCACATAAAAACGGAAATGAACAGTCATTTGGGGCTATCCTTTTCACCACGACCACCACAACTAAGGCAACATCATAACGTAGTTTAGCTCTGAACATTTGTATGCAAAAAAAGGGGGGGGGGGGGGGTGGCGTGCATACTCCGGGGATGTTTATTTGTTGAACATTTTGTTAATGTAACTAAAAAAAACCAAAATCAACAGTTTTTTTTTGGAATATTTAGGAGCGGCATACACTCTGTTTGACTTAATCCAATCTAGATTATTTGGGGGGTACTAAAGTACACTTTAGATGTATCGAGGCTATATGTATATTTTGATGGAAAGAGGTTGAGGGTGGAGCGAAAAATGTTGGTACAAAGTTTCGTCAAGTTAATCCGAATAAAAAAATCTTTGAAAAACGTAAGCCTAATTCTTTATAAAGCAAAGCATTAATTCGCATTGAATTTCGATTAACATTGCGAATCTTTGACTTAGCAACAAAAGCCTTATCCACCCTATATAAGTCAAAGATTCGCAATGTTAATCGAAATTCAATGCGAATTAAATTTAAAATTTTAAATTTGAATCGGCTGTAAAAAATCTGCCCAACTTGGGGGGCCCTGTAGCTCCGCTCCTGCATATCGTGGGGGGCCCAAACTAAAACCGAAACGGCTGAATTACTTGCATTTTTTCAGTACAGGTTTGAATTTACACTCTTATAAGGTTCAACTGACTCAAGAGCTGAAGTCTACTGACAAATTCAAGCGTCGCCAGTACGCCGAATGGTTGGTTGAACATACTCGTACAGGGTGTCCACCGGGAAGGTATACTACATTGTCTTGCCGCCATTTTGGTAAACATTAGTCTTGACAGTTCACCTTTGGCAGTCGTTATTATGGAAAAATATTCGAT
Source organism: Hydrotaea diabolus (assembly GCA_963513945.1). Taxonomy (NCBI): domain Eukaryota; kingdom Metazoa; phylum Arthropoda; class Insecta; order Diptera; family Muscidae; genus Hydrotaea; species Hydrotaea diabolus. Next base: position 20,195,943 of record OY740717.1, read on the forward strand.
AAACCAGCGTGTTTTAATCGTTAAATTATTTAATCAAAATCAATCGTCGATTACTGTGACAATGAGAAAGTTAGTGAAATTTTTGGGCGAAACAACGTGCCAACAAAACGCACTGTTCATCGTGTAGTGAATGATTTCAAAGAAAGAGGGCCTGTAGCTGATAGGCCCAAGCATGGACCACAACGTACTGCAAGATCGGCTTAAAACATTACTGCTGCTCAAGAAAGTGTTCAAAAGAATCCATCAACCTCAATTCGACGCCGTGGCCACAATTTTGCACAAGGATTTGCATTTGTTTCAATATAAGATTTAGTCGACACAAAAGCTTCTTCCACAAGACTATTTACGCCGCCGTACACATGCCAATAGGATGTTACAGCTCGCCCATGACAACCCCGATTTTCTTGAAAAAATCATAATAAGTTACGAGGCACGTTTTTTTTTTTTTGAATTGATAAGTGAATAAACAGAATAGTGGGTTCTGGGAATGGAAAACCCTCAAATTCGTCGGTCACCTTTGCATCCACTTAAAGTGTCAGGCTGGTGAGAAATTTGGTCAGCAGAAATCATTGGGCCTTACTCCTATGAAAATGAAAACGGCTTAGCGGTCGGTAATTGTCAATGGGGAGCGATATCGTGATGATTGAAAACTTGCTTTGGGCTTGATTAACATGTGGTATCAACAAGACGGTGCCACATCGCAGACAACCAGGATTACAATGGAATTACTGCGAGACCTCTTTCCACAAAAAGTTATCTAAAGAATTGGTGATGTTGATTGACCTCCACCTGTCGCCTGATTTGACTGCTCCGGACTTCTTTTTGTGGGGAAACCTGAAAAGCAAGGTTTATGCAAACAAACCAGAAACGCTTGAGCAACTCAAACAAACTATTCGTGATGAAATGAATGAAATACCGCGTGAAATGTGTGAGAATGTAATGAAAAATGTGCTCAAAAGCGCTAGCATTTGTGAGGCTAACAGAGGCGGATATTTATCTGCTATTGTATTCCATTTATAATTGCCGATATTAAATAAAACATTTATCGATATACGATAAGATCCATTCTCTTTTATTTAATCAAAAATTTTCAACAAACAAAGTAGTAACCTTCCCGACGGACACCCTGTATAGTAGACGAGTTCAGATGGCGATGTCGTGGGTTCAATACCGGAGACTGCTTGCTTTGATAGAAAATTCTCTACACCAAAATTGCAAATTTGTACATGCAATTATTATAAATTAAAAAATTTGAGCTGGCATCGTTTTTGCCTTTACCGTTTTTTGTATTGTCAAATAATTTCGAATTTCAAAACATTTTTTTTCATTGTGTTTTTTTTATTAATTGTAATTACAAAACAAAAATAAATTGTGCCAATGATTGTTAATTCAAATGTTTTACATTATTTTCACCCAAGTTACAACGACAAAAAACTATCGGTTTTGTTGTGTCGCGTTGGCCAGAACTCTACTTTAAGCGTGGTAAGTATCATTTTATAATATTTTGTAGCCCATAAACTAGCGCAAATAATAAAAAATGAAGTCATATTTTATTTGTAATTAATAATAAATATAATTGATTGATTCAGAGATTATGGGCCACTTTGTTGTCCTTGGTTGCTTCAAGCGTGAAAAATAATATATATTATAGGGTGTCCCAAGAAGAACGCAATTTTTAAATCTGGCAACATTCGAAGTGTCATTGTTTGACATTTGAACAATTGTTATTGTTTGTTAGTAGAAGGTACGAGGTTAGTAAGCAGCTGACCATGGACAGCGAAGGGAGTTCGTTAATTGGGTATTGGAGAGACAACATGAAAATGCTGATTTTGCCGATAAAATCATCTTCAGTGACGAGGCCCATCTTGATGGCTTCGTCAATAGGCAGAATTGTCGCATTTGGGGTGCGGAAAATCCTCGAGTGATTCACGAGAAGCAAATGCATCCTCAACGTGTCACTGTGTGGTGTGGTTTTTGGGCTGGAGGAATCATTGGACCTTTTTTTTATGAAAATGAGGCAGGTCAAGCGCAAACAGTCAATGGTGTTTGGTATCGTGAAATGATAACCAGTTTTTTCTTGCCTAGAATTGAAGAAATGAATGTGGAGGGCATGTGGTTCCAACAAGACGGCGCCACATGTCATACAGCCAGAGAAACAATTCAATTGCTGCATCAGTCATTTCCCGGTCGTGTTATTTCGCGTTTTGGAGATCAGAATTGGCCGTCTAGATCGTGCGATTTAACACCATTAGATTTTTTTCTTTGGGGTTTTTTGAAGTCGATGGTTTACGCGAATAAGCCGACGACGACTCAAGCCTTAAAAGACGAAATTGGACGCTGCATTAATGAAATACCGCAGCATTCATGCAAAACGGTCATTGAAAATTTCATTAAAAGATCGCGTGCATGCCAGCAAAGCCGCGGCGGCCATCTGCACGATATATTGTTCCATACATAACCTCATTCTGTCTACTTTACGATATAATAAAGTTTCACGATTTTTTCTTAAATATCTGTGTTTTATTTAAAATTTAAAAATTGCGCTCTTCTTAGGACACCCTTCACTTTATTATTTACTATACAATAAATCTTTATAGGACCTTTAAAGTCTTTAAATTTTTTTTTTAAAAAAATTATTTGTTCTTCAAAACATTTCCTACCAAAGTGTTCAAATATCATTACCCTGGTTGTTCCCAGCACTAGCTTCAATTGAAATTTTCTCATTTTTTTTTTTACAAAAATATTAATTATTTTTTTAATAAAACCAGTCCATAGTAAAAAATAATATTCAATTAATTTTGTTGCTATTAATGATTATAATTTTTTATTCAATTAATATTTTTATGGATGTTTATTTTCTGTTCCTGAAAATACACAGTACTCGTATTGCCCTGTAAAATCTAAAATTCAAATTCCAAACCAATCCTGATTTCAAGCAACTCAAATATGATTGAACATTACATGAAGATGTGCACCCAATCTAATAGTTTTTTCGTCCACAGTCGTATTAAAATTAAGTACGAGGGCGGTTCGAAAACTTCTTAGCCTAGCACAAAAAGCGCGGTATAAACAGAAAAAAGTTAAGTGTTTTGGAAACTTCCATCTCTGCTATGAACACATGTTAAATTTTCGATCTGGCAACCCCTTCATATAGAAACAGGTGTTCACAAAAGACGCATCCGCGATTTTTTTACAATGGAAAAATTAGAAATGCGTGGTGTCATTAAATATTTACATAAAAAAGGTTTATCGGGACAAGAAATTCATAAAGATATGGTGAATGTGTTAGGCGAAAGTGCTCCTTCATATGCAACAGTAAAAAATTGGGTTGCTGAATTTAAACGTGGTCGTACAAGCATTGAAGATGAACCACGTAGTGGACGTCCAAAAACAGCAACAACAACAGAAATTGTAGCCAAAGTGCAAGATATTGTATTAAATGATCGACGAATAGAGTGCGTGAAATAGCTAATATCATGGGCATCTCAAATGATCGAGTCCATTTAATTTTGCATGAAGAACTACAGATGAAAAAGCTTTTTGCAAGATGGGTGCCGCACTTGTCAACAGTCAACCAAAAACGCATAAGAATGAACATTTCTCAAGCTTATTTGGATCGTTTTCAGCGAAATAAATTGGATTTTAAGCGTCGTTTCATAACTGTTGATGAGACATGGATCCACCACTATACTCCAGGGACAAAAGAACAATCCAAACAATGCACTATAGGTAATTTAATACATTTTTTTGGCCAAAATTCAAATTTCGCACTTTTGAAAAGCAAGCTTTTGTTGTTGCAGTTTAATTAAGAATACTTTAAAGCATTTAGAAGTAAATTTTGTTTTTGCAAAAAACCAACTACTGCTAATCAGCTGACTCTCAAAGTCATTGTTCACAAACAACAAGTTAAGTGAAACGTGCTTCATGTGATTTTTTGATGACAATACAAGGCAATATTTCCTAATAAAAAAACGCTTGAAAAATAAAGTAAGACATGGACAACAATAATAGTGGTAAGTGGTAAATAAATAAATAATCATTTTAGAAATAAAATAATTTATTGGTGAAAAAAACTCATTCTTTCGGCCTAACCTCACTTTTCCAAAAAAAAAAATTCTTCTCCAACTTTGGATAAGCTTTTAAAAAAAGCTTAATATTTTTTAATGCTGGAATTAATAAAGTTTTATTAAGTATTTAATTTTGAGTTTATTTCATCAATTTCATGCTGCGATTTTTTGCGTTTTTTGATATATGCCATTTTTTGTAGGCAACCTCTACTTCGCTTATAGCGAACTTGCTGAGGTTTGGTTCGAAGAAAGAAACAAAGGAGAGAAAGAAACTGCTGTTTTAAAGTATATGCTTAGCAAAATTGGTGATGGCGAAACGTTGAGTGAAGAAATGATTGTTCTTAAACGAAAGATCACAAATTTATGTCTTTATTTGTCTCAGAAATGGCAAAATTCACATAGAAAACGTGTTGTGTTTGAGACGAAAAATTCAGAATGGTTAAATGCTTATGTACACAAATGTTTTAGATGATATTAATTTACAAAATGACTTTAATATTACAATTTAATAGAAGAAAACAGCCATTTTTAAAATATAAATCTGTGTATACGAGTTCGTAATTTTTTAAGATAATAAAAACTGAATTAAAATAATGTCAAAAAATATTTTATTATACGTGTAAAAAAATTAGATAGTTAAAAGTCAGTTAACTATCTTTTTTACTAACTAATTTTTTTGAGTGTAGGGTTGATATTTTTTTTTAGATCTTCCCAAATCATTAAATAAGGGTCCTATTACTCCAAAAACGTCTTTTTCGGTTGGAAAACCTTTCCAGACTGGCAGTTATTAATTTTGGCCAAAAAAATGGGATAAATTACCCACAGTGCAATGGACTGAAGCTGGAGGAAGTGCCCCAAAGAAGGCAAAAACAATGCAATCGGCTGGTAAGGTTATGGCAACGATTTTTTGGGACTTCAAAGGTATTTTATTGATTGACTATCTGCAAAAGGGTAAAACAATACATTCAGAGTACTATTGCAACCTTTTAGATCAATTAAATGTACAAATTCGAGAAAAACGTCCTGGCTGACAACACAAAAAAATAACTTTTCATCAAGACAACGCACCAGCGCACAAGAGTGTTTTAACAATGGCTAAAATCAACGAACTAAAGTACGAGTTGCTTGACCACCCACCTCATTCTCCTGATTTAGCTCCCAGTGACTTTTAACTGTTCCCAAATCTAAAAAAATTCCTTGCTGGCAAGCGTTTTACCTCAAATGAAGATGCAATTACAGTTGTAAACCACTATTTTGAAGACCTTGAGGAAAACTATTTTAATCAAGGGATAGAATTGCTAGATAAGCGCTGGACTAAGTGAATTGAAGTTTCAGGAGATTATATTGAAAAATAAAAATATATTTGAAAAACTAACTATTCTCTTTCATTGATAGGCTAAGAACTTTCCGAACCGCCCTCGTAAGTCGTGTGTTGTCACTCGTTACGAACGTTCACACTTAGGTGGGTCATTCCCCTGTGTTGTTTTTTAAAAAGATATTTAATACTTTTTATAATTTTGCAAGTGTTTTTTGTGTTTATTGCAAGTATAGACTCCAGCTCAAGTTAATTTTGTAAGGGTAAGTACTTAAATAAACATTTCAGGGGGTTTTGTAGAAATTCATCATTCCCTTGCCAACATTTTTTACAGGATAATGACGATTAACAGATTTTTCTTTTATTATTTTTACAAAAAAACTGAATTAAAATGAATTTGTTGATTTTAAAGAAAAAATACTATACGAGAGCGACCGCAAAACTAACTGGCCTGGCACATTTTCTGTTTTACTAGCAACTTTTTTTGTTTTGTTTTTTAAAAGCAATCTTATATAAGCCATCTGTCGAAAATTCCGAAATATTTAATGATTATTTTTTTTGTTACAGGTGATTGAAGTAAACAAGTTCTATAATTTTTGAAAAATGGAAAATAAAGAGTTTCGTGCGGTAATTAAACACTTTTATATGAAAGGTTATACGCCACAATTAATCAAAGATGAATTGGATTCTGTTCATGGTGATAATGCACCATCATACTCCACCGTGAAATCCTGGGTTCAACAATTTTAAATGGGTCGTTCAAGTACGGAAGATGAACAAAGCTCTGGAAGACCGAAAACTGCTACTACTATTGAAAACATTAGAAAATTATTTAATGAAGTGACTAAAGATAGACGAATAAAGCTCAGAGAACTTGCTGATATTGTTAAAATAGACGAAAAACAAGTTTGGAGTATTATACATGATAAACTCCACATGAAAAAGCTATCCGCAAGATGGGTGCCGCGTTTGTTGACTTTGCCCCAAAAAATCGTCCGTTGGACCAATTCCGAGGAGCTTTTAGCGATTTATCAGCGTAATCCAATAGAGTTCTTGCGCCGATTCATAACTGTTGATGAAACATGGATCCATCAAAGAACAGTCAAAACAATGGATAGAAGCTGGTAAAAGTGGTCCCAAGAAGGCGAAAACTGTTAAGTCAGCAGGTAAAGTAATGGCCACAGTATTTTGGGATGCAAGGGGTATAATATATATTGATTATCTTGAGAAAGGAAAAACTATAAATAGTAAATATTATTGTGCATTATTGTATCGGTTGAGTGAAGTAATCAAGATAAAACGACCGCATTTAGAAAAAAAAAGTTCTTTTTCATCAAGATAATGCTCCTTCACACACTGCATTTTTAACTCAACAAAAACTGGCCGAAGTACGATTTGAAATTGCTCCGCATCCACCATAAAGTCCAGATTTAGCTCCTTCTGATTATTTCTTGTTTCCAAATTTAAAAAAATGTCTCGATGGCAAAAAATGTTCGTCGAATAGCGAGGTTATTGCTGAAACAGGCATATTTTGAAGGTCTGAAAAATCTTATTTTTTGGATGGAATTAAAAAACTTGAAAAACGTTTGATGAAGTGTATTGAGTTGGAAGGAGATTATGAATAATAGTAATTCCAAAAAACGGTTCTTTTTATGTTAGGCCAGTTACTTTTGCGGTCGCCTCGTATATTTTATTGTCATTATTGCTCTGTTCAATGAGTCATTACCCTGGAGGACATATTTTTAAATTGTTTCATGATTCCCTTAAAAAATAAAATTTTGATGTTTACCTTTTAAAAATGACTAGTCTTTCTTAGAACTAAGACATCTACCTGAAATAAATATTAAATTCTGGAAAAAAATCGAATTCCAATAATGATGTCGAAATTGGCCCATATTCTCAGAATCACCCAATTTCATTTTTAAAATTTGTAATTCATAAAACTTTTTGTGCCCGTTTCGAACAGTGGAGCAAAAATTAATGTAATAAACATACAGCATTTTTTTTTTTAGCAAATTTCAAAACTGTTCTTGATAGCAAAAAGTTTCGATCTCACACACAGCTATACAGGGTGATTCATTCGCGACTGGACAATTTCACCAGCGTATTCCTTGGCCCATTTCATGAAAATATGTCCATCTACGACCATGCCCGAAAATATAAGGGGCGAAATGGCAGCGGTTTGAACATTTTCGGATTGGAGGTCGGAGGGAACTAGGGTAAAATTGCTAAGTTCTGAACCAGTGGTCGGTTTTTTTTAGTTTGTTCGGTTCATTTTTCCAGGGATCGACCTAGTTTCAGACTTCGAGAACTTTAAGGGTGGCTGTTGACAGGTTGAGGAGCTTTGTCAGGTAATAAACTCCCGACACTTCCAGTAGAGATTCCGCCCGGGCTCAATGCTCTAGATGGCAAGGCGTTGCGGAACACATCTGCAGCTTCGTCCATAGCAAACATGTATGCGACGCCAGTTTCTTCTTTTCACCTTAACACTTCTGGAGTTTTCAATGAACTGCCAGTTAAAATAACTCGTGCACCTCCCCGGATCTATCAAAGTCGTCTCAACAAATTTGCCAGATTTCCGGTCCTCACGTTTCGTGGGATTCGAAAAAGATTGATAGTCAACCACAGTTTACTTATTGCGGTCTTATGTTGTCTTCAAAAAGTCAATTCGACTTTTTCCGCTTTAAGTCGTTGACTAACCTATTCATTTCCAGGCTTATTTGGCCGTTGTGTTTAAAAAGTCAATTCGACTTTCTCCGCTTTAAGTCGTTGACTAACCTATTCATTTCCAGGCTCATTTGGCCGGTCCTAGGATTGCTAGGGTTTGTTCTCTGATTGTCGACGAGTCCCGCGGCCTCTACTGGGAAGTTGAGTTTCATGTTGGCTATTCGGCCAGCAGTAGAAAGCGTTAAGCTTTGTTACCCTCACGTTAGTGGGAGTGGTAAGCTATTTGAAAAGGCGGTTGGTATACTCTGGGAATCCTTCCTCATCTGCCTCTCTTTCATTAAAGGCTTGCACCTTTCCGAGGTAATAAAGTCACTAGGTACGATAGCGTTTATGAAGAGGTGGCCTGATTTTATACGCACAGAGAGCATATTCGTTGCCACAACCGATTTTTATATCAACCAAACATTAGGGTGGGCCGACTTGTAAGGACAATCACTTTTTCAATATTGTGCTACTGCTCCCTTTTAAGATCATTACAAGAATTTGACCGACTGTTACTTGCCTTCTGTCGCTCGTACGTGTTTATGAGCTTCAGTATATATTATAAGGAAGTCGTATTACTTAAAAAGCATATCCTTTTCTAATTACCTCCACCAATTACCCGCACCCAAGGTCCAAAATATAGATGCTAGTACAATACCACCCACCAATTAACACCACATCCACTACCCCCAACTCAAAACTTTTTCCAAAGCCCTCCAATTTTTAAATACTCAGCAGTTAAGCGTTTTTTCAGCAGTGAGGAACAAGGACTCTTACGGCGGGTTTTGTTGCTGCTGTTGTTATTGCCTTTGTTTGTTGTTATTGCTATAGTTCGAAAACGACTTTTTGCTATTGCCTCGAAAATGACTTTTTGTCGTTGTGGAGCTTTTTTCTTATGCCAAAAGCTATCCAAATATTGATGGCACAACATTGATTACTAAATCGACCCACCCTAGTGTACATATTATAAAGTTTCCATTAGTGCAGCCGATGTTAGTTCAAGCGCTGTAATGTTCAGTAAATGGAACTGAATATACTGTTGGAAGTGACAATGTGGAAACCTATGAATAATAAAATGGTATTGGCTGAAACCAAGAAGGAAGAGAAGAGGAAAAAGGATAAACCCGAGGAATCTGATTATGATATGGGCTTCGCTCTCGTCGACTAAATGAACTAATGTTGGTTTTTATACCTTTAAGTTTAGTTTTAAAATAAACAAAGCTATAGGCATTTAAAGCTTCAATTAAATATGGTTCTACACTGAGCCGAAAAGACAATGATTTTTTAACCATGTGTCTGGTAAATGTTTTCATGGAAAATGTTTGATAACGTAGAAAAAATAACGTTATATAAGGTCCATTATACATACAAAATAGTTGAGTTAACATTATAAAAGGTTGATTTTTCAAGAGAGAGGCAGAAAATTGTGCGACATAAACAATAAATTTAGGATCATTCGGCTCTGTTGTATCGAAGTTTTTGATCTGCTTTGTGTTATACGAAGTTACACGAAGTTGCAACGATTGCGACTGTCTTATCCCCCCACTCTTTTTCCTTTCTTCCTCTGCTCTGAACGTTTATAATTGTGAGAAAGATAATAAGACAATTTATCTCGCTCTTTTAAAAAACCACCACCAAATGCAAATGCTAGCTGTACAATCTTCATGATATTGCGCTATGAAGATTGTTTTTCGCACAGTTTGAAGACTATATGCAAAGGGTAATTCTCATTACTCTTAATGGGACTCCCGTATAAATGATTTGATTTATAAAGATAATCGCTGCCAAAGACTGCTGAAGAAAAACCTTGGCGGGTTTAGAAACAGCTGTACAGTCTGCCTGGCAATCGTAGCCAATACATTTCACCAATTGTTTAGTTGATTCTGAAAAAAGAAACAACAAAAAGCTCTCGAACCAGAATAAAAACTGTTCAAGTCATAATAATAAACAAAGACCGAATAAATGTAAACAAAACAAAAACATAATTTGTAGGCTAATTTAATATTAAAAATAGTAAAAGTAACTATATTTCTGTTTAAAAGAGTTAACCAATAATTAGTTAGCTTAACAATAAAACTGATTTCTATAACAATCTTCATAGTTAATAATACTAACAATTTCATTGTTAAATTGAACATGTATTGTTTTAATAATTTAGCTGTGCAATTTGAATGTAACAATTTTTATTGGTTAAAAACAATGCATTGTTAAAACAACAATAATTATTTTAAAATTAACCATTTTCATGGTTAAAAAATTCAACTGTAGAATAGTTAAATTAACTATTATTATTGTTAAATACCAGTCAACAACAAAATGTTCAAATTAACCTTATATAACGTAGACTCCAAATCATGTTTGTTTATGGTTAAGTTAACCTTATATAAGGTTATTTTTCTTCTCAGTGTAGCAACCAATAATTTACACTTTGTGACCGAATCTTAATGTGTTAAATACCAGTCAACAACAAAATGTTTAAATTAACCTTATATAACGTAGACTCCAAATCATGTTTATTTATAGTTAAGTTAACCTTTTATAAGGTTATTTTTCTTCTCAGTGTAGCAACCAATAATTTACACTTCATTCGCTTAATGTGACCGAATCCTAAGCTGCCTGTACTATAATATTGGCAAAGTAAACATCTAATGGTACATCCAATCGATTAAAACTAAAAATAATTTTGTTAAACTGTTCTTTTGTACTTCGGGCCGATTTCTAACTAACATTCTTTATATATACAGTCATGGCCAAAAAAATAGGGTCACGGCACTTTCATTTAAAAAAATTGCAAAACGTGTTGTTTAAAATAACATATCTTGTTTGGGATAGAAGAATACCATGCAGTTTTAATTTTGGTCCTTAATTCATCCTTATTTCTCAATTTTTGTGGCCCAACTTGTTCCTTTAATATTTTCCACAAATTTTCTATTGGATTTATATCCGGAGACTGTGCTGGCCAAGTCATAACATGAACGCCTTTATCCTGAGATCACTGCTCTACAAGACCCGAGGTGTGTTTTGTATCATTGTCCTGTTGATATACCCATTTAATGGGCATTTCTCATTCTGCGTAAATTAGCATTACTGCATTTAGTATGTGGCACTACAGATTTTTATCCATGGTTTCTTTAATCCAATATAATGGTCCCACTCCATTCCATTAAAAACATCCCCAAACCATTATATTTTCTCCTCCGAGCTTGAAGGTTTTTGTGGTATAGCGGGAACATTATTCTTTATTTTTAGGGCGTCTTACCCATATTTTACCATCACTGCCAATTAAATTTATTTTGGATTCATTCGACCATAACACATTTCTCCATTTTTTTTGCCAGGTATAGGACCTTTCCTATTTATGTGCGATTTTGCAAAGGCCATGCGATTTTGCCTCTATCTCTTAGTCAACAATAGGACTTTCCTAAACGATCTTCTGAACAGATTTCTTTCGACTAACCGTCGCCATCATATTTTTTTGGAGTCTACCTCTAGACATTTTATTATTATTTCTTTGTAAGGCATTAATCACAAAATTCTGCGCTCTGACAATAGTTTTTGCAATTTGACGTTGACTTTGGTTTTTAAATTTTAAATTTTCAATAATGGAACTCTCAGCTTCGGTACAATATTTTGCTCGGCCCATATTTTCTGTTTAAATGCTTAACGATTATGGAATTTTTTTAAAAAAAATAGTTTCCAGATTGTGCAGTTCACACTTTGTGATCACTTTTCACCATTGAATGTTAATATTCTATCAAATTATAATAGGTTGTTACGAGGGCGGTTCGGAAAGTTCTTAGCCTATCAATGAAAGAGAAGTTAGTTTTTCCAAAATATTTTTATTTTTCAATATAATCTCCTGAAACTTCAATACACTTAGTCCAACGCTTATCTAGCAATTCTATCCCTTGATTACGATTGTTTTCTCAAGGTCTTCAAAATAGTGGTTTACAACTGCAATTGCATCTTCATTTGAGGTAAAACTCTTGCCAGCAAGGCATTTTTTTAGATTTGGGAACAGGTAAAAGTCACTGGGAGCTAAATCAGTAGAAAAAGGTGGGTGGTCAAGCAACTCGTACTTTAATTCGTTGATTTTAGCCATTGTTAAAACACTCTTGTGCGCTGGTGCGTTGTCTTGATGAAAAATTATTTTTTTTGTGTTGTCAGCCAGGACGTTTTTCTCGAATTTGTACATTTAATTGATCTAAAAGGTTGCAATAGTACTCTGAGTGTATTGTTTTACCCTTTTGCAGATAGTCAATCAATAAAATACCTTTAAAGTCCCAAAAAAAAAAACCGTTGCCATAACCTTACCAGCCGATTGAATTGTTTTTTCCTTCTTTGGGGCACTTCCTCCAGCTTCAGTCCATTGTATGGATTGGTCTTTTGTCTCTGGAGTATAGTGGTGGATCCATGTCTCATCAACAGTTATGAAACGACGCTTAAAATCCATTTTATTTCGCTGAAAACGATCCAAATAAGCTTGAGAAATGTTCATTCTTATGCGTTTTTGGTCGACTGTTGACAAGTGCGGCACCCATCTTGCAGAAAGCTTTTTCATCTGTAGTTCTTCATGCAAAATTAAATGGACTCGATCATTTGAGATGCCCATGATATTAGCTATTTCACGCACTTTTATTCGTCGATCATTTAATACCATATCATGCACTTTGGCTACAATTTCTGTTGTTGTTGCTGTTTTTGGACGTCCACTACGTGGTTCATCTTCAATGCTTGTACGACCACGTTTAAATTCAGCAGCCCAAATTTTTACTGTTGCATATGGAGGAACACATTCACCATATCATTATGAATTTCTTGTCCCGATAAACCTTTTTTATGTAAATATTTAATGACACCACGCATTTCTAATTTTGCCATTGTAAAAAAATCGCGGATGCGTCTTTTGTGAACATCTGTTTCTATATGAAGGAGTTGCCAGATCGAAACAAAATTTAACATGTGTTCATAGCAGAGATGTAAGTTTCCAACACACTTAACTTTTTTCTGTTTATACCGCGCTTTTTGTGCTAGGCTAAGAAGTTTCCGAACCGCCCTCGTATTGTAGTTTATCGTTGACCCTGTTTTTTTTGTCCGTCCTTACATCTGACATTTATCATTATGGACCATGTCTCATATTCTTATTAAGAACAAATCGTTGCCAGATTATTGTATTTCAAAATACTCAGCATTCACAATAAATCCATGGATAATTATTTGGATAAAGTTATAAATTTGTCGGATAATGGTAATGTTGTCTGAGCTTAACTATTGACTCTATTATTTTGTCATTAGCTGTATATTCCGTATACGCCGTCATTTTATTGGATAAAAGGATAGCGTTACCTTAGAGTTAAGAAATAAATTGCATCTACAAACAACTACGCTATATTAATTTAAAAGCATTTAATTTTACAAAAGATTGCAAAGAACAGGTTAAGCTTTAATATGCCTTTGGGAAGAAGCAAAAATCATGGAAACCAAAAAAAGAAATTGTTTATTTAAAAACCACAATTTCCAACATCCTATAAATTTCTACCTGCCCCATTCTGGCAAAACATAACTTCTTTTATGGCTAATCCAGGCTACCATAGTTGCAACCAAACATTTTAATGGTTGCATTTGCCTTAACTATCTATAAGTACAATTCCATAGAAAATAGATTTTTAAGCGAAACCACTGCATATTTTAGAACTTTTAATTGCCTCAAAAGGCTGCATACTTCGAACAATTAACAATAATTCATTTATTTACATACAGCATATTTTCGGTTGCCGAAACAACTATAAAGTTATTATTTATTCGAACGAGTTAAACAATTTGTAGCACTTAACTTGCTCTACGTTGCATGGCATAAATGCAATATTTGCTTTTACACATTTACTATGGCATACTTTTAGGTGGCGGGCTTACATAAAAAACCATTGCATACCATAGGGCATTTTTTTTTCTTTATTGGAATTCGATATGTGTCTCATAATTGGAAACGTGTGTTTTATATTAAATTATTTTTCAATTCTATAACATATTTCTATTTTTTACTCGTATGTATACACAAATTCAGTGTTGTTGAATGGTTTTAAAGGAAATGTGTGTTTTTTTTTTTTTATAAAAAAAGACTCTGCCACTGGAAATATATTGTATCCTTTTACATCGGTCTATTGTATTTGTTCTATTTACTGTTAACACATATTCTCTTTTGTTTATTGTACTGGGTGTTTTTTGTATGCCGTATGTAATAATGCCACTGTTACAAATCGACTACAAAACGTTGGAGATTTTAAGAAAAAACGACAAAAAATCGTACACAATAGAACTTTTGTTTAAAATTTTCTTTGGTAAAACAAAAAATCTACCAAAACCACTTTGAATATTTTGCCACCATTTCATAGGTGGGGCAAAAGAAATGTCACAATGTCTTTAATACCATGTAAATATAATGGAATTGAAGAATTATAGAAAAATATTTGTTTTTAAGCGATCTTGATTGTTTTAATATAAGTAAATGCTGTTTCACATCCTACTGCAAAATTTTAAAATGAAACATTAAACGAAAAGGTATAGAGTCGTTCATATGCTCTCACCGAAACGCCGCTTTCTGCTATTGGAGAAAAACGCAATTTAAATTAGAAATCCGTTTTTGTCCGAATGGACCGTGGGAATATACGAAATGGTTCGATGGGCGTTATTAAATGAATTCCTAGCTCGCGCAAATTGATTTATAATATGTAAGTCACATTTTCAAAAAAAAGGAAATCGTGTCTATTATGACCGCCGAAGGATGGCTGCGGATTGGAATTATTCCGCTGTTTTGGTATTATGTCAGCCGTCGGTAAGGCCGCATTCGAGAAAAGGCGTTTTATGTATTCCGCATGTGACTCACTTCTCATATTTAAAATCGAATTTCATTCTTAAAATGTAACAAGTGCACTACACTTGGAATAAATTTTAACTCCATATCTTAAATATTCTGAGTATTATTAATAAACAAAATTGATATGTCCTTAATGGAAAACCCTGTACAAATATGGCTGATGTTTAATTTTTTTGTGGACCCAAATTTTCCTGGTAAGGCCCCATTAATCCCGGAATTAAGTTTTCTAGCACCTTAGGTAGGTCTGCACAAGTTTTCAACAAAATTTGACAAAACTTTTTTAAATGGCAAAGTTATTTCCAAAAATTTCCGAATTTGAATAAAATTTAATATTTAATATGACCTTAATTTTGAAATCAATTTGCGCGAGCTGGGAATTTATTTTAGATCTATGCTTTCTTCGCGAAAGTTTCTTAGAATTTGCTGTAGATTTCGTTTTCTATAAGCGTTGTGCAAAAAAAATACCATTCGGATGTTGATTTGTCTCTTTGACCCTAGTAGAAGAAAATCTGGCCGCAATCCGCATCAAAGCAAAACAAAAAATTTATTTGCCTAATTTGTACACATGCACCGAAGCAAGTTAAGAACGAAAGATACTTTTTATGAGCGCCTAGAACAAAAATGTAGCCGCTGCCCTAAATTCTTTCTAGGGGGATTTTAATGCCAAACTTGGCAGGGATGGTGCTTTTGGCCCGACGTAAGGGTTATGCTCCACGGTAACAACTCCGACAACGGAATGAGGCAAGGTTACCTGATGGAAATACGATAAACCAAATCGATCGTGTTGGACGTACGAACGTTCCAAATAGAAAATATTGATTCAGACCGCTACCTTGTAGCAGCAAATGTAAGCACTGCATAAGATTTACGTACCAACATTAAGGGAAAGCTAGACGTCGAAAATCTGCATTCACAATAGACATTAAATGCCTACTTCACGAAGCTATCTTAACTGCTTCATGCAAAAACCCCTTCTTACGATAACAACAGCACTCAGTGTCAAAACAAGAATTTACTACAAAAGCCGCCAAAAAAAATTGGTTACCGAATGCGGCAAAAAAGGGCCAATGGTACGATTAGGAATGTACGGCCGCGACAGAAGAAAGCAACACAGCTTACAAGGTAACACTGACGCAGCGACATCGGCAGTTGAGAAGGGAGGAAAATCGTCTGTTCCGAGGAATGTAAAGGGAACAGCAGCGACATCGGCAGTTGAGAAGGGAGGAAAATTGACGCCAGACAATATCCTTCCGCCTTGTTTGAAACAATGGGTCGTAAACTATATGCGTGGGCGCTAGTCATATGATGAATTTAGAGACAGGAGGTCGAAGCCCTCTCGCGTTAAACAGGGAGTTCTCCAGGGTGGAGTCTTATATTCGGCTCTGTTTGACCTCTACCTCTCTAAAATCTTTGCACCACCTGACGGCGTTGAAATTGTGTCGTACGCTGATGATTGCACAATTCTGGCGTCTGGACCTAAAGTAGATGAAATATGCGATAAAATCAACTGTTAAAATATCCGCCTCCAGATCATTAGCAACACTGTTTACTGCATGGACCGCAGAGGTGCGGTTGTCACTCAGTGTAAAATTCAATGACGTCAATATCCCGACTACCAACTACCCCAAAATCCTTTGTGTCACATTGGACAGCCTCTGCACACGCTACAGCTATCTGCGATAAGCATAACAGTAGGAACAAGGTCCTCGCGTCACTAGCCGACAGTAGTTGGGGAGCCGACAAAGAAACCTTGTTGACCTCTTACAAAGCGGTAGGTCGGTCTGTAGCGAACTACACAGCGCCGGTGTGGTCGCAGAATGTAAGTAGGACGCAGTGGAAGTGGAAATTCAGACTAGCCAGAATGCCGCCCTCAGAACATCAACAGGGTGTCTCCTTTTGTCTTCTGAAGACCATCTACTACATGAGAAGACGAATGGCCTTACCGTGCGCAGACGTACGTGGTTCTGAAATGTGGATGGTGCAGCTGCCTCAATTCGTATTTGCGCAAATTGATGCTAACGTTCCGGATGTTTGTCCCGCCTGCCATCAGGGACCAACTGACAAGCTGCACCTTTTCAATTGTACGGCCAAGCCCATTCAGCTGACCCCGAGGTCTCTTTGGACGCATCTAGTTCAAATGGCCCGTTTCCTATACCTGAATATTAAAGAAAATCCCCTATAGACGAATAGGACTTCAAAACATAATATATTGTTGTTACAATAACAACAACGTCAGAAAATGTAATCAAAGAGTCAAACACCAGACGAAAGACTCGACTACTGGCATATCTTTGTAAGGAGAGAAAAAATTATGAACCTTAGAAAATTTAATTTTATCACAGTTACGGCAAGACGGTTATCCCGGTTATCCTCGCGTCCACACAGTAACGCGGTTGGAATGCACAAGTCTATGGTGAAGTTCTCTAGGGTTTGTTTCACTCCAGTGCCGCCTATTTTGTTTGTTTACACACCCACTGAGGAAAAGCACGCTGCACTGCAATGATCGGTTGCGCAATTGAAAAATACGCTTTAACACAAAATGACCTTTCCATACGTATCCAATGCATGATGTCAACTGAAAAGCTGACGAATACAAATCTCCCGTCAGTTACCACACTCTCCACTCTCTTCGACTAACAGTGCCGCCACAGCCTGTAGTTCCAAAAAGCAAATTAACGCGCTCTACCCTGTATAAGTTAAGAGGAGACGAGCTGATAAGGTGCATGCATCAGCTAGTTTGCAGTCCCGCGAGAAACGTGGTTGAAGTGTGGCGAGAGTGGTTTAGTATGTAGGCACCAGGGACGGCGACTCGTGCATGCTGGTGTTGCGGTCTACTCTAGTAGCAATAAAGATTTCACACCTCCAATTGGCAAAAAGCCTCCTGTAAATTTCTGCACAATAATAACTGTTACCCGTAGTCCTAGTAAAAACTCTCATTAGTGGTTACAAGAAAAAATAACCCACATAAAATAATTTCATATTAGGTTCATCCTTTTCCTTAGAACCACAAGATATTTTAAAAATTATCTTAACCTTTCTTCATTTAGTAATAATGGCATAATTTTGTTAAGCAAAAATATATTTGGGATTCTCTCGAAGTCCCTCTAAAGAGATGTGGGCAACTCTCTTGATGTTTGTTTTAAAAACGTCCCCACTCACCCTCCCCAAAGAGTACTCAATTTTATGGGCTACAAATTCGCCTTTAAATCTGGGCCAAAAATGAGACAAAAATGGCATAATTTCTCATTTAGCAGTTGACAGGAATTGCCTACATTTAGGCGGCTAAGCCATAATCATTTTGCTTCGTTACGTGCTTGATGGCGGGCAAATAACTGTAAATGTTTATGCTCATCTTAATCGTTCTCTTAAGATGCATTGACTTGCTTGAGGGCTCTTTGTCGTCCGTGGCTGAGTGTGTGCTGAGAGAAGGAGGTGAAATTGTTGGTAGTGCTGGTGGTGGAGGTAATGTTGTTGCTGGCATTATAGTCGCTTCGATGAGAGTAGACCACAAAATCAAAGAGCCATTTACATAGAATATCCAAGAGTGCGAGTATAACACTTCAGATATAATAGCTGACTTATCACCCATCATGCGGGTACTTAGGTGGGAGTGTGTGTGTGTGCGTGCGTGTGTGTATTACGTGCATACATGAGTGTGCAAACACGTCGCAGATTCATGTTGCGTAGACACGAAAGAGTAGCACAGAGCAGCCCCTGGATTTTTATGAAATATTAATTACGGCCAATTGACACTATAACCCTTAGATATGACATGAACAAGCACTTGTGATTTGATTCCTCCGGAACATAAGCACTACCCTGGGTAGGTTGTTGTTGTTGTTGCTGTAACAGTTCTGCTGGTGACGAAAGCTCTTTCCTGAAGGATGTTCAAAATAAATTAGTTGTGTGTCGAATTAGATGTTGGAAATCGGAGAAATTGTGCCACCTCACAGATCAATGGGTCGTAGGGTGGTGGGATTGCAAGGACTTTTGAATAATTGCGAAGTGTCATGAGGGCTTTCGAGGCGAAAAGGGCACCTGTTTAGGGTGCTGGGAACAATGTGTTCTCTCTAGAAATTAAGAACGTTGCTCCAGCCGGCTCTTAGTAATGCTGGGATTAAACGGGTTTGCTTTGGAAGTAGCCGCTTTGTTTCCGAAATTGCAGGAGAATGTTAGTTAAAAACTTAATTACATCTTTAGCCGTCTATGGCTTTGGAAAACGCCAATTGAAGAGTTGAGGGTTGACATCAGATAGAATGACGTCTTGGATATATCATCTGAAGTCCTAACCGATGTGTCAAGGAGATGGATCTAAGAGTTGTGCTTCTCTGAGTTGTGGTAGGATTGAACGGGTTTGCCTAGGAAGTAGCCGCTCTGTTTTCGAAATTGCAGAAGGTTGTTGGTTACAGAATTTATTGCACCTACAGCCGTTTAGGGCTTTGGAAAACGCCAATTGAAGAGTTGAGGGTGACATCAGATAGAATGACGTCTTGGATGTCCTCGCTATATCATCTGAAGTCCTAACCAATGTGTCAAGGAGATGGATCTACCATCAGCATCTGATGATTGGGATAGCTCGGCAGGTGACATGCCAGCAGGAACTGTCTAGTCAGCAGCACATTAGGCGTGTTCTATTCGTCCTCGCTTAGTTAACGAATAAGTAATCGATAAAATTTTAAACCTTTCTTTGTATAGACCTTTCTTTGTATCACAAACTGTTTGATTTGAAATTTTGTAATTTTGAGAAGAAAAAAATGTTATTCAAGAAACACAGGGTGTCCGTCGGAAAGGCATACTACTTTGTTTGTTTATATTTTTTGATTAAATGAAATATAATGAATGTTGTATTGATTAATGTTTTATTTAATGTCGGCAATTATGTATGGAATACAACATCAGATAAATGTCCGCCTCTGTTGGCCTCACACATGCGAGTCCTTTTGAGCACATTTTCATTACATTCTCACACATTTCATGCGATATTTCCATAATTTCATCACGAATATTTTGTTTGAGCTGCTCAAGCATTTCTGGTTTGTTTGCATAAACTTTGCATTGCTGATATCCACACAAAAAGAAGTCCGGAGCAGTCAAATCAGGCGACCGCGGAGGCCAATCAACATCACCATTTCTTGAAATAACTTGTTGTGGAAAGAGGTCTCGCAGTAATTCCATTGTAATTCTGGTTGTATGCAATGTGGCACCGCCTTCTTGATACCACATGTTAATCAAGCCCAAAGCATGCAGTTCTGGCGTTATAAAGTTTAAATCCATGTCACGAAATCGCTCCCCATTGACAGTTACCGTAACGCCGTTTTTATTTTCATAAAAGTTCCTCCTGATCAAATTTCACACCAAACTGTCACTTTTAATGGATGCAAAGGTGACTGATGAATAATTTGAGGGGTTTTCATTGCCCAGAACCGACTATTCTGTTCATTCACATAACCATTCAAATGAAAATGTGCCTCGTCACTCATTTTGATTGTTTCAAGAAAATCGGGGTTGTCATGGGCAAGCTGTAACATCCTATTGGCATATGTAAGGCGGCGTAAATGGTCTTGTGGAAGAAGCTCTTGTGTCAACTGAATCTTAAATGCAAACAAATGCAAATCCTATTGCCAAATTGTGGTCAAAGTTGTTCTTTGAAGACCAAGCTCCTGAGCACAGCGTCGAATTAAGGTTGATAAATTGTTTCGAACACTTTCTTGAGCAGCAGTAATGTTTTCTGCCGATCTCGCAGTACGTTGCACTGTGGGATTTTGGTGTCAATAAATCAATTTTTCAACTACTGAATTTCAAAAATTTAAAGATGCAGTTTTGTAGAGAACTGTTTAAATACGAAATGTGCATTATGGTTTTTTCGAAAAATTGTATTCTATTTGTGAAAAATTGAGGGCATGTCCCTGCAAGGGTGCTAAGCAAGAAATGACTTATATTTTCATGCAATGCAGTGGTCCATATATGTAAAATTTTCCTGATAATACCATTTGACTTTAATATATTTTAAAAATATAGTATTTCTCTATAAATTAAAAAAAAATCATGGGGATATCATAAACCGTTAGGAAGATATGTCCAAATCTGTAAGCCGCTAAAAAAATTTTTTTTTGGATTTTCAATGGACACAAAAAAATGTAGCTCCACTCTCCTCCAAGCCGTTCTTTTAATAAAATGAAAGGTGGGAATGTCTTCTTTCGATTAAACCAAAAAATATTTTTAGGAAACTTCCGGAAGTGGAAGAAAACTTGAAATTTCTGGTAAAAGTCATAAAAATTTTCATTAAATTTTTGTAAAAAAAGTATTGCATAATTTTAGGCCAGCTATTTATTGAATATTGAATATAACAACAACAATTAACAATTCGGGCGAAACAGTGCATAGAGATAAATAAAAACAAAACCATATGATTTTTAGAATTAGCACATGATTATTTTATCATTTTGTAGTGAACAAACGGAAGAACAACAACATTTGCGATTTTAGTTTTCAAAGTTTTTAAAATTTTTATATATAATTATCAAAATGATTTTGTTTTCGGTTTTATATGAAGAACTGTGTAAAGAAATAATTAATTGCAATGGAGAAATAAATTTATTAAACACTTTCATAAAAACTAAAAATTCGAAACATTCTTCAGATCAAGTTGAAGATGTTAAAAAGGCCATTTCAAAGCGGTTCGTTAGTCATTTTAAGGATAGATGGCATAAATGTCAAGTAAATAGGCAAGATTTTTTTAAGAAATATGAAACATGGCTGAAAGGTAAGTTGGGAACGACATACAATTTGTAATAGGAAAGCAACACAACATAATCACTGCTTAGAAAAATTATAAAATTGTTTAAATTTTGCACTAATATAATATTTCTAATTAGGAATATTTGAAGTGAGTGCTGAGATGCCTGGTAATCAACCAAGTTGCTCCAAAAAACGGGGAAGGCCAGCTAAAAACTTTGAAGATTGCAGCGATCGTGTAAAAAAGTTCAAAGCTGCTGATTTGGCATCGCAGTATACAGAGGAGCATTTGCTTATGGCGAGTAAAGTATCTGGTGGAAATGAAGCAACTCCAACTTACATTCCGTCATCGATTGTATTATCAATAATGATGGATGCAGAGCTCACAAAGTTCCAGTTTGAATGTATTAAAAATGGTTTTAAAAAGCAAGGACACCATTTTTTACCGCCCTATAAAAATGTTGCTGAAGAGAAAGCAAAGTGCTATCCAGATGATATCCAAATATCCGAAAAAGAAGTATAGGTTAATGTTTTCTAGGAAATGCAGTAGAGTTGCGACAAACACTGATCTTTTTCATCGCTTACTGGTTCCATCAGACCCTTTTATAACCAGCCTAAGACATAAGCCATCCAAACAGGATTTGGAATGTGATGATGTGGTCGAAGAAATGATAGATGAAGAATAAATAAAGTTTTTTGTGGAATAATAAACAAAATATTAAAAAAAAATTCTTATCTATAATCTGTATGGGCGGTGGGCGTGGCCGATTTTGATGAAACTTGGCACGCATCTTTTCTTAATTCTAGAAACTGTATGTACCAAATTTGAACACTTTTGACCGGATAGGATAGGATCTATGCGAAAAATCCATTTGGATTGTATGGGCGGTGGGCGTGGCCGATTTCGATGATTTAATTTAGTCAATATAATGCTCGGTGCCAACTTTCAATGATCTCGGACTACTCCTTCTATTTTTTGCACAAAAATGTATGAAGCGATCCCACAGTGCGTTGTGGTCCATGCTTGGCCCTATCAGCAACGGACCCTTCTTCTTTTTTCCCTACGCGATAAATAGTGCGTTTTGTTGGCACGCTGTTTTTCCCAAAAAATTCACGTAACTTTCTTATCGTCACAGTACTCAGCGATTGATTTTGATAAAACGTTTCAAGGATTAAAACACGTTGGTTTATTGAATAATAAAACAAAGTCGTTCGTATACCTTCCCGGCGGACACCCTCTCTGTACGTGTGAATATACCTGCACGTACATTATTTGAAAAACAAAACCAAATAAGCACAACAAAATGTTGCTTGCCTTCAAATAAATCGGGTATTTTATGCAAAAGGCCATTTATTGCCCTCCCGGGAGTTATTAATGGTGTTGTAGCGGCGTAAACAAATTCGCCGAAAATATTTATGGCATATCTTAAGGCGTTAAGGCAATAAATTTAATAAAAAAGCAAATCTAATCAAATCATATCCACGAAAAGGAAGTGCGTCTGTCTGATTTCCTTAGGATTGTATTTTGTACGAATAAAGTTTTAAGAAATTGTTTTATTGTGTTCTCTCATAAAAAATTGAATAAATTCATTTATTCCAAGTATTCGGTTTATATCAATTTCTGTTAAAGCTCGCAAAGAATTAAATTGCAATGGAGTATTGATTTTAATTATTCCATTTTTATGCAGTTTCATAGCGTTTGAAATGCCCTAAACAAATTGTGATAGACCCATTTAAAAGAATTATTCTCTGAGTCGATTTGGCTTGTCCGTCGGTTTATCTGTTTGTCCATCTGGTAATCAAAGGGTCAGAACATTTATTAACGCTTCTTTATAATTGTATAAATGGCTGATATATATTTTTTTGTTTTTTAGCGGGGTTGAAAAATTTAAAAAGCCAAATACGTATGCACTTTTTGTCTTTGCTAAAAATCTTGCTGTTCTGGAATAAATTTGCAAAATTTAGGCGATTTTGTAAAGAAAAATTTAAAACTTTTAAAAAATGCACTATTTTTAAAAAAAAATCTATTTTTGTAAAGATTTATTAAATTCTAACAAATCCAAAACAGTATTTAGATTTTTGGGACTATCATACACACCTGGACACACCTGAGTAAATTGTCATTTTTTTAAATATTTTTTTTTCAAATGTGAACATTAAACCAACAATTGAAATTAAAAAAAAAACATTTTATATAAAATTTTTTTATAAATTAAATTTTTACTACATAAAAAAACGAGATCCTATCTCTAAGATTGGAGAGTTCTTCTCTTTCTTTATTTTCGAAAAATTGAAAAAATCTAGTTCAATGTGCATCAATGCGCCCTAATGTGCAAAGCACGTATAAATATATGTACGCACTAAAACACGCACACTCTGTGATTTGGCATCTGAGTTTTCCAACGAATGCCCTTGCGAAACAGGATTTGTGGAAATAATATTGCGCTATGATGATTGTTCTACGCACAGTTCGAAGATTATACGCATAGGGTAATTCTCAGTAACTCTAATGAGACTCCCGCATTAGTCATTTGATTTGTAGCCGTAGTAATCGTTGCCAAAGTCTGCTGAAGAAAAACCTTGGCGGGTTTAGAAATAGCTGTTCGGTTTGCCTGACAACCGTAGCCAATATATTTCACCAATCTTTTAGTTGATTCTGAAAAAGAAACAACAAAAAGGTCTCGAAGCAGAGTATCCAATTAATTCCTTCTCTTTTCTTTGTCTTACCAATTTTTCCGTAACCAACACTTTGCTACAGATGGCATCCCACGATGGTTGGACTAATACAAAATTTACTTTTAAGACAAGTTTTAAATACTTTTTTTTAGAAAAAAAAGTATAAAATTTTCTTGGGGGATTCCGGAGACAGATTTTGGAGTCGAAGTCCAGAGTCGTGGTCAGTCCGGATGTTTTAAAAATCCAAAGTCTTGCTATTAAACACAACAAAAACCACCGACAAATACCCCAACACTCGCAGATAACTACTCCATTGGTATGTCAATTCAAAAATATGTTATAAAGGGTGTTCTTTTCATACGTGTGGTTTTCAAGAATGCCAAAAATTTCGCTTTATTATACTTAGTAGGGACATAAATACTGTTACACACGTTTTATTCTGTAAAATAAAAAGTACTGAATGTTTTTGGACAAAATATTTTTTAATATATTTATTGGTGTATATTGTATCCAAAAAGGAACTACTCATTCGAAATGTCCGCCTTTTGCATTTACACACGCCTTAAGTCGCACTAGCCAATCGTCAATAGCTGCACGAACCTCGTCCATTGGAAAACTGGCCACAGCTCGAACCAAAGCAGTCTTAAGAGATCCAATCTTGGGGTATCTTTTGTGACAAACCTTGTCCTCTAAAACCGTCTACAATTTATAATCCAATAAGTTTAAATCTGGACTGCCTGAGGGTCATTCTTCAGAGGAAATGAACACTGGTATATTGTTTCGAGGCCAGGCCTGGGACTTTTAACCTAATGGGACGGCGCAGAATCCTGCTGGAAAGTCCATGGCTGGTTTTGGAACAGGGAATTGTTAAGAGGCTTCACAACAGTTTCCAAAACGGTTTCTTGGTAAACTTTGGCCGATGTTTTGACTCCTTGTTCACAGAAATGAAGGTCAGTGACCCCATCGTAAGAGACACCCCACCAAACCATGACCCTTTTCCACCCTTGGGATAAGTTCAGATGCTTCCTTGACTGACTGCGCATACACTATCATTTTGCTTGTAAAATTTTTCCTGAACGGTAAAAATTTTTTCATCGGTGAACAAAATTTTTCTGTGCAAGTTATCAGCGTGCTTCTTCACCAAATGACGTTTGCATTTTTCAATCCTATTTTTTTAAACTGCAGTCAATAAATGTTCGGAATGTCGTTTGAAAGCCCCAAGTCTTTTTTAATGATTCGACTCATGGACTTTTGCGTGATATTCATCTCACGGGCCATGATTTTCTGTTTTTGGAGCGGATTTCTGTGAATTCTTGATATAACTACTTTGATGACATGCGGTGTTCGAACAGAGCGTGGGCGGCCCAACCGGTGGCGATCTTTTACAGCTCCAGTCTCAAACAGTTTTATGCATCGGTAGACGAACATGCGGCTAATCGCTAGTGGGCGAAGAGTTTTGAAAATATCGTTTTTTTTTTTAATTTTACACTTGAAAAGCGCTATTACAGCGATACGGTTCTCATTATGTGACCACTCCATGATGAAAGTCGAAAATCAATGTCACTTTGCCATTTTGTTAAAAACTTGTCTTCTATTTAAATATAGAAGCAAGAGTTCTTGAGCCGGTTTAATCCCTGTTCAATGTGTAAAAGCAAAAGTCCGAAATAAAACAAACGAGCTAAACAAAAAACGTTGAAACAATTTTAAAATCCCATTGCTGACTAACGCTATTGAGGTTAGCTTCCGAAACCCATATGACTTTAACGGGGTATGTTCAGTTCTACTATTAAAATGGGTGTGTTCAGTAAGTAAACATAAGGGTTTGCCATTATGTTTTAAAAATTATTTGCAGCATTTGAGGCCGTATGTCTGCAATAATGCGCCGAATATTCCCTTCCCAGGCGTCAATCGTGTCGGGCTTATCTGCATAGGTAAGCGACTTCACATTCCCCAAATAAAAATAGTTTAGCGTTGTTCAATCGCACGATCTTGGAGGCCACGCCAAAGGCCCACGGCGCCAGATAATGCGCTCACCAAAAGTTTCCTTCAATGAATTTTTATGTTCCGTTGGCTATATGGCATGTAGCGCCGTCTCCACAGCAACATCCTCCAATTCAGGCACTTAAAAGTCATTACTCATGGCTCTATAGCGTTCCCCATTGACTGTAACATTATGGTCGGCTTCATTTTTGAAGATATATGGACCAATGATTGCCTCTGTCCAGTGACTTTTTGAAGATGTAACGGCGTCTCAACAATGGCTTGTGGATTTTCATTTCTCCAAATGCGACAATTTTGCTATGCATTAACGTACCCATTCAACCAAAAGTGAACTTCATGGCTGAACAAAATTTTCTTGTAAAAATCAGGATGTATGGCCATCTCGTTTTGGGCCCATATCACCACGATTTGCAAACGTTGTTCCGGAGTAAGTCTTTCATTATGAAATGGCAAACCAAACAGCCATCTCGTTTTGGGCCCATTTCACCACGATTTGCAAACGTTGTTGCGGAGTAGGTCTATTCATAAGAAATTGACAAACCTAACTGATCATAAATCAAGTCACAGCTTTTTAACAGCTGTGACTAACTCCGGAAAAAGTGTGGCCAGATTGAAAACCACTCGTCTTAAAAACACCCTTTAGAAAGTAGAAAACCCAAGAACATCTTAGTAAGTAAGTCCCATAAATCCACCGAATTTATTTTTTAATGTCCTTCAAAACACCCAGATTGCGAAAACAAAATATGTTTCCTCATTTAAACCACATGAACTGGCTGCACTGTGATCATGTTGCCACCATGTCTATTCTCTGCGTATACGTTATCACTCAACACCTATTGAAAAACACTCATACACCACAATCCACTGACATTTGTTTTGTCATGGTTCAACCTCAATCATTGTTCCTGCGGTCTCTGTTGTCAACATTTTTGATGATCCTATACATTTTGTTGTTGCGGGCAACTTTTTATGAACATTTCTTTATATTCTGTTAAGTTGAGAATGTTAAGTGTTGCTTGCATTATAGCGATTTTTATTATTGAGCTACTCTAAAAAGAGTAACACACTTACGGCACATACACACTTGTGCAGAGATCCCGAACTACTCTTCGCTCTGGCTTACTCGTTCTGACTCTCTCTCTTTTTGTCGTCATCATTAAAAGTGTACATACATGCATTTATGTTTGTTGTTCTTACATTTTTTAAGTCTTTATGAGATTGAATGAGATTGTTGTGGGGACTGTGGGTAAATGGTTATTGGTTATAAAATTTCTCACTCTCTCTTGATGGTGCGAGCGCGCACGTGTCTGCATGTAAGTATAAATATGCAATAAATAAATGTTTATAGATGTCAATAGCGTTTTAAAACCTACTTAACAGCCACTGCATCAATGTTATGTACATGTACATGTACATGAATACACATACATGCCGTTGCGCGTGAGGGTAACATTCGTTTGTATGTGTGTAAAAATATGGTAATAAAGACATATAAAATATGATTACACCAATATGGTGCTTGCACGCCCATTGCAATTTTATGATTTACCCGCATTAACTTGTACATTACGATGGGAGCAATAACGGGCGATGGCCATACAGAGCTTTTGATGTGTGAATGAATATGTAACGATAAAATGCTGGGGCGGGGGACAATGATTTCGGTTTTATGTGAAAGGAAAACAATTATTATTTAATGAAATTCTGGGACTTGGCTTCAGTTTAATTATAACAATCGCTGAAGTTGTAAAGGGGAGTAATATTAAAGGAAGGATGCCAGTTAATTAACAGAATATAATCAACTGGCAGAAGGATTTTAACGCAAATCTCCACCGTGAACAGCGCTTCTCTAGGTTTTCCCTGCGAAAAACCTGGGCAAATACTGTGACGAATTATTTCTACCTCTTAGTGAAGGGTTGAGGACAGTTCAAAACCTCTGCAGCCAATGGGCGTAACCTAAACGATCAGACTTACTTCAAAGTATTATTTTACAAAAAAAAAATAGTTTTCAACATAATCTCCTTTTAGCTCAATACACTTAGTCCAACGTTTCTACAACTTTTTTATCACATCCAAAAAATAGGATTTTTTAACATAATCTCCTTTTAGCTCAATACACTTAGCCCAACGTTTCTACAACTTTTTTATCACTTCCAAAAAATAGGATTTTTCGAGGTCCATTAAATAGACATTAGTATGATCAATAATTTCGCCATTGGAGCTGAATCTCTATCCACCAAGCCATTTATTTAGGAAATAGGAACTAGTTACTTGGGGCCAAATCCGTAGAATATGGTGGATGAGGTACCATTTCGAAAACCAATTCATGCAATTTTGCCATTAAGACTGCACACGTGTTCACCCGTGCAATATCTTGATGAAAAATAATTTTTTTCCTGGCCACATAGGGTCGTTTTTTATTTAAATCCTCGTTAAATCGGTCCAATAAAATGGCATAATATTCGCCGTTTATTGTTTTTTCCTTTTGAAGCTAATCGATATGAATTATCCCGCGTGTGTCTCAAAAAACTGTTGCCATCACCTTATAGGCCGACAAAGTCACCTTGGAACGATTTATTACCGCCGATTAATCTCAGGGGACCAGCTCTCATGAAAGGTTAGTCGTCGTTCCTAATGCTTTTGGCGGTTGCACAGCAGATCTTTTACTAAATCTTACATATAAGCACCATTGCAGCTCTCACATATTACACCACAACGTGTAACCGATTGTCGATACGATAAAGTAATTCTACAAAATGCATTTGTATGTATACGATTTCCAGTCCATCGGCCGGTTCCAAGCCCTTGTTATCCTTCCTGGCACAAAGGTTTACAACGTAGTTCCAATTATGTCGCAATATAATGCTGTATTTGGTTGCTTTGTAATAGAGTATTTGGTTACATCTAAAAAAGCTGAATCATATGTTTAATTCAAGGGATGTGAGTGCTGCAAGACCCTATCAAAAGATTGTATCTCCGAAAGTGTTAAATTCTTCTAATTACTAGTATCCCCCAATTATTGTTATAACATACCAACCTTTTATTATAAAAAAATTGGCTACAGCAACATTTTCTCATAGAATATTTGCCACAGCAACATTTTCTCATAGAAAATTTTGCCACAGCAACATTTTCTTAATAGAAAATTCGCCATAGCAACATTTTCTTAATAGAAAATTCGCCATAGCAACATTTTCTTAATAGAAAATTTGCCACAGCAACATTTTCTTAATAGAAAATTTGTCACAGCAACATTTTCTTAATAGAAAATTTGCCACAGCAACATTTTCTTAATAGAAAATTTGTCACAGCAACATTATCTCATAGAAAATTTGCCACAGCAACATTTTCTCATAGAAAATTTGCCAAAGCAACTTTTTCTCGCAGAAAATTTGCCAAAGCAACATTTTCTCATAGAAAATTTGCCACAGCAACATTTTCTCATAGAAAATTTGCCACAGCAACATTTTCTCATAGAAAATTTGCCACAGCAACATTTTCTCATAGAAAATTTGCCACAGCAACATTTTCTCACAGAAAATTTGCCACAGCAACATTTTCTCATAGAAAATTTGCCACAGCAACATTTTCTCATAGAAAATTTGCCACAGCAACATTTTCTCATAGAAAATTTGCCACAGCAACATTTTCTCATAGAAAATTTGCCACAGCAACATTTTCTCACAGAAAATTTTCCACAGCAACATTTTCTCACAGAAAATTTGCCACAGCAACATTTTCTCATAGAAAATTTGCCACAGCAACATTTTCTCATAGAAAATTCAACATTTTCTCATAGAAAATTTGCCAAAGCAACATTTTCTCATAGAAAATTTGCCACAGCAACATTTTGTCAGCAGCATTTTAATATGTACAATTTCATACTGCAACATCAAGATTGTCCTTTATAAATTGCCATACTTTTAGTGCTTTTGAAGCAATAACTGTTTAGAAAAAAAGGATTGCCGGAGCAACAGTTGCTTGTTAAAAGTTTATTTTACCAATTTTTTAATTTTTTTTAGAAAATTTCAAACAGCATGATTTCCTTTTCGATAATTTGTCTGTGCAACTATTGGTCAAAGAATTTAGCTTCAGCAACATTTTTATTACAACATTTGTATCAGCAATTGTTACTTATAAAATATCGAATAAAGAAAATTTAACAAAAAATAAGAACCTTGGCCTCGAGCTCTATATAATAATTATTTAGTAAAATTTA
The DNA here is from genome assembly GCA_963513945.1 of Hydrotaea diabolus. NCBI lineage: Eukaryota > Metazoa > Arthropoda > Insecta > Diptera > Muscidae > Hydrotaea > Hydrotaea diabolus. The sequence goes on from OY740717.1 coordinate 20,226,539, forward strand.
GACATTTTAGAAAATTATACCACCTACATTTTTTTTATAGACAAGTTGTTCTTAGCAACATCTTCAGTTGGTCAATTTGCAACGTCTTTGTGGTTTTTTTCAGGCAACATTTACATTAAGGATATTGTTACAGTAACACTATTAATTAAGTCTCCCAACATTCCATTTAGGGAATTTAGGGGAAACTTCTCTCAAATCAGCAAGTTGTGTACCATTAAATTTTTATACTGATTGACCGGGACCTATTGTTTAACGTCAGCTTCGAATGGCTAATTTATTTTATAGAGAAGTTTTTACATCGCAAAGAGATAAATCTCTTACTCGTTAAGTCGCCGGCATTTACGAGGCTGCTGAAAATCGCTGCTGAAAATTGTTAGATGTTCTTACCCGGGATTGAACCTGGATTTGCTGGCATGTTCGACGTGCATACTTCCCGGTTACAGTAATATATTTTAGGAAATTGGCCAGCAACATTTTTTTTATTGCTCAGTGTTTACTCTTGCTAGGAATATGTTTATGTTGGGAACATGTTCCTAATTATTTTAGGAACTTGTTTATGTTAGGAACATGTTTATGTTAGGAACATGTTTATGTTAGGAACATGTTTATGTTAGAAACATGTTTATGTTAGGAACATACTTATGTTAGGAACATGTTTTTGATAGGAAAATGTGTATGTTAGGAACATGTTGATGTAAACAATTAGTACAACATTTAGTACAAAATTTTCTTTGTGAAATCCAATTTTCTTTGTGGAAATGTCTTAACCCTTCAGAACAAAATTTGAAGTCAATGTTTGTGCTACACATAATTCCTTTCCTGTTCGTGTTCGAAATTTTTAAATATTTTATTTTAGCTTGAGATGTAGTAATTCTGCATACAGAATTTTTCTGTCGTTGTTACTGAAGTTAGTGTATGACAATTGACAGTTTATGATCTATAAATGCCTGAAACATTTCCCCCTGGACAACTTTGAAAATTCCCAATTAAAAACTCCTTCAATGAAGCATATAATTTCACACCGCCTACTGTAAATGAATCATCGGATTAAAATTTTCACTTACACTTACCACAGATGAAGAGGCAAAAACATTTGCCTACACTTAGGCTGCATAATCAAATTCGCATCACTGCAAAACGAAACTTAACCTACATGGCTAACTTACCCGGAATACGGAAGCAAATACTCTGGCGGCTAGCTAGCATGTCACTTGAATACAGATTATCTCGACTTGTACTGACCAGCTCCTATACGAGTATGTACATGAATATCAAAAAGCCAAATTTATCACTTGAATGGCTATAAAACAATTTGCTGCTGATGTTAGCCACTGTAAGCCGCAACAAGCTTGTCAACATTTGAAAAGAAGATTAGATAAGAATGTCACCGCACCACACAATTTCCTAGTGCGGCAAAATAGAATTGCATACTTTGGGGAGCTGAACAAAAAAATGGCGGGGCTGATGGTGATGGCAGTAAAGAGAGGGCAGAACAACAATTGTATGCCAGACACAATGTAATTCATTCACTCATGGTTGGCTATTCAAGAGAGATAAGCCGTACATGAATGTTTTAGGGCCAATGGAATGACAAACAAACAATACAAAAAAAGGAAAACAAGAGAAAGTTTAACCATTTTTGCCTACATTTAGGCTGTGTATTGAAATGTGTTGATTTATTGTATACATTTAGGATTAGAGCGCAATTTCACTAACTCAAATTGACTTATTTCAACTGAGCAAACAATCGAATACAAATTTATGAAAAACTTTTATTTTGTAAACTTTTTGCTTGGAAATCTCTTTTTTTTCTCTTGTCCTGGGTTCACACTTGAATGTAGTGATTTTTAAATTCTACTTTCTTTTTTTTTTGCTCCGCACTTGTGTCCTTCAGCAGCCAAGTTTCTATCAAAAACTAAATAAGTTTACCAACGATATTGTTTGTCTTATTACGTTTATAACTCGAAAACACACTTTGTAGTGCCTACCTTTAGGATGTGCTTAACTTTGCCTCTCAACTTTTGTTGTGCTTAGACCAACTCAAACTGCCATTGTCTAGATTCTGGCTGTGGCCACCAACAGTTTACGAGTATTAACGAAGCACTTGCCAAGTTTATGGGCAGGCGGATAATTAGCCGTGATTTGTTTTTGGTGCTGTTGTGCAAGTGACATTACCAAGTGATTAGATTAGATTACATGTAAACGGTTGTGGGAAATTATTCACATTAAGTGCGTAGAAAAAGCGCGGGAAAAGTTGTACATTGTTTTACTATGAGAGCGATTTGTTATCGGTTGAGGTAACAAGTCTAATGGATATTCGTTTATAGGTTAATGTTCGTTAGTCAGAATGGCCATGTTAAGCCAGTCACTTATAACAAATTTTGTCTGGATTAGACTTTGTATAATTATTCGGTCAAACTAATATTTTCTTTAACAAAAGTTCGGAATTGTATGCGAAATTTAATTATCTTGAGTATTTTTTTTAAATAAATCATAGCTTTGTTTAAAAAGTAATCATATCAAGGAGCTTGTGCTAATTTATTATTTGCTCTTGTTAATATAAATAGTATCCCACTTACGGTATAAACAACAATTTTGTCCAAAATGTGTAAATCATATTTTTTGGCATTTTTTTAAAAGAAAACATAAAAAAGTCACAACATTTTCTTTAGAGAAATAAATTTTTGTTAAAAAAAACCTTAGGTACATCAACATTTTCCAACTATAGCAACATACACCTTAGCAACATGTTTTTGTTTGCATTATTTTCTGCGGCAACATTTTCTTGCAGAAAATAAGCAGCATGAACATATTCCTATAAAAGATTTGAAGTAAATGTGAATATTTCTTATTAGACAATTTTGTTTACAAGAAAAAGTGTTTTTCGTTGCAAATTTTCTGCAAAAAATGTTGCTGAAGAAAATAAAGCTTTAGAAAATATAGTTTTGCACCAGAAACATTTTCTCATAGAAAATTTGCTACAGCAACATTTCTTCATAGAAAATTTTCTATGAAAAAATGTTGCTGTGGCAAATTTTCTATTAAGAAAATGTTGCTGTGGTAAATTTTCTATTAAGAAAATGTTGTGTGGTAAATTTTCTATTAAGAAAATGTTGCTGTGGCAAATTTTCTATGAGAAAGAAAATGAGAAGAAAATGTTGCGGTGTAAAATTTTCTATGAAAAAATGTTGCTGTGATATAAATTGTATCCCACTAACGGTTTAAACAGCAATTTTGCCCAAAATATGTAAATAATATTTTTTGGCACTTTTTTGAATGAAAAAACTTTTTCTTAAGAGAAATAAACGTTTGTTAAAAAAACCAAATTTTCTATGAGAAAATGTTGCTGTGGCAAATTTTCTATGAGAAAATGTTGCTGTGGCAAATTTTCTATGAGAAAATGTTGCTGTGGCAAATTTTCTACGAGAAAATGTTGCTGTGGCAAATTTTCTATGAGAAAATGTTGCTGTGGCAAATTTTCTATGAGAAAATGTTGCTGTTGCAAATTTTCTATGAGAAAATGATGCTGTTGCAAATTTTCTATGAGAAAATGTTGCTGTGGCAAATTTTCTATGAGAAAATGTTGCTGTTGCAAATTTTCTATGAGAAAATGTTGCTGTGGCAAATTTTCTATGAGAAAATGTTGCTGTGGCAAATTTTCTATGAAAAAATGTTGCTGTGGCAAATTTTCTATGAGAAAATGTTGCTGTGGTAAATTTTCTATGAGAAAATGTTGCTGTGGCAAATTTTCTATGAGAAAATGTTGCTGTGGCAAATTTTCTATGAGAAAATGTTGCTGTGGCAAATTTTCTATGAGAAAATGTTGCTGTGGCAAATTTTCTATGAGAAAATGTTGCTGTGGCAAATTTTCTATGAGAAAATGTTGCTGTGGCAAATTTTCTATGATAAAATGTTGCTGTGGCAAATTTTCTATAAGAAAAAGTTGCTGTGGGTTGTAGTCTCGATCTTGGGAATGCTGGGCATTGACAGAGAAATTTCTCAATCGTTTCGATGAGAAACATAAAGAATGTTACACCTTACATCCTTCTCGCATGCCTCGCACATGTTTGCTTCCGCTCTTACGGAATCAAGGTGTACCTTGAGTGGTGAGCGCCCGGTAAGAACGCTTTCTTTATTCAGTTTTCTTTAGTCTCAATAGTTTTTTTTTCTATCATCAGGATCTCCCCAATGTTTTTTTTTGGTGATTTTGGCGACCATTGTGCCATTCCATAGCGTTTTATGAGCGGTCGGGCCCCAAGATTTGATTTCAGGTCTTATTGCTTAAGAGGGAATGGAATTGTTTGTACCAACTGCCTGTCTAGCTGACCCTTCCGTTGCAAGTTCATCAGCTTTTTTTGTTGCCGTCAATGTTAGAACCAATATGATCTCTAGGGTGTCATATCGTTATAAATTGGCTTTATATTCTTTGCACTCCAGAAGCGTTCGCGACCTGACTGTCGTGTGGGACAGTGACTTGATCGCTGCTTAGATGTCTGTACAAATTTGTCCATTGTGATGGCCTTAATCTCTGCTTTGAATACTGAATTGTGGTCCGGCAGTCGGAAATACATTTCGATGCAGAGGTTTTCTATATAACTCCAGTTTTGTTGTTCAATTTCGAAACTTCGGTATAACAATAAATGTAAGGGACTCATCTAAGATTGGGGTTGGAAACTGGTCCTTTCCGGAATTCGGTCAAAAACTCGGTTCAATATTTCCAGGATCTATTGGTGACGGGATGTCCGGTCTCCCGTGATCTATTCGCGTACCGCCATCAATCTTTTTGCTGTGGTGATCGCTACGTGTCTACTATAAATATTAGTCTGGTTTGTGTTTAGTATTGCTTCCATGTTAATTGTTGCTGTAGCAAATATTCTATGTGTAGCCAAGTATTCATGACAAAATGTTGCTCTTGCAAATTGTCTGTTAGAAAATGTTGCTGTGAAAGAATAGCTCAAAAACAGTCACGTTAGGAAGGCCTTCTTGAAGAAGGCGAGACATCAATCGAGCACCTTAAAAATTGTAAGACTGCAGGGCCGATGGTTTACGGCTGAACTGATTTAGGCTGGAGGAGATACTTTGGTTAAGATCATCCACCAATTCATCTGCACAATTTGGTTTAAAGAAAGCGTGTCTTGTAATTGGAATCGCTGTGTACGGTGTCATGTTTTTTCAAAGGGGCCCGCTTGGTTTCATCTAAAACAATTTTAATGGTATGGCTGGGACAGCGGTCAAATGTCTTTTCTAGGCAAATCCATTTTTGGCATCATCGACTTGTCTTCCGTCAGACGTGTACATATTAGACTGATACTAGAATAACTTGTGGCCGGTCACAAATCATAATCTCTATAATGCTTGCGGGAGTCGTCAACAGTTAGGTCGGTGCGGGTTTTAATTCTTACGTTCGTTTTTATTCTGGGTTTGTTTTCATAAAATCATAATTTTTAACGGATTTGGGAGGAGCTGTCTAGGCAATATCTGAGCTACTCTCAGAGGTCAGTCTCCACCAAGACAAGTATTCCATTTTCCAGGTTAACATCATTCAGGTCATTGTTAGGTATCACAGCATCCTTAATATCACCCAACGTCTCTATAAACTCGAAGGCGCCATTTCCTTAGCTGTGTGACAAGCTACAAGAACACCCTTTTTTCCAAAAAAGAAATCACATCACCACGAAAGACCCCCTTGCATTTTTTAAAACCTGCTCTTTCCAACGTGCAGAAAATTCCTTAATTATTCGGTTATCTGCTGTGAGCACAACCTCCCAACTCCTGGTCATTGCCTTTAATACTTTATTAACCCTTAAGAGACGTTTATTGGGCTTCACACATGGGGATCCCGTTGAAGAAGTTTAACCTCTTTCCCTTCTTTTGCATTTGCCTGTAATTTTATTTCTCAATTTTCTCGGTGCCATCGATGAGAGCCATAATTTTAGTAAAAGTATGGGACACATGTTGCAAATCAAGAAGAAAATCAAGTGTTTCCTTTTTATTTTTATGACGAATTCCCCCCACGACCCATGCTGCATGTCCCATGCTCCATGTCCTTTTGGGGTTTTTTTTATTTCTCGTTGACTTGTTGGTATGTTAAGTCACCCCTCCCATGTCCATATTGGGTGTGTAGGTATGTGTGTGTGTGTGTTAGTGTGCTTATTGACCACTTGTTCCTTGTGCCGGAATAAAGGCCAGGATTGCGGGGTTGCCGTTCCTTCCTGTGCCACTGGTGTGCTCTGGTTGTTGTTGTTGTCATTGTGCTTGTTAATCTCATTGGGTGTTAAGCCAAAGGACGTCGAACAACCTTTTTCTTCAATCCAGCACAAGGATGTAAACAATTTCCGTGTGTTGGTCGCCGTGTCTGTGTACATTTTGGCCTTCCTCCTGTGTTTTTTCGTATTGGTTTGGCCCAGGATTTACTCACGTTTCTTGTTGCTTTTCTTAGAATGTTTTTTTTCTGGTCAGTTATTTTTTTCGATGTTTATTTTTGCTGTTATTGGTTAGAGTGAAAGGAGGAACCCTTAAGTGTCGTTTTTTTGCGAAATGAAACACAAGATTTGTTTATGGCTTGTTTATCCATGAAATGACACTGTTGGAATTTAATACACCAAAGCTTCAGGGCAGCGATCGGCTTATGTTATTTGATGTTGAAAAATTTGAAATGTTTTTCAAAATTTGCTTATAATTTTTTTAGAGTTTCTAAAGGGCATTTCTGATGGATGATGGTCGTCTAATCAAACAGTCCTTTTACGGGGGGAGAGAGGGTTCCACTATATCAAATTCTTTTGGTCATCAATCAATGTTAATATAAACGTAAGCTTTTTCGTAAACACTTGTCCTTTTAAGTATTTTATTACGAAACGACACTAAGGAGCGAATTGTTAAAGATTGAAAATCTTATTTCATAATCAATTTAAAGGACAATATTAAATTGTTACAAACCTAAGAGGGGAAAAAATCAATCAATTTGGAATAGGGTGTAAAGAAAGGTATTCCTTCGTTGTTATTTTTGCCGTACAGCTCCTTTGCAAGCTTGCATGGTGTACACCAGGCAGAAGTTTACACAAACTGCCGAGAGAAACTGGAGTCACCCCTGCTTGCAACTGAAAGTCTTCTGTCCTTTCTCCCTCTTTATTTAATATTTTCATTCAGGATATTTTGGGTCATTGTGAATAAAACTACTCCTTCTTGGATGACAGCAACCTCTGTCTTTCATATTCATTCGGTCGTAGGACGAGTCTTCAAGGAGGCCACTGAAAAACCTATCGCAGAGAGTAAAACAAGGTGTTGCAGATAAATATGTGAGGAAGCAAACATCAACCCTTTGGGCATAGCCTACAAAGTGATTGTGAAGAACCTAGGGTGTCTAAAATCGCCACAGATAACGAGTTGCGATATGCTACGTAGGATAACAGAAACATTGTTTCCACAGCGCCCATTGCTGATGTGTAATACAAGGTGGAGCGCGTTTAGTTGCTTATTTGGGAATAAAATAAAAAATATATGAACCTTAGAAAAATGTATTTTATATTTTAATTATATGGAACAGTAAGGGAATTTTTAAATTACAGGATTTTAAAAAGTGCATCTGGCAAATGTCGACCTTCGCTATCCAAGTTTTCATGAACTCTAACAAGCATGACGACTGGTTTTCTGCCAATTTCAGCCTCAATATTGTTAATTAGGTCTTCCAAGGTATTGGGACGGTTTATATACACCTTCGACTTTAGGTAACCTGAAAAGAAAAACTCGCATGGGGCTATGTCTGGTGAGCGTGCCGGCCAGTTGACATCACCCCTCAAATAGACAAGCTGTCCAGGAATCATTTACCTCAAACAATTCATGGTAACCCTAGCAGTGTATGCAGTGGCACCAAACTGTTGGAACCATGTATCCTGTAATTGCATTGCCTTAAGAGCCGGCTGAAAAAAAGTCTGGAAATACCAGGAGCAAGTAATTGCTTCCGAGCAGAGCCTTTCGGAGTTTGCAGAACAGCTGCTCTAACTCTCTTGATGTTTTGTGGTGTTGCAATCCTTCTCTCAGGTCCCCTTCGTACACATGACACATTCCCTGCTGTTCTCAATGAATTTACCCAATTAACAATTGATTGCCGTCCTGGAACACGTCCGCGTAGGGGAACAGCAAATCGTAAACGAAAAGCATGCTGCACTGCAATGATCGAGTGCGCATTTGAAAAATACGCTTTAACACAAAATAACCTCTCCTCACGTGCCCAATGCATGATGGCAACTGAAAGGCAGACGAATACAAATCTACCGTCAGTCAATATAAGCGCACACTCTCTTCGCCCAAGAGTGCAGCCACAGCCTGCTGTGCAAAAAAGCAAATTTCCGCGCTCCACCCTCTACATGGCCAACCGGAACAGAAGATCTTTTCCCGTTATTATGGTACGTAAAATCTGAGAAGCATGCTCGAAAATAGGTGACAACAAAGACCCGGCTTCCGACGGAATACCCCATAAAGTACTTAAAGCGGCAATGCGTTCTAGACCGGAAGTTAGATCCAAGTTAAATCCAAAGACCAAAAAGTATATTGACGATAGAGTGTTTCCAGCCAGAAGGAAAGTGCAGAGATTCGTACTCTTTCTCATGGGAGGTAAGCTGCTGGACGAGTCATCGTCGCATTGACCTATCTGTCTTCTTGATAACATGGGCAAAATACTTGAGCGTATTCTGTACAACCGCCTACAAAGAATTGTAGAGGATAGAAGGGTGTTATCGGAACACCAATTACTCAAACAAAAAGGAAGCACGAATTCAACGCGCACTAGCAAGTATGTTGCCCAAAATCAAGGGACCCAAAACAGCTAGAAAGAAACATGTCGTTAACTCCGTGATCCTCTACGCATCTTCTGTATGGGCAAAAGCGATGTCGAGGAAGGAAGCCAGAAACAAACTAACCTCTACTTACCGATTGAGTGCTCTGCGAACAATAAGTGGATTCCGAACAGTATCGGACGAATCCGCTTTTGTTCTAGCAGGGATGATGCCGATCGACATTCTGGTAGATGAAATGATACGCCCATTTTATAGGAGACCAGAAAGAGAAGTCTCACATTACATGTGTCATGCCAGGTGGGATAACAGCACGAAATCAATTAATTCCCACTGTTTCCGAATGGACAAATCGATTCTAAGGGGACGTTAACTACTACCTGACGCAATTTCTTACAGAACATGGCTGTTTTAGGAAATATGTGCACAGATTTCGGAGGAGGAGGAAACCTCAGAACAACCTGTATTGACTTTTCCCAGACTTAGTGCTGCTCTTATGGACTTCCCGGTCCCTCAACACATAGTGGAATTTATGCTCCAGGGCGTTGAAATTTGGTTAAAGGTCGAAATGCACACATCGAAAGTGCTAAAGGACTTACGAAGAACAGAACGGATTCGAAACGTCGAATCAAGATCTGACGATGATGCGACGATAGCGTAAATGCTAACTAGCCCCCCGCGAAGTAATAACTTGCGGCAGTCTCCCGGGGAGAGTGGTTGAAGTGTAGGGGATGTGGTTTAGTATGTAGGCTCTAGAGATGACGTTAGAAATATCTGTTTTTTATATCTATCAACTTAAATCAAGCCGGAAATGGAAAGCAACTCCCATATTTGCGCAGGTGTTCCACAATCATCCTTGTAGCTACTTGAACGTGCTCAAAGGAGAGCGATGGTGCTTCTAGGTAACAGTCAGTTATTCAACTCTATTGTCCCTCTCGAGCCTCGTCGAAATGAGGGTTAGGTGTCGCTAGTCTATCGTTATCTTCTCTGATCTTTTCAATTTCTATACACCTTACATCAGGCCCAAGATGGAATACAACTTCCTTATATGGGCAGGTGCTCCAAAATCATCCTTGCAACTGCTTGACAGTGTTCAAAGGTGACAGTCAGAGCTTATAGGTGACAGTCAGTTATCCAACGCTATTGTCTTTCTTGAGCATCGTCGGAATTCGAGTTGTGTATCGCTATTCCATAGGTACTTTTATAGCGTGTGTTTATCAGACATCCGTCATGTTATTCCTAACGTGAGGATATTCGGCTTGAATACCCGGCTTTCCAGAAATTTACACCGTTTGTTATCGATTGCCCGCACTATACACTACAGATCGAATTCGTTTTTCGCCCCATATTTATTATACGTATGTGAAATCGACTACCGACAAAAGTTTTTCCCACCAATTAAGACATTCAGAAATTCAAGACAAATGCCAATAAACATTACTCCCTCTTTCCGCCATCTGTTTCTCTTTCATTTCACTCAACAACGTAATGCACTGCATTTATCACCTGAGTGTTGGTTAGTAAAACAAATGAAAAAAAATAAGTGTCCTTGGCCATGGGGCTAATGGGCCCAATAACCGCCACCTAAACTTTGGGAATATTTCTATGAACAATAAACATAATTAGTATTCTCCATGTGGGTACTCAAAAACAGTGGATTTTATTCACTAACATAAATACGTATGACCTAACTTTTAGGATTTGTCAACATATTGGGTCTAAATCTACGGGCTCCAAGGACTAAGGAATCAAACCAAGCATTTCTTTTCTATGGCTCATACTGGGGGAGAGCTTGACCAAAATATATTATTCATATAGCCTTTTAATCGGTCCATTTAACAACAGACATGTGGGTACTGAAAAAAATTTAAATAAATTGCGAATCTGAAAACAACATTAATTGGGGGACTAATCAAAAAATGGGCCTATATGCTCCAAATTTGTCAAAGAATGGTTGTTTGTCCACCGCAATTTACTACACCAAATTTAATTAAAATCGGAATTAATTAATATGGGTTTTTTAGAACGGTTGTATGTAAAATCTGGAACCTGCACTGAAAATAAAAGGTTCTTCAATTTGCTGAACTCGTACAACAACTTTGGACATCATTTCCCAACCTACAACACATTTATTCAGTTTGATGGCTAACTTTTCATTAATAATTCTTCAATTCGTTACATCGATTTAATGAACATTGAACATCAACACGAAGTATAGGGTGATCCACCTAGAGGTATTTTTTCAGAACAAAAAAAATATAAAAATTCAAATCAAGTGTGGAATCTTTATGGGTGATTGAAAAAACATTGTATGGCATTTTTTTCTTGAATATAATTTCCTTCAAATGTTGGCCGCAACTACGCCCCAGGGTTTCCATTCTGAGGGTCCAATTTTAAATGACCGTTCGAGCATTTCGACCGGTATAGCTTTAATGACACGCGTAATGTTGGCTTCCAACACCTAAATCGTAGCTGGTTTGTCCGCATAGACCTTGGACTTTACGTAACCCCAAAGAAAAATGTCTAAAGGTGTGATATCACTCGATCTAGGCGGCCAACTCACCTGTCCAAAATGTGAAATTAGCTGCTTTTCGGAATGACCTCTCAATAGACCCATTGTTTGAGCAGCTGTATGGCAAGTGGCGTCGTCCTGTTAAAATCAAGTGTCGTCACGGGCTTCAATTTCAGGTAGCATAAAGATCGATATCATGGCGGGATAGCGAGCATCATTCACGGTTACGTTCCGGCCATCGTCATATTTGAAAAAATATGCACCGATGATTCCACCAGCTAATAAACCGCACCAAACCGTGGTCTTCTCAGGGTATAACTGCACCTCACGAACCTCTTCTTGTTGCTCTTCTGCCAAATGCGTTGCGCCAGAAATAGGCCTTATCTCTGAACAGAATTTTGGTCGAAAACAGCGGATCTTCCCGTTTCTTATCGAATGCTCATTTCCATAATACAGTTGCCAACATTTGAAGGGAATTATATTCAAGAAATAAATGGCATAAAATGTCCTTTCGAATGTATAATAAAGGTTCCACACTTGATTTGAATTTTTGTAGTTTTTTTTTTATTTTGAAAAATATACCTCTAGATTGATTACCCGATATTTTCATGTTTGATTTTCCCCATAATGGCAATACTGCTGTATGCTGATGACTATTGGTTATACTGTCATTAAAAGTCACCGATGGTTGCTTTGTAGAAGGCTTCAACGACACTTGTCTAGTGTGAAGCGGTTGTACGATAGTTGGGGTATCCGGATATTTGCATGTATGAGTGAAGATGCTTGTATTAGGCAAGCAGAAATTTTGTAGTACCAGAGAGTAATTTGCTACTAAGACTACTCCTAGGCGGTACAGAGATTCCATTTAAGGCAAATGACAGATATCTTGGCGCACGATTTAATAAATAAACTCATAAATAACTGGAACTCAATGAACATGTTAGGGCGGCTTTGCGGATATCATATGGCATTATGGGAACTTTTTCTAGAATTATGAACAATTAATGTTAACCAGCTAATACCAAGCTGTTACTTTATAAAACCTGTAACAGCGCCAACAGTGATGGAGGTGCTGGAGAGGAAGATATTAAGATTCTGCATCGGTAAAAACTTTAGATCATCTAATAGATTTTAGGAAAAATATTTATGATGAGTCTAAGGTAATCCCCTTGCTCTCTACGCTTGCGATAGTTTAAAAAAAATTCGCTACGAGATTGTCTTTGCATGAGAATAAGCACATGATTACTATTGTAAGCAGACAAGCGGTCTTCAACAGGTCAAAAACAAACTACTTTTACCTCTCACCTATAGGCTATTCGCCTGAATATTGTCCAAACTTCTCTGTGTCTCTCTGTCCTGAGTTTTATGAAAAAACGTTGTCGGAGTACGCCTTGGGAAATAGGTGATTGCTCACATTTTGTCTGCTTTTACTCTCATTATATTTCATTTTTTCTTAGCACATTTTCCTTAGTATATAATTTATCATTAAATCTTTAGACCTTGTTTTAAGATTCCACTCTAAATCCATGTAAGCTCCGGGAGCAAGGTCTTTCTCTTTTGTTTATATTCAATACTTTTATTATTTTATATACTAACGTTAAATAATTTTTAAGAATTTGAGATAACACTTTACGAGTATAATCTTAAGATTCCCTATGTTAATTTCCCATAACACTCTGTAAAATTTTGATAAAAGAAGTCTCAATAATTTATACTTTGGCTGAATTGGATGAGTACCACATAACAACAAAACTTTTCATACGAATTCAATTATGGATTTATTTTATTTTAAAGATTTAGGACTCCAGCTACCTTAGAAGCTAAAACTCTATGAACTTAAACTCTATGATATGTTTTTTTAGGGAAGTATTTTCAGTGTTATCGGGGTCTGATTAGCTCCGAACAAAACTTTACTATTTAAATATTCTCTTTGTAAAAAAAAACTGCTTTGTCTACTCACGTACTCCATTCCATGATGAATGGCATAACAAACATCACCACAATTGTTCCACAACACTCGAAATGGTTTTTAATTTCATATTAAACAAAAGCATTCCATGTTCAATAAGCTTTGTAATTCCCCCTAACCCCCCAGCATTAAACAATTGTAAAGCCTTTGCGAGAAATCCGCCAAATGGTTGGCCTACTTTTAGGCGCTAGGTCTGCGGACACAGTCAAATCAAAATGTGGTGTTGATACTACCACTCGAATTTAAACCACTCGCATAGACCACAATGAACTGGCGAAAATAAAATAAAAAAATTATTTAAATTCCATTTTAAATAACTTTCAATAACCAATTCAATTACCCACACTTAACGAGTATCAGCAATTCAAATGCGATCTGCGTATTGGCATGGATATGTCCGTCGATGTAGCGGAGGTACAGACGCACAGACTCGTCGCGGACTAACAAATAAACAAAAAATCCGCTTTTAATTATACACTTAAGTGAACACTTATAGGCGTTAATAAGTTTACAACTTGTATACATTAATTGACTACAGGCCTCCGACGCTCTGACTCCGCAAAATATGCTAACGCTTGGAAAGCATGCAGCAATTGCCTACTTTATGGCGTTGGCAAGGGCATAATGAGAACAACAACGCGGAGCAAGTCTACGAACTACAGGATGGACAGACGGACGGAAGGACAGACATGTCCTTAAAAAATATCGTTGGCATTTGTATTGGAATAATGTAGGAAAGGGAAATTTTAAATCGTTGTCGTCTTTTACGCTTTGTTGACAGTTGAGAAACTTAATTCTTCACCATCACTTCTATTCCTTTCTATATTTTTTTTTGTGGGTGGTGATGCTTTTGAGAACTTTCAATAAAAGTTTAGCAGTTTTAAGCGCAATTCTGGCGTTACGCTGATGCTGCTCCTCCCGTTGTTGATGTTGTGTAATTTCTGCGGGTATTCAAATGGTGTACGAAAGTTTACATAAACAGTCGCGTAAAAAAACCATTCCCACAGCCAAGGGCATTCGAGGGCCGTATGAAGCTACAAGGTTGGCTCTGAAATTATAACCGAGGAGATGCTTTCAAAAAGTCTGACCATTAATTGTTAATTTGGTTTCGAAAAGATAATCTTAAAGTCTCATACCATTTTAAACTTTACAATAAAATTGTGTTTTTTCGAAAAGGTGGCAACATTTAGAAGTTGCTTCTATAAAAAGGATTTTTTGAGGAAGGCATGTTTCGTTTAAATAAAACATGTATGCGTACCACTTCCAACTTTCGAATCCGAATGACCGATGCTAAAAGACCTTCGTACCTGTATCGCCTATCGTTTATGTTGTAAACTCTTGAGTTATTTACACAGCCAGAGTACCTTGATTTTTAATAGATTCTCGATTTAAACTCTTAAGATCAGTCCTGGAGCAATCCTTCTTTCGCTAAGTCGAGGCAGTATGGACATCCTTTCTCTAATTAGACAACATTTAGAAGTTATTTAAAATACAAGAAGCATTCAAGTGCCTGGGCTTTTTAAAACGGTGCAAGAAATACTTCACTTCCTCCATACTCTTCAACATCTACATCACATACATTCGGCCAAAAATGGAGTATAACTCCCACATCTGGGCGGGTAATTCAAGGTCTTCTTTGGAGTTTCTCCACCGGGTACAAGGGAGGCTTGTTGGCGATAGCAGGGTAGCCAACTTTGTTGTTTCACTCGAGCATCGCCGGAGTGTTAGTTGCGTATTACTGTTTTACAGGAACTTTATCGGGATGTGATCTTCTGTGATAGGTGATCTCATTCTGTAGGTTAGAGTGTTCGCCCGGTTGTCTAGAAGTTTGCATCCATTTGTTATTGATTGGCCTACTGATCGCACGACGCATTACAGGGAGAGTTCGTTCTTTAGCCGTGCTGATTTCCCTCAGAGGTGTTTCCTGCCACTTACGATATGAACAGGTTCAAATCAAATGTCGATAAACGTTACTTCCTTTTTCCTTCCCTACCCTTACCTATATTCCCTTGAGCGGTACAATGCACTGCATATATACGTAGTGGACACCCCTGAGTGTTGGTCTTAATATATAAAAAAAAGGATTATTGGCGGTTAACCATTTTAGCATCTGAATCCTACAAAAGGAATTTGTCCCTCTGGTGGCAAACGCTGATTGAAAGACGCAGATATCACAAGAGTTGATTGTTGGGTGTATTATTTTTGAGCTAGAACTTACTCAGGAATACTAATAATATTTTGCAAATTTGAGATGTTAAGAATCGAACTTGTTTTTGTTGTTGTTCATCACATAAGATATCAGATATGGAGGTACTTAATCTACTCCAACTCAAAATCTGTAAGAGTGTACAATATTTAACATTTTGTTTCTCTACGGTTTATTTAAAATATTTCCCAACATCGCCTGTGGCCCCTCGCTTAAGGACATACGTTTTGTCGTTATAGTGGTTGGATTGTAAGCCCCAGAATGGTGAATGGTTCGGTATGCATGGTTTCATTATAACTATCGTATGCCTGCCAGCTCTCAATACTCTCAACTCATCTCCATTCTAACTGTTGCGTTTTGTTATCGCTTTGTTTTCCTTTTTTGTGGGTTTTCGTTTTTTTTTTCGTAGCATGATTTTAGGCGCTGCTGGTAACAGATGACACGACTGCATTGAGGACTTGTAAGGACTTGGTAGCCGCCATGAAAGAGGTAGCGTTAGTAAACACCACATTGTGTGTTTGGGTGGCGAAAACTTGTCATTTGATTTGTCATTTGTTTCTGTAAATCTGCCCGACTGCCTGGTACCTCGCTCGCCCCACTCTTCTCAGTTAGGGAATGGTTGAACAGTTAAACGGAAACTTCTACGGTAGCATTGTTTTCAATCTTGTGTTTTTTTCTTCAAATAGTTTTGAGTTTTTTGTATTTATTTATTTGTATACCCTACACCACGCTGTGGGATAGGGTATTATTACTTAGTGCTGGTGTTTGCAACACCTTAAAGGAAAGAAGATCCGTCCTATGGTAGGCATACCGATGGACTCACAATCACTTTCTGATTACATTAAGCGATGTCCGTCCATGCGTTCATCCCTCCTTCCGTCCCCCCGGCCGTTTGTCCCTCCGTTCGTCCGTACATCCGTCCATTCCCCCTTTCGTTCCTCCGTTCGTACCTCCGTTCGTCCGTACTTCTGTCCACTCCTCCTTTCGTTCCTCCATCCGTTCCTTAATCTGTTTCTCCGACATTTCCTCCGTCCGTTCCTCCATCTGTGCCTCCGTCCGATCCTCCATCTGTGCCTCCGTCCGATCCTCCAGTTGTGCCTCCGCCCCTTGATTTGTCCGTTACTTTGTCCGTTGATTTGTCCGTTACTTGTCCTTCATCTGTTCCTTTGTCCGTTCCTTCATCTGTTCATCTGTTCCTCTGCCCGTTCCTTCGTTCGTTCCTCCATCCGTTCCTCCGTCTGTACCTCCGTCCGTACCACCGTCCGTACCTCTGTCCCTACCTCCGTCCGTACCTCTGTTCGTCCGTAATTTCCGTCCATTCCTCCTTTCGTTCCTTCGTTCGTTCCTCCGTCCGTTCCTTAATCTGTTCCTCCGACATTTCCTCCGTCCGTTCCTCCATCTGTGCCTCCGTCCGATCCTCCATTTGTGCCTCCGCCCGTTCCTTTGTCCGTTCCTTCATCTGTTTCTTTGTCCGTTCCTTCATCTGTTCACATGTTCCTCTGTCCGTTCCTTCTTTCGTTCCTCCATCCGTTCCTCCGTCTGTACCTCGGTCCGTACCTCCGTCCGTACCTCCGTCCGTACCTCCGTCCGTGCCTTAGTCCGTCCATCCGTCTACCCCTTCGTCCTTCCCTTTGTCCGTTCTCTCGTTTGTGCTTTCGTCCGTTTCTCCGTCCCTCCATCTGTTCCTCCGTTCGTCCCTCCATCCGTTTTTACGTCCGTTGTTCCGTCCCCTCCATCTGTCCCTTCATCCATTCCTCTGTCCATATATCGTTTTAATTAAAGTACAGTTCGTAATAATGAACCGATTTAAATAAGACTTGGTACGTTCTTCAGTTTAAGCCAAGAACGAACCTTATTTAAAATGATCCAAGTCCGCCCATATTTTGATATTATCCATATGCTTTTCCCGATTTCTGAACCTACAGCTCTAAACGGCACATATTACATCTGATTTTAACCAAATTTCTCATAGTGAATTTTGAGGGACCAACACCAACCTCTGGTAAAAAGTTGTCCATATCGGTCCACGTTTTCGAATATCTTACACGAAAAGATCCCTCCCGATTTAAGGCTTCTAGGTCTAGAAGTCACGAATTACACCCAACCACGCTCCATGAGCGATCATTAATAAACTGGACCACTTACTTCCGTATTTTCGTGTAGTCCTCACTCAATGGCCCTTCCCAATTTCAGAAGCTACTACTCTAAACGCCACATATTAAACCCGACTCCAACCAAACTTCCCAAAAAGAGTTATCAGTGACCAAAACATATCTCTGGTGAAATGAGAACATATTGGTTCATATTTTCGTATAGGTCCCACACAAAGGTCCCGATTTGAGGTTCTGAAGCTCCACAAATTATACCACATCACGACCAAATTTGGCACGGTAAGTTATAAGCTTCTATTAATTTACTGCGGTACAACTGGACAACTGCACATAGGTCCATATTTTCGTATAGGCCTCCATAGAAAGGTCCTACAAGAATTCAGAAACTACAGCTTTTAAAGTCACATATTACTCCCGATTCCGAACAAATTTCACAAATAGCGTTACCCGTGACCAACACTTACTTATCTCTGGTGAGAATTGAACATATCGGTCCCTGTTTTCGAATAGCTCTTACAAAAGGTCCCTCCCGATTTAAGGTCCCACAGTTTTGGAAGACACGACTTACACTCGATCGCGCCCATTTCTTATATGTTACGTTATGAGCGATCATTAATTAGCTGTGGTGAAACTGGACCACATAGGTCCATATTTTCGAAAAGGCCCCCATAGAAAGGTCCTTCCCGAATTCAGAATTTACAGCTCTTAAAGACACATATTAAACCTGATTTCGACCAACTTTCGTAAAAAGTGTTACCAGTGACCAACACATATCTCTGGTGAAATTGGAACATATCGGCCTATGTTTTCGAAGAGCTCTCACCCTAAGGTCCCTTCCGATTTTTAGGCCCCCATACAAAGTTTCTTCCAGAATTCAAAGCCTAAAGCTCTTAACGCCACATATAACACCCGATTTCGACCAAATTTCAGCGACTCACACATATCTCTGGTGAAATTTTAACACATCGGCCCATATTTTTGAATAGCTCCCACACAAAGCTCCCTACCGATTTAAGGTCTAGCAGCTCTCGAAGTCACAAATAGCACCTAATCACGCCCAAATTAAGTATTGTACTTTGTAAGTGACCCTTAATGTTCAGTGGTATAACTGGACCAGATTAGGTAATTTTTTCTTATAGCCCTCATAGAAAGGTCCTTCCCGATTTCAGAATCTGCTACGTAATTTAGAAGCCACATTATACATTCTATTCCTACCAAATTTCGAATAGAGCCTTACGAGCGACCAACACCCATGCCCTGTATTATTTTCCTATATCGATCCATGTTTTCGAATAGCCCCACACAAATGGCCCTTTTGATTTGAGGTCCTGCAGATCTAGAAGCCGAAAATTATACCCAAACACTCAAATTTTGTAAGGTGCGTTATGAGTGACAAAAAAATAAATTTTATATATCAAGTCCGACCTTGCTCCAGAATCAGACAGAGGTGCTTAGTTCTCTAAATATCACAATGGTGTAGGGTATCTCCGTGTTGGCTACGTCCTACTTTCAGCTACCCTGAGATTTACTGCTTAATTCTTTTACTATCACAGTGGTGTAGGTTATCTACATTTTGGCTACGTCCTACTTTGAGCTACCCTAAGATAACCTGCTTATTTCTACAACTATCACAGTGGCGTAGGGTATCTCATAGTCGGCCACTCGAGTCTAACAACTTTCCTTAAAGGTTTTAATTTCTCTTTGTTGCCAGTTGTTGTTTTCCCTTTCAGATACAACTTGACAACATGCAAAACGGCAGCGGAAACATGTTCTATTTCCTGTTTCATGATTCTGTGTGAGTTTTTTGAATGCCTTCGTTCAACTTGAAAAACTTTTCGTTTTTTCTCGCTGTTTTCCTTTTTTTTTTGTAATTTTGTCGTTTTTATTTCTCAACAACTTTTGTAAGGAATTGTAGGTATTTAATATCGTCGTTGTTGTTTTTTTTTTTGACATTCCACCAACCTACCCAGCAACTTGCCGATGAGTTTAGAAGATTATTCAGATTAATTTCGCGGAAACTTTTCTTGGGCGTGTGGAAAGTCACAGCATAGCGTAACACGGCAAGGCACAACGGCACAGTTCAATGCGTATTTACAGAAGAGGGTTAATTAAATAAATTAACTACACCACGACATCAGGCAAGCAAGGATAAGGGACGGACTGGCTGATAGAAGTTCTTAAAGGCGTGATTTAATGTGAGAAAAGTTCAATGATGGCCGATGATATCTTATAAATGTTAGACATACACCAGGACGAAGGCAATGCAAGGTAGAGATGAGCTGCCCATTTGAGGGGACTAAAGCTTAATTCTTAGGCCGCTGCAAATTTAATTTTAATAAATCAAAAATATTGTTCAAAGGGAAACATTTAGAAGAAAAGAAAAATCTCTGTCATAAAGGGTGTTTTTTCAGACGTGTGGTTTTAAAGAAGAAATAAACGCATATACTTATAATTTAATGTTATGGCCAATAATTTAGGCTTAATATAAAGATAAGGGTTTGCCATTATGGTTTAAAAATGATTTCGGGCAAGTGACCGCCGCAGCTGGCTCCAATAAATTTCAGCCGAGAAGCTCAATTTTGGAGCACTTTTTGCAGCATTCGAAGCCGTATGTCAGCAATACTTGCCGAATATTCTCTTCAAAGGCGCCAATTGTGTCGGGCTTATCTGCGTAGACAAGCGACTTTATATAACCCCACAAAAAATAGTTCAGTGGTGTTAAATCGCATGATCTTGGAGGTCACGCCACCAACCTACGAAGCAAGATAATGCGCTAGTCAAAAGTTTCCTTCAATAAATTGATTGTTTCTTTGGCTGTATGGCATGTAGCGCCGTCTTGTTGGAACCAAAGATCGTCCACATCATGGCACGAAAAAGTCATTAATCATGGCTCTACTAGGGCGGTGTGGAAACTTCTTAGCCTAGCACAAAAAGCGCGGTACAAACAGAAAAAAGTTAAGTGTTTTGGAAACTTCCATCTCTTCTATGAACACATGTTAAATTTTGTTTCGATCTGGCAACTCCTTTATATAGAAACAGGTGTTCACAAAAGACACATCCGCGATTTTTTTACAATGGAAAAATTTGAAATGCGTGGTGTCATTAGATATTTACATAAAAAAGGTTTATCGGGACAAGAAATTCATAATGATATGGAGAATGTGTTAGGTGAAAGTGCTCCTTCATATGCAACAGTAAAAAATTGAATTGCTGAATGGTCGTACAAGCATTGACGATGAACCACGTAGTGGACGTCCAAAAACAGCAACAACAACAGAAATTGTAGCCAAAGTGCATGATATGGTATTAAATGATCGACGAATAAAAGTGCGTGAAATAGCTAATATCATGGGCATCTCAAATGATCGAGTCCATTAAATTTTGCATGAAAAACTACAGATGAAAAAGCTTTCTGCAAGATGGGTGCCGGAATTGTTCACAGTCGACCAAAAACGCATAATAATGAACATTTCTCAAGCTTGTTTGGATCGTTTTCAGCGAAATAAAATGGATTTTAAGCGTCGTTTCATAACTGTTGATGAGACATGGATCCACCACTATACTCCAGAGACAAAAGAACAATCCAAACAATGGACTGAAGCTGGAGGAAAGTGCCCCAAAGAAGGCAAAAACAATTCAATCGGCTGGTAAGGTTATGGCAACGGCTTTTTGGGACTTCAAAGGTATTTTATTGATTGACTATCTGCAAAAGGGTAAAACAATAAATTCAGAGTACTATTGCAAACTTTTAGATCAATTAAATGTACAAATTCGAGAAAAACGTCCTGGCTTACAACACAAAAAAATAATTTTTCATCAAGACAACTCACCAGCGCACAAGAGTGGTTTAACAATGGCTAAAATTGACGAATTAAAGTACGAGTTGCTTGACCACCCACCTTATTCTCCTGATTTAGCTCCCAGTGACTTTTACATGTTCTCAAATCTAAAAAAATTCCTTGCTGGCAAGCGTTTTACCTCAAATGAAGATGCAATTACAGTTGTAAACCACTATTTTGAAGACCTTGAGGAAAACTATATTAATCAAGGGATAGAACTGCTAGATAAGCGTTGGACTAAGTGTATTGAAGTTTCAGGAGATTATATTGAAAAATAAAGATATTTTTGAAAAAATAACTATTCTCTTTCATTGATAGGCTAAGAACTTTCCGAACCGCCCTCGTATATCGTTCCCCATTAACATTAAATTATGGCCGGCTTCATGTTTGAAGAAATACTTAGTAGGGACATAAATACTGTTACACACGTTTTATAAAAAGTACTGAATGTTTTTGGACCAACTATTTTTTAATATATTTATTGATGTATATTGTACCCAAAAAAAATCTACTTATTCGAAATGTCCGCCTTTTGCCTTGACACACGCCTTAAGTCGCACTGGCCAATCGTCAATACTCGTAGCTGCACGAACCTTGTCCATTGGAAAATTGGCCACAGCTCGAACCAAAGCAGTCTTTAGAGATCCAATGTTGGGGTATCTTTTGTGACAAACCTTGTCCTCTAAAACCGTCCACAATTTTTAATCCAATGGGTTCAAATCTGGACTGCCTGAGGGCCATTCTTCAGAGGAAATGAACGCTGGCAAATTCTTTCGAAGCCAGGCCTGGGACGTTTTAGCCTTATGGGCCGGAGCAGAATCCTGCTGGTAAGTCCATGGCTGGTTTTGGAACAGCGAATTGTTAAGAGGCTTCACAACAGCTTCCAAAACGGTTTCTTGGTCAACTTTGGCCGATGTTTTGACTCCTTGTTCGCAGAAATGCAGGTCAGTGTCCTCTAAAACTGTCAACAATTTGTAAACCAATGTGTTCAAATCTGGACTGCCTGAGGGCAATTCGTCAGAGGAAATGAACGCTGGCAAATTGTTTCGAAGCCAGGCCTGGGACGTTTTAGCCTTATGGGCCGGTGCAGAATCCCGCTGGAAAGTCCATGACTGGTTTTGGAACAGGGAATTGTTAAGAGGCTTCACAACAGCTTCCAAAACGGTTTCTTGGTAAACTTTGGCCGATGTTTTGACTTCGTGTTCGCAGAAATGCAGGTCAGTGACCCCATCGTAAGAGACACCCCACCAAACCATGACTGAAGCTGGGTGATGACCCTTTTCCACCCTTGGAATCACTTCATATGCTTCCTTAGATGACCGTGCATAAACTCTTTCATTTTGCTTGTTAAATTTTTCCTGAGCGGTAAACATTTTTTCATCGGTGAACAAAATTTTTCTGTGCAAGTTATCAGCCTGCTTCGCCAAAAAACGTTTGCATTTTTCAATCCTATTTTTTTTAAAGCTGCAGTCAATAAATGTCCGGTACGTCGTTTGAAAGCCCCAAGTCCCAAGTCTTTTTTAATGATTCGACTCATGGACTTTTGCGTGATGTTCATCTCACGGGCCATGATTTTCTGTTTTCGGAGCGGATTTCTGCGAATTCTTGATTTAACGGCTTCGATGACATGCGGCGCTCGAACAGAGCGTGGGCGGCCAGACTGGTGGCGGTCTTTTACATCTCCAGTCTCCTCAAACAGTTTTATGCATCGGTAGACGAACATGCGGCTAATCCCTAGTGGTTGGAGCGTTTTGAAAATGTCGCTTTTTTTCAATTCACACTTGAAAAGCGCTATTACAGCGATACGTTTCTCATTATCTGACCACTCCATAATGAAAGTTGAAACAATTTTAAAATCCCGTTACAGACTAACGCTATTGAGATTAGCTTTCAAAAGCCATATGACATTAACGGGGTATGTTCAGTTCTACTATTGAAATGGGTGTGTTCAATGTTGTAACAGTATTAATGTCCCTACTAAGTATGTGCCAATAATTCCCTCTGCCCAAAGAGCACACCAACAGCGACTTTTTGCGAATGTAACGGCGTCTCACCAATGGCTTGTGGATTTTCATTACTCCAAATGCTACAATTTTGATTATTAACGTCCCCATTCAACCAAAAGTAAGCTTTATCGCTGAACAAAATTTTCTTGTAAAAATCAGGATCGATGGCCATCTCGTTTTGGGCCCATTCACCACGATTTGCAAGCGTTGGTCTGGCATATCATCTACTGAATTGCAAAGTTATGCGCGCATCTTTTGGCCTTGCTTGCACTACAATCCATGCTCCCGAGATTTAGCTGTGGAGACAAATCTTGTTGAAATAAAACGACTTTAACGTGCATATTTTTGTTTTTTTTTGGAATATTGTTTTTTTTTGTCTTTTTGAAAAAACCACCAAAAATCGTTAATTTCAAAAAAGTGAAATTGGTATGGTAAAGGCTTTTGACCATGATGTTAGCACCAACCACCATTTTTAAATTTCGCAAAAAATTAAAGTTAAGCTAATGCTGAATAAAGCAGTAAAGAAGTTGTCAAATATGGACCAAGAAATTTGAAAACTGACCTTGAATTTATTTTTGAAAAAAAGTTTTAAACTTTTCAAAATAAAAATGCAAAAAACGTCTGCTTGAAAAAAGTGACAACTTTTTTTAAAATTGTTTTAGTTAAGTTTTAGAGTTAGGCCGTTTGCTTATAATGTTGGCACCGATATTATTAAGCTAAAAATTTAACTTAAGTTTATGCTGAAATGAGCAGCAAAAAGTTTGTCTTAAATGGGTCAAAAAAATTTGGAAGTAACCCTCCGTTTTGTTAGATTATGGTACAAGTAGAAAATAAGAGATTTTTGTTAGATTATGGTAGAAGAATATGTAATAACTCACTTATTAAACAACATAACATTTTTCTTGATTTAAAAAAAAGTACTAATTTAAAAAAAACTGCCAAAAATTTTTAAAGTAAAAAGTACGACTTTATGTTTTTGTTTTGAACAAAAAACAGATCTTCTGCCAGACTGTTTGTGAAAAATATATTATTGCACCGTTTTCGAAAAATACTTAATTTTTTTTCTAGCCTTCTTAAAAAGAATCGCATTTAAAAAAAATCACTTTTGTCCATCGTTTTATAAAAAAAATTAAGAAAACTTCAATCGACATGTTTTTTTTTAGAGAAAATATTAAATATTTTTATTTATATATATCCTGGGAAATAGATGTAGACTCCTGTATCGCTATCGGTGATAAAAAATCATAATTTTATCATTTAGCGTTTTTAAAAAATCGTCATATTACCAACTGAACTACAAATGTAGACACTTAACTTTTACTTATATGTGCTCTGCTAAAAAAGATGGAACGCAGTCTTTTGGCATGTTACAAATACTTCCAAAAATGGAAAATAAAAATAAATCACCAGAAAACACAATGCATTATTTTTCCTTGGAATAAATCACCTAAGAGCATCCCATTGTGACCATTGTCCTTCGCAAGCAGCTTACTACAAATCAAAAATGAAGTCAAATATCTTGGCGTAATTTTAGACAAAAAATTAACATTCCGCGATCATATTGCAGTGTCTAGTGAAAAAGCTATAAAATCGTTCAGAGCACTATGGCCATTGTTAAATAGACGTTCTTTACTCACACGCCATAATAAGAATCTTTTACACAAATGTGTCATCAGACCAATTATATCATTTGCATCGCCGATCTGGTATAAAGCAGCAAAAACACATCTTAAACGTTTACAAGTCGTCCAGAACAAATGTCTCAAGATGATCAATAATAAACACTGGCGCTACTCTACTTCAATGCTTCACAACGAAACAGGCTATGAACTTCTTGAAGATTTCGTAAAACGATAAAATGAAAATTACTTCGGAAAATTACAGAATCTCCTTATGAGATACTAAGAGAGTGCAATGAATTAATATAAGTACAACGTAAAATTTACCAATGTCCATCAATTTGGCTTTATTGGAAGGATAATTTTATGCCATTAATGTTTAAATATGATTTCGGGCATGTGGCCGCCGCGGCTGGCTCGAATAAAGCCAATTCTACAGGTCCAATTTTCAACCACTTTTTCGGGCATATGGGGCCGTATGTTGGCAATAACGCCACGAATGTTGGCTTCCAAGTCCCCTAACGTTTCTGGTTTGTTGGCGTAGACGAGCGACTTCACATATCCCCAAAGAAAATAATCCAATGGTGTCAAATCACACGATCTTGGTGTCCAATTGACAGGTCCATTCCGCGAAATTATGCGCTCATCGAATGTTTCCTTCAATAATTCGATTGTGACGTGCGCTGTGTGGCATGTAGCGCCGTCTTGTTGGAACCACAACTCATCCACATTCATGCCATCCAATTCGGGAACAAAATAGTCGGTTATCATGGCTCTATACCGGTCTCCATTAACGGTAACTGACTCTCCAGCATTATTTCGGAAGAGTATGGCCCAATGACTCCACCAGCCCATAGAGCACACCAAACAGTCAGTTTTTGTGGATGTAATGGCGTCTCAAGGGTCTCATGTGGATTCTCTTCACTCCAAATGCGGCAATTTTGCTTGTTGACGTAGCCATTCAACCAAAAATGAGCCTCATCACTGAACAAAATTTTGTGATGAAAATCAGCATCGAGATGAATCTCATTTTCGGCCCATTTTGCAAGCGTTGTTCTTTTGTCAACCTGTTCATGATGAAATGGCAAACCAAACTAAATATTAATCACTTGACAGCTGACAAAATGGCCGCCAGTTAAAAAAGTGATGCCACTTATCAAAATTAAAGTATATTTAAATAGTCCCATTTGCTGAAATATCCAAGAGATAGAACCCAAAACTATGTAACATATCTTATGTAAGACGTTATTTTAATATTTGGATTAATAAATATTTTGAATTGAATTATATGTTTTAGCTGTAGAGGCAAAAGATGTTTAAATAAAATTACTTTTAGAAAAACCTTGCATACTTTTTGGGATTTTTTTTTTAGAAAAACCTTGCATACCTTTTGGGATGAAATGGTCAACATTTTCAAGGTCTAAAAGTCGTGCCTGTCTTGCACAAATTTTCATTATAGATGTAAAAATTAATTATTAAAGATTTACAGCCATATTCATAAAAAAAATCTTAAATGGAATGCCTAACAAATGATTGTTAAGAAAACGTGTTCATAAACACTACTTTAACTAATATACAATTTAATCAATTTGTCGATTCAACACTGTCGTTTTGATTTGTCATTTCAATCTTAATGATGCAGTTAGTTATACGATTATCAATTTTGTGAGTAGTCGAATCTATATATTTTTTGTATTGTTTATTTTACAAAGAACTGATTTAATAAACAAATATATATATATAAGCTTACTTGTAAAATAATAAAAACAAAATCGTGTTTAAATAAAAGACAAATTGAGATCAATTATGTATTACTGATAAAAAAGCTATTCCAATAACGAATAATATTATTCTTATTTTGATTTTTGACACATCACTAGTGAACTTGTTACAATTTTCCCTTTTTTGTGTTGTGTTTTTTCCATAAAGAAGTTTTTATAAATGAAAATGGAAAAAATGGCGATTGTAAACGCAAAAAAAATTAACGTATCCATTCTAATCGTATATTTTAAAAATATTTTTTTCTTCGTTGTACTCGAAAAATTCCAAAATTATGTGTGTAAATGTAGACAAACAAATACACAAATCACTTTAAAAACTGTTAAAGTAGGGTCGAAAGAATATTAAAATACACACATTTAATAATGGTTTACAAAACGATTATTAAGCTAATAATCGTTTATGAATACAGTTTTCATACATTAAGCTTAACAATCGTTTGTAAAGCTGTTTTAAATTTTTATGAATACGGCTGTTACACTTCAGCGTTTTCGTAAAGCTTTAAAATATTTTTTTTAAAAAATTTCAGAAAAGTATGCAATATTTTCAAAAATAGCGATTTCCATAAAATTTATATAGCGTTTTTTAATAATTGCTTTAAAGAAAAAGTGGCTTTCTGCATTCAGTAAAGTCTACACGTTAACCTTGTGTTCAGCATTTTAAGATAATATTTCTTTAAAAATTTGATTTTGAAAAAAAATATGGCATACTTTCGGGGATTTTTTTTTAAAAATGAGTTCTAAAGGCTCAAGCAGCCAGAAAGCGTGAGCATTTTTCGTTGCTTGTCTTTTGTGTCAAAAATATTAAAAAACAAGTAACGACATGGATATGAAAACGCTACTATTTTATAATAAAAACAACGAATTTTAACGCTTTAGTTTTACTAGCGAGATTTTCGGATTTAGCTTTAGTTGTACTAGTGAGATGTTTGGATTTTCAAAAGTCGCTAAATTAAAAATTAGGCCGCAGTTGTGTGATTAAAGTACTCGTATGCACGACTATCATGCCAGTTAACGTAGGTTCACATCCGGGTAAGAACCCGGATGCCGACTGACTTGACGAGTAAGAGATTTATCTCTAAACCATTTAACAACTTCTCTATAAATTACATTATACTTTCGGAGCCTGCTTTATACAGTGAGTATAGGATTTTAAATGTGCATAATTTACTTATTTGAGAGATGTTCCTTATTAATCCTTAATGGATTGTTGTGGGACTTTAGTAGGAAAATTTAGAATTGCGTTTTTTCAATTTCTAAAAATTTATTGTATTCTTTTTTTTTTGGTGGTAATCTGTTTTAAAAAAAGACTTTTCCATATCTTGCAGCAAACCATCAAGAAACTTCAGACACTTCTAATAAGGGAGCATAGATCAAGCACTTGGCATCGGTGGTACCAGCAACAAAAGCAGTAGCAATGCATTGGTTTTTAATATTGACCAACGTTTTATGATCGAATGCTTTGCCAGAATTAATTTTTCCAAGTGGCCACCTGCTCACCGGTTGAAAGAAAGAAACGTTACACACTTTTACCAATAACGGATAACCGGATAATTGCGCTAAAATGGTTTATTTGACAGCTGGAAAATCACTAACATTTGCCCAGAACTCGGAAATACAACCGGCCAAGCTTATATTGATGATGATTATTATTGAAGCTTTGTAAGTATTCCCCACCATTTTTTTTAAATTGGCTATTATTTTTTAAAGGTGCACAATAAAGCAGACATTTTAGTTATATAAAGAAGGGCGGTCATTTTAGTCAAATTTCGTATATATTTAAGCTGTGGAACTCAGGGGACGTATTCGCAATGTTAGGAGCAAGATTTGGTATTTTTTTTAAAATATAAAAATTCTGAAATTGGTGATTTTATTAAAAATATCACACATTAATAGAGTTTCTTTTTTTCGGTCTTTTTATTTCCCGGGAAACGCGGATTATTTTTTTAATTTCCTAGGATACCGGGAATAAAAAATGGCCCCGAATTCCCGCGTTAGAGAAACTCTACACACTAATTCTATCACAAACTATAACAAGCGGCTTCGAATCGCAAACCATATCCAATCGCAATCTAAAAGCCCGACTTGATGCCCCCAGAAATCTCCCCCAAGAAATAGATAAGGTTGTCATTGAGGTCATGCATATCGAGCCCTAACCACAAAGAAGACGTAAGCGCCAAAAAGAAAATTTTACAGGATAGGGTTTTATTTGGAGGATTCCGAAACAATTTGTAAATATTAAAATTTAATTTTTAATATACAATTGAATTTGTTTTATCTCTGTAAATGTTAATATTAAATTTCTAATACTTAAGCTTAAGAGGGTTGTGCGAGTACAATTTCCTATTGAACTTCATTAAAAAGCGAGTGGCGCTTACGTCTTTTTTGCGGCAAGGGCTCGTAATCATAGGAAATCATACCAAAAAAAAATTTAAATGAGAGGAAAAATAAAAATCTTGTCAACAATTTCTAGGGTATCCTAGGACTTAGGGCTGTTATCGGCCGCGAAGCTTGAACGTAAACCCTGTCAGTTCGATGCTACGAGTACTTAGATTAGCATCCACACGATCCCATGACAGCCGGTTCTATGCACCGGATCGACCCGAAGGAGGAATTCTTCGGCCAAGGGCTGTCACCCCGGCACTTTATGCCGGCGTGGATCCTATGCAACATTAGGATCCACACCCTTATTATGGGCAAAGGGCTGGACGAAGCATTAAAGATGAATTACAATGAACTTAGGGCTGGGCTCGGCTACGAGGTTTGAACGTAAACCCTGTTGTATGCTTATAATGGCAAAGGGCTGGATGAAGCATAAAAGAGGAACAAATAAATGATCTCACAATGAAATCAACTGAGCTATTCTGAGCTATTCTTAAAAGAGGAACAAGTAAATGATCTCACAATGGGATCAACTTATGAACCCAAGTGAGCTATGCGTCGGACGGCTGGCAATTAAACCTCACCTAACAGATTTTAGGTAGATTCCTGCTAACCTTTGTGAGGCCCAATTAATTTTGAGGAGTACGAATTTAAACTTTTTTCAATTTTATCTAAAATAATTTTATTCCCATACCTCAACGCTTTATCTACGAAATTCTTAGACAACAATAACTACATCGCTATGCTTTAATATTTTAATTGCCAGATTAACGTCAGTTAATTAGAATACACGAAAAGTTCATCGTTTGGTTTCCCAATACGGTATTAAGGGAAAATGTATAATTAAATTATATTAGGACGAAACTTCCGCTATTGTTTCCAGCCGAAGGCTTTCAACGAAATAGAAAACCTGAACAACAAACTTTAATAAGGAAGAAAACAAAAAACAAAGAATGAAAAACTGTCTTGGTCATAGAAAAGAATTTCTAAGAAAACTTTTTACAAAAACTTCGTAATCTTAGTCATGATTACGTCTGAAAACAAATTGATTTGAATGCATAGAAAAGTTTACAATTATGTACTTGAATAAGGATAATGAGAAATTGTTGCATACTTTTTGGGACGCGTTTAGCTAAGATACCATTTTGTAGCATACTTTGAGGCGAAATGAGGCCACATGAGGTACTTGGCATTTTAGATATGCATTAATCAAATTACAATGCACTGGCTAAAATATAAAAAATGTGCGAATTCTGTCATTTTCAGTATTTAACTGGTTTTTCTAACTGGCTGCTAAATTTTGAATACAATTTCGTCCATCTCTAGGTGAAGTGTTATTGAGCATTATCCTGAAAATTAGACCTTTCTTAGGACTTAATAAGGACCTCTAGGTGACGAACAATTTCTGTCAAGATTTTTTTTGTAGAGATGCTTGTGTAACAGACTTAAAAAAGGAACTAAAAATGCAGATCCAACCAGTTTTTGGCATATTTTGAAATTCGCTACCCAATGATTCCCAATCCCTTGTGTTGCATACCTTAAGGCGAAACCCCAAAAGATGCGCTTTTTCAGTTGTTTTAAGTGATCAAGATTTTTTTGTAGAGTTACATGTGTAACAGACTTAAAAAAGGAGCTAAAAATGCAGATCCAACCAGTTTTTGGCATATTTTGAAATTCGCTACCCAATGATTCCCAATCCCTTGTGTTGCATACCTGAAGGCGAAACCCCAAAAGATGCGCTTTTTCAGTTGTTTTAAGTGATCCTTTATAAAGGTGAAATACGTTTTTCACGACGAAGGGATAACTATTACGATCATCAATAAAGCAAGTTAAGAAGATCCATAAGCACACAATGGGGTCTAACATCAATGATGACGTTCTGGCTCTACACTATTTAAGGTTACTTACATACTTGAGTCCCACAACAAACCATTAAGGAGAAAGGGGAAGCTTCTCTGAAATCAGCGAACAGTGCACAATTCAATTTTTATCCAATTCAAATCCAGTTCCGACTAATGCATTTTAAAGAGAAGACTTTACATGGCTAAGAGATAAACCTTTTACTCGTATCGCCGACGGCATTTACGAGGTGAAACCCGCCGCTGAAAAATTGTTTGACGTTCTTGATAGGGGTTGAAGCTGGATTTGCTGGGTTGATAGTCGTGTCCACTTTCATCTCATTTAACATTGCTAGCTTTCACACAAATGGTACTCTGATGTTGTAACAACAAAATATTTTGTTATGAAGTTCAGTTCGTCTATAGAGGATCTGCTTCGATATTCAGGTAAAAGAAAAGCGCCATTTGAATTGAAAACCAGACCTGGGTCAGTTGAGGGGGCGTGACTGGGCAATTGAAGAGGTGCATCACGTCATGCGGTCCCTGATGGCAGGCGGGACCAACGACCGGAACGTTAGCATAAAGCCGCTCCAAATACGAATTGAGGCGGATGCACCATCCAGATCCCAGTTGAGCCAGATCTACGAACGCCTGTCGAGGTAGCGTCTTGTCCTCTGTTGAAATCTACGGGGGGTGTTTCCCTAGCACTACTCGTATAAGTACATTCATGCTATAGCTGGATACTGCTGCTGTGACTTCAGTAGCATTAATGTCGTTCAGACATGCTGATAGTTTCGATGATCTTAAGGCCCTCTTTTGTACCGCTGGAACTCTCGCTCTAGATCCTGAAGAAGGTGTCTGGTCTGCCTTGGAGGTTGGGATGACTGGCACCCAATTATCTACTGCTGAGACAATCAAATGTATCTTCGCACAGTAAGGACCTTCGTCTCCTCATGTAGGTGGTCCTCAGAAGACATAAGGAAACGCCACTCTGATGTTCTTAGGACGGCATTCTGACAAGTCTGATTTTTTCTCCACTGCGTCGTACTCACATTTTGCGACCACACCGGCGCTGCGTAGTTTGCTACAGACCGACCTTTTACTTTATAAGAGGTCAACAAGGTTTCATTGTCGGCTCTAGTAATGCCGGCTGGTGACTTGAGAACCTTGTTATGTTAAGCTTATCGCAAATAGCTGTTGCATCTACAAAGGGTCGACAAAGGCTGTCCATTGTGACCCCAAGTGTAGTTGGAAGTCGGCTTGTTGAAGTCATCGATTTTGGCATTAAGTGCCGACCGGACCTTTGCGGTCCATGCAGTAAACAGTGTGGCCGATGCTTTGAAGGCGGATGTTTTCATAACCCTCGCAGTGAATAAGCGTGCTAAGTCAGTGATTTTCAGACAGTTGATTTTCTCGCATGTGTCATCAACTTTAGGTCCTGATGCCAGAATTGTGCTATTATCAGCGTACGGAACAATTTCACCGCCGTCTGATGGGGATTGTTACCCTGACTATAGTTTCTACCGTCACAGAAGGCTCATGGTACATTTTATCTTCATACAATTAGACATAGTTCATTATGATCGATTAGTTACAAACACTGATGAAAGTGGGTTCCATGTTTAAGTCTAGCCACATACAAACTTCACGATGAATACTAGTTACAACAACCCAAATTAATTTCGACCCTAAATTTATTCCGAAAATATTTGTTACTCTACGTAACGATGAACCAATAAGCAATCCTAGTTAAGTTAGACGACATAAATCCATGATATGTGACCCACTAGAAAGGTTCTATTTTCCCAAAAACAGGCTTCCTATAAACATGTGGTCTTTTCAGGTATCTAAACTAGTATTTGCATGGAAGTTACTCGGTTAGCAATATCGGTCAATAACAACCATTTTAGTCCTTCTGCACATATTTCTGCAGAATATCACGACGATTCAGAATGTATATACTTTACGGGGTCTCCGACCAGTATTTGGAAATGTTGTCAGACTGACACAGCAGGTATACCCTCTATCTTATGATAGAGCGTGTAAGAAAGGTTGAGTTTGATTCCACAATTTATTTTTTTATGTTAATCCATTTTTAAACACACTGTGGGTAACACAGTTTTTAATTATTCTACATAATTAGAGAATTATAAAAAACCCTTAATCAGACAAATCTATGAATTTTAGACATAAGATGTTTTAATATGTTATCGCAGACATGCTATGTTATAGCATACTTTAAGTACACACACTTATGCTTCACTTTTCTTTTGCAACGCCTAAAAGTATGCTATACGAATGTTTTATAAGACAGACGAACAGGCAAATTATAGGTATTTAAAGCCCATATTATTTAATTTACAAATGATTTAGCCACAACGAGGACTATCGGGTTTGACAATATAAACAGCAGCTTATATGCTTATATGTGTAGACCTATTAATTATTTGTTGTAGTTACTTAACTGCAAAAACAACTTTCAAGTGTGTTTTTTTTCGGACGGTTCATGAAACTCGTATTTTACGGTGTTGTCAACATTAAAGGTGCTACCAATGGCCATTGTTGGGGGAAGTCTGGCGTTGCTGCAGTTGTTGGTAATGATGTTGTGGCATGCCATAGCAAGTGCAACATTTCTCCTGTGTCCTCAGAGCAAACATGAAATTACTAAAAAGCAATCGGGCAGCCATGGCAAGTACACTTTTGCGGGACGCCCGGTTGGCTTACGAGCATTCACCTCTTAATCATCGTCATCGTGTTACCCATGAGTAACTCATATTTAAACATAATCACTTTGGAAGTGGTTGTACAACACGAGGCGCCTGCCTGTTGTTTCACCATGTGCCTTAAAGGAAAAAGGGGTCTGTAGTTTTAGTTTCCAACCCCTGCTCCCACAGTTTTTTTTGCAGACTTTTCTTTTGTTTGTAAATCGTGTTAACGCACACACTCAGACCGATATGTAGTGTATATGACCAGGTGGTGTAATGACTAAAAGAGAACATGGAAAAAGTTTTAAAACCCCCCCGCCAACCCTGCACTATCATAAAGGAGGACAATGAGTTCTTTCGAGTATCACATTTCATACAAATGAAATTTGAATAGAAAACAGCAAATGTTGGCGAGGGACAGAACTTTAACAAAACGAAAATTAAAAAAAAAAACCTACAAAAATCAATAGATGTAAAAACACTCGAGTTCATTTATGCTTGGAAAGTTTATGGCTATTCTAGTGGAAATATTTTGACATTTAAACTGTGTGAGTTTTTTTTAAAAAAAAAACACACCAGTTGTTAAAGTGTTTTACTTTTTATGCCCTCCATAATAATTATCAACATTCCCTTTTGTAACTCGCCGGCAGTCTGGTTATTCAGCTGTCCGTCCATCTGTCTCTCTATTCCATGTGTTCTGGCCAAAGCAAGAAATCACTGACCTTAAATAAACTTTCTTTTTGAAACATTCAATTCAATTATATCCCACTGTTTTCACACCAAACTAAAAAACAGAAACCAAATGGAATTTTATTGCTTGAAAATCCCCTATTTCGTCTCTTAAACTTTGAACTTCAGTTCACTTAAGTTCAAAATCCACAATAAAAACTCTACTTAATTAATTAGTTAACTAATCCCAGTAAAGTCAATACCCAGCCAAAATACTCGTATCAACTGGCCATTGCTGGTATTCCCTTGAACATTCTCATGCTTATTTATTTGTACATAATTAAATTGTTCCACCGTTTGTGGCCATGAATTATTAATGAAATGCTTGTCATTATTTTAATACACTTAAGAGATTTCCAGTTATTATTTTTGACGTTATTTGTTATGTCGTTTTGTAGAGCCTAAAGGGATTTGTTTCGTATGCGACAAATGCATTTAGTGGTTTTCAATATGTTAGCCTTTATATAAGTATAGTTTTAATTCAATAAGCCTAAATGTATGCTACATTGTAGTTATTTTCACTTAAGCCTAAATGTAGGCTACATTATAGTTATTCGCTTAAGCCTAAATGTATGCTATACTATAGTTATTTTCGCTTAAGCCTAAATGTAGGCTACATTATGGTTATTTCATATACGCCTAAATGTATGCTACTTTATAGTTATTTTCATATCGGCCTAAATGTATGCTACATTATAGTTATTTTCGAACAAGCCTAAAAGTATGTTTTGTATTAAAATCCAACAATAAATGTAGGCTACATTATAGTCATATTCATATAAGCCTAAATGTATGCTACACTATAGTTTTTTTCGAATAAGCCTAAAAGTATGCTTTGTTTTAAAACCCAACAATAAACTGAAGAAAACAGATATGATAATTCATAATTCATTAAGGTTTGCCATTTCATTTACATCAATTCACTTCTGCCGGGCGTGCAGAAATAACTAAAAAATATTCTTTAAACTCCATCTTAACCGCAAATAAGCAACCTGAACTTGGTAACATGGTCGTTCCCCATCCTGGCTTCAGGGCGCAGCCAATTAGTCGGACCGTTTAAAGTTTATGTGTACAAACACTCTTCTGGACTTTCCAGACAGAGTGAACATAGACCGATATAGCCCAATTCAACTTACGGAGCTTAGCATGTTTTGCGCTAGATCGAACTAAAAATGCAATCCCCATATTGGTGGGACTCACAAATCGGAACTTTCATTTATATGGAAGCTATATGAAAGGGTGGACTAATAAATATGAGCGTCGGTTATTATAGTTTAAAGTTTTTTATTTCGCACTAGGTCAAAATTTGAGCACAATCAGAATTAATTTATGACTTTTGGAACTGCAGAACTTTAACTCGGCAGGGACTTTTGTGTGGCGCTTTATAACATGGACAAGGGAGCTATTCGAAAACTTGGGCTTATATGGACCAGTTTAATCAGAGTTACAGGTCTCGTACAACGTGCTATGCTCAATTTCACGAAAATCAGACATAGTACGCAATTCTGAAAATAAATGGCCTCAAATCGGTAATTATCTGAGTATGGCAGCTATATGAAAATTTGGTCCAATACAGTCCGGTTTCACCAAAGGTCATAAGTTGTCGTTGGAAACGCTCCAAGCGAAATTTGAGCACAATCGGGTGTGATTTGTGGCTTCTAGAATTATATATATTTATTTATTTCCTTCGTTCCAGTGAGGAGCATAGGGCCATTTATTTATGGTTTCAGTAGTCAAGAATCTTTAAGATTGGTGACTGATTGGGATGCCGATTATAGCCTCAAGACAGGCATGTAACAACAGCATTTCCACTGTGCAGATGTTTAGGTTATACCGACAGAGTCGCGTTAGCGAAACTGGAAGCACCAAGTTCTGTGAGAACAGTGGGTGAGGATGTCATTTGAGTAGGATAGGCTATGTAATCGCATATCTACTCCAATGCATTGCATCTTTTTGAATTACAGGACCTCAAATCGGCAGAGAGATTTTCTTAAAAATCAACCCATATGGTCCAGTTTTTTGACATATTACTTTTAGTTGATCAAAACTAAGTTGAGCAAAATGGGGGATAATATAAGTGTTTTAGAATGGCGGGAACTCAAAGCGAAAGGGTTTTTTGTGTGGGGGCTATTTTTAACCAAGGACCGATAAGGTCCACTTTTACCAAAGTAAGTTAAAGGTCGCTTATAATGTACCATGTGATAATGTAAGCACCATCGGATTAAATTTGTGCTGGATCTAAAATCGGAAGGGTCTTTTGTTTCGGGGCTAAAATATTTGTCTTTTGTAGCTTCAGGTTTTTTAATTGTTACATGGACCAACTAAAGTAGGGCCCAACCCAAATAATGTAACAAGTTCCATCAAAAATGGTTTATATATCCGATCCGTACATTTATGATAAAGGTAACGGTAAAGGACTAGGCCAATTTTGAGCTTACGCCCCTTGTCGTTTTTAGAGCGACCACAACAACAAGAGTTTGACATAAAAGCACCACATTTTTTTTAAGAATGATGGATTGTTGCCTTTCATAGCATTGCAGCAGAATCTTATTTCTTTCGAAATAACGAAGAAGATACCACCACCGCCAATGGTCCTCGACATAGAGGCGATATTAACAGACTTTTTGAGTCCAGATCAAGATACTATTATATATTCGAGCTATGGTTCGAACAAGACATCTTTGAATGCCACTAAAGAAATACAAAGCTTAAAGATTAAATTTATCGCAGGCACAAATTAACAAATGGATGGCGTTGCATGCGGAATCAAATATTTCTATAGTGAAGTGTACAAAATGAAGTCATTTGATACCCCAGAATATTATAAGTTTTGTTATAGAATATTCTTGTTTGTAATACAATTGCATAACCGTGAGGAGGCACAAATCAGGATGTAAATACCAGGCTTTTCTACATTTGGGTTTTTGAAGTTTAAATATTTTTCTTACGCTGGAAATTTATTTGATAGACATTTAATGATTTAAATATTTTTTTTTTTTTGAAAAAAAAGGACGATATTCTGATTTTATTTTTGCTGATCTTTACTAAAATTTAGTAGAACTCTTTTACACAAAAACGACTATTTGTAAAAACATCTATTTAATTTCATAAAAAAAGATACCTGCCAACTGAAATCAACTGGACAACACTTTTTTACTGCTTCGGAATTTTGCAAAAAAAAAAAAAACGAAAAGGTCACTCCAATCTTGGGATAGGCTGTTGAAATGTTCTACAAAAATGAACTCCGTACGATTTCATTTAAGATATCTCATTACGAAAATTCTGTAAAACAAAGCAATCATTAATACTTTTTATCTTAATTTCAAATGGTATAGCATTGCAAAATAAAATTGTTTTGGGTCATAAAAACCTATGAGGGTCATCCTATTGGGAATTTAATATAATCACCACTCTTTAATTTCTACAAGTAATCATTTACCACAACAATAGTATGATTTACATACAACCATACTATGATCCGCACAACCATATTATGTTTTACATTTAACCAAACTATGATCCTCACAACCATAGTATGTTTCACATACAACCATAGCATGATTCAAAAGCAACCATGATGCGATCCCTATAACCACAGCATGTTTCCACTCAACCATACTATGACTCCCAAAATTATTTATCAGGATTGGGTTAAGATTCAAAAAAAGTGATTTTTTAAGGGAAATTATTTAAAAAAAACATTAAATTTAAATTAATAGGAACACTAAAAAAATGTAACACTAAAAGAGATCTGTTCATTAGAAATATAGCAGTATAAAAAATACAAAACAGTTTGTTGTGGAAATTTTAGTTTGCATATAACGGGTGATCCAAGTAGAGATTCTTTTTCAATAGCCTTTTTTTGACAGATCACGTGTGAGTCGTACTATTTTTGTTTAGTATTGTTTGGCATTTCTTCATGGAAAGACTTGCGCCTGAACAAATCGTTCAACTTTATTACGAAAATTCACGTTCTGTGAGGAATGTGTTTCGTGCACTTCGTTCATCTTATGGTCAACATAATCGGCCTACTGAGCGTACTATTCGCCACACCATCACCCATCTTGAGACCCAGCATTCATTATGGGATAATATTCGACCGAATAGACCACGTCCAGCACGCAGTGAAGAAAATGTAGCGGCCATAGCTGGGGGTGTAAGTCAAGACCGTGGAGAGTCGATTCGGCGCCGTTCGCAGCAAGTCGAACTGACGTATGAAACGACTTGGCGCATTTTACGTCGAGATCTTAAATTGAAAGCATACAAAGTACAGCTTGTGTAAGAACTGAATCCGCCCGACGTTCTTAAGCGACATCGCTTCACTCTATGGGCTCTTGAAAATTTCCAAGAGGATCCGACGTTTTTGAGCCAAATTTTGTTCAGCGATGAGGACCACTTCTGGCTCTAGCAAAATTGCCGCATTTGGGACGAAAAGGAACCAGAAGAGGTTCAAGAGCTGCCACTTCATCCAGAAAAAAACAACGGTTTGGTGTGGTTTGTGGGCCGGTGGAATCATCGGTCCATATTGCTTTAAAAATGATGCCATGATAACCGATTATTGATGACTGAAATGGAAGGTCGTGATCTCGGCGACTTTTGGTTTCAACAAGACGGCGCCACTTTCCACACATCGCATCAATCAGTGGATTTATTGAGAGAACACTTCGGTGAGCTGATAATTACACGTTTTGGGCCGGTCGATTGGCCACCGAGATCATGTGATATCACACCGTTTGAGTTTTCTTGTGGGGATATGTAAAGTCTAAAAAAGTTTATGCGGACAAACCCGCTTCGCCAGTTACCAGTCGAAATGCTCGAACGAGTCATCGAAAATTGGACTCAACGGATGGACCATCTGAGACGTAGCCGAGGCCAACATTTGATAGACTTAATCTTTAAAAAATAAATGCCAAAGAATGTTATTTCAAATGATATTAAACACTTCCCTATTCAATTTGAATTTTCTGTGTTTTTTCTTAAAAAAAGTAGGAAATCTCGAAATGGATCACGCTTTATAAATTACTGTTATTTCGTTATGAATATAACAATAAAATTGTTCTAACAACAGATTTCAAATTTATAAAAATTACAAAAATACGGTATGATTGCTGTAATTATATTATTGATAACATAAAACTCAAAAAAAAACAATACTTTTATCGCACCAACCAAATTTATATTGTTTCAGCAACCATATTTTAATTTTTCAATAAAACTATTGTTAAATTTCAACAATATTTAAGTATATTGCCGCAATCATACTATTGGTTCTGACGAACACACTTTTATTGCAGAAAACATGCAAGTGTTGGCGTGACCATATAGTAACCATATTTTTTTCTCTGGGTGTAAACGATGTTTGGTTACTTCAAAGAATTTATTTGGTGTCACCAGCAATAATTGGTACCAAAGTAACACGTTCTCCATAATTGGTTGGTTGTCGTATCCACCAGTTGTGGCATCCAACTGAACTCGGTTGGTATAACCGATTTATGGCCTGTCAGAATTGTAATATTATTGTAGCTACCATCTTTAAAATATTCGAACCGTTTAACCACCAATACCATGGAATGGAATTTATCCAACTGAATATTTGTAATTCGGACCGATTTTCAACAGATTCGTTGTCTGTGGATGTCATTGAAATTCAAATATGGGATTTAACCATCTAAAATAGTCACTTCGTTTAATGCTTTGCATAAATATGGAAACACTAAGCCGAAAAACTAGTCCTCTTAAAATATGATTGATCGAAGCTGTAAAATTTCTTAACAAATCCATTTAAACAGCAATTTTAAAGAATTTTCCAACTAGGCATTGGAAATGTTGGACGGAGTTCTGGAAATTGCCTACAAATTATCCTCTAGGACTAGGCCAATTTTGAACTTACGTCCCTTGTCGTTTTTAGAGCGACCACAACCACAAGAGTTTGACATAGAAGCACTTAATTTAAAAAGATAGACCCTTTGCGTCTCATGGTATTGCAGCAGAACCTCAGGGGAGTACTCAAAGCTATTCATCCTAGACTCCGTTTGTTTGAAGATTTTTTAAAATTCACGACCAGTGCTTATAATTTATATATTAAAACCCAAACTTCTATAAAAACTGATGTATTTTCTGCGTATTACTAATATTAGAGATACGACAAACTAGCTTACGTACGTGTACCTTTAGGTATATTTAATTTAACGAGCACTATTGGGTATATCCATAAGTAAATAACTACGCTTTTAACCTAATGTAAATACTGCGTGGTATGAGTGATATTAATGCAATACAAAATACTCATACGCCACCACATGTTACTTGCATTTCAAGCTAAACATTATTACAATGAAACCAACTAATATGGGCGATATAATTAAGCATATATGCCCCGTGGACACATAACACCACTAATTAAGTTCTTCTAATGAATTTCGAGCAAAATATTTACCAAAACCTTTTGAATTTTTGTCGGATTTAAATAAATTGAAAACGCAGGCACTCTATGTGATGTTATAAATAATATTTATTCAAACCCAAGAGAGAGAGAGAGAGAAAGAAAGAGAGTAAACAAAACACGCTTCTTTTATTCCATTTTTTTTATAAATTACCCAACATTACTGCCATGCTTTTTCAATTTATTCCACAAATATTTACTCAGCCATAAACATCACCATAAATTCCCAATATTCGTGTTAAAATGTCCACAAGCCATAAAACCCCCAACAGGTTGTTAAATAGTAAATGGAAAAAGTGAATTTTTTGTTCGATTTATTTATTTATTGCTTAACAAATGACCAAATATGTTCAAATAATAAATAATGCATTATCGAATTGAGATGGGGTGGCGGCAAAGCACACTAGTTTGTTATACAAATGGTCATGCAAATGAAATGTATTTGTTTTGGTTTTTTTGTGTTTTGTTTTTATAAAAATAAACATGTTAAGTACTCGAACTAGCAAATAGCTTAAGTCGATGATTAATCACTAAACAATTTAGTCCTTTTGTTGACACATGAGCTTTCAATACGTTTCGAACAAATGCGTGTATTGTGTAAATACATAAATATTCTTAGGCATTAAATTCACTTTATGTTATGGAAATAATTTTGTAAACGAAACTAAAACAATGGTCTCTTTGACAATGAACCT
Source organism: Hydrotaea diabolus (assembly GCA_963513945.1). Taxonomy (NCBI): domain Eukaryota; kingdom Metazoa; phylum Arthropoda; class Insecta; order Diptera; family Muscidae; genus Hydrotaea; species Hydrotaea diabolus. The sequence continues at coordinate 20,268,159 of OY740717.1, forward strand.
GTGGGTACTCGAAAATAATGAACAAAGAATCCAAATATGACATTAATTCTATTTGCCTAAATTTGAGACCTTAACACCCATCGATCAATGGGTCTGGTTCTGGAAAATAAGGCCAAGTTTTACATGAATCTAGCAGCAACAATTACATCGCCAAATACTGTCAATGTGATACTGGAACGCAATCGATTCAATTTTTATAGAATTTCTTCGAAATAAAATTGTTTTTTTTTTGCCTGAAACCCAGATTTGGTGGCGTATGATTAATAGCAATTAAATAACCATCACTCATACGCCCAAATCAAATACTGGCTTCCCCTTTCCAAGATCAGGGCATAATTCGTTATGACAATGAACGTTTGCAACACATTTTTCAACATTCTACAAGACATTTTGTCCTACTCTCTCACCAGCAATGACCATTTGATGACAACAACAAAAAGTCGGCTACCATCAACAAGTGACTCCACTAAAGAGGTCGACAAGATGTCACTTAATAGGCCAATGACTCTGATTTTGGTTTTTTTTGTTCGCTACAAAAGCGACAGCGTAACAAATTGAAATTCCATTATTATACACTAAGCCTTACTGTGCCGTTGCGAATGAGTGATATCGATTGAAAATATATCAATCATGCCTCTCGTTGGATTGTACTGAAATATGATGTTTCATATTTCGTTTTGTTTTTCTTTGTTTGAGATAAATGATAGCAGTTTTATGTCTTTTTTTGTTTATTTGCAAACTTTTTGTGTAATCTGATGATTTCCATTGATTTGTGTAAAGTGATAATTTTCATGGCGTCAAAAATAGTGAGCTTAAAATTATGGTACGGTATGTTGTCCAGACGGGGACAATTCAAAAAATTCCAAACTTATATAAATTGAATGCTGATTAAAGGACTCTTTTTATTTAGAGCCAGTGGCTGTTTTCATTTGTGCTCTATGTACAAAAATTGCACTTAAACTCATATTAATGGGAAAATATCAATTCAGGATCAAGTAGTAGAGCTTAGGGCCTTATTATTCGTAGCTATAGCTCTCACAATCAATATTAGTAAATAATTTAAGTTGTATATTAATCGAATAGTAAATAAATAAAATAAATAAAAAAGAATCAAGTAGTAAGAATTGGGAAATTACTAAGACGATAGAGGAAATGGCCTTTAACTCCTGAACAAAAAGCACGATATAGCATTCCAGATACTAGGTGTTTATCTAAGATTAGCAGAATTATGGCTACCTGACTGTTACATACTCAGTAGGGACATAAATACTGTTACAACATTGAACACACACTTTACAATAGTAGAACTGAACATACCCCGTTAATTTCAAATGGATTTTGAAAGCTAACCTCAATAGCGTTAGTCTGTAACGGGACTTTAAAATTGTTTCAACTTTCATCATGGAGTGGTCAGATAATGAGAACCGTATCGCTGTAATAGCGCTTTTCAAGTGTGAAATGAAAAAAAAACGATATTTTGAAAACGCTCCGGCCACTAGGGATTAGCCGCATATTCGTCTACCGATGCATAAAACTGTTTGAGGACACTGGAGATGTAAAAGACCGCCACCGGTCGGGCCGCCCACGCTCTGTTCGAACACCGCATGTCATCAAAGCCGTTAAATCAAGAATTCACAGAAATCCGCTCCGAAAACAGAAAATCATGGCCTGTAAGATGAATATCACGCAAAAGTCCATGCATGAGTCGAATCATTAAAAAAGACTTGGGACTTGGGGCTTTATTTATTTATTTATTGATTGCAGCTTTAAAAAAATAGGATTGAAAAATGCTAACGTCTGTTGGTGAAGCTCGCTGATAACTTGCACAGAAAAATTTTGTTCAACGATGAAAAAATTTTTACCGTTCAGTAAAAATTTAACAAGCAAAATGATAGAGTGTATGCGCGGTCATCTAAGGAAGCATCTGAACTGATCCCAAGGGTGGAAAAGGGTCATCACCCAGCTTCAGTCATGGTTTGGTGGGGTGTCTCTTACGATGGGGTCACTGACCTGCATTTCTGCGAACAAGGAGTCAAAACATCGGCCAAAGTTTACCAATAAACCGTTTTGGAAGCTGTTGTGAAGCCTCTTAACAATTCCCTGTTCCAAAACCAGCAGGATTTTACGCCGGCCCATAAGGCTAAAACGTCCCAGGGCTGGCTTCGAAACAATTTGCAGCGTTCATGAAGAATGGCCCTCAGGCAGTCCAGATTTGAACCCATTCGATTATAGATTGTGGACGGTTTTAGAGGACAAGGTTTGTCACAAAAGATACCCCAACATTGGATCTTTTAATACTGCTTTGGTTCGAGCTGTGGCCAATTTTCCAATGGACGAGGTTCGTGCAGCTGTTGACGATTGGCCAGTGCGACTTGCAAAAGGCGGACATTTCGAATAACTAGATTCTTTTTGGATACAATATACATCGATAAATATATTAAAACATATTTGGTCCAAAAACATTCAGTACTTTTTTTTTACAGTATATATGTCCATACTAAGTATCTGTCAGGTAACTTTTAAACAGAATTTCAGGACATGTCCAATATTGAAATTAAACAATATCCCTTTTTCTCTATCCGATAACCCTCATACCTGGGGATCCACCTGGACCGATGACGTACATGAGATTGCCATATAAAAGGCATGAAGGCTAAGCTAAAGCTTAAGGTATGCCAAGTTCACTGGCTTCTTAAAGCGAACTAAAAACTGAGTCGTGAATACAAGGTTTTGCTATATAATAGTGTAATCAAACCGATCTGGCTATAAGGTGTCCAGGTATAGGGAAAAGCTTTAAGATCCAAAGAGTCCAATCGAAAACATTTCGGTTTATCACCGAAGCCCCTTGCAGTCTTGCCGTTTTGGGCTTTTCCGACCACGTTTGGTAGGTTTTTCTTTCATTTGGTAGGATAGGTAGGCTAAGCCGTATTTTGGTAGGTTTTGCGATAAATATGCATTTACTTAAACATAAACTTAATTTGTATAGTAATAAACGTATGCCGGGAATTATTGGGATGCCAAATGTGTTATTTGCACCTTTATAACATAACAGCAACTGATAATATGTCAGACGTGATACTTTCTGCTAGTATTGCCGCATTTAAGATGGGCGATTTTTCCGCCCCCAGGGTAAACATCAAATTAAGCCAAATGAATATAAATAAGTTTTTTTTCTTGAAAATATTGTGTGCACATATTTTGCTATCCATATTTCAATGTTTGAAGGGACTCGAGTTTGGGCCTATTTGCATCAACTTAGTCTAGGACCAAATGTTTGGTCCATCGTAAAATACTATACCAAATTCGTGCGGAAAAGGAATTTATGTGTAGGTGTTCTATAGCAGTCAGTCGATATGACCAACCATTATCATCTAAGGAGGTTACTGATCGATCGTTGGCAAAAGACCTTAAATCGATTGAACATATATTTGGGAGTTATATCTAAACCGATTTTGTTAAATTTCAATAGCGGCTGTGGAAAAAACGTACTTCTGCCATTTCTTATATAAGTCGGGCGACAATTTTAACCTGTAGTTTGATTTGAATCTTTAAAAGGGCCCTAAACGGGAGGCCAGATAAACATCGTTTAAAGAAAAGTGCTGATCATTCGGTTACAAACATTTGCCATAAAGCTAGCTTAACCTTTTTGCGTTACACCCTGTTAAATTTGTTAAATGGCTTCGGTCGGTTTTAAATCAATTTGGTGGGATTCTAGAAAAAAATTGGTAAGAAAATAACTTTGTCAGTGGCAACACTGGCTCTTTGGTACATGAGGAATGAAAACATCCACCGAGATCTGAAAATATCCCTCTTCAAAGATGCAGTTCAAGATGATGAACAAACAGAAGCTCGAACGACATGGCAAAATATAAGCTGGAAAGCTACAACGTTCTTTAAGCACGCCAAGACTTTGGAGATACGAGGGTAGCTATTTATATTTCAGGGCCTGATAATACTAGTGTTTCCAGAGGCAAACTGGAACTTCCATTAGAAGCTTTGACCTTTTTAAGCATAACTTCACTTGAGGTCGAATTGGAAACATTGACATTTTTAAGCATAACATCACTCAGAACGTTTTGTCATTTGAGAAAGAATTGATTTGTTTACAGTGTGTTGAAATATTCATCTCAGTCAAAAAATGGAATTATCCCGTCAACATTTTTGTGCGATGATTTTTTTACGATTTTCGGCGTGGGTTATCGAGACAAGAGTGTTTAAATCAACTTCTTTCGACTTTTGGCGATGAAAAACCATCAAAAATCAATGTTATTCGCTGGTACCAAGAGTTCAGTCTCACACGCCGTTCGGTCCAGGATGAATTTCGTGAAGGACGTCCAACTTCGGTCACTATGCCAGAAACCATCGATGCTGTGCGTAAATTGATTAAGCAAGATCGACCTGTGGCATACCGTGAGATTGCGCCATCCTTGGGCTTTAGTATGACAATCATCAATAAGACATTGCATGTTCATTTGGCCGTGAAAAAAAGTTGTTCTCGTTGGATCCCACATAATTTGACGAATGCTCAAAAAAAGGCTCGTATGGATTGGTGCAATAAGATGTTGCAAAGGTATAACTGCAGTAGCTCAAGTGCAGTATATAACATTATCACAGATGGCGAATCATGGATCTATGCTTATGAAGCCGAAACAAAACAGCAATCGACCGTATGGGTCTTTTAAGGCGAGTCAAAACCAACAAAAGTTGTTCGTGAAAGAAGTACATCGAAGCAAATGATTGCGTTTTTTTCTTGGTATAAGCGGCCATGTTGCCACAGTGCCTATAGTGGAACGTAGGACAATTCTGAGTGATATACAACCATCTGTTTGCCAACAGCGTTTGAAGAAATGAGGAAAGATAATAAGAGAAGACGGATCATTTTGCATCACGACAATGCTAGCTCTCACACATCACCTGACACGATGAGCTATTTGGCCACTCAAGTTGTCGAATTGATGGGTCATCCACCGTACAGCCCTGATTTGGGACCCAATGACTTTATCTTATTCCCTAGAATCAAGAAAAAAAATGCTAGGGAATGACTCTCTTATTTCCTAGCATCAAGAAAAAAATGCGTGGTTAACGTTTTTCATCGCCCGAAGCAGCTGTTAAAGCGTTCAAAAATCAAGTTTTGAACGTGTCTCAGTCGAAGTGGAAAAAGTGCTTCGAAAATTGGTTTGAAGGCATGCAAAAGTTTATTAATCTTAAAGGAGAATATTAAAAATAAAAACAATAAAAAGCTTCTCGGTTAAAACCATTTCCAATGATAAATTATTGTGTTTTTTATTGCCGTACTCGAAATATATATGTGACGCGCAAAATAGAAAGGGACCTAAGGGTAAAAACCAGATTTATTCAGGAGTCATTTTAAAGATTTAAATACGTGTATCTTTCGTGTACCATCACTTTCATAAAACGCGCATATCTCTGGGAGGGAACACTTTTGGGGCATAGGATCGGTCTCATTCGATGCTCAGATGTTGTCCACATCAAAAAAAAAAGTGAAAATTGATTTTTTTACCCTTTGGTGCCTTTCTCTATGCGCTGTCACATATAGTTTCGTTCAAGGCTGACAACCAAAGTTGGTTTTTTGTCACACAGTGTAATAGCTAGCCAATGTTACTGACCTTCCCTCGACCACAAAATCTTTCAGAACCTGTGATGTTTTTTTTATATTATTTTTTCTTTTTGTTTTCCTGTGTTTTAAATCAAGTATTGTATTAAAGTAAACTAAAGAACTTAATTTCTTTGCGGTCCCTCTAGGCGTATGAATAACGATAATTTGATTAATAACACTCATACCACCCGATGTCCAATAGATAATTTAATTTGAATTTGTAACGGATTTCCTGCCACACTCTATCCACTGACTGACAAAGAAAACAATTATCCCCCAAGACAGTGAGGGCCACATGACTGTGGTATCTTTCTAACATTTCAATTTGACTATTTGTTTTGTGTGGTCTTTTCTCCATCTCATGCATTTTTGCTCTACTATTTTTATCGAGAAATTTTTGTTTTTCGTTTAAAATCTAAAAATAACTCATCAGTCATTTTAGGCCGTAGAGTGGTGGTGGTGGTGGTTTTTTCCTTTGTCCCCTATTCTTTTCTGGCCTATTGTGTTTGTCTTTTTTTCTGCTGTCTGTAGCCACATGCCACAGGATTACGTTTAAAATGTAGTTGAGGGCATTTGCTAGAATGCAGAGGCAAGCGGAAAACTGGCTATCTCATAAACTGGTTTGTATGCCTCTTTTCTCGTTGATGATAAATCACTTCATTGAACTTCGGTGACAAACATCCAAAATGCGTTATTGACAATGGCCAGCAAACGGTTGGTTTCGTAACATTCATCCTTCGTTACGTGTTTGTGCACCCGGGGACGTGTTGGAAATGCGGTGTTTCTGCTGAATTGAAGTACAAAATGTCCTTGTGTGCCTAACAAAAAACGTCATACGTTTGCATGACGATTGAATGCTCGGGAAAAACGGAAAGATACTTAACCACTGCGATAGCAACTCAAAGGATTTGCACCCAGTGTTTTTGGTGCCACCACAAAGAATCCTTCCATAAGCTTATCTGTGCGTGTGTGCCCTGATAGCCTTAGGCTAGAGCGAGCATATGCAACAATCGAAAAAGTTACAAAATTTTGAAATCTCGTTACTCATTATTTATAATTGAATCATTGTTAGTTATGAAAACTTGCATCTACTATAGGAGGGTGGTTCGAGAACTAAGTGAACTAGCAATGAATTTGCAACGAAGGAGGAAATGGCAGCAGTCCTAAGCTTATGCCTAATGTCCCAACCATAACTGGTGAACAATTTTAAATAATTTTTTAAATAAAACGGAAATTCTTGAACATATTAAGAAACGAAAGCTTGTATTAAAAAGATTTTAGTCCGAAAGAAGCCAAACAACTTCACATTTAAAGGTAGTGGGCTTTTTAGTTTTCTTAGCTACTTCCTCAACATATTGTTAAACAATGAAAGGGCCACTTTTCTCTTATCAGTAGGCTGTACACCCGATAATGGGACTGACTGAGGGCTGCTATCTGCAAACGGAGCCGAAGGGCTCACTGCACTGTTACTAGAGTGTCTTAACCTGAAACCCGCCAATTCGGGTTTTATATCCAAACCCTACAGTCAGTTTCTCTTTTTTATGTTTATGTCTTTAGCTCTAGAAGTTACATACGTAGTACATCCAACAGCAATGATATTTGGCACAGTTAACTAAAATCGATCAGTAAGTAATTAGATCGAAAAAATAGGTCATACCACAGGTCTACGTTTCGATATAGCCCCAGTGCAAAGATCTCTTCCGAAATAGTATACAACCGCTCTAGAACAGCCATACTAATTCCGATTTCAATTAAATTGTGTATGGCTGCTATATATATTTCTGGCCTAATAATGAAAATGCGAATATTTATCATCAAAAATGTTTTTTTTTGTTTTTCAAAGTATTTTCCAGCATGATTTATACACTTTTACATGCGCTCAAACCAATTGTCGAAGCACTTTTTCAACTCCGATTGAGACACCTCCAAAACATGGGCTTTTAACACTTTAACAGCATCTTCTGGCAACGGAAATTGTTGACCAAGCATTTTTTTCTTGATGTGCGGTAATAAAAAGAGGTCATTGGGTGCCAAGTCGGGGCTGTACGTGGATGACCCATTATTTCGACATTTTGGCTGGTCAAAAAGGCGCTGGTTTGAGCCGATGTGTGAGAGCTCGCATTGTCAAGGCGCACAATGATTCGTCTGCTCTTGTTCGTTTTTCGAATTTCTCCGAAGACTTCAGGCAAACAAATTGTGGTGTACCACTCAGAATTGACCATCCTACGTTTCCCAAGCGGAACAGTCGCCGCATGATCAGTTTTGCCGAAGAAACAGGCGACCATTTGCTTCGAACGAACAACTTTCGTTGGATTTGGCTCGCGGTCGATTGCTGTTTTGTTTCGGGCTCATACGGATAGATACATGATTCGTCACTTGTGCTTCTTCCACGAACAACTTTCGTTGGACTTGGCTTCTCTTCGAAGACCCACACGGTCGATTGCTGTTTTGTTTCGGGCTCATACGGATAGATCCATGATTCGTCACCTGTGACGATCTTATAAACGTCTTAAAAACACCGCGATCGTATTTTTTTCAAAATTTCTTTGCACCCATCGACACGAGCCTTTTTTAGAGCGATTGTCAAATTGTGCGGGTTCCAACGAGAACAAACCTTTTTTACGGCCAGATATTCATGCTATGTCGAATGCCAGCTATTCATGCTATGTCACATGACGATCTTGCATTATCAGTTCACGCACTGCATCAATGTTCTCTGGCACAACGACCCTTTTTGGACGACATTCACGATCTTCGCCTTTGAGCGAGCGTCGGCCACAATTGAATTGATTAAACCAGTTTTTCACAGTGCTACGAGGGCGGTTCGGAAGCCTAGCACAAAAAGCGCGGTATAAACAGAAAAAAGTTAAGTGTTTTGGAAACTTCCATCTCTGCAACATATGTTAAATTTTGTTTCGATCTGGCAACTCCTTCATATAGAAACAAGACTCATCCGCGATTTTTTTACAATGGAAAAACTAGAAATGCGTGGTGTCATTAAATATTTACATAAAAAAGGTTTATCGGGACAAGAAATTCATAAAGATATGGTGAATGTGTTAGGTGAAAGTGCTCCTTCATATGTAACAGTAAAAAATTGGGTTGCTGAATTTAAACGTGGTCGTACAAGCATTGAAGATGAACCACGTAGTGGACGTCCAAAAACAGCAACAACAACAGAAATTGTAGCTAAAGTGCATGATATGGTATTAAATGATCGACGAATAAAAGTGCGTGAAATAGCTAATATCATGGGCATCTCAAATGATCGAGTCCATTTAATTTTGCATGAAGAACTACAGATGAAAAAGCTTTCTGCAAGATGGGTGCCGGACTTGTTAACAGTCGACCAAAAACGCATAAGAATGAACATTTCTCAAGCTTGTTTGGACCGTTTTCAGCGAAATGAAATGGATTTTAAGCGTCGTTTAATAATTGTTGATGAGACATGGATCCACCACTATACTCCAGTGACAAAAGAACAATCCAAACAATGGACTGAAGCTGGAGGAAGTGACTCAAAGAAGGCAAAAACAATTCAATCGGCTGGTAAGGTTATGGCAACGGTTTTTTGGGACTTCAAAGGTATTTTATAGATTGACTATCTGCAAAAGGGTAATGCATTAAACACATAGACGACAGCAAGCAGCGAGCGACAACCTGTCAAAATTAAAACACACACGTTTATATGAAAATGATTACTTTGACGGTGTCACAGCAGCACGACGGCACAGCAGCCGTTGCTGTTGTCGCCAATATAAACTAATTTCTATTTTGAAAGGCGACAATATCAGATACAGTGTTGGTAATGCACTAAAGTAGTTGTAATAATTTAGAGATTAAAGGCGTTTAACTAAAAACTGAAAATTTGCGTCAAACATTTTGGGATTTATTAAATGTTCAAGGTGTCAAGGTGTTTTTATATATCTTCTTGGTATGCTAAAATATAATTTCGCTATATAAAGATTTCTTGTGAAGCCGGTCTTCGTCCGGGGGTATGCCAAAATATGGCTTCGCCTTTTAAATATTTCCTGCCTCTTTGCAATCTATTCAATCCACTCATTAATAAACAAACTATAATGAAAATAAAACATATAATATATAAATAATATATAAAATACTCTGTTCCGGAATCTTTTTTTCAATGTGCTTCTTATCTGATACTTCGGCTTCACTACTGGGGAAAATACACGAAACATCCGATTGCTGCATAGTGAGTGAGCTATGTCTGGTTTTACACGGACAATTATAATTGTCACGATTGTTGAGTTGGTTGGAGAGAGAGGTAAGAAGTATGGAACGGGGAACAATGGCGACAATTATAATTGTCCGTGTAAAACCAGACTATGTATTTTGCAACGAAACTGTCAACCTGATGTACGGTCTATTTCCTATGAAGGGTGCACACGATTACAATAAATTATTATGTAGAACATAAATCGTTTGTTTGTGTGCCTCATAAACGTCATATTGGCATCACTGAAAAATACATTGCCTTAAAAAAATGTTCTTCGTCCATCTCCTTTAGTTGCAGTACACAGGTTTTATAAAAGCCTTCCTCTTCACGTGACAAATTTACTGGACGCACCCACCATCTTCGATTGCTTCTGTGACGTAATTTATGGGCTTTGTATACTAAAGCCGCAATATCTACTACTTTAGCAATATATTTTATAAAATTTAATTTATTTCCACTCATGTTTTCGTAAAACTTATTAAAATTCTGTCAAAAAAACAATATCAGCTGTTTACGCTGCTGCTGCCGTTCTCAAAATATTTTAAAAGGTGGCAGCACAACGACAAATGTCGCCAACGACATTTGAAGTCAGTCGTCGTGCTGCTTGCTGTCGTCTATGTGTTTAAAGCATAAAGCAATAAATTCAGAGTACTATTGCAACCTTTTAGACCAATTAAATGTACAAATTCGAGAAAAACGTCTTGGCTTACAACACAAAAAAATAATTTTTCATCAAGACAACGCACCCGCGCACAAGAGTGTTTTAACAATGGCTAAAATCAACGAATTAAAGTACGAGTTGCTTGACCACCCATCTTATTCTCCTTATTTTGCTCCCAGTGACTTTTACCTGTTCCCAAATCTAAAAAAATCCCTTGCTGGCAAGCGTTTTACCTCAAATGAAGATGCAATTACAGTTGTAAACCACTATTTTGAAGACCTTGAGGAAAACTATTTTAATGAAGGGATAGAATTGCTAGATAAGCGTTGGACTAAGTGTATTGAAGTTTCAGGAAATTATATTGAAAAATAAAAATATTTTTGAAACACTAACTATTCTCGTTCAGTGATAGGCTAAGAACTTTCCGAACCGCCCGTATGAGATGGTGCTTCATAGCCATACAAAGATTTAAGTTCATCGATGCACTCTTGTCGTGATAATCCACGTCGAAAGTTGTAAATAATGATTGCACGAAAATGTTCACGAGTTAATTCCATTTCTTTTCATGTGAAACTTTCTAATGGAAATGCCAGATGGCGCCATTAATACGAGTATATATAGCAATCCCTGTATTATGATTGACAAACGAAGCAAAAATTAATATAGGTTTTGAGTTTGGCCAAATAATTGTGACAGGCTCTATGTCCGAAAATCTGGCCCATTTAAACATACACACAAAGAACAGTTTTGTTGCCACAACCGATTTTTTTGTCAACCGAATGTTGGTGGTTGCGCGTACTATCTACGTAATCCATAGCTACAACCGAATGTTGATTGGGTACACAGCAATCTTCAGTAGAGGGAACTGACATTTTGGGCTGAAGAGATAAAGTATCGGCTGTCCAAACATATAAGAGGAATTTTTGAACTGAATTTGTATTGGTTGTTGTAATAGGTTGTTCGTTTATCTGGCCGAAATAAAAACGTAATTTTTTATTAAATAATTATATTTAAGGATTGTAAAATACTAAGTCTTTTATTATAAATATTAAATTGTGAGAAGTTGTTGAAACTTTTCGAATCTTATTAAGTTTGTATGCACAATTAGAACGATTTTCTGCATCAAATTAGTATAGTGGGTCATAAAACTAAATTTTGGGTTTGAATTGTCATTAGCAAATTGAAGCTTAAGCTGATAACGATATACATATTAATAAAATTGGAGATGTTAGCCTATGTATAAGTACATGTATTATACGTACATGTAATGGGTGATCCAAGTAGAGATACCTTTTTCAATAGCCTTTTTTGGACAGATCACGTGTGAGTCATGTCATGCTGTCATATTATTTTTGTTAAGTATTGTTTGGCATTTCATCATGGAAAGACTTACGCCTGAACAACGTTTACAAATCGTTCAACTTTATTTCGAAAATTCACGTTCTGTGAGGAATGTGTTTCGTGCACCTCGTTTAAATTATGGTCAACATAATCGGCCTACTGAGCGTACTATTCGCAACACCATCATCCATCTTGAGACCCAGCATTCATTATTGGATAATATTCGACCGAATAGACTACGTCCAGCACGTAGTTAAGAAAATGTAGCGGCCATAGCTGAGAGTGTACACCAAGACCGCGGAGAGTCGATTCGGCGCCGTTCGCAGTAACTCGGACTGAGTGAAGAAAATGTAGCGGCCATAGCTGAGAGTGTACGACAAGACCGCGGAGAGTTCGTAGCAACTCGGACTGACGTATGGAACGACTTGACGCATTTTACGTCGAGATCTTAAATTGAAAGCGTAAAAAATACAGCTTGTGCAAGAACTGAAGCCGTCCGACGTTCCCAAGCAACAGCGCTTCGCTCTATGGGCTCTTCCAAGTTCCAAGAAGATCCGACGTTTTCGAGCCAAATTTTGTTCAGCGATGAGGCCCACTTCTGGCTCAATGGGTATATAAACAAGCAAAATTGCCGCATTTGGGACGAAGAGCAACCAGGTTCAAGGTTCAAGAGCTGCCACTTCATCCAGGAAAACAACGGTTTGGTGTGGTTTGTGGGCCGGTGGAATCATCGGTACATATTTCTTCAAAAATGATGGCGGTGGGAACGTAACCGTCAATGGCGACCGTTATCGTGCCATGATAACCGACTATTTGATGCCTGAAATTGAAGCTCGTGATCTCGGAGACATTTGGTTTCAGCAAGACGGCGCCACTTCCCACACATCGCATGAATCAATGGATTTATTGAGAAAACACTTCACTGAGCAGATACTTCCATGTTTTGGGCCGTTCGATTGGCCACCAAGATCGTGTGATATCACACCGTTAGACTTTTTCCTGGACAAACCAGGCTTGGAGCAAAATATCACTCGTGTCATTCGCCAGTTACCAGTCGAAATGCTCGAACGAGTCATCGAAAATTGGACTGAACGGATGGACCATAATCTTCAAAAAATAAATGCCAAAGAATGTTTTTTCAAATAATAAACATTCCCCATTCAATTTGAATTTTCTGTGTTTTTTATTTAAAAAAGTAGGGAACCTCGAAAAGGATCACGCGTTATTATAAAGGGTGTCCCAAGAAGAGCGCAATTTTTAAATTTTAAATAAAACACAGATATTTAAGAAAAAATCGTAAAACTTTATTATATCGTAAAGTAGACAGAATGAGGTTATGTATGGAACAATATCGTGCAGATGGCCGCCGCGGCTTTGCTGGCATGCACGCGATCTTTTAATGAAATTTTCAATGAGCGTTTTGCATGAATGCTGCGGTATTTCATTAATGCAGCATCCAATTTCGTCTTTTAGGGCTTGAGTCGTCGTCGGGTTATTCGCGTAAACCATCGACTTCAAAAAACCCCAAAGAAAAAAATCTAATGGTGTTAAATCGCACGATCTAGACGGCCAATTCTGATCTCCAAAACGCGAAATAACACGACCGGGAAATGACTGATGCAGCAATTGAATTGTTTCTCTGGCTGTATGACATGTGGCGCCGTCTTGTTGGAACCACATGCCCTCCACATTCATTTCTTCAATTCTAGGCAAGAAAAAAATGGTTATCATTTCACGATACCAAACACCATTGACGGTTTGCGCTTGACCTGCCTCATTTTCATAAAAAAAGGTCCAATGATTCCGCCAGCCCAAAAACCACACCACACAGTGACACGTTGAGGATGCATTTGCTTCTCGTGAATCACTCGAGGATTTTCCGCACCCCAAATGCGACAATTCTGCCTATTGACGAAGCCATCATGATGAAAATGGGCCTCGTCACTGAAGACGATTTTATCGGCAAAATCAGCATTTTCATGTTGTCTCTCCAATACCCAATTAACGAACTCCCTTCGCTGTCCATGGTCAGCTTTCTTCAGTTCCTGAGTCAATTGAATTTTGTATGCATGAAGATGCAAATCATTCGTCAAAATTCGCTGCAAAGTGGATTTGGAGACACCAATTTGCTGAGCTCGGTGTCGAATTGAGGTGGATGGAGTTTGAGCGACATCATCACGTACAGCTGCGACATTTTCGGTCGATCGACCTGGTCGATGGCGCGTTGTTGTCTTTACATCACTAACAGACCCAGTTTTGGCAAATTTATCCATTAATCTCTTTACAGTTGACTCTTTTGGAGCATTATTGTGACCCCAAATTGATCGCAATTTGCGAACTGTAGCCGCAAAACTTTCACCATTTTGGTAAAACAATTTCACAATGAGAATGCGTTGTTCATTCGTGTAGCGCTCCATTTTTACTAACCTCGTACCTTCTACTAACAAACAATAACAATTGTTCAAATGTCAAACAATGACACTTCGAATGTTGCCAGATTTAAAAATTGCGTTTTTCTTGGGACACCCTTTATTTATATATTAGAGCCTTTTCTTTTTTTGATGTGGACAACATCTGAGCATCGAATGAGACCGATCCCATGCCCCAAATGTGTTCCCTCCCCGAGATATGCGCGTTTTATGAAAGTGAAGTCGACGATTCTAAGCGCAAATAGAAAGGGACCTAATCTTTAAAATGGCTCTACTGAACAAAACTTTTTATCAACTTTTCACTTTTTTTTTTGTTTTTTGATGTGGACAACATCTGAGCATCGAACGAGACCGATCCCATGCCCCAAAAGTGTTCCCTCTCAGAGATATGAGCGTTTTATGAAAGTGAAGTCGACGATTCTAAGCGCAAATAGAAAGGGACCTTATCTTTAAAATGGCTCTCCTGAACAAAACTGTTTTTTTCACCTTAGGTTCCTTTCTATTTTGCGCGTCACATATGTACATTATCCATCACTGTTGTACTGGTATGCCTTCCACAATAAGGCAAATGTCTATTGGATTTGTCTGACATATAAGAAAATATGCATTTATCTAGTTTTGCTATATGGTGGAGCAGGAACCGGAGGGGGCGATTGGCGTTACTGATTTAGCTTTAGAAATGGTATTAAAGTTGAACAAGTTAGTGTATCAAATATATTTTAACAAATACATTTTATGTTTTCTTTACTGTGCCGCGTACACTTCACATCACCCCCTCAAATCCACCCACAACCTCATGACAACCCAAGGTCTTTTAAGATAAATGAAAATGAAATAGAGACATTATGGGTGCTTATTTCAGTTCAGATTACAATACCGCTCAAGTAGTGTTGTTGAGGAAAACTATACGAATTGATTCAACACTAACCTTCACCTTTAACTGTGTAATTAAACCTTGGACTTTAATCCAATTTACTAAAACTGTCCATATCCATACTGAAGAAGGAAGAAAAAAAAATTTGTCCTGCCATAGTTTCCCCTCTCCCCCCACAAATTCATTTGTTTTATATATCGTATTCCCAAAAGCATTGTATGTATTTCGATTTAATATAGTGGATACAATTTCGGACGATTGTTTTAGTTACATACGATGGCACCTTAGGGTGGGTCACTTTCAAAGTTGTTTAAGAAGAAATGGTTTGGTTTTTAGGGGTCTTATTTCACTTGTAATCTAAACTTTGTGAATGGATTAATATAGAGAAAATAGAAGTATTGTTAATTTGTCTACCTTCGACCGATGAATGGAATGTATCCTAATTTATTTTTATTACGTATGCACTATCAGGAATATTGATTATACTTTATTCGCTATAGAGTATTTTCTTATCGACCATCTCATAATTCTAAGATGATGCCAGCTCGCTTTCGTTGTAGATGAATGATGATGGGTTATAATCATATTCTGTTTGGGAGCGAAATCACCCCAGGGGGAAAACGTTTTCCTTTAAAGGACTAGCGATAACATGGGAAAAGTCCACTTTTTGAATATTTATTTCACAAATAATATAGCATTGTGGACGAACAATGGTTTAAATGCTCACTTAATACCCTAAAAAGTACAATAGCTAAAGTCTGGCACGGCCGACCACATCATAACTTTCACTTCTTAATGCTCACAAAATCGTACTTAAAATAATTTTTTAACTTATGTCATATTCGAATTTAAGGGAAAATTTTCTGGTTTTTGGTAAAATCGGTTAAACATAAAGAGTTTTCCAATAGGGGCATAACAATTTCGTATCTTTATGTCAACACACCCTCAAACATTTTTAATGATCTTTCAGTGCCAAAACGTTAGTCCATCATGGTAAAGTTCACTTACGAGCAACGTTAGGAAATCAATAAAAATTACTACCGAAATTCTGAGTTCGGGGTCGCTACTTTAAGAGCGCTTACCCGAAAAAAATCATCTTCAGCGCTCAGCTCATTTCTAGCTGAGTGATTTTGTCAATACACAAAATATGCGTTACGAGGACTGCTATATATATTTCCGGCCTAATAATAAAAGTGCGAATATTTATCATCAAAAATGGTTTTATTCTTTTTCAAAGTATTCTCCAGCCTGATTTATACACTTTTGCATGCGCTCAAACCAATTCTCAAAGCTCTTTTTCCAATCTGATTGACACATCTGGTTTTTGAACACTTTAACAGCATCTTCTGGCGACGAAAATCGTTAACCACGCATTTTTTTCTTGATGTGCGGGTATAAAAATAAATCAAGTGTATGGCAGATGACTTATCAGTTCGACGTTTTGGCCGGTCGAAAAAAGGCGCTGGTTTGAGCCGATGTGTAAGAGCTCGCATTGTCATGGTGCACAATGATTCGTCTGCTCATGTTCGTTTTTCAAATTTTCTCGAAGACTTCAGGCAAACAAATTGTGTACACCAGTCAGAATTGACCGTCCTACGTTGCTAAAGTGGAAGAGTCGCCACATGACCAGTTTTGCCGAAGAAAGAGGCGACCATTTGCTTCGAAGTGCTTCTTCCACAAACAACTTTCGTTAGATTTGGCTCGTCTTCGAAGACCCACACGGCGTTTTGTTTCGGGCTCATACGCATAGATCTATGATTCGTCACCTGTGACGATCTTATAAACGACTTTTGAAGCACCGCGATCGTTTTTTTTTTCAAAATTTCTTTGCACCAATCGACACGAGCCTTTTTTTGAGTGATTGTCAAATTGTACGGGATCTATCGAGAACAAATCTTGTTTACGGCCAGGTGTTCATGCAATACCGAATGTATGCTGGTGGAAGAAATGCCCAAGGATGCCTCTATCTCACGATATGTTACATGACGATTTTGCATTATCAGTTCACGCACGGTATCAATGTTCTCTGGCACAACGGTCGTTATTGGACGACCTTCGACGTTGAGCGAGCATCGGCCACGATTGAATTCATAAAACCAATT
The DNA here is from genome assembly GCA_963513945.1 of Hydrotaea diabolus. NCBI lineage: Eukaryota > Metazoa > Arthropoda > Insecta > Diptera > Muscidae > Hydrotaea > Hydrotaea diabolus. The sequence goes on from OY740717.1 coordinate 20,285,420, forward strand.
TTACACAGTAATATAGGATGGTGCTTCATCGCCATACAAAGATTTAAGTTAATCGATGCACTTTTGTCGTGATAATCCACGTCGAAAGTTGTGAAAAATGATCGCACGAAAATGTTCACGAGTTAATTCCATTTTGATTTTTTAAGTCACTGTAAACAACACAAATGATGGTCGTACGTCAAAACGTTTTGAGTACGTTTATGCTAAAAATGGTAAATTTTTCCTATGGAAATGTCAGATGGCGCCTGTGGCCACTTAGTGTTGCCTAGGCCAGAAATATACAGTATATAGTAACCCTCGTCCATGTGGAAGCTATATCTTAATCGGAACTGATTTTCTCCAATTTCAATCGTGTCCGTCCTTGGCATAAGGAAGTAACTTGTGTCAAATTTCATCAAGATTGGTTGTAATAAAAAAAACTAAAAATAGAATTGGATGAACAGATGTGTGGATGCTAAATCTAAATTTGAAGCGATTTCCTTCAATTTCCATTACTTAAGGTTACTTTTGCCAAATTTTATCAAGATTAATGCAAATTGTAGCTCCTTAAGCTAATAACATAAAATCGGATAAACAAATGTGTGGATGCTATATTTAAGTCTGAACCAATTTCTTCAATGTTAATAACATCCTTTCTTGACCCCAAACACTTACTAGTGCTTTCTTTCATTAAGATTTGATGCAATGCTTAGATTCGAGAGCTAAAAACAGAAAAACCAGATGAACTTAAATATGGCAGCTATACGAGGGCGACCGCAAAACTAACTGGCCTGGCACATTTTCTGTTTTACTAGCAACATTTTTCTTTGTTTTTTAAAAGCAATCTTTTATAAGCCACCTGTCAAAATTTCCGAAATATTTAAGGATTATTTTCATTGTTGCAGGTGATTGAAGTAAACAAGTTTTATAATTTTTGAAAAATGGAAAATAAAGAGTTTCGTGCGGTAATTAAACACTTTTATATGAAAGGTTATACGCCACAATTAATCAAAGACGAATTGGATTCTGTTCATGGTGATAATGCACCATCATACTCCACCGTGAAATCCTGGGTTCAACAATTTAAAATGGGTCGTTCAAGTACGGAAGGTGAACAACGCTCTGGAAGACCGAAAACTGCTACTACTATTGAAAACATTAGAAAAATATTTAATGAAGTGACTAAAGATAGAAGAATAAAGCTCAGAGAACTTGCTGGTATTGTTAAAATACACGAAAAACAAGTTTGAAGTATTTTACATGATGAACTCCACATGAAAAAGCTATCCGCATGATTGGTGCCGCGTTTGTTGACTTTGCCCCAAAAAAGCGTCCGTTGGACCAATTCCGAGGAGCTTTTAGCGATTTATCAGTGTAGTCCAATAGAGTTCTTGCGCCGATTCATAACTGTTGATGAAACATGGATCCATCACTACATCCCAGAATGCAAAGAACAGTCAAAACAATGGATAGAAGCTGGTAAAAGTGGTCCCAAGAAGGCGAAAACTGTAAAGTCAGCAGGAAAAGTAATGGCCACAGTATTTTGGGATGCAAGGGGTATAATATTTATTGATTATCTTGAGCAAGGAAAAACTATAAATAGTGAATATTATTGTGCATTATTGGATCGGTTAAGTGAAGAAATCAAGATAAAACGACCGCATTTAGACAAAAAAAGTTATTTTTCATCAACATAATGCTCCTTCACACACTCCATTTTTAACTCAACAAAAACAGGCCGAATTACGATTTGAAATTGCTCCGCATCCACCATATAGTCCAGATTTAGCTCCTTCTGATTATTTCTTGTTTCCAAATTTAAAAAAATTTCTCGGTGGCAAAAAATGTTTGTCCAATAGCGAGGTTATTGCTGAAACTGAGGCATATTTTGAAGGTCTTGAAAACTCTTATTTTTCGGATGGAATTAAAAAACTTGAAAAACGTTTGATGAAGTGTATTGAGTTGGAAGGAGACGGATGTTGAAAAATAAATAATAATAATTCCAAAAAAACGGTTCTTTTTATGTTAGGACAGTTACTTTTGCGGTCGCCCTCGTATATAAATCTGTATCGATTTCCTTAAATTTTAATAAAATTGTTCCTTGGCCCAAAAAACTAACGTATGCCAATCAGAATGGGATGAAATATGAAGCTTCTAGAGTTTAAGACATAAAATCGAATATATATTTTTGTATGGGAGTTATAGCTATATCTGAACCGATTTTCTTCAATTTTCACAAAGTCATTTCTGTGTTCCAAAAACTAACCCGAGCCAAATTTTATAAATATCAGATAGAATTTGAGGTTTCTAGAGCAAAAAACAGAAAAATTCGGATGAACATAAAGGGTGTTTTTTTAGACGTGTGATTTTCAATCTGGCCACACTTTTTTCGGACTTTGTCTTTTGTCACTTCACCATTTCATAATGAATAGATTTACTCCGGAACGACGTTTGCAAATCGTGGTGAATGAGCCCAAAACGAGATGGCCACGTATCCTGATTTTTACAAGTAAATTTTGTTCAACGATGAAGCTAACTTTTTGGTTGAATGGGTGCGCTAATAACCTTAATTGTTGCATTTGGAGTAATAAAAACCACAAGCCATTGTCAAGACGCCGTGACATCCTCAAAAAGTCCCTTTGGTGTGCTCATATTTCTTCAAAAATGCAACCGGTCATAATGTTAGTCTGTGGGGAACGCTATAGAGCCATGATTAATGAATTTTTCGTGCCTAAATTGGAGGATGTTGATGTGGACGACCTTTGGTTCTTACAAGTCGACGCTACATGCCATACAGCCAACGAAACAAGTCGCTGAAGTCGCTTATCTACGCAGATAAGCCCGACACGATTGACGCCTTATAGGAGAGTATTTGGATTGTGTTATTTTTAACAAACCAAAGGGCACCAACAATTAGTCGCAGAGTCTTAGACTGATATTTTTGCAGAATATCCACGTTTGAATAAGAGGCAGTTCCCCATAGTTGGATCCCATACGTCCAAACAGGTTTTAAGATTGTTTTGTACAGAAGCACCTTATTTTCTATACTTAACTGTGATTTTGGACCCAGAAGCCAGTACATTTTTTTGTCTTAATATCTAGTTGCTTTCTTTTTGCGGTAATATGATCTTTCCACTTTAACCTCTTGTCGATATGCAACCCCAGATATTTTACAGTAGTGGATTTCGGAATAACGACCCCATTTAAAAACACAGGGGGCAGTCGCCCTCTTTAAGCGTATAAGTGACATGATTCGATTTGTCTGCATTTACTTTTATGTTCCATTTATTAAACCAGTTTTGCATGGTGTCTAGTTGCCTATGGACTACCTGGGAGGCCCCTGTAGCAGAATCTTTAGATAGAAACTACGTTCAGTTAAATATGACTTCAGAGTTAGGTAAAACGGCGTAGGCAATGACTTTTTTAACTTAAACAGAAGACCCTCGTGCCAAACCCGGTCAAAAGCTTGCTTTAAATCCAGAAATACCGAGGTACAAAAACTTTTGGTTTCCAGAGCATGTCTCATTGTTTCTACCACTCTTTGGCATTGTTCTGGAGTTTCATGTTCATGCCAAAATCCAAATTGGTGATCAGGAAATATTTTCCTACATTCAAGGCTAGGCAACAACCTTTTCTGGAAGAAACGTTCAAATATTTTTGAACAAATCCGTAATAAAGTAATATGTCTGTAGGAGCTTAAACAGTTCACAGGTTTATTGGGTTTTGCCACCATTATAATTTTTGCATGTTTCCGTTGAGCAGGAAACTGGGTCAGCCTTAAGACGGAGTTGAAGAGCATTGTCAGGAATATTATGGCCTTTTTTGGTAAAGATTTGATTACCTTAGCATCAATATTATCATAGGCTGGAGACTTTTTGGGGGTTTAACTTTTTTATCTCAACCTTCACTTCCTGAAATGTGAACGATTTTATTGGTTTACTCATTTGGCAAGAAACATCTAGGAACTTGCATATTTCTTCTGCTTCTATGGAATTGCAAAATGAAAATGGGGTAAAAGTATCTTCCAAATATAGTTGAAAAGCATCAGCTTTGCTTAAATCCGATCTATGTCATATGTTATTTAAGTCCTTAATGGGAATATTTTGCTTTTGAGCTCTTTTCAGATATTTTGTCGCCTTCCAAAGTCCATCAATGAATGGACTTAAATTAGTTAAGTATGTTTCTACTGAGCCATTTTTCAGATCATTGAGACGCTGCTTCAGATTGTTGAAAGTCCGGTTAAAGTTGGATTTGTCTGTAGGATGCCTTGTTCTTTGCCATATTTTTCGTAGGCGTCGTTTTATTTTGACTAACTGCCTTAATTCGACTGTTAGTATTAGACTTGAGTTGTTATAGGAGCGTTCTTGTGGAGTGGATTGGTGAAATTCTCCACTGCGTCTTCTAACTTGACTCCGGTTTTAGTTGACATATTTAAATTTATATTTAAATCAATATAGCTTTTAAAAGATTGAATGCATGTTCTAGTGATAAAAATGTTGCCACTATAATTTCGTTTTGTTGGCGTGGTTCTGTAATTGACGATAATGGGACAATGGTCAGAGCTTAGATCATAGCTAGGCGCAATGTCTAACAGCAAACTTGATATACCTTTATACACTATAAAATCCAGTAAATCTGCTACTTTTGCAGGATCACTGGGCCAGTATGTTGGGCATCCTGTTGATAATGTGACGGCCCCAAATGCTGCAAAAAGTGGTCGAAAATTAGGCTTCGGCTGGAATCTATTCGAGCCAGCCGCAACTGCCACTTGCCCCAATAATGGCAAGCCCTTATCTTTATAATAAACCAAAATTCTTGGTCATAACATTAAATTACACTAGTTTACAAATTATGATTTTTTTCCTGGTCCAGAGTTCTAAATATTTTTTTCCAATAGCTTTTGCCCTTCTAAACACGAAAATGAATTTTAAACAATTTTCCTCTTGTTGGTCTTTCACGAGCAAAACATGCCATGGTTTGTTAAAATTTGGTGCTAGAAAAGCTAATCCTTTGATTTGAGAACACTCTTGATGAAATCGATAATAACGTTTGGGAGTTATGGTCCAAAAAGCTAAGACATCTCAGAAAAAAATCGTAAAAACTTAGTTACAAACATTTGTCATGAAACTAATTTATAATGCCCTTTTCCACAGAGTAGTCTAAGGGTGTAAGAAAGGGACTTTTTGCTGGACGTTAGGCTCAAGTGGTTTAAAAACTTCCTGTATTTATTTTAACGTCTAAACACGATCTTGCAAATCCGCCCTTATGTTCAATAAACGGGACCACCGAAAAATATGGCTTTGAGGCTACTCAAATTAAACTCGGTTTTACAAACGAAGCCCAACATGGATTTGTTAAGAAGATTCGACTGAAAACAAAGTTAGACTCATGGACAAAAACGGCCAAAAAAACAGTAGATTTTAATAAGGTTTGCTTTTCTATTGCATATTTTTTTAGAACGAGCCACCTTATCATTTTTAAAAACCAATTCAGACTAAAGAATATCCTTAATCCAAAATTTCCCTACATGCGACTAGCAGTGCTAATAGCAAATGCACTGCTCCCATTTTCTTATATGTTTCCCTACCCACTCTAATGTACATATGTTTATTTAGTAGACAGACATGCGTAAAAACATAAAAACTACATGTGTACATGCATATGTATACAAACGCACACATGCTAGTGTCGGTGGTTGTGTGTGCGTGTGCAAGTAATAGGCCATGATTTCTTGTCATTAACATTTCATGGAAGCCATGAAAATTATTTTCTGTCCCAAATGCTACAACTATCAAACAGATGCTCTTTAATAACATTTTAACCGGACGACAGGTGCAGATGAATGAAAATAAGAAAAAGAAAAACTGAATTTGTCTTCTCTTCAAAATCAGCTAGTCTTGGGCGGTGTGCCGCCGATATGTTTTTCGTGTAGAACCAATGAATAGCTAAAGGAAGCAGAATTGACTGTAGTGAATTTTTGACATGTTCAGTATTAAGAGTAGGCCGAAGTAAGACTGACATGCTGGTGGACAACAGTCACGATCTCCGTTTAAGAGTAGGCCGAAGTAAGACTAACATGCTGGTGACCAACAGTGACGATCTCCGTTTAGGGTGGGCGATGTACAATTTAAAAAAAGTCCTGGCATTTTCTAAAATTTCTGATTTTATTAGAGACGTTGAACTTTGTCATTTCATAATGGAATACCATCCGATGCGTTTTCGCTCCGCCCAATGGGCTGAAGATTGTTTGGCAGTAGATGATGAATTTTACCGAAAAATCAAGCTTTCAGATAAAGCTTATTTTCATCTCGGTGGCTATGTCTCAAAGCAAAATTGCCGCATATGGGGTTGAGAGATACCACACATGACTATTGAGAAGGCTATGCATCTACAACGAGTTACTGGTTGGTGTGGGTTTTGGGCAGGTGGCATCTTTAGGCCATTTTTCTTTGAAAATGAACAAGGAGCCGCCGTTATTATCAACGGTGAGCGTTGCCGTGCCATGCTCAACAAATTTTTATTTCCAAAAAATCAAGAGAGTGGCATGAACGACATTTGGTTTCAACAAGTCGAGGTCACATGTCACACAGCAACCATCGGTATTTTACTCACAGTTTTTGAAAATCGAATAATCAGACAAAATTGTAATGTCAATTAACCGCCTTGGAGCTGTGATTTGAGCGCTTTTGATTATTTTCTGTGGGGATCCATTAAGGAAAAATGTTACGCAAAACATTCAGAGACAATTGAAGGGTTGAAACATAAAATCGAAGTTGCCGTTAAAGAGATTCGACCCGAAACAATCGAAAATGTTCTGAAAATTGGGTTGATCAGATGTGGTAGTCATGCCATATATATTGCTGGCCTAGGCAACACTTAGTGTTACCTGGCGCCATCCGACATTTCCATTGGAAAGTTTGACATTTTTTTAGCATACGAGGGTTGCTATATATATTTCTGGCCTAGGCAACACTAAGTATTGCCTGGCGCCATCTGACATTTCCACTGGAAAGTTTGACATTTTTTAGCAAAAACTTACTCCGAACGTTTTGACGTACGACCATCATTGGTGTTGTTTACAGTGACTTGAAAAATCAATTTGGAATTAACTCGTGAACATTTTCGTGCGATCATTTTCACAACTTTCGACGTGAATTATCACGACAAAAGTGCATCGATGAACTTAAATCTTTTTATGGCGATGAAGCACCATCCGATAGCACTGTGAAAAACTAAACTTAATGAATTCAATCGTGGCCGACGCTCGCTCAAAGACGAAGGTCGTCCAAAAATGGCCGTCGTGTCAGAGAACATTGATGCCGTGCATAAACTGATAATGCAAGATCGTCATGTGACATACCGTGAGATAGAGGCCTCCTTGGGCATTTCTTCTACCAGCATACATTCGATATTGACCGTAAAAAAGGTTTGTTCTCGTTGGATCCCGCATAATTTTACAATCGCTCAAAAAAAGGCTCGTGTCGATTGGTGCAAAGAAATTTTGAAAAAATACGATCACGGTGCTTCAAAAACCGTTTATAAGATCGTCATAGGTGACGAATCATGGATCTATGAGTATGAGCCCGAAACAAAACAGCAATAGACCGTGTGGGTCTTCGAAGACGAGCCAAATCCCACGAAAGTTGTTCGTGGAAGAAGAACTTCGGAGCAAATGGTCGCATGTTCTTCGGCAAAACTGCTCATGTGGCGACTGTTCCGCTTGAGCAACGTAGGACGGTCAATTCTGAGTGGTACACCACAATTTGTTTGCCTGAAGTCTTCGGAGAAACTAGAAAAACGAACAAGAGAAGACGAATCATTGTGCACCATGACAATGCGAGCTCTCGCCCATTCGGCTGAAACCAGCGCCTTTTTGACCGGATAACGTCGAATTGATGGGTCATCCGCCGTACAGCCCTGAATTGGCACCCAATGACTTCTTTTTATTCCCGCACATCAAGAAAAAAATGCGTGGTCAACGATTTTCGTCGCCAGAAGATGCTGTTGAAATGTTCAAAAACCATGTGTTGGAGGTGTCTCAATCGGAGTGGAAAACGTGCTTCGACAATTAGTTTAAGCGCATGCAAAAGTGTATAAATCATACTGGAGGATACTTTGAAAAACAATAAAACCATTTTTGATGATAAATACTCGCATTTTCATTTTTAGGCCAGAAATATATACAGTCAAACTTTTCTATAGTGAACTTTTATACAATGAAGTTCTCCCTATAATTTCCTTTTCCTTCCTATTTTATTGTACTTTGATCTCCTTATAATGAGTTTCTATACCGTGAAGTTTTCTATGCAATGAAACAATTTTGCAGGTTTAAATTTGTCTCATATGTGTTTCTGTCTTCTTATAATGAATTTTTCAAATAATTTTCTGTTACGCACACATAACAACTCTGTGCTCCGAGAATGGAGTTACATGCAATGGGGGGATTCCCAACTGAGGAAAATCAAAACAAACAATAAGAAGAAAGTCACATCAATAACAATTTTGGCATCAGTTGCCGGTGTTCATTGAATCGATAATGATGCAGCGCAGTAGCATTTCTCTTGAAAAAAAAATAATAATTATCAATAAAGTTGAAGAAGGAGTAAAAAAGATGTAGCTAAGCAGTTTGAAAATCTTCCTACCACATTATCAAATATTTTAAAAAACAAAGCAGTGATTCTAAAAAATGTAGAAGATGGCCAATTAAGCACTTAACGGAAAAGGCTCTTAACCTGCCTTTTTGAGAATATTGATGAAGCAATGCTCAAATGGGTCACTGCTGCACCTGGTAAAAATCTTCATATTTCTGGACCATTAATGAAGCAAAAAGACAAAGAGTTTTCTGAGGCATAGGGTCACGACAATTTTGAAGCTTTTACAGGATGGTTAGACAAATTTGAACCGGCCGGTAAAGAATTAGCTGATGTCAAAAAGACGATACCTACATTGGAGCACGTTTCTTCATCAATTGATGTACTACGAACTTTTGTGCAGATGAGGAGTAACGTGCCGACTAATGTATTTAATAGGCTGTTTCCACTACGGTCGCGTCCACGTCCGCGTCCAAAAATCAATGAACGCGCGTTACAGCCTATACAAAAAACATAGGCAGTTAGGTATGGGAAAAAGTCGCGTTCATATTGGACGCGTTTATCGATAAGTCGCGTTTACTATAAATTCGATTATTTTTGCAGTCGAAACCCACCCATACCTATCAATAATAATCCAAACATCCAAAATGCAAAAAACAGGAGGTAAGTTAATATTTTTGCTTTTGTTTAAATAATATAAATTTTTTCATTTATTTTAGATTTCAAAAAGACGGAATGGACAGCCGTATCAACACTATATCTGTTGGACCTCTGGGAGGAAAATATTGATGGCCTGAGGGGTGCTCGCAAAAACGCCCACATACACAAAGAGATGGGGGAGAAGCTGGGAGTGACTGGCGCGGAAGTGAAAAATAAACCATTTGGTCCTCATTTTCCACTGCGGTGAGCAAAATAATATCATTTAACTCCATGATAATGTCACAACACAAAAATATTAAAATTGTTCGCACCCCTAAAAAAACAAATAAACACACACAGCTGTTTGAACGCAAACGTGGACGCAAAACACAATGGAAACACCATTAAAAATTATCGATAAATCGTGGACGCGGACGTGGACACGACCGTAGTGGAAACAGCCTATAAGTCTCTAAATATATTAGAAGGTTTTGTTGATGAAGAGAAATGGAACTGTGTTATCCAAACTAAAATACATGATTATTTTAAATAAAAATGGAAAAAAATCTAATTTGTATACAATGGTTTTGTTATTTGGTATTAGAGGGTTTTGTTGAGGAAGAAAAATGTAAAAGTGTAACCCAAACTAATATGCCTTATTATTTTAAATAAAAAGTGTGGAAAAAATATAATTTCTGTATAATAAAGTTTCTAAATAAAGAAGTAATTTTCTGGTCCCTTCAAGATTCATTATAGGAAAGTTCGACTGTATAGCAGTCCTCGTATTAATGACATTGTAGGGTTTTTCATTCAGAACATAACAATTTTATATAATAATAAAACACAGAATATTTAAGAAATAGAGTTTAAAGTTATTCCAGGTGTAGTGCAAATGTTACATTTTAAGAAAGAAATTCCATTTCGGTCATATGACCACCACGAACCGGTGGACGGCGATATATTCTCTGCTCCGAATTTTCCACTCTAGTACACATTTCGGCCGGAACGTTGGCAATTTCGTGTTGGATGTTGTCTCTGAGCTCAGTCTAAAGTTGTTGGCTTGTAGGCATAGACCAATGACTTGATGTAGCCCCATAAAAAGAAATCGAATGGCGTTAAATGGCATGCACGAGGTGGCCATTCGACCGGACCTTTTCTCGAGATAACACGTTCACCGAATTTGCCTTTCAGTAAACCGATTATAACGCGTGCTGTGCGGCTAGTGTCACCGTCTTGTTGAAACCACATATCAGCGTTGTCAAGCTCATCCAATTCTGGCCAAAAATAATTTTCTAACATGGCATGATAGCGCTCTCCATTGAAGGTAACATTACGATTGTTGCGGCCCAATCACACTTCCGACATAAAAACCACACCATTCAGTATTTTTTGTGGATGCAATCGTTTCTCTTGTAGCACATGTGAGTTTGTTGCTGTCCAATAACGCATATTTTGTTTATGGACAAAGCCACTTAGCCAGAAATGAGCTTCATCACTAAAGATGTTTTTTTTTGAGGAAATTCTGGATTTTCCTGAAACATTGCCAGAGCCCAATCGAAGAAGATTCGGCGTTTCAACTGAAGCCACTTGTTAAGTTCTAAGGTCAGTTTGCTGTTATAAGGATAAAGGCCAAGATCTTTTCACAAAATACACCACAGTATGGTTTGAGAGATGTCCAATTCCTGAGAACGACGTGAAATCTGATTTGTCTCATTTTGAACAGATACACTAACATATATTTTCGTCGCTTCGAGCGATACGGCGCTGGAACGTCCAAAAGTAAAAAATTTTGATCCATGTTAATCCACTATAGCACAGCCTGTCGGGTGGGACGTTTATTTCGGCCGAAAATTGGAGTAAGCGCTCTTAAAGTGGCGACCACCGACTCAGAATTTCGGTAGTCATTTTTAATGATTTCCAAACGTTAATCGTAAGTGAATTTACCACCATGAAAATGTTCTTCGACTAACGTTTGTCACTGAAAGATCATAAAAAATGTTTGAGGGTGCGTTTATATAAGGATAGGAAACTGTTATGTTCCTAGTGGAAAACCCTTTAGCTTTAACATCGCCTAGAGCATTGCGAAAAATTCTTTTTTGTAGGTCTTCTTTAGCAGTCCTACTAGACCCTTTCTACGGCCCTCTACGAGGGCGGTTCGGAAACTTCTCAGCCTAGCACAAAAAGCGCGGTATAAACAGAAAAAAGTTAAGTGTCTCTGCTATGAACACATGTTAAATTTTGTTTCGATCTGGCAACTCCTTCATATGCAACAGTAAAAAATTGCGTTGCTGAATTTAAACGTGGTCGTACAAGCATTGAAGATGAACCACGTAGTGGACGTCCAAAAACAGCAACAACAACAGAAATTGTAGCCAAAGTGCATGATATGGTATTAAATGATCGACGAATAAAAGTGCGTGAAATAGCTAATATCATGGGCATGTCAAATGATCGAGTCCATTTAATTTTGCTTGAAGAACTACAGATGAAAAAGCTTTCTGTAAGATGGGTGCCGGACTTGTTAACAGTCAACCAAAAACGCATAAGAATGAACATTTCTCAAGCTTGTTTGGATTGTTTTCAGCGAAATAAAATGGATTTTAAGCGTCGTTTAATAACTGTTGATGAGACATGGATCCACCACTATACTCCAGAGACAAAAGAACAATCCAAACAATAGACTGAAGCTGGAGGAAGTGCCCCCAAAGAAGGCAAAAACAATTCAATCGGCTGGTAAGGTTATGGCAACGGTTTTTTGGGACTTCAAAGGTATTTTATTGATTGACTATCTGCAAAAGGGTAGAACAATAAATTCAGAGTACTATTGCAACCTTTTAGATCAATCAAATATACAAATTCGAGAAAAACGTCCTGGCTTACAACACAAAAAAATAATTGTTCATCAAGACAACGCACCAGCGCACAAGAGTGTTTTAACAATGGCTAAAATCAACGAATTAAACGAGTTGCTTGACCACCCACCTTATTCTCCTGATTTAGCTCCCAGTGACTTTTACCTATTCCCAAATCTAAAAAAAATCCTTGCTGGCAAGCGTTTTACCTCAAATGAAGATGCAATTACAGTTGTAAACCACTATTTTGAAGACCTTAAGGAAAACTATTTTAATCAAGGGATAGAATTGCTAGATAAGTGTTGGACTAAGTGTATTGAAGTTTCAGGAGATTATATTGAAAAATAAAAATATTTTTGAAAAACTAACTATTCTCTTTCATTGATAGGCTAAGAACTTTCCGAACCGCCCTCGTATGTTAGTTTGAAATAATTACACTTGAAGGGATGTCCGCCTGACTGCCTATATTGGGGATGCTAGTCCATCTTGCCTATGGAGGTTATGTAAAGCCAATCCCTTTGGTGCCGCGTACTTTACTTTAAAAAATGAGTGGTGATGATAATTTTGGAAATAGTTTTTATGCCATAATTTTGCTGGGTCTTCTTAAAAGTTTATTTAAGAATATTGCAAATCTTGATAAAATACACACACCATTTTTGTTCTGAAGCCTGCAACTAAGTTCAATATTTCCTGTAAAAATCGCTGCTGAAAAGCTGTACGGAGTCCAACGTCGTTAAAATTTAAAAAATATGTGTAGTTCTTATCCATTTTGTAGAAAACGTTTTGGTTAAAGTTTTTTTTTTACAGCTAAGCTTTTTGCTGGAAGTCGTTATGTAGCATGAGAATGATACAGCAATTTAAAAATTTTCTTCAAGATTTCCCTATGATTTTAGTAGAGAGCCAAGATTGACCCATCACTCTCTGCAAGCATAAAATTTAAACGTTGATTTACTTATTTTAAATTATTATTATTTAAAGAACATCTTTATGAGACCTAATCAAAGTATGAGCTGTTGACAAGAAATTCTATAGGGATTAACTTTCCCATCCAGAGGATACAGACATACATGGATCGGTCGCAGAGGATCTCCCTAAAGTATTCACTGTATTAATGAAAACTTTTTTTTTTGTTTATTCAGTTCATGTTTTTCGATTGTCCAAAAACAATGTCATCCTCATCGACAACGTCTTAAGCGAAGGCACTTAATTATTTGTAAGTCAAAACGTATTGATTTAGTGACAGACTTGTTTACCTGTTGGCAATTCTTTTGTTTTCTTTATCAGCCTATAAACAGATACATTTACACAGATATACACATACAAACGCACACTCACACCCTTACATGTCTGCACTCATACATGCGTAGATATAAAGAGCGATAGGGAATAACCTTTTTTAGTCATTATCTGGTTGTCCTTTTGACATATCGTTGTTAGGCAGCCCGTATTTCGTCCGAAGTCAATTTAGCGGAAAGTGATACAACCGAGCACTTAATTAATTTTTTCTTCTTCATCTGCTTCTTCATGATAGCTCATTTACGATAGCTCGTATACTATCTATCATTGGTCTCCTTTTTCTCGCCATCCTCCATGCTGGACCAGAAACAAAAGGGGGAGAAAAAGGTTACCTCTAGGCAATTTATGGATCGAAGGCACCGTGGTACATTTTTTGAAAAGACTTAGAAAAACCTAGTTTTAAAGAATTTTAAGAAAACATATACTATAAGTATATGAACAGATCGGTGAAAGGAAAGAGAATAGTGACTTTGTGGTGTAAGTCCGCCTTAAACCTTAGATGAAAAATGCATCTATGGTTTAACTTCACTACTGTCGCTCTCGTATCCCCGCAAATTCATCGCTTATATTGGATGCACAGAGTTTGAGTAAGGTAGTTTAGAGTTGTTGAAACTAATATTGAAACTGGAAGTCGCAACAGTTTAGTAGAGATACCACGCCCATTAAAAATTGTTATAATAATGAAAAATTTCCAAAGCCTGTTACTTTCGATCAGGAAATTATCATAATCGGAAATACGCAGATCACATCGACATTGTTGGGAGGACTTAGCGAGGCATTACATGAGTTTTTGCAGAGATTAAATTTGAGTCGTCTTAAATAAGTCTGGTGGTAAAGGAGAATAAAGAAAAGAGGGCGAGACGGTTTCGCCTGTTACTTAAAACGTTAAGTTATTAGAAGAAATTATATTCTTTGGAGTAAACTAAAACGTGTGATAGTATTGGCAAATAGGCTCTATTTTGGGCTCGAACAGATTGATTTTACACTACGCTCGTACTATTCGTTTTTCTATGGCGTCGAAACATGAGTGCTATGATAAGCTCATGAAGTCGAACTGGGATTTTTTTGCAAGCACCTCTGAGCCGAGAAAGCCTGTGTTACTACCCTATGCAAGTTAGTCCCCATTTACACGAGGCAACTTTACTTGCGTCAATTTGTATGATTCCCTTTTGAAACTTGCCTCTTGTGTTTACACACGTAAATTTAGTAAGTGCAATTTTGGTTTTTATTAATGCATTTTCTGACATTTTGTGATTGATACGTTCTGATTTTTGTGTGAAAAAAATACTTAAATAATCTGCAGCCAACTTCACACTACGAAAAACATAAAATAAATTGACATTAAGGGCAAGTTTTTTCCCCTTTCATTTCCCCTCTCTCTCCTACAAATTGAGAGTTGCAGCAGGTAAAGTTTCCTCGTGTAAATTGGAGCTCTCTCTTAATGTACTGAGCATGCACAGTGTATGGCGAGTGGAATGAACAAGTAAGTGGCTTCTACAGCGGCAGGGCTCCAAACCTTTTTGTGAAAATAAGAATACTTATATATACGAAGGCTGCTTTATATATTTCTGGCCTCATAATGAAAATGCTAATATTCATTGAACAGGGATATCCGGCTCAAGACCTCTTGCTTCTATATTTAAATAGAGGACAAGTTTTTAACAAAATGGCAAAGTGACATTGGTTTTCGTGGCTGCACACTACTTTTATCATGATTTCGGGTCCGCGACAACCCTCTTCAAAAAGCCTTGCTGCAATTGTTGAAAGTAAAACCGAACTCTATAAGGCCAGGCTCTCCACAAACGAATGAGAACTACTGTTGTAAACCTTACTTTTCAAGTTTTCTTCACACAATTGCCCACGAAAATACAACTCACTCTTGCCACCTCTTGAGCCGGTTAAATCCCTGTTCAATGTGTAAAAGCAACAGACCGAAATAAAACAAACGAGCTTAAAATGCGAATATTTATCATCAAAAATGTTTTTTTGTTTTTGTTTTTCAAAGTATTCTCCAGCATGATTTATACACTTTTGCATGCGCTCAAACCAATTGCCAAAGCATTTTTTCCACTCCGATGGAGACACCTCCAAAACATGGCCTTTGAACGCTTAAACAACATCTTCTGGCGACGAAAATCGTTGACCACGCATTTTTTTGATACTAGGGAGTAGGAAGAAGTCATTGCGTGTCAATTCAGGGCTGTACGACGGATGACCCATCAGTTCGACATTTTGGCCGGTCAAAAAGGCGCTGGTTTGAGCCGATTTGTGAGAGCTCGCATTGTCATGGTGCACAACGATTCGTCTTCTCTTGTTCGTTTTTCGAATTTCTCCGAAGACTTCAGGCAAACAATTTAAAGTGTACCACTCAGGCTGGACCGTCCTACGTTGCTCAAGCGGAACAGTCGCCACATGACCAGTTTTACCGAAGAAACAGGCGACCATTTGCTTCGAAGTGCTTCCACGAAGAACTTTCGTTGAATTTGGCTCGTCTTCGAAGCTCCACATGGTCGATTACAGTTTTGTTTCGGGCTCATACGCGTAGATCCATGATTCGTCACCTGTGACGATCTTATAAAGGTCTTTTGAAGCACCACGATCGTATTTTTTCAAAATTTTCTTTGCACCAATCGACACGAGCCTTTTTTTGAGCGATTGTCAAATTGTGCGGGTTCCAACGAGAACAAACATTTTTGACGGCCAGGTGTTCATGCAATATCGAATGTATGCTGGTAGAAGAAACACCCAGGGATGCCTTTATCTCACGGTATGTCACATGACGATCTTACATTATCAGTTCACGCACAGCATCAATGTTCTCTGGCACAACGGCCGTTTCTGGACGACCTTCACGACTCTTCTTTGAATTCATTAACCAGTTTTTCACAGTGCTATAGGATGGTACTTCATCGCCATACAAAGATTTAAGTTCATCGATGCACTCTTGTCGTGATAATCCACGTCGAAAGTTGTGAAAAATGATCGCACTTAAATGTTCACGAGTTAATTCCATTTTTTGCCAAATTGATTTTTTCAAGTCACTGTAAACAGCACAAATGATGGTCGTACGTCAAAGCGTTCTGAGTACGTTTACGATATGCTTAAACTTTTCAATAGAAATGTCAGATGGCGCCAGGCAACACTAAGCCAGAAATATATATATAGCAACCCTGGTCTCCAGCAAGTTTTTGGATATCGCTTGAAATGTACTTTGTAAAATTCCGAATAGATCGCATTGACGATGTGGCTTCTAGAGCGGCAGCAGCTTAAATTTTAAGGGGTTCTTACATTTAGGTCTGTACAAGATATCGATTTAACAGGGGGATATGAAGGTACTGGCTATTTAAAAATATGTATTAGTTTTATGTAGCTCTTTACTTCGGCGAGATCGCAAATACAATGCGACTTCAAAAGCTTCAGGATTTTAAATCAGAACGATCTTTGTGTGGGGCCTATTTGAAAGCATTTATATGATACAATACCAACTGGTCGGTTTGTTGATAATGCATAAGGTTTTAAGTCAAATTTGATCAAACTTGGTTTTAACATGTTGTAGGATCTTAAATTGCGAGAGGCCTGAGCATATATTCAAATAAATGGAAAAATTTCACTAGAGTAGATCGCTGCGAATTTTTTTGAAATCGAACTGTTTATGTGCATGGTTTAAAATTAAAAATTATGCTGATAATGTAGGGTGATCCATCTAGAGGTATTTTTTTCAGAACTGAAAAAAATATAACAATTCAAATCAAGTGTGGAATCTTTATTGGTAATTTGAAAGGCCATTTTATGGCATTTATTTTTGGAAAATAATTACCTTCAAATGTTGGCAACTGTATTATGGAAATGAGCGTTTGGTGAGAAACGGGAAGATCCGCTGTTTTCGACAAAAATTTGTGATGAGCCCCATTTCTGGCTCAACGGCAAAGTCAATAAACAAAATTGCCGCATATGGACTGAAGAGCAACAAGAAGAGGTTCAAGAGGTGTCATTATACCCAGAGAAAACCACGGTTTGGTGCGGTTTATAAGCTGGAGGAATCATCGGTGCATATTTTTTCAAAAATAATGATGGCCGGAACGCAACCGTTAATGGTGCTCGCTATCGCGCCATGATATCGATCTTTATGCTACCTGAAATTGAAGCCCGAAATCTTGACGACACTTGGTTTTAACAGGACGGCGCCACTGGCCATACAGCTGCTCAAACAATGGATCTATTAAAAGGTAATTTCGAAAAGTTGCTAATTTCACGTTTTGGACGTTTTTGGTGAGTTGGACTCCTAGATCGAGTGATATCACACTTTAGACATTTTCAAGTCCAAAGTGTATGCGGACAAACCAGCTATGATGCAGGTTTTGGGAGCCAACATTACGCGTGTCATTAAAGCCATACCGGTCAAAATGATCGAACGTGTCATCCAAAATTGGACCCACAGAATGGAAACCCTGAGGCGTAGTTGCGGCCAACATTTGAAGGAAATTATATTCAAAAAATAAATGCCATAAAGTGTCTTTTCAAATTGCCAATAAAGATTCCACACTTGAATTGAATTTTTATATTTTTTTGTTCTAAAGAGCATCCGATTCTTCGATATTCATACGCTCGATAGATAATGACGACATTGATGGGTCAATTAATCGCTTGTGAGACAATAAGAAGCACTGTGTCTTACGCGCATTAAAATCCACTTTATTCATTCGACCCCATTCGAAAATGGCCAGTAAATCACGGCCAAGTGTCTCATCCATAATTCGCCTTTTGTATTCAAGACTCGGCCTATGGTTATGAATGACAGAGGTTGCTGTCATCCGCAAATGAGTAGATTGGATTCACGGTCCGACCCAAAAGATCGTCAATAAAAATAAGCAATAAAGAGGGGGAAAGAACAGAGCCCTGTGGTACACCTGCGGTCAGCTTATGTTTGATGGATAATAACCTATCTACAACAACTCGTATAGTACGATCTTTGAGAAAGCTCGATATAAATCGAGCAAAAGTATTACCGACACCAAATAAGATCAGCTTTGAGTGCACCGTGCCAGACTCTATCAAAGGCCTTCGAGATATCCAGAGCCACGACCTTACTCTCAACAAACTGGTGGATGGACCGGCTCCAACGCTCTAATAAGAAAACTATCAGGTCTCCCGTAGAGCGATTTCTACGGAAGCCATACTGTCGATCACTAAGTAGGTCGTTGGACTCCAGATACCTGACAAGATGGTGGTTCACCATGCTCTCCATTACCTTGGAGAGCGCAAAGCAAATCGCGATGGGCCGATAATTTTCAGGCTTATTGGCTACATCCTCTTTAGGGATTGGCTGGACGTTTGCAACGTTTGGAAGACTCCGACACGATAAGCAAGGTTGAGAAGGTTGAGTAGTGAACGGGTTAGCGTCAAAGAGCACTTACATAGAACAAGTGCCGAGATACCAGTCGGACCTGGGGACTTACTAACATCGAGATTCACAAGAATCTTCTTCTTCCAGCCTAGGAGGTACGAGCCCAATTTACGATAAGTGATGTTGCAAATGACATGTGTAGAGCAAAATCATCTAAAGGGTACGCACCCAGTCCTAGTCACCATATTCCCGAACCTAGAAAAATCAGCTCTGCAAAGCCAGCAGCATAAAATGAATTTTACGGCAACAAGATATAAACATAGCCACGCACTAAGCGGTGGCAATAGCAACCTAGTAAGTGCCTCGCTCGTTAAATGCATGGATAAATCTTCCAATAGAAGCCTTCCCGTCACTCATCATTGCTCTTCATAAACTTCCCTATGTTAAAGTATAAAAATCATTTCTTTCAAGACCGATTAATTTTCCAACATAACTCTCCAAAAAGGTACCACTGTGCGTGTTAGAAAGCTAATACTTAGATATTGTCCACCTACATCACACCTACCTGCCCGTATGTAAGTTAGTGAGTCTAAATAAATAAACATTATGTTTTCTTGTTTTTCGGATGAATAGCCAGAACAACAACAACAACAACAGCAGCAGCATAATATTGTTTAACTTATAAAGTTAACCTCTCCAATGTCCTATTACAACATTGACATTGGTCAGGGTAACCAATAAAGGTATTCAAACGCTCCGGTACGTGTCTGCGTGCGTGCGTACGTGCGTATAACTCAATGTGAATGTATTTTGGTCTATTGTGTGTGTGTGTGGGTGCGTGTGTCTTTGTAGTGGCGGATGTGGATATGGATGGAAACCATAGTTATTAACAAAGACACATGTTTTGGGTGGACAATTTCATAGACCTCCTAGTCCACTGGCCCATTAACAACTCAAGCCACATACACTCGTTTACATTGTGGTCCACCACATCCTCACTTAGTGTGTTCATAATTATTTGGCTTTGTGTCGAAAGATGGACAGATAGACGGAGACACGCACACGTACTGATGAATAGACGACCATGCCACATTGGAAATTTGTCGTGCTCCAAATATTGCTCGCTTCTATACATATAAGGTTTCAGCCTTTCACTTTGGTCAGCTTGCAGCTCATCAGGCTGTGTGTGTGTGTGGATATTTATGTGTTTTTGGACAGACTCTCCAAAACAAAATGTTGCGGTTAAAATGTTAACCGAAAGGACGAAATTAAGCAATAGACACAAATAATAATGGCAACAACAGGCGGTGGCAACGGTTGTCGCCCCTCCCAGTTTGGTATCCTTTCTTCTTAGTTTTTTTTTTTAAATCTTTAAAGTTACCATCGATGATGATAGGAAATATTTGTGTATATCAATGCCCTCCAAGGGCAAGGGAGGCCTAGTTTGTGTTTGTTTTTTATTAAAAGCCTTATCACATTTTATTCTCCTTCAATGGACTTTAACGAAAGCCGCCACAACTACGCAATAGTTTTCCCTTGAAGTTTTTATGATTGTTTCATTTTTCCATCTTTTTTTCTCTACTTTTTGCATACGGAATGGCAAAAATGGGGCTTCCTTCGAAATGAAGTCATGCAAAACAAGCTTATTTGGTTATCTTGAATTTGACCATAACATTTCTGGGAATGCGTGAGTGTGTGTGCGCGTATCAAATGGTATTTGGTTTTTGGTGTGATGGGAAATTTTCTTATTTCCGAAAACATTTAAAATTTATCCGCAAATCTGGTTAAGAATAATCAATAATTTTATGGTGCGAATGTGACAAATTGAGTCTAAATGTATGCCTTTAAACGCGGTTTTGACATTGCAATAAATATAATAGCGAACATTTATATAGAGGGGAACCACTACTGAATCATGTGAGATTTTCTCATCGATCCCAGGGACCCAAAGCATGTGGCTTATAATAAATAAGGACATGTGGAAACTTAAATGCGGATAGATTTTGTTACACATCCATAAATACGAGTAGCTGCATTTTTTTATTATTACGAGCTCGAACTCATGAAACGATAGGAGCGAAAAAAACACTATAAAAAATATAGAAATGGCAAAAAATAGAAATGTCAAAAAATTAAAAATGCCATAATGGTCTAAATAACGACACACGTAGAAAAAAAGTATGGTTGGGATAACAATATTCGAAGAGCATCATACTACTGTTGAATATATGGTTGTGGTACAACAATGTTATGATGCTCACAACAATAGTATGATTTAAATACAACCATACTATGGTCCTCCCAACCACACCATGATCCCCACATCAATAGTATGCTTCACACGTAACCATACTATGATCTCCACAACCATAGTAATTTGATCCTTATACATAAGAGTACATATTTACATACTTATATTTTGATCCTTACAACCATAGTATGTTTCACATACAACCATAGAATGAACATCGCAACCATAGTATGATTGTTATGATCCCCACAACCATAGTATGATCACACACAATTAGGGTGATACATCTAGAGGTATTTTTTTCAAAATAAAAAAATACTAAAACTCAAATCAAGTGTGGAATCTTTATTGGTCATACGAAAGGACATACGAGGGCGGTTCGGAAAGTTCTTAGCCTATCAATGAAAGAGAATAGTTAGTTTTTCAAAAATATTTTTATTTTTCAATATAATCTTCTGAAACTTCAATACTCTTAGTCCAACGCTTATCTAGCAATTCTATCCCTTTTCCTCAAGGTCTTCAAAATAGTGGTTTACAACTGTAATTGCATCTTCATTTGAGGTAAAACGCAAAGAATTTTTTGGATTTGGGAACAGGTAAAAGTCACTGGGAGCTAAATCTGGAGAATAAGGTGCGTGGTCAAGCAACTCGTACTTTAATTCGTTGATTTTAGCCATTGTTAAAACACTCTTGTGCGCTGGTGCTTTGTCTTAATGAAAAATTATTTTTTTGTGTTGTAAGCCAGGATGTTTTTCTCGAATTTGTACATTTTATTGATCTAACCAGTTGCAATAGTACTCTGAATTTATTGTTTTACCCTTTTGCAGATAGTCAATCAATAAAATACCTTTGAAGTCTCAAAAAACCGTTGTCATAACCTTACCATCCGATTGAATTGTTTTTGCCTTCTTTGGGGCACTTTCTCCAGCTTCAGTCCATTGTTTGGATTGTTCTTTTGTCTCTGGAGTATAGTGGTGGATCCATGTCTCATCAACAGTTATGAAACGACGCTTAAAATCCAAAAACGATCCAAACAAGCTTGAGAAATGTTCATTCTTATGCGTTTTTGGTCGACTGTTAACAAGTGCGGCACCCATCTTGCAGAAAGCTTTTTCATCTGTAGTTCTTCATGCAAAATTAAATGGACTCTATCATTTGAGATGCCCATGATATTAGCTATTTCACGCACTTTTATTCGTCGATCATTTAATACCATATCATGCACTTTTGCAACAATTTCTGTTGTTGTTGCAGTTTTTGGACGTCCACTACGTGGTTCATCTTCAGTGCTTGTACGACCACGTTTAAATTCAGCAACCCAATTTTTTACTGTTGCATATGAAGGAGCACTTTCACTTAACACATTCACCATATCATTATGAATTTCTTGTCCCGATAAACCTTTTTTATGTAAATATTTAATGACACCACGCATTTCTAATTTTTCCATTGTAAAAAAATCGCGGATGCGTCTTTTGTGAGCACCTGTTTCTATATGAAGGAGTTGCCAGATCGAAACAAAATTTAACATGTGTTCATAGCAGAGATGGTTTCCAAAACACTTAACTTGTTTCTGTTTATACCGCGCTTTTTGTGCTAGGCTAAGAAGTTTCCGAACCGCCCTCGTATTATGCGATTTATTTTTTGGAATATATTTTCCTCCAAATGTTGGCAACAGTAATATGGACGTGAGCGTTCAAGAAGATCCGCTAAAATTGTGTTCAGTGATGAGGCTAATTTCTGGCTCCGCGCCAATTTCAAATAACAATTTGGCCTAAAGAGCAACCAGAAGAGATTCAAGAGGTGCCACAATACCCAGAAAAAACACGGTCATGGGTGGTTTATGGATTGGTGGAATTATCGGTCCATATTTTTTCAAAAATGATGATGGTCGAAACGTAACTTTCACTGGCACTCGCTATTGGTATATCATATCGGACTTTTACTACCTGAAATTGAAGCCGGTATTCTTGGCGACATTTTGTTTCAACAGGACGGTGTCGCCTGCCATGCAGCTGGTCAAACAATGGATATAGTGATAGGTAATTTCGATGAGCAGCTTATTTTACATTTGGACATTTTGGAATTGGCTGCCTAGATCGAGTGATAACACATCTTTAGACTTTTTTCTTTGGAGCTACGGCAAGTCCAAAGTCTATGCTGAATTCAGGTCTTGGAAGCAACGGTATGCGTGCCATTCACGCCATACCGGTCGAAATGCTCGAATAAGTCATCCAAAATGGCACCCTCAGAATTGAGAACCTGAGGCGTAGGTGCGGTAAACATTTAAAGGCAATTATATTCAACAAATAAATGGCATAACATTTCCTTCGAATGATTAAAAAAGATTCTACACTTGATTTGAATTTTAGTATTTTTTTTAATATGAAAAAATACCTCTAGATGCTCGCTTCAGCCTTTCACTTTGGTCAGCTTGCAGCTCACCAGGCTGTGTGTGTGGATATTTATGTGTTTTTGGACAGACTCTCCAAAACAAAAAGTTGCGGTCAAAATGTTAACCGAAAGGACGAAATTAAAATACCTCTAGATGGATCACCTGATTGATTCCCAAAATTATTTATTACAATTGGGTTAAGTTAAAATAGATTTGAATTATGAAAATTATTTAAAAATAAATCAAATTCGAAATAAATCAAATAATAGAAAAAATCAGTTTAGAAAAACGTAAGCGTTTTTATTAAAAATATTTCAGTTAAACAAAGCCAAAGCAGTTTGTTTGAAAATGTTTAATTTCCATATAAAAAATACTATTATTGCATTAGATCCGTAACAATAACTTTGTTCTAAAAAGCATATTCAAATGAAGAAAAATTACAATTATACAGTAAGATTGCCGTAATCTCATTATTGTTAACATAAAACCCAAAAACAATACTATTGTGGCACCAACCATATTTATATTAAAGAGCCCCAAAAGTGTTCCCTCCCAGAGATATACGCGTTTTATGAAACTGAAGTCGACGATTCTAGGCGCAAATAGAAAGGGGCCTAATCTTTAAAATGCCTCTCCTGAACAAAACTTTTCGTCAACTTTTCACTTTTTTTTTTGATTTGGACAACATCTGAGCATCGAATGAGACCGATCCCATGCCCCAAAAGTGTTCCCTCCCAGAGATATGCGCGTTTTTATGAATGTGAAATCGACGACTCTAAGCGCAAATAGAAAGGGACCTAATCTTTAAAATGGCTCTTCTGAACAAAACTGGTTTTTAACCTTAGGTCCCTTTCTAATTTGCGCGGCACATATACAAACATGGAAGCTAAATGTAGACGTAGATCGATATACTCTTAGTCTTATTTCACTAGAAATAGTTTAACATTCCACTTATTCATTTAAGGTAGATCGACTTAAAAATGTTTTCGGCACAGAGAATAGATTCGTTGCATTTCATCTGTACAACCGAATAATTGTTGGTGGTATGTCACGTTCAGTAATTGCATTTGGGTATCGGTAGAATATACGAAGTATCTGAACATCCTGACATCAATCTCAGGGTCTAAAAGTCCACTGGCCGCACTTGTTTAACGAAAAAAATTTTATTGATCAGTAAAGGGCCAAAAACTGTTTTCTTATGCTTAAGTATACTTGAAGTATTCTTAAGCATAGGGAGGGCCGTGTCGAGGAAAAAATGGTAGAAGATTTTTACTGAATGAATTAGATTAATCGATTTGCCTCAAGCAGCAATGATTGGATTATTTTCGCTTTTGGTAGTGACAAAAGTTAAGATATCATCACCAATATTCGGTTACAACAACAAAATGTTCGCAAAACTATTGGTTGTCACAGCCACCAGTTATAGCAACTAAACACATTTTATACGATGATCATATTTATCTTATGGTTAGTCAAACCGAATAACCATAACGATCATAAACATTTGGTAGTTGAAACCGATATTCTTTTGTTTGTCACGGAATTTCCAACTATTTTTTTCTATGTGTCAGAAAAAATTGGTATTTAATCGGCTTAAAATAATAATCGAATTATTTTATTTTTAAAAAATTACATAATTGGTTGCAGCAACAACATTTTTGCAAAACTATTGCTGGTCATAACCACCAGATGGTGGCAGCTATTAGTAAGACCGCTCAATTAGTTGTGTGTACAATACGATGATCACATTTGACATTCTGTAGTATGTAGAACCGATAATCCAAAAGGACTATTAACATTTGCTGATTACATCGGAAATTCTTGTTCGCAACAGAATGTTTCTAACTCCAACCGATTTTCCACTAATCGTTGCTTCGCGTGTATTAATCGGCAGGCATTTTAAAGTTGCACCAAAAGGTAATATTTACAAGCTATTTACAATCTCTAATTTGTATACCCTCCATTTTGGGATAGAGTGTATAATTCACTTTCATTCCGCTTGCAACACCTCGACATCATGGTCGAAACACAATCCTCACAGGCAATAAGGAGATAGTAGTGATAACAACAAACTATGAACAACAAACTTTTCGACACCACCTTGATAAAAGGTATTCACATTTTGTATTCATAAATTTTCAAATTTGATCTCTTATCACGACAATTTGTAGACAGCACTTGTACGAGGGCGGTTCGGAAGCCTAGCACAAAAAACGCGGTATAAACAGAAAAAAGTTAAGTGTTTTGGAAACTTCCATCTCTGCTATGAACACATGTTAAATTTTGTTTCGATCTGGCAACTCCTTCATATAGAAACAGGTGTTCACAAAAGACGCATCCGCGATTTTTTTACAATGGAAAAATTAGAAATGCGTGGTGTCATTAAATATTTACATAAAAAAGGTTTATCGGGACAAGAAATTCATAATGATATGGTGAATGTGTTAGGTGAAAGTGCTCCTTCATATGCAACAGTAAAAATTTGGGTTGCTAAATTTAAACGTGGTCGTACAAGCATTGAAGATGAACCACGTAGTGGACGTCCAAAAACAGCAACAACAACAGAAATTGTAGCCAAAGTGCATGATATGGTATTAAATGATCGACGAATAAAAGTGCGTGAAATAGCTATTATCATGGGCATCTCAAATGATCGAGTCCATTTATTTTTGCATGAAGAACTACAGATGAAAAAGCTTTCTGCAAGATGGGTGCCGGACTTGTTAACAGTCGACCAAAAACGCATAAGAATGAACATTTCTCGAGCTTGTTTGGATCGTTTTCAGCGAAATAAAATGGATTTTAAGCGTCGTTTCATAACTGTTGATGAGACATGGATCCACCACTATACTCCAGAGACAAAAGAACAATCCAAACAATGGACTGAAGCTGGAGGAAAGTGCCCCAAAGAAGGCAAAAACAATTCAATCGGCTGGTAAGGTTATGGCAACGGTTTTTTGGCACTTCAAAGGTATTTTATTGATTGACTATCTGCAAAAGGGTAAAACAATAAATTCAGAGTATTATTGCAACGTTTTAGATCAATTAAAAGTACAAATTCGAGAAAAACGTCCTGGCTTACAACACAAAAAAATAATTTTTCATCAAGACAACGCACCAACGCACAAGAGTGTTTTAACAATGGCTTAAATCAACGAATTAAAGTTATTCTCCTGATTTAGCTCCCAGTGACTTTTCCTGTTCCCAAATCTAAAAAAAATCCTTGCTGGCAAGCGTTTTACCTCAAATGAAGATGCAATTACAGTTGTAAACCACTATTTTGAAGACCTTGAGGAAAACTATTTTAATCAAGGGATAGAATTTCAGGAGATTATATTGAAAAATAAAAATATTTTTGAAAAACTCTTTCATTGTTAGGCTAAGAAATTTCCGAACCGCCCTCGTAAATGTCATCACATTTCGTGTTCGGTCAAAGCCTCAAAAAACCACAAACCCATTTCTCGTTTACACTCAACACAACGAAATCACTTTGAAGCGGCTGCCTGAGGGTGCGAGATTTTTAAATATTCTTTGTTTTTTTGGATTTCTATGTTTTACTTCGACACCTTTGTTCTATCCTTATTTTAGAATTTTGACTATTGAGAGATTTATGCCTGTTGAGTGTTTCCCATAGACCTTTGGTCATAATCCTGATGGTGCGGCGATGACGCCCGACAGGTAATTTCTTTATTTTGAGGTTGTACTGAAGTTGGGTGAATCAAATGGTTAAGCGGATTAGATTACATACCTATGTTCCAGGGGAGATTTAACTTGAGTGGAAAGAAAATTCCGCTATTTAAATTTAGTAGAAACATTTGTTTGTTTTAAATCCCTTCCAAAAAGAAGAAAAGGTTCACGACAAAATGCTTTTTCCCGGAATGTAAGGCCACTAGCAAATGCCATGATTTGACCTAAATTAGGGCAGTCTAATTGTGAGAATTGTAACATATGCCAAATAGACAATTTGATTCCATTTTAAAGATATGCAAAAGGTTCGTTTCGATATCAACAATTGAATGACTAATACCACACCCTCTAAAGGATAAAACTTCAAGCAATATTTGTTCGAACACAAGGCATATTTAAATTTTCAATCCCCTGATTTAAAAAGGCTTATGTGTATGTAGCACTTGTATGAACGAGCACAATATTACACGAATCTAATCTATGATTTTGCATAACTTTGAGAATTTCCTTAGCGTCCACAATCGCTTGAAATTGATTGTAATGCTTCTTTAATTAGAAAACGAAGGCGATGGCCTAATCCCTTGATTTAACGCAGTTCAAATATTGATGTATCCTTTCACACGTTTGCGAGTGCACTGCAAGATGTTTGATTGGTTTCGTATCGCAAAAAGCCACAAAGTAAAGATGACCATGATTAATGTGCATTTTGTCCAAATAGTGAAGGAAAAGGTTTGTGTTTGTGTAAGGATGTACCTGTGAGTATGTCTGAGTTCGCACAGGCTGTTAAATATTGAAATAGTCTTGAGGTTGCAAACTTTCCGTTTTTTGACATCTAGGGTAGGCTTGAGTAGGAAAAATGAAAAGGCTTACAGACGCCTTTGCACGTGTCGATAAGATTGCATTCTTCATTGGCGCAAAATGTGCTCAATAATTCATAGAGTTGTGGTTAAATAATCTGCAAATGGTAATTTTAAAGCCTTGCGAACGTTGGTTAAAGCACTGTTTGCATATCTGGCTTAAAAATAACTAAAGGCAACTCTTTAAAGTGACTCTTTTATATTCATCTCATGTGAAAAAATTGCGGAAAAACAAAGTACAGGGTGTCTGCCGGGAATGTATACTTTGTTTTTCCGCCATTTTGGTAAACAGTAGTCTTGACAGACAGTTCATATTTGCCACTCGTGAAGTAGAGACGTGGCAAATTTAGTATGGAAAAATATTCGATAAAACAAGGTTTTTAAATCGTTGAAACATTTTATCAAAATCAATCATCGATGAGAAAGTAAGTGAAATTTTTGGGAGAAACAACGTGCCAACAAAACGCACTATTTATCGTGTAGTGAATAATTTCGAAGAAAAAGGGTCTTAAGCTAATAGGCCCAAGCATGCACCACAACGTACTGCAAGATCAGCTGAAAACATTACTGCTGCTCAAGAAAGTGTTTAAAACAATCCATCAGCCGCAATTCGACGCCAGGAGCTTGGTCTTCAAAGAACAACTGAAAAATGTGCGCAAAAGGTCTTGCATTTGTGAGGCTAACAAAAGCGGACATTTATCTGATATTAAATAAAACATTTATCAATATAAGATCATTTCTCTTTTTAATTTAATCAAAAAGTTAAAAACAAACAAAGTAGAAGGTATACTACTTTGTTTGTTTATAATTTTCCTGACGGACACCCTGTATTTTATAGTACCTTAAATTCATGCAAAAAATGGTTTAAACCGCTTACAAATTGTGTGCTGTATACGTGACGCGCAAAATAGAAAGGGACCTAAGGCTAAAAACCAGTTTTGATCAGGAGAGCCATTTTAAAGATTTAAATACGTGTATCTTAGGTGTACCATCACTTTCATAAAACGCGCCTATCTCTGGGAGAGAACACTTTTGGGGCATGGGATCGGTCTCATTCGATGCTCAGATGTTGTCCACATCAAAAAAAAGTGAAAAATTGATTTTTTTACCCCTAGGTACCTTTCTCTATGTGCTGTCACATACGAGTATTAATTTGCCTCAATAAACCTTTTGGGTCACCGTGCGTATGATTGATATTAATTCGAATATTTTCGGTCGCCGTGCGTATGATTGATTTTAATTCGAATTTTTTTTCAGTAATATCACTCGAAAATCGACTAGTGTTTTTGTATATTTCTATTTTATTTCAAAGGGAAATATACTTTAACAAACACACTAGTTGCTGCTAATTGATTTTAAATACTTTAGAGCAGTGTGAAACGATTTTTGTTTTGATTACACTAGTCAACAGTCAAAATGTACTCGGGATGCGATAATTTTTTCTGTGTAGATAACCTTGACATGAGCTCGAAAAACGCAATAAAAAATTTTTTTTTCGTTTGGTTTTTGTTTTATTTTTTTTTTTAAATTTTAAAAATTTTTTTTTGGTTAATTTGTTTCGTCCGGCATAACTCGGGAACCACTAGCCCGATTTAATTGAATTAAATTTTAAAAAATTTAAAATTACAATTCCCTTAATGTTCAAAAAATTTAAAATTACAATTCCCTTAATCTGTTCATATATTGTTTTCCTATACAAGCAACAGTTTCCAAGTTAAAAATGAATATATAAAGGAAAAAACTTATTTTTTGCCTAAAGATTTAAATTTTTTTTTTTTAAAAATCCATAAAAACTCCAAAAATCATTTTTAACTTGGAAACTGTTGCTTGTATAGGAAAACAATATATGAACAGATTAAGGGAATTGTAATTTTAAATTTTTTAAAATTTAATTCAATTAAATCGGGCTAGTGGTTCCCGAGTTATGCCGGACGAAACAAATTAACCAAAAAAAAAATTTTAAAATTTAAAAAAAAAAAAAATAAAACAAAAACCAAACGAAAAAAAAATTTTTTATTGCGTTTTTCGAGCTCATGTCAAGGTTATCTACACAGAAAAAATTATCGCATCCGGAGTACATGAAATTTTTTTCATTTTGTTGAGTAGTGTTATTTGTAAAATTTTGAACAATGAAATAGTTTTAACTCGACTCTTAGCAACCAGAGGCCCAAGAAGGGTGACTTAAAGCCGGCAATTAGCCGCCGACCACTCATTATTATTAATTGAAGCCTCCTTCGCGGCAAGTAACGACTAATAATTTTCAGCAGATTTTATCGACTCAAATAATTTTTTATTTAAAAAAATAGACCCAAACTAATACAAATTGTGGCTATATTATGGTAGATATCAATAATAGTATGACGCATTCAAATTGAATTGAGTTCGTAAATTACTTTCTGGCACCATCGTAAATTTAGAAACACAAAACCAATTTTTGTTCTCGATAAAATGAAGGTGTGAAAACTTATTCACAGAGTGCCTAAACATTTTCTTTCATTAATTCCTACTTTGTATAGTACTTAGTGGTTCAGGTTACAACAACTTAGTGCCGATGTTTGTTGTGGGAATTAATTAAGTAAAATTTATTCCAGATTAATTTGGTGCCAAAAGGAGAATACAAATTTGAAGCTGTAAGAACAATAACGACATTTTCCCATATATTGTTTGATATTCCTTAAAAGTGTCCTATTTTGTGTTCAAAATATTGAAAAAGCTACACGTATATATTTAGCCCTGTGGATCAGGATATATAAAGTGCAGAAATGCCTTTCCTATTTTAAATGCAACTGCTCTAAAAAACCTTTTTTACTAAGCAACACTAAATGTTGCCTGGCGCCATCTGACATTTCCATTGGAAAGTTTGACATTTTTTAGTATAAACGTACTCAGAACGTTTTGAGGTACGACCATCACTTGTGTTGTACACAGTGTCTTGAAACAAACAATTTGGCAAAAAATGGAATTAACTCGTGAACTTTTTCGTGCGATCATTTTTCACAACGTGGATTATCACGACAAGAGTGCATCGATGAACATAACTCTTTGTATGGCGATGATGCACCATCCTAAAGCACTGTGAAAAACTGGAAACTGGTTAAATGAATTCAATCGTGGCCGACGCTCGCTCAAAGACGAAGGTCGTCCAAAAACAGTCGTTGCGCCCGAGAACATTGATGCCGTGCGTGAACTGATAATGCAAGATCATCATGTGACATAGCGTGAGCTAGAGGCATCCTGGGACATTTCTTCCACCAGCATACATTCGATATTGCATGAACACCTGGCCGTACAAAAGGTTTGTTCTCGCTGGATCCCGCACAGTTTGACAATGGCTCAAAAAAAAAGGTTGGTGTCGATTGGTGCAAAGAAATTTAAAAAAAAAAAATACGATAGCGGTGCTTCAAAAGACGTTTTTAAGCTCGTCACAGGTGACGAATCATGGATCTATGCGTATGAGCCGTGTGGGTCTTCGAAGACAAGCCAAATCCAACGAAAGTTGTTCGTGGAAGATGCACTTCGAAGCAAATGGTCGCCTGTTTCTTCGGCAAAACTGGTCGTGTGGCGACTGTTTCGCTTAAGCAACGTAGGACGGTCAATTCTGAGTGGTACACCACAATTTGTTTGCCTGAAGCCTTCGGAGAAATTCGAAAAACGAACAAGAGAAGAAGAATCATTGTGCGCAATGACAATGCGAGTTCTCACACATCGGCTCAAACCAGCGCCTTTTTGACCGGCCAAAACGTCGAACTGATGGGTCATCCGCCGTGCAGCCCTGACTAGGCACCCAATGACTTTTTTGTTTTCCCGCACATCAAGAAAAAAAATGCGTGGTCAACGATTTTCGTTGCCAGAAGATGCTGTTGAAGCGTTCAAAAACCATGTTTTGGAGGTGTCTCAATCGGTGTGGAAAAAGTGCTTCGACAATTGGTTTCAGCGCATGCAAAAGTGTATAAATCATGCTGGAGAATACTTTGAAAAACTATAGACAAATTTTTGATGACAAATATTCGCATTTTCATTATTAGGTCAGAAATATATATAGCAGCTGTCGTATTACATTATTCGAAAGAACAAACATTTTCTTTGTATCGGATTATTTCGTTGAAGCTCATGTGATATAAGTTCTTTCGGTAAAAAATCTCTGAGACTAATCGAGCGTTTAATTTTTGCTTGAAATCTTTACGACAAATTCTTACAGTCATTTCATTCGACTAACACATAGAGACTGACGCCTGGCTGGCGATCCAT
This sequence comes from Hydrotaea diabolus, assembly GCA_963513945.1. Lineage (NCBI taxonomy): Eukaryota > Metazoa > Arthropoda > Insecta > Diptera > Muscidae > Hydrotaea > Hydrotaea diabolus. The sequence goes on from OY740717.1 coordinate 20,317,559, forward strand.
TGTGACAAAAAATATCGTGGCCAAATAAATTCGATAATATTTTGTGCGAAACATCGTTGTCGCCATACCTGGGCAACAAACACCTAACCAAAAGCCTTTCACGGAAAACGTACAGCACATTCTCTGATTTTCCCTTTATGCAATTGAATTCCACAAAATGTTATTTGAATATCATTACATTGCATTTATTTAAGTTAAACGTTACAAAATGTATTTATCAATGATATTGCATTCAATACCATTTATAATAAATTTACTGTCAATCAAAGAAGGAAAAAGTCCTCTCCGGAAACGTAAAGTCTGTGTGCTGGCATGAGTGTTACAAACAAAAAACGAAATGCTAATATCAAATTGCATTTTTATTGATTTTCCACTTACACTCTTTTAGTTTCTGCCTTCGACGAACTCATTAAATATACGTGGACACACTTAATCACACACATACGCATGCATATGTATATGTGACGCGCAAAATAGAAAGGGACCTAAGGTTAAAAACCAGTTTTGTATAGGAGAGCCATTTTAAAGATTAGGTCGCTTTCTATTTGCGCTTAGAATCGTCGGCTTCACTTTCATAAAACGCGCATATCTCTGGGAGGGAACACTTTTGGGGCATGGGATCGGTCTCATTCGATGCTCAGATGTTGTCCACGTCGAAAAAAGAAGAAAAAAATGAAAATTGATTTTTTTTACCCTTAGGTCCCTTTCTCTATGTGCTGTCACATATGTACATCTATGGTCGTACGACAAAGTACCATGAATCAGGATATAGCGGAAAATGGTATGGCGACAGTTCGGAAGAAAAACTGATGACGTTTCTTATCTTCCCATACGTTTTCTATCACATCGAGTGGTTGCCCTAATTTCCCCATTACATATAAAACCGACATTTACATTTATTTACACACCGTCGCTTCGGTTTTTCTTTTAAGCATTAATGTCGCGTTGGCATATTTTATTTTATAAATTATTTATTAACAAATAGAATAAAAAACAAAAGTCATGCGTTTCAGTATGTGCTAAAGCACAAGGATAACTACTCTAGCCATATATGGAGATAGGCCATTATGTCAACGAGTCATGTAGACATTTGCATGTGATTTAATCGCTTTATATTGCACTTCTACATGTAGACACAAAAGTGTGTAACATACAATTTTACATTGTCTAAAAAACAAAATAAGTGAATGGAACGCTTTGAAAATGCGGCGATTAAAAAAAGATATTTGCTATTGAAGGTTCACTAGAATGTTAAGTTTATTTTTTTCCTGGATTGACATATTACCGATAATGTCTTAGTTATCCGCTAGGCGAATTTCATTTGTCCCATACGATTTCTTCCATTTCCTTTTGAATGGCATTAAACCACTATTATTTATTTTAGTTGCTTCGTTGTTCAGCAAATATTATTTGGTCATTACTTTTAATGTACTTAGTAGGGACATAAATACTGTTACACACGTTTTATGCTGTAAAATAAAAAGTACTGAATGTTTTTGGACCAACTATTTTTTAATATATTTATTGATGTATATTGTATCCAAAAAGAATCTACTTTTTCGAAATTTCCGTCTTTTGCCTTTACACACGCCTTAAGTCGCACTGGCCAATCGTCAATAGCTGCACGAACCTCGTCCATTGGAAAATTGACCACAGCTGGAACCAAAGCAGTCTTAAGAGATCCAATGTTGGGGTATCTTTTGTGACAAACCTTGTCCTCTAAAACCGCCCACAATTTGTTATCCAATGGGTTCAAATCTGGACAGCCTGAGGGCATTTCTTTAGAGGAAATGAACGCTGGCAAATTGTTTCGAAGCCAGGCCTGGGACGTTTTAGCCTTATGGGCCGGCGCAGAATCCTGCTGGAAAGCCCATTGCTGGTATTGGAACAGGGAATTGTTAAGGGAATTGTTAAGAGGCTTCACAACAGCTTCCAAAGCGGTTTCTTGGTAAACTTTGGCCGATGTTTTGACTCCTTGTTCGCAGAAATGCAGGTCAGTGACCCCATCGTAAGAGACACCCCACCACCCATGACTGAAGCTGGGTGATGACCCTTTTCCACCCTTGGGATCAGTTCAGATGTTTTTTTCCTGAGCGGTAAAATTTTTTTCATCGGTGTGCAAGTTATCAGCGTGCTTCACCAAAAGACGTTTGCATTTTTCAATCCTTTTTTTTAAAGCTGCAGTCAATAAATGACCGGAACGTCGTTTGAAAGTCCCAAGTCTCTTTTAATGATTCCACTCATGGACTTTTCCGTGATATTCATCTCACGGGCCATGATTTTCTGTTTTCGAAGCGGATTTCTGTGAATTCATGATTTAACGGCTTTGATGACATGCGGTGTTCGTACAGAGCGTGGGCGGCCCGACCGCTGGCGGTCTTTTACATCTCCAGTCTCCTCAAAAAAATCACTTTTTATCATTTCCATGATGAACGTTGAAACAATTTGGAAATCCCGTTACAGACTAACGCTTTTGAGGTTAGCTTTCAAAACCCATATGATATTAACGGGGTAAGTTCAGTTCTACTATTGAAATGGGTGTGCTCAATGTCGTAACAGTATTCATGTCCCTACTAAGTATACATGAGTCAAGCAGTTAATATGTTTTGAGCAAAATGAGCCAAACACAATCAAGGTAGTGTCCATTAATTAATGTCGAAAAATTCATTATAAGTAAATTTAAAAAATATTTTTTTTCATTAATTGATTTTCTAGTCTGGGCCCTTAACTCATTTCCAACCGCACTTTAACCGCAGGGCAAAAATTAATAAAACTTTATTTTAAAGGTTTTTTTATTTCTTTAGGGGGGCCAGGAGGTGTTTGTCGATTTTTATGCCTATGGCTGGATAGGATATAAAAAAATCCAAAAATATGGTTCATTAATTTGAAATGCAAAACTGAATTTTACTTTTGAAAAATTATTGATTACTTGTTTTTTATAATAATTTACAAGCTGTGAAATTTATTTCATTTCATATTTGGTGTGAACTGCCACATCACATTTCGAGCATTTGAACGAAAAGTGTTTGTGACAGACGCGGCAACGATGACGAGCTTTCACGATTCCATGGTCAGTTCTAGCGCTACGAATATCATGTAGCGCAGTTTTAGCACTTAGTTTGAGTGCAATTGCGGTATTTTTTGTCCTCGGTTTAGCTTGGCGAGGTTTAGCACTCGGCCACGTAAACGCGGAATTCCAATTGTGTCATTGAACTGGCTTTGACCTATCAGTTCCACTTCCACTGATAAGTCCCTTATTACGTTTCGACAGAGTCTGCGTATTTGCTTATTATGGAGAGAAGATTCTATGCGTAGATTATGTCGACGTTGATTATCAATGACCAATACCACTTATTGCCGCGACTGCGAATCCGATAGTTGAATGTGGCATTATCGAATAATGCGACGCCTTCCATACGACGGTAGTGCGCTTTGACAATTTGAGGCATTTGGAAAGCTGTAATTTTCTCTGTATTTCGGTCTCACCGGGCTTGATACAATTGAAGTGACGGAATTATCGTTCCAACGAGACGCCAACAATTCATTCTACTTGTCGAACTCGTAATCCAACGAACACGCTCCTTTTTCTCATTTTATCATACACAAGTAGATTTATGTCAAACGAGAAAATAATTTATGAGAAGTAAAAAAATTGTCGAATGCATTTCACACGCAGAGAAAAACGATGGTCACGGAAACAATAATATGTTCTCTGCAATAAAAGTATGTTCATCGCACCCATAGTATTGTTTTTCGAATCACATTTTGACAATAGTATGATTGAAATTTAACAATAATATTGCTGAAATGTAACAATAGTTTTGTTGTCAAATTTAACGACGAAAATGTGGTTGCAGCAACAATATACTTGGTTGGTGAGACAAAATATTGTTTTTTTGGGGTTTATGTTAACAATAATATGATGACGGCAATTATACTGTATGATTGTGATTTTTCTTAATTTGAATTTGTGTTTTACAACAATGTTTTTGTGCTTTTTATTTGTGATTTAAAATTTTCAAACAAACTGCTTTGGATTTGGCAAAAGGGAATATTTTTAATGAATGAAACGCTTACATTTTTTAAAACGTATTTTTAAATTAATCAGCCCTACTATTTTGAATTTAATGTATTTTTAAATAATTTACTTAATACAAAGCTCGATTGTTGACAAAATAAACCAATCCTAATAAATAATTTTTCTTAATGTAGTTGTAGTGATCATAACATAGTTGCTTCTGTAACATACTTTGGTTGTGAGGACCATACTGTATGTGAAACATACTATGTGAGGATCATAATATATCATAATATAGTTAGTAGGGACATTAATACTGTTACAACATTGAACACACCCATTTCAATAGTAGAACTGAAAATACCCCGTTAATGTCATATGCGTTTTGAAAGCTAAACTCAATAGCGTTAGTCTGTAACGGGATTTTAAAATTGTTTCAACTTTCATCATGGATGTGGTCAGATAATTAGAACCGTATCGCTGTAATAGCACTTTTCAAGTGTGAAATGAAAAAAAACGATATTTTTAAAACGCTCTGGCCACTAGGGATTAGCCGCGATTAGTTCGTCTACCGACGCATAAAACTGTTTGAGGAGACTGGAGATGTAAAAGACCGCCACAGGTCGGGCCGCCCACGCTCTGTTCGAACACCGCATGCCATCAAAGCCTTTAAATCAAGAATTCACAGAAATCCGCTCCGGAAACAGAAAATCATGGCCCGTGATATGAATATCACGCAAAAGTCCATGAGTCGAATCATTAAAAAAGACTTGGGACTTTGGGGTTTTAAAACGACGTACCGGACATTTATTGACTGCAGCTTTATAAAAAAGGAAGTGAAAAATGCAAACGTCTTTTGGTGAAGCACGCTGATAACATTTCAAATAAGTAGATTTTTTTTGGATACAATATACATCAATAAATATATTAAAAAATATTTGGTCCAAAAACATTCAGAAGTTTTTATTTTACAGCATAAAACGTGTGTAACAGTATTTATGTATTTACGTAAAAACATGTACAGTTTGCAAAAAGTGACGAGAACATCGTTTCATAATGATCGGTGCATATCTGCTACTTGCACTTTGATTACAAAAATACTTAGGGTATACATCTGGCCATTTTCAATTCAATTCAACTAATAAGATTTGAAAGGTATGATTTTGTAAGGGCCTATCAGGCGGTCCTTTTGGATTTTACAAACCAATACTGAAAGTCAGAATACCCCTGCAGAAAATGATGGTAAAGGTATGAAAAATAAAAATACATTCACTTACATATAAGTATCCTTTAAGATCGTTACCGACCTAATGCTACAACATTTGACAGAATTCCTACCAGCAGGTGGTAATTGCAGTATTAAATTTGAATTTACTGAAAGATAAGTTAAAGACAGCCATGAAGTTATAGATCCATTCTCGTCAGGGGAAACCATACTCCAAAGAACGAAAATCTCAAACAAATCAAAAGTTCAGCTTTAGTTAGCCGACCTGGATGAGTTACAGTACGAAATGGGATGCAACCAATATCTATATATGAGACGCGCAAAATAGAAAGGGACCTAAGGGTAAAAACCAGTTTTGTTCAGGAGAGCCATTTTAAAGGTTAGGTCCCTTTCTATTTGCGCTTAGAATCGTCGACTTCACTTACATAAAACGCGCATATCTTTGGGAGGGAACACTTTTGGGGCATGGGATCGGTCTCATTCGATTCTCAGATGTTGTCCACATCAAAAAAAAGTGAAAAGTTGATGAAAAGTTTCGTTCAGAAGAGCCATTTTAAAGATTAGGTCCCTTTCTATTTGCGCTTAGAATCGTCGACTTCACTTTCATAAAACGCGCATATCTCTGGGAGGGAACACTTTTGGGGCATTAGATCATTCGATGCTCAGATGTTGTCCACATCAAAAAAAAACAGAAAGTGAAAATTGATTTTTTTTTACCCTTAGGTCCCTTTCTCTATGCACTGTCACATATAAGTATAAAAAAATTAAATGTGGTTTGTTACACCGCTTAAAACTTGAAAACGACTGGGGCAAACTAGACACTTCCTTCTGCTGGTTTGTTCATAATTGCTGCGCTGTGGGCGGAGGAGGCGTGACAAACATGTTATTTTCAGCTAGAAGGCTGACAATTGGTACAATATATTAGGGTACGTTGGGGATGGTCTGTAGATGGTTTATGTATAGTTTGCATGAAATCAGCCCAGTGGGCGTGGTACCTTCTATTAAAATCACAAATTAAAAACCCATTATTTCTGCCACTGTTTACGGTATTTGAACAATAATTGGTATGTCGGTTCAGCGCATATGTCATTCTTCTTCGCAATATCAATCCAGCATGACTTTGTAACGGAACCAGACTTTGAGGGAAAATGCAATTTGAAGGCAAAGCAACATTTGCGAGGTCAGCTAGTAAGTTATATTGATGGCATCGTTTCAACCCTTGCACCGCAGGCTTTGGTGTATTGCCAATCACTGTCGTAAGCTCAAAATGATTTGCAAAAGGTTGAGTATAAACCAAAGTAACTTAAAGGCAACCAAACTTGGCTATTAACTATCTAATCGATAGTTCAAACTTACGTACATTGTACTATTTTGGCTGCCTTGAAGGGAATTATTCACTATGCCATAACCCTGTTATTTAAAATGCCTTTTGGTCATACTGTACATGCTTCATACAAAAACTACAAAGTATCGGCTTCTAATACAAAAAAGAACTACAGATTTTAAAACATACATATGTACGATATGTCTTAAGGACTCGTAACATAAAATTGGATACCATTTGAAGAATAGTTGCCATCAAGTCTAAGTATTTTCTTTTGTCAACTACTCTTCTTTAGAGGACTTCACAAAAAATATTCTAAGAGCCTTTAAGCTTTTTAAATAATTAATATTTGATAACATCTCCCCCTCCCCCACCCTGCTGCTCTGCCATTGTAGATTTTTGTTCCAAAAAAGAAAAATAATCATAATGCAAGAGAATGTTTATAGTTTATCTGTATCAAATGTAAGCTAATATTCAAAAAAAAAGACACGGGAAGCTGCTCGTAAAAATGTAAATATTCCCTTTACATACTCGTATCTTTTATTTACTTTATTGCACCATTTTGTTGTTGGTTTTTTTGTTCTTTTATATATTGCTTTTATTGTCTTTATATTTATAAGTATTTCGTGTTTCGCTGTCTTTGTTGTTTGAAAAAAAAAGAAAACAATAAGGAAGAGACAACAAAGTGATTTTCGTCTTTTGCCAGAATACTTGAAAAATAAGACAAACTGAATGTACGACGTACATTGTACGTGCTATCATCTCAAATGCAGAAGAGGTTAACAGCATTTTTATGATTTTACTGCAAAAACATTAGAGTGTAAATGTAGATTTCGTTCTCTTAACTGTGTTTTTAAGAGTTAAAATAATTAATTCAGAGGTATTTAAAATGAGTAACAGCTCCCGCTTCTCGTTTTAAGGACATCTCCCTCTTTGATCTGAGGCCCTTACTAGAGAGAATATAATCGAAGTGGGTAGCTGTGAGCGGTTTTTAGGATAAATAATCTCTCTATATTTTTACGCTGTCTAGGAAGCATTGATTTTGTAGAATCCAATAACTTTCAGGGAAGTGTTTAAAAAGTTTTTCTATAAAAACATAAGGCGATATATTCCAATTTCAACAGAATTAGTAAAAGGTACAAATAATGCTCTATGATTTATTTTAGTTAGATCGAATCTAAAATGTTGGCTATGGACTAGGGACTGAAACTCGGAAAGGACCTTTGTATGGAAGCTGTGGACAATTCGACTGGGCGGAAGCTTTTGCCCTCTTTCATGAATTACAGTTCAATATAATTTTTTTTGTAGGGAGTGGTTCTTTACGAGGGCGACCGCAAAACTAACTGGCCTGGCATATTTTCTGTTTTACTAACAACTTTTTGTTTTGTTTTTAAAAGCAATCTTTTATAAACCATCTGTCAAAATTTCCGAAATATTTAATGAGTATTTTCATTGTTACAGTTGATTGAAGTAAACAAGTTTTATAATTTTTGAAAAATGGAAAATAAAGAGCTTCGCGCGGTAATTAAACACTTTTATATGAAAGGTTATACGCCACAATTAATCAAAGACGACTTGGATTCTGTTCATGGTGATAATGCACCATCATACTCCACCGTAAAATCCTGGGTTCAACAATTTAACACGGGTCGTTCAAGTACGGAAGTTGAACAACGCTCTGGAAGACCGAAAACTGCTACTACTATTGAAAACATTAAAAAAATATTTAATGAAGTTACTAAAGATAGACGAATAAAGCTCAGAGAACTTGCTGATATTGTTAAAATACACGAAAAACAAGCTTGGAGTATTTTACATAATGAACTCCACATGCAAAAGCTATCCGCGAAAAAGGTGCCGCGTTTGTTGACTTTGTCCCAAAAAATCGTACCTTGGACCAATTCCGACGAAATTTTGGCGATTTTCCAGCGTAATCCAATAGAGTTCTTGCGCCGATTCATAACTGTTGATGAAACATGGATCCATCACTACATGCCAGAATGCAAGGAACAGTCAAAACAATGGATAGAAGCTGGTAAAAGTGGTCCCAAGAAGGCGAAAACTGTTAAGTCGGCAGAAAAAGTAATGACCACAGTATTTTGGGATGCAAGGGGTATAATATTTATTTATTTCTTTCGGGCGCGTGTGTTCGCGATTACTGTTACGGATGAAGCACAAGTGTTGATTAGAAAACACGGCGTTCGTTTCTCCGAAGTCTTAAAGAGCTAGTACTGCACAATAATTGTCTAGCAAGTATGTTATCATGACGTTCGAGCTTCTCTTTGTGCTTTGTATTGATTTTTTGAATTTCCTCTTTAACAAGAGGTATTTGTAAGTCTCGGTGGATGTTTTCATTCCTCATATACCAAGGGGTATATATATCCAATTTTAACAAGAAATAGTCATCCAGTCAAAAATTTTAAAATGATCGATCCATTAATTTGCGACTTTAAAATGGGGCGTGGCAGCGCCCTCTCTTCCGGAATGTGTATTGATCCATGTTAATATCACAATAAATATCAGCCTCATATCTCTAACAGTTCACGAGATATTGCTTTTTTATGTTCAGCAATTTTCCAGAGGATGACCCAGTCCTTGTGACGGGAACACTCTTACCTCTTGACCGATCTGACCCATTTTCAGTAGCAACAAAGTAAGTCCACCAACACATGTTTCTGCAAAATTTTAGCCAAGTAGTTTAATTTCACGTCTGTCCATAGACAGACGAACATTGGTAGATCATTTAATAATTTGGGACGATTCAATATATGTGGCAGCGCATAGAGAAAGGAACCTAAGGGTAAAAAAAATCAATTTTCACTTTTTTTTGATGTGGACAACATCTGAGCATCGAATGGTCCCATGCCCCAAAAGTGTTTCCTCCCAGAGATATGCGCGTTTTGTGAATGTGATGGTACACCAAAGATGGAAATCTTTAAAATGGCTTTCCTGAACAAAACTGGTTTTTACCCTAAGGTCCCTTTCTATTTTGCGCGTCACATATTTATAAGTATACTGTATGGGATCTCCGACCAGAGGGAGTCATATAAAATATAAACCAAATACAAAGGTTGGCGGGCTTTTGTCTACTACTCTAGTGAGTGATTTGTTTTATTTTCAATAAACAAGTAAAACAGATAATATTCCATTATTGTTAAGAACAAATTTGGTTTTAACTTATTTGTGTAAATTTTGTCTGTGCTAATTGATCAGCCTTTTATTATGAATTCACTAATTCCTATTACTATTATTTATTTATTTATTTATTTATTAACATTTTCCGTAATTAAGAAGCCGTTCGGCCGATAAAGCAAATTACAGTAAACTACAGCTTAGATAGAATTAATCTAAAGAAACATTTCAAAGCATTAAAAAAATTCAAGTTTAACAGTTACTCAATAGTAGTAGTAGAAAAAATATATAGAAAAAAATATATAGAAAACGTTGCACATATTAATGCAAATTCATGACATGATAATCAAAAACTCAAGTAAATATTCCCAATTTAAAGAAAACAGGAAAAAAAATTTGGCGCCCTTACTGGAAAAAAAATCACAAAGACCATAATCAAAGCATTAAAAACTATTAAAAAGAAGACAATAAGAGTTGTATAAGTAATCGTATATGCTACTACAAAGATTCAAAGTGCCTAAGAAGCTTTTTGCGAAATGTTGAATCGGACATATTAAACGTTTTTAGATAATCAGGTAGCTTGTTAAACACTCCAGCAACTCTGACTTGAAAAGATTTTCCTAACAAGCAGTCAACTCTAGGAATATTTAATTGATTACTACGTGTGGAACGCGTGAATGTGCACGACTGCACCAGGAACTGTGGGCATTGGTTTTTGTAGACCTTATAAAACTGCAAAAGACATCGTATGTCAACAAGTTGATCAAATGAACAACCTAAAAATTGTTTTACAAACGGTTGAGTATACGAAAAACGACTCACATGAGACAAATAGCGCATAGCTGAATTAAAAGCAATTTTTGATATATGTTTTTGCAGTCTCAGCATGTACGAGGGCGGTTCGGAAAGTTCTTACCCTTTCAATGAAAGAGAATAGTTAGTTTTTCAAAAATATTTCTATTTTTCAATATAATCTCCTGAAACTTCAATACACTTAGTCCAACGCTTATCTAGCAATTCTATACCTTGATTAAAATAGTTTTCCTCAAGGTCTTCAAAATAGTGGTTTACAACTGTAATTGCATCTTCATTTGAGGTAAAACGCTTGCCAGCAAGGAATTTTTTTAGATTTGGGTACAGGTAAAAGTCACTGGGAGCTAAATCAGGAGAATAAGGTGGGTGGTCAAGCAACTCGTACTTAAATTCGTTGATTTTAGCCGTTGTTAAAACACTCTTGTGCGCTGGTGCGTTGTCTTGATGAAAAAATATTTTTTTGTGTTGTAAGCCAGGACTTTTTTCTCGAATTTGTACATTTAATTGATCTAAAAGGTTGCAATAGTACTCTGAATTTATTGTTTTATCCTTTTGCAGATAGTCAATCAATAAAATACCTTTGAAGCCCTAAAAAACCATTGCCATAACCTTACCAGCCGATTGAATTGTTTTTGCCTTCTTTGGGGCACTTCCTCCAGCTTCAGTCTATTGTTTGGATTGTTCTTTTGTCTCTGGAGTAAAGTGGTGGATCCATGTCTCATCAACAGTTATGAAACGACGCTCCATTTTATTTCGCTGAAAACGATCCAAACAAGCTCGAGAAATGTTCATTCTTATGCGTTTTTGGTCGACTGTTAACAAGTCCGGCACCCATCTTGCAGAAAGCTTTTTCATCTGTAGTTCTTCATGCAAAATTAAATGGACTCGATCATTTGAGATGCCCATGATATTAGCTATTTCACGCACTTTTATTCGTCGATCATTTAATACCACATCATGCACTTTGGCTACAATTTCTGTTGTTGTTGCTGTTTTTGGACGTCCACTACATGGTTCATCTTCAATGCTTGCACGGCCACGTTTAAATTCAGCAACCCAATTTTTTACTGTTGCATATGAAGGAGCACTTTCACCTAACACATTCACCATATCATTACGAATTTCTTGTCCCGATAAACCTTTTTTAAGTAAATATTTAATGACACCACGAATTTCTAATTTTGCGATTGTAAAAAAATCGCGGATGCGTCTTTTGTGAACACCTGTTTCTATATGAAGGAGTTGCCAGATCGAAACAAAATTCAAGATGTGTTCATAGCAGAGATGGAAGTTTCCAAAACACTTAACTTTTTTCTGTTTATACCGCGCTTTTTGTGCTAGGCTAAGAAGTTTCCGAAACGCCTCGTACTTCTATACAATAAAGAATATTAGACATTAGTAAGGCATGCAACAACTGCTTCTTAGCATAAAGTGGTAGCACAAAGTCTGTGTTGTAAAGTTGACGAAGGGTAAGATTAATTCGGAAATCTACAGCGTCAATATGATGCTCAAAGTTTAATTTGTCATCAACAACAGCCCCCAAACATTTAATGTAACGAACAATTTCAATGAAAACATTGTCGTATTTCAATTTCAAGTCTACAGGCCTCGTAGAAAATAGTAGAGCCTTAGTCTTTGACTGATTTATACAAAGATTACTGGCTTCAAATCCGCAAAGCATAAAAAGTTTGTCTGTCAATAAACCATGATCAACTTTGTCAAACGCTTTCTGCAAATCAAGGGATATAAGCACACTTAGGCGCTGATTAGTAAAATTACTTCTCAATTCACCAATTAAACCGGCTAATAACGTTGATTTATTGCGATATCCACACTGACAATGATTAAGCAAAGACTTTTCTTATATGTATTCAAACAATTGTCGCTTTAAAATGCCGAGCGATTGCTTTCAAGGCCAAGAAGGGGCTACCACTTCTGGATGCAGATTGGCATTCGGCGCCTGTGTCCGATATGCGGGAGGTGAAGGCACGCTTAGAGGAGTGTGTGATCTCGAGGTGGAGGCAGCGGTGGACAGAAAGTGACAAGGGCCGGGTGACGTATGAATTCATACGGAACGCGGACTTTGTCAAGGGACGCCCTGACTTCGGCTTCGGCCTAAGTCTGGTGTTCTTACTGACTGGCCATGGCTCTCTCAATGAGTTCCTTCATCGGAGGGGTCTCTCTGAGACTTCTGATTGTCGATGTGGTGGTGGTCCGGAGCACTGGAAGCACGTCCTGTTGGTATGTCCGTTGTACAGCGACATAAGGGACTTGGACGGGATGGGCATTGTCCAGACCGTCGACAGGTTCGACTTCAGTCGTTGCTTGGGGGATGATCGGGCTTTTAGGAGGTTGGGGGAGTTTGCTCGTGTAGCCTTCAATAGGAGAAGATTCGCAGGAACCTAACGGGGGTTTTTCTGATGTGACCATTCACGGATAGGGCGTGGCATTGTCGCTGCCTCACACAATCGTCGTTGGATCGTTGTCGCCGTTGGATCGTCGTTGTTGTTCCCCTGTTGTTTGTATCCCGTGAGGGAGGCAAAGTCCTTTTTCGTGATGTCCGTGCAGGTGTCAGTCCCTGGCCATCGAATCGCCCGCGAGGGCGACTGTTAATTGTTTGTGTATTGTTTGTGTTTTGGTTGATAAGTTGCTGTGGGTGACCAGTCCCATGTTATATGGAACAGAAACTGGAAGTAGCCTTTTGGTTACGAGGTCTGACCGGAGGCTTTAATCTGGTACCACGGGTAGTCAGGAGCCCCCAGAACTTGTTCTGGCCTGACTATATGGTGCGGCCCTTCGGTGAGTATCGTGGTGGCTGTGGTTTAAACCCAAATCGCGGGGAGAACTTCGGTTCGATGTGGAGTTGCATTATGACCGGGTGCTGTGACCCATACAACAGCAGAGGTTTAGATAGTCCTCGACCCCTAACCAAGAGGAAAGCCATGACCCATAACTGTCATGCTTCGAATTGGTACCGGCGGAATCAATCCAATGGGGCGCTGGCCGTCGCATTGTTACTGCCCCAGTGTGATGGCACACCGTGGTTCAGGCTGCCGTGGCGATAATCACGTAAAACCCGGCGACTCTGTCGCTTTAAAATGTGCTCCATTATTTTGGATAAAATTGGCAAAAGAGAGATTGGTCTTAGGTTCTCCAGCGAGTCCGAATTTAATTTTTTCCTAATCGGAGTTATTTTGGAGCATTTCCATTGTACGGGAAATACTGACGTCATTACGATAGTGTTCAAAAGATGCAAAAAATATCCTACAATGTAGGGAAAAACTACTTTAAAAAATTTTAACGGATACCCGTCGCTCATGGTGTTCCTGCGAAACACCATGAAACGAAAACTCTCCCATGCCTGAATACCTTTGAAATACTCCATTGATGTCACTAAGGGAGTTGCAGTTGATTCTCAACAAATTTCTCGTTGAGATCATCAATTCCTACATTAGCCAAGTGTGCAGTACTTTCAGATCGAGAATCTACCACCCCTCAATTCTTAATCCGCCTCCACAATTCTTTTGCATCTACTCCCTCCCTAAACAACATAGCATGAGCTTCCCTCTTAGCCTTTCTTACAATGGACTTAGCTCGGTTCCGTGCTCAGCAGAACAATCTCCATTTCTCGTCGCTTCTGTCATCAAGATAGGCCTTGTAAGCCAGGTCTCTCAGTGAAAGATGATACTTTATTTGACGAGAATTGAACCACTCATTCCCGCCCGCTCGTTACTCTCCTTCTTAACGGAAACACAGAATGAATATGGTCCAACCCAGCCAACTGTTTATCCACGAAATAATTTTATAATAAAAATAAATCGAAAAATCACAGCGAAACATAACGACAACACTAGTCGATCCCACGACAGCCGGTTCTACTCACCAGATCGACCCGAAGCAGCAATTCTTCAGCCAAGGGCTGTCACCCCGGTACGGTTTGCCTCTACAACAACTAACACTAGTATTACAGTAAAAACACTTCAGTTTGATTAAGCATATTGCAGTCGAGTCCTATTCCATTTTTGTTTAAAAGTTGAATACAAAAAGTTTTCGTTGTCACTTTGACCGTGACCCACTCTCATATATAAATGAAATATATATGCAAATAAGAAAAAATACTATATAAATGTATATAATATATGTTATATATAAGAATAATATAGAACCTTCCGGCTTATCATACGCAGCACTCGCTGAGTTATTCTTTCACTCATCCATTCATGCATGCCATTCTATTGTTGCAACAGCAGAGCAGTGAAGCTGCCGGGCTTTTTTATTCTTTTTCGTGTTTTTGTCGCCGTTTACAAATGTGTAGCATAACTTTGAGTATTGTTTGCATGTGTCGGCTGGCACAATGACATTTGAACAATTCGCATGCCACTGTTTGGAAAGCCTCCATCGTAGGATAGCGTATATTCTATTCATTTCAATTGTTTTACCATGAACTGTTCAATTGTGACCCAATATATTTAAGGACTATTTGAGCCGGTCTATGAAAAAACGCTTGATTTTGAAGAGCCAGGAATCATTAGTCTAATGAGGATTGTAAAGTCGTATCTAATCAATAAGCATTATCAATAAGCATTATCAACAAGACGACACTCATGCATTTAGGAGTTGGAGCGTTAGATGGAGTTAAAGTTGAAGGATATTTGGCATTTAATGTGCTCAATCTAAAATTGACATTGACAAGAAGGCGTTAACGCGCTTGCCGGGGCTTAGAAGCATTGTTTAAGCAAAAATTATTATTCAGAAAAAGCATAGATGGACAGTCACTATTAAAGAAAATTCGTGGTTGTTGAAAATAACAATCAAAAATATTAGTCCAATGATCCAAAATGAAGAGCCAACTGAGGGCGCAGGTCTAGCAAGATCTCAAGAGGCATCTGAAGAAGAGTGCGAGAACAGATCACACAGTAGAAAGAATCACATCCTTTGATCTAAGAGGTCATCAAGATTTGTAAATAAAAACCCAAGGTACGCTAACTTTAGTCATCTGGAAAAAGAACCCAAGACTGTAAAGCATGCACTTGAATGCACTTCCAGTGAACAATGGCGTTTGGCTCTATACTTAGAGATCGATCAATGTATTAGAAGAAAATGACACCTGGGATATCGTCGATTTACGAACGGGAAAGAAACCAATTGACAACAAGTATGTAGATGCATTTGCAAAAGTGCTGGAAAGGATAATAGTGAACCGACTTCAGGAGAATAGCGATGCAGCGCTTTCGGATTTCCAGTATGGATTTAGAGAGGGTAGAAGCATGTCTGATGCTTGGCGCCATGTCCTTCGGAGCGTTGCGGAGTCTAAGTATGTCCTGGGCGTTTCTGTGGAGTTTAAGGCTGTGTTTGACCTTCTCTTCTGGGGAACCGTCATGCGGAGGTTAAGTGCAGTTGCCTGCCGTGAGATGAGGCTCTGGGAGAGTTATTTCAGTGGCTGAAATACTTGTGTGGAGGGTGCCAATGACACTGTATGGAAGACTGTCGAACGTGGTTGTCCGCAAGGATGCATTTGTGGTCCATTTATTTGGAACATAATGATGTGGTCCATTTATTTGGAACCTAATTGGTCAGTCTACAAGGTGTGCACGAACACGGATGACTTGCTCATCCTGATTAAAGAACAGTCTCGTACTGCTCTGGAGACTCAGGGTGATGGGGCCATGCGTGTTGTGTCCGAGTGGGGTAACTCGCTAAACTATCCGGTAGACATGTACAATAGCAAACTTAAATTATTGCGGTCTCAGAAAAATGGTTCACAAATTCCATCATTTATGTTGTGTTGCATAGTTTTTACATAGAATAAATACGTAAAATGTTGCCGTACGAGGGCGGTTCGGAAAGTTCTTAGCCTATCAATGAAAGAGAATAGTTAGTTTTTCAAAAATATTTTTATTTTTCAATATAATTTCCTGAAACTTCAATACACTTAGTCCAACGCTTATCTAGCAATTCTATACCTTGATTAAAATAGTTTTCCTCAAGGTCTTCAAAATAGTGGTTTACAACTGTAATTGCATCTTCATTTGAGGTAAAACGCTTGCCAGCAAGGAATTTTTTAGATTTGGGAACAGGTAAAAGTCACTAAGAGCTAAATCAGGAGAGTAGGGTGGGTGGGTACTTTAATTCGTTGATTTTAGCCATTGTTAAAACACTCTTGTGCGCCGGTGCGTTGTCTTGATGACCAATTATTTTTTGTGTTGTAAGCCAGGACGTTTTTCTCGAATTTGTACATTTAATTGATCTAAAAGGTTGCAATAGTACTCTGAATTTATTGTTTTACCCATTTGCAGATAGTCAATCAATAAAATACCTTTGAAGTCCCAAAAAACCGTTGCCATAACCTTACCAGCCGATTGAATTGTTTTTGCCTTCTTTGGGGCACTTCCTCCAGCTTCAGTCCATTGTTTGGATTGTTCTTTTGTCTCTGGAGTATGGTAGTGGATCCATGTCTCATCAACAGTTATGAAACGACGCTTAAAATCCATTTTATTTCGCTGAAAACGATCCAAACAAGCTTGAGAAATGTTCATTCTTATGCGTTTTTGGTCGACTGTTAACAAGTGCGGCACCCATCTTGCAGAAAGCTTTTTCATCTGTAGTTCTTCATGCAAAATTAAATGGACTCGATCATTTGAGATGCCCATGATATTAGCTATTTCACGCACTTTTATTCGTCGATCATTTAATACCATATCATGCACTTTGGCTACAATTTCTGTTGTTGTTGCTGTTTTTGGACGCCCACTACGTGGTTCATCTTCAATGCTTGTATGACCACGTTTAAATTCAGCAACGCAATTTTTTGCTGTTGCATATGAAGGAGCACTTTCACCTAACACATTCACCATATCATTATGAATTTCTTGTCCCGATAAACCTTTTTTATGTTAACATTTAATGACACCACGCATTTCTAATTTGTCCATTGTAAAAAAATCGCGGATGCGTCTTTTGTGAACACCTGTTTCTATATGAAGGAGTTGCCAGATCGAAACAAAATTTAACATGTGTTCATAGCAGAGATGGAAGTTTCCAAAACACTTAACTTTTTTCTGTTTATACCGCGCTTTTTGTGCTAGGCTAAGAGGCTACCGAACCGCCCTCGTAAAATGTTAAATACGTTAAAAGTATGTGAGTTATAAATACTCATATTGCAAAGTTAAATACGAGGGCAGGTCAATAATTCCGTCAAGCTTAATCACGGAAGTCTCTCAAAATGTGACTTTAGTTTATTAACAGATGGTACTTGAAGGGAGCAGTGTTGCATTTATTATAACTAAGATGGAAGTTGGAAACATCTTAGTTATAATAAATGCAACACTGCTCCCTTCAAGTACCATCTGTTAATAAACTACAGTCCCATTTTGAAAGAGTTCCGTGATTAAGTTCGTGTTTAACAGCTGTTAAAAGCATACAACCTCCTGGATTTTGTTAAAAATGGAAAAAGCGTGAGTTTCGAGTGTTTATTAAACATGATGCCATACGAATTTCATATGGCAGTGTTGTTTCGATTTTACATGATCAGTTGGGTATAAGAAAGCTGTCTGCAAGTCAGCTGCCGCGTTTGCTTTCAATTGACCATAAACGTAATCGTGTGACAACTTCAAAGGATTGTTTGGAGTTGTTTAACCGCAATTCGAACGAGTTTTTGTGGCGTTTTGTAATTGTGGATGAAAAATGAATGCATAACAACACTCTGGAGACCAAGCAGCAGTCTAAACAATGGGTTTCTCCGGCTGAATCGACTCCGAAAAAGACCATGGTGACTTTGTCGGCCAATAAGGCGATTGCAGCCGTTTTTTTGGGATGCACGCGGAACAATCCACATCGATTACCTTCAAGAGGAAAAACAATAAATGGCGAATATTATGCCAGCTTATTGGACAGCTTAACGAGGATTTAAAAAAAAACGACCTCAATTGGGCAATAGCACAAAAGTTCGTTATCATGAAGATAATGCACGGGTGCACACGGGTGCAGTCTCAATGGCAAATTACATAAATTGGGTTACGAATTGTTACCTCGTCCGCCATATTCTTCAGATTTAGACCCTAGTGACTATATCCTATATCCAAGCCTAGAGAAATGGCTCGGTGGAAAGAGATTCAGCACCAACGATGAAATTATTGATCAAACAAATGCCTATTTTATGGACCTCGAAAAATCCAATTTTTTTGACGGGATACGAAATTGAAGAAATGTTGGACTAAATTTTTTTTTTGCAAAAAACACTGGTTTATTCGAAAAGTTACGAAATTATTGATATGCCCTCGTAATAGGAGCGCGATTCTATTGCAAAAAGAAGTGGAGAGAGTGAGTTGTATTTTCGTGGGCAATTGTGTGAAGAAAACTTGAAAAGTAAGGTTTACAACAGTAGTTCTCATTCGTTTGGGGAGAGCCTGGCCTTATAGAGTTCGGTTTTACTTTCAACAATTGCAGCAAGGCTTTCTGAAGAGGGTTGTCACGGACCCGAAATCATGATAAAAGTAGTGTGCAGCCACGAAAATCAATGTCACTTTGCCATTTTGTTAAAAACTTGTCTTCTATTTAAATATAGAAGCAAGAGGTCTTGAGCCGTTTTAATCCCTGTTCAATGTGCAAAAAATAATATGTATCACGTGCACTCTAAACATATTGGCATACGACATCACTAAGACATTTAGGTTGAAATTAACATTATCTACATCAAAATTAGTAAAATGGAAGCGCATATATTGACCAAAGGATTTCTGTCAATCAAAATAGTGGAGGTGAAAATGACGACTGGACTCTGTCGAAATACACTTGTTCATTGTATTACATATTTAATCGAAGAATTCTTTTGTGTATTAGTCTAATACTGAATAAAACTGTTTACTCTTTGCTTGTTTTCAAACAAAAAACACAACTTTTAACAGAAATCCTTGCTGATATAAATTAAGGCTTTAAGCCTTAAGACAATCCTAAAATTGTCCTATTATTAATGAATTAAAATTCCAATTTCCACATAGACAGTGTATATATTTCTATTCCGTCAAATTTTGTAATACCCATAGTCGCAAAGTGTGAATTGCTTGCACAGCACTTTAAATTCCCAGTTCAAATAATGATTGGAAAGCAAAAACGGAAACAACAGAAACCCTCCATCTAGTGCATGTATACGTACGTGCTAGTTGAATTAAACTATACAATTTAATGCAATTCCGGCGTTTCGCTAGTTCCAAACAAAAACACACAAACAGACCTTTAAAGTTAATTGATAATGACACAATGATGACCACCGCATGCATACGGTGACATTAAAAACCGTGGCTTACCAATTCACAAGCACACTCATAGACTCACATGCGATTTATCTATGCAAATGTGTGTGTGTGTGTGTGCGAATAGATATCCGTGTGAATGCGAACATACGAGTACACTCGCACACACTCAAACACCTGCTGTAAGGATTTGCCCATTCACACCGAAAACAAGTGTAAATAATTGGATTTAAAGTTGTAATAATACAGGCACACATACACGCAAATTCAGATTTGAATGTGGTACATGTATTTGCGTGTGTGTTAGTATGTATACATTATCGCTTGTTAAGGCTGTTTGCCATTAATTACACTTCAGTATGTTTTTTGTCACCACCGTAGCGTATGAGTAATGCGATTCGAAGCCAAATGAATTGAACGTTGCTCATACGCCATCGTGTTCGATTGAAGATCCATTTTATGTACCAGTATGTATTCGAAATTTGAGTATTAGTGTGTGACAGTGGCTATTTAATATTTACCTACCTTAAGTAGTGCTGTCCTTTATACTGTTCACAATGTTCTGAAAAGATTAAGAGAAACACAACATTTTATTAAATTAGGATATTAACTTTTTTGTAAGAAATTTAATTTTATCACTAAATCATTCCTACCTGCCATCGAACTTTATTATAGCGTCACAGCAGTCTCAATTCTTTATTTATAATATCAACATATAGCTGGACCACATATATGCTATTGGAATAAAATTCCTAATCCTCTCAAGCTTTAAGAAAATTAAGAATTATTAGAGTTTGACTTGAGGTGCATATTCTACTTGCTGAACTAATATAACGGTCTTCCAATAGGGACATAACAATTTTGTATCTTTATGTCATACACCCTCAAACACTTTTAATTATCTTTCAGTGTCAAAACGTTAGTCGAAGTCAACAATTTCAACATTGCAAAGTTTACCTTTAAGCAACGTTTGGAAATCACTAAAAATTACTACCGAAATGGTCGGCGGTTCTTCATCTTCAGCGATGAAGCTCATTATGACTGAGTGGTTTTGTCAATAAACAAAATATGCTTTATTGGACAGCAACAACCCCACATGTGCTTCAAGAGACACAATTGCATAAGCAAAAAATTACTGTGTGGTGTGGTTTTATTGGAGGTGTGATTGGGCCGTATTTTTTCGTCGATGAAAACAATAGTCATGTTTCCGTCAATGGCGAACGCTATCGTTGCCATGTTAGAATTTTTTTGGCTAGAATTAGATGAGCTTGACATCGCCGATATGTGGTTTCAACAAGACGGTGCCATTAGCCACACAGCACGTGTTACAATTGATTTATTGAAAGGCACATTGGGTGAATTTGTTATCTCGAGAAATGGTCCGGTCGAATGGCCACCTCATTCATATGATAAAATCCAATTGATTTCTTTTTATGGGGCCACATCAATTCATAGGTCTATGCCAACAATCAACAAATTGAGACGAGCTCAGAGACAACATCCAATGCGAAATTGCCAACGTTCCGGTCCAAATGTGTGCAAGAGTGGTGGAAAATTGGGTGCAAAGAAAAGATCGCTGCAAATGAAACATTTGCACTACACCTGGAATAAACTCTATATCATAAATATTATGTGTTTTAGTAAAACAGGGGGCTGATAAAAGTGAATCTGGTTATTTTTTTTTTTTATTCTACAGACTGATTTTTAGATTTTTCGAACGGAGGAAACAATCGCTGCTGTAGCTGCTGCCATACAAAATAATTTAAGAGTTAAGACAAGAAGCTTACCTGTCCAAATGGGCATAGGCAGACAGTCATTGCAGTCAATTATGCACAAAGATTATGCCCATATTAAATTCAAATGGCCAACAAACTTAACGCTGTATTCTTTCCGATTCGCTTGGAATTTCGCTAGAAGATGCTTTAAATGGTGGAAGAGGACGGAAATATGTTGAACTGTCTTTTCATGTCTAACGAGGTCCATTTTGATTTGAACGGTAACATAAACAAACAAAATTGTCGAATATGGAGTGCTTTCAACCCACAGACACTCATGAGACTGAAAACCAATAAGCGGCGAATATTATGCCAACTGTTATGACAGAATTGCGACGAAAAATTCCCAATAAGCTGATATCCAACTACACATTCCGTTGGCTCCCCAGGTCGAATATTATGCCAACTGTTATGACAGAATTGCGACGAAAAATTCCCAATAAGCTGATATCCAACTACACATTCCGTTGGCTCCCCAGGTCGCCTGACCGTACTGCACCTGACTTTTTCTTGTGGGGTTATTGCAAACAGGAAGTTTACAAAGCAAAACCAACAAATTTGAATGAATCCATTCGAGAAACAATTGCGGCTATTCCTGTCTCAACTCTCCAAGCAGTAAGAAACAACTTTTTGGTTAGATGCCGCATATGCATCAACAAGCAGGGGGGGGGCGGGGGGGGGGCATTTAAATTCCATTGCTTTTAAAACTAATTAATCTTAACAATTGAATGAGCTTTAACATGAATAAACGAAAAATGAATTTGATACACTGGAAAAAAAGTTATTTAAGTTTTTTTAAGTAGCAATATTCATCAGTATTTAAAATTGTTATGGCCCTGATGGAAAAACCCTGCATATAAAGGGTGTTTTTTATTGAGGTATAGAACTTCGAATTGAAATAAAACACAAGAAAATCGTTTTAATGTCCATCAATTTGGCTTTATTGGAAGGATAATTTTATGCCATTAATGTTTAAATATGATTTCGGGCATGTGGCCGCCGCGGCTGGCTCGGATAAAGCCAATTCTACAGGTCCAATTTTCAACCACTTTTTCGAGCATATGGGCCGTATGTTGGCAATAACGCCACGAATGTTGGCTTCCAAGTCCCCTAACGTTTCTGGTTTGTTGGCGTAGACGAGCGACTTCACATATCCCCAAAGAAAATAATCCAATGGTGTCAAATCACACGATCTTGGTGGCCAATTGACAGGTCCGTTCCGCGAAATTATGCGCTCATCGAATGTTTCCTTCAATAATTCGATTGTGACGTGCGCTGTGTGGCATGTAGCGCCGTCTTGTTGGAACCACAACTCATCCACATTCATGCCATCTAATTCGGGAACAAAATAGTCGGTTATCATGGCTCTATACCGGTCTCCATTAACGGTAACTGACTCTCCAGCATTATTTCGGAAGAAGTATGGCCCAATGACTCCACCAGCCCATAGAGCACACCAAACAGTCAGTTTTTGTGGATGTAATGGTGTCTCAAGGGTCTCATGTGGATTCTCTTCACTCCAAATGCGGCAATTTTGCTTGTTGACGTAGCCATTCAACCAAAAATGAGCCTCATCACTGAACAAAATTTTGTGATGAAAATCAGCATCGAGATGAATCTCATTTTCGGCCCATTTTGCAAGCGTTGTTCTTTTGTCAACCTGTTCATGATGAAATGGCAAACCAAACTAAATATTAATCACTTGACAGCTGACAAAATGGCCGCCAGTTAAAAAAGTGATGCCAACTTAAAGTTCTATACCCCAATAAAAAACACCCTTTATAACAAAAGCGAAATAAACAAGAGATAACAATACATTAGTTAAACAATTTGTCAAAAACTGGTAGTAAATCAAAACTAAATTCTCCTGAGGATGTCGAAAAAAAGCGGAAGGAACAAGAAGAACGAATGGGAAAAAATAGTTTTATTTACAATATTGACCATTTCAGCTTATTAAAAACAAAAAAGTACACAAGGTTTTGTTACTACAAAGAACTTGACTGTTGTCACCACCAATTATCCGTACGAAAGTAACATGTTCGTCACAATTGGTTGGATACACTAACAACCAGTTCTGGAAACCAATAGTTTAAATCAATTCGGTTGGTATTATCTTATTATTTGCTCTGACTAAGGTGAAACCATTATATGATATCTCGAACCGTGTTACCATCAATGCTGTGAAATGGTGGTGATGGCAACAGAAAGTCAGTTTATGCAACCGAGTTTTTGTAGTTAGGACCGATGTCCAACTGATTTTTTTCTTTGCGTATGGGAATATTTGCTCTTTTAAAAAAATCAATATGTGACGCGCAAAATAGAAAGAGACCTAAGGTTAAAAACCAGCTTTGTTCAGGAGAGCCATTTTAAAGATTAGGTCCCTTTCTTTTTTCGCTTAGAATCGTCGACTTCACTTTCATAAAACGCGCATATCTCTGGGAGGGAATACTTCTGTGGCCACACATCAGTCTCATTCGATGCTCCGGTGTTGTCCACATCAAAAAAAGAAGAAAAAAATGAAATTTTTTTTTTTTACCCCTAGGTCCCTCAAAAACAGTTTTCTTAAACTAAAATTGAATTTTTACTTAACAAATTTTGAATTACCTCATGTATGTTAATTAATGTTAGAATATTAATTAAGCACTCTTAGGCAAGTAACAAAACCTTAGAAAAAAGATAAGCCAACATTTATTTAAAGCCAAACGGATAAAATTAAAGTTACCCTTATAAAGATTCAATTATTCCAGGTTTTAAGAAAAGTAAAAAAGTGAATTTCATTTCAGAACTACTTAAGGTCTGCAAGCTACTGCTTTTCTCCTTTGTAATTCCTATCGTGTTTGCGCTTTGTCCAATTCGCTCGAAAGTTTTCTCTGTTAATTTATTTAAGTTTACTTTCATGAGTTTTAAATTCTTGCTTTCATTGTCTATCTTTTTACCAGTCTCTTTGCCATTTGTGGGTGTATGTGTGCAACGCGTAAGTGTTTGCTTACGTCCTGTTGGTGAGGCTACACCGGCGAAGAAGCAGTGGGTAGTAGATACAGTAGGGTGAAAAAGTACTTGTTAATTTATGCACGTTTTAACAATTGCGTTTACACGTTCACAGATGCTTCTCTTGGAAAAAAAGAAGCAAAGAAAGCAAGAAGAATAAAAACTATGTGATGAAGTTTTATGTGAACGCAGCAACCAAAAGAGTTAAACAAACAAACACACACAAGTACATGCTAAAGGTTTTTTTTTATATATTTTCTGGCTGGCAATCAAACACATATGAGCCAACAGTCTCTATTTCCTTTATGTATGTCCATGTATGTGTGCTGCACTTGTAGGTTAAGTAAATTTAGTAATAGTTTTACAACAATCTCCCTCTTCAATCTTTCGCAAGCATTCTGGTAGCAACAAAATTGAAATTGAAAGATCAACGATTTACTGGAGAATGATGATGATATTCTATATATAGCAGACCCTGCATAAATAAAATATTTACGATGTGCGACAATATGGAAGAAACCTTTTACTAAAGAATTTAAATAAATTGAAGGGTTTGCTCAAACTATCATGCATTACTGCAAATGTATAAAACGTTTATAGAATTTAAAGCCTTTCTTGGCGAAATATGGGTTATCGCATTGTCCACCCCCACGTATGAGCAATACTTATGTGTGCATAAATAATTATATTACTCATACGTCACATGGGATCATTGCAAATTCAGCAAGAAATTCCGTATTACAACAGATAACATGTGCCTATAAGATTGCGAACCGTACCTTAAACAGTGGCATAAAATATGTTTGCGCTGTCTTAAACAAAGGTGGATTTATTTTTTTATCCTCCTTCATAAATTGTGCTTCAATGTGGCACAGCAAGTAAAAAAAGGATTGGGAATTTTAGTGGGCGTGTGTCCTAAACTATGGTTTCTCCTAAATCAGGCATTTGGTTATGTAAACTTTTATGCAAGTAGGTCTTTGGATTAAACCTAGAATGAAGTAAAATCTTAATGCGGAATGTAAAGGGAGTATTTTAGACGTGTGGCTTTCAAAAAGCAAAAAAACGCATTTAATTTAATATCATGGCCAAGAATTTTGCTCTATTATAAAGATAAGGGTTTGCCATTATGTTTTAACAATGATTGCGGACAAGTGGCCGCTGCGACTGACTCGAATGAACTCCAGACGAGAGGCTTAATTTTCGATCACTTTTTGCAGCATTTGGGGCCGTATGTCAGCAATAACGCGCCGAATATTCTGTTCGAAGGCGTCAATAGTGTCGGGCTTATCTGCTTAGCTAAGCAACTTTACATAAACCCACAAAAAATAGTCCACCGGTGTTAAATCGCACGATCTTGCAGGCCCACGACGTGAGATGATGTGCTTACCAAAAGTTTCCTTCAACAAATTTATTGTTTTGTTGGCTGTATGGCATGTAGCTCCGTCTTCTTGGAGCCAAATGTCCTCAAGATTAGGGCTTCAATTTCAAGTAGGAAAAAAGTGCGATATCATGGCGCGATAGCAATCACCATTTACGGTTACGGTCCGGCCATCATCATTTTTAAAAAAAATATGGGCCCATGATTCCACCTGCCCATGATGCGCACCGAACCGTGTTTTACTCTGGGTACCTCTTGAATCTCTTCTGGTTGCAATTTTATTTATTGGCGTTGACGTTAAGTTAGATATGGGCTTCAGCTCTGAACAAAATTTTGGTCGAAAACAGCTGATCTTCCCGTTTCTCACCGAACGCTCATTTCCATAATACAGTTGCACTACACGACACAGTTCCATTGCAGTTGGAGACGTTGTTGCGGTGCAAGTCTTTCCGTAATGAAATGGCAAACAATACTGAAAATGAAAAAATAAGTTTAACAAAAATCTGCTTAAAAAAATGTTTTTTCCCCCTATGAACCACCAAAGCCGTGGCGAGCATTTGGTCAATATATTGTTCCACACCTAATTGTCATAGATCCTTCTATTAAAATAAAATAATTAGGATTAAGAAAATTATCTTAAAATATGTCAATGGCAACTTCGATTTCAGGTTTTAACGCTTCAATTGTCACTGAATGCTTTGCCTAATATTTTTCGTTAATGGCACTCTATAGAAAATTATCCAAAGGGCTCAAGTCACAGCTCCTAGGCGGTCAACTGATAGATCGATTTTTAAAAATAATAAAATATCGATGGTTGCATTGGCTGCGTGACATGTGGCGTGGCATGTGTCTTGTTAAATGCAAATGTCGTCATTCTCTTGAATTTTCGGAAACAAAAATTCGTTGAGCATGGCTCGGTAACGCTCACCGTTGACACTAACAGCGGTTCATTGCTCATTTTCGATGAAAAATGGCCAAATGATGTCCCCAGCCCAAAATCCACACCAAACTGTGCCTCGTTGGGGATGCATTGGCCTCTCAATAGTCACGTGTGGGTTCTCTAAGCCCCATATGCGGCAATTTTGCTTATTGAAATAGCAACCGAGATAAAATTGAGCTTTATCTGAAAACACGGTTTTTCGCTTAAATTCTTCAAATCCTGCCAAACAATCTCCAGCCCATTGGGCGAAGCGAAAACGCAACGCAATTGTGTTGCACTATTAGAAGGATTGATATGTATATTTCTGGCCTAATAATGAAAATGCGAATATTTATCATCAAAAATGGTTTTATTGTTTTTCAAAGTATTCCCCAGTGTGATTTTGACACTTTTGCATGCGTTTAAACCAATTGTCGAAAAATTTTTTCCACTCCGATTGAGACAACTCCAAAACATGGTTTTTGAACGCTTCAACAGTATTTTCTGGCGACGAAAATCGTTGACCACGCAAAAGAAGTCATTGAGTGCCAAGTCAGGGCTGTACAGTGGATGACCCATCAATTTGACGTTTTGCCCGGTCAAAAAGGCGCTGGCTTGAGCCGATGTGTGAGAGCTCGCATTGTCATGGTGCCACAATGATTTGTCTTCTCTTGTTCGTTTTTCGAATTTCTTCAAAGACTTCAGGCAAACAAATTGTAGGGTACCACTCAGAACTAACCGTCCTACGATGCTCAAGCGGCACAGTTGCCACATGACCAGTTTTGCCGAAGAAACAGGCGACCATTTGCTTCGAAGTGCTTCTTCCATGAACAACTTTCGTTGGATTTGGCTCGTCTTCGAAGACCCACACGGTCGATTGCTGTGTTGTTTCAGGCTCATACGCATAGATCCATGATTCCTCACCTGTGACGATCTTATAAACGTCTTTAGAAGCAGCGCGATCGTATTTTTTCAAAATTTCTTTGCACCAATCGTTACGAGCCTTTTTTGGAGCGATTGCCAAATCGTGCGGCATCCAACGAGAACAAACCTTTTTTACGGCCAGGTGTTCATGCAATATCGAATGCATGCTGGTGGATGAAATGCCCAAGAATGTCTCTATCTCACGGTGTGTCACATGACGATCTTGCATTATCAGTTCACGCACGGCATCGATGTTCTCTGACACAACGGCCGTTTTTGGACGACCTTCGCCTTTGAGCTAGCGTCGGCTACGATTGAATTTATTCGACCAGTTTTTCACAGTGCTATAGGATGGTTCTTCATCGCAATACAAAGATTTAAGTTCATCGATGCACTTTTGTCGTGAAAATCCACGTCGAAAGTTGTGAAAAATGATCGCATGAAAATGTTCATGAGTTAATTCCATTTTTTTTTTTGCCAAATTGATTTTTTCAAGTCACTGCAAACAACACAAATGAAGGTCTTACGTCAAAACGTTCTGAGTACGTTTGTGCTGAAAATTCTCAAACTTTCCAATGGAAACGTCAGATGGCGCCAGATTGACCAGAAATATATATATAACAACCCTCGTAAATGACAAAGTTCAACCTATTCTATAAAACCAGAAATTTAGAAAAATTATCAATCCTTATTTTACAGCCGATTCAAATTTAAAATGTTAAATGGCCCACCCTATAGTTCCTCAATTGATAGATTCAGTTCCCTTAACGTTCAGAACGCTTTTCTTCCGATTTAGATAAAACGACACTTGTATTGCATTCTACTTCTGTCGTCGTAAATATCGAGGAGAACATTTTTGTGCAAACGTCTTTCAAGCCATTGTAAATATCTGTGTTTTCTTTCGTTTATTGCATGACAAGCAGAGTTGTCAAGTGTTTCAAATGTTGTTGATTTTAGAATGATTATCCTTTTCGTATCTGTGTCATGTGTCACAAGACAATTTTATGCACATTGCTGGGTTTTTTCATTTGTTGAGTTAAACCAAGCATGACCTTCATAAAAACGTCGCAATTTCGAATGAATATTTATGATGCTGAAGGCCACGGCGGATAAATATTTACCCAAAATACATACACACATATTTATTTATGAATATGTACTTATGGACACTTGATTTCGGTTTTTTTTTTTGATTTCGTGTGGCAGGATATTGGACATGAGTCACATGGAAAGGATATTTAATATTTATACTTTTCATCGTAGGATGGTTTAATGAACTAGATTTGTTATTTCGTTTGTAAACCTTTGGAAAAGTTGATCGCCCTTAAGTTCTAAGGCCAGTTTTGACCAGGTCTTTCCAGAGTAAAGAGCTAGGACCTACTTAATGTCCTTTTTCTTGTTTTAATTAAGTGAATTTCAGTTGGTTTTAAGATTTGTTCTCTATTAACATTTTATGCTTTAAATTTCAATTGCATTTAATATAATCAGGCTATTAATAAATCATTTTGTAGTAATTACTCCTTTTTAGGCCTTTCAGTTGAGAAGATTTATGCAGCAAAGTGAGACACAGCCCCTGATAAGGTATCACCGACAACAACGTTCATCCGTATCCGGGTAAGTAAACCTTCTCATACTCTAAGTTTAAATTTAAACAAACGACTTAGTCCCTTCACGTAATCCATACAGCCATTCATAGCTCTTACGTAGCTCCGCTGCGAGATTGTAATTATTGTTGGTTGATTTCTAACCCAAAATGAAAAAAATAAACGAAATACAAAACAAGGCGAGGGGAAACGATGGAATTACACTTAATTTCCGGTGATAAAATTTATGTCTGCTGGTTACAGTTTCGTTTTTTTTTGTTCGTTCTCAACTTTCTATCTCTCTCTCTCGCTCAGCTGTCGCTCTGGCTCGTGTACAAAGTGATATCCAACGCCCCGCTGTTTTTCACCCGGAACTTTGTTTAAGTATGAGTGAGTTTTAATTCCTTGTTCGGAAATGGTTTGTCTGTGTGGGTGTGTGCTTGTTCGAGTGTATTAGTAAGCGTCTGATACTCTAGTAATATTTTTATGTTGCTTTTAATAGTTGCTTAACGTTTGTTTTTTTTTACGCTGCGGCATAAACCTAAAATATCACTTCCGGCAATCAGGTTTTTGTTTTGATTAGATACCGAATCTAAAGTACCCGCACCGGGCGATGGCGAGCGAATAAAGGGCAGCTCATGAACAACGAAACGTTTTCGCCACAAACACCAGTAAAATATACACGTGGTGTGGCACGGTGCGTCGCATTTAGCATCACAATCCCAAAAGCGCAACTGAAGATAAGTAATTTGCTTAAAGGTTTGTTTTCATATAATTCTCGGTGTTCGCTGTGTTTGCCACAGAGAGGGAAAAATGTAAAAGACTCGGCAGAGATATTCGTGTAGTGCCACAAACACTTCTTACTCTTTCAACAAAAAGGTAGTAACTCGAAATTTTTAAATTTTCAGTAAAGGAAAAAAGCTATGCTCATAGACAATTTACAGTAGAGATGTAACGAAAGTGATTTAAGTGAAAGCTAATATTGACAAATATTTGTTGCGAAATCAAATATTAAAAAAATGTTTTTTGTTGCTAAAGCGAATATTGAAAAATATTTGTTGCTTAAGCGAATATTGAAAAATATTTGTTGCGAAAGCGAATACTGAAAAATATTTGTTACAGTAGGGATGTAACGAAAGTGGTTATAGCTAAAGCGAATATTGAAAAATATTTGTTGAAAAAGCGAATATTTAAAAATATTTGTTGCAAAAGCGAATATGGAAAAATATTTGTTGCTCAAGCGAATATTGTATAATATTAGTTGCAAAAGTGAATACTGAAAAACATTCGTTGCAAAATCGAATACTGAAAAATATTCGCTACAGTAGGTATGTAACGAAAGTGGTTTTAGCTAGAGCGAATATTGAAAAATATTTGTTGAAAAAGCGAATTTTGAAAAAATATCTGTTGCTAAAGCAATTTTAAAAATATTTGTTGCAATTTTTAATAATATTTAAAAATATTTGTTGCAAAACCAAATATAAAAAAATATTTGTTGCAAAAGCGAATATTGAAAAATATGTGTAGTGATAGCGAATGTTGAAATATACATTCTTGGGAATGTGAATATTCCATATTTGGCTTTTGGCAAAATGGAATAATTACACCAGCTACATAAAATTTGGTCCAGAGTTCTAAACACATTTTTCCTATAGATTTTGGCCTCCTAAACACGAAAATAAATTTTAAAAAAGTTTTCTCTGATGAGTTTTCAAGATAAAATTTTTGGAATTTTGTTACGATTTTTTATGAGATGTCTCATCTTTTCGGACCATAACTCCCAGACGCTATTACCGATTTGATCAAGACTGGTCTCAAATGAAAAGAAAATTAGCTGTTCTAAAACCTTTTCAAATAAGGTATTTGATAGTTTTGACGTTAGAGGCATTTAAAAAAAAAATCACGATTTTAAATTGAAAAAAATATATAAACTATTTAAAAATATATAAAGTTTGTTCTTTCTCAAGCAAAACAAACCATAGTTTGTTAAAATTGGGTGAGAAATGGTAGAGCTACACCTTGTTTAGTGGTACAGTAGGACGTGGCTATACATGACTCTATGCTGGTAGCTTTAAAAAAACCAATCGTCCGTAAGCACCCCTGCTGTACGATAAACTTTAATTTTACAAGGACGTGTAACTCAACCATTTCTCACGAAATTTTAACAAACCATGGTTTGTTTTGCTTGGGAAAGAACAAACTTTTTGATCAATTTATTTATATATTTTTTTATTTTTGTTTACATATACTTTTTTTTAGTTTTTAATTTTTGCACAAAAAAAATAATTTTTTAAATTTTAAATGCCTCAAACGTCAGAACGATTAAACTGATTTTAACACCTTGTATGAAAAGGTTTTAGATAAGCTAATTTCCTTTCATTTGAGAAAACACTTTATCTAATAAGTAATCATATAGTAATAGCGTTGGGGAGTTATGGTCTAAAAAGCTGAATCATCTCATTAAAAAATTCCAAAAATTCTATCTTGAAAACTAATTAGAGGAAAATTTTTTAAAATTGATTTTTGTGGTCATGAGGTCAAAATCTGTAGGAAAAAAATATTAGAACTCTGGACCAGGAATGAAATCATAATATGTAAACTAGAGTAGTTTTTTGATTTTTAAGATTATTTTATATGTTTAATACCTTAGAACATTATTTTTTAGGGATATTAAAAAAAGTAACATTTGTTGTGTGCCAGACTCAATTTTATGTAAAGGCTGCGTGTGAAATGGAAACTTTTTACGATGGCATATCAATAATTCCGTTACATTTCAAATAAAACACAGTATCTTTTTAAAATAAAAAAAAATTTAGCATAATCTTCTTTTAGCTCAATACACTTCGTCCAACGTTTCTCTAATTTTGTATCCCTTCCAAAAAATAAAACAGGCATTTGTTTGATCAATAATTTCATCGTTGGTGCTGAATCTCTTTCCACCGAGCCATTTCATTAGGTTTGGAAATAGTCACTGGGGGTAAATCCGGAGAATATGGCGGATGAGGTACCAATTCGTAACCCATGTACGTTTGCCATTGAGACTGCATCCGTGCATTATCTTGATAAAAAATAACTTTTTTCAGGGGTCGTTTTTTTAAATCCTAGTTAAGTCTGGCCAAAAATTTGGCATAATACTCGCCCTTTATTGTTTTTCCCTTTTGAAAGAATGATGTTATGTGAATTATCCCGCGAGCATCCCAATAAACTGTTGCCTTCACCTTGTTGGCCGACAAAGTCACCTTGGCCTTCTTCGAAGCCGGTTCACCCGGAGAACCCCATTGCTTAGACTGCTGCTTGGTCTTTGCAGAATTTTAATGAATCCATGTTTCATCCACAGCTACAAAACGCCGCAAAAAAACCATTCGAATTGCGGCTAAACCACCCCAAACAATACCTTGTCGTTGCCACACGCTTACGTTTATGGTCGATTGAGAGCAAACGCGGCACCCATCTTGCAGACAGCTTTCTTATACCCAACTGTTTATGTAACATCGAATCCACACTGCCATGTGAAATGCGTATGACATCAACAATCTCACGCACTTTTACTCTTCGTTCGGCCAACTCCATATCGTGGATTTTTTCGACATTTTCGGTAAGTATGGACCTCAATTGGTTATCCAGAACGTTTAGCGTCATCGTAAACCACTTTTTACCATTGAAATCGATGGTGCAGAGTCCCCTTAGTGTTTTTCAAGCTATTCCTTAAATTGATTGACGGTTTTCCCCGCAAAAAATAATGTTTCATGAGCACTCGCAATTCACTTTTTTTCCATTTTTAACAAAATCCACGAGGTTGTAAGTTATCAACAGCTGTTAAACACAAACTAAATGACGGAACTCTCTGAATTTGACAGTGGTCAAATTTGATGGGAGCAATGTTGCATTTCATTAACAACGAGGGAACTTCGAAAACTCACGGAACTATTGATATGCCCTCGTAGGTTGAGTATCCTTTACTAACATATTTGTTTTTGCGAATGCGAATATTCCAAAATTAGTTTCAGCAAATGCGAAAACGAATTTTCCAAAATGGGTTTTTGTGAATGCCAAACCGAATGTTCAATATGATGGGAATAATTCGCATTCGTATATGCGAATACTCGTATTCGTAACAATCACACTTAACAGTACCTTCTAAAGCATAGTAAGAGCCATCCAATTTGTTGACGAAATTTTTTACCAATGACTACTTTCTGTTGTTTTCTAAAGGTTAATATATATTTTGAAATTTTGACTTAATACCTTTTTGTTGAACAAGTGTGGTATATAAATAATTTGGCATTGAATTTAAGGTTGTGTAAGTGTTTAGCTTATTTACATTTCCATCTTGATTGTTTGCGGTGGGTGGTTTTCGGGCGGGATTTATTGACAAAAATAATTTCAAGCAGTTACGCAGAGGTTTTGGGAAAACTACAAGTAATTTAAAGTTTTAAATATTGCATAGCTCAGGTGGGGAATAGTTTTTGATGTCAGGTGGAATTTCAAGTTTTAAATGATACCAAATATTTGATGGCAATAAAACAGGGTGATCAGCGAAAAATCGACAGTAAAAGAAATTTTAAATACGCAAAAACGTAAAAGATCTCCAACTGTTTTTATTTTAATCCTGAATCTATATATAAACCATTATGTTTGTAATACTCGTATAACATATTTACGCGGACTTCTTCGCTTCGCCATTAGTGCAAAGTGGTTGGCTATCAGAAAAACTAAACGAGTGGTGTCAAGCCGCATAATCTACTGTAAACATCGTTAATTGCTTATACGAGGGCGGTTCGGAAAGTTCTTAGCCTATCAATGAAAGAGAATAGTTAGTTTTTCAAAAATATTTTTATTTTTCAATAAAATCTCCTGAAACTTCAATACACTTAGTCAAACGCTAATTTAGCAATTCAATCCCTTGATTAAAATAGTTTTCCTCAAAGTCTTCAAAATAGTGGTTTACAACTGTAATTGCATCTTCATTTGAGGTAAAACGCTTGCCAGCAAGGATTTTTTTTAGATTTGGGAACAGGTAAAAGTCACTGGGAGCTAAATCAGGAGAATAAGGTGGGTGGTCAAGCAACTCGTACTTTAATTCGTTGATTTTAGCCATTGTTAAAACACTATTGTGCGCTGGTGCGTTGTCTTGATGAAAAATTATTTTTTTGTGTTGTAAGCCAGGACGTTTTTCTCGAATTTGTACATTTAATTGATCTAAAAGGTTGCAATAGTACTCTGAATTTATTGTTTTACCCTTTTGCAGATAGCCAATCAATAAAATACCTTTGAAGTCCCAAAAAACCGTTGCCATAACCTTACCAGCCGATTGAATTGTTTTTGCCTTCTTTGGGGCACTTCCTCCAGCTTCAGTCCATTGTTTGGATTGTTCTTTTGTCTCTGGAGTAAAGTGGTGGATCCATGTCTTATCAACAGTTATGAAACGATGCTTAAAATCCATTTTATTTCGCTGAAAACGATCCAAACAAGCTGGAGAAATGTTCATTCTTATGCGTTTTTGGTCGACTGTTAACAAGTGCGGCACCCATCTTGCAGAAAGCTTTTTCGTATGTAGTTCTTCATGCAAAATTAAATGGACTCGCTCATTTGAGATGCCCATGATATTAGCTATTTCACGCACTTTTATTCGTTGATCATTTAATACCATATCATGCACTTTGGCTACAATTTCTGTTGTTGTTGCTGTTTTTGGACGTCCACTACGTGGTTCATTTCCAATGCTTGTACGACCACGTTTCAATTCAGCAACGCAATTTTTACTGTTGCATATGAAGTAGCACTTTCACCTAACACATTCACCATATCATTATGAATTTCTTGTCCCGATAAACCTTTTTTATGTAAATATTTAATGACACCACGCATTTCTAATTTTTCCATTGTAAAAAAATCGCGGATGCGTCTTTTGTGAACACCTGTTTCTATATGAAGGAGTTGCCAGATCGAAACTTAATAACTGTTCATAGCAGAGATGGAAGTTTCCAAAACACTTAACTTTTTTCTGTTTATACCGCGCTTTTTGTGCTAGGCTAAGAAGTTTCCGAACCGCCCTCGTTGGGATCACAGCTGGCATAGATAGGACCGTTGACTGTAATAAATGCTCCTTTGTAATTTCAAAAGTAAAAGGTCTAATGATGACGTCATGCCATAAACTACTCAAAAAAGTCAGTTGTTGTTTTTGTAACAGTTTTGCTGGTGACGAAAACTGTTTCCCGGGGACAAAACTCTAGATTTATATAGCAGTTGCTAAGTTGACAACCTTAGGATAGGATGATCTCGACTAGTATCGAAATGTAGATTCGATTGTTGTGCGAATCAGTGAGTCTTTGTGGATGTAGTTACGTTTGTTTTAACACTTCTTGATTGTGTTTGATCCGACAGTTTGCATGACATGATTTCATCGCCAAAATTGTAGTCTCAACCCCACTGCAATTAAAGAATTCACAACTTTCCGCATGGTCAAAACGGGCAATTAATGGTCAATATGGTCATGAGGATACTCAAATTTTAGCAAATTTTACTACCAATTCAAATATAGAGTAATTTAAAGTTTTAGCTAAAATAAGGAATGGGCCGAAAGGGCACCAGAAAAACGATCGATTTTTTGCGCTTTACTAGCGCTGATACAATGGAGGGTTTAAAGGTTCAGCCTAACTAAACATAACGACGTTTATACTTTTTATACCCTGCACCACTAAAAAAGGATGTTATAATTTAATTTCACGGGAAATGTCTGAAACTTCCGAAAATATTTGAGCTTGACACAACTTTAAGTATGCCGATCGACGTATAATCACCTGCTTATTACTTTACATTAAACGATGTCTGTCTGTCTGTTCGTTAGTCCAGCTAATGCTTGTAATCTAGCTATAGGTCGCAATTTTTATCCGATTTTTATATGTCCGAGGACGGTCGCTTCAGATTTCGATAAGGCTCTAGAGTGTCCAAGCCCGAAACCGAAAACCGTATTCCGGTTTTTATGCCCAAACCCGACAGTCGGCTTCTCAAAAATATGTAAAACCCGACATGTCGCTTTACCCGGTTTTTTGCTGTCAGGTTTTAGGTTTTTTTTTTTGGTTGTTGAATGTTTAAACTGAGAAAATGCATTATTTCACGTACGGAATACGTAACTAGTATTTGAGCTAGACCCACCTTTAAGGAAACCGATCGGACAGAATCAACAGTTGATGCGATTTAATGATGCCCGGCTGTCCGGCCATCTAAAGGTTGTAGTTAAACTACAGGTTGCTGTGCGATTTGCTGGAGATTTGGCAGACGTTTTTTTGTGCTAAGGACGGGCGCTATAAAAATTTAAAAAAAGGGTTCAGATTTAGTTGTAGCTCTTCAGACATTTTGGTTCGAGACCTTTGTTGTTTTATTCAGAATCAACGTTCAAATTGGAGAAATATGTTTGCTATAGTAGTAAGGAAGGCTGTACAGCTGTTTCAAAAACCCGCCAAGGTTTTTCCATAACATTTTTTTTTGCAACTAAGCCTCATTAAAATTAATGAGAATTAACCTTTGCGTATAATCTTCTGTGGCCCGCCGCGGTATGTTGGAAGTGTGTACGGCTATTATACCAATAAAGCCAGGTTCAATCCCGGGTAAAAAGATTTAACACGGTTTCACGCCGTAAATGCCGGCGACTCTACGCTAAGGACATTTATCTCTGAGCCATGTAAAAACTTGTCTGTGCATAAATCGTTCAGAGCCGGTTTTAAATCGTAGGTCCCGGTCACTGAGTATATGGTTTCATGTGTGGCCCTAAAATGGGTTTCAACGTCATTTTGTTTTGCACAAACCAAACAGTTTTGGTGGGTGAGCAGCCGTAATGCGATGAAAATGTGCTCGACTGTCATCGACTATGTGTCAGTAACCTTAGGTTATACCCCGGGTAAGACCATCTACCAAACTTTGGGCGGCAGAGGTCCACCTCGTTATGCCAGCGACTTTACTAGTAATAGTTTTTCTCTTGTCTTTAAAAAATGCATTATCTGTTCGGAGCCGGCGTTAAACAGTAGGTCCCGCTCAGTGATTATAAATATTATATAATGCACAGCTAACTGGTTTAAGAAAAGTTCCCCTATATTCCTTAATAGGACTTAAGTAAGTATGCGAACATTTGTGTACCTTTTTTCGACTTTTCCTTAAAACTTTTCTTTTACGTATGCTTAGTTTAAGCAGCAAACGGTTAAATCTGTCAAATATAGGATGGGCCATTTCAAAATTTAAATTTAAATCGTTTGTAAAAATAAAACCTCATATGGGGCAATTTTGCTTATTGTCATAGCCACCGCGATGGAAATCCGCTTCATCTGAAAACACGATTTTTCTGCAATATTCTTTATCTCCTGACAAACAATCCTAAGCCCATAGGGCGAAGCGAAAAGTAATGGGATGGTGTTCCATAATTTAATGACCAAGTTCAAACTTTCTAATAAAATCAAAAATTTTAAAAAACTATCAGTACTTTTTTTAAGCCGATTTAAATTGAAAGTTTTAAATGAGCCACACTTTATGTAGCATTTGCGTACCTTTTTTCGACTTTTCCTTAAAACCTTTCTTTCACGTAGGCTTAGGATAAGCAGCAAACGGTTCAATCTGTCAAATATACGAGTAAAGTCTTCTGATATCATGCCTTGTCATTATAATAAATTTAGAATGAATTAAATAGCAAATATATGCAAATTCTAATAAATGTATTCAAATCCAAAACAACACAACCATCACCGCCAGTATCCTTCTCAACACATTGTCTTCGAGGATTTACTCGTATTCACAAATATCTTCTTGTGCTTTCTCACCTAAATAATTAATTATGTTGCTGAAATACACTCCAAACTAAAAACTAAGACAAAAGGATAATTTCACAGCATTAATAGCAAAGTTTTCAGCTCTCTTCGTCCAAAGCCATGTAGTTTGAATCCGAATAAAAAGACCAAACACCAAAAACCAATCGCTTTAGATAAAGGGTTCACCCTTACCAAAAACAGGTGTGTAAAGTCGTTTGGCACATTGTCTTGGAAAACTAATACAAAACAACAATATTAGATTTGGGGAGATTCGAGAATTTGTGTACATTAAATAAAATAAACCCACAAAAAACAAGGGCACCCAACAAATATGTATGTCCTTATTAACATTCAGGATTATAGAGATACACCTACGCAGACACCCCTTCACTCACCCGGACACCCTTTGTTGGCGTACCCGAAAATACCCTTTTTTCGTTTTTTGGGGTTACACTGCTGTACAATTATTCTCTACAAAACCATCAAATATTTATTTGATTATGTGGGATTGTAGCTTTTTGCTGTTCTTGTGCAAGTGAGTGTGAGAATTTTCCTCGAATTTTCAAGCTGAGCAAGGAAACGGTTAGATTTGCCCTATCACTTCTGTTGGTGTGGATGGGGATGTGAGTGACTGACTGTGTATGCGTGCGTGTAAGTGTGCGTCTGCCCGAGTTTCCGTTTCAATAACCACAAACATACGAGTACAGTATCATTTGGTATTTGGTCGTTGTTAAGACTATTGTCCTTATGTCTTATTCTCGATTGTCTTCCTGCACACACCCACATAAAAAT
This sequence comes from Hydrotaea diabolus, assembly GCA_963513945.1. Classification (NCBI taxonomy): domain Eukaryota; kingdom Metazoa; phylum Arthropoda; class Insecta; order Diptera; family Muscidae; genus Hydrotaea; species Hydrotaea diabolus. Next base: position 20,356,473 of record OY740717.1, read on the forward strand.
ACATCAAACCTCAAATATTCACACAGTTATAGACACGTGCACACACTGAAAACCAAATACGGGTACAGTGGGTTTTTAGTGAAAAAGGAAGTCGAAAAAAGATATCGGCTTGTTGAATGGGAATAATGGATAGCAAAAATATAGGTCACATGGAGAACGGATTTGCATCCGAGAATTAATACCACACTACTGTAAGAACCATAGTATGGTTATTTCTAAATCATACAGTTGTTGTAAGGACCGTAATATGTTGTATCACTACCAAATATCCAACAACAGTATGATGCTCTTCGATCAAAACTTATTACTTAATATTATACATGGAACCTCGGATACGAGGGTTGCTATATATGCTTTATATTTTTTGGCCATCTGACATTTTCATTAAAAAGTTGGACATTTTTAGCGTAAACGTACTCAGAACGTTTTGACGTATGACCATCATTTGTGCTGTTTACAGTGACTTGAAAAAATCAATTTGACAAAAAAATGAAATTAACTCGTAAACATTTTCGCGCGATTATTTTTCACAACTTTCGACGTGGATTATCACGACAAGAGTGCATCGATGAACTTAAACCTTTATGGCGATGAAGCACCATCCTATAGCACTGTGAAAAACAGGTTTAATGAATTCAATCATGGCCGACGCTCGCCCAAAGACGAAGGTCGCCCAAAAACTGCCGTCCAATTGATGCCGTGCGTGAACTGATAATGCAAGATCGTCATGTGAGATACCGTGAGATAGAGACATCCATGGGCATTTCTTCCACCAGCACACATTCGATACGAGGGCGACCGCAAAAGTAACTGGCCTAACATAAAAAGAACCGTTTTTTTTTTGAATTATTATTAATTTTTCAACATAATCTCCTTCCAACTCAATCAAAAGTTTTTTAATTCCATCCGAAAAATAAGATTTTTCAAGACCTTCAAAATATGCCTCAGTTTCAGCAATAACCTCGCTATTGAACAAAAATTTTTTGCCACCGAGAATTTTTTTTTAAATTTGGAAACAAGAAATAATCAGAAGGAGCTAAATCTGGACTATATGGTGGATGCGGAGCAATTTCAAATCGTAATTCGGCCAGTTTTTGTTGAGTTAAAAATGCAGTGTGTGAAGGAGCAGTATCTTGATGAAAAATAACTTTTTTTTCTAAATGCGGTCGTTTTATCTTAATTTCTTCATTCAACCGATCCAATAATGCACAATAATATTTACTATTTATAGTTTTTTCTTTCTCAAGATAATCAATAAATATTATACCCCTTGCATCCCAAAATACTGTGGCCATTACTTTTCCTGCGGACTTAACAGTTTTCGCCTTCTTGGGACCACTTTTACCAGCTTCTATCCATTGTTTTGACAGTTCTTTGCATTCTGGGATGTAGTGATGGATCCATGTTTCATCAACAGTTCTGAATCGGTGCAAGAACTCTATTGGATTACGCTGATAAATCGCTAAAAGCTCCTCGGAATTGTTCCAACGGACGATTTTTTGGGGCAATGTCAACAAACGCGGCACTCATCTTGCGGATAGCATTTTCATGTGGAGTTCATCATGTAAAATACTCCAAACTTGTTTTTCGTGTATTTTAACAATATCAGCAAGTTCTCTGAGCTTTATTCGTCTATCTTTAGTCACTTCATTAAATATTTTTCTAATGTTTTCAATAGTAGTAGCAGGTTTCGGTCTTCCAGAGCGTTGTTCATCTTCCGTACTTGAACGACCCATTTTAAATTGTTGAACCCAGGATTTCACGGTGGAGTATGATGGTGCATTATCACCATGAACAGAACCCAATTCATTTTTGATTAATTGTGGCGTATAACCTTTCATATAAAAGTGTTTAATTACCGCACGAAACTCTTTATTTCCATTTTTCAAAAATTATAAAACTTGTTTACTTCAATCACCTGTAACAAAGAAAATAATCATTAAAAATTTCGGAAATTTTGACAGATGGTTTATAAAAGATTGCTTTTAAAAAACAAAAAACAAAATTTGCAAGTAAAAAAGAAAATGTGCCAGGTCAGTTAGTTTTGCGGTCGCCCTCGTATTGCATGAACAACTGGCCGTGGGTCTTCGAAGACGAGCCAAATCCAACGAAAGTTGTTCGTGGAAGAAGCACTTCGAAGCAAATGGTCGCCTGTTTCTTCGGCAAAACTGGTTATGTGGCGACTGTTCTACTTGAGCAACGTAGGACGGTCAATTCCTAGTGGTACACCACAATTTGTTTGCCTGAAGTCTTTGGAGAAAGTCGAAAAACGAACAAGAGAAGACGAATTGTTGTGCACCAGAACAGTGCGAGCTCTCACACATCGGTTCAAACTAGCGCCTTTTGGGTCGTCCAAAACGTCAAATTGATGGGTCATCCGCCGTTCAGCCCTGAATTAGCACCCAATGATTTTATTTTATTCTCGCACATCAAGAAAAAATTTCGTGGCCAACGATATTCGTCTCTAGATGATGAATAAAAAAAGTCATTTAAATTTTGTTGCAGTCGAAGTTTTTGCCAACCGAAAAATTGAGGTTACATGCATCTTGAGATTCGGTTATATTCCATCAGTACAACCGAATGTTAGTTGGTAATCTATAAGTTGCATTTATTAAACTTGTAGTATCAGTGCAACATACCAAGTATCCGAAACTTCAGAAGTGAATTTTAGATTAAACCAAAAAAATTCCTATTTTAGTCACAGGCAAAACAAATTGCTTACACAATTGAATAGTTTAAAGTAATTTAAGAGATGGTCATGGTGAGAAAAAAAAGTAGAAAATATAATGGATCATTTTTACAGAAAAAAAATTTGGCTTGTCAATGGCTTAAAGTCAGTGAAAATCAAATTATTTTATTTAAAAAAAAAATGCTATTAAATAATTGGTTACAACAACAAAATGTTTGCAAGGCGATTAGTTGCCCCAACCACCAGTTGTTTGGTGTATACAACAGAAATTCATCTCTCGCAACCGAATCATTGTAAAGGGTGTTTCTTTTTGGACGGGTGGTTTATAATCTGGCCACGCTTTTTTCGAAGTTGGTCTTTAAGACGGCTGTCACTTGATTTATGCTCAGTTTGTTTTGCTATTTCATAATAAATAGACTTACTTCGGAACAACGTTTGCAATACGTGGTGAATGGGTGCGTTAATAACCAAAATTGTCGCATTTGGAGTAATGAAAATTCACAAGCCATTGTTAAGACGCCGTTACATCTTTAAAAAGTCACTGTTTGGTGTGCTCAATAGGCAGAGGGAATCATTGGACCATATTTCTTCAAAAAATACATTCAATGGGGAACGCTAAGAGCCAAGATTAATGACTTTTTCGTGTCTATAAGTAAATTGGAGGATGTTAATGTGGACGACAAGACGGCGCTGCATGCCATACAGCCAACGAAACAATCAATTTATTGAAGGAAACTTTTGGTGAGCTCATTATTTCGCGCGTGCGCCTGTGGCGTGGCCTACAAAATTATGCGATTTAACAGCGCTAGACTATTTTTTGTGGGGTCGATTGTCTACGCAGAAAAGCCCAACGCGAATTACGCCTTGGAAGAGAATATTCGGCGCGTATTACTGACAAAGTAGTCGAAAATTGCACGCAGAAAAAAAGTATGGTTGGGGTAACAATATTCAAAGAGCATCATATTATTGTTGGTTATATGGTTGTGGCACAACAATAGTATGGTTCACACACAACCATACTATGATCACCATAACATTATTATGGTTCTAACAACAATAGAATTATTCACACAACCATACTATGATCCCCACAACCATGAAATTATTCACATTCAACCACACTATGATCCCCACAACCATATTATGATCCTCATAATCATAGTATGTTTAACGTACAATCATAGTATTATCCTCACAACCATAGTACACACAATCATACTAAGATCACTAAAAATTTTCGTATAGATTGGGTTAAGTTGTTATTCAACAATAGAGAATTTTATTAAGTAAGTTATGTAAAAATACAATAAACTCTTAATAATAGTAGTGATTTATTTAACAGCAAAAAAAAGTCATTGATTTAAAGTATTTGAGTTATACTAATCCGTAGTTTGTTTTGAACAAATTAAATTATTATTACTATTATTGCGTAAGATTAGTAAAAATAGCATTGTCAAATTTAAAAGAAATTGCGATTTTACCGGTATGATTGCCGTAATTATATTATTGTTAACCTAAAACCCATTGAAACAATACTTTTGTCCCACCAACCATATTTATATTGTTGCTAAAACCATATTTTCATTTTTAGATTTGGCAACAGTACTATTGTTACATTTCAACAATATTAATATTGCCGCCATCATACTTTTATCAAATTGTATTTCAAAAAACAATACCATGGTAGCGACGACCATACTTTTATTGCAGAGAACATACTATTGTTGCCGTAACAATATAGTAACCATATCTTTTCTCTGCGTGTGGCCTCTCGCGGCTGCCACTTGTCCGAAATCATTTTTTAAAGCATAATGGCACACCTTTATCTTTATACTTATAATAAAGTTTAATTCTTGGCCATAACTTAATATTATACACTTGTGAAAACCACACGTCTGAAAAAACGCCATTTAGTTCCAACCGATTTATAACAAATTTTCTCTTTGTGCGGCATTAAGTCTTTGAGCCTTTCGACATAATTTTTTATTTAAACAAAGTATAACCTTATACAAATCAAAACTATTCCAAATTTTTGTTTATTTATCTGGTTTTCATGTTTTCATGTTGGTAACCAATCGGAAAACGAATTATAATTATCGATTGTAGTAACGAAAATTTTTTTTAGTTGAAGTATAAATTTTAGTTGCCACAACAGGCGTTACTGACAATCAAACTTATTCAATTCACATTTGTCGTAAAAATCTTTTACAATCTTAACGCGCTGCTCAATTATGATTGAATTTGTCAAACACTGAAACAAAGAAATGTCTAATTACGTTAGGCCAAAAACTTGACTTAAAGGTGTGACTAACAATTATCATCGTGCATTATGGTTGGACCACCCTTCACAAATGTTCCTTCTGATTTTGAGTCTAATCGACCTAACAGCCGCCACTTTCAAAAGATTTAAACGACATTTGGTTTGTAGGTAGATTTCACACATAGCATTAACATTTTTGAAAATAGCCCAGATCGGTTTAAATTTTGAAATAGCTGATACACAAATTCTGCTCCCAGTTTTGGGTCTTACCAACCTCACAGAAATTTATTAGATTTCAATGGAATTAAGTTGGTACAAGACAATTTCATCAGATTTCAATGGATTTAAGTTGATAGCATCATTTTGCACGCAACAAAAAAAAATTGGTACTGTCAAGTGAACTGTGTGAACGATTTAAGCCCAAACTCGCCGATGAAATTCATACCTATCAGTGTGGCTTCAGGTCGAATAAGTCAACAATCGACCAAATCTTCATCTTGAGAAAAATCCTGGAAAGGACCCAAGAGATGCAGATCGATACATACCACCTTTTGCATTTGATACTCCGATAAGAGAAAAACTATTTGACACCATGTCTGCGTTTGGTATACCAGAATAACTTTTAGAATGACACTGAGTGACACGAAATTCTAAGTAAAAATAAAAAATGACCTCTCCGAACTATTTACTACTACAAGAGGTCTCAGACAGGGTGACAGCTTATCGTGTTATTTCTTCAAAATCCTGATGGAGAAAATTTTGGAAAACGCAAAAGTTAATAAAACAAGCCCAATCAACCCCAAGGGCCACTTTCTCCCTACGTGGGCGACTTGACATCGTCAGAGGGACTGAAAGGGATGTTACTTGTGCGTTTTCTAAAATTAAGATAGAGTCGTCAAAAATGGGTCTGGTGATTAATGAGGATAAGACAAAGATGATGCTGGCAACTGTCAGAGAGGCTTCGCGACGAAAGAAAGGTGAGACAGTTTCGGTCGACACTTGCACTGTAGAGGTAGTTAATTATTTCGTTTACCTCGGATCCGCCATAAACCAAAAGAACGAAGTCAGCACTGAGATAAAAAGAAGGGCCGTGCTGGCTAATAGATGCTATTTTGGGTTCGGTAAGCTGCTTAAGAACAGAGCCCTCTCTTGAAAGACAAAAATTACGTTGTATAAGAACAACAGGCTGATACTACCTGTGCTTCTATATGGCGCCGAAACATGGGTACTTGAGAAAGCGGATGAATCAGTGTTGGATGTATTTAAGAGAAAGATCTTTTGTAAAATTTATAAGCCCATCTGCGTGAACGGAGAGTATAGACGTCGAACGAACCGTAAGATGGGCTGTATCCCGACATGAATGAAGTTAAGCGCATCAAAATACAGCGATTGCGCTGGCTAGCACATGTCGGTCGAATGGAAACGAACGCTCTCGCCAGAAAAGCGTTGGATAACAACTATCACGGAAAGCGCAGACGGGGAAGACCAAGATTTCGGTGGAAGGACCAAGTTGAAGAAGATGCGAGAACCCTTGGTATTGCAAACTGGAGACAGCACGCACAAGACCGAAGTGCTTGGAGGTCATTTATGCCTCAGGCTAACACGCAGAGAAAAAACATGGTTACTACATGGTCACGGCAATAATAATATGTTTTCCGCAATAAAAGTATATTCGTCGCAACCAGAGCATTGTTAACTGATTTTATTTTTGACAATAGTATAATTGCTGCAATATTTATATTGTTGAAATGTAACAATAGTATTATTGCCAAATTTAAAAATGAAAATTTGGTTATAGCAACAATATAAATATGGTTGCTACGAAAAAAGTATTGTGTTTTGCGTTTTATGTTAACAATAATATGATAACGGCAATCATACTGTATGATTGTAATTATTCTTCATTGAAATACGCTTTAAAGAACAAATGCTACTGGGACGGATCTAATGCAATAATAGTACTTTTTTTTATCGAAATTAAATTTTTTAAACAAGCTGCTTTGGCTTTATTTAACTGAAATATTTTTAATAAAAACGCTTACGTTTATTTCAACTTATTTTTTCTACTGTAAAATAAATCACTCGTATTATTTTGAATTTAATGTATTTTTGAATAATTTTCATAATTCAAATCTATTGTTGACAACTTAAACCAATTCTAAAAAATAATATTGGTGGTCAAATCTATTGTCGTCAACTTAAACAAATTCTAATAAATTATATTGGGGATCATAGTATAATTGTGTGTGATCATACTATGGTTGTAGGGATCATAACATGGTTGCGTGTGAATCACACTATGGTTGTGAGGATCATACTATGGTTGTATATGAAACATATTATGGTTGTGAGATCATACTACGGTTGTGGAGATCATAGTATGGTTGAGTGTGAATCATACTATTGTTGTGAGGATCATAGTATGGTTGTATTTGAATCATACTTTTGTTGTGAGGATCATAATATTGTTGTACCACAACCATATACCCAACAATAGTATTATCCTCTTTGAATATTGTCACCACAACCATACTTTTTTTCTGCGTGAAGACCAACAACGGGTTGTAGAGCCAACTTAAGTAAGTAAGTAAAACATCAGTTTTCAAAATTTCCGGCATACAAATGTACCTTCATCTTGTGGTCCGACCAACTTAACTTTGGAAATTTTAATTAGATTCCAATAATATTTGATGCTTGTCATTACAGCACATACTCGTAGGATAAAAATGGAGTCTTTAGCTGATGGATGGTTAAGGAGTGTCATCTACTCTGTCTCTCCCGACTGACATCTTTCCCTACTCGTTTATATTCACTTTTGTGTCCATTTTTTTATATTTTTGAACCCACTGTGTTTAGTTGGTCCTTTCGACATGTCTTTTGTTTGAAATGTAACAGCATCATTATAATGATGATTATAATGTTTCGATGATAAGTAATGAACGAAAGAAGGAACAATTGAAGGAATGAATGAATGGAAGGTTTACCAATGGGTCTGCCAGCATATGTGAGTGAGCGAACGAATCTAGGACTGTTTAGAAGGAAGGAGTGAGTCTATCCTTTCACATGTACATAGCCATATGCCTGTCTCATAACAAGTCTATTGTCGTTGGGGTGTGATGAGCATGTTAACACATTTGTTTTACCACAAATATCGGTGTTATCACCGTCAGCAACAGCAACAGATTCGACAGCAACAATCATCGGCATCATCATCGCCATCATTACTTGTGCAGATGGCAATGGAATACGAGTATCCTGCCACAAACAAAATATAAATAGAAAAACTCCCAAGTTGGTGTCTTTCAAATGTCTTCTTTCTGTTACAATTTTTTTTTTTGTTTTTTTAGGAAGATTTTGGTAAATTGCGGTCTATTGGTTTGGAAACATTTTATGGTTGCTTGATTTTTCTTCTATTGCGTGTCTGTCATTAGATATGTTTGACCCACAAAAAATCAAAAGGATTTTTTTTTCTTAGTTGCAAATATTTGCCAGAATTTCTATCCTGCGGCCGCTTTCATTCCTCTTCCCCTCCAACTCTTCATATATTAGCGCAATGCTGGACAAACCTTTGGCCTAACAATATAATATTTAAGTAAATATTTTTATGGGTTATGTTTGATAAGGAATTTATTAAATAAATATATTGGGTTTAATTTCACTAAAGGCATTTTTAAACTTTTTTGGCCAATAGAGGAGAGGAAAAAAATTTACTTATATACCTTTTCTCTTCGATGTTTACTCATTGGAAAGATGGGTAATGCGCTGGCATAATGTCTCGCCGGAGGATTAGATGTGCCACTGACGCTTAGTAGAAGGGACAATTTTGAGAAAAAAAAAGTTTAAATTGGCCAAAACTAAAGGTTAGCATGAACAAAAGTCTACTTTTGAAGTAGGTGGCATCTAACATCAATTGAGAGGCTTCACATATTTCACTTAAAATGGTTTCATTTTAGTATTAGCCAATGATATTGGACCGCCGTGGTGAAGTGTGGAAGTGGTAAAAGTGTTCACATGTAAGTAAACCCAGGTTCAACCCCGGCTTAGAACAGCTTAAAAATATTTCAGCGGCAGTTTTACACCTCGTAAATTTGACGAACAAAAAAACACATATTGTTAAGGTGACTGCCCCTGGCCGGTGAGTGTTTGTTTTGGGTCAATCCGGTACGAGTACATAGAACAGACAGTGGAGGGATTGTGTCGTAAGCTGATGTTTGCTCAATTCTGGCGTCAGAATATAAAGTGGATGACATAAGCGAGAAAATCAACTGCTATCTCACTGACTTAGCTCGTTTTGTCACTGCGAGGAGTATGAAAATATCAGCCTCCAATCCATCGGTCACGCTGTTTACTGCATAGACCGCAGACGTGCGGTTGTCACTTAATTTAAAAGTCGTTGATGTCAACAATCCGACTACCAGCAACCCCAAAATCCTTGCAGTCACATTCTCGATGCTCTACACATGCTACAGCTATCTGTGATAAGATTTAAAGTAGTAACAAGGTCCTCAAGTCGCTTGCCGGCAGTACAATAACAAAAAACCTTGTTGACCTCTTTTCGCTTCGCCCAATTGGCTGAAGTTTGTTTGGAAGTAGCTAAAGAATTTCATCTCGGTGGCTATGCCAATAATCAAAACTGCCGCATGTGGGGTTCAGAGAACCCATATGTGACTATTGAGATGCCAATGCATCCACAACGAGTCACTGTTTGGTGTGGATTTTGGGCTGGCGGCATCATTTGGCTTTTTTTCTTCGAAAACGAGCAAGGTGCCGCCTTTACCGTCAAATTACTCAACGAATTTTTTTTTTCAAAAACTCAAGAGAATGACATGGACGACATTTGGTTTCATCAAGACGGGGCCACATGTCACACAGTCAACGCAACCATCGACATTTTACGCACTGTTTTTGAAAATCAAATAATCTGCCGAAAATATGATGGAACAAATTTTTCTTATAAAAATCAGGATCGGTGGCCATCTCGGTTTGTGGCCATTTACCAAGATTTGGAAACGTTGTTCCGGAGTAAGTCTATCTATTAGGAAATGGCAAACTAAACAAGACCAACTCAGAAAAAAGTGTTGTCAGATTGAAAACTACACCTCTAAAAAACAGCCTTTACAATACGATAAGTTATGAACATATTTTTTAAAGGAATCATTCACGGCCTCCTTCGTAATAAAAGTAAGTCCTTACCTCAAAGCATAAGCATTTAATTGAAAACAAAAAATAATTGCCTACCAAACCGCTTTGTCGAAAGTCTCTTAAAGTGAGTTGAACTTTAAAATATGTGGGAGAAATTCTAGCGATTTTTGTCTTAGCAAACATTTCAATATTCTGAATATAATAGCAAAAGTATGAAATGAACTCAGAAGTACGTAGCAAATGGAAACGTGTTCATCAAACTCATAAATCAATCAGTTCTGTTACGGATGATGACGATGTTGGCGATGGCGATGTTGGATGTAGGAAATGGCCAGGGTGTTCGTTTGCTTGAGTAGTTGTTTTGTTTGATATGCTTCACATGCTACACTTTTCATTTGTCTTCTCCATTTCTGTTTGATTCTCCTTTCTTCTATTTTTTTTCTCGGCTTCCAATTCACTTTTACTTCTTTAAAACAGACGACAGCGAAAGAAAAAAGAAACAAAAATATTTGGCATTGATTGCATAAAAAATGCTAAGAAAATATTTCAAGTCGTGGCTACTGAGCATAGACGTTTGTAGTTTACCCTAAATGGGTATGAACTGCTTAAAAGAGTGCTGCCATATTTCGGAAACGGTGGATTCTTTTACAGTATATCGTGCCCTCTCAGAAAAATAAAACTTCATAACTCTTAAAAAATTTCAGACTATGCCAAAGCCAGTGAAAGCTTTTGATACCAAAGAATATTGCAGTTAAGACAAATAAAAACGCTTGAAGCACTTACTCTAATTGGTTTTAATAAAAGGAAGACCTCAGCAAGATCTTCTAGATAGGTTTCTTAGGGAGCTTAAAGGCAGGCTTGCTGCATTTTTTCTTCATTTTAAATTATAATAGGATTAGGTGGTAAAGCAAAGCCATGCATCCCTTTCTATTGAAAGACAAGAAAAACATTGTCTTCTAGAAAGCCTTTAAAAATATTTAAAAACAATTTTCTGAGGTGGCAAGGAACAAGTCTGTGACAGTGTTGCTGCAGGGCGCAATATCACAGAACCGTCACCGTTGTTAGGTTGAAGTGGGCCTTGCGTATAAGACGCAAGTCAAGTGCCTTGGCCAAACGATGAGTTTTCTACATCATCTTGAGCGCTTCCACGAGAAGTTAACCACGCTGGTGGGGCAGGTATGTCGTATTCTAAGAGTAGAGTGGGGATCCAGTAGACTTGCTGTACGCGTTATATACGGTGGTCTGTTCGTTGTCAGGGTGGTTAAATTTTAAGGGCCGATGGGGAATGTAAACCACACTTAAACGTCGTTTATTTCTGCATTTCATTTGATATTTCTCAATTTAAGACTAAATCAATTTTAACCATGAAAAAATACACAAGCGAGCAACGCGTTAAAGTTATTCAGGCTTATTATGAAAATGCATATCGTGCACTTCGTGATTTTTTCGGTCAATTTAATCGTCCAAATGTGCGTACAGTCGGAAAAAATTTGAGCAAACTGGGACTGTAGGAGATGTGAAAACACTAGTGCATGCTCGTACAGCTCTTACTGCAGAAAATATGAAGAGCCGTCACCCTCATCTCGTCGTCGTGCCCAACAATTGCACCTTTCACACTCGTCGTTTATGAACATAATTAAAGACTTGTGCTTATATTTACAAGCTTACAAGGTGCAATTGACTTATAAACTAAAGCCTCTTGACCATTCCAAACGTGATCAATGGCGAGAATGGTGGCATGAAATGGCATCGCTCCTTTAAATTAGCCACCCTATAGATCTTTGGTCTGCACGCAAAAAAAAGTATGGTTGTGGTGACAATATTCGAAGAGGATTATACTATTGTTGTGTATATGATCCTCACAACAATATTATGATTCAAAAACAACCATATGATGATCCTCACAACAATAGTGTGATTTACACATAACCATACTATGATCTCCACAACCATAGTATTATTCACACTCAACCATACTATGATCTCCACAACCATAGTATGATCCTCACAACCATAGTATGTTTCATATACAACCATAGTATGATCCTCACAAACATAGTATGATTCACATGCAACCATGTTATGATCCCTACAACCATAGTATGATCACACACAATTATACTATGATCCCCAATATAATTTATTAGAATTTGTTTAAGTTGTCGACAATAGATTTGATCCCCAATATTATTTATTAGAATTGGTGTTAGTTGTCACAAATAGATTTGAATTATGAAAATTATTCAAATATACATTAAATTCAAAATAATATGAGTGATTTACTTCACAGTAGAAAAATGAGTTTAAATAAACGTAAGCGTTTTTATTAAAAAATTTCAGTAAAACAAAGTCAAAGCAGCTTGTTTAAAAAATTATAATTTCGAAAGTACTATTATTGCATTAGATCCGTACCAATAATATTGTTTTTAAAAGCATATTTAAATGAAGAAAAATTACAATTATACAGTATGATTGCCGTAATCATATTATTGTTAACATAAAACGCCATACACAATACTTTTGTCGAACCAACCATATTAATATTGTTGTTATAACCATATTTTCATTTTTAAATTTGGCAATAATACTATTGTTACATTTCAACAATATTAATATTGCAGCAATTATACTATTGTCAAAAATAAATTCAGCTAACAATGCTATGGTTGCGACGAACATACTTTTATTGCGGAAAACATATTATTATTGCCGTGACCATGTAGTAACCATGTTTTTTCTCTGCGTGTGGTATGACAGTCAAGTCGGATATCCTAAGATACCTTCTTGCCCGAGGGTTGTTTTGCTGACATGTCCACCAGTGAGTCGTTCCGTCTCTACTGAGGCCCTGCAGGAGCTGTTAGGTGTAGCTTCTCTTGACTTCGAGGTAATACGTCAAGATCAAGACAAGTTTGGCAATGCTGCCCAATGTCTGGGTGATAGAGGGTGTGGAGAGTATCACGGATCGAAAAGTGTGATTGTGCCACCTCTAGATGGCAGTCTAGATGAGATGCCAGTGAAACTAATCGGGTGACGTTTAGTTTTAACCATGTTGTTAGTTTTGTCGGGAGTAATACAGATTTTAACTTCCGCCTTTATTTAAGTTTCTTACTGACCGGGCACGGGGGTCTTTATGCTTTCTCGCCTAAGAGGGCCCGAAGCGATAGTCAGGCATGCAGTTGTGGGGCGCCAGTCGAGGACTAGCTAAATGTCTTGGGCGAATGCCCTCTTTATGAGGACATACGGGACCTGGACGCCATGGGTGTTTTTTCTTTTAATGGTCAGTGGGACGTCAGGGGGTATTCTCCACTAGCGCACTGTCCATATGTGAAATCGACGCAAATGTATTTTCCACCAGAAATTCAAGACGAATGTCAATAAACATTATTCCCTCTTTCTCCCTTCGATACCTTGCTTTCCACTAACCAACACAGTGCATTACATGTATAGGGAAAACCCCTGAGTGTTGGTTAATTAAAAAAAAATAAGTATTCGGGAGTTCGTCTATCAGGCCTTGCCTAGGCCTCATATTATCATTGCCTGATGGCATGTCCTTTGTAACCAGCGGTTAGTTCTCTATTGACCTTCGCATCTGCTCAACGGGGGCTGCTTACCAGTCCCCTGTTTACATGGAACTAAAACAGGGAGTAACTTTGGTTCTAACATATGACTGGAGGTAATCAGGTACCACCGGCGACTAGGAATAAGAGGGTCATCTCGAGGCTTGACCCAGTCATTATAGACCATAGGTCTTGTGGGGAGGTCTGTGGGGCCAAGCCTTGAGTCCGTCATAGATTGGAAGAGGTAAAGATAGACCTCGCTTTGAGCGGTGAGTAAGTCATGTACAGTATGTTTTTAGACCGTAACATTTATATGTAGGCTCTTGTGTCTACGACCGATGCCTTTAATTTTGAGTCACTAGTCCCGCGTTGTATGGTTCGCAAGCTGGTAGTAGCTCGGCTACGAGGTCTGACCGGAGACTTAAGTCTAGTACCACGGGTAGTCAGGGGCCCCATAATTCATGTCCGGCTCTTCGGGGACTATCGTGTAGACTGTGGTTTAAACCCAGATCGCGGGAAAATTGCGGCTTGGTGTAGGGTTGCATTGCAAACCGTGTGCCCTGACCCAATGATCAGCAGAGGTTTTAGATATGTCATGGCCGCAGACCAAGGGGTATGTAGTGTCCATATAGCAAGCTTAGAATTGGAATCGGCCTTAAGTGGCGCTGGCCGTCGCTTGGTAATGGGTCCTGCGCAACAGGGCACCATGGTTGAAGCTATCAAGGCGAGAATCATGTCTAACACACGGACTGTGACGAACACCGTCGGTGGTGCCTTCTTTTGTCAAGTATTTTAACAAAACTTTCACAGAAAGTTTATTCGATTATTATCATGGAAAATACTCGCATGAAGTCATTCTAAAGGAATGCCACAACAAATTAGTATAGAATTATTAACATGGACTTTTTGCAGGACTTCTTAGATAAGCGACAAAAGAATGTATTTCAATTGCAACAAATGTCTTCTGGAATGTCTAATTTTGGACAACATGATCGAGGCCAGATCCAGTTAGAAGGTTATTTATGAGAAGGTCTAGCACATTTTTCCGCTGGGTATTTATACTCTGCACCACTCTGTGGCACAGGGTATTATAAGTTAGTTTCATGGCAAATGTTTGTAACCACCAGAAATAGTTGACCTACCTTTAAGTGTACCGATTGATTTAGAATCACTAGCTGATTTGATTTAACGATTTCTGTGTCTCCCTACGCCCGCCTACCCGTCCTTCCATCTTAAGCTTGTAATCAAACTACAGGCCAGAATTGTTGTTCAATTTTTATGAAACTTGGCACACGTTAGTTTCTTGAACTAAGAAAGGATGTTATTGAAATAAAAGAATTCAGTTCAGATTTCGATTTAGCTCTTGTATATATCGTATGTTGATAAGATTTTTGGTTTTTAGTTCTGGGAACCACATAGAATTCTAAAAGTATATTAGCGCTTAGTCGACTAATTGAATTTTTGGTCAACAAATTAAAAAATCGTGATCGACTTTTGCGTCCAATTTTAATTGAACAATCGAATTTTGCGTTCGGCTTTTGGGTACTGGCTGAACAAGTATTTTTAGCCCGCACCACTCAGTGCAGGGTAATTTAAGTTAAAGTAATGGCATATATTTGAGCTAGACCCTCCATTAAGTGTGCTGATGTATAATATGTTAGCCCACGGCCAAATTTAGCTCTCTTAGAATCACCTGCCGTTTCGTCTGTCTGTTTGTCCGTTCGTCCGTGTGCTGCGCATCTAAAGCTTGTAATCGAATAACAGGTCGTTACAGTTGTCCTTTTTTCATGAAATTTTGCAGAAACAAGTTCTGTTGACAATTAATGGACGTTATTCAATAACGTCCATTAATTAAAAGCAAATTCGTTTAGATTTAGATGTACCTTCCACACATTTGTTTTTTGTATCTTTAGCTCTAGAAGCCACATAAAACATCCTGTCTTGATGAAATTTGGCACAGCTTATGATGATAGATTAGTTACCATCTCAGATAAATATAAGTCAAGTTTTGATATAACCCCAGTACGAAAGTCCCTGCCGAATTAACATTCAACCGCTCTAGAAAACCATTTGTAATTGAACCACTTTGAAACTGAACCATGTAGACCCATTTATTTTAGGCAGTCCCTATAAAACCAGTTTTGGGGTCCGAAAAACGGCATCACCATAGACAAATTCTCAGTAGGTTAAAAATACACTTTTTTATATTTGACTTAATTTGGATTCGTATGCAAGAGCGGAATATTCGCCCCATTTATGGAAATTTTCGGCCTATTTATGGAAACTTTCAAACAAATCCAACTGCGACATTATTTTTAAAATGTTGGTAAACTTATCATCCGTCCAAGGGGTTCAAAGATAGTTTCAGTTTTAGTGTACATTTTAGTCGACCACGCTCATATTTAGATTTTTACTAGTTTGCACAGGGATTAACCGGCTCAAGACCTCTAGTATCTATATTAAAATAGAAGACAAGTTTTTAAGTTTTTTTTTTGAGCCGGTTAATCCTTGTTCAATGTGAAAAAAACAACAGACCGAAATAAAACGAACGATCTAATCTTTTTATTAGTTTAAAATTTTAAATATTTTTTTTTCGTCTTTTAGTTTACGTAAAAATGAATTGTTAAGTTATAAATATAAGAATGATGTACTATGCGTATAAGGGTGGGCCGATTTGTAAGGACAACAGTTTGTCGATATTGTGCCATCGATTTTCTTAAAGCTTTTGGCATGAGGAAAAAAGTTCCACAACGCTATATGAAAAAAATCACTTTCAAGGCGCCTAACTTAAAATTTTTTTTGTCTTTTTCTTAGCTTTTATTCTTAAAGGTTTTTTGGTAGTTAATAAAAAATATAATTTTTTCAAAATTGTACCTTTCCAAGGTGACATACAAATACTCGTATACTTTGCCACATACAGTACAATATAACATATGAGCGCACGAGAATAGAAATACAACTAAAAGAATCGTATAGAATGCCTACAGTTACTTCTACTCGAAAGCTCAAGCAATGTCCGTTTTCGGAACCCCCTCGGTCCATGCTTCTTGACTTAATTTTAGCCAAAACTTCAAAATAAATAAATATTTATAATCGATTAATCGACTTCTTGGCCTGGCTATGTAATCCTAAAGTCGCATATTGCATCCAATCTTGTTGAAATTTAGCACGACTAAGTTTTTTGGGGCAAGGAAAGAAGTTTTGGACATTAAATCAAATCGGTTCAAATTTAGATAAATAACGTACTCACTAATCGGATGATCGATTTAATATTTTTTGCTCTAGAAGCCACATATTTTATGCGATCTTAATGACATTTGACACAAGTTAGTTCCTTATGCCACAGATGGACACTGTTTTTATTGAATTTCAATTCAGCTTTTCAAATATATATTCAAAAAACAATGAAATTTTCTCACAAGTTCAAATTTTAAAATCTAGACTAAAATTTAGAGCCCGTCTAAGGGGATCAAAAAAAACCTTTGTTAAGTTGCCTCTTCTGAACAATCAAAAGTGCAGGGTATAATATGGTCCACTCACGAGGGCGGTTCGGAAACTTCCTGGTCTAGCACAAAAAGCGCGGTATAAACAGAAAAAAGTTAAGTGTTTTGGAAACTTCCATCTCTGCTATGAACACATATTAAGTTTCGATCTGGCAACTCCTTCATATAGAAACAGGTGTTCACAAAAGACGCATCCGCGATTTTTTTTACAATGGAAACATTAGAAATTCGTGGTGTCATTAAATATTTACATAAAAAACGTTTATCGGGTCAAGAAATTCATAATGATATGGTGAATGTGTTAGGTGAAAGTGCTCCTTCATATGCAACAGTAAAAAATTGGGTTGCTGAATTTAAACGTGGTCGTACAAGCATTGAAGATGAACCACGTAGTGGACGTCCAAAAACAGCAACAATAACCGAAATTGTAGCCAAAGTGCATGATATGGTATTAAATGATCGACGAATAAAAGTGCGTGAAATAGCTAATATCATGGGCATCTCAAATGATCGAGTCCATTTAATTTTGCATGAAGAACTACAGATGAAAAAGCTTTCTGCAAGATGGGTGCCGCACTTGTTAACAGTCGACCAAAAACGCATAAGAATGAACATTTCTCAAGCTTGTTTGGATCGTTTTCAGCGAAATAAAATGGATTTTAAGCGTCGTTTCGTAACTGTTGATGAGACATGGATCCACCACTATACTCCAGAGACAAAAGAACAATCCAAACAATGGACTGAAGCTGGAGGAAGTGCCCCAAAGAAGGCAAAAACAATACAATCGGCTGGTAAGGTTATGGCAACGGTTTTTTGGGACTTCAAAGGTATTTTATTGATTGACTATCTGCAAAAGGGTAAAACAATAAATTCAGAGTACCATTGCAACCTTTTAGATCAATTAAATGTACAAATTCGAGAAAAACGTCCTGGCTTACAACACAAAAAAATATTTTTTCATCAAGACAACGCACCAGCGCACAAGAGTGTTTTAACAATGGCTAAAATCAACGAATTAAAGTACGAGTTGCTTGACCACCCACCTTATTCTCCTGATTTAGCTCCCAGTGACTTTTAAATGTTCCCAAATCTAAAAAAATTCCTTGCTGACAAGCGTTTTACCTCAAATGAAGATGCAATTACAGTAACTATTTTAATCAAGGGATAGAATTGCTAGATAAGCGTTGGACTAAGTGTATTGAAGTTTCAGGAGATTATATTGAAAAATAAAAATATTTTTGAAAAACTAACTATTCTCTTTCATTGATAGGCTAAGAACTTTCCGATCCGCCCTCGTAAGCTTTTTTACTAGCTCCTTAATGGAATGTTGGTAGGCTTGGGTAGAAGGCACTTTGATCAATATTTAAAGGTGTTGCTACATAATGGCAATGTGAATTTACAACACCATATGTGACAGCGCATAGAGAAAGGGACTTAAGGGTAAAAAAAAATAATTTTCATTTTTTCTTTTTTTGATGTGGACAACATCTGAGCATCGAATGAGACCGATCCCATGCCCCAAAAGTGTTCCCTCCTAGAGATATGAGCGGTATGAACGATTCTAAGCGCAAATAGAAAGGGTTCCAATCTTTAAAATGGCTCTCCTAAACAAAACTGGTTTTTAACCTTAGGTCCCTTTCTATTTTGCGCGTCACATACGATGAAGTGTATAAAAATCTAATAATAACATTTTGTTGTTTTTTATTTATACACACAGAGAAAAAATTAGCTGCGAATCGGTTTGAACTACAATGATCACCAAATGTTTATAATCGTAATGGATATTTGGTTCAAATTATCACAAGAACATGAATATGATTATCGTACTATACCCATAACTTATTGATCGGTCATGCCAATGAAGCGTTAAAATGGTATTTAGTAGTTTACCAATAGTTTGGCAAACACTTAGTTGTTGTAACCAATTATTTGTGATGGTAACTAAAACTTCATCATAACCAAAAACGTTGAAAGATTTTTTTAAAAAAAAATAATTTGATTAATACTGAGTTAAAATCATTCATTACATTTTCCACTTTTTCCTCGTCATCACCCTCCCTATGAGTACTTCTAGTACAACAATTGTGTAAGCAAACAGTTTTTTGACCCATTTTTAATTTTTTTTCGCTGAACATGTGTGGCATGTGGATTTTGTGTTTCAAAAATTTTCTTCTGAAGGTTCGGTGGTGGTATGATGCACCACTACTACAGTTTCAAAAACTGAAAGTTACAGAGCACCAACTAACATTCGATTGTACTGATGGAATACTCGAGGCGCATGTAACCTCAATCATTCGGTTGTGGCAACGAATCTGTTCTCTGTGTGTAAAATAATAAACAAAAACTTTATACCGCAAAATTACTTTTAAAAAATTGAGCCTCGTATTAGGAGCGTTTGCATTTCTATGCAAGTCGTTACGCCTGCACTGATTATATCCTTTTCAAATAAAATTCAAAATGTTACAAAACAATGACACAAGTCCAATAGATCGCACACAGTGAAGAAGTTCAGCTTAAACAAATATACCCATGCCATGGCGAAGAAAAAACATTCAAGATTCACTTAACGTGTATGCTTAACCTTATTATTGACCATATCCAATAAACCAACATGCATATGCATGTACATTAGGTCGGCTCATGATGAATCTAAAAAAAAAACCAACTATTTCGGAGAAGAACCAAGAATTGGTATGGAACTAAAAATTGGTATGAAACCAAAAATGGGTATTGGATTGGAACCTTGGTATCTTTAGGGGTATTTTTTGGACTGATTTGTAGTTGTTTTTTTTATAAAAAGAGCAAAATACCCCACTAATGGAACCATAAATAGAAACTTTTAAATTATCGACATATGCGAGTGTATGAATGAAAGTTAATTTTCTTGTACTGGAAAACGTCGGTCGGAAAGTCTCTCAATATCATAATTTCAGCGATTCTAAATACTTCGCATATGCAACAATGTTTCATATAAGTGACGCGCAAAATAGAAAGGCACCTAAGGGTAAAAACCAGTTTTGTTCAGGAGAGCCATTTTAAAGATTGAAATACGTGTATCTTTGGTGTACCAACACTTTCATAAAACGCGCATATCTCTGGGAGGGAACACTTTTGGGGCATGGGATCGGTCTCATTCGATGCTCAGATGTTGTCCACATCAAAAAAAAAGTGAAAATTTGATTTTTTACCCTAAGGTCACTTTCTCTATGCGCTGTCACATATATAGATTGTGAAATGAGTAGAGCCCTTGTCAGCACACATATAAGCAAGCGAAGAGCCGTCCCACTCCAACGGAGAAACATGCGTCTACCATACGGTGTTGTGTTTGATTTATCTTGCTTAAGCTAAATTACTGTACCTTTAAATAGCTTTAGCTAACTTACTTTTCCTTCCCCACATGACAAACAACTACAAACCTGATTGAATTATTTTGTGGCGATATTCACTATTTCAGAAATAAGAGGTTTGGTGTTGTTTGTCAAACGAGGGAGAAAAAATAAGTCAACGAAATATAAGTCGAAAACACCACCGCTTGATCATAAGCGAAAATCAACCAGTTTCGTTTTTGGCAGATTTAAAGGAGTCACTCTAATGTCTCCACATATACAAACATACCAACACAAATATATATACAACAACATATACAAATAACAATAAAAACAAAGCTAAAAAAAACACACAAATAGCTGAATATATGAAACAACATTCGTCGAAAGGGGGCAATAAGGGAAATAGTGAAAAATAAAAAGAAAGGTTATGGTTATGATGGCAGCAAAATCAAATTTATGCCCAAAAGCTAAGAAGAAAAACAACGACGCACAGTGGTCCACGATCGATTTCCGTCGGCCAAAATTCGATAACTTTTGATCTAATAAATGTTTTTGAGTTCTGTAAAATGGGCAATTGTAGCCAAGGATCTAGTAATCCAAGGAGTCTAGGATTATTTTGAGCTATTAATATTTTAAATCGGGTTATTTTAGACATCCCCTTGAATTTTTATACTTTTTGAATATTCCGATTTATAAGAAAATAACATTATTTTTTCGTTTTTGGTTTTTTTTAATACAGGGTGTCCGCTGGGAAGGTATACTTTGTTTGTATATAATTTTTGATTAAATGTATGTATAAAAAAATGGATCTTATATTGATAAATGTTTTATTTATTGTCGGCAATTATATATGGAATACAATATCAGATAAATGTCCGCCTTTGTTAGCCTCACAAATGCGAGCCCTTTAGGGCACATTTTTTCACACATTTCACGCGGTTTTTCATAAATTTTATCATAAATTTGTTATGTTTGTGTTGCTCAAGCGTTTCTGGTGTGTTTGCAAAAGCCTTGCTTTTCAGATATCCCCACAAAAAGAAGTCCGCAGCAGTCTAATCTGGCGATCGTGGAGGCCAATCAACATTACCATTTCTTGAAATAGATTGTTGTCGAAAGACTTCTCGCAGTAATTCCATTTTAATCCTGGCTGTATGCGATGTGGCACCGTTTTGTTGATACCACACGTTAATCAAGCCCAAAGTATGCAGTTCTGGCGTTAAAAAGTTTTTAATCAAATCACGATATCGCTCCCTATTGACAATTATATTATTATTCATTTCCATAGAAATAAGGCCCAATGATTCCTCCTCACCAAATTGCACACCAGACTGTCACTTTTAATAGATGCAAAGGTGACTGATGAATAATTTGAGGGTTTTCCATTTCCCAGAACCGACTATTCTGTTTATTCACATATCCATTCAAATGAAAATGTGCCTCGTCATTCATTATGATATTTTCATAAAAATCGGGGTTGTCACACGCAGAAAAAAGTATGGTTGGGGTAACAATATTCGAAGAGCATCATACTATTGTTGGTTATATGGTTGTGGCACAACAATATTATGATCATCACAACAATAGTATGGTTGACACACAACCATACTATGATCCCCATAACAATATTATGGTCGTCACAACAATAGAATTATTCACACACAACCATACTATGATTCCCACAACCATATTTTTATTTACATTCAACCATACTATGATCCCCACAACCATATTATGATCCTCATAACCATTTTGTAAAGATTGGGTTAAGTTCTTATTTAACAATAGAGAATTTTATTAAGTAAGTTATGTACTAATAGGAGTGATTTATTAAACAGTAAAAAAAAATATTTATTTAAAACACTGTACGACACGATTTTTCAACCATGATCAAACGGACCAGATTCTGAAAATATAGCTCAAAAAAAAATATACGTATCTCCAAGTTTTTCTAGATCAATTCATTTAAGTTTTTTACGAGCAATTCAATTTTTGGAGTAATCAGCCAGTATATACCTATATATGTTTAATGTCTTGGTAACCCTACATATTAAAAACATTGATGTTATCATTTTTGTGACAACTGTTTTGACAGTAGATAATTTTTTTGCAAAACTCAGTTTTAATGAAACAGTGCGTAAGTGTTCAAACGGTTAAGAAATGGAGTGTCCAAATAAAAATAAATTTTGTTACGTTTGTGGCTTATTTGCACCTCCAAAACATTTAAGATGTATTAATACAAGTGTTGAAAAAGGTTTTGAAGAGTATTTCGTTGTTTCGTATGTTCCAAACCTATGGTACGTGCCAGAAGTAATCTGCGATTATTGCTATCGGTGTTTAAATGGATGGAAAAGTGGATCGGTTGTACATAAAATGAAATATGTCCAGCCTACAATTTGGTTACGACGAACTGAGCACTCATCTGAACAATGATATTTTTGTTTAACAGAGACTCGTGGGTTCCGTTATAACACACGCGAAAAAATTGTTTACCCTAACCTTCAATCAGTTATAAGGGCACAAATTAGATGCACACAATTTCCAACAGCTCCTTCGGAAGAGAATATAGCTTGCCAGAAAATTGAAGTTGAATCATTGTCGATAAGAGAACCATCTCCTTCAGATTTTTTTCCGACAAGTGAATACGGTTCAAAAGCAGCACATTTTGTGACACAAGCGGACTTTAATGACTTGGTTCGCGATGCTAAAATGTCAAAAGAGTCGGCAGAAGTAGTGGGTTCTCGTTTAAAGCAATGGAATTTGGTAGATGACGACTTTAAAATAACATCTGCACGTAAGCTAGGTAATACAGAGCCATTTTGTGAATACTTTGTTTTCCATGAAGATTTTGGAAAGCAGTTTTGCTATTGCAATGATATTGATGCGTTGTTTGAAGTAATTTGTCATCCACATATAGCACAGGAATGGAGATTGTTTATCGATTCTTCAGTGACTAGTCTGAAGGTGGTATTGCTTCATATTGGAAATAAATATCCATCGGTATTAATAGCTTACGCAACTTGTATGGTTGAAACGTACGAAAATATGAAGATAATTTTTGATTCAATAAACTACAAGAAACACACATGGATGATTTGTTGTGATCTTAAAGTTGTTTCTCTGCTTACCGGTGTAACAAAAGGATTTTCGAGGCACCAATGCTTTTTGTGCGTTTGGGAGGAACGCAGAAAAGATCTTCACTATACCAATTTTGAATGGGAACCTCGTACAGGTGTTTTCAATGGTCCACAAACCAAACAACTGTTTAGCAGAATAGACTTTCAAAATATGCTTAGTCCCATAGAAAAAAGAGCATGGACCGTGTTCATAAACGTTATAAATAATTTTTTGGGAAACAAGAGGGCGGCAAATTATAAGGAAATTGTAGAAAAACTGATTGCTTCGTACCATGCGATGGGAGTCAATATGTCCCTCAAAATACATTTTCTTCACAACCATTTGAACTTTTTCGCGCCCAACTTAGGCGACTTCAGCGACGAGCATGGTTTCACCAAGATATCGCGGAAATTGAAAAGAGGTACAAAGGCAAAGACATGAGGTATATGCTAACTCAATACTGCTGGTCACTTTGCCGTGAGACAAGAACCGATATGTACAAACGTCAAAATAAGCGTATAAAATTTTCAAATTAATTTAACTTTTAAGTTTTAGCTTTTAATTTACAACTATAAAATTTGCATTTTTAATTTTTAATGCTTAATTTTTTAACCTTAATTCTAGTTTTAATTTTTATATTTGTAATAAACTTGAACATCAATGTGTAGTGTTCCCAAGACATTAAACATATATAGGTATATACTGGCTGATTACTACAAAAATTGAATTGCTCGTAAAAAACGTAAATGAATTGATCTAGAAAAACTGGGAGATACGTATATTTTTTTGAGCTATATTTTCAGAATCTGGTCAGTTTGATCGTGGGTGAGGCCAAAAGTTTAAATTTGTCTTACAGTGAAATTATTCAGTTCGAAGTTTGTTTCGAAAAAAAATAATTATTTTTACTTTTATTGCGTAAGATTCGTAAAAATAACATTGTCAAATTAAAAAAAAAAACACAATTTTGCCGGTATGATTGCCGTAATCATGTTATTGTTAACATAAAACCCATCAAAACAATACTATTGTTCCACCAACCATATTTATATTGTTGCTTCAACCATATTTTTATTTTTAAATTTGGCAACAATACTATTGTTACATTTCAACAATATTAATATAGCCGCAATAATACTAATGTCAAAATGAAATTCAAAAAACAATACTATGGTTGCGACGAGCATACTCTTAATGCAGATAACATACTATTGTTGCCGTAACCATATAGTAACCATATCTTTTCTCTGCGTGCATGGGCGAGCTGTAACCTCTTATTGGCATATGTATGGCGGCGTAAATGGTCTTGTGGAAGAAGCTCTTGTGTCAACTGAATCTTAAATGGAAACAAATGCAAATCCTTGTCCAAAATTGTGGCCAAAGTTGTTCTTTGAAGACCAAGCTCCTGAGCACGGCTTCGAATTCAGGTTGATGGATTGTTTTGAACATTTTCTTAAGCAACAGTAATGTTTTCAGCCGATTTTGCCGTACGTTGTGGTCCATGCTTGGGCCTATCAGTTACAGACCCTCTTTCTTCGAAATCATTCACAAAGTGCGTTTCGTTTCCCTTTTTTCAGGTTTGGAACATTGAGAAAGTAAGAGTTATTCTTTGTTCAAAGTGAACACGTTTTAGATTGTGTGACGAATTGTGTCTTTTATTGTCCGCCGGCAATAAAATTTTATTTATGCCCGCACAATGTAATAAAACATACTCGTACATGTAATGAACGCACAGAGCAACAAAGGCCTGTGATACGTGAAGCGTTTGATTTCTGCCTTAGAAAGTACAAGACTAATGTGGTTTGCTTGATAGGAATATTGTTTTTACAGTGAAAGTGAACACTTCTAAAATTATTTTAAATAAATACTCACCAGGAGAAGACTTTACAACACGTATCCAAACTCAAGCAGAATAAATCTACTCAACTATACTTTTATGTCAAAAACTGTGTTTCCTCTCATCACTTTTCCGAACTGTATCTCATACTTATTAAGAGCTATTGCACTTTTGTTCAAATATTATCAAGTGCGGTTTCATATCTTTAAAATGGCGTCAATATTTTGTTTTTACCAAATATACTTTGGTTGCAGTAACTTTTTAATGTTAATTGCTCAAAATAATCCTAGAGTCCTTGGCTACGATTCCCCTTTTTGCAGAACTCAAAAATATTTACTAGAATTAAAGTTATAGAATTTTTAGCCGATGGAAATCGATTCTGAAGCACTGTGCGACAGCAAAAGTTCATACAAGATGAAACTCCATGCAATAATTTCATAAAATCCCACACTCATACACACACAGAGACTGACATGTCTATCTCCATTGGCCAGCCAGTAGGTCCTACGATTTGTGTACAATATTTTATCCCTTGCCAAGTTTATAGACAGATGGTGGGTTGGATGGATAGACAGACAGAGAACTTTTGAGCAATAGTAAAATACAATAACTGGCCATCATCATTTTTATGATTTACAAACTTTATCGGCATCACTACCACCACCACCACACTAGCCTCAGCAACCCAACCCACATTATCCTGCACAACATCGGCGGCATGTGCAACTGCCTCCCCCTCCTTCAGAAATCTGTTGATGATATTTACCAACACACATCAGAGTCTGAGAGGATATATGCATGTGTGATATTTTGTGTGTGTGTGAAAGTCCTATATCCTACATACTCGTATATAGACGGTAAAAAAAATCTGATATGGAAACTAAAAACATTTTCGTATATATTTGACTCGGTTTTCTTTTTTTTATTTTGATGTGGGAGGACATACAATAATTGCCGAATTTCCGTGTGATAAAACCAGCATAATATTTTATTTCAACGAGGGAAATTCCTTTTGGTTTAATAACATTTCTCGGCCGATATTGAATTTCATAACATTTTAGTGTGTGTGTGTGTGAATATGAATTTTGGGAAAAATATGTTGTTATTAAAAAAAGCTGTTCAATTTACATTGACGGACTCACATGATTGATGAAGTTTTTTTTTTTGACTGTGCAAGGACTTAATATGTCCAAAAGATTGCCTTTTAATTTACGCTGGTATATTTTTAATCGATGGTCATAGATCAGCAGTTTATATGGGCACTAGTTATGGAATGGTAAAATCATCTATGATCTTTTCTTGTGGACTAGTGTAATGCATTTTTAAATGTTCTTTTTTTTATAATTATTTATCCCTCGATAAATTTATTAATAAGACTATTTCCAAATACTGGAGTTGTATTGATTTTTAAAGAAGTTGATTGATATGCTTGGGTCTCATAGAATAGTTCAACCAAGTCGGTCATTAAAGATAGAACCCAGTGAACCAGAAACTTGATGGATTACACTAAAGGGGTGTAACGAAAGTAGGTTAAGCGAAAGTATAAGCAAATATTGAAATATATTTGTTTCGTAAACGAGTATTACAAAATATAAATTTTTGCTGATGCGAAAGCGATTATTCCAAATGTGGTTTTTGCGAAGGCGACTGCACAAGCGAATAATTATTTTCTGATTTTGGAAATTATCTTTACAAAGGGCGGAGCGCGGTAACTTACTTATTTGAGAATAAAATGAAAAAATTATGAACCTTAGAAATATTTATTTTATATTTTAATTATAATAAACAGTAAGGGAATTTTAAAATTACATTGTTTTAAATAGTGTATCTGGCAAATGTCGACCTTCGCTATCCACACACTGCTGCATACGTTTTCTGAAGTTTTCATGAACTCCACCAAGCATGTCGACTGGTATTCTGCCAATTTCAGGCCTCAGTAATATTAATACGACGGCTGTTCGGAAAGTTCTTAGCCTATCAATGAGAGAGAATAGTTAGATTTTAAAAATATTTTTATTTTTCAATATAATCTCCTGAAACTTCAATACACTTAGTCCAACGCTTATCTAGCAATTCTATCCCTTGATTAAAATAGTTTTCCTCAAGGTCTTCAAAATAGAGGTTTACAACTGTAATTACATCTTCATTTGAGGTAAAACTCTAGCCAGCAAGGATTTTTTTAGATTTGGGAACAGGTAAAAGTCACTGGGAGCTAAATCAGGAGAATAAGGTGGGTGGTCAAGCAACTCGTACTTTAATTCGTTGATTTTAGCCATTGTTAAAACACTCTTGTGCGCTGGTGCGTTGTCTTGATGAAAAATTATGTTTTTGTGTTGTAAGCCAGGACGTTTTTCTCGAATTTGTAAATTTAATTGATCTTAAAGGTTGCAATAGTACTCTGAATTTATTGTTTTACCCTTTTGCAGAAAGTCAATCAATAAAATACCTTTGAAGTCCCAAAAAACCGTTTGCCATAACCTTACCAGCCGATTGAATTGTTTTTGCCTTCTTTGGGAGACTTCCTCCAGCCTCAGTCCTTTGTTTGGATTGTTCTTTTGTCTCTGGAGTATAGTGGTGGATCCATGTCTCATCAACGGTTATGAAACGACGAGAAATGTTCATTCTTGTACGTTTTTGGACGTCCACTACGTGGTTTATCTTCAATGCTTGTACGACCACATTTAAATTCAGCAACCCAATTTTTTACTGTTGCATATGAAGGAGCACTTTCACCTAACACATTCACCATATCATTATGAATTTCTTGTCCCGATAAACCTTTTTTATGTAAATATTTAGTGACACCACGCATTTCTAATTTTTCCATTGTAAAAAAAATCGCGGATGCGTCTTTTGTGAACACCTGTTTCTATATGAAGAAGTTGCCAGATCGAAACAAAATTTAACATGTGTTCATAGCAGAGATGGAAGTTTCCAAAACACTTAACGTTTTTCTGTTTATACCGCGCTTTTTGTGCTAGGCTTAGAAGTTTCCGAACCGCCCCAACGTGTTGGGACGCTTGATATACACCTTCGACTTCAGATAACCCCAAAGGAAAAAATCGCATGGCCAGTTCACATCACCCCTCAAAGAGATAAGCCGTCCAGGAAACATTTGAGTCAAACACTTCATGGCAACCCTCGCTGTGTGTACAGTAGCATCATCCTGTTGGAACCAGGAAACCTCTAATTGCATTGCCTCAAGAGCTGGCTGGAAAAAATCAAGGAAATGCCAAGAGCAAGTGATTGCTTCCGAGCAGGGCGTTTCGGAGATTGCAGTACTGCTGCTCTAACTCTCTCAATGTTTTGTGGTATTGTAATCCTTCTCTCAGGTCCCCTTCGTACACATGACACATTCCCTGATGTTCTCAATGCAGTTTGTTAATTTACAATTGATTGCCGTTCAGGAACACGTGCTCGTGGGGGAACAGCGAATCGTAAACGAAAAGCACGCTGCACTGCAATGATCGAGTGTGCATTTGAAAAATACGCTTCAATACAAAATGACCTCTCCTCATGGGTCCAATGCATGATGGCAACTGAAACGCAGGCGAATACAAATCTCCCGTCAGCCACAATAAGCCACGCACACTCTCCACTCTCTTCGACCAACAGTGCCGCCACAGCCTGCAGTGCAAAAAAGCAAATTTCTACGCTCCGCCCTGTATTTTCGGTTATATGGCATGTTAGTAATTCCGTAGCTTTTGCAACCTACCTCGCAGTTAAATAAAACGCAAAACTGCTTCCATCTGTCAAAAGACTGCTGTCAAATTTTGAGAATGTAACATCATTTAGTTTGTGTTTAGCAGCTGTTCAAAACATACAACCTCGTGGATTTTGTTAAAAATGGAAAAAAGTGAATTGCGAGTGCTCATTAAACATTAATTTTTTCGAAAACAAAACCGTCAATTAAGCCAAGGAAAAGCTTGATAAATACTATGGGAACTCTGCACTGTCAATTTCAATAGTAAAAAAGTGGTTTACTGGCTTACGTTGTGGTCGCTCCAGTACAAATGACGCTGAACGTTCTGGACGGCCACTTGAGGTCAATACAACCGAAATTGTCAAAAAAAAAATCCACGATATGGTGTTAACCGATAGAAAAGTAAAAGTGCTTAAGATTGTTGATGCCATACGTTTTTCATATGGCAGTGTGGTTTCGAGTTTACATGATCAGTTGGATTAAAGAAAGCTGCCTGCAAGATGGGTGCCGCGATTAGCATTTCATCAAGATAATGTACGGGTACACACGTGTGCAGTCTGAATGGCAAAATTGCATGAATTTGGTTACGAATTGGTACCTCATTCATTATATTCTCTGGATTTAGCCCCCAGTAACTATTTCCTATTTCAAAAAACCTAAAGAAATCGCTCTTTGCAAAGAGATTCAGTTCCAACGGCGAAATTATTGATCCAGCAAATGCCTATTTTATGGACCCCAAAAATGCTATCTTTTGAAAGGGATACAAACATTAGAGAAACATTGGACTAAGTGTATTGAGCTAAAAGAAGATTATGTTGAAAAAAAAATATTTATTTTTGAAAACAAAATTTGTGTTTTGTTCGAAAAGTCACGGAATTATTGATATGCCCTCGTATAAGTTTCAAAGTAATTTGTAATTGATTTTCGGACTAACTTTGTGTAGAAACCTTTAAATATAGATTGATCCATATAGAGGTATTTTTTCAGAACAAAAAAAATACAAAAATTCAAATAAAGTATGGAATCTTTATTGGGAATTTAAAAGGACATTTTATGGCATTTATATTTTGAAAATAATTTTTCTTCACATGTTGGCAACTGTATTATGGAAATGAGCGTTCGGTAAGAAACGGGAAGATCCGCCGTTTTCGACCAAAATTTTGTTTAGAAATGAAGCCCATTTCTGACTCAACAGCAAAGTCAATAAACAAAATTGCCGCATTTCGTCTGAAGAGCCACAAGAAGAGGTTCAAGAGGAGATACCCAGAGAAAACCACGGTTTGGTGCGGTTTATAAGCTGGTGGAATCATCGGTGCATATTTTTCCAAAAATGATGCTGGCCAGAACGTAACCGTGAATGGTGCTCGCTATCGCGCCATGATATCGATCTTTATGCTACCTGAAATTGAAGCCCGTAATCTTGACGGCACTTGGTTTCAACAGGACGGTGCCACTTGCCATACAGCTGCTCAAACAATGGATCTATTGAGAGGTCATTTCGAAAAGCAGCTAATTTCACGTTTTGAACAGGTGAGTTGGCCGCCTAGATCGAGTGATATTACACCTTTAGATATTTTTCTTTTGGGGTTACGTTAAGTCCAAAGTCTATGCTGACAAACCAGCTACGATTCAGGTTTTCGAAGCCAACGTTACGCGTGTCATTAAAGCCATACCGGTCGAAATGCTCGAGTCGTCCCTCAGAATGGAAACCCTGAGGCGTAGTTGCCGCCAACATTTAAAGGTGATTATTTTCAAAAAATAGATGCCCTAAAATGTCCTTTCGAATTACTAATAAAGATTCCACACTTTATTTGAATTTTTATATATTTTTTTTTGTTTTGAAAAATACCTCTAGACGGATCACCCTATACAATAGGGGCAAAACTTATCTTAATTATTAAATAAAGTATATAAAATAACGATTCAATATTTCAGCTTATTTTGTTTTTACTTCCAATTCTGTAGTGACTAGAACCAATTATATTGGAGACTTTATTTTAATGTTGGCATAACCAATAATAATTTGCAACAGTGAACTAAACGGAGTTTGGTGACTACAAAAAAAAAGTTATCTGTTGTCACCACCAATTACACTGTGGAACATTTTTGGGGTTATTGTCTGGGGGGTGAGAAATTCCAAGTTCTGCTTTTATTTACAATTAAGTAACTTCACTTAATTGTAAATAAAAGCAGAACGCGTTAATCGATTTCTATGATCTACGTCGCATTTTGTTTAAAGGTTATGTGACTTTACGTGAAAGTTATAAGACTCTACACGTTTTTCCGTTTGGGATTTATATGTTTTAAAAAAAAAAATTTTTTTGGCAAAATTTTCTTCATAAATTTATTTCTAATTGCAAAAATGTTGATTTGGTAGAGAAACAGTATATTAATGGATTAAAGAAAATGTAATTATTAATTTTTCTCAATTTATTGCAGCAAAATCGAACTAGTCGTTCTCGAGTTATGTCAAACTACGTTTTTGCCAACATTTTACAACTAAGCGAAAAAACATCAAGATAAGGAAAAAATGTAAAAGGTCATAAAAACTGGCACATACGAACGCAAAACCCTTTGAGGGTTTTAATATACTGACCTAGTACCATCACCCTGACTTGGAATTTCTCACCCCCCAGATTGGCTGTTGTACTGTGTTATTGATACTAAAGTGACATGTACTTCATAATTGGTCGATTTCTTTAAATACCAATTGCGACAACCAATAGTTCTACCGTTTTATTTGTTGTGAGTACTGTATTGTTATTGCAGAAACCTTTTAAAGGTATGCCAAACCATTAACCATCAATGTCATAAAAAGTTGGTAAGTGTGTTTATCTAACCAAATTCCTGTAGTTCGTGCTGAACTCGTACTAATTTTTTTCTCTGGGTGTATACTTATGATACAGCAGGATTTGAAGTCGTCTGAAATTTAGGACGAACAAAATAAAAACCTCTGATTGGCGATTACTTTCATCAGATATGAAATTAAACATAACTCATAACGCTAATGTTTTTGTTATATGTGGTTATATTTCATTATTCAATGTCTAGATAATGCCTACACAATAATTTCGACAAAACTTACCCAATCAAACATTGAGGACTTCAGTGTGGCAATCCTTACCACCACAAGCAACAAACATAACTCACCTTCTTGAGGACAAAAAATATCCATAAAATGAATGATAGCCATCAGAGCACATAATGTTCGTGTTTCAATAACAATCCTTGTAGTTATTTTCAACAATCATTTCCCCATATCAGTTGGAGAAATAAACACATGCTTAGTATTTTAGACAACCCCTTCTCAAAAGGTTTGTCTTAAATAATGACAACGCAACTTTTAACGCATACTTAGAGGGTTTTCATTATCCTTATCTAGCCATTACCTTGCAAGTGTAGTGACATTTTCATTATTTCCAAAACGTTCTGTTGTCTTTCCACCATCTAGACATTGACATACATTTTTCCTAGTACATACTCGTATATTCAATACTCACAATGTCTAATATTTTGCAAGATATTGAAATAAACCAAAAAAGAAAAACACACACTCAAGGCAAGTGAACGAGTAAATAAATAATAAACATCGGGGACTTTCCATGTGGACAATGTAAATGTTTAGTTATTAATAAAGGCACACAGCTAGAGGCACTCGCTTGGTTTTACTATAGTCACCCTCATACATATAGAGAGGCAAATATACTCGAAAATGTGTAGGTGTTACCAATCAATAGGTCAAAGCCATTGCGTTATTCGTATTGGGCATGATACGCAGGCACTGCGTTTTATGAATTTCACAATTTCCTCCTTAAAAAACATTAGAAAGAATTAAAAATTGGACATCTTTTTAAAAATGTTACTGGAAATTTTTAAAGAGTTGGTAATAATATTAAACAAACTCCTGAAGTATTTGTTTTTTAACCTTAACAGATCACAACTGAAATAAATTGCTAACAAAATAAGTGTCCACTTTAATAGTCCCATTTTCGGAAATATTCTATGTTACATATCTTATTTCCGAAATTTCTGGCCTAGGCAAAACTAAGTGTTGCCTGTCGCCATCTGACATTTCCATTGGAAAGTTTAACATTTTTTAGCATAAACGTACTCAGAACGTACGACCATCATTTGTGTTGTTTACTGTGACTTGAAAAAATCAATTTGGCAAAAAAAAATGGAATTAACTCGTGAACATTTTCGTGCGATCATTTTTTACAACTTCCCACGTGGATTATCTCAACTAGAGTGCATCGATGAACTTAAATCTGTATGGCGATGAAGCACCATCCTATAGCACTGCGCAAAACTGGTTTAATGAATTCATTCGTGGCCGACGCTCGCTCTAGACGAAGGTCGTGAAGGTCGTTCAAAAACGGCCGTTGTGCCAGAGAGTCTTCGGAGAAATTCGATTAACGAAGAAGAGAAGACGAATCATTGTGCACTGTGACAGAGTCGCCGAGTTTTACGTGATTATCGCCACGACAGCCTGAACCACGGTGTGCCATCACACTGGGGCCGTAACAATGCGACGGCCAACGCCCCATTGGATTGATTTCGCCGGTACCAATTCGAAGCATAACAGTTATGGGGCATGGCTTCCCTCTTGGTTAGGGGTCGAGGACTATCTAAACCTCTGCTGTTCTATGGGTCACAGCACCCGGTCGCAGTGCAACTCCACATCGAACCGAAGTTCTCCCCGCGATTTGGGTTTAAACCACAGCCACCACGATACTAGTCAGGCCAGAACAAGTTCTGGGGGCTCCTGACTACCCGTGGTACCAGATTAAAGTCTCCGGTCAGACCTCGTAACCAAAAGGCTACTTCCAGTTTCTGTTCCATATAACATGGGACTGGTCACCCACAGCAACTTTTCGACCAAAAACACAAACAATACACAAACAATAAACAGTCGCCCTCGCGGGCGATGCGATGGCCAGGGACTGGCACCTGCATGGACATCACGAACAACAACAAAGGACTTTGCCTCCCTCACGGGATACAAAACAACAGAGGAACAACAACGACGATCCAACGGCGACAACGATCCAACGACGATTGTGTGAGGCAACGACAATGTCACGCCTTATCCGCGAATGGTCACATCAGAAAAACCCCCGTTAGGCTCCTGCGAGTCTTCTCCTATTGAAGGCTACACGAGCAAACTCCCCCAACGTGGTCAACGATTTTCGTCGCCAGAAGATGCTGTTGCAGCGTTTAAAAACCTTGTTTTGGAGGTGTCCCAATCGGAGTGGAAAAAGTGCTTCGACAATTGGTTTGAGCTTATGCAAAAGTGTATAAATCATGCTGGAGAATACTTTGGAAAACAATCAAACCATTTTTGATGATAAATATTCGCATTTTCATTATTAGGCCAGAAATATACATAGCAGCCTCGTAAGGCCCTGCAAAACTAGAAGACATATATTTCATACGATTCAAAACATATTTGGTGTAATCGGACGATATCGTTCCATGTTATCGCACAGTCCCCACACAAAGGTCCCTCCAGAGTTTAATTTCTGCCGCTCTAGAAGTTACAAACTAAATCTTATTACGATATACACTCAGAGAACAGATTCGTTGGCAAAAAACCAAACGAAGAAATTTTAAATTTTTTTCGAAGGCAAAAAACTATTTACTCGCTGGCTTGAAATACTTTAACACATAGGGAGGGTCATGTCTTAGAAAAAGTGCACACACATAATAGATTCGTTGCCACAACCGAATGTTTGCCAACCAAATGCACTGTAAAGTTTCCCTTAGAGTTGACCAATGTTAGTTGATGCACAACGATGGTCAGCAAATCGAACTCAATATATCGGTGGCATTGACAAAGGAGAGACTAGAGTGTCCAAAACCGAAACCAAAAACATGCATTCCATCTCTGCTATGAACACATGTTAAATTTTGTTTCGATCTGGCAACTCCTTCATATAGAAACAGGTGTTCACAAAAGACGCATCCGCATTTTTTTACAATGGAAAATTTAGAAATGCGTGGTGTCATTAAATATTTACATAAAAAAGGTTTATCGGGACAAGAAATTCATAATGATATGGTGAATGTGTTAGGTGAAAGTGCTCCTTCGTATGCAACAGTAAAAAATTGGGTTGCTGAATTTAAACGTGGTCGTACAAGCATTGAAGATGAACCACGTAGTGAACGTCCAAAAACAGCAACAACAACAGAAATTGTAGCCAAAGTGCATGATATGGTATTAAATGATCGACGAATAAAAGTGCGTTAAATAGCTAATATCATGGGCATCTCAAATGATCGAGTCCATTTAATTTTGCATGAAGAACTACAGATGAAAAAGCTTTCTGCAAGATGGGTGCCGCACATGTTAACAGTCGACCAAAAACGCATAAGAATAAACATTTCTCAAGATTGTTTGGATCGTTTTCAGCGAAATAAAATGGATTTTAAGCGTCGTTTCATAACTGTTGATGAGACAAACTCCAGAGACAAAAGAACAATCCAAACAATGGACTGAAGCTGGAGGAAGTGCCCCAAAGAAGGCAAAAACAATTCAATCGGCTGGTAAGGTTATGGCAACGGATTTTTGGGACTTCAAAGGTATTTTATTGATTGACTATCTGCAAAAGGGTAAAACAATAAATTCAGAGTACTATTGCAACCTTTTAGATCAATTAAATGTGCAAATTCGAGACAAACGTCCTGGCTTACACCACAAAAAAATATTTCTTTATCAAGACAACGCACCAGCGCACGAGTGTTTTAACAATGGCTAAAATCAACGAATTAAAGTACGAGTTGCTTGACCACCCACCTTATTCTCCTGATTTAGCTCCCAGTGACTTTTACCTGTTCCCAAATCTAAAAAAATTCCTTGCTGGCAAGCGTTTTACCTCAAATGAAGATGCAATTACAGTTGTAAACCACTATTTTGAAGACCTTGAGGAAAACTATTTTAATCAAGGTATAGAATTGCTAGATAAGCATTGGACTAAGTGTATTGAAGTTTCAGGAGATTATATTGAAAAATAAAAATGTTTTTGAAAAACTAACTATTCTCTTTCATTGATAGGCTAAGCACTTTCCGAACCGCCCTCGTATCTCCCTTAAGTATACCGATCGACTGGCGCATCAGTTGATTACATTAACGTCTGCAGTCTATCTACGGCTTGTTTTCAAAACAATAAGTAAAAACGTAGTGCAATATGTACTAATGAAATTTGCTGAATTTGAATTTGATCCAAACGCTTTCTTCAAATGTTAAATAAAAGCTAGATTAAAATGAATTATTTTCCAACTGAGCCGATTAAATTTGATAGGTTTTGGAATCATTGTATCTTGTGCAAAGTCTCTAGTTTCTTTAAGTGAAATTTCAACGAATACATATGAAAAATGAATACGTTTTAGTGAATTTGTGGAAAAATGGTTAATCAAAGGGCGTTTGCATCAAAATAGCATAAGAGCAATGATATGTACGAGGTCTTTCCGTAGAAAAAGTGAAAGTGAAAAAGTAAAATTTCTTGTTTTTGATGTTGACATACTGGTCTCAAACATATGTTCTTAGTTCAGTTTGTTTGTGTTTAGTTTAATTTAATTGTGAGAGACGCAGCAGTTGGAGATGTATTGATTGTACGGCGACTTTCTGCTGTGGAAAAAAGTGCCAAAAAAATTGCAAAAAATTTTGTGTTAAAAATGAAATAAAGTGCTCAAAAGCACTTGACATGTTGTGAGTGGCATATGGTATTTGAACTCGGATTCAAAAAATGTTGACAAGTGGTACAAGTATTTTAAAGACGGTCGAAAAGATGTGAATGAGGAGGTCGTACTGGGAGATCCTTTTCATCAAAAACCGATTAAAATCTTGAGAAAGTGAAGGAAAATGTTGCGGAGAATTTTCGAATCACTATAAGAGAAGTTGCAGAGGATGTCGACCTACCGGTTGTATCATGCCATAATACAAAAAAGGAAATTTTGGGTATGAAGCTTGTGGCAGCGAAGTTCATTCCAAAACTGCTGCTCAATCGTCATTGCTTGTTCGTATTATTTTTTTAGCCGAAAGGAATTCCATAATCATGCCTCAGCCATTGTCTTCACAATGCGACTTTTTTCTGTTTTGAAAATTGAATAGGCCCATGAAAGGACGTATTATTTTTTTAGCCGAAAGGAATTCCGTAATCATGCCTCAGCCATTGTCTTCACAAGATGTGGCAACCTGCGACTTTTTTCTGTTCTGAAAATTGAATAGGCCCATGAAAGGACGACGTTTTGAGATGATTGAGAAGATGAAAACGGAATTGCTGAGAAAGCTCAAAGCCATACTGAAAAGTGTTTATCAGGATAGCTTCGAGGTTTGAAAAAACACTGGCTCAAGTGTATTATCCGAAGGAAAATACTTTGAAGGGGACAAAATAGAAATTAATGAATAAATATTTTTTGAAAAAAATTAAATTTCATCTTTTCTATTGAACAGAGCTCGTATTTCTCATTAAAAGACTATTCCTAAAATACAAAAGACCCATAAAAGGACGGCGTTTAGTGACGATTGAGGTAATAAAACCCCAATCGCTGAGAAAGCTCAATGCCATACCAAAAAGTGCATATCAGAACTGCTAAATTTCGCCTTTAAAAATCCTAATAAAGGGTGGTTAAATTTTTAGGGCCGATGTCGATTTGGATAAAACACAAATTATTTAGGAAATTTGTATTGTCATTTTATTTAATTATGATAATATTGGTAGGGTTCAATTATGCATTGAACAAATTACGGCACACCTCCATCCAATGGTCCAAATTTTCGATGACGTTGAGACATAATTGAGGTTCTATGCAGTTAATGTGCCGAAATATCTCATTCTTTAGCTCTTGAATTGTTGCTGGTTAATCGACGTACACCTTTTCTTTCAAATAACCCCAAAGAAAGAAGTCCAACGGTGTCACATCTCATGATCTTGGCGGCCAATTAACATTGCCACGACGTGAGATAACACGACCATTGAATTTATCGTGCAAAAGAGCCATTGTTTCGTTAGCTGTGTGGCAAGTGGCATATCGTCCACATCCATAAATTCCATTTCGGGCCATAAAAAGTACGTTATCATCTCACGATAGCTAACACTATTCACAGTAACTGCCTGACGCGCCTCATTTTGGAAAAAAAAACGGCCCGATGATGCCGCCAGCCCATAAACCGCACCACACAGTCACTCTTTGTGGGTGCATTGTTTTTTGGACAATTACTCTTGGATTATCCTTCGCCCAAATGCAGCAGTTCTGCTTATTGACGAATCCACTGAGGTGAAAATGTGCCTCATCGCTGAAGATGATTTTCTTCGAAAATTCATCATTCACTGTTGTCATTTCTTGCCACTATTTTGACCATTGATGACGTTTGAAATGATCAAGAGGCTTTAGTTCTTGAGTCAATTGCACTTGTAGGCGTGTAAAAGCAAGTCTATGTATAATGTTAATTAAAGACGAGCGTGAGAGGGGCAATTGTTGGGCATGACGACGAGTTGAGGTGGACGGCTCTTCAGCCACACTATTGCGAACAGCAGCAATACTTTCTGCAGTACGATGCACTGGTGTTTTCACATCTCCTACAGACCCGGTGTGCTCAAATTTTTGCACGATTTTTCCGTTTGTACGCACATTTGGACGATTAAATTGACCGAAACATCACGAAGTGTACGATATGTATTTTGATTTGAACGCCCATTTTCATAAGCGTGAATAACTTTAACGCATTGCGCGCTTGTGTAGCTTTCCATGGTTCAAATTGAGTTATTCTGAAATTGAGAAATATCAGATGAAATGCAAAAAAAACAACAATTGACGTTTGGGTGTGGTTCACATTTAACATCGGCCCTTAAAATGTAACCACCCTTAAAAAAAAACGCTGCACAAGTGTTTATATCTAAGGGGGGAACACTTTGAAGGGGACAAAATAGAATTCAAATTAATAAATTAAATTTCACCTTTTTTATTAAACAGACCTTGGTATCCTACATTTCTACTACAAAGACTTTAAAACATTTCCACCTAGACATCCTTTATTAAAACCTCTAGAACTTTACTCTCAACGACCACCCAAACTAAACTGTCTTAATTAAAGCAAAGGTAACATCTCAGCTATGTTTCTGCAAAATTTCATTACATTCAATACAGCCATTATGAAGTTACAGCATTATTTAAAAAAAGTTTACGAAATAATAACAATCATACGCACCGGAGTACAGCAAATACTTTAACTGACTTGTTAAACAGCAACAAACTTAATTGGAGTTTTCTGTTTTCGTTACACCTTCACCCTAACATTCCAAAGTGTGTAGATAACTAAAAACTTTTTAGATATTTCCTATTTCGGAAATCAATGAATTAATTACACTTTAGAAAGTACAAGAGCAACAGGTATATTTGAGGGCAGTCTCAGGCAAACGAAAAACTGACATAAAATCAATAATTTTGTCTTTTCAAGCAGGCCATATAAAGGCTCTTCCTCCACCTCTACCATGCTAAATTTTAGTATGTCTACGTGTGTGCATTAACTAAAAAAGTTGATGATGAAAGAGACAAAATATTCAAAAGCCACCAGAGTTTAGGTTTCAAATTCAACTGTGACACTAAATTTAGTTTTCCAGCACCGGTACCATATTTAAAGAATTTTAATGCTTGAGGTATAATTTGTATACACATGCATATGTTTACACTTGTGTGTATATATTTTACATACATATGTAAGCATATACGGCCTCATTTACGAGTGTGCATGTATGTTGGTACCTCTACGGATTATGAGAACTTTCCACTTGACTGCAATAATTTTTATGAGCACAGAAGTTGGAGGGAGGCACATTTTCGACAGCGTAGAGGTTGGGGGTGTTTGAAGAGGTGATGCTACCGAGTATGATAATGATGATGATTATTATGATGACGTTGATGTTGCTGCTGATACGAGTACGTATGCCGATGCCGCTGATAATGACTATAAGGACTACGAGTATGTCATGCAAAGTTTGTTCGCTTTTCTCTGGTTGCCGCTGTTGTTTATTTACAGGTGAAGGTTGAATGCTTCTCTTTCTTTTTTACTGCAAAATTTGAAATTCTGTTTTAGAATAAAACAAAAACGTTTAAGGAAGTTTGTCGCATTGACAGCGAACTGAAATAATTAAAGACTTCTATTTTGAATTTAAAGAGAAATTTGTACAACTGGTGTTTATGCACTATAACTGGGAAGTATTGGTTGCAAATCGCTTAGGATAATGTTTTCTGAAACCTATGGACAATTTGTCTTAAAACCCGTTTACTTTAAATAACAAAAGTTTTTGGGAAGAAAATCATTCAAAAATAACCTTAACCCTACGGTCAATAACCAGATACCCGGGTACTTTTTTAACTTTTTAATGCTCTCGTTTCTTTAATAATAAAGAAAGAGTAACGAAACTCTAGATCGTCGCGATTTAGGTGTTTATCAACATTATTGTTACCAAAATAATAATATCGTTAACTTAGTCTATATATAAAATGGCTTTTAATTTTATACATATGACCGGGTACCCCGGTACCCACATACATTTTCTACTTGTTGTGCCCTATATCCAACCTTTCTTTGCCATATTTTAAATGGAAACATTTTTTTAAAGTTAAAGTTAAGTTTTTATTTAAATGTGGTGCGCCAGCTCTTTTTTACTGCTTTCATAATATCGGACATGTTTTATTTTTGCGTAATGTTTCCACTATTGTCAATTTGTTATACAGCAGATGTTCTGCCAAGGAAGAGTGGTAAATAATTTATCCATAGTAATGTTACGTCCACTTCCATAAAATGGATCTGTCAAATCTTTGACAACTCTTTCGCCTTGTTTAGTCTCACGACTCGTTGAAAGTTTACTATTGAATATTTTCACTTTAGCTGCGGTTTTGTAAGGTGTTCTTCATTGTAGGCTGCATACGTAGCAGAATAGCATATAAAAGTTTGAGCTATTGACATCATTTCCGTTGCTCGAGCTGGGCCACATCAATGACGTACGATATTAGAGCTCCTTACTTGATGGGAAGTTGTAGGGTTCTTCTGCCACTCTGTGCCATCACGAGCAACATAGTCTACGTTTGCATAACATATATTTACCGGTTCACTTTCACACCTTTAACATCACTTTCATTAGTACTCTCATCATCACAAGCTGTACTTTCAAGACCATCTGAGTCTGCTATTTCCGAATTTCCTACAAATTATATTTCTTCAAGACCATCTGTGTCTGCTATTTCCGAATCTCCTACAAATTATATTTCTTTATCTTTTCCTTCGGATAAGGGTTCGTCATCCACAACATCGTCAAAAATAGATGCGATATAATCCAAGTTTTTATCCTCCGCAGACGTAACACTTTTTTAATGTTATCTACAGATAACAAACGAATATTTGATTACCTACATTCTAAAGTTAATTTTTATTGTAAAGAGCCATAAATTAAATTGTTTTAACACATAATAGGTATACAAATATAATTTTCTATACAAAGGCAGTGAGAAATACAGTGGGGTACTCGGTTATTGACTAACGTATATTTTTTTGGTTATTGACCGTAGGGTTAAACGAGCTCGGTTATTACTCGATTAAAGTATTTCTTGAATAAATTTTTTCTACAAATTAAAATTTTAAAATCGGACGGTCTATGATGCATGTAGACAATCAGTTCTGTGGTTTTCACAAGCAACCGCGTAAGTCCATTTTCATCGATT
Organism: Hydrotaea diabolus; assembly: GCA_963513945.1. Lineage (NCBI taxonomy): Eukaryota > Metazoa > Arthropoda > Insecta > Diptera > Muscidae > Hydrotaea > Hydrotaea diabolus. The sequence continues at coordinate 20,398,324 of OY740717.1, forward strand.
TGAAATTTTGACACTAAATGGCTCCATTTTCCATGCGGATTTGATTTGCCTAAGTTTTTTTTGAAAATAATGTACCGTTACTGATTTTTTTTACGGAAAACAACTTAAGTAGTATGTTTACTTCAAATTGTTGTCATCATTAACGACGTAAGTAAACATAACTCATGTTATTGTTATTCTATTCCTTTCACTAATAACAGCTTGTATGCACATAAGTTGTTACTTGAGAAAAATAAAGTAAATTATGATTTGATATTGTTTCATTAATAACCGCTTAAAAATAATTTTGCGCTTATTATTGAAATTTTTGCGTACATCAACTGTGGATAAGCTATTTCTTGTAAATCTTAAATGGCGTTATGTTGTTTTTAAGAAGAAAAAAACATTTTATTGTGTAGTAAAGTGATGTTAGCGTATCACTTGGAGCTAATGTAGAAATTATTGAAGAAAATTTTTTAGAGCCAGGTCATACACATTTAGAGTGTGATAGCGATCACAGCATTATTGGACGTAAGAAAAAGAAGAATGTCCTGGAAATATTTCTCTCTCAAGATTGGATCCAGTTAATTAAATCTTGTGGCAGGAAATCTAACAAATTCGTAGTAATCGAAATGAAAAACACGGATTTCTTCAACTTTGACATAGCCTTTAAAAGAATTTTCAAAAAAGCAACAAACGATATCAATGGTGAAAAAGTTTTGTGGAAGAATATACGAACTATTATTAACAGGAAAGGATCCTATTATAACATTGAATATAAAAAATATTTTAATAGCGAAGTTATTAAAATTAATATCCTCAAAAATAAGAAAATTACCACTAATGACATTGGAAACTTTAAACTTCAAAATATTAATGACAAACAAATACATATTTCTTCAGAAAAGAAAAACGATTTAATAGACTTACTGCCATTTATTCCAACTATATTTCATGACTTTTATAAAAATCTCAAGATTTCCGAGAAAGCACATAACACATTATATAGACAACGAAGATGCAAAAAATTAGTATATCTCTTAATCTTAAATATGTGAATTATTTTATGTTTATTTAGTTTTAACCTTGTACTTTATTTTTCTTTATAACAGTTGTATTAATAAATAAAACTACATAATAATAAATGTAATGTCTCAACTTTACTTAATATCGTGAGTTAAATCTCAAGTTGTTTTAACTTTAACTTATTTTCGGGACAAAAACCAACAAAAGTGAAGTACGAAAACACGAATGTGGAACAGCCAACTGTTATTTGCAGTGCTTCAAATAAATTATAGGCCTTTAGATCAACATTTTAAGGAAATGTCGAACCAGGTCGACTTTTTGATACCCTAAACCACTCCTAGCAGTTTAGTAAAATCGGATGAACCCTGTATGCAACTTATCTCAAAATAAAGGTTTGCTTAATTTCAACAAAACGGATCTTAGATGTAGCTTCTAGAGCATGAAGACCCCGAACGGGAGGTATATTTGTATGGGGTTATATCAAAACATGAGCCGATCGATTTCAATAGTGATCATTGTTGGGTCCAAAAAAAGATCTATGTCAAATTTCATTGAGATCCGATAGGAATTTCGACCTAGAGTTTGATGATAAGCTAAACGATGTCCATCAAATGGACTGACGGAAAAACAAATATCGTTAAATCGGAGGTGATTTTGAACCGATCGGTATACTTAAGTTCAAATATCATTGGTAGTTACAAACTCTTGGGATAAAACTAACTTATGTTCCACAGAATGGTATAGGTTATTATATATTAAAACGGAATAAAAAACAGTTGGTATGCCCCCAACCCCAAGGTAAACATTGTGAAATTTCAAAACCATGTTAAACCTTAGTTGTTTTCACCTTACTTTATATCTTGACTGAAATCTGTCGTTAAAACACTAAATATTTAACGAATTTTTTTGCAAGTAAAAACAACATAAGTCATCATGTGTGTTCTCAATGACAAAATTATTTTTCACAAACAACGGCTTAAGTGTTGATACGCTTTTATTTTAAGCACACTTTTTGCACACAAAAACTTACGTGTTTTTAAAATATCTTTAGCATTTTATGTTGAAAAAATATTAATCCAAAAATCAGATATATTGTTTGTAAATTCATACTTTACATGTCTATTAAAAAAAGTGACAAAATGTCTTTAAATGCTCTAAAAATAGCGATAATTATGTATTTCGGCTCTCCTGAAAAACTTGATTTTAAGACATAAGCGGTTGCTTGAAAAAAACCACAGAGTTCTTCTAATACAAAAAAAAATCGAGTTTTTTTTGTAAAGTTTTGAAGTTATCGCCATGCTCGTTTAATAAGCGAGTACCACTAGAACACGCCTTTTAATTTAATACGAGAATGGGAGAAATATATATTTGGTATCTGATAACGCCTAAAATAGTTTCTTTAATTTCCACAAAAAAATTACAAATTAAATTATGTTTTTAAGGATTCATAGAAATACACCCAACTTTCTCGAATCACTTGAATAAGAAATTTGAAACTTCGCATCCAGATGGCCTTGATTTTACCTGCCTACTTGAACACATGTTGCCAACGACGAAATATTAGCAGCTCAGCTTAATATTTTCATAGACATGAAGATCACTTAATAGCTCCGAAAAGGAAAAAGTTCTTATTTTAAGTCACAAGGATTAAATGCCATTAAAATAACCATCAAAATAGAAAGAGGAAACACTGTAGTCTTCAATTATATAACCGACATCGAGAAGTTTGGAAAAAAATAAGAAAGGCGGCACTAAAACAATAATTACGGAAAGAACTGGCAAAAACTATTAAGAATTGCTCCTCGATGTCTGTAATATCTAAAGGAAAATACTTTGAAGGCAACAAAATAGAAATTAATGAATAAATAAATATTTTTTGAGAAGAATTAAATTTTACCTATTCTTTTGAACAGACCTCGTTTTTCTCATAAAAAGCCTATTCCTAAAATAAAAAAGGAGACGTTTGAGGTTATAAATTCCGAATCGCTGAGAGAGAGAGCTCAAGGCCATAGCAAAAAGTGTATATCAGAACTGCTTCGAGAAGTTGAAAAAACGCTGACATAAGTGAACAAAAACAATTAAGAATTGCTCCTCGATGTCTGGCTCAAAAATACTGAAGCAAAGTGGTGTTAATGCAAGTGTAGACACAGTGCGTTGCCTTTTGAATTCAAGCGAGTTTCTTGTTTGTCAAAAGTTGTAAATCAAACCATAGAATTTGCCAAAGATACAATGAGGTGGTACATTAAATGGTTCAAAGCGGTTACTTTCGACGAAAAAAAGATTAATATCAATGGACCTGGTGGGAACAACTTCTATTTCCATGACATAAGGAAGGAAGAACTGTTCCTGCAGAAAAGACATAGTCTAGAAGGCGAAGAGAAGACTTAGTCTAGAAGGCGTAGGGAAAAGATAGTCTAGCGGGCGTAGAGAAGGCATAGTCTAGAAGGCGCAGAGAAGACATAGTCTAGAAGGCGTAGAGAAAAAGATAGTCTAGCAGGCGTAGGGAAGAAATAGTCTAGAAGGCGTAGATATGGTATGGGGTTTTTCGATTTTATTTTTGCGTCGGCTAAAATGACAGCAGCGTCTTACAAAAGGATATTGGGAATGGAATTTCCGCAATTTAACAATTTATTTGGAGCCATTCAATGGACCAACCAACATGATAATGATCCAATTCACACTGCTAGAGCTGTAAAGAAATATATTCGTGGGCAAAATGTAAATCTCGTGAATTGGCCACCATATTTTCCAGATCTTAACATTATGGAAAACGTCTGGGGCTGGCTAGTAAGAAAAGTGTAGGAAGGCGAAAACTGTATGAAACAAAAGAGGCCTTGAAGGATGATAAATAGGAAGCTTGGAGTTCAATAAGAATAAATTATCTGGATTCTCTATGCCGATCACTGTCAAACCGTATTTTTGGGGTAATTTCCAATAAGGGTGAAAGTGCGCACTACTGAATATTGTTAATTCATTGTCCTTTTTATTAAAAAAAAAATTAAGAAAAAGTATATTTGTTTTGTGTCTTATTTAAGATCCCCTATACGAGAGAGCCATGAAAAAGAATGAATTAATTTGTCGTTAATAGTCTGTTTTTGTAATAGTTTATAAAACATATACGTAGTTCGAATGCTTATTGCATAATTTTTTTTAAATTCATCCAAACATCCGTCAGTAAATTCATGTAAATCAACAAAATTCTGAAAAGTACGTTTGCCTGATTCGCAGTGTACCTAGTAGGGTCACAAACACTGTTACAACTTTGAACACACCCATTTCAATAGTAGAACTGACCATACCCCGTTAATGTCATATGGGTTTTGAAAGCTAACCTCAATAGCGTTAGTCTGTAACGGGATTTTAAAATTGTTTCAACTTTCACCATGGAGTGGTCAGATAATGAGAACCGTATCGCTGTAATAGCGCTTTTTAAGTGTGAAAAAGCGATTTCAAAACGCTCCGGCCACTAGGGATTAGCCGCATGTTCGTCTACCGATGCATAAAACTGTTTAAGGAGACTGGAGATGTAAAAGACCGGCATTGGTCGGTCCGCCCACGCTCTGTTCGAACACCGCATGTCATCAAAGCCGTTAAATCAAGAATTCACAGAAATCCGCTCCGAAAACAGAAAATCAGGGCCCGTGAGATGAATATCACGCAAAAGTCCATGAGTCGATTCATTAAAAAGACTTGGGACTTGGGGCTTTCAAACGACGTACCGGACATTTATTGACTGCAGCTTCAAAAAAAAATAGGATTGAAAAATGTAAACGTCCTTTGGTGAAGCACGCTGATTGCACAGAAAAATTTTGTTTACCGATGAAAAAATGTTTACCGTTTAGGAAAAATTTAACAAGCAAAATGATAGAGTGTATGCGCGGTCATCTAAGGAAGCATCTGAACTGATCCCAAGGATGAAAAAGGGGTTTCACCCAGCTTCAGTCATGGTTTGGTGGGGTGTCTCTTACAATGGGGTCACTGACCTGCATTTCTGCGAGCAAGGAGTCAAAACATAGGCCAAAGTTTACCAAGAAACCTTTTTGAAGCTGTTGTGAAGCCTCTTAACAATTCCCTGTTCCAATACCAGCCATGGACTTTCCAGCAGGATTCTGCGCCCGTCCATAAGGCTAAAACATCCCAGGCCTGGCTTTGAAACAATTTGCCAGCGTTCATTTCCTCTGAAGAATGGCCCTCAGGCAGTCCAGATTTGAATTTGTGGACGGTTTTATAGGACAAGGCTTGTCACAAAAGATACCCCAACATTGGATCTCTTAAGACTGCTTTGGATCGAGCTGTGGCCAATTTTCCAATGGACGAGGTTCGTGCAGCTATTGACGATTGGTCAGTGCGACTTAAGGCGTGTGTAAAGCAAAAGGCGGACATTTCGAATAAGTAGATTATTTTTTGATACAACATATATCAATAAATATAGTATTAAAAAAGATTTGGTCCAAAAACATTCAGTACTTTTTATTTGACAGCATAAAACGTGTGTAACAGCATTTATGCCCCGACCAAGTATAAATTGTTGTTCGCTTTATAACTTTTAATTTTTTAAAAGGAAATAATATTAATCATACGCCACGCGGTTTTTTATTGAGCAATTCGAAGATGCTTTGGAGAATAAGCAAATCAACTTGGCAATATTTTTAAAAACATAATTTTCAGTGCGCTAAGCACGCTGGTGGCATATGTGAAGAGGCCCTAAATAAAGCAGCAGTTTTTAAAATTCAAAAAGTGAGGACTTTTTAATGGAAGGATGCTAATATATCTACCCAAAGCAAATGTCTACTTATATTCATGAAATTCCTAAATAATTCCCTGTGTAATAATAAACGGGGAAAAGGTATTCCCCGCTTAGCATTCAAGTTATGCCGAAGTAGTATTTGGTATTCACTTTCCTTATGGCTTGTGGATGCTACATTGTTTTGTGGCTGCCAATTTTCTGTTTTTTCTGTTTTTGCCAAGTTTCCAGGTGTTCACTAATAGTATGTAGGTTGCCTCTTATTTTTTTGGGAAGGTAGTTCAACACATAAATGGAAAGATGAATATCCTTGGCAATCGTTATTGATACCTTGTTTATGGTGGCTGTATAGCTTTGTTTGTGTGTGCGGCCTTTGCCTTTATAAGCCATTATACGCTGAAGGACTTGCTTCGTTCGCTGCAGAGCGTGTCGTCAGTCTATCATTGTTTCGATGCTCAATATTTATGATAGAACGGTGCTGCCTGCATACTTCACGTCATGTGATAGCAACAGGTTCCCAATTTGCGTGAGTGCTTAAGTCATAAAAATAATATTTCTTTTTATTTTCTCTGCCGCATCCTTTTTGCGTGTGCCTTCGTCACTTTAACGTCTTTGTATAGTTTTTGTGTTGAGCTTTTGAAATAAGGTTTGGGGGAAAGTGACACGCACAAAGAAACAAAGTGTAATGTTCAGGGAAAACAGGGTCCTTGAAAGAGAGTCTTTTGTAATAGTTTTATAAAATTAAATATTTAAATTGAAACTTTGAGAAGTTGCCACCAAGGTGTGGAAAATTATATCGTTCACCTACTTGCGCAAAAACACATAAGCATACAATTTTAGTTGAGCTGTGAAGATTTTATGGCAGATGGATTTCTTTTAACGCTTGTTAAATATTTGAGGCCGGAGATTTTACGGTTAACACTGAGAACTTCAGAAAACTCTTTTGTACAATTCAGCTTGTAAAAAAAGATATTTTTCTGAGAAACTTATCGGCTCATATTCATATATAACTTACCTGTGTTTCAAAGGACTTTTGTTGTTACTGCAACAAAGAAATCTGTAATGATAGCAAAGATAAACATGGAATTTAGTACAAAAATAGTTTTCAAATATTAAAATAGTTCTTTAGGATCTGTTTACATTTATTCGGTCTTTTATTATTATTGACTAGAACAGTTTTTAATCTGTGTTGAGACATTTGCTGTTTCATTTCAGAATCAACGTAAAAATTTTTGACATGTATTGATTTTATAAATAGTTATTTGGGACTCACAACACTATTCGTACTCCTGAAAGCCTTTTTAAAGACTTCAAGCTCCTCTTCTGCTCTGAACAACATTTTTACCTTTCAACATGTGTCGACTTCTTTAAAGACTTTAAGCTCCCCTTCTCCTCTGAACCACATTTTTACCTTTCAACATGTGTCGACATCTTCCATAGACTCCTCTACGATTTTGTCGCAAACTCTTTTTTCTACCTTAAAGCCCTTTAAAGACTTTAAACTTATTTGGGACTCACAACACTCTTCGTACTCCTTAAAGCCTTTTTAAAGACTTCAAGCTCCCCTTCTGGTCTAAACAACATTTTTACCTTTCAACATGTGTCGACTTCTTCTATTGACTCTTCCTACGCTTATGTCGCAGACTCTTTTTTCTACCTTAAAGACCTTTAAAGACTTCAAGCTTATTTGAGACTCAGAACACTCTTCGTACTCCTTAAAGCCTTTTTAAGACTTCAAGCTCCCATTTTTCTCTGCCCAACATTTTTACCTTTCAACATATGTCTACTCATCCCATAGACTCCTCTACGCTTTTGTCGTAGACTCTTTTGTATGTGTGATTCCAAGTTTTGTTTTTGAACTTATGATGAATTACTTTGACAAATCTTAAAATTTCCATTTGGTCGGTGGCCCTCCTGACGTATGATTAATGTTGTTTTTCGCAACTGGCATTTGTAACAATCATACGCCCCCGTATACAAATAGTTTACATCAACGTACGCAGTAAATGTGACATGAGCAGCAATCGTTAGGGTAGCCCCACTTATGTGACGCGCAAAATAGAAAGGGATCTAAGGGTAAAAACCATTTTTGTTCAGGAGATCCATTTTTAAGATTTAAATACGTGTATCTTTGGTGTACCATCACTTTCATAAAACGCGCATATCTCTGGGAGGAAACACTTTTGGGGCATGGGTTCGGTCTCATTCGATGCTCAGATGTTGTCCACATCAAAAAAAAAGTGAAAAGTTGATGAAAAGTTTTGTTCAGGAGAGCCATTTTACAGATTAAAATACGTGTATCTTTGGTGTACCATCACTTTCATAAAACGCGTATATCTCTGGGAGGGAACACTTTTGGGGCATGGGATCGGTCTCATTCGATGCTCAGATGTTGTCTACATCAAAAAAAAGAAGAAAAAAAAAGAAAATTGATTTTTTACCCTTAGTTCCCTTTCTCTATGCGCTGTCACATATGAAATATATGGTTTGGTCCTGTTTTCACTACTTAAGGAATCATAGAAAAACTATGCTTGGTATTTTTTTCCATGACGGAGAATAAAGAGTTTTCATGTTAGTGTCGCACAGATATGCACAGTCCATTTACAGTCCCAAATTTCTACGATCTACACATGGCTTGGTTGTACAACATACTTTATTTTGTGGACACAAATATCAGAAAGGATAAAATGTGTTAATTATAACCTCACTAGAGTGTCCATAACCAAATCCAAGAAACCAACACTCCGTTTTTAATGCCCAACACCGACAGTCGGTTTCTCAAAAGTAGCTAATACCCGACGTGTTTGGTTTTTTGCAAAAATATTTAAGCTAGACTCAGCTTTAAGTAGGTTGATCGACTAATAATCATCACTTGATTCGCAATATCAGTGTGTCGGTCCCTCTGTCTTTCTATTACCTAGCTTTAGCATATTTAAATTTTCATGAAATTTGGCAGACGGAAGTTTTTTGGACAAAGCATAGGGGTGATGAAGAAATCGGTAAAAATTGAGATATAGCTCCCACGCCTATGTTTAACCGATTTTATATCTTTAGTCTTGAAGCCACAAATTACATGCAACCTTGATGAAAAGCCGGTTTTTTGCATTTAAAAAAACCCCGGCAGTCGTTTTTTTTTTCAAAATACGGTTTTTAAACGAAATGCTGGCTTTCTAATAACCTCGGTTATTTGGACACTCCAACCTTCACCCTACTGAGTAAGAGGCTATATACACTGGTGGCCAAAACTAAAGCAACTCATCTAAGCCCAGCATTTAAGTTCTCGCAAATTATTGGTTAGCCACAAAACTATTTTTTTTTTGAATTTTTAAATATTTGGTTAAATTGTTGTTTTAAATCAATAATTTTAACTGACATTTTTTTTAAATTTAGTGTAAGCAGTGCCTATATCACTCGGTCAAAACAAAAGCAACTCTACAGTACTCTTCTTATTTATAAAAAACTAATGGTTTACCATTATAAATTTGACGTTAAGCTTTTGAATATGTTACGTATAACGATATAAGATGATTTTGTAATTAGTTGTTATTGCCAAGGCACGTGTTGAATGCAAATTTTAATCACTCGTAAAAACTTTCAAAATGGCTAGAAATAAATACAATTTACGGTCAAGAGAGCAGATTATCAAAGAGTACAAAAATGGTTTCTTACAAATTAACATTTCTAAAAGGTTTTCAATAAACAAATCTGTGATTTCTCGAATAATTAATCGATATCGTGGCGCAAAAGACATCAACACGTACCGATCAAAAACTCGTTCGTGAAACAAAAACTCTTTTGCAACATCAACTGAATTAATAAGAGAGCTATCGTTAGACATCAGTGACAGAACAGTCCGAAGACGTGCGGTAGAAGCAAATTTAAGAACTCACAAACCGTCAAAGAATATATTTATTTTGCCAAAGAATAGGAAAGCCTGGTTGGCCTTGGCACTGGCTCATATCAATTGGAGCCAAGCTCAGTGGAGAAACATGTTATTTTCCGATGAGTCAAAATTCAATATAAAGGGGTCGGATATGAAAAATTTTACATTAAGAAGACCACCAAACGAACGTCTTAAACCTCAGTATTCCAAAGGCACCGTTAAGCACGGCGGAGGCTCAGTGATGGTGTGGGGAGCTTTTTCTTATGCTGGAGTTGCATAAAAGAAATAATGGACCGATTTTTGTATAAAAATCTTCTGGCGAACGTCACGCTTCCGTACGCTGAGGAAAATATACCGCTAATTTGGGTTTTCCATCATGATAATGACCCGTAGCATACCTCAAAGTTGGTGAAAGATTGGTTGAGTGAGTCAAATATCACCATGCTTTCGTGGCCAGCTCAATCGCCGGATTTAAATTCCATCGAAAATCTCTGGAGTACTCGTATAGTAGACCGTAAAATAAAACGAGACTCCACGACGAATGGAACAGCATTTCAAAGGACCAAATTTTAAAGGCTAATAGACTCAATGACACCTAGATGTGCTGCAGCTATCAACAAATAAGGGTATTAATATAATATAACGATTCGAAAGACTGAAATGAAAAGTTGCTGTAATTTTGACCGGAGTTGAACTGCAGTCAATTACGTTTAATATTACAAAAATAAATAAATTCGAAATGAAAATTTAGTTTTGTTCTGCATATGTGACGCGCAAAATAGAAAGGGACCTAAGGTTAAAACCCAGTTTTGTTCAGGGGAGCCATTTTAGAGATTAGGTCCCTTTCTATTTGCGCTAAGAATCGTCGACTTCACTTTCATAAAATGCGCATATCTCTGGGAGGGAACCCTTTTGGGGCATGAGATCGGTCTCATTCGATGCTCAGATGTTGTCCACATCAAAAAAAAAGTGAAAAGTTGATGAAAAGTTTTGTTCAGGAGAGCCATTTTAAGATTAGGTCCAGTTCTATTTGCGCTTAGAATCGTCGACTTCACTTTCATCAAACGCGCATATCTCTGGAAGGGAACACTTTTGGGGCATGGGATCGGTCTCATTCGATGCTCAGATGTTGTCCACATCAAAAAAATTAAAATTGATTTTTTTACCCTTAGGTCCCTTTCTCTATGCGCTGTCACATATACGAAATATAAGATATTAAAGGACAAATATCATATAAAAAATCCCATTTTTTCTCATTCAAAAAAAATAGAGATCATTGAATATGTCACAAAAAAGTTGCTTTAGTTTTGGCCACCAGTGTACCAATTGGTAGGAAGGAAAAAGTGTAACGCATATTGTTTGACCAGCTCCGTTTCATGACTTTTCAGTCATTTTAGTGCGGCTGGTTCGCATGGACCATATCGCCCCACCCCTTCTGGTACCTTACACAAAAAGTCCCTTACGCCTTCTTTTGGTATTGTTGTAACACTTATGAATAAAGTTATAATGCAAACAAGGTGGCAAAAAATAAAACTTCTAGCCACGCCTATTCTGGTACCTTCACATATTCACATGTTAGGCCAGAAATATATTTATCAATAATCTTTGTTACCTTTTTTGGATTTTTAATAAACAAAATTGGCTACGGATGACAAGGCGGGATATTCGCTCTTAATCTCAACAACCCCAACCACAACTCTGGGCTTCTAGCCCACAGCGCCACGACCTATTTTGAAGTACGTTTTCAATTTCCTTTGAAAGGCCAAATCAATAAGTGATAACTTCCTTCTGCTCCATAATCCATGATGTATGATTCTTATTAATTTTATATAATAAAAAATGTTTAAAAAAAAGTAGCATCCATCCTTAGGTAACCAATATTTCAATCTAATGAAAGTTATGATTTTTATCAATACTCAAAGGATATACGCATAATCACTTCTCGACAAATCCGTCTGGCAAATAATTTCTTTAGCTTGCATAAGCCAGTACAAAACCCAGACAGAGCGATGAGACAGACACACTGTGTACAACATTGCTGTTGGCCCTAGTGACAACAGCAACAATTGTTGTCGTTGCACAATCGAACGATTTGTTTGTCAGCACTAACAACATTAGTACTTATTTAACAAAATCGTAAATAATATCGGCTATCAAAGGAATGAATGAAAGCGTTCGTCGAAACACGTGTCCGTCCTAACGTCTGACATCCGCCAAATACGAGAGCCACTACAGCGAACAATGGCTAATGGCAGTCAAAGTGAACATTTCCACAATTTGCTCAACGCTGCGGGTTATCATTATTTGCCGTTGTTGGTTGTATATCAGCCATGTAACAAAGGGATATCAAGTCCTTATTGTGATTACGTTCCACTTTGTACACGATGCTCACTTGGTCGTATACCCTCCATTGCTAAGGAAACTTGAATTTATGGTGTTGGCGGTAATGGTATTGTCGCCACTTATGACGACTCTGGTCTTCACTTCAGTCTTAGATTGTTGGCCACTTTTCTCTATGGTTTTATAAACCTGTCAAACGCTTCTTTTTCTGTGTTTTTTCTTTCTCTTAATTACCCTTGTGCTATAGACATTTTGCACTGTGCATTTTCATTTATGTGCGTTGCACTTTATTCTCAGATGTATGTCCTGAAATTGCTTTTTATTACAATCTCAATTTTTTTTTTGATTTCCTTCGCTCGATGCAGAACAGTGAATATGTTTCCATAACTCGCTTAACGTTTTACCACTTAAGTCATTTACAAATATATATTATTTGTATTGTCTATAGGGGCGGGGGGCAAAGTTATTGGAGACTTGGCCTGCCTTGGGGCCCCTTTGTTTTCGTAATCGTTCACATTGAATGTTTGCTTTGTCTATAGGTAGGCAAAGTGATTGGAGAATGGCAGAGTGATTTTATCGTTCACGTTGAAAGTCAACTCAATTAATATTAATCATACGCTATGAAAAAAGTTTTTCAATAAACTTGATTAGTAAAATGGCTAAAGAATCGAGAGCTTAAGAGTTGTCATTAGAAAGTTTTCGATTTAATCTCAGTATGATTTGTTCAAATTTCCAACTTTTCTTTGTAGACATTTGTTGGCGTATGATTAGTTTTATTTGATATTAGATAAAGCCAATAAGAGTTAATATCAATCATACGTCAGAAGCTTACATGATATTTCATAACACAGTGCTACACGAAAAAATATATCCATATACGGACACCACTACGTGATAAAATACCAACAAGAGTAATGCACATTTTATGTGGCCCCAAAGATTTGGGGCCTCGGTGCCATTTTTGCAAAAAAATGATCATTTTCTCAGGCTCATTCTTGCAAACCGTTCTGTATTTTGATTTACTCTCTGAGGCAACGTCAACTTGATTATTATTAATCATACGCTATGGAAAAAGTTTTTCAATAAACTTGATAAGTAAAATGATTATGAAAACGAGAGCTTAAGAGTTGTCATTAGAAACTTTTCGATTCAATATCCATATGATTTCTTCAAAATTTACAAATTTTCTTTGTCTACATTTGTTGGCGTATGATATGTATTATTTGATATTAGATAAAGCCAATAAGAGTTAATATCAATCATACGTTACATGATCCTTTCGAAAACTTTTGAAAGACTGAATTGGTCGTAGACTAATTGGTCTATATGAGGAAACTTACCATTTCAAATTAGTACGAGTAGACTATAACGGAAGACAAAAAGGTAAAAGGAATAAATTCGTCTATATATTTATATAATTACAATGGTACAGCAATTTGTACTCCTTGAATCGAGAACCATGTGAGCAGTAAGTATCGTGTTGCACAATGATTAAGCTTTGCAATTCTCCCATATTAACCGTGGTTATCTATAAAGCAGATATATGACTTGACTTTAGAGTTTGGCACAAAGGACTACTGTATAAATTAAAAAGATTCCACCCTACTACTTTCAATCTGCTATATAAGTATAGGGTGATCCATCGAGAGGTATTGTTTCAGAACAAAAATAATAAAAATTCAAATCAAGTGTGGAATCTTTATTGGTAATTTGAAAGGACATTTTATGGCATTTATTTTTTGAATATAATTTCCTTCAAATGTTGGCCGCAACTACGCCTCGAGGTTTCCATTCTGAGGGTCCAATGGACGACTAGTTCGATCATTTCGACCGGTATGGCTTTACTGACACGCGTAAGGTTGGCTTCCAAAACCTGAATACTAGCTATGACTTTGGACATTACGTAACCCCAAAGAAAAATGTCTAAAGGCGTGATATCACTCGATCTAGGCAGCCAGCACAACTGTCCAAAACGTGAAATTAGCTGCTTTTCGAAATGAGCTCTCAATTGATCCATTGTTTGAGAAGCTGTATGGCAAGTGGCACCTTCCTGTTAAAACCAAGTGTCTTCAAGATTACGGGCTTCAAATTCAGGTAGCATAAAGATTGATATCATGGCACGATAGCGAGCGCCATTCACGGTTGCGTTCCGGCAATCATCATTTTTGAAAAAATATGCACCGATGATTATGTACCAGCTTATAAACCGCACCAAACCGTGGTCATAATGGTAAAAATCTGGGCATAATTGCACCTTTTGAACATCTTCTTGTTGCTCTTCAGCCCAAATGCGGTAATTTTGTGTATTGACTTTGCCGTTGAGCCAGAAATGGGCCTCATCACTCAACAAAATTTTGGTCGAAAACAGCGGATCTTCCCGTATCTCACCGAACGCTCATTTCCATAACACAATTGCCAACATTTGAAGGAAATTATTTTCAACAAAATATATACCATAAAATGTCCTTTTTAAATTACCAATAAAGATTCCACACTTCGTTTGAATTTTTATATTTTTTTTGTTCTTAAAAAATTCCTCTAGATGTATCACCCTATACAATCTTGAACATCGAAGTTTTTACGTTTTAGTCTATCATTATAGTTCGGCAAAGTGCGATATTTCTGCTGGAGTCCCTCGCGGTAGTGTCTTAGCACCAATATTCCAATAAACACTACGAGTATATGACGATATTCAAATCAATAAGTATTTCTGAAGTTTCTTTTATACTGGCCGCTGTGGTTTTTTCATTTTGCACCAATGTCTCTCTAGTTGAGGCTTTAAAATTCAAGGAAAATACTCACTTTCAAATTGTTCAACGGTGCGACGCATTGTCTTTACTCTGCAGCCATGATGATGACTGACCACAAGACAAGATTGGCCCTTTACAACTTAGCCGGCAATTCGGTAATATTTTTAATAAAAAAAAACGTTAGCAAAAGAGGAGTCAGATGGTCAAACGACAGTGGTTTCTTCGATATCAATTGACAACCCTGACGATTTAGGACAAAAACAGTTGTCAAATTGGAAAAATTTTAAAAAAAAAATCATAAAAACATATCATAGAGTAGTTCTTAAAGGTGGTCCATTTCAAATTTTAAATTTAAATTAGCAAGTTTAATTCAACCTTTTCAATAAAACTGGAAATCGGAAAAACTTATCAATAATTTTTTTACAGGCGACTAAAATTTTAAATGGCCCACCATGTATATGGCTTCTAGCCGGAGAAAATTTTGTTAAGACTTTTTAAAATATTTCAACACTCTTGACAGGTAATGGCAAACGTTATATAATACTTTGGCACCTTTGCACTTATCATAACTTATCAATACTTTTTTCTACAGCCGATTCAAATTTTAAATTTTAAATGGCCCACCATGTATATGACTTCTACCCGGAGAAACATTTTTAATGATTTTTTAATATATTTCAGCACTCTTGGCAGGTAATGGCAAACCTTACTGAATACTTTGGCACATTTGAATAGCATTGGTAGCATTTTCTAAAATGTCTATCATTTGGAAAAACTATTAATATAGGGTGTTCCATCAAAAGGTATTTTTTCAATATGGTGTTTTCCACAGATTAAGCGTAAGTTGTGTTAAACTTCATATTATTTTCTTTTCAGTATTGGCCGTGTTCTATTTTCAACGCGCTCAGGAGGTCGTTAATGCGATAACTTCATACCATTGTACAGGAAGAGAGAAATTATTTTGTTTACAGAAACAATAGAAAATTTGCGTTAAAACCCGTTTGTTTGTTTCTTACCAAAAGTCATGGTAAGAAAGTTATTCAAGAATGACCTTTAGCGAGTTTAAGCGAGCTCGGTAATTACTCTCTTATAGTACTTATAGTTCTTGAATAACTTTTTCCCCACAAATTACAAATTTTCAAATCAAACTGTTTATGATGCATCAAGTCAATCAGTTCTTGTGTATAAAGAAATTTCAAAAATGCATTGTAAAGTTTTGAAGTTATCGCCTTAGCAACCACTTACTCGTTTTATTATCGAGTACCACTAGAACGCGCCTATTGTTTGCCATTTCATCATGAAAAGGCTTACACCGCGAAAACCACGGTTTTCGAGTATATCGCCTAAACGGTCGAAATGCTCGAACGAGTCATCCAAAATTGGACCCTTTAGAATGGGCACCCTGAGGCGTAGTTGCAGGCAATATTTGAATAAAATTATATTCAAAAAAATCCCATAAAAAGTCGTTTCGAATGAACAACAAAGATTGCAGATTTGATTAAAATTTTTGTATTTCTTATTTTGGAAAAAATACCTCAAGATTGATCACCGTTAACTATCTGGTCGCCCTTTATAATTTTGCCTTTATAAGCAGATATCTTTTGATACAATTAACCACAATTATAGTCAAACAGCATTGGCGTATGATTATTATTAATTTATTCCAAGCTGTTTAAATTAATAATTTTACGTATGATTAATATTAATTTATTACAAGCTTGATTATTATCAATCATACGCCTTCGGTTTCTTTTTAAGACAATTTAAGATGTCCGAGGTCTGCTATATATATGTCTGGCCTAATAATGAAAATGCGAATATTTATCATCAAAAATGGTTTTATTGTTTTTCAAAGTATTCTTCAGCATGATTTATATACTTTTGCATGCGCTCAAACCAATTGTCGAAGCACTTTTTCCACTCCGATTGAGACACCTCCGAAACATGGTTTTTGAACGCTTCAACAGCATCTTCTGGCGACGAAAATCGTTGACCACGCATTTTTTTCTTGATGTTCGGAAATAGGAAGAAGTCATTGGGTGCCAAGTCAGGGCTGTACGGCGGATGACCCATCAATTGGACGTTTTGGTCGGTCATAAAGGTGCTGGTTTGAGCCGATGTGCGAGAGCTCGCATTGTCATGGTGCACAATGATTCGTCTTCTCTTGTTCGTTTTTCGAATTTCTCCGAAGACTTCAGGCAAACAAATTGTGGTGTACCACTTAGAGTTGGACGTCCTACGTTGCTCAAGCCAGTTATGCCGAAGAAACAGGTGACCATTTGCTTCGAATTGCTTCTTCCACAAACAACTTTCGTTGAATTTGGCTCGTCTTCAAAGACCCACACGGTCGATTGCTGTTTTGTTTCGGGCTCATATGCATAGATCCATGATTCGTCACCTGTGACAATCTTAAAAACGTCTTTTGAAGCACCACGATTGTATTTTTTCAAAATTTCTTTGCACCAAGGCCAGGTGTTCATGCAATATCGAATGTATTCTGGTGGAAGAAATGCCCAAGGATGCCTCTATCTCACGGTATGTCACATGACGATCTTGCATTATCAGTTCACGCACGGCATCAATGTTTTCTGGCACAACGGCCGTTTTTTGGACGACCTTTACGACCTTCGTCTTTGAGCGAGCGTCGGCCACAATTGAATTTATTAAACCAGTTTTTCACAGTGCTATAGGATGGTGCTTCATCGCCATACAAAGATTTAAGTTCATCGATGCACTCTTGTCGTGATAATCCACGTTGAAAATACCTGTGTATAGCCGTTAGCAAGTAATATGCGAGCTAGCTAAGACTCGCTAACGGCTGTGCGTGGCTAAAAAGTTATTTTCAACAACTTCAAAACTTCAATTTTTTTTATGAAAGCTCGCTTATTACTCGCTGACGGCTATATAAGGCTATAAAGTTTTTTTTTAAAAACTTAAATTTTTTTTATTCAAATATTTTGTACAATTATTCGATTTTCCAATCAAACACGACCAATATTTTCATATTATTGTCAAAATATAAATACCTCAATATTTCTAAAGCTAAGCAACTCTACGGCTGGTGAAAATATCAAAGTTCGTACTCTATACTATCCCTAATTAGTGACATCAGACTTACTTAAAAAGTTCTTTTCCGGAAGACAATCCTCCGGATCGTATAATTAATTTTGTTTTCTCTCATGTGGAATAAATTAAAGCTTATCATGTGGCACAGCACACATTTTCTTAGTTTATAGAACTGTTGTCTTTCAAGAAAGTGCAACCAGTAAGGCCCCATATTGCAAGCAGTTCCTAGAACTACCACCATTGCTACATTCATTTTCACACCTTTGAATAAGGCACGTTCGTGTTCGCTCACCAACGATACTTGTGACATACTCCACAATGCAACGACACCTTTAAAGCTGTCATAACGTGGCAATTTCCCGGTAATATTCGAAACGGTGCTGTCGCAAGGCAGTCAGAGCCATCGTCATCATCCTGATGACGGCTGCCAGATCTATTGCCACCACCACCGCCACCGCCGCTATGGCTACTAGCAGTGGCTGTAAAACAAGTGACAACTCGTGACTTATATTTAATTAAAAAAAGTGAAATTTGTAGTTAAATATTTGTCGATGGACGCGAGCAGAGCCATTGTATTTGACATAATACGACAAGCATACACAACGGAAAGCGGATAGCACGTGTCGGCGTAAAGGAAGGATGCTACGAGCAGTGGCATTAAATGTTCATTTTCTGTATTGACAGAAAAAGACCATTATTTAAAGTAGGAAATGACGGGGGAAATGTGACAAAAAAAAATTAACAACTCCATCTAAGAATAGACTGTCGAGAAAATGTCATCCTAGAGACTTCTTAAAAAAAAATTTAAATTTAGTTACTGTTTAAGAAATGAAAAGACTTAAAGTCTCTTTAAAATTTGGGGGCCATATCTTTGCCCTACAATACTAAGGAGATATTGTCATCTATCAAAACTTGACTAAAGCATTAGCTTTTGTTGTAAATTTGGCAGCAATTCATGAGTTCATATTTAAAATGTCTTCCGTGGGCGTATGAGTAACTTTAATTCGTCTTAAACAAAATTGGTATTACTTATACACAGAATCCATTAACCGCATTTCGTATTTAATGGGAAATATGTTACCAACGTGTCGCGAAAATATATTGTCAAGCATTTCGAAAGCAAAGTTAAGACAAACAATTTGATTTGGGTTCCGCTAATCAAAACAAGCTGATGCACCACAGCGTATGAGCGTTATTAATTTGTATTGTGCTAATTAATATAAATCATACGCCCAGGCGTACATGGAAAAAGCATTTGCTTTACGATTCTGTTTATGAATCTTGTGTTCCACATTAATTTGCATGTTTTCCGCAAAGGTTTCAATTACAATTTCCTCGTGACTTTATGTATACCATGAAGAATATAAGGACAAGCAGAAATTGTTGGAACTTCGCACGGATAAGAGCAAAATAAGCCCATGTAAAAGCTGAGTTGAAAAAAAAGATAATTTTAATCCTTATTTATTTATGACCACTGAAAAAATGGTTGCTGAAAAGGCCGTAGGCAGAAAAAGGTAATATTATTATAATACCCTACACCAGACTAAGGCTCTGGGTATTATGACTTGATGCTGATGTGATATCTTAAGGGAACAGGAGACAGATACCATGCTTATTATACCGCTTATTCCATTGAGCGATGTCCGTTTATGTCTGTTTATGTATCGTTGCTGCAAAATACCGGTTGCAATTATGAACAGATTCCCATAAAGCTTTGCGTTTTGTATATGTTATGACCAAGGGTGAACCCTACTCAATTTAGATCTATTGGTCCATATTTTGATATTATACAAAGGTTTTTCCTAATTACAAAATCTGTCAATCTTGAAAACGCATATTACATTCAATTCTAACTTCATTTCATACAGAGTGTTAAGAGCTACAATATCCTACTAACTGCAACCACAAATAAACTCCGATCATGCTTAAATTTCCCACGGTACCTTATAAGCGACCGTTATAAAACTCTGGTAAAACTAAAACATATCCATACATATAACCATTTAAGAGTACCAGTGCAATTCCATGAAAACCCCTATATTAAACCCAATCTAGCGCAACAAAAATGTGTTATGTGCGACCAATGATTATATCCCTGAAATAAGCCCTGTCAATGTTTCCGCTTCAGAAATCAAAGATTACGTCCGACATTGGCCCAGCTCCAGGGTGGTCCAACTAAAATGCACGATGCTAATTGTAAATAGAACCAAAAAAATTTAAAAGAATTATCTTTATATTTTTTATAAAGATATAAGGACAAATATGTGGGGAATAAAATATCGACCAAATGCTCGCCATTGGGTCGATATTTCTTCTAAATATCAGAGAGGTGTGGGGTATTTCATATTGGGCCACATCCCACTATTGCCTATTAAACATAATTTATATTTATGTTTTAAGTTTGAGTTCATATATTGTTGCTATATATATATATATATATATATATTTCTGGTATAGGCAACACTAAGTGTTGCCTGGCGTAATCTGACATTTCCATTGGAAAGTTTGACATTTTTTAGCATAAGCGTACTCAGAACGTTTTGACGTACGATCAACATTTGTGTTGTTTACAGTGACTTGAAAAAATCTATTTGGCAAAAAAATTAAATTAACTCGTGAATATTTTCGTGCGATCATTTTCACAACTTTCGACGTGGACTATCACAACAAGAGTGTATCGATGAACTTAAATCTTTATATGACAATGAAAAACCATCCTATAGCACTGTGAAAAACTGGTTTAATGAATTCAATCGTCGCCGACGCTCGCTCAAAGACGAAGTTTGAGAAGGTCGTCCAATAACGGCCGTTGTGTCCAGAGAACATTGATGCCGTGCGTCAACTTATAATGCAAGATCGCCATGTGACAAACCGTGAGATAGAGGCATCCTTGGGCATTTATTCTACCAGCATACATTCGATATTACATGATTACCTGTCCGTAAAAAAGGTTTGTTCTCCTTGGATACCGCACAGTTTGACAATCGCTCAAAAAAAGGCTCGTGTCGATTGGTGCAAAGAAATTTTGAAAAAATACGATCGCGGTGCTTCAAAAGACGTGTATAAGACCGTCACAGGTGACGAATCATGGAGCCGTGTGGGTCTTCGAAGACCAGCCAAATTCAACGAAAGTTGTTCGTGGAAGAAGCACTACGAAGCAAATGGTCGCCTGTTTCTTCGGCAAAACTGGTCATGTGGCGACTGTTCCGCTTGAGCGACGTAAGAGGTCTGAGTGGTACACCACAATATGTTTGCCTGAAGTCTTCGGAAAGATTCAAAAAACGAACAAGAGAAGACGAATCATTGTGCACCATGACAATTCGAGCTCTCACACATCGACTCAAACCAACGCCTTTTTGACCGGCCAAAACGTTGAATTGATGGGTCATTCGCCACACAGCCCTGACTTGGCACCCAATGTCTTCTATTTATTCCCGCACATCAAAAAAATGCGTGGTCTACGATTTTCATTGCCAGAAGATGCTGCTGAAGCGTGTCTTAATCGGAGTGGAAAAAGTGCATCGACAACTGGTTTGAGCGCATGCAAAAGTGTATAAATCATGCTGGAGAATACGTTGAAAAACAATAAAAACCATTTTTGATGATAAATATTCGCATTTTTATAATTAGGCCAGAAATATATATAGCAGCCCTCGTAAGACCGCTAGTTTTACTTGAAATTATGTTAAACTTAATAAAGGGACAAATTTTGTACACCTGGCGCTGAAAAATATTTTTTCACATGCAAGTTCCGAATGGGAACAGATTCAATTTTCCTAGGAAAATTTAAACACTCTTACGTTAGTTTGCGAAAGAGTCATTGCAGTTAATGGACCTATGCCCTTGGCATCTACTTAGGCTCGCAGCTCTGTCCATTGATTGCTCTTCGTAGAAAGGCGTTTTCGGTTAGGTAAGGTTGTTCATGTTGTCCAAGAGCATGTTATGATTTCTTCAATCAATTGTTTCTCAAATCGCAGTAGTTGTTCCACATCAGAGGTTTTGGAGTTCAATATTCGCAAAAACTGGCTAGTGATAGGATTTCTTCATCTAATTAAAAGCATCTATACTTTAAAAAAAGCATCTAACAAAATACTCTATCAAAATAGGATCTACATTCGGTCCTCATGCGAAAAATGCTACATGAAATTTTAAAATGTTATTCACATTGCAAGATTGATTGGCAGATTTAAAAAAAAAATCGTATAAGCACGAGGCAAATTTTCCAAAGACTTTTGTCCGATGTGTCCAACGGCTTTTCAAAATTGGTGAAAAAGTGTTGCAGACTACGTATATCATGTTTTTTTGAACTGTTTCGACAACCATATTGAGCTCATGCGACTTGGCAATGATAGGAACCGCATAGCAATCAGTATCAATAGTAAAGCACGGCTGCAGGAATCTGTTGATACTTGCTCTAAACCCATAGGCAGTGACTAAAAAAAGACCAGTTGTGGCAACTAAATACATTTTGTGGCGTTTCATTGGTATGACCGATCAATAAGTTGTAATTACAGCATATTTATAATCTTGTTTTATTTCGGACCGACTATCCTTTGTAATTATAAACATTTGGTGATTGCAACCAAAATTCTTGTTGTGACTTGAACTGGTTTTATTCTGGTTCGAGACGTTTTTGTTGTTTTTTTTTCAGAGTCAACTAAAGAATTGGTGAAATGTATTGGCTACGGTTGCCAGACAGACTGTACAGCTGTTTCTTAACCCGCCAAGGTTTTTCTCCAGCAGTCTTTGCCAAAGATTACTTCGGCTACATATCAAATGATTTAATCTCTCTCATCCTGTTTTCCAGCCGAATTATTGCAAACTGAATTGACAAAATATGCACACTCCTATTTTTCTGTCCACATGTATGTACAAAATATACGAGTACACACAGGATCTTTGAAAAACATTTGAAGATTTTGCAAACGAAATGATAAACTCATTGTACTCATCATCCTATAGAGGAAGTAAGCTTTAAGGAAGTTAGGCAACATGACATAACATATTCAAATTAAAATTAACACCTTATTAAACGACGTTTAATTACCAAACATTTAAAACGGAGCAAACCCTTTTAGTTTTGAATCAAAGTTTACTTCCAACCAAACTACGATCTCCTCTTGGCTCTAATCTTAGTTCAAATTTATATCCTGTCAACCATCATCACTTAGCGGAAGGAAACGCACAAACTTGCCGTCTTACACCTACATGACACTCATACACCTACAGAGCAACAAATCAACGACACGACTCATGTACTCGGATGAATTATAATTTCCATATTAAATAACACCCGGTACTCACACGGATATCACAAGTCACAAGTTTTCTCATCACTTTTCTGCAAGTTTTTTACCTCCATTCTTTCTATATCCGTGCCTTCGTGTTGTGAACTTTGTCAGCATCATCACTATTGCAGATTAGCAGGCGTAATTATTTTTATGAGCATTGCACGCCCATTTTGTGTATTATGAGCATGTGTCAGCCAGGCGACGACAATAATAACAGCAACAAAACATGGAATCTGGGCTAAAGTATAAAGACTTCACATACGCAAAAGTTCAGCCAGTGTAGAAGCTTAAAAAAAACTGCCACTGTAAAAGTTTACAGGAGGATTATTAGAAGTCAAACCCACAGGCACGCACATCGAGGGGCAGTCAACATTGCTCAGCAAATGAGGATGCTAATGAGTATATAGCGAATTGCCTATTTACTGGTAACTACCACTACACGCAGAAAAAAAGTATGGTTGTGGTGACAATATTCGAAGAGGATAATACTATTGTTGGGTATATGGTTGTGGTACAACAATATTATGATCCTCACAACAATAGTATGATTCAAATACAACCATACTATGATCCTCACAACAATAGTATCATTCACACTCAACCATACTATGATCTCCACAACCATAGTATGATCCTCACAACCATAATATGTTTCATATACAACCATAGTATGATCCTCACAACCATAGTGTGATTCACACGCAACCATGTTATGATCCCTACAACCATAGTATGATCACACACAATTATACTATGACAATAGATTTGACCACCAATATTATTTATTAGAATTGGTTTAAGTTGTCAACAATAGATTTGAATTATGAAAATTATTCAAAAATACATTAAATTCAAAATAATAGGAGTGATTTTTTTTTTCAAAGTAGAAAAAATAAGTTGAAATAAACGTAAGCGTTTTTATTAAAAATATTTCAGTTAAATAAAGCCAAAGCAGCTTGTTTAAAAAATTTAATTTAGATAAAAAAAAGTACTATTATTGCATTAGATCCGTGCCAGTAGCATTTGTTCTTTAAAGCGTATTTCAATGAAGAATAATTACAATCATACAGTATGATTGCCGTTATCATATTATTGTTAACATAAAACGCAAAACACAATACTTTTTTCGTAGCAACCATATTTATATTGTTGCTATAACCATATTTTCATTTTTAAATTTGGCAATAATTCTATTGTTACATTTCAACAATATAAATATTGCAGCAATTATACTATTGTCAAAAATAAATTCAGTTAACAATGCTCTGGTTGCGACGAATATACTTTTATTGCGGAAAACATATTATTATTGCCGTGACCATGTAGTAACCATGTTATTTCTCTGCGTGTACTTACCTGCCTAACTACCAACAATTCTTTTTTCTAACGAATTTAACATGGAGATGTCCTGGACGGCAATAAATTGCTAGCACATGCACATCGACAGCAAAATTGGTGCCACAACCGAATTTTTGCCAGCCAAGTGGAGGTAGTAGCAGATACTATCCTCTTGCTGCAACCGTATGTAGGTTGGGTGCACGACAAATTTAAGTAAGGGGAACTGACACTATGGGATGAAAAGTCGAAGTATCGGTAAAACTAAATAATTAAGATGACATAGGAACTGCATTTTTCATACATTGATTGTTGTTATACTCGTAGATCGTTTCATTAAAGTACTCGTAGAATTTGGTTGTTATTATCACGAACATATGCTAACTGGATCAACTGATGGTTAAATTTTATGTATCCGGTTATTTGACCGAAATAAAAAAGTTTTTTTTATTTAAAGGTTTTACAATATTGATTCTTTTATTAAATACATTTGATGCGTTTCAATGGTATAATCGATCAATAAGTTGCGTTTACAATACGATGATCATATTTATAATCTTATGGTATTTCGAACCGAATATCCATTACGATTATTAAAATTTGGTGATTACAACAGAAATTATTTTTTGCAATAAAATTTTAGTATTTTCAACTAATTCCAACTTCTTTCCCTGTCGGCAACACTAACTTATTAAGATGACATAAGAACTGAATTTTTCATACATTGATTTTTGTTATAGATCGTTGCTTTAAAGTGCTCGTAGAATTTGGTTGTCATTATCACGAACATTTGCTAACTGGATCAACTGATGGTTTTGACCGAAATAAAAAAGTTTTTTTTATTTAAAGATTTTACAATATTGATTCTGTAATTGAAATTATAAGCAGTTATTTTGAAAAATTTGGTATGTTATTTATCAAATTGGTATAGTGGGTTATTAATCATATATAAATTTTGAAGTATCAAAAGCAATTTAAAGAGAAAGCTGATATGTTATTAAAATACCTATAAAAGTTAGAAAAGTTAACCTCAATATTTACGGCTAATAAAGGATTAGTGTGAAACAAAATACTTCAAATGAAGGCTATATATTTCACCATATCGGTTAAATTTTGACACAATGTACTATTATTATCCATAAAAGGTATGAAGAATACTATAAGTATTTTTAATATGGTGGGTGGCATGGAGCGATGGTCAGTGGACGTTTCATTTAATTCCCAATGAAAGTTTATAGGTGGATAGAGCACATTGAGAAATTGACAACCACTTGTCACTGATGATGAGCGGCCATGGAAGCTCAAATACTTTAGCCAAGAGACATGCCATTTTTTCCACACTGTGGCGACAGATAAGGAAAGAACAGATTCGCTACCACAACAGAATTGTTTTGCCAACCGAATGATTGAGGTTGCATGCACCCCAAGTACAACCGAATGCTAGTTGGTGCTCTGTAACGTTCAGTAATTGTTACTGTAGTATCGGTAGAAAATACGAAGATTCCTAACCTCCAGAAAATATTATTTCTAACTAAAGTCCACATGCCGCACTTTTTAAAAGAAAAAATTTTAATTTTTTGGTAGAGGCAAAACTGTTTCCTCTTATACTAAAAGTTATTGTAATGATTATTGTATGATGGACGAATTTTACAGAACAAGTTAGATTAAACGTTTTGCTTGAAGAAGTAATAATAACAACAACAAATGTTATGATGAAAGTTTAATTATCATCACCAATATTCGGCTACAACAACAACATATTTTCTAAACTATTATTAAATACATTTTATGCGTTTCAGTGGTATGATCGATCAATAAGTTGCGTATACAATACGATGATCATATATATCATCTTATGGTATGTCGAACCGAATATCCATTACGATTATTAAAATTCGATGATTACAACAGAAATTCTTTTTTGCACTAAAATGTAAGTATTTCCAACTAATTCCAACTTCTTTCCCTGTCTGTGTTTCAACTTATGTTGAATTTACAAATAATTTGGAAGGTGTGTGGCGATTGTGCGAGCAAGAAAAGCAACTACGAAATAGTGTTTGGATTGATAGTGTAGATCAACCCCAGTCTGTAAAGTAATACCAAATGGTGGTTCCACCGTCAGTACGGACCAGTGAAGAGGTGTTTTTAAGTCTCGTACTAGTAGCCAATTCCATCAGGCAAATATCTTTCGGAAATTTTACACAGTAAAAAATGCCACCAATCCAATTTTTGACCCACGTTTTCCAATAAATCTGACCGTATGGTCAAAAGTTACTGGTTTGTCGGTAATGGTAGCGCCATAAAAATAAATCCAGATACATTAAATTGTACAAATGAGGAGGCCTGTGAACTGGGCCACTTGTGGAAATACTCGTAAAGTTCTCATCAAATTGTTGGTATTGATTCTTAGAAAAGTATGAGTGAAAGGTGCTATGCCAACAAGTTGATTTGATTGCACTTAGAGCGTAAATTACAATTTGAATTGTAATTGTTATCTTATATACAAACAGAGAACCGATTCGTTGCCACAACCAAAATTTTTTTGCTAACCGATCAATAAAGGTTACATGAACCTTGAGTTTTACATCAGTACAACCTAATGTTGGTTGGTGCTCTGTAATTTCTAGTTATTAAAACAGTCGTTTCGGTGCAACATACCAAGTATTCGACCCAACAGAAGAGAATTTTTGAATTAACCAAAAAAAATAAATTTTAGTCAGAGGCAAAAACTGTTTACACAATTGGAGTACTTGAGATACTCATGGATCGGTTATGACTAGGAAAAAGAAATATGTTGGATGATTTTTACTGGAAAAATAATTTGGTAATCAATTGTCTTAAAGTCAATAATAATCGGTTTTTTTTAGAAAAATACCATTAATTAATTGCCTACAGAAACAATTGTTAGCAAAAATATGCATTGCCACAACCACTAAGTACCCTTTCGGCGTTTCATTAGTATGACCGATCAATCAGTTGTGAGTACATGCAATGACCATATTTATCATCTTGTGGTATTGCGAACAGAATATTCATTACGATTATAAACATTGGTGATGCCAACCAAAATGTATCTTTTGCAACCGAATCATTTTAGTTCCCACCGATTTCCTACTAATTTTTCTCTGCTTGTAATTATGCTTTTTTTTGCTACGTATCCATCATTGCACAACTTGTGTTCGATGACTGAAATTTCTGCACTCTTGTTGTTTTATTTTGGATATTACATGGAATGTAAATGAGAATTTTCTTTCTCAAAGTAAAATAAGCGATTTTATTCATAACATCCTATCGCAGATTGTTGAGAGATTTCGTTGGTTCTATGGCGTATTGCGTAGAAGTCAAAAGGCGAACTTTTGCATTACCTGTAGCACGTTTTGTAAGTAGTCAGGCTTTTCGCTAGCCCAATGATTAATCCTCTGAAGTCAATGGCTACTTTCAAATCAGTGCAGTGTTTCTTGCCAAGACACACACACACATACGGCGTAATCATGTGATATTAATACACACACACACCTAAACTTACACCACCGCCAGAAAAACTAGTGAATAGCGGCGAACAGCAACAGTTGTTATGCTGATGTCAACCTTTACAAAATTTGTCATTACCCACAACTTCTTAACACACTCTCAGAAAGATTTCACATACACACACCCACATGCGTATACGAAATCCTCACACAGTTGTGGTAAACTTTTAATATATAAGTATACAACTCACGGCATTTCATCTGCGATGATGTCACAGTGGTTAGACACTAAACAATGTGCAGAAATGATTTATCTTTCCCGATCGATTGAGGGGTTGACTTCTCCTCTCCCATAAGATGTGCAAAGCTTTTGTAAAGTATAGGCACTGTTCGCGACCTTAAGTCTCTCTCCAATGAGGCAGAGTTCTGTCATGCCGGGCACAACCAATTAGACATTGGTTCTTAATCGCTACAGTTCTGCAAAATTGCAGACACCTAGATTTATTAGTGCGACCTGCATAGTAAATATTTACTATCCATCTAAACATGCAGCATATAATCATTTTCTTTTGATTTTTTTTAAAGTTCTTTATTATCTTTAAAGTAACAACAACAAATATAAAAAGTCCTCAGCGTCATTAGGCATTTAAGAGGCAAGTTGGCAAATAAACAAATACTTAGTGGGGACATAAATACTGTAACAACATTGAACACACCCATTTCAATAGTAGACTGAACATACCCCGTTAATGTCATATGGGTTTTGAAAGCTAACCTCAATAGCGTTAGTCTGTAACGGGATTTTAAAATTGTTTCAACTTTCATCATGGAGTGGTCAGATAATGAGAACCGTAAAGCTGTAATAGCGCTTTTCAAGTGTGAAATAAAAAAACCGATATTTTCAAAACGCTCCGGCCACTAGGCCGGGAAAATTTAATTTTTCAGAAATGCGCGGTCATCTAAAGAAGCATCTGAACTGATCCCAAGGGTGGAAAAGGGTCATCACCCAGCTTCAGTCATGGTTTGGTGGGGTGTCTCTTACGATGGGGTCACTGACCTGCATTTCTGCGAACAAGAAGTCAAACCATCGGCTAACGTCTACCAAGAAACCGTTTTGGAAGCTGCTGTAAAGCCTCTTAACAATTCCCTGTTCCAAAAGCAGCCATGGACTTTCCAGCAGGATTCTGCGCCGGCCCATAAGGCTAAAATGTCCCAGGCCTGGCTTCGAAACAATTCGCCAGCGTTCATTTCCTCTGAGAAATGACCCTCAGGCAGTCCAGATTTTAACCCATTGAATTACAAATTGTGGACGGTTTAGAGGACAAGGTTTGTCACAAAAGATACCCCAACATTGGATCTCCTAAGACTGCTTTGGTTGGAGCTGTGGCCAATTTTCCAATGGACGAGGTTCGTGCAGCTATTGACGATTGGCCAGTGCGACTTAAGGCGTGTGTAAATGCAAAAGGCGGACATTTCGAATAAGTAGATTCTTTTTGGATACAATAAACCTCAATAAATATATTAAAAAATATTTGGTCCATAACATTCAGTAATTTTTATTTTACAGCATAAAACGTGTGTAATAGTAATTATGACCCAACTAAGTAATTATAAAGTTAAACCAGAAGCTCATCAATATGTTGTGACACATATCTTCTCACTGCGGATTTAAATAGAGAAAAAGTCTCAATTTATATTATATTCTGAGGCAAGTTTTTAAATCAGTAATTGCATTTTGTAAGACCCATAAATTGGTAAAATATCCGGAAAAATATATTTGTATAAAGCAAGAGTTTAAACCCAAATAGGCAAGTACGCTACGACTTTTGTAGTCTTTGAATCGAACTAAATTCAACTGTCATTTTAAATCCGTAAACAATGGCTAAATAATTAATATGAGTCCACTTATGCTTGAAATATTAGTAACTTGCTTTTTTGTTGAATTTATTTTGAAATTTATACAGTAAACCAATGGCAGGAGATATTTTCGATTTAAGATAGCGTATATGCTGATCCCAAGAAAGATTTGTTTGAAAGTTAATTCCCAGATTCGTAAGAGTAAAAACCTCTTTGACTTCCCTTCCATCAACACTTAATTCATTTGTTTTATCTGGAATTAGATATAACCCATTTTCCGGTGGTTCCTTCTTTTAAACATAAGGGACATTTTGTGCCCCTTCGGCCTACGCGACCATAATTGAAATGTTTGCAGATGCTTCAATTTAAGTCTCCAAAGGTCCATGTTAAGATTTACGCCTATTTTGATTCACATCGAAACGAAAGGACTTACTGGTGAACTGAGAGACCCGAAAGTGGCAAAAGAACTCGAGAGGGACGAGCGACCCCAAATGGGCAGACTCGAAAGAAGAAATTCGTCGCACAGTTTAAATATTTAAGCAGGACTTTACTTCTTTTTATATATTTAGCCACTACTAGATTGATGTACCGGGTGATTCATTCATGAAAATATGCCCATCTTCGACCATGTCCGAAAATGCACGGGGCGAAAAAACAGCGGTTTGAAAATTTTTGGATCGGTGGTCGGAAGGTACTAGAGTAAAATTGCTGAGTTCTGCACCAGTGGTCCGATTGTTTTGTTTTTTTTTCTCTTAAAATATAGCCTTACCTCTTTCTTACCTTTTCAAAATTACCTTTACGAAGCCCAGAGGACATAGCGTTCCAAAGTTATGACTTTTTGACTGAAATGCATTTTTTTTTGTTTTAATTTACAAAAACAAACAAACGTGTTCCAAAAAAAAATTGCATTTCAGTCAAATAGTCATAAATTTGGAACGGTAGGACCTCTGGGCTTCCATTAGCCGGTTCGGACGCAAGAATTAAAGCCGAAGGCCTACAGACAATGCCGTGAGTTTTCTAATTGGGTGTTGTACGCAAGAATTAAAGCCGAAGGCCTACAAACAACTCCGTGAGTTTTCCTATTGGGTGCAGGAAAAGTTATTCAGAGATCAGGATTTAGAACAAATAAAAATCCATCGCCTCGGGACTTTGTCAGAACAAGTGTTCGCTAAAGCAACACTTCATCCCTAAAGATTGAGACTCTGAAGCAGTTTATGACATATCGGCATCATCTGACCTTATTTCTTTCAAACGGCGAAAGTGATACCTACAATGGTCCTCTGTAGGGCATTCTCTAGTTAAAGTTTAACAGCATCGATATACCCTAGCTGCAGTAAGATAGCAATGCATGACAAACAAGCGAAGCCACTATCGAAGTTGTAAAGGATAAATTTGGCGGCTAGGCTATCACCCCCCGCCTATTTGCTTTGAGACTACGTCAAATTCTTGGTCTACGCAAACAGGCCTTCCACTTTGGACGAGCTGGAGACCATCATTCGAAAAGCTTTTGTCGGGTGAAAACCGCACATATTAGGCCGAGGCCATAAAAATTGGACGGACAGCGTAAATTTGTTGCACATTTTAAGTTTATTTTTTCTCTATCTAATTTCTACGTCAAATCCTTGGACCAACCGCTGTGGACAAGCTAGAGACAAACATTCAAAATGCCATTGTCGGGTTAAAGTCACACATATTAGGCCGAGACCATAAAAATAATACGGACCGCGTAAGCTCCCCCCAAAGACATAGATTCGGTAGTTGGAATTTTATGTCTTCTGGTAAACAAAACCTTTGCAGTCTTGGCTGGATTGGAATGCCGTTTTTTACCAGACTTTATTTAGTACCTAACCAACGTACGGAATAACCTTTACACTAGTCACCTTCGAAGGGATCCGATTTATTTCAGATCTCTAATCCTTTGTTGCAGGAAACACTAAAATGTGTTTCTTTGCCATGGAAAATTTCTAAGTCAGGTGACTAAAATTGGTCGTTATGAGGCGAAAAGAATCTGTTTTAATAGAAGTTCCCCGTTCTTTTCTCAATTGACTCATTTGATTCTTTGTTTCTAAGTTTCGATCCTACCTTTTTGTCCCCTTTCCAACCGCTGTGCCCGTAATATGAACTTTTTCAAGGCTATGCTATCAGTGTTCTATTTATTTACCCACTTTTGTCCGCTTTCCAACCACTGTGCCGCGTAATGTGAACTTTTTCGCGGCTATGCTATCATTGTCGTCATATCGTCGTTTAATATAAAGATCCTTTTCATGTAGATGTACACAAATACAGTCATAAATCTGTACACCAAAAGCTTCGCCATGCCATGCATCAGCATCTGAATTATGGTGTTTTGTAAGAACATGCCAAACACATACAAAAACACACACACACCAATACACGGGTATATGGCCTTTTCTTGTTTTGTTAGCCAGTTTATTATTGCCACTGATGCTGATGATGCTGCTGCTGTTGGTGCTGAGTTGGCAACAAAAGGACATCGCACACAACTACCACCTAATTTATCCTGTATGGCATGACATGTGCGTGTATGTGTGGGTAAGCGTTGTTCATTTGTCAACGCTGCATTATGCCAGATTTGTTAAGCTGTCTATGCGTATGTGTGCGTGTGTGGCTGCGTTTCGCTATGTTGCGTATTTATGTCATTGTCACTGTTTCCTGTTGCACATTTTTCTGTTGTTGTTACAGTGACAAATAAGACCTCTCCGGCACACATTTGAAAGGAATCCGTGACTCGGTCGGTCTGTCTGTCTGTCTGTGAGTCCATTGTATTCCTAGCACAATGATGGTCATGCCAACTGTACATTGAGAATGTATGAGCCGTTATGGTTGTTTTGGTTACTCGCACGTTCGGGGGAATCCGTTTAAAGTAGTTGGAATTCATCTCGTTAGGAATTCGTATCGGGGATAATGGAAATTATGTAAATTGTCAAGTAAATGAGAAGAGTGATTTCAAAGGTAAGAGTCACATGGTTTTTTCAAATGTCAAAAGTTTCTCATGGAGACAGTTTATATCCTTCATTATAATTTCGAGAAAATAATATTGCCTGTTCTTTCTTTCAGTTGCAACTCCTTCTAATAGTAACGAGGAGCCCTATACAGTAGGGCGGGTAAATTTGTATAGATTAAAAAGAAAACTACAAAGCGTTTTTAGGAACATTTCTAGGCATTTTTGCCAAAGAAAACAATTAATTGTCTAAAATCATTTTCGACCTTGTCAATTTTGCGAACAAAGTCGGTTCTGCCTGTACACGCAGAGAAAAAATATGGTTACTTCATGGTCGCGGCAACACTAATATGTTCTCTACAATAAAGGCATGTTCGTCGCAACCATAGTATTGTTTTTTAAATTTCATTTTGACTACAGTATGATTGCGGCAATATTAATATTGTTGAAAAGTAACAATAGTATTATTGCAAAATTTAGATATAAAAATATGGTTGTAGCAACCATATAAGCATGGTTGATGCAACAAAAGTATTGTTGTTTAAAATTTTAATTTAAACAAGAACATGATTGCGGTAATCATACAGTATGGTTGCGACTATGAACATAAAACAAGTTTTAGAGAGCATACATGTATGTGTGTGCGTATGATTTTTTTGATATACCAAAACATACACGTCACATTGCATGGTTGTTGTCCATTATAAAACACAACAACAATTTAAAGATAGTTCGACGGATTTTAATTGTGTTTACTTTGTTCGGTGAAATACTCTAAAACCGACTAGTTCTCGTTTATTTAAAATCTGTCTGCACTTAAATATATAGCCATTGATATGGTTTCATCACATTCGTTACTTGGTGTCTACGGATGGTGAACAACACCCAATCCTAATAATAATTTTGGACATTATAGTATGGTTGATTGAATCATACTAGGGTTGTGAGCATCATACTATGGTTGTATAAGAAAATACTATGGTTGTGAGGATCATACTATTGTTGTGAATTTCATAGTATGGTTGAGTGTGAATTATACTATTGATGTGGAGATTATAGTATGGTTGCGTGTGAATCATACTATGGTTGTGAGGATCATACTATGGTTCTATGAGAAAAATACTATGGTTGTGAGGATCATACTATGGTTCTATGAGAAAAATACTATGGTTGTGAGGATCATAATATGGTTGTGGAGATAAGAGTGTGGTTAAGTGTGACTCAAACTATTGTTGTGAAGATCATAGTATGGTTGAGTGTGAATCATACTTTTGTTGTGAATACCATAGTATGGTTGAGTGTGAATCATACTATTGTTGTCAGGATCATAATATTGTTGTGCCACAACCATATACCAAATAATAATATTATCCTCTTCAAATATTGTCACCCCATACTTTTTTTCTGCATGTATAAGATTTAGGGCGAATGAAATATTCAATTTTTTTGGAATGGTATTAAAAAAGTTAGAGGTTGTGCCAATGTTACTTTTATAAAAGGAAAAAAGTCTAGAAATGCATCTTCAACTCCTGCAGGAAGAAACGAAGAAAATTGTGATTGTCGGCTTCAACTGACATTTCGGTTTTAGCCTCTGGCATAAGAATGAAAAGTATTTTGAATGCACTAAAATTAATTGCGACAAAAGGAGGTTTATTTTTTATTTAAAAGCAAACTAGGCTTAAAATAATAATATATGAGAAAAATTCAATGTTTTTTTAATACCCCTATGGCCATATTAAAACGGGACGTATTTTCGGCCATCACCCAAACTTAGCCAAATGTCAAAAATAGTTATATATTTAAATTAATAGTCACTTGGTACCCCCATGTCTGTTAACCCTGCTTATTTAACGTTATTTTATTGTACTCGGGGCGTCTGAACAACGTAAAGTAGCTTATATCCTTTTAGGAATTTCAACGTTAATAAAATTAATATTTTTTTATATAATTTATACATTTTATAAATAAGGATTTATTCAATTCTCTTCTATTTGCAAACATAGTTTGAGGAAAACTATAAATGAAAATAAAATTAAAGCAAAATTTTAGTTGTCCTAAAACATGACCAAAAAATAAGCCACCTTCTCTGAAGAGCTTCAATTTGGTTGTAAAACCGAAAGTTGTTGTTTTCTTTCGTGCTCAATTTCATTAAAAATATACGTATTAAGGTATATAAGCCTGAAAACAGAAAATTAAAAAGCATCGTACGAGGGTTGCTATTTATATTTCGGGTCCTTACTATACAAGTGTGCAAACTGGAACTTTCGTAAGAAACTTTGACATTTTTTATCATAACATCACTCAGAACGTTTTGTCATTTCAGGGCGAAATGTTTTGTTTACAGTGTGTTGAAAAAGGCATCTAAGTCAGAAAATGGATTTATCCCGTGAACTTTTTAGTGTGATAATATTTTACGATTTTCGGCGTTTGTTATCGAGACAAGAGTGTTTAAATCAACTTGTTTCGACTTTGATGAAGCGATGAAGCACCTTAAAAAACCACTGGTTATCACTGGTACCAAGAGTTCAGTCTCGGACGCCGTTCGCTCCTGGATGAAATTCGTAAAGAACGTCCAACTTTGGTCACTTTGCAAAAAACCAGCGATGCTGTGCGTGAACTGATTAAGCAAGACCGACATGTGTGACATACCGTGAGATTAAGGCATCCTTGGGCATCAATAAGATATTGCAAGTTCATTTGGCCGTGAAAAAAATTTGTTTTCGTTAGACACCAAATAATTTGACGAATGCTCAAAAAAAGTCTGGTATGAATTAGTGCCAAGAGATGTTGAAAAAGTATTACTGCGGTAGCTCAAAGGCAGTGTATAACATTGTCACAGGTGACGAATCATGGATCTATGCGTATGAAGCCGAAACAAAACAGCAATCGACCGTATGGGTCTTTCAAGAAGAGCCAAATCCAACAAAAGTTGTACGCAAAAGAAGTACATCGAAGCAAATGATTGCGTTCTTTTTCGGCATAACCAGCCATGTTGCCACAGTGCCTTTGGTGGGACGTAGCACGGTCAATTCTGAGTGTTATACAACCATCTGCTTGCCAAAAGTGTTCAAAGAAATGAGGAAAGATAATAAGAGAAGACGGATGATTTTGCATCACGACAATGCGAGCTCTCACACATCAGCTGTAACGATGAGCTATTTGACCACTCAAGATGTCGAATTGATTGGCCATTCACCGTACAGCCCTGATTTGTCAACCAATGACTTCTACTTCTTCCCTAGCATCAAGAAAAAAAAAACGTGGTCAATGTTTTTCATCGCCCGAAGCAGCTGTTGAAGCGTTCAAAAATCATGTTTTGGAGGTGTCTCAATCGAAGTGGAAAAAGTGCTTCGAAAATTGGTTAGTGCGCATGCAAAAGTGTATTGATCTTAAAGGAGAATATTTTGAAAAACATTAAAACCATTTCTAATAATAAATTATTGTGTTTTTATTACTGGATCGGAAATATAAATAGCAACCCTCGTAGCATTATCTGCTAGCTATCTATTCGACACTTCTGGTGTTGAGTTTTTTGGTTTCTGGAAAAGCTTCGATGGGTGTTCGATATTTTTGCTCTAGTGCTTTAATAAGCGCCTTGTCTATACTTTTTGTTCAATACCGAGAACCTACTTACGCTTCTTGGCTAGAGTTAGGTTCCCTCTACAAATTTTAATCGATTGAAAACACAGACGTTCACTTAGTTTATTAACCTCTTAATCTAAATATACCAACCACTGTGAGGATATAAACGCAAAACGTAAAGCATAATTCTAGGCATATCAGAACAACTCTACGCTAATAAGCCAATCTGTCCACCACTCAGAATTGCCTTTGATGTTTTATAGCTTTTTAATAGACTTCCCGCCCGCCTCTCGAGACAGGCATTAATTACGCGCACCGTTAACGCTAAACATCCTCGGCGGGTTTTTGCTCATTAGCCATTGTTCGACACCCGTATTATTATTAGCAGTCATTAATGGAATCTTTAGTACATAATACCTTCATCGCATTAATATTCACCCTGATATTACTTAATTGTTTTGAAAACATCATCAGGAGGGAGTGGCGAGGCAAAAAACTGCGTCCGGACTAATAAACATTTCGCATAATTTCGCATTAGATTTACCAGCAACACTTATCGTTTCCTATGCGGTTACTCTGCTCCCACGCATACGCTCCTAGTTTTGGAGCGTGACAAGAAATTACAAGAATATTCAAGTGTTTAATGGCAAAGGCATAAGAAGAAGAAAAAACAACAACACGGACAGAAAGGGAAAATCGAATAAAAGAAAAAGAAAAAAAAACGGAAAAAGGCACGAGCAGAGCGGAAATCCCTGTTAGACATTAATTGTTGTAAATGTTTTACTAATATTATGATAATGAGACGGCTTATTACGACAGCTGGCAGGCCGCAGCCGGGTAGACCAACGATGACATGAATGATCTGAAATAGGATAAAACAAAACTCGCCCCACCAGAAGCGCAAAAATTATGGGTTTTATTTGAACGAACGAACGCCTTGCGTAAAGAACAAGACAAACACAAGGAGAATATTGAAAGTCTGTCGGAAAAGTGTCCTAAATCGTATGAATTTTTAATGGGATTTTTTAACAAATCCTTAAAATATGCTTTGAATTTTTGTATTTATGAAAATGTAATTTTATTTTTTATTTTGTGGTGGTAAGGGGCGGAATAAGAGTTTAATTGACCTTGCAAAGATTGTTGCGTTTGCAAAACTACATGTGACGCGCAAAATAGAAAGGGGCCTAAGGGTAAAAACCAGTTTTGTTCAGGAGAGCCATTTTAAAGATTTGCGCTTAGAATCGTCGACTTCACTTTCATAAAACGCGCACATCTCTGGGAGGGAACGCTTTTGCGCGTCACATATGGCTTTACGATCTTAAGACCGGGACCAACCAAAACCTCATACTGTGTATATTTTGTTTAGCTTTAATACCGCCGTGGTGTGATGGAAGGGTAGGCGATTTATCTCTTAGCCATGTAAAAACTTCCTTATAAAATTACTTCAGCGGTTTAGGGCCGTCGTAAAAACAGTAGGTTCCAGTCAGTGACTATAATAATTGAATCGTGCACAGCTCACTGTTGCAAAGCGTATTCTATCTTGTTCCTTCATGGAATTTTGTCGGACTTAAGCAAGTAAATTATTGCTTAATGAAAAAACTAAATTTTATTTTAGCGCTTTTCGAAAAATTTTATATCTTCTTACCTAGAAAACTGAAAATTTTTCACATGAAAAAAAGTTTATGTTTAGCTTTAAAACAAGACGAACAACAGTATTGAAGCATAAAAAAATAGACAATTTTGATTTTGGCGATTTTTAAAATTGCATATTTTTGTGTGAAAATCTCTGCTGAATTATACTTATTAAAGCAAACATGATCGTTATTATACTATTTTGTCTAGCTTAATGCTTAATGGCAAAACACAATTTTTATTTTAGCGCTTTTGGATAACTGCTATATCACCAAGAAAACTGAAAATGTTACATATGAAATAACTAGCTTATGTTCACGAAAAAATAATGGATAGAATTTATCAGGGCCAACAGAAACATTATATTTTTTTTTCAATACTTAACGAAAAATCTTCATTTTAGTTTTAGCGGATTCAGAAAATCTAAGTTTTTATCTCAACTAGAAAGCAACATTTTGAACGTCCAACTATTACGCTACGTTTACCTTCAATACCTAAAGATAAAGTATTAAATTAAAGTACTAATCGAAGACGTAATTGTCTATTTATTTAAAAACTACGTCTCTTTGATAAAAAAAATCGTAAATTCCAAATTTTACAATTCAAAATTCCACTTAGCGGGGCAAACAAATATATCATAAAAAAATTCAAATGTTTCTAAGAAAATTACGAGGGCATATCAATAATTCAGTAACTTTTCCAACTTTCCTCGAAGTTATATAAAATGCAACACTGCTCTTATCAAGTAACATCTGTTAATAGACTATTGTCAAATTTTGAAAGAGTTTCGTTATAAAGTTTGTATTTAACAGCTGTTCAAAGAATACAACCTCGTGGTTTTTGTTAAAAATGGAAAAAATTGAATTTCGAGTGCTCATTTAACAATTTTTTTTTGCGGAAAAAAACTGTCAATCAAAAAGTTGTTTACTGACTTTCGTTATGGTCGCACAAGTACAAATGACGCCGGACGGCCAATTGAAGTCAATACATCCGAAAATGTCGAAATCCACGATATGGTGTTGGCCGATCGAAGTATAAAAGGCGTGAGATTGTTGATGCCATACGCATTTCATATGGCAGTGTGGTTTCGATTTTACATGATCAGTTGGGTTTAAGAAATCTGTCTGCAAGATGCGTGCCACGCTTCAAATTTTGTCAAGATAATGTCTCAATGGCAAAATTGTGTGAATTGGGTTACGAATTGGAACCTCATCAACGATATTTTCCGGATTTAGCTCCCAGTGACTATTTTCGATGGCAAACCTAAAGAAATGGCTCGGTGGAAAGAGATTTATCCCCTACGATGAAGTAATTGATCAAACAAATGCCAATTTTATTGAAACTCGAAAAATCAGTTTTTTTTGGAAGGGATATGAAAATTGGATAAACGTTAGAATAAGTGCATTGAGCTAAAAAAAAAGATTATGTTAAAAAATATTTTTTTTTTGCAAAAGTCACAAAATTATTGGTATACCCTCTTATGATTTTATTAAAGCGATTTTGGAAAAGCTTGCACAGAAAACGGAACATCGTACAATTATAATATATTTACTTTTAACATAAAGAAAATATATAACCAAATTAGAAAATTTTTATTTTCAAATTTGTTTTTTTTACAAAAATCGAAAAATACAAATTTTGTAATTTGATTGTAATTTATTTTTAAGGAAAAAAGGCTCATAAACAGTACGTGTGACACGCAAAATAGAAAGGGGACTAAGGGTAAAAACCAGTTTTGTTCAGAAGAGCCATTTTAAAGATTTAAATACGTGTATCTTTGGTGTAGAATCGTCGACTTCACTTTCATAAAACGCGTATATCTCTGGGAGGGAATACTTTTGGGGCATGGGATCGGTCTCATTCGATGCTCAGATGTTGTCCACACAAAAAAAAAGTGAAAATTGCTTTCTGTACCCTTAGGTCCCTTTGCGCTGTCACTTATAAAGTAAAACTTCAATAATTAACGAATAAAAGCAATTTAATTTTAGCGTTTTTAAAATTGAAGTTTTAACAAAGCCAGAAACCTGAACATTTTGCACCTGATACTAGTTGTATATGTTATTTATACTTAGTAGGGACATAAATACTGTTACAACATTGAACACACCCATTTTAAAAGAAGAACTGAACATACCCAGTTTATGTCATATGGGTTTTGAAAGCTAACCTCAATAGCGTTAGTCTGTAACGGGATTTTAAAATTGTTTCAACTTTCATCATGGAGTGGTCAGATAATGAGAACCGTATCGCTTGGGACTTGGGGCTTTCAAACGACGTACCGGACAATTATTGACTGCAGCTTTAAATAAAAAGATGATTGAAAAATGCAAACGTCTTTTGGTGAAGTACGCTGATAACTTGCACAGAAAAATTTTCTTCACCGATAAAAAAATGTTTACCATTCAGGAAAAATTTAACAGGCAAAATGATAGAGTGTATGCGCGATAATCTAAGGAAGCATCTTAAATGATCCCAAGCATGGAAAATGGTCATCACCCAGCTTCAGTCATGGTTTGGTGGGGTGTCTCTTACGATGGTGTCACTGACCTGCATTTCTGCGAACAAGGAGTCAAAACATCGGCCAATGTTTACCAAGAAACCGTTTTGAAAGCTGTTGTGAATCCTCTTAACAATTCCCTGTTCCAAAACCAGCCATAGACTTTCCAGCAGGATTCTGCGCCGGCCTATAAGGCTAAAACGACCCAGGGCTGGCTTCGAAACAATTTGTCAGCGTTTATTTCCTCTGAAGAATGGCCCTCAGGCAGTCCAGATTTGAACCCATTGGATTACAAATCGTGGACGGTTTTAGAGGACAAGGTTTTTCACAAAAGATAGCCCAACATTGGATTTCTTAAGACTGCTTTGGTTCGAGCTGCGGCCAATTTTCCAATGGACGAGGTTCGTGCAGCTATTGACGATTGACCAGTGCGAAAGGCAAACATTTCGAATTAGTAGATTTATTTTGGTTACAATGTACATCAATAAATATATTAAAAATATTTGGTCCAAAAACATTCAGTACATTTTATTCTACAGCATAAAACATGTGTAACAGTATTTATGTCCCTACTATGTATATATTTTTTAACGAAAATAATATTAAAGCTTACTGAAAGGCGTATATTTTTATTTTGGCGGTTTGTAAATAGCGTTTTTTTACAAAACCTCGAAAACAGCCAATATGACAAATACTGTGGTAGATTGTTCTAGGGCTTTTGTTAGCATCATAAATGTATTGTAAAGTTTAAATATTTAATGAAACACTTAAGCCTCGAGCTCGATTTTTCAATTATTTAGTAAAAAAAAGCTGAATACAAAAAATTAAAAATTACTGCGTGAAACAAAAAAATTTATATTTTTGCGACTTTAAAAAAATCGCTATAACAATCGCTATATGTATGTCTACTCAGCTAAATCCTTCTCCTTGAGATTTTTTTTGACAATGAAAAATTCAACCAAAATCACAGCAATTTGTCAAAAAAGTAATATTTGCCTGGAAGTTTCTTAAAAAGGGTCTTATTTTTAGAAAAAGTTAAAAATTTTAAAACAATATTCTTTTAGTTTTTGTTTTCTGTAAATTAAAAATGTCAGCAACAACTTCCTGCGTCTGTTGCAATAAAGCCATAAAAACAGATTTTATAGACAAATTGCCCATAAATCTGAAACGTTCAAAACATTTCAATCAATTTTAAAACGCTTTCAATCAATCTTAAGATTTTTCCAATGTGTTTTTATGGTGTGGGTTTGCTTTTCATATTTCACTTAATAGAATTATGGCCATAAAAATGCAACAACTTTTTCCTCTAAAAAAAACTTCATAAAATTCAGATTATTTACTTAAGTGTTTTTACGATTTACATACACTTACACCGACAGACAGACACACAAACATAATACTATTTATGGTCATGGTTTATGTTAACGTTTACGTATTTATTTATAGATTTTCCAATAAATATCCCAGAGATTTACATACGTACACACGGACACAAGTTCAGGAAAATATTCGCCAGTTGTTTCAGAAAATATTTTTTGAGGGAGGAAGGTTATTTTTATGCCCTTCAGTCTTAAACAACGCTGTGTTGTCGAGCGCAAAGAATGAGTCCATAAAAATATAGCATAAATAATATGGTTTATAAGAGTCCTTAAATAAAGGTTCAATAATACACACTTGCATACTTTTAGGTGCTGTATGATTTTTTATGTGTATTAACATTGAAATAAAATGGTTCAATCACACCCGCATCGAAGGAGGACGCACGGTGTGACCTTTGAACTGAATGCGAAAAACAATTAACATGTGATGATAAATGGTCATTGGGAAAATGTGTAATGTTTTCAAGGATCCACATAGCGTGGCATACAATGTAGGCTTAAAGGCTAGAAGTGCTCACATTATCAAACACTTGCCTACTTTAAGGCGCAGCTGAACTTGAAACTACAAAATATGATAAATGTCGGTGTTTATTTAGAGCGCAGTTTAAGGGTTTCAGGAGATACTTTTTTTGTGAATATATTCCCAGAGGGTTGGCTTAAGACAATACTTAGAATAGTAGGCTTGCTGTTGCCCATTCATAAAATGGTTGCCTACTGTAAGGACCTACATTAAGAACCAATTAAACTTAGCACAGTAAAAATATTTATGTTTCCAAACTAAACTGCTTTATGGTCATTTTTAGCGGGGCTGTCTAAAGAGTTGTGACATTAGATTTTTAAAAAAAAAAACTTGGTCTTATGTTGGTTTATAGTGTGCTTTATTGTTAAACAGGATTGATCTTTGCCCACTTTAAGGACCAGTTTATAAAACACTTGCCTACTTTAAGGCGCAGTTGAACTTGAAACTACAAAGTATGATAAATGTTGGTGTTTATTTAGAGCGCAGTGAATATGAATATATTCCCAGAGGATTGGCTTAACACAAGTAGGCTTGCTGTTGCCCATTCATAAAATGGTTGCCTACTGTAAGGACCAATTAAACTTAGCACAATAAAAAAAATATATATTTCCAAACTATGTTTTATGGTAATTTTTAGTGGGGCTGTCTAAAGAGTTGTCGCAAAAGATTTTCTAAAAAATAAACAATGATTTTTTTTGGTTTTAAAGTGTGATTTATTTTTAAAAAGGATTTTTTTACTTGATCTTTGCCCACTTTAAGGACCAGTTTATACAACACTTGCCTACTTTAAGGCGCAGCTGAACTTGAAACTACAAAGTATGATAAATGTTGGTGTTTATTTAGAGCGCAGTGAATATGAATATATTCCCAGAGGATTGGCTTAACACAATAGAATAGTAGGCTTGCTGTTGCCCATTCATAAAATGGTTGCCTACTGTAAGGACCAATTAAACTTAGCACAATAAAAAAAATATATATTTCCAAACTATGTTTTATGGTAATTTTTAGTGGGGCTGTCTAAAGAGTTGTAGCAAAAGATTTTCTAAAAAAATAAACAATGATTGTTTTTTGGTTTTATAGTGTGATTTATTTTAAAAAGGATTTTTATACTTGATCTTTGTCCACTTTAAGGACCAGTTTATAAAACACTTGTCTACTTTAAGGCGCAGCTGAACTTGAAACTACAAAGTATGATAGATGTTGGTGTTTATTTGGAGCGCAGTTTTAGGGTTTCAGGAAATATTTTTCTGAATATATTCCTAGAGGGTTGGCTGAGGACAAAACAAAATTAGGCTTTTTATATCCACTTGATAAAATGATTGCCTACTTTAAGGACCAGTTAAAAATTAATATTTCCAAACTTGTTTTGCGAAAATTTTTAGAAGGGCTATCTACAGAGTTATTGCAATAGATTTCTAAAAAAAACTTAAATCTTTTTTTTGATTTTGTTGTGTACGTCTAAATGCTGTTTAAAAATATAGTATTATATATCTAATAGGGTGCAAGAGCTGTAGAGGTTGCTTTCAGGACGGCAAAACATTTTTGGTCTGAAAAACAAAGACGGGATATTAAAATCATGGAGTAGCTAAGAAATGGAGAAAAGTGTTTGTAAAACGAAATCTTATTCGGCAACGTTTTTTAAAACAAGAATAAACGCCCTTGTGCTGTATAACGAAGGTGGTTTTACTTCTAGTATTTTGTACCGAATCTTGACTCCAATTTCAGTTTAAGGGTATTAAATGTTTTAACTTAAAACGAAATTGTCTTATACTTTTCAGTTATAGTGAATTTCATGAAATAAAGTAAATAAAAATCATCTTTTAAGTAAGGCGACAACATTGGAAGCTGCTACGAGTATCCGAATACAAAATTCAAACTCCAATCACTGTCATCGCCCTCACATTGAAAGATGGAGTTGTTCAAAGTCTTAATACCAAAGTAAATGAAGAGGTACATAAGAACGGTGCCATCTTTTTGAATTAAAATAACAAAATTGGAACATTTAAAAAAATCACCTCTTTAAAAAAGCGTGTTGTGTTGGCCCTTCTGATAAATTTTCAAAACAAAACAAAAAATGGATTTATAGCAGATTCTGGTAACGCTTACAGAAATAGACTTCTCTTATTGTTGTGAAAAAATCGTCAATTTTTATTTTACATTTTTTTGTTTTGTTAAAAAAATTTAAAAAAGTAAAAACTTAAATTTTAGCCAAAAAAAACTTTAACAATTAATTTAGTTGGATTAAACTTTGTCTTGAAAAATAAGCCTGAAACATATTCTAAAAAAA
This sequence comes from Hydrotaea diabolus, assembly GCA_963513945.1. Classification (NCBI taxonomy): domain Eukaryota; kingdom Metazoa; phylum Arthropoda; class Insecta; order Diptera; family Muscidae; genus Hydrotaea; species Hydrotaea diabolus. The sequence goes on from OY740717.1 coordinate 20,442,924, forward strand.
ACAAATAGACACTTTAAAAAAGCGCAGTTTTATGTGTTGACTCTTCTGATTAATTTTCAAAACAAAACAAAAAATTAATTTATGGTACAAATCTACTTCCTCTTGTTGTTGGCAAGAATCGTCAATTTTTTTTTGTTAAAAAAAAAGAAACATTCAACATTCGTGCAAAAAAAACATGAACATTTAATTTAGTTGGATTTATTTTTGAATTAAAATAATTAGATTGAAACATTTTAAATAAAAAAAATCGGTACTGTTTTGTGTGTTGGCCCTTCTGATAGAACAAAAACAAATGGATTTATGGCAGATTCTGATAACGCTTACAGAAATCTACAAGGTGGAGCGCGGAAATTTCCTTCTTGCACTGCGGGCTGTGACGACACTGTTGGTCGAAGAGAGTGGAGAGTGTGCGTGGCTTATAGTGGCTGACGGGAGATTTCTATTCGTCTCCCTTTAAGTTCTCCTCATGCATTGGACACGTGATGAGAGTTCATTAGTGTTGAAGCATATTCTTCAAATGCGCACTCTGTCATTGCAGTGCAGCGTGCTTTTTGTTTACGATTCGCTGTTTCCCCATTCGAACGTGTTCCTGGACGTCAATCAATTGTAAATTGGGTAACTTCATTCGCTTTGTGGTGCGCCATATTACAAGTAGGCATCATAAGCCCTTATTTTTTCCAGGATAACCGTCTTGACGTAACTGTGAACTCCGAACGGTACTTGACTATGATACAGGATTTTTTTTTCAGCCGGCTCTTGAGGCAATGCAACAAGAGGATACATGGTTCCAGCAGAATGGTGCCACTGCACACACAGCAAGGGTTACCATGAATTGTTTGAGGCAAATGTTTTCTGGACGGCTTGTCTCTTTGGGGGTTGATGTGAACTGACCGATACGCTCACCAGACATAGCCCCATGCGATTTTTTCCTTTGGGGTTACCTGAAGTCGAAGGGATATATTTACCGTCCCAATACCTTGGAAGACCTAATTGACAATATTGAGACTGAAATTGGCAAAATATCGGTCGACATGCTTGTCTGAGTTCATGAAAACTTTAGAAAACGTATGCAGCAGTGTATGGATAGCGAAGGTCGACATTTGTTAGATACACTATTTAAAACCATTCCCAAAATAATTCCCTTACTGTTCAATATAATCTAAGGTTCATAATTTACTTATTTCATTTTTAAATAAGCAAATTACCGCGCTCCACCCTATACTTCCTTATTATTGTTGTAAAGAAATCGTTATCTTCTATTTTACATTTTTTTTAAAAAATCAAAAATTTGTCTTTGCAAACAAAATAACGTTTTATTTGGTAGGATTGGATTTAATTTAGTTTGAGTAGATTCCTTAGTTTTTCACTAAAGGTACAAAATGTTGATGCAAGAGTTTTTAAACTTCAAAAAAAGACTAAAAGATTTTTGGAAAAGTGCCAAAACTATTCACCCCTTTCATGTATTTTCAAACCAAAAAATATTTTAAAATATAATATAGCCATCCAGATCAAAATATAAGGACTTTCATTATGATAATCATTAGAACCTTACCTCGCTAGGTACGAAGGTTTATATCAATTGGTACGGCCAAAATGTGTAACGCAACGAAAAAAGCATGTTTTGTATGTTTTGACCAAATCCGTTTCATTACTTTTTAAGTCATTTGAGCCATATCCGTCTGTCCTTCTGAGTGGCTGGTTCGCACGATGACTCTCGGAAGTAGCTTTCAATCGTTATAAAATTAAGCATGTTGTAATATTTTCTCAAAACTGCCTATAGACAATTTTGCCACACTCCTTCTACTACCTTCCACACAAATGTATCATTTCGCTCACTTTTGGTATTCTTGAAATATCATCAACACTATTTGCACGATCTCACTTAAAATCAATACTTAAAAATGAAGGTATAAGGTAAACTTGGTGACAGAGAATTAGACTTCTAACCACTCCCCTACTTCCCACACAAATGACCTTGTTCCTGTAAAGATTATAAACTTCATGAACTTCGTTACAACTTAGTCACGGCTTTGTACTCCCACCTGCAGCAAATCTTTCATTTACGAAATAATTTTTGCCTAAAAATATAACAAAATGTATTCAGTGGGCACTCTTTCCAACAAAGCGATTTTTTAGAAAATCGTTCACTATTTTTTTGAAGTTTCAAAATGTTTGCACTAACATTCTGTACCTTTCAGTAAAGCTTTAAATGAAATCCACAACAGTGTTTGTTTTGTGCAAAAATGTTGGAGTTTAGATTTTTCGTATCCAAAAAAAATTGAAATACGGAAATTAGCGATTTCTTTGAAGTTGATAAAAGGATGTAGTTTTCTGTAAATGTTGCAAAAATTTGCTTCAATTTTTTTTGGCAAAATAATGTTACCATATCTGGATTCGTAGTCAAATTCGTTTTTATCTATCGTACTAAATTGAGCTGGCCTTTTTTTTTGGATCCCAAGCGCTCATGAGTCTTCGCCTCAATCATAGACACATTCTCAAAATTATTTCATATTCATATCGGCGGAAGGGTGGATGGTATGGTTTGTGGGTGCTTCTTATCCATATGTGACGCGCAAAATAGAAAGGGGCCTAAGGTTAAAAAACTGTTTTGTTCAGGAGAGCCATTTCAAAGATTAGGTCCCTTTCTATTTGCGCTTAGAATCGTCGACTTCACTTTCATAAAACGCGCATATCTCTGGGAGGGAACACTTTTGGGACATGGGATCGGTCTCATTCGATGCTCAGATGTTGTCCACATCAAAAAAAAAAAAGTGAAAAATTGATGAAAAGTTTTGTTCAGGAGAGCCATTTTAATGATTAGGCCCCTTAAAAAAAACGCGCATATCTCTGGGGGGGAACACTTTTGGGGCATGGGATCGGTCTCATTCGATGCTCAGATGTCGCTGTCACATATGCTGAATAGAAAAATGCCCTTAAAATGAGCATTTACATAGAAAAAAACACAATAAAGGGTTGGTCTTGTCAAAAAGTAGTATCAGGATAAAGGTGTGCATGTATCTGATCTTAATTCTTAATACCAAAACATGCAAAGCTGTAATAAAGGATGTTCTACTTAAAACTAGGAAGTCAATTGATCATTTTGTTTGAATCGACTGTAAAAAAAAGTACTGATAATTTTTTCAAATTTCTGGATTTTTTGGAAAGTTTGAACTTATATGACTACCACAACTGGCTCGGCAATACCTCATCCCATCAACCCAATATTTCATTACATTTTCGGTCGTTTCTGGTCGAATATCTTCGATGGCAACTTTGATGTCATTTTTCATCGCTTAAATTGTCTCTGGATGCTTTGAGCAACATAAACCAAAGGGCACAAATCACAGCTCTGAGGAGTCCAATTGACTTTACAATTTCGGCTGATTATTCGATTTTCAAAAACAGTGCGTAAAATAACGATGATTGCCTTGGCTGTGTGACATGTGGCCCAGTCTTGTTAAAACCAAATGTCATCGATGTCATTCTCTACAATTTTTGGAAACAAAAATTCGTCGAGCATGGCGCGGTAACGCTTACCGTTGACGGTAACGGCAACTCCTTGCTCATTTTTAAAGAGAAAAATGGCCCAATGATGACACCAGCCCAACTTGACTTGTTGTGGAAGCATGACCTTTTCAATAGTCACATGTGGGTTCTCTAATCCCTATATGCGGCTATTTAGCTTATTGACATAACTACCAAGATGAAAATGAGCTTCAGCGGAAAACACGATTTTTCGGTAAAATTCTTTATCTTTTGCCAAACAATATGCAACCTATATGGAGAAGTAAATAATCATAGGATGGTGCTTCATTATTAAATCACAAAGTTCAACCTTTCTAATGAAATCAGAAATTTGAAAAACTTATTAGTACTTCTTTTAAAAATTGCCTTCTATTTTTGTCCGAAATCAATGAACCTGACAGCTTTTGTTGTGAGAAACAATTATACTTGTGACTCGCATAGAGAACGGGACCTAAGGGTAGAAAAATCAATTTTCATTTTTTTTTCTTTTTTTGATATGGACAACATCTGAGCTTCGAATGAGGCCGATCCCATGCCCCAAAAGTGTACCCTCCCAGAGATATGCGCGTTTTATGAAAGTGAAGTCGACGATTCGATGCGCAAATAGAAAGGGACCTAATCTTTAAAATGACTCTCCTGAACAAAACTTTTCATCAACTTTTCACTTTTTTTTGATGTGGACAACATCTGAGCATCGAATGAGACCGATCCCATGCCCGTTTATGAAAGTGAAGTCGACGATTCGAAGCGCAAATAGAAAGGGACCTAATCTTTAAAATGACTCTCCTGAACAAAACTGGTTTTTAACCTTAGGTCCCTTTTTTTTTGCGCGTCACATATAATAAGAACAATAATAAGAGAACAAATATATATAGAACAAATATAATAAGAACAATAAAATGAGTTTAATTTATTTCGAATATTAAAAATATTGAACAGGGATTAAACCGGCTCAAGACCTCTTGCTTCTATATTTAAATAGAAGACAAGTTTTTAACAAAATGGAGGGTTGTCACGGACCCGAAATCATGATAAAAGTAGTGTACAGCCACAAAAATCAATGTCACTTTGCCATTTTGTTAAAAACTTGTCTTCTATTTAAATATAGAAGCAAGAGGTCTTGAGCCGGTTTAATCCCTGTTCAATGTGTAAAAGCAACAGACCGAAATAAAACAAACGAGCAAAACATTAAAAATATTTTAGTTTTTTTCTTAAACAATGTTAAGCAACCCTGCTTCTTTATTCATTATTGTATGTTTTATGGGGTCCAAGTATTGCAAAAGGAAAGACAAATTGTATCCTTTATTGGAGAGTATAAAAGATATTTTTTGCCGCTCTTCCTGGCCAGCATTCAGTCGGTGAAAAACCCGCTCGGCAATAAACTCCAGGAATATAATCCACTCGAGTCTTGGAGTTTCGAGTATAATTTTTAAGCGCCCTTCTTTATACCAACGCGAATGCGTGCGGGATAACTTTCCACGTGCAAGTAATGCCTTCTAAAATGATTTGTGTAATGTGTTTGTTTTAGAAAAATGTGCTTTTTAGAGGTCCTCTATGAAAAGGCCTTACATATTTTCCCTCCAGGACTACAATTAACCCATGTTAATATACCAATCTTAACTTAATGAAATTAACACATGTTTAACAGTCCCATAAACTCTGACCCACTGAACCAAATAATCTGACAACTTTACATAGAGGAACATTGGATTTCATTAAACTATGACAGCCAAAAAATGGTTGTGGATACACACACACACTGTAATAGACATACATACATTCACCAACACACACACACACACATAAACATCCAAACAAATGCACTACGGCACAAGCTAGAGAGTAGATGAAGTAAATAAAAACCAAAAATTAAACAGACCTCCATCATTATGACAATTTAATGTCAGTTAAAGCTTTACGCCTTTCTGAAATTATGTTGCTTGCTCAACCACCTACTCTGTAAGTCAGTCCAAATCTCGCACTCTCTTCTACTCTCTCCAACTCTCCTTATCTCACAAACCCTTGCAGTGTATGTGTTTTTCTTTCAAGGATGACCATGTTCATTGTGATGTGGGTGTTCTTAGCGCGCGGCTAATCGTACGTTGGTGTGCTCGTGTTATGTTGTAAAACAAAAACAAAATATAACCATTAACTTTTTTTTTTGAAGGTCTTTTGTTCTCTGCTCATCAAGCCGCAATATTTGTAGGAGTGTTTAGGGGTTTCTCTCCATGTTCTTCTTCTACTAAGTACTGCTGATGCGGCTGCTGCCACAGTTGTGCTCTGCTGTGTGGTTATGAGAGTACAACACAACTTCAGCTGCGGATGCTGTGTTTATTGTTGCTGTATTTACAATTCCCAAGTGTATTGTTGCTGTTGATGTTTTGGAAAAATGCAAACCTTCATACATACTCATACTCTCTCCTCCCTACCCCCTCTCCACATTATAGTCCGTTAACTTTCATTGTATTTGAGTTCAGATCGTCGTCATGTACCCTTTTTTTGTTTCTTTTTTTTCCATTTGTTTAAGATTTTTGTTAATTAAATTAACACCATCAACGTCGCCATCTAGCAACAAGCAGCCACACCATACCACCACAACAACAGCAGCTCCTGTTGCTTGGGCCTGTTGTGTTGGAAGTAAAATGTTATGGTAAGGAATGTTTTTTAGCCATGTTCAGTGGTTAACACACACACACACACATTTATTCAAAAGGAACACACTTATCACCATTGGGAGGCCGATGAAATGGTGAGTGAATTTAAAATACAGCGACCACAGAACAATGCAAACAGCGTAAATGTTAACAATTCTTAAGTAATTAGAAAAAAATCACATGTTTCAGGGGGAGAGGGCGAAACTAAAATTCCAGTTCTAATAGAAATTCTTTGGCGACAACAAAGTCAATTTAGTAAATCTCGTCATATCTGAATACGACTACAATGACATGCCTATTAGAGACAATTCCAAAAAAATCAACATAAATCATCATTAATTCCATACATAAAACATCAACCGAATTTTATATTTCACAATAGGACTCATTTACAGACTCATTAAAATAACCAGCAGTCAAGTTGTTATCGTCCTTTTTAGGGGTTTTTTTGTAAAACGTGTATCACTTTCAAACACACAAATTGAAAGTTTTTTTGTGTGTTTTTGTACGTTGTATGCCGGGACAAATGTATTCGTGCCACTTACAAAAAGCCAATTTAAACAATCCATAGACTGAGAAGTTCTTTCACCGCAGGCGGTAAGCAGTCGTGCTGTCTCGCACGCGTATACACAGCAAGAAACCAGATAAAACGAGTAAAAATGGCTCTAAATCGTATACGCCCTCTACCATGAAACCGCATTGTAGTGGAAGGAATGATAATTATCATATTTATGATCCCTTTGTTTAGTGAATCCGAATACTGCATAAAACTCATTTTAAAATAAGCCTTGATTTCAGTACTTATTTGTCCACATTTATAATTGGTCTAATATATCGAGCCCTTACCGCAAAGTGCGCCACTCGCTTTTTATTCGAAATAAGATAGAAATTGTACAACGCTCTTAATCTTAAATATTAAATATTAATATTTACTTAGTTTGTCTGGCCGTTCAAACAAGAAAAACTAATTTTTTTTGTTTTCTTATTTGTTAATATTTTTTTTTCAATATTTCGATCAACTTCGTTGATCATCTTCAGGGAGTATTAAAATTTTTAATTGAGTTATAAGCTTTTGTCAACAAAGACGTAACTCACAATTCACACATTTCCAACAATATTAAAATTTACGAAGATATAGCAACATAAATTGTATCGAAATCCTCCAGATGAGTTAGATAAAAACCAAAAAAAACCCTCTCCCCTTTCGCGGTTAGGTCTCGATATTAACCGTAAGGGCTTTTATTAAGCTTTTAGGATCCGTGGAAACTAGTTCCACTTTTAGAGATAGTGGACCCAACAAAAACAAGCATATCCCCAATACTGCAAATGTCATACTTGAATACTTTGCAAGATCACTGGAAAAAAGTTCCACTTTAAGAGAAATCTTAAAAATAAACTCTTATTTAGGTATTTACTAGTGGACCCAACAAAAACAACCATATCCAATACTGCAATACTGCAAATGTCATACTGCTATACTCGTACTTTACATGATAAGAGTTAAAATGTTTTAGCCCGGCCGAACTTACGAAACGTCCACTTGTTTTGCAGTACAGACATCTCAAACGCACATATCTTAAACTTCTCGAAAAATCGTCCATCGTTTTCCCACACACAGAGAACAGTTTCGTTGCCACAACCGAATGTTGGTGGTTGCACGTTCTATCCATATATTCTATCACTACAACCGAATGTTGATTGGGTACATGGCAGTTTTCAGTAGACGGTTAAAGAGATAAAGTATCGGTAACCCTGACTAATTAAGATGATGATTGGAACTAAATTTGTAAATGTATTGGCTGTTATTTTATATTATTGGCTCTAAGAACTCTATGAATTCGGTTGTCATTACCACGAGCTTTGGCTAACTGGACCAACTGATGGTTAAAGTTTATGTATTCGGTTATCTGACCGAAATAATAAAGTTTTTTATTTAATTTTTATATTTAACGTTTTGATATTCTGTATTCTGGTTTTGACTTAAGAACAGGTTTCATGGAATGTTGGTGATTGCAACTGAAAGTATAATTAACCAACCGAATATTTGCAGTTCGGACCAATTTCCAACTGATTTTTCCTCTGTGTGTAGACATTTACCTTACTGAAGCAGGCACCACAGCCTGCCGACAGCTACCTACCATTTTAAAATCGCTACCTAATATGCAGAAGACCGTAACCACAAAATTTGTTTTTGTAAAACGCATTCAAAAGCCTAAATGAAAAATATCCTTTTTTTTGTTTTTTAAGAAATACTTCACCATTGCTTTTTACCTGAAGATTTTACTTTTCAATCCCTAGTACAGACAGAGTGCGCCAAAAGTTACTATGGGATTTAAAAATGTATAACTTTTGTTTATATATTTTTTTCAGATTATATAATTAACACTTGGAGAATACATATTGAAGAGAATCACAACTAAACAAAGAAACAGAATAATAGAATTTTATTATTTAACTCAGCGATCAATTATTTTAACGCAAACGCATAGGTGATGAAGCTCGTTTTCATTTGAATGGCTTTGTTAATAAGCAGAACTGTTGATTCTGGGGTTCTGAAAATCCAAGAGCTATTCATCAATGCCAATTGCACTCCATTAGGTGTGCAGCGTAGTGTGGTTTCACATCTGCAAGTATCATTAAGCCTTACTTCTTCGAGAATGAAGATGGAAGTACTGTAACCGTAAATGGAGAGCGGTATCGGTTTATGATAGAACATTTTGTACGTCCTGCTCTTGAAAACAGACCTGAAATATGGTTTCAGCAGGACGGAGCCACTGCTCACACTGCCCGAAACACAATGGTACTTTTAAGTCAAATTTTTGGAGAGCGAATAATTTCCAAAAATTCGGAAATTATTTGGCCAGCGAGATCGTTAGATTTTTCAGCACCCGACTTTTTTCTTTGGGGTTATTTGAAAGAGCGAGTATATGTGAACAAGCCCGGGGCAATCCTTTAACTCAAGGCCAAAATTTTTGGAGAAATTCGAACGCTACCGCCACAAATTTTGAAAGATTTAATGGAAAATGCTCTAAAACGAGCCCATCATTGCGAAGCTGAAAACGGGTGACATTTATGTGACATTATTTTTCATACATAGTGTAAAAAAAAAATCCATTTTGAATATTACTATATAATCTGAGAAAAAAATTAAAAAACGAAAAAGTTTTTTACCACATGGTAACTTTTGGCCCATCTTGTACAAGTTCTCAGTACAAACAGGTTTTGTCATATTCTGCTTAAAACAAAAGGTGCGTTTGAGGACTTGTATTTTAGGTGACAATAAGGGCATATGTGTAACTAAATTAAAGGAAATATCAGTTCGATTCTAAATATGCCTCCGCTTGTATCAAAGACCCAAAATATCCCTTAAGGTGAAAACAAACGATCTATAGCAAGTGTACACACATGTGTGATTTAATGAAAGCAAATTTCATTTAAAATTTAAATAGCGGTTTTTTTTAAACTTTGACTGAGATCGGGGCTCGGATTTGGGAACCCAGGTGGCCCTATGAACGTGACGTATGATCAGAGCTGGCAGTCATATTATTTTTGCATACGCATTCATATTATATTTCACCTTCTTGTACTGAAATATAAAGTGTATCTTTTTTGTTTAATGACATGAATTTAGATAAAGACAATGAGAACTCATACATGATGTGGTTGGCTTCATACAAGGATCTCTCACCGTGGTATCGTTCATAAACAAAATCAGGACTTTTAAAAACTTAACTTCGGGTACGATAGCAGCCGCACTATTTCCTACTCACAAGAATGGAGTTTAAAGTAGATTATCTGACCTATGACGATTTGTAAGTAGATTGTGGCTCTCCTCTGCTCGGTAATCTTGTCTTGATCAAAAACCTTTCCTTCTTGGACGAGGTTAAGGTGTTAGTTTACCTACGCAGCAGTCAAAGGGAGCGGGTTGTAAATCCAACATAGAATGAAATTTCTCTGTTTACCAGAAGATATTATATCTAAATTGAAGGACCTATTTTCAAGAAGAGCACTGAAATTCCCTTAGCAGCAAAGCAAAATGCCTAGGTTTTATACTTGACAGGAATTTCAATTTTAAGCTCAGCATCTAAAAAGGCAGAGCATTAAAGGTAACAGTGTTATTAGAGGCTTGCCAAAGAGCAGTAGAAAAGAAACGGACGGGGCATTAAGCTTGCGTTGTTCACCTGATGTAGACTTAAGTAGTAAGACCGTTAATGCGACATTGTATTTTCGTCTGGTCTGAAAGATGCTTTTAAAGTCCACATATATTGCAAGATACTCGTACTAGATAGGATCCTAAAAATAAGTAATCTGTGCACTACGAGCGTGCTGGTAATCCCAATCTCTGAAACACTTAATGTTGTAGACCATTTGCTGACCCTGGATATCCTAAGCACACAAACTGCGGCACCACAGCAAAAAGATAAGCAGAAAGGCATAGTTAAATCATAAATGTGATGCCTGACCGATGTCTGGCCCAACCGCTTTTTTCCAAGAGGGCCCGTACACTTGTTTCGGACGGTAATGCATGGAACTGCCGAACGCTTAAGAAAACGGCATAGTTCAATCCTAAATGTGATACCTGGCCCAACCGATTTTTAGCAAGAGGATCCGTACATTTATTGCAGACTGCGATGCATGGAACTGCTGAGCTCTTGCTTAAAGAATGTAAGCCGACTTATACTATTACCGCTATACTGACCGCTTAAAGCAATTTAGTTAAGTAGGTTACGGGGTATTTTCCAATGACCTACGGCTAGAGATAGTGCGAAGGCTTCCAGATCATTGTAGAGTAGGGTGGTACGATTTGTAAGGAAACGTAATATTTAAAAATATATATATTTTTTTATTTCTCTATGTTATGCATTCAACGTTTGGAGCCGGCTTTAACTAGTAGGTCCCGGTAAGTGAGTATGAAAATTACAGAGCGCACAGCTCACTGATTTGTTCCTTCACGGCAGGTTGAGGTAATAAGTAAACTTTATGGATTAATTTGGGTAAAGAAATATTCCACACATAATGGCATAAAAGTAGCTTCAATTACAAGTCCCCATCAGTTTGATAGCCCCTACCTTTGCTGTTTTATTTACATTTTATTTCCCACCGTTCTTATCTGGTCGCCCGCATCAAAGGTATTACACCGGTACGTATGATTAATATTAATTTTTAGAAATATTTTAAAAAACTGACCAGAACTTTTAAAGTGCAAATAGTTTAAATTCAATTTCTTATCGTTCTGTATAAAATCGTTATTATTTTAACAAACAAAGGTTTTATTACCTACCACGCTGGAATTTTAACTATAAAGTAGGTAGCCAAATGGCTGCGAAATAATGTTCTCACAACAGAGGGATAAGTATTTTTTTGACAATCATATTGATATTGTCATTCTGAACTCAACGTCAGACCTTCACTGTCGCAAATCTCTAGATTTAATGGCTGAGTAGCTCAATATTAACTTTATTTGGGTGCCTGGTCACAGAAACATACCAGGGAATTGTAGAACAGATGAGCTAGCAAGACTAGGTACTACCTTATGGACTTCAGGGGAACTTAAGAGCCGGAGAGAGCCTGTAGGGAACCATATAATAGGTGGGCCTTAGTAACAGGCTGCATTCAATACTCGTACAGACAGATGTGGTGCCGCCTGGATATGAGACGCTCTCACACGCTGTTGTAGTTACCAGGAACTCATCTCACTAATGGTATAAGTCACGATGGGACGCTGTTTGATTGGTAGTCCCGTGATGAGGCTTAATGTTTTGATCAACGACTACCGCACAAGCTTTGAAGATTAGGAACAATCCAAGCAACACAGTTTTTGTACATGCCATGCTCTGGCGACGAGGTTTTTACTTCTATAGAGATCTGGGCCAAGTGGCTAATATAGACACTGGTCATCATAAGAGATTTTTAAGGAACACAAAATGGTTCACCAGGAGAGCCTAGGGATCAGTCTGCTAGTTTCTAAGTCTAAGCGAGTCAGCTTATACAGTCTACCACTTGTATCTAAACTTAACCCCATGACGACATACCCATTAAAACACATACCCATACCCATTCTATTACTTGCCTTCAATTTAGGGTCAGTTTTTATTTTATTAAAAATAAAAAAATGAACTCTTATAGCACCTTTTAAAACAATTGGGCATCTTTATATGCTTTTGCTATTTGGTACTGTTTTGAGCTGCTGCTGTCATTATGGATGATATTTTATTTTATTTTTAAAATCCAAAGTTTTAAAACATTTTCTAAACGGTTTAAAAATTAAATTGAAATTGTTGAAACAGTTTGATTTGGAACACCTTTTATTATTAAAATGATTAAAATGCCATCATATTTCACTATGATTGACAGCCAACTTTAGTAAAGCTACTCATTGGCAGGATGAAATGAGGACAACTCATCATTTCATCATATTTAGTTATGAATCCCACAGCTCCATTTTTTTGTACTCCATCATAATTCTAATTAACACCCGGCTTCCGCAAATGATTTTCGTGACTGACGACAACTGCTCATCATATCCTGTAATGGTTGTTGACACCAACAACCTCCCCGTCTAATTATCCAAAAATTACCAACTTAAGCAGACTTCAGCGGCACGTGGAGAACACGGGTGTTAAATAAATGGAGGACAGGACACGGATGCCAGTGAAAGTATGTTTTCATTTAAAATGTCAGTGGCCACAACTGTGATACAATTAATCACAATAATTATCACAAATTTCAATTTACGAGTACATAACAGCCGAATATCTAAATTTTAATTAGATTTTAAAATTTATATAGAATAGAAAGCTGTAGTTTGGAAAACTACATATCAATGTCCAATAAAATGCAAAACAGATGGACAGCAAATGCACTGCTCTTTTGATTAGTGTTTCAAATAAATTAAGCAAATTTGAATATAATTATCTTTTATGAGAGAAAAATGTTCGTTTAATGAATGACCAGATGTTTGCTCACTGGTGATATTTTAAACAAGTGTACTGGGTGTAATGAACAACATTTACCTGTAACAGGTGGACTTCCCTGCTTTAATGTTTGGTGTAATGAATACCACACGATCGAATAAGAACATCTACTAATTTTTAGCGTCTGGGGTTACACCTCTTAAAAGCCGGCGACTTAGCGAAAAAGATAAAAATCTTTAAGCCATGTAAAGCTTCTCTATGTTATGCATTCAACGTTTGGAGCCGGCTTTAACTAGTAGGTCCCAGTCAGGAAGTTCCATAACAGCAAGTTGAGGTAATAAGTATACTTAAAGATTTATCTTTTTTGCTTTATGACCAATTTTGATACTTTTATATATTGTATGATTCTGTCGGACTATTTGGTCTATTATTATCACCAAAGCAAATGGAATAATTTGGAGAAAGGAATATTCCATTCACAATGGCATAAAAGTAGCTTTATTATACAGTTAACACAAGTTTGATAGCCCCTACCTTTGCTGTTTTATTTACATTTTATATCCCATCGTTCTTATCTGGTCAGCCACATCAAAGGTATTACACCGGTACGTATGATTAATATTAATTTTTGAAAATATTTTAAAAAACTGACCAGAACTTTTAAACTAAAAAAAATTGTAATTCAAACTCGATTTCTTATCGTTCTGCATAAAATCTTTCTTCATTTTAATAAACAAAGGTTTAAGTAGTGGTTGGCAAATCACCAGAAAGAGGCTGTGAGAATGGAAAAGCGTTCAATAAAGACCGAGAAATCAAGCGTGGGTTCTGTAAATTATGGCTGTTTTTTATTTTTTAATGTTGCATATTTAAATACGTGCCGCCGTAGTGTGATGGTTTGTGTGCATGACTATAATACGAATAAGCCCAGGTTCATATCCGGGTAAAAACATCTTACCATTTTTCAGTGTCTGGTTTTTTCTGCCTCGTAAATGTCGACTTCAGTACTTTACATTCACTATATCGGTACTTTATTGAACAGAAGGTTACGGTCAGTAAGTATAAGACTTATATCCAGCGCAGTCTACTGATTCTCAAGAAGCTACCCTTTGTTCTTTAATTGGGAGTAAAGAAAATGACAAAGCTTGAAGAAATTCCAGCTAAGTGAAGAATCAGATGGGGAAAAAGGATTTGTCTTGAATTTCTGGTAGTCGTAGTTGGTGGGAAATACATTTGCCGTAGATTTGAATGATCTAATATTCTGTTTGTGGACTGCCGTGATATTATATCAAGCGCAGCTCATTAATTTTAGAGAAGTTAGCCTTTGTTCTTTAATTGGAAGTTGAAAAAAATGAGTAAGCTTAAAGGAGTACAAGGAAAACTAAATGTAGATTTTTTTATTGACCAACCCTAAGGGTGTATCCCCTTTTATGCAATACATTGCGTTGGTGAGTGTGGAAAGTAAGGAATCAGAGGGGGAAAAGGGATTTGTCTTGAATTTCTGGACATCGTTATTGGTGGGAAATACATTTGCTGTAGATTTGTATGATCTAATATTCCGTTTGTGGGCTGCCGTGATGTTATGCCAAGCACAGCTCATTTATTCTAGAGAAGTTAGCCTTTGTTTTTTTATTTATTTGGAAGTTGAGAAAAATTAGTAGGCTTGAAACAGTGCTAGCAAAACTGAGCCGTAGATTTAAAGGATCTAATATTCCGTTTGTTGTCTGACGTGTTGTGAAGGTAGTGTGCACGACTATCATGCCAGTAAACTCAGGTTTAACTACGGGCGACTTTACATGTAGGAGATTTATATGTGAATCGTATCTGTAAAAGCGTCTCTTAAAATACATTAGGCGTTCGGAGCCAGCTTTTCACAGCTTTTCAGTTAATATAAGAATAATATCGTGCACAGATTTAAGCAAAATGTTTCCTTATTCCTGTATGGGATGTTGTGGAACTTAAGTAAGCTAAAAATATTCTGGACATAATGGTTTAAACATAGCTTCCATAAAAAAACATAATCAATTTGATATCTCACACCGCTGTTGTTAAAATTAAATTTAATTTTCTATCGTTAGTAAATCGGCTTGGAACACCCGTACGTATGATTGATATTAATTATTGGAATTATTTAGAAAAATGCTCACAACTTTTATGCTGCAAGATTTTTTAATTGGAATTTATTCTCCTATCGCTCTGTTTAGTACCTTTTTTAATTTTATTAAACCATTAGTTGGGAAAAGTGGTCGGGAAAGCATAAGAAAGAGCGTGGTACATTAGAAAAGCGTTCGCTTACTAAAAAGTATTGACCTATAAATATTAGCTAATTTTTTTTTAATATTTTTTAATGTATGATACTACAGCAACCGACTCAGTGAGTCACTTCTTTCCTCTCTTTTCGACTAAATACTTCGCATATGAAAAATCAAGCAATGTTTTGTATAAATATATCTTTAAATAAGTAGTGACCAGCTTACATATATGGTACCGATGAGCCATTCCACACCAGCGGTGGAACGAGAGTCTACCAGACGGTGATGTGTTTGTTTTAACTTAGCTCACTTACTTTTCCTTATCCTTACGACAAACAACAACAAACCTAAACTAATTAGCTTATGAAGTAATTCACTATTTCAGAAATAAAAACGCAGCTTGTTTTTTTAAACTGCGCAACCTAAATTTAAAAATTCTTATCTTCAAATATTCTCACCGTTGCAACCACTGACTAAAAAGTAATACCGAAAAAATGTCCCATCGTTTTGTTTCAAAATTGTTCTATCTGTAAAACAAGCGACGACAAAGTATGCCTTACACCGTATTTTGAATGTTACAAAAAAAAGCTTGAAAAAACTTTTAGAACATACAACTGCATTTGTTGTATGCTGGTAATGAACAACATGTTGTTTTACAATATGCAAAGAAAATAAATATTTGATAGTCGCATAGTACAATGTGTTGTGGTGGCACGAAGTTGATATGGTAAAATTTTGCATGTTTCTGCATGCATTACAAATTGAAGTTATCATATGGGTAAACAAGTGTTTTACAATCATAACATTGCAACAAATTTCGACACACACACCGAGATATAAAGTGATTGCAACATAAAATGCAAAATATATTTTAAAAATATTGAAATAAGACGCACCACCCCTCCAGCCACCAGCATCACTTCGCCTAAAAGTATGCTTTGAATGTTAGCACCTAAAAGTATGCTCTGGTATTTGTAAGCCCACGTAACTTTAGACTTTGTCGTCAGAGTGGTATGTGTATAAAAATATGTTGTGCTAGGCCTTCATCGTCGATGTGAGTATGTGTGTGTGTAAAGAAGTAATGGTGTGTGTGTCGATTAATTTAATACTCGATCTAGAGCTTAGGCAAATATTATTTCCAATTATTTTTACTAAAATTACATAAATGGGTTATTTTTCATTTAAAATTGATTGAAGAGAACATTTGCAATTATCACCATTTTCAATAATAGTTGTACGCACACACTCGCATACATACATACTCGTACGTCTATTTGATTTACCTTGGTATGTGTTGGCAGGCTGTTGGTTTTTCGGCACAGAGTGTGAATAATGAAAAATCACATGTTTTAAATTAATTTTATGGTTTACCTTTTGCACATGTTGTATCCTTTCCGCAAAACTGCCTAAAAGCCTCATTTCAAAGTTAATTAATTTTAAATTCTTTAGCCAACTTTCCGCATTCTCTTAATTTAAATTATGCTAGGATCACGTACTAAGATCTGGTGTAAAAAATTTAATTAATTTTGTGCAGGAAAGAAGACGTCAGGAAGGATGTTTGTTGCATTGCGGTGTTCTAAGTCTGCTAAATAAGTCCGTTGGTAAGAGGTTTTTAAACTGTTTGAATAAAATATCCATAAAATACGTCAGGCGGATGAACCTATGAATGAATCTGCCGGATTTTATTTCTGTCATGTCAATATAAACTGTAAAATATTCCGACATGAAATCCACTCGATGTGGATTTAAATTTTTTTACACATTTACAGCTGCGCTCAAAATAATAGTAGTGGTTATTAAAATATTTATAATATTTAAAAAATTGTATCAAAAACTTCATTAATTATGGAATACATATTCCGATTGAGACACCTCCAAAACATGGTTTTTGAACGCTTCAACAGCATCTTCTGGCGAAGAATATCGTTGACCACGGATTTTTTCTTGATGTGCGGGAATAAAAGAATAAAAAGAATTCATTGAGTGCCAAGTCAGGGCTGTACGACGACTGACCCATGAATTCAACATTTTGGCCGGTCCGCACGGCGGATGACCCATTAATTCGACGTTTTGGACGGTCCAAAAGGCGCTGGTTTGAGCCGATGTGTTAGAGCTCGCATTGTGATGGCGCACAATGATAAGTCTGCTCTTGTTCGTTTTTCGAATTTCTCTGAAGATTTCAGGCAATCAAATTCTAGTGTACCACTCAGAATTTACCGTCCTACGTTGCTCAAGCGCAGCAGATGTCACATGACCAGTTTTGCCGAAGAAACAGGCGACCATTTGCTTCGAAGTGCTTCTTCTACGAACAACTTTCGTTTGATTTGGCTCGTCTTCTAAGACCCACACAGTCGATTGCTGTTTTGTTTCAGGCTCATACGCATAGATCCATGATTCGTCACCTGTGACGATCTTATAAACGTCTTTTCAAGCACCGCGATCGTATTTTTTTCCAAATTTCTTTGCACCAATCGACATGAGCCCTTTATTGAGCGTTGTAAAATTTGCGGAATCCAACGAGAACAAACCTTTTATACGGCCAGGTGTGCATGCAATATTGAATGTATGCTGGTGGAAGATATGCCCAAGGATGCCTCATTTCACGGTATGTCACATGACGATCTTGCATTATCAGTTCACGCACGGCATCAATGTTGTCTGGCACAACGGTCGTTTTTGGACGACCTTCGTCTTTGAGCGTGCGTTGGCCACGATTGAATTCATTAAACCAGTTATTCGCCATAAAAAGATTTATGTTCATCGATGCACTCTTGTCGTGAAAGTTGTAAAAATGATCGCACGAAAATGTTTACGAGTTAATTCCAATTTTTACCAAATTGATTTTTTCATGTCACTGTACACAGCACAAATGATGGTCGTACGTCAAAACGTTCTGAGTACGTTTATACTTAATAATTTCAAACTTTCCAATGGAAATGACAGATGGCGCCTAGGCAACACTAAGTGTTGCCTAGGCCCGAAATATATATAGCAACCCACGTAGGAAAAGCATGACCAAATCATAACGGAAGCACTTCCGTGTTTTATAGTTTTAGTTGTGAACTTTGGATTGTATTCGGTGTTTGTTCGGTGGTCGGACGTATTGCCGGAATCCTTTCCACCATGAAGCACTATCTGTCCATAAAATGTTCCTCCATTTCTGCACTGGCCAATAGATATGTTCTTGGGCAAACTAAGATCTTTTCAGCACATGTATTTTTTTAAAGAAGAGGAACTTTTCTTCTACTATGAGCAGCTAAATTATTTTCGAATAGGCGTCATCGTATTACTTGTACGCTTGTGTTAACACCTAACTTGCATTTTTTTTTTTGAGTTCGGAAATGGATTCTGCTTTGTGCGTCTTACCACACGAACTAATTATTCGGAAATTAAATTTTTTTTAAAAAACATTGAAAATCATTTTTTAAGTCGAGTTTTCTCTTATCTGCATATGTGACGCGCAAAATAGAAAGGGACCTAAGGTTAAAACCCAGTTTTGTTCAGGAGAGCCATTTTAAAGATTAGGTCCCTTTCTATTTGCGCTTAGAATCGTCGACTTCACTTTCATAAAACGCGCATATCTCTGGGAGGGAACACTTTTGGGGCATGGGATCGGTCTCATTCGATGCTCAGATGTTGTCCACATCAAAAAAAAGAAAAAAAAAATGATTTTTTTACCCTAAGTTCCCTTTCTCTATGCGCTGTCACATATATGATTAATAATCGAAAATCTATTTTTTTTTAACTCCAAAAATCTCTTATGTAAGAAGTCTACGGACAGGGCTGACTTTAAGATGCCTTACACCTGCCCATTCTGACTTTAAGATTCCTTATACTACTCTTGCTTTCAGAATATCCATGCCTTCTATCAAATGCGGCTTCTAAAGGGGCGGAGTTTAAAATTTAGAAGAACTTTTTTGATGGGGAGCCATATGAAAACATAGACAGATATGGTTCCATTACACCAAGGTTATTGACAGGTCGCACCCTAAGCACTCTGCGTAATGTAAGCATTATCGAAAATAAAATATAGCTTGTAAAAGTGGCAGGGCCCACATCGTTAAGGGCCTTTAGGTTTTCTCATACGCCCAGAGAACAGATCGAATTATTTTCCAAACCAATGATTAAGGTTGCTTGTACTCCAAGCATTCCATCAGCACAACCGAATGTTAGATCGTGCGCTGGAATTTCAGTTCAGGAGCCGTGAGTTATGAAATAAATTTCCTTTATAAAGATTTGACTTCATTTAAAGTTCAATAAAGCCAAGTCAAATAACTTTGATAACTTTGAAGTCAAATCAAGTCAAATAATAAATTGCCAATTGTTAATAATTGGTCTACTTAAAGTGGGCACTTTACATTAAGAGATATTTTATAATATTTATGATGTTCTATTTAACATTTTGATGCATATTGTAATTTAGCTTTAATAGGCCCCAGTGGGCTTCGAATTACATGTCAATAAAGAAATGAAATGAAATGAAAAAGAAAAACATTCAAGTTCTGGCCTGGTTAAATTTTTTTATGTATACATATTTGTGTTTTTTATATTCGGGTCATCAGTACTGGATGGTTATAAGATCAAAACGAATAAAACGGGGTACCACAAACCTTTCCAACATTCATATTATTCAACGATTTAAGTTGAAAGCTTAAAGGTTGACCCTAAACTCTATATGGGATGTCCGATAATCGGCTCACCCCTACATATTCCACACGCCATAAATAAAATAAAACGTTTTTCCGAAAAATACCTATCGCAATAAGGGCATCATCTGTATTTACTGGCAATTTTTCTCTTAGACGACAGTAATGAAACAAGGCGTTTAAAGAGACTTCACGTACTAGAACCTCCATAAAGATGATAAACAGAAACTAAAAGACACCCTTTCACTATAAAGGTATTAATGTTGTACCTGAGTTTCTATTTGATTTGCTTATTATCTTCAGATAGATTTGCAAATAAGTAAAATAAAAAAAATTAGAAGCGGTTAAAATACAGGGTGGCTGATGAACGCCGCTACCAAAAAAAATTAAGAACTTTTTTCTATTTAATAAATCTTGGCAATTTTTTTATTTTGCAGATTGATTTTTAGATTTAACAAATATGGATAACTGGGACACTAAAACAAGACTTTGGATTGTCTGCCGCTATCACGCACTGGAGTCTGTAGTTTCGGTTCAAAGAGAGTAAAGGCGCACGCTAGGCGGAAATCTTCCGAGCAGATGGACCATAATTGAAAAATTTCGCCGAACATGAGACAGTCAACAGAAGACCATACCATCGAGTCCTTTAGTTCGAACGGAGGAAACAATCTCTGCTGTAGCTGCTGCCATACAAAACAATCCAGGAGTTTCGACAAAAAGCTTATCTGCTCAAATGGGTATAAACAGACAGTCATTGCAGTCAATTATGCACAAAGATTTTGACTTATGGCCAACAAACTAAACGCAGCAGAATTTTGCCAGAAGATGCTTCAAAGGGTGGAAGAGGACGGAACTGTCTTTTCATGTCTGGTGAGGCTCATTTCGATTAAACGGCATCATAAACAAACAAAATTGTCTTATATGGAATGCTTTCAACCCACAGATACTCCATGAGATGGAATTGCAACCACTTCGTGTCACAGTGTGGTGTGCAGTCTCATCACGCAGCATTGCCGGGCCCTACTTCTTCGAAGAAAACGGTCACACCGTTCGATTCCTGGAGACCGTTACTTGAGCATGTTGAGAGAGTTTTTTTTTATCCAGAATTACGCCGAATGAGAATTTCTTTCAACTGTGGTGCAACTATTCACATAGCCCGGCCTGTTATGACAGAATTGCGACGAATTTTTTCCAATAAGCTGATATCCAGAGACTTGGCCCCCAGGACGCCTGACCTTACTGCACCTGACTTTTTCTTGTGGGTTTTTTGCAAACAGGAAGTCTACAAAGCAAAACCAACAAATTTGAATGAACTAAAGCAATCCATTCGAGATTGCGGCAATTCCTGTCTCAACTCTCCAAGCAGAATGAACAACTTTTTGGTAAGATGCCGCTCATGCATCAACGAGCAGAAGGGGTATTTAAATTTGAATATTTTTAAAACTAATTAAGCTATATTTAATAAAATTGAATGAGCTTTAACATGAATAAAAGAAAAATGATAAAAAGTTATTTCAGTTTCTTAATGTAGCAATATTCGCTACCTGTATATAAAAGTAATTTTTGTCAAAACTGATGTTAAATCTATAGGGTGATCCATCTAGAGGTATTTTTTCACAAATTACGCGTGAGTTGTATTAACCTTTATTTTTTATTTGTTTTCAGTACTGTTTGACATTTCATCGTGGTATGACTTACACCGCAACAACGTCTCTTAATTGTACAACGGTATAATGGAAATGAGCAGTCGGTAAGAAACAAGCTTCGGCCAAACCATTGTTCAGTGATGAGGCCCATTTCTGGCTTAACATCAACGTCAAAAACAAATTTGCTACATTTGGGAGATCAAAAGAGGTTTAAGAGGTGTCATTATACCCACACGGAGAAAAAAATATGTTAAAAATATTTTTGCATGCAATCATATATATGTTTGGGGACGGGCACAATCATATATATGTTTGTGTGTTAACATATTATGTTTGCCCACAATCATAATATGTTAGGGGCACAATTCTAACATATCAAAAAAAGATATGATTGTGTCCTAACATATTTTTGTCAAAAAAATATGTTAGAACATATTTTTTTTAGAGAGTATTACTCTCAGAGAGCGTTATTGTATGACTCATCGTTTTGTGCAAAGAAGTTTAATATATGGTAACCGTGTGTATGAGGAGGAGGAATGGGACCGACACCAAAGGGTATTATTATTTGATGCTGTTTACTCGTCTGGCTAAGCTTAAGGTCGTTTTTTTATTGAATATGTATTTGGTGAACGGTGAAAGAAATTTGTTGTTGTTTTACAACGTACAACAAATTCAAAATAAAAGAAGAAGATTATTAATTAAATATAAATTAAATATATCAAATCATTTTATTAACAAAACGTTCTGTAATACTGACGCCGTTTATTGCCCTACACAAATTATTTTGTCAACATACATATGTACATACTATGTGCGCTTATCATGTTCTTTGAACAAACACACTCACGCACTAACATTTTTTATCATCTGGAATGACTCCAGGTACAGTAGTAAAGAGTGTAATCTACTATTGAAGCTTTGACTTGCTCTGCATATCGCAAAAATTCTATTAAATGGGCACAACTCAAAATTTTGCAATTTTCAGAAAACTCAAAAAACTATTCTGCAGCTCGTAAACTACTTTTCAGAAAAAAGTGTGATTTATTTAGAAGAAATTGGTAACAGAATATGACTATAAATTGATCTCTTTTGAGCTGATAGATATGTGTATGTTGAACCGCTTTAACAAGTAATCTCGAAAATTAATAATTTCGAGTTGTGTGACTTTAGTAGAATGTATGCGATATATTCTCATGGCTGGAATTCATTTGGGTTGATGTTTCTTTCTTGCAGAAGTTTCTGCCTAAAAATCAAAATGTTTGTTGTTATTGTATTTTTTTATTTGACGTAGAGTGTGGCGATGTACATGAGGCATACAATCATGTATATGTTTGCACACAATCATATATATGTTTGCACACAATCATATATATGTTTGCACACAATCATATATATGTTTGTACACAATCATATATATGTTTGCATACAATCATATACATGTTTACACACAATCATATGTATGTTTGGGAAAATTGCTGCTAGCCCAAACATAATATGTTTGGGAGCTGCTCCAAACATATATATGTTGCCTGCAAAATATGTTTGGGACAATATGTTACAGAGGCCGTTTTTTTCCTCCGTGCAGAGAAAACCACGATTTGGTGCAGTTTTTGGCCTAGCAGAATCATCGGTCCATATTTTTCCAAAAAGATGATGGCCGGAACGTAACCGTGAATGGTGCCCGCTGAAATTGAAGCCCGCAATCTTGACGAAATTTGATTTCAGCATGACAGTGCCACTTGCCATACAGCTGCTTAAACAATGTATCTATTGAGAGGTAATTTTGAAGAGCAAGTAATTTCACATTTTAGACCGGAGAGTTGGCCGCCTAGAACGTGTGATATCACACGTTTAGACTTTTTGTGTGGAGACTACGTTAAGTCCAAAGTCTATGTGGACATACCAGCTACGATTCAGGTTTTGGAAGCCAACATTACGCGTGTCATTAACGCCATACCGGTCGAAATGCTCGAACGAGTCATCCGAAATTGGACCATCAGAATAGACAGCCTGAGACTTAGTTGCGGCCAACATTTGAAGGAAATTATATTCAAAAAATAAATGTCATAAAATGTCCCTTCGAATGAAGAATAATGATTCCATACTTGATTTGTATTTTTGTATTTTTTATTTATTTTGAAAAAAATGTATACTTTGATTTAAATAAATGTTTATAACTCCTTTCACAAACTGGGGATATTGACACAACTTATACTTAGGGAGTAACTTTAAAGTGGACTAAGGTAAGGAAGCCATTCATTGGTCGAGAGTGCAAGTGTTCTAGAAAAAAACCTTCTTGAAAACCTCAAGAGACCAGACAAATGTAAAAGATTGAGAATTCGAGCAGCTGTTACTAAACTTGTTATCGCTGCAATTATAAGTATAGTCGTAATATGCCCCGGTATTTAGAAGCTATAAAGTTATCCCAATCAATCTTTTAATTTAAATTAATAATTTAATATTTTCAAAATACAGACTTTAAGCACAAGCCAATGAAAAACATATAAAAAAAAACATTATTACAGGCCAATAAGTGATAATCTGCGATTCATTGGTATTGGGAAAAAGCAAATATTTATAAAATCAGAAAGTAAACAATACGAGTATTATCGAAACTGAAAATATGTACGTACATTTAAACTTAATGAGGTTCGTGTCGGTGTGTTTATGAATTATTCACACTTAATTTGTTTTTTTTTTTATCACAACTTTTGCCGTATGTCGTCCGTCCGATAGATTAATAAATACAAATACAATATGAATTAAATAATGGTTAAAAAGTGATTTAATAAAGTTAAAATCAAAACATTGGATTATGAAACTATAAAATATGTTAAGAGAAACAAATAAAAAAAGTCAATAAAATTCATATAGTAAAATGGTTCGAAAATTTTCGGCAACAAATATTTAATGGGTCGATTATGGATGGCAACCAAAGTTTAGTGGCGTTGCCAGTTGCCAAATTTGCCTTACGGATGGCAACTACGAACGACAGTTGTCAATTTCAGTTGCTAAAAAGGGGATTTTTCGGCAAGCATTTATTTCTGGTTGCCGTGTAATTTTTCAAATTGGTGTGTAATTTTTTAAAGAAATAAAAAGTGAAATTAAGAGGTAATTTACATTTATTTTTAATTATTCATATATTCAATATTACATATTTTTTCTGGTGTTTGTAGGCTTCATGATGGGTAAAATTACCACAAGGGCACAATTTGAAATCCTGGTAGAGAAAATGGAATCTAACCCAAACCTAGCTCGCGGTGTACGGGTTTTTGGTGAAACCAAAGCCACTACGGATGAAGTGTGGAAGGGAATTGTCGATAATTTAAATAGCTATGACTCACCTACACGTACTCCAGAAGAATGGCAGAGAGTGTGGATTCATTTTAAGGCAAAATTTAAAAAGAAACGCAGAAAATAAAAGAAACCTTAACACCACAGGCGGCAGCGGACCTGTTGCAAATTGATTTGGCTGCAACTCCAGTGGGTAAACTGTATGACGTTCTACAGACATTGGATGTGGACCAAATTATTGAAAGCGATCCAAATATTGAAATGGAACAAGTAGCTAGTAAATAAATTAAAATGGGTAACGCACGCCAAACTCCGAGAAAAAAAGTAAACACGGAGGATAAAAAGGTCAGTCTCCTCAAGGAACAAACGGCTACTCAAACTGAACTTTTGAGTACGTTAAAAAAATAGAAAAAGATCTCTAAAAACAAAATGAAATAATGAAAGAAATAAACGACTTGGAAAGAAAGAAGTACGACTTATTGAAAGAAACAAAGGAGATGAAAAAGAAGAAGTATGCAGCTCTTGCAGAGGAACAACAACTAAACCAAAAAATTAAACGAACTAAACTTGAAGTACTGAAAAAACAACTGAAAAGTTTATAAAGTGGAAATATTTAATTTTTTATATAAATAATTTTTTTTTTATTTTTAAATAAAATTTTTATTGTTTAAATTTACTTTTTTGAGTTGAATTGTTTGTTTTGTTTACAAAATTTCAAGTTGCCGAAGTGTCAAAACACTATTATCGACGGCAACTGACAAAAGTTGCCCTACCTAATACTTATATTTTTTTCAGTTGCGTTGCCAGTTGACTACTCAACTGGAGTTTGGTTGCCATCCTTAATCGACCCATAAGTTTAGCTTACATAAGAGCTATCACGAACAAAAGGACTTTCTAAAGGTCTGATAGCCAGAGTCACATGCGTATTTCTTTCGACAGAGGGCACCTTTACTATTTTCATTCATTTTGTTTGTAAAAGATGATGAAATCTTAAGTTTAAGAACGTACTTTACACACAGAGAAAAAATACGTCGGAAATCGGTTTGAAAAAAAGAAAAAATAAGTCGGAAATCGGTTTGAACTACTAATATTTCATTGAATTTTGGTTGCAATCACCAAATGTTTAAAATCGTAAAGGATATTCGGTTCGACTACCACATGGTGATAAATATGATAATTGTATTGCAGACGCAACTTATTGATCGGTCATACCTATTAAACGCATAAAATGTATTTAGTTGCCATAACTGGTGGTTGTGGCAACCAATAGTTTTGCCAACCTGCAGTTGTTGTAACTGAATATTATATCTAAACTTTCATCATAACCAAAAATGAAACTAGTCCTATTATTACTGCTTTAAGCAAATCGTTTGATCGGATTTTTTCATCAAAAATAGTACATCATTTTTTTCTCTTTGACCGCGACATGTCGCTCACTATATTAAGAGTGCTTTAAGAATAAAGGGAAACATATTCTTTACCTCTACTGAAAATTTTAATTTTTTTATTTAACAAGTGCGGCATGTAGGCTTTTAACTAGTTCCAATAATTATTCTCTGGAAATTTGGATATTTCGTATTTTCTACCAATACTTCAGTTACAATTGAACGTTTCGGAGCACTGATTTACATTCGGTTTTACTGATGGAATACTCGAGGTGCATGCAGCCTCAATCATTCGGTTGCCAAACACATTCAGTTGTGGCAACGAACCTGTTTATTTACTCTCCAGACAATTGTCATACTAACTCTCTTTGCCATTGAGTATCTTTTTAAGATGGCACTGCCAGTTATTCTTTGTTATGCTGAGGCTTGGGTTGAAAGCAATATTTTCAAAATTTTAATAATTTATTTTTTTAGTACAGGGTGGAGCGCGGGTGTTTGCTTATTTGGAAATGAAATAAAAAAAATTATGAACCTTTAAATTACATGGTTTTAAATAGTATCCACACACTGCTACGTACGTTTGCTGCAGTTTTCATGAACTCTATCAAGCATGTCGACTAGTATCCTGCCAATTTCAGCCTCAATATTGTTAATTAGGTCTTCCAAGGTGTTGAGACGGTTGATATACACCTTCGACTTCAGGTTACCCCAAAGGAAAAAATCGCATAGGGCTTAGTCTGGTGAGCGTGCCGGCCAGCTCCCTCCCATCACCCCTCAAAGAGATAAGCAGGAAATATTTGCCCCAATCAATTCATGGTAACCCTCGCTGTGTGTGCAGTGGCTGACAATTGTTGGACCACGCACATTGTATACGGGTGTTAATTTAGTCCATCATGAAGATGAACTGACAGTTCATCAGTTCAGTTCATCTTAAAGAATCCTGTGGAGAGAACGTCTGGAAATGCCAATAGCAAGTGATTGCTTCCGAGCAGAGCGTTTCGGAGATTGCAGTACTACTGCTCTAACTCTCTCGATGTTTTGTGGTGTTGTAATCCTTCTCTTAGGTCCCCTTCGTACACATGACACATTTCCTGCTGTTCTCAATGAAATTACCTAATTTACAATTGATTGCCGTCCAGGAACACGCTCGCGTGGGGGAACAGCGAATCGTAAACGAAAAGCACGCTGCACTGCAATGATCGAGTGCGCATTTGAATTATACGATTTAACACAAAATAACCTCTCCTCGCGTGTCCAATGCATGATGGCAACTGAAAGGCAGACGAGTACAAATCTCCCGTCAGCCACTTAACAGTGTGACTGATGACACTGTTTGATGCATGGACCGCAGAGGTGCGGTTGTAACTCAATGTGAAAGTCGATGACGTCCACATCCCGACTTCCAACTATCCCAAAATCGTTGGGTTCACATTCGACAGCCTTTTTCGATCCTCTACACATGATACAGCTATCTGCGCTCAAAAGTAGGAATAAGGTCCTCAAGTCACTAGCCGGCAGTACTTGGGGAGCCGACAAAGAAACCTTGTTGAGCTCTTACAAAGCGATAGGTCGGTCTGTAGCGAACTACGCAGTGTGGTCGAACGTGAGTACGACGCAGTGAAAGAAAATTCAGACTTGCCAGAATGCCGCCCTCTGAACATTAACAGGGTGTTTTGCTATGTCTTCTGAGGACCATCTACATGAGGAGACGAAGGTCTTTAGCGTGCGCAGACACAATTTCTGCTGTCTACACGCAGGGAAAAAACATGGTTACTACATTTGTCACGGCAATAATAATATGTTCTCCGCAATAAAAGTATGTTTGTCGCAACCATAGCATTGTTAACTTTTTCGATCCTCTACACATGCTACAGCTATCTGCGCTCAAAAGTAGGAATAAGGTCCTCAAGTCACTAGCCGGCAGTACTTGGCAAGTCACTTACCGGCAGTACTTGGGGAGCCGACAAAGAAACCTTGTTGAGCTCTTACAAAGCGATAGGTCGGTCTGTAGCGAACTACGCAGCGCCAGTGTGGTCGGCGAATGTGAGTACGACGCAGTGAAAGAAAATTCAGACTTGCCAGAATGCCGCCCTCTGAACATTAACAGGGTGTCTTGCTATGTCTTCTGAGGACCATCTACATGAGGAGACGAAGGTCCTTAGCGTGCGCAGACACAATTTCCTGCTGTCTAAGCAATACCTGCTGGGGTGTTTTCGCAATAGTCATCCTAACCACCATCTCTTGGACAGGATGCCTCCGTAGAAACCTTGATCAGGTACGATCTGCATGATCTAGAGAGAGAGAGAGAGGTCCAGCGGTATAAGAGAGAACCTTTAGATCATCGAAACTATCAGGCAGGTCTGAGCAACATTCATTTTGATGAAGTAGCACAGCTACAGTGTGAATGTAGTGCTAGGGCAGCATCCCCCGGAGATTTCACCTGAGGATAAGGTACTACCTCGGCAGACGCGCATGGTTCTGGCTCAGCTGAGATCTGGATGGTGCAGCCGGCTCAATTCTTATTGGGCACAAATTGATGCTAACGTTCCGGACATCTGTCTAGCCTGCCACCAGGGACCACATGACGAGCTGCATCGATCAATAATTAACTCTGGTAAAACTGTACCATATAGGTCCACGTTAGTCTTATTTGTTTCCATTTCGACAATATGAGTTTCCAGAAACCTTGAAATTTCGCCGTACTACCCTTTTTTATTTGGTTTTTAAACTTAAATTGTTTCGAAGATACACGTAAGATACATTTTGGTTAAAAATGCGAAATAATTGTTCTCATTACCAATTGTTGGTTGCATTAAACAGTTTTATACTTATGCATTAGTAGCAACAACGGGCAGTGCTGGAAACCAATATTTTGAACTTCATTCGATTTATGTGACCTAATAGAACGTTGTCTGTACCGTAATATTGTCATATCAATCATCTTATATTACTTCCAAAGGAATTTTCATTATGATTATTAACATTTGGTGATAAGAACTAAAAGTCGTTTCGACCGACAGATATTCTGTACTTCGGACTTATTTCCAACTGACATTTTCTCTCTGGGCATTTTTGTATGGACAAACGAAAATACTGTGCAATGAATTTCGAGTTAATTCCAGGTGATAAGTTATCCAATCCAGGAGTTGGAATCGACCTTGAGCATTTTTGTGTGGCAACAAATCATCAAAATGATGAACTAGCATGTAACAAGAAAACTTAGTCAACCTATGCACGTCACGTGGCAGCCACAGTGCAAGATCCAGTTGTTTTTTTGTAAGCTCGTCACAATAACCGACTTGTGTATTTAAGCGATTGTCCTCCATTCTATGTAGCAGCCACACCTACACGTTCTCAGATTACTTCGCAATAACAGTTATTTTTCTTGTTAACCAAAATCCCCCCGCCACACTCATGCTCCACTGAATGTTTGAGAAACGTTTGAGAGTCCTTTTCATTGCTGTGGCCCAGCATCCGCCGCATACCACCAGCCATGAATTAAGACATAATTGTAAATGATATGATTGCCTTGCCGCATACAAGTGCCTCTTCGCCTCGCATTCATTCATTCGTCGTTCCTTCAATGCGGCGGCAAGTGGCATCATTACTACATTAGCCCAGGCCAGGCGAGCCCAGCCCGGTCCAACCCCCAGCCAAGCTCATGTTGCGCTCCTTGGCCAAATAAAAAAAAATGAAGGAAAATAAAACACGTTGAAAATAATC
Source organism: Hydrotaea diabolus (assembly GCA_963513945.1). Lineage (NCBI taxonomy): Eukaryota > Metazoa > Arthropoda > Insecta > Diptera > Muscidae > Hydrotaea > Hydrotaea diabolus. The sequence continues at coordinate 20,472,960 of OY740717.1, forward strand.
AACGCCTTCTGGCGGATTATGATACAATACAAGTAAATCATCACATGATGCTCATTTCTGTGTGGGTAAGAGTATTTGTGTTTTCTTCCTTTTTTCTTTTACATAAATTTATTAAATTTGTACGAGTATTTGTAAATGTAATTTCTATAATTAAGGACTTAGCAGCCGTTATATAAAGTATGGCCAACATCAGTGTAAAGAGTATAAAGTGTGAGAAATTTATTCTATTTAATTGCTTTCTTGGTACAGCAGGATGTGTTGTTATTTGCATGTGCTCTTGGAAATGTTTTTAATATTTCAAGATCCTATTCTTTTTTTTTAAAATACTCGTAATAATTCAAATGCTTTGAAAATATTACACAAACGGCAAGGAAAACATAGAATGTACGTCAATGGTAACGGGTGACCAATCTAGGGGTATTTTTTTCAAAATAAAAAAAAACACAAACAATTCAAGTCAAGAGTGGAATCTTTATTGGACTTTGAAGTTTAATGGACATTTTATGCAGTTAGTTTTTGAATGTAATTTACTTCAAATGTTGGCCGCAACTATGCCTCCCATTCTGAGGGTCCAATTTTGGATGACTCATTTGAGCATTTCGACCGGTGGCTCTCAAAACCTGAATGTACGTCAATGGTTTCGGGTGATCAATCTAGGTATTTTTTTCAAAATAAAAAAATAGAAAAAAATTCAAATCAAGTTTGGAATCTTTATTGGACTTTGAAGTTTAATGGACATTTTATGCAGTTAATTTTTGAATATAATTTCCTTCAAATGTTGGCCGCAACTATGCCCCAGGCTGTCCATTCTGATGGTCCAATTTTGGATGACTCATTCGAGCATTTCGACCGGTGGCTCTCAAAACCTGAATCATAGCTTGTATGTCAGTATAGACTTTGGACTTTACGTAGCCTCAAAGAAAAAAGGCTAAAGGTTGGATATCACACGATCTAGGCGGCCAAATCACCGGTGCAAATTACGAGGGTTGCTATATATATTTCGGACCTAGGCAACACTTAGTGTTGCATGGCGCCATCTGACATTTTTATTGGAATCTTTGACATTTTTTATCATAAACGTACTCAGAACGTTCATCATTTGTGTTGTTTACAGTGAATTGAAAAATCAATTTGGCAAAAAATTTAATTAACTCGTGAACATTTTCGTGCGATCATTTTTCACAACTTTCGAAGTGGATTATCACGACAAGAGAGCATAGATGAACTTAAATCTTTGTATGGCGATGAAGCACCATCCTATAGCACTGTGAAAAATTGGTTTAATGAATTCAATCGTGGCCGACGCTCGCTCAAAGACGAAGGTCGTCCTAAAACGGCCGTTGTGCCAGAGAATATTGATGCCGTGCGTCAACTGATAATGCAAGATCATCATGTGACATACCGTGAGATGAAGGCATCCTTAAGCATTCCTTCCACTAGCATACACTCGATATTGCATGAACACCTGGCCCTAAAAAAGGTTTGTTCTCGTTGGATCCCGCACAATTTGACAATCGCTCAAAAAAAGGCTCGTGTTGATTGGTGCAAAGAAATTTTGAAAAAAATACGATCGCGGTGCTCCAAAAGACGTTTATAAGATCGTCACAGGTGACGAATCATAGATCTATGCGTATGAGCCCGAAACAAAACAGCAATCGACCGTGTGGGTCTTCGAAGACGAGCCAAATCCAACGAAAGTTGTTCGTGAAAGAAGCACTTCGAAGCAAAAGGTCGCCTATATCTTCGGCAAAACTGGTCATGTGGCGACTGTTCCGCTTGAGCTACGTAGGACCGTCAATTCTGAGTGGTACACCACAATTTGTTTGCCTGAAGTCTTCGGAGAAATTCAAAAAACGAACAAGAGAAGATTGTGCACCATGACAATGCGAGATCGGCCAAAACTTCAAAGTGATGGGTCATCCGCCGTATAGTCCTGACTTGGCACCCAATGACTTAATTTTGTTCCCGAACAGAATGAAAAAAATACGTGGTCAAAGATTTTCGTCGCCAGAAGACGCTGTTGAAGCGTTCAAAAACCATGCTTTGGAGGTGTTTCAATCGAAGAGAAAAAAGTGCATCGACAATTAGTTTGAGCGCATGTAAAAGTGTATAAATCGTGCTGGAGAATACTTTGAAAAACAATAAAACCATTTTCGATGATAAATGTTCGCATTTTTATTATTAGGTCAGAAATATATATAGGTGCCCTCGTAGTGGTGAAATTAGCTTCTCTTCGAAATGACCTCTAAATAGATTCATTGTTTGAGCAGCTGTATGGCAAGTGGCACCGTCCTGTTGAAACCAAATGCCGTCAAGATTACGGGCTTTCATTTTAGGTAGCGAAAAGTCCGATATGATGGCGCAATAGTGAGCACCATTCATGGTTACATACCGGCCATCATAATTAAAAAAAAAAACAAAATATGGACCGATGATTCCATTAGCCAATAAACCGCACCATCTCTGGGTATAATGACACCTCTTAAACCTCTTCTGTTCATCAGCACAAATGCAGCAAGTTAGTTTATTAACGTTGCCGTTGGGTGAGAAATAGGCCTCATCGCTGAATAAAATTTTGTACGAACACAGCGCATCTTCTTCAAACTTTTGAAGAGCCCAAACGTCGACGCGCGTTATGCTTCAATTCCTGAAATGGCAAAAAACTGAGGAGAAAAACAAATAAAATTTAACACAACTCACGCGTAATCGGTGAAAAATATTCTATTAAAAAAATACCTCTAGATTGATCACCCGTTGATTTTAAGATTTGTATGTGTATAGGGTGCTTAAAATTCAAGGTTATTTTAGAAACTCAAAAAAAAATATTTTGCGTCAAATATTTACTTTATTTATGGATCCCTATTCGACTTTTTTGACTGGCCAAGACAGCGCCGAGATGGCTGATTACATGATTACCTAGCTTGGCGCGCAAAAGACCTATAGTGGTGTGGGCGGTCTGTGCGATATCCGGCTGAAACATAAGATTGATCAAATCCACGTCTTCAATTTCCAGCCACAAAAACATGGTTTATTATGCCTCAAAAGCACTGAGGCATAACCGAATTGGTATTTTCAAAAAAATGGGCCAATGATGTCACAGTACTAAAATCCGAACTCTCTCTTGCGGATACATAGGCTTTTCGCAGATCACGAGCGGGTTTCCCTTTAAGCCGAAGTTTCGCTTGTTTAACTAGCTAGGAAATGAAAACGAGATTCGCCAAATAAGATTATTTTTTGCGCAAAATAGCCCATTTTGAGCTACGCTTTTAACCGAGAAGCGGTTGGTAATCATAGCTGAAAATCGACTTTCGAGCAATCAATCAATCAAAGGGGATAAACTGTAAAAGATGGGCGAAATGAGCTTCTACGAGAAATTGAAAAACGCAAGATGAATATCAATCAGTTTTGGGAATTCAAATCCATGTGCTCAATCTCCGATCACAAATGAATGGTTTATTACGACTCCGAAGCACGGAAGCAAAATCGAATAGGATTTCTCGCAGCATTTTCAAAGAAAAGTGGGCCAATGGTGCCATAGTTCTAAAATCCGAACTAGATCGTCACTATCTCTTGCGGATACATAGGCTTCTCGACAATCACGAGCGGGTTTCCCAATCCCTTCAAGCTGCAGTTTCGCTGGTTTATCTAGCCACGAGATAAAAACGAGATTCGTCCAAACAAAAGTTTGATTTTTGGCGCAAAATCGCCCATTTTCTGAAAATCGACTTTCGACCAATACATCAACTAAAAGGCGATAAACTGTAGAAGATGGACAATATGAGCTTTGAAAGAAATTGAAAAACACAAGATGAATATCAATCAGTTTGGGAATGCTGTTTTTTTTTTGTTTAAACTGTGCGAATTTAGTGTTTTTTCTGTTCCAATTTTGACTTTCTAGCGTTCTTGGGATTGTGTACAGACGAATGTGAAAAAATTAACCCCAAAAATCTGTGCGTTACTGAAGTCTGTTTTTCAACATTATTGCAAAGAAGAAGCACATCTCCCATCTTGTACAATTTATCCTCATTGTACACAAAGACTATTAATGGTACAAAATGGGAGATGAGCTTCTTCTTGGCAATAATGTAGAATACCAGCACTACAGTTAGGCTCAATTTCTCGGTTTATTTACCTACGAGTACTTTCGCACACAATCACAAGCACGCTAGAAAGTCAATATTGAAAGACAAAAACACTAAATTCACACACTTTTCAAGATTTCAAGATTTTTATTCATCTCTGTTTTTCGATTTCTCGATCTGTACAATTTATCGTCTTTAGGTGAACCCATCAACTAACTGCAATTCGATTATCTTTATCGATTAGTCGTAGGCGATTTTCGACTATGACTTAGAATATCAACTAAAGTACTATATAGCTACGATTTTTTCTCTGGAAACATCCAGTGTCCACAAATCCATAAACGTGTGTTGTATTCGAAATCATTTAAACTTGTCCAGAGAAAAAAATATCTATCGAAGTCCGCCAGTATAGAATGCCTCCATTGCTCCATCTTGTTTATTTGATGGATTTAATCAAAAATAGTTAAAAATAAAAATGATTTTACGTATATTTGAACTATTAGATTTAGTTATTTTTATCCCATCTCAGATGTACCCAATACGAATTTATCGTTTATTTCGCTAATTTTTTGGGATACATAACAAAAAACATATGTTTTTAAAAACAGGGTGTGTCAAGTTTTTTTTTTTTGTTAAAAACATAAGTTTGGTAATTCGTACTTGTTTGTTAAGTGACTTGAGGCAAATGATAGTTTAGTAAACTGAAAAGAACACAGCTATTATTTCGGAGGCAACTTCGTACATGCATTATGAGGATTGCTTTTAATAAATCTGTTAAAGCGAGTTAAGCCTGAAAGCTTAATACTAAACAAAAAGATCTTGAATTATTGCCGATCTCGCAATGGTTTAATGCGGTCTGCTTACTTGCTAGTATACCATTGAAATTAAAGTTTAAAGATGCTGAATGAATGCCATGTATGCCTTAAAGTGTTTTTACTGCGCGGTACTTAAATTGTTGCCGCCTGCAAACTGAATAACATTTTGGAATCAACATTCCGAGGCATTTAATGACTCGTATGTAGGCGACTTAATAGGATTTAAAAAATGCCAATGTTCCGTACACGCAGAAAAAAAGTATGGTTGCGATAACAATATTCGAAGAGCATCATACTATTGTTATGTATATGGTTGTGGCGCAACAGTATTATGCTCATCACAACAATAGTATGGTTTACACACAACCATACTATGATCCCCATAACAATATTATGGTCCTCACAACAATAGAACTATTCACACACAACCATACTATGATCCCCACAACCATATTATTATTCACACTCAACCATACTATGATCCCCACAACCATACTATAATCCTCACAACCAAAGAATGTTTCACATACAACCATGATGTGCATGATCCTCACAACCATAGTATGACTTACACACAACCATGCTATGATCCCCAAATTTTTTTGTATAGATAGGGTTAAATAGTTGTTCAACTATAGAGATTTTTATTAAATAAGTTATGTAAAAACACATACAAATCTTTATAACGGGGGTGATTTACTATTTAACAGTAGAAACAATTCATTTATTAATAATATTTGAGTTATACTAATCCGTAGTTTGTTTTGAAAAAATTTAATTTATATATAGAAACTACTATTATTGCGTAAAATTCGTAAAAATAACATTGTCAAATTAAAAATAAATTACGATTTTGTCTGTATGATTGCCGTAATCATGTTATTGTTAACATAAAACCCGTGAAACAATACTTTTGTCCCACCAACCATATTTATATTGTTGCTACAACCACATTTTCATTTTTTAATTTGGCAACAATGCTTTTGTTACATTTCAACAATATTAATATGGCCGCAATCATACTATTGTCAAAATTAAATTCAAAAAACAATACTAAGGTTGCGACAACCATAGTTTTATTATAAAGAACATACTATTGTTGCCGTGACGATATAGTAACCATATTTTTTCTCTGCGTGTAGCAGATGTTTCGTGCGAGGCATGTCTGGATGTTTTTTATCTAAGTAGATCTTATATTGTTACTGTACTGTACGTATATCTAGCCAGACGCAAAAGTACTTCTAGGATAGCATGTCTTTTCATATTTAGTGAAAAGTTTGGCGGTTTATATGTAAGAGACAGAACTGAAACATTTGTTATAGCCATTGTCTAAAATCTTTTATTCGTGCGATTGTTTGGAGACTCACTCTTTACCGATTTTTTTATTATCAAATAAGTTTCAAAAAATATTTGGATCGCACATTATAATTTTAGAAGTAAACCACGTTTGATATTTATTGTCGTCGATTTTTTTTTTCAAAACAATTTCCACAGTTTATTTTCTTAAATTGTCCGATTCTTGGACCACCTCTAATCTTGTGGTACCATTTCCACAGTGGGGTTTATATACGACTCAGTACGGCCGTTTTTTTTTTTGCCTCTATCTCTTATTCTTCTCTTATCGTTGCCGCGAAAACACATACACCATCGAAACGTGCTTATAATTTGAGTCGTCATTTGTAGTTGCCGTGGTCGTTATTGTTGTTCTTTTCTATTAACGCCCCTTTGTCGGTTAGGGGGTTCCATATGGATGATGGAAAATAAAGGACCTAAAAATTATGTTTTCGCTGTCTTTTTTTTTGTTCCGTTTTGTTTTTCTCGGCTAAAAACACGGCCATTAAGAAATAATATTTATTACTTGGGGTACATGGGTATGTCTACATGTTAGCATAAATTTAAAAATTTTACTTGAGCCTGTCTACCCCCAAAACACAGTGGGACATTTTTAAAGAAGTCAGCAGACAAAGAGATTTAATGCTCAAAACATGCTTAATAAATAGCCAATTTTTGTCTGAATACACAGTTAAAATTCTATTTTCGGTTTTCCTGTATAGAAGAATAAAGTTAACCACTATTTTTTGGATTTACTTTGTAGGGACATAAATACTGTTACACACGTTTTATGCTGTAGAATAAAATGTACTGAATGTTTTTGGACCAAATATTTTTTAATATATTTATTGATGTATATTGTATCCAAAAAGAATCTGCTTATTCGAAATGTCCGCCTTTTGCCTTTACGCACGCCTTAAGTCGCACTGGCCAATCGTCAATAGCTGCACGAACCTCGTCCATTGGAAAATTGGCCACAGCTCGAACCAAAGCAGTCTTAAGAGATCCAATGTTGGGGTATCTTTTGAGACAAACCTTGTCCGTCCACAATTTGAAATCCAATGGGTTCAAATCTGAACTGCCTGAGGGCCATTCTTCAGAGGAAATGAACACTGGCAAATTGTTTCGAAGCCAGGCCTGTGACGTCTTATGAGCCGGCGCAGAATCCTGCTAGAAAGTCCATGGCTGGTTTTGGAACAGGGAATTGTTAAGAGGCTTCACGCTTTCAAAACGGTTTCTTGGTAAACTTTTTTGTTGACAAGGATAAAAATCGGACAACAATTGCAATCTGTAGTTTGATTTCAGGCATTAGATGGAATAACGGACGGACAGACACACAGACAGACAGACATAGTGAATTAAAATCAGCAGGTGATTATACATCGATCGGCATACTTAAAAGTGGCTCTAGCTCAACTATTTTTGGTTGTTACGAACATTTGCCATGAAACTAACTAATAACACTCTGTTCTGATTTTATTTTAGACGATCAATACTAAAATCATAATAGTTAACCAAATTTTAACCCAAAAACGAATATTTCCACAATTTCATTAAAAAAAAGGGCATGGCCCTACTAAAATCAATTTGGCATTTTTTTTACTTTTTCGAAAAGGACACTTTAATCTTAGAAGAGGACACTTTAATCTTAGAAATAGGGTATTAAAAAGCTTCAAGAAAGAAAACTTTAAACGATTTCACTTAAGACAACTCATAACAAAATTTCAGTAAAACGAAGGAATATTTACTTCTTTTTAACTTATTTGGTACAGCGTTGCAATATAAAAATTTCGTTGGCCTATAAAAAATAACTCGGACCTACGAGGTCCGTCCTTTTTGGAATTTATCATAATCACCACCAAATTTTGGTTCCAAAGTAACATGTACTTTATAATACAACTGACCGTATAACAACTAATTGTGACAACCAATGGTTTTACTAAATTCGGTTGATATAACCGACTTATTGGGTGTAAGTTTCGTAGTATTATTGTAGCTACCAGCTTACAGTAAGTCGGAAGTAGGATTACAAATTTGACTTTCGACTTTTTATTTAAAAATAAATATATTAAGAGTCGACTTCCGATTTTTTTTAGGAAAAAAGTGAATTAGTCGACTTTGACTTTTCCTTTTTGAGATTTAAAAAACTTGACAGAATTTAATCAAGAACAAATGTACATCTTATTGTCTCCGACCAATATGGTTGAAAATAAAAATATAATTTAGGAACGAAAACAAAATGTATAAGAGAAGAGGAGTATTTATGAGTTTCGAGCCTTAAGGAAAAACTGCTAAACGGATTTAAAATTCGATCGATTTAAACTTTTTGCATTTGAAAAGTTTCCAATTTTAAGAAAAGGATTGCGTGAACGAAATTTTTGGCAAACAATTAAAAAAAAATGAAAAAGCTTGGCAAGTAATATATTTTATATGAGATTGAGAAGAAAAAAATTGTAAATCGAAGTGAATTCGAGTACTACAAACATTACTAGAGATCGAGAATTTTTATTTTTTGAAATTTATTTCCAATTTATTTTAAGATCGAGAATGCGTTATTTAGATCGATAGAGGAGTTGTGCTTAATGCTGCTAATGTTAGCGCCAAATCTTTCTATGCACGGTGCATTCAATCGTGAGTTGGACGAAGACGGCAATGTGATCAATGTGCTTTTGAATAGATATGAATAGATATGTATGTGAATAGATATGAACCATTAACAAAGTTGGGTTATTCTCTTGACGGAAGAGGCAAAATGTTTCTTATTTCATTGATTACGAGATTAGTTCGGCACAATGTTGAATCATTATGGCTGATGTACCTTCTGGGAGTGCCTTTACATAAGCCGAAGGCTGGCGCACACAGCTCAAACCGCCAGTAAAGGGTGGTCTTACCACTAACCAACACCTTAACATCAAGATTTTTGCCCAACTTAATTTGATATTTCTCTGTTCAGTTGTTGGCAAATTTAACCAAAAAGAGGTACAGAATTGAGTAGCGCGTTAAGATTGTTTAGCCTTTTACAAAAATGGGCCATCAAATCAAAATGCATTTTTTTGGCCATCATAATCGACCAAATGTGTCAACAGTAGATTCGTTAACTAGCAGAATTGCCGCATATATGCAAATAAGAATCCACGAGTGATTGTTGAAAACCCGATGAATCTACAAAGAGTGGCTGTTTGGTGCGGTTTAAGGGGCTGGCGGCTTCATCGGGCTGTAGTTCTTCGAAGATGAGGTCGGCCAAGCAGTTACCATGAATGGTATTCGCTTTCACGAGGTGATCTCTTCGATGATTTCAATATGGACCTGGACGATATGTGGTTCCGACAGGATGGTGCTATTTGCCACATAGCCAACGAAACCATGGCTCTTTTGCGCGAGAAATTCAATGGCTTTGTTTTTACACACATTTTACACACAATTGTCATAGATCCTTTTATCAGAACAAAAAATATTGAGATAATTCTCTGAAAACTATTTTATTACGAGGGCGGTCAGGAAAGTTCTTAGCCTATCAATGAAAGAGAATAGTTAGTTTTTCAAAAATATTTTTATTTTTCAATATAATCTCCTGAAACTTCAATACACTTAGTCCAACGCATATCTAGCAATTATATCCCTTGATTAAAAAAGTTTTCCTCAAGGTCTTCAAAATAGTGGTTTACAACTGTAATTGTATCTTCATTTAAGGTAAAACGCTTGTCAGCAAGGATTTTTTTTAGATTTGGGAACAAATTAAAGTCACTGGGAGCTAAATCAGGAGAATAAGGTGGGTGGTCAAGCAACTCGTACTTTAAATCGTTGATTTTAGCCATTGTTGAAACACTCTTGTGCGCTGGTGCGTTGTCTTGATGAAAAATTATTTTTTTGTGTTGTAAGCCAGGGAGTTTTTCTCAAATTTGTACATTTAATTGATCTAAAAGGTTGCAATAGTACTCTGAATTTATTGTTTTACCCTTTTGCAGATAGCAAATCAATAAAATACCTTAGAAGTCCCAAAAAAACCGTTGCCATAACCTTACCAGCCGATTGAATTGTTTTTGCCTTCTTTGGGGCACTTCCTCCAGCTTCAGTCCATTGTTTGGATTGTTCTTTTGTCTCTGGAGTATAGTGGTGGATCCATGTCTCATCAACAGTTATGAAACGACGCTTAAAATCCATTTTATTTCGCTGAAAACGATCCAAACGAGCATGAGAAAGGTTCATTCTTATGCGTTTTTGGTCAAGTGCGGCACCCATCTTGCAGAAAGCTTTTTCATCTGTAGTTCTTCATGCAAAATTAAATGGACTCAATCATTTGAGATGCCCATGATATTAGCTATTTCACGCACTTTTATTCGTCGATCATTTAATACCATATCATGCACTTTGGCTACAATTTCTGCTGTTGTTGCTGTTTTTGGACGTCCACTACGTGGTTCATCTTCAATGCTTGTACGACCACGTTTAAATTCAGCAACCCAATTTTTTACTGTTGTATATGAAGGAGCACTTTCACTTAACACATTCACCATATCATTATGAATTTCTTGTCCCGATAAACCTTTTTTATGTAAATATTTAATGACACCACGCATTTCTAATTTTCCATTGTAAAAAAATCGCGGATGCGTCTTTTGTCTTTTGTGAACATAATAAGACCAGCGTTGAAGCTACATAAATCGTGAAAAAATTTATCAAAAAGCAACCACTATTCAAGAAATAAGAATACTCAAAGAGAATTTCTTGCACCTACCTTAAACATATCGATTATGTACGAGCTATATCGTGGAACTGTAGAAATGGACTAAGTTGTATCTAAATTCGTTTTCACCAAAAACTTTTCAGAAAACTTTAATTTGCATTTTCGAGCTCCAATTTCCGACAGCTGCAAGAAATGTGATTCTTTTAAAGTAAAAATCGAAGCTGCAGGTGATCCTTCTGAAAAGGAAAGGATTACGAGCGAAAGAGATTTACATCATCGAAAAGTTTAATCAGCTAGAATTGGGATGCAATTGGACTCGAAACTTAACAAGGAAGAATAAATGCAGTTATAGCATTAGATTTATGAAAACTCTAAAGACACCAGTCATTTCCCAAGGGGTAGCTTACTACAAAAGACAGCTATGGACCTATTGTCTTGGTATTCATCACCTTATCACCAACAAGTCATTCATGTATACCTGGAATGAGGGAATAGCTTCACGTGGCCCACAGAAAATAGGGTCTTGCATAATGTATTACGTGAAAGCCAATGTCAAATGTAATAACTTAATAATGCATAGCGATCAAATTGGTGGCCAAAAACGGAACATAAGAATGAGCACTATTTGCACAGACATGGTCAATAATTCGACCTTCCCAGTGGAACAGATAGACCACAAATTTGTAGTATCTGGCCACTCGTTACTGCCATGCGATCATGATTTTGGACTCATTGAAAAGGAAAAAAATATTATAAGGACATTTTTACGCCTGATGATTGGGATCGTGTAATCATCACGGCAAAAAAGGGAACCATTTCACTTGTTAAAGACAGATGATATTAAAAGCATATCCTTAATCGAGAAACTAGTGACAAACAGAAAAATCTCCGCAGACAAGACTTCAAAAGTTGAATGGCTTAAGATTCAGTGGCTTCGATTCCAAAATGTGAAGTCATTTATAATTCAATACAAATATTCAAATAAGATAGATGTTTTATTTCAAGAAGTTGATATTTCAAAGAGGAACTCCAGCAAGTTCGTAAACTTGGAGTTGGAACCGCTTTATCCTGGAGGAAGGCTCATTAAAACTGCAAAGTTTAAGGATTTACAGGAACTCAAAGAGTTCATACCTCCTATTAAGCATGCATTTTATAATAATTAAAAAAAAAATCGAGACCCGATGAAGGAAATATTCAAAAGAAGAAGACGAATAATTATTATTATTAATTTGTATTATTTAAAACGCTTAAAATTATTTTTATTATTTATCTGAAGAAATTTTGTATGTTTTAAAAAATGGAGCCAAAATGGCCTAACCCTCTGTTCCTTTCAATATAGTTTTTTTTTAATGGATTCCAAATAGGCCTAAGCCACTTTAATTTTTGTATTAACTGTTCAAAACATTCTTTATCTAAGTTAATTAAGACCTAATGATTAACCTAAAACAAATGTTACAACTAATAATTATTTACGATTAATAAAAAAAATATAAATATTTTAAAAACTTATTTTCTTTAAAATTCGTTTTTTTCAGAACCATTTTTTTGGGCTTAGGCCGTTTTGGCGCTAAGCGCCTCAATTTAGGTACAATAAGCTTAAAAACACAACACATAAATCATGCATTTTCGTTGAACCACTCTTTATAAGATGGAGACACAAACCAACTTTGACAACACCCGATAATTGCAATAATCAAAATTTTAACAATAATCTTTTGGCACTGTCACCGGTTCAACTTGGACCTTGAATGGCATAAATAAATGCGTGGCATCAGTTTTTAGAACTAGTAAAGCGGACCGGGCTTAGCTAGTATGTTTATGAAGTTGACCTTGCATCAAAACTTGTAAGTTGGTTTAAGGTGGAATTCCTACCTTGTATGTGAAACCAAACAAGCTTTGAAAACTTTACGTTTTTCTGCCGCTGAACACATACAGCGTTTACAAATTCTCAAAATGTTCTACGGTGCGTGATATCCGTTTTGTTAAACAGTATTTGGAGATTTTTTGCATATCTTTTTTTTGCTCCCCCGTACATTTAACAATTTGCCTTCAAAGAAGACGACAACAACAACAACAGCGGCGATAATACGAGACGGACAAAAGATAACCGAGAGAAAAAAAATCTCTCAAACTACAAACAATGGGTAAGAAAAGGATAAACTACAGACTGACTCGATTACACAGACAAACAAATGTTAAGCGCATACTGCGTTGGCGAACTTCAACACAAATACATACACATACAAACGGCCAACATCCTTGCGATATCACCCGCTGCGAGCGTATGCGTAAGGGTATACATTTGTCCCAGTGTGTATGTGTGTTTGTGTGCGTGTAAGGGAATACCATCGGCAACAAACAAAGTGGTTAATTTTGTCACACAATTGCGAATAAAGAACCGCATAATAAGCCAATTTAGGGTATATTGTCAAAGTGGCCAGGACCACTATGCAGCAGAGAACTGGGCTACCGAGAATCAACCAACAACAACAATAACCACAGCTTTGCTTACCACTTTTTGTTACTTCAACACTTTTTCCAATGGACAAGTTTTAAATGACAAGTTTATTTTTTCTATTTCTTAAACACGTCACTAAAAAAACACAAAAAACCAACCTTCCGACAAATGCAATTTGTACGGCTTAGAAAACTTTGAATATTCTTTTTTTATATATTCTTTTAGCTTTTCATAGACTCTAGTTTTTTGTGTTTAGCTTCTAGGGCTATTTACTCCCTTTCCTTACAACTAAGGAATTTTATCAATATTCTATTTATAACTTAATTAATTAACAGCATCACCGCCTTCTTTAAGGTTGGCTGACACTGTGGCTTGGGTACAAACTGGTACGGGCACAACAGGTGCTTGGTGTAATCCGAAATTAATTAAATATTACCTATTCGCCGTTTACGCTGGCGAAGGGAGGGTTGTCTTCGTTGAAGCCGTATCTCCGCTAAGATGCTGGTATTTAGGTAAATTCATAAATGAAAGCAGAGCATTAAATTGGGAAGAAAATTGAAAGTGTGTGTATATTCTTCTTTTTAGGTATGGAAACAATTCATAATTTTCGTTTAAAATTTCTGGTAAATACAAGTTTTTAAAGCGGGACAAAATGTGAATTTTTCTGGGATTTTTTTTAGCTTTCGGAAGCCGTAGTAAGTTTGGAAGAAATAAAGTGCAGTCCTTATAAAGGAGCATTTTAAATAGCTTCTCTGCAAAGTATTATGTAAAATCCATTGCCTTTTGCATTACCAAGTAATGACCTCTAAAAAGTTCTTACTGGTACTTCAGTCGTATTCGTAAGAGACTCATACTTTCTGTCGTGAAAGTTGTGTTACTGATCGTCAGTCGTATTCGCCATTTGCATTACCAAATAATGACCTCTAATAAATACTTACTAATACGTCAGTCGCATTCGCCAGAGACTCATACTTCCTGACGTCAAAGTAGTGTTACTTACGAGGCTTGCTATATACGAGTATATATTTCTGGCCTAGGCAACACTAAGTGTTGTCTGGCGCCATCTGACATTTCCATTGGAAAGTTTGACATTTTTTGGCATAAACGTACTCAGAACGTTTCGACGTACGACCATCATTTTAGTTGTCTACAGTGACTTGAAAAAATAAATTTGCAAAAAAATGGAATTAACTCGTGAACATTTTCGTGCGATCATTTTTCACAACTTTCGACGTGGATTATCACGCCAAGAGTGCTTCGATGAACTTAAATCTTTGTATGGCGATGAAGCACCATCCTATAGCACTGTAAAAAAGAGGTTTAATTAATTCAATCGTGGCCGACGCTCGCTTAAAGACGAAGGTCGTCCAAAAACGGCCGTTGTGCCAGAGAACATTGATACCGTGCATGAACTGATAATGGAAGATCGTCAGGTGACATACCGTGCTATAGAGGCATCCTTGGGCATTTCTTCCACCAGCAAACATTCGATATTGCATGAACACCTGGTTGTTTTGGTTGGATCCCGCACAATTTGATAATCGCTCAAAAAAAGACTAGTGTCGATTGGGGCAAAGAACGAAGATCGAGGAGATGATCTTTTTAGGTATGGAAACAATTCATAATTTTCGTTTAAAATTTCTGGTAAATACAAGTTTTTAAAGCGGGACAAAATGTGAATTTTTCTGGGATTTTTTTTAGCTTTCGGAAGCCGTAGTAAGTTTGGAAGAAATAAAGTGCAGTCCTTATAAAGGAGCATTTTAAATAGCTTCTCTGCAAAGTATTATGTAAAATCCATTGCCTTTTGCATTACCAAGTAATGACCTCTAAAAAGTTCTTACTGGTACTTCAGTCGTATTCGTAAGAGACTCATACTTTCTGTCGTGAAAGTTGTGTTACTGATCGTCAGTCGTATTCGCCATTTGCATTACCAAATAATGACCTCTAATAAATACTTACTAATACGTCAGTCGCATTCGCCAGAGACTCATACTTCCTGACGTCAAAGTAGTGTTACTTACGAGGGTTGCTATATATATTTCTGGCTGGCGCCATCTGACATTTCCCTTGGAAAGTTTGACATTTTTTGGCATAAACGTACTCAGAACGTTTCGACGTACGACCATCATTTTAGTTGTCTACAGTGACTTGAAAAAATAAATTTGGCAAAAAAATGAAATTAACTCGTGAACATTTTCGTGCGATCATTTTTCACAACTTTCGACGTGGATTATCACGCCAAGAGTGCTTCGATGAACTTAAATCTTTGTATGGCGATGAAGCACCATCCTATAGCACTGTAAAAAAGAGGTTTAATTAATTCAATCGTGTCCGACGCTCGCTTAAAGACGAAGGTCGTCCAAAAACGGCCGTTGTGCCAGAGAACATTGATGCCGTGCATGAACTGATAATGGAAGATCGTCAGGTGACATACCGTGCTATAGAGGCATCCTTGGGCATTTCTTCCACCAGCAAACATTCGATATTGCATGAACACCTGGTTGTTTTGGTTGGATCCCGCACAATTTGATAATCGCTCAAAAAAAGACTAGTGTCGATTGGGGCAAAGAACGAAGATCGAGGAGATGATCTTCAAAAGACGTTTATAAGATCGTCGCAGGTGACGAATCATGGATCTATGCGTATGAGCCCGAAACAAAACAGCAATCGACCGTGTGGGTCTTCGAATACGAGCCAAATCCAACGAAAGTTATTTGTGGAAGAAGCACTACGAAGCAAATGGTCACCTGTTTTTTCGGCAAAATTGGTTATGTGGCGACTGTTCCGCTTGAGCAACGTAGGACGATCAATTCTGAGTGGTACACCACAATTTGTTTGCCTGAAGTCTTCGGAGAAATTCGAAAAACGAACAAGAGAAGACGAATCATTGTGCACCATGAAAATGCGAGCTCTCACCCATCGGCTCACACCAGCGCCTTTTTGACCGGCCAAAACGTCGAATTGATGGGTCATCCGCCGAACTGCCCTGACATGGCACCCAATGACTTTTTTTTACTGCCGCACATCAAGAAAAAAATGCGTGGTCAACGATTTTCGTCGCCAGAAGATGCTGTTGAAGCGTTCAAAAACCATGTTTTGGAGGTGTCTCAATCGGAGTGGAAAAAGTGCTTCGACAATTGGTTTGAGCGCATGCAAAAGTGTATAAATCATGTTGGAGAATACTTTGAAAAACAATAAAACCATTTTTGATGATAAATATTCGCAGAGAAATAATCGGCCAGAAATATATATAGCGGCCATTCAAATTCAACCGATTAAACTTTAAGATTTTAAATGGCCCACCCCATACATGAAGTAAACAAATAAAAGCGATGAATAAGGCTCTAAAGGCATTAGCTGGCACCTCCTTGTGTAAGGATAAGAAAAAATAAGTAGCGACATGAAAATACATCATTTTCTCCATCCTTAACTATGCAGCGCTAGTATGGACCTCATTATTTAGCGACACACAATGGAATAACTTACAAATGACACAAGAAAAAATACTCGTAATGCACTGCGTATTGCTTACGGTTATGTTCAAATGACTGATGAGGTTAAATCACCTCCATGTGGAGGCCAGGATGCTGTCAGCCAGGCTACATATTGTGTTTCTGCTGGCATGTCATCTGCCAATTTAACCGAACCATAAGATCCTAATGGCAGATCCTCGACACATTCGTAAGGACTTTAGGTGAGGACATCCATGTCATCATTCTATCTCACGTCAACCGCTTTCAATATCCTGAATAAAACTCAAAATGGTTTCCTCTTAAAAAAATATCTACTAAATTGGCCCATTGTATGAAATAATATTATAATCGTTGGTTTTTTATTTTCAAAATTAAATCATTAAACCTTTTTGGTTCTCCTAGTCCTCCCACACCTGCCCTCATTGGGGCATTCATTCATTAATGCCAATAAATCTCTCACTGGCATTGATTGTCATGCTTGAGGTTATGCTATCTTGGTCTTGAGGTAAATTTGTTCAAATCCTCCATAATGTCGGTCATAAAAAAACTATTCCCATTACGAAGCCATTAGACTGCCAAATGGTAGGCAATTAAGAAGGAGGATATTAAAATTGTCAAGGAAATTAAAAGGATTTGAGCATTTTGTCCCTGAGATAAAAATTGAGTTAGAGAAAGTCATAGAACAAAACAAGGACCATAAGACAAGGCGTTTGAATTGTCATACAAGTCACACACACAAATAAACATTTACTTTGTTTGTTTAATGTTTTCTCTCAGTTTATTTTTTTAATTTGCGAAGGAGAGGGGGTGGGTTTTGCAACAGTTTTGCTTTGCGTCATGTGTTTTTGTTGTTGACTTTGTCGTGTGTATGCCCTTTGAGTTTTTGGTGTTTTTATTTGAGTTAATATTACTTTTTGTGGTGCCCACTCTACTTTAGTTGTTGAGCGTTTGAAACCGGAAATGGATAAATAGCGTAATTTGGGTAACCGGATATTGTGTATTTCAATACCGCAACGGCTGTTTGGCCGGTTTTTCGGTTTGTTACGACCTTCAGATACTAAAGACAGTTAAAGGCCTATAAAAAAAACTTACAAATCTTACAAATGATTGAAGGACAATTTCGTGTTTAGCTACAAAAAGAATTTTTTAAAAATTTTAAAAACTGCCTGCTCAAAAATTTATTTTGAAATCAAGATTTCAAAAAAAATGCAATATCTTCCGAAGATGAATTAATTAACTAATTCGAAATATCAGCCAAATAATAACATTTTAAAAAAGTAAACAAGTTAAAGTCTCTTAAGAAACTAACTGAAGACCTTCAAAATTAAAAAAAATGATTGCAGGAAAATTTCCTTTTTAGCTCGATAGATTATTTATTTTGATAGGTAAGTTTTGAAGGTTCAGGCACACGGAAGATTTTTTTCTTACGCTGTGTATTTTTCGACTTTCGGCAGTCTAAAACCCATTGAAATTAACTTCAAAACCCTGCACAAAAATGTATATAAAGGTTTTTCTAAGCCGATAATGCAATATCGTTAACATTTTTTAAATGATCAACATTTATTTCAGTGGTTTGAGCCACCGGAAGTTAAGAAAATCGCGGCGTAAGAAAAAAAAACGCCGAGCCTTAACGAGCAGGCTGTTGAGTTTATGATTTCAAAAAAATGCAATATCTTCCGAAGATTAACTGAAAACTAATTTGAAATAACAGCAAAATAATAACATTTTTAAGAAGTAAGCAAGTCACAGTCTCTTAAGTCGATTTGCAAGAAAATTACGAAAGAGTGCAGAGAGCCATTGTAGTGGGGGTCATAAAAGGGAGCCTATTACGATTTTTCGCAGTCGAGTTAACCTCCCAATTAGGTTTGTTAGCACTCAGAACATTTCTTTAACCTGGATGCCAAAGCAGATCCTCATCGATAAACAGGACTTCCATTACTCAACATATTGTTATTACAACAACAATAACAGAGTATTATGACTAAGACCGGATATTTGTAACACTCTAAAAGGAAAGAAGGTATAGCATCCATCTTAATTATACCAATGGAGTAGGCAATGTTCACCCGCCCATCTTTCTATCTAAAATTGTCTTCAAAGTACAGGTCACAAATATAGGGTGATCCATCTAGAGGTATTTTTTCGGAACAAAAAAATATTAAAATTCAAATCAAGTGAGAAATCTTTATTGGACATTTTATGACATTTATTTTTTGAAAATAATTACCTTCAAATGTTGGCAAGTGTATAATGGAAATGAGCGTTCGGTGAGAAACGAGAAAGATCCGGCTGAAGAGCATCAAGAAGAGGCTCAAAAGATGCCATTATACCCAGAGAAAACCACGGTTTGGTGCGGTTTATAAGCTGGTGGAATCATCGGTGCATATTTTTTCAAAAATGATGATGGCCGTAACGTAACCGTGAATGGAGCTCGCTATAGCGCCATGATATCGATCTTTATGCTACCTGAAATTGAAGCCTGTAATCTTGACGACATTTGGTTTCAACAGGACGGTACCACTTGCCATTTAGCTGGTCGAACAATGGATCTGTTGAGAGGTGGACCGGTGAGTTGGCCGCCTAGATCGTGTGGTATCACACATTAGACTTTTTTCTTTGAGGCTACGTAAAGGCTAAAGTTAATGCTGATAAAACAGCTACGATTCAGGTTTCGGAAGACAACATTACGAGTGTTATTAACACCATACCGGTCGAAATGCTCGAACGAGTCATCCAAAATTGCACCCCCAGAACGGACACCCTGAGGCGTAGTTGCGGCCAACATTTGAAAGAAATTTTATTCAAAAAATCAATCGCATAAAATGTCTTTTCGAATGAACAATGAAGATTTCACACTTGATTTGAATTTTTGAATTTTTTTTATTTGGAAAAAAATACCTGTATATTAATCACCCCCTATATGTCCATGTCAATTGTAAACAATTTTTGGGTCCAAAACATTTGCTTGAGGACTATATCCAAAAATGGACCTATATGGTCCAAATTGGTCCAGATTTGGTTTTTGCGCCATCTTAATATAGTACGAGTAATTAATCGACATCGGAATTTATATGGTTGTTTTTAAACTGTGAATGTTTGTACTGGGGCTATACGAAACTTTGGTGAGAGTAAGGTCGTGGCTCTGGATATCTCAAAGGCCTTTGATAGAGTCTGGCACGGTGCACTCTTATCAAAGCTGATAGCATTTGGTGTCGGTAATACTTTTGCTCGATTTATGTCGAACTTTTTTTAGAGATCGCACTATAAAATTGTTGTAGATGAGTTCTCATCCAACAAACATGGGCTGACCGCAGGTGTACCACAGGGCTCTGTCTTGTCTCCCTTTTTATTTCTTATTTTCATTGACGATCTTTGGGTCAGACCGTGAATCCAATCTACTCTTTCGCGGGTGACAGCAACCTCTGTCATTCATATTCATTTGACCGTAGGCCGAGTCTTCAAGATATTGAAGACAAAAGAAGAATTATGGATGAGCCACTTGGCCGGAATTTACTGGCCATTTCCGAATGGGGTCGAGTGAATAGAGTAGATTTTAATGCGCGTAAGACACAGTGCTGCTTGTTATCTCACAAGCGATTCATTGACCCATCAGTATTGTCATTATCTATCGATGTTACAGATGTTGAACAATCAGAAGCTCTTGATGTTCTGTGCATGAAAATGCAATGTGACACACAACCCACATTCCGACGATGCTCCAGAGAGACAATAGAGTTGGATACCCTACTGTTACCTAGCAACACCATCGCGAGGCACCATTGGGCGAGGCATGTATTCGAAGTGTCGAAAGAAGCACTCAAGTGCATAGGCTTTTTAAAGCGGTGCAAGAAATGTGTCACTCCCTCTGATCTCTTCGATATCTGTAAAACCTATATTAGGTCAAAGACGGAATTCAACTTCCATATATGGACAGGTGCTTCAAATTCTTCCTTGGAGCTACTTGATCATGTTCAAAGGAGGGCGATGGTGTTGATAGGTAACAGTAGGGTATCCAACTCTATTGTCTCTCTGGAGCTTCGTCGGAATGTGGGTTGTATGTCGCTGTTCTATCGTTACTTTCATGGTGTGTGTTCTTCAGACATTCGTCCACTTATTCCTGACGTGAGTATGTTCGACTTTCCAGGAATTTACACCCATTTGTTATCCATTGGCCGGTTGACCGCACTATAGACTACAGATTAAATTCGTTTTTCGTCCGTACTGTCCGTATGTGGAATCGACTACCGGCGAATGTATTTCCCACCAATTACGACATCCTGACAAATGTCAGTAAACAATACTACTTCTTTCCCCCTTTAAACTCCCTATTTTCTGCTCACCAACGCAATGCATCGCATGTAAAGGGGGGGGGGTCAATATAAAAAATGTAATACGAGTATTTGGTCTGTAAAGTTAAGGACCAGTTAAACATATGTGAGTGAGCTATATCTAAATCTGAACAGATTGTCTGTCTTCAGTTTTAAAAGCGTCAGTCATTGGTTCTAAAAACGTATTTCTGCCAAATTTTATCAAGATTGGATGTAATATGTGGCTTTTAGACCTGATAATAAAATATTCAATGGACAGACAGACGTGTATTTAATCATTATTCAGAATCGATTGGTTTACTTTAAGGTGGTTCCTTTGTCATTTGATTTTGGGTAGTTACAAATATTTGCCATAAAAGTAACTTATGATATCCGGTTCCACAGAGAAACCTAGTTTTCTCTCTCGGCTAAACGAATACCCGGTTTGCCACAACATGGTATTTGTAAAATAACCTAAAACCAATCGTTTTTTTATGAACCGCGGTTTTAAAACCACTAGTTTCCCTTCAATGTCCGAAAAAATTCTATTGACATTACAAAGTTAAGGTTGTGGTTGTTTTGCAACACAAACAATGAGTTTTGGAAAATTCTCTGATGGTCAGAAAACTGTGAGCGTTTTTTTTTTCTTAGCAACCGCATAAATATTTTCTAACCAAAATGTCTATGTCGTCGCTTTGTCCTGGCTAGGCCAATTGTTGAATGCGTACATTTTCAATACTTGTCGCTGAAAATATTTTCTTTTTTTTGTTAACTTTAAAAAATTAAACAAAATTGTAATTGTAGCTTTTCTATGAGCTGTTGTATTTTTTGTTTTTTTTTTGTAGACGTGCGTTGAACACCAAATGCCAATTAAAAACAAGAATGGCCACGAAAAAACAAAACATAGCCAAGCACTTCATTAACAGAGCACAAAAAAGGATTCCATCCATGTATCTCGTAATGAGACTCAAGGGTCATTTTGGCGTAATTTGAAGTCCGAGATGATTTTGTTCCGAAAAAAAGCAGACTGTTTTTTTTCTTTATTGTAAACACTAATTAAAAGTATTTAAACATAAAATGAATTATTTATGGAACTGTTAACACTTTTCATATATAAAGGGTGTTTTTTATTTGGGTATAGAACTTTAAGTTGGCATCACTTTTTTAACTGGCGGCCATTTTGTCAGCTGTCAAGTGATTAATATTTAGTTTGGTTTGCCATTTCATCATGATCAGGTTGACAAAAGAACAACGCTTGCAAAATGGGCCGAAAATGAGATTCATCTCGATGCTGATTTTCATCACAAAATTTTGTTCAGTGATGAGGCTCATTTTTGGTTGAATGGCTACGTCAACAAGCAAAATTGCAGCATTTGGAGTGAAGAGAATCCACATGAGACCCTTGAGACGCCATTACATCCACAAAAACTGACTGTTTGGTGTGCTCTATGGGCTGGTGGAGTCATTGGGCCATACTTCTTCCGAAATAATGCTGGAGAGTCAGTTACCGTTAATGGAGACCGGTATAGAGCCATGATAACCGACTATTTTGTTCCCGAATTGGATGGCATGAATGTGGATGAGTTGTGGTTCCAACAAGACGGCGCTACATGCCACACAGCGCACGTCACAATCGAATTATTGGCAATTCGATGAGCGCATAATTTCGCGGAATGGACCTGTCAATTGGCCACCAAGATCGTGTGATTTGACACCATTGGATTATTTTCTTTGGGAATATGTGAAGTCGCTCGTCTACGCCAACAAACCAGAAACGTTAGGGGACTTGGAAGCCAACATTCGTGGCGTTATTGCCAACATACGGCCCCATATGCTCGAAAAAGTGGTTGAAAATTGGACCTGTAGAATTGGCTTTATTCGAGCCAGCCGCGGCGGCCACATGCCCGAAATCATATTTAAACATTAATGGCATAAAATTATCCTTCCAATAAAGCCAAATTGATGGACATTAAAACGATTTTCTTGTGTTTTATTTCAATTCGAAGTTCTATACCTCAATAAAAAACACCCTTTAATATGAAAATAAAATCTGTCTACACATCAAATTGCGATGATGTCCTTTTTGTTTGTGACAATGACAATATTTTTCGAAATATAAAAAAGGACCACATAATTTGTTGGGGGACGAACAATCAAGTACAGGGTAGCGCACGAATCGTGCTACAAAAACCAACGTGGTAACCTTTTTCTGTGTAGGCAATCGGCTTATTCATAATTTTATTTAAAAGTTTAGTATTTAGATTCATTAAAATGAATGCTTAGGTTAATTATTGATTTCACTTTCTTATAATTTTAGAAGATCGGTCTATTACTTGGCCATAAATTCGAATTTTTCAAAGGGGGGGGGGGGGGGGGGGTCATGGTAAGGCCGACCAGTAATGTCTATAATACTAATAATGATGATTTCTGTTAAAATTTTAGAAAGTCGGTCTAATGCGTTTTTTCAAGGGGTCTTGGCACCGCCCAATTTTTATCTAAAATGATCGAAAGACATTTTAGATGCTTTTAGATGCACGCCAACATCATATGTTCCAAATATCATCGTCAGTCATCATATCAGTTCATGAGATTTTGTGTTTTTAAGTTCAGGATTGTTGATTTTTATCAGCGGTGGCCTCTGTCCTTGTGTGAAGAAAAATGTTACTACTTCAGCGATCTGATAAAATCGATTCATTACATCAACACATGTTTCTGCAAGATTTTTGCCTCATAGCTTAAATTGCTAAATCATCTGAGAGTTTTACGACTATTTAGATCACTTAGTAGGGACATGAATACTGTTACACTCGTTTTAAAATAAAAAGTACTGAATGTTTTTGGACCAAATATTTTTTAATATATTTATTGGTGTATATTGTATCCAAAAAGAATCTACTTATTCGAATTCACCGCCTTTTGCCTTTACACACGCCTTAAGTCGCCCTGACCAATCGTCAATAGCTGCACGAACCTCGTCCATTGGAAAATTGACCACAGCTCGAACCAAAGCAGTCTTAAGAGATCCAATGTTGGGGTATCTTTTGTGACAAACCCTGTCCTCTAAAACCGTCCACAATTTGTAATCCAATTGGTTCAAATCTGGACTGCCTGAGGGCCATTCTTCAGAGGAAATGAACGCTGGCAAATTGTTTCGAAGCCATGCCTGGGTCGTTTTAGCCTTATGGGCCGGCGCAGAATCCTGCTGGAAATTCCACGGCTGGTTTTGGAACAGGGAATTGTTAAGAGGCTTCCCAACAGCTTTCAAAACGGTTTCTTGGTAAATTTTGGCCGATTTTTTGACTCCTTGTTCGGAGAAATGCAGGTCAGTGACCCCATCGTAAGAGACACCCCATCAAACCATGACTGAAGCTGGGTGAAAACCCTTTTTCATCCTTGGGATCAGTTCAGATGCATTTTGCATTTTTCAATCCAATTTTTCTTTAAAGCTGCAGTCAATAAATGTCCGTTACGTCGTTTGAAAGCCCCAAGTCCCAAATCTTTTTGAATTAAAGCGGTGCAAGAAATACTTCACTCCTACTGATCTTTTCAATATCTATACATCTTTCATCAGACCGAAGATGGAATACAACTCCCATATATGGGCAGGTGCTCCAAAATCATCCTTGGAGCTACTTGACCGTGTTCAAAGGAGAGCGATGGTGCTGATAGGTGACAGTAGGGTATCCAACTCTATCGTTTCCCTTGAGCATCGTCGGAATGTGGGTTGCGTGACGCTGTTCTATTGTTACGTTCATGGTTCATCAGACATCCGTCGCCTTATTCCTGACGTGAGGATGTTCGGCAGGGATACGCGACTTTCTAGGAATTCACACTCGTTTGTTATCGATTGGCCAGTTGACCGCACTATACACTACAGATCAAATTCGTTTTTCGCTCGTACAGTCCGTATGTGGAATCGACTTCCGGCAAATGTATTTCCCACTAATTGCGACATCCAGAAGTTCAAGGCAAGCGTCAACAAACATTACTCCCTCTTTCCCCCCTCCGATCCATTAATTTCCACTCGCCAACGCAATGCACCGCATGTATAGGGGGCATCCCCTGAGTGTTGGTTTTAAAAAAAAAAAAAAATCTCTAGTGACCGGAGCGTTTTGAAAATATCGTTTTTTTCATTTCACACTTGAAAAGCGCGCTTTTACAGCGATACGGTTCTCATTATCTGACCACTCCATGATGAAAGTTGAAACAATTTTAAAATCCCGTTACAGACTAACTTTATGGTTAGCTTTCAAAACCCATATGGCATTAACGGGGCATGTTCAGTTCTACTATTGAAATGGGTGTGTTCAATGTTGTAACAGTATTTATGTCTCTACTAAGTACATGCGAATTGTAAGTCGCGAATAAGAGAATTTCAATAATAATTATTTAAAATTCGATCATTGCAACAAAAAGTAGTCTATATAATTTAAAGTCGATAACTTTTTAATTTAAAATCGATAGCTTTATAATTTAAACAATATAATGTAAACAAAACAAAAAAACATACAAAGTCGTCGATAGCTTCATAATTAAATTCAATATATTTTAATCAAAATATCTACCAATTGACAAGATTATTTTTTCAAGACTGAAAAGTATTTAAAATAATACGAGTGCTGTGGAATAAAATTTTCACCAGTAAATTCAGTCATCAACCATTCATTTTGTAAAATTTTGTAGATATGAAAAAACTGAAAATTTATAAATTCCGATTTCAATGTCCCAATGCTACAAGTTTATTAAAACAAAGGCGTTCTAAGGGCTGAAATATACACTACGAGTATTTATTTGCAAAAAAAAAAACGAAAAAATGCAAATAATCGAAAAATATGGTTATTTTTAAGATTCATAAATGTTGGGTGGGCGATTTCGCTTTTTTAATTTAAATCGGCTGTAAAAAAAGTTCTGATAATTTTTTCAACTTCTGGTTAAAACGCGAAATCGTTGAAATCTCTTTCGGGTCGAAACTCTTTATTGAAAGAGAACAATCAAAAATATACTAAAAAATTGGGTTGATCGGATAAGGTACAGACGAGCCAGTTGAGGTACTCATAGGAATGATATTGTGCTCCATTATTAAATGACAAAGTCCAATCAATTAAACCAGAAATTTGAAAAAATTATCAGTACTTTTTTTTACAAAATTTAATAAGTATGTTAAAGCGCCCACCCTGTAATTAAAAACACAGCCTTTATTGATTCAAATAATAAGAACAGGAAAATAAATATTCTTTTATAAGTAAATTCGTGATCAAAAAATCTGAACCTTAGAAAAATTCTTGTCTATTATTTCAAAACTACTCGTATGTCAAACTTTATTTCGTTTAGGTCTTTATGCGTTTATGCGAACATTCAGTACAAAGTGCATTTTTGAAGAAATAATCTACATTGTTATCTACGTAGTCTTGGTAGATTCAATGTTCGGCATCAGAACTTATATCTTAAAAACAGCATCGAGTAAATTTTAACTTAAACATGATAAAAAAAAACCCACTGGGTTTTGAAACTTACCCCCCTCTTAAGTCCATAATTAAAATTTGCAGAGGCAAAACAAAATTTAAGTTTCACTCTCATTGATATTGATTCTTTTATAAATCCATAATTTGAATATAAAAAAAAATCGAAATGTAACGTTCGTTTTATTAAAAATAAATTTTCTGAATAACAAATGGGGTTTTCTGAATTTTAAATGGGCTCTTTGGAATTTCAATTAACGTCTTTGAATTTAAAATAAAATATTCAATTTCCTTTTGTATTTTAACTGGTGTCGTTACAATTACATTTAATGTCTTTCATTTTTAAAAGGAATAATTTGTATTTAAATTTTCCTAATTTCATATAAAATTTTCTGAATTTTAATGGCATAATCTGAATGGAATATTTTGAATTTAAATTGGCATATTTTCTATTTTAAGTAGAATTTTCTGAACTTTAATTGAACTCTTGTAAATTTCAATTGATTTCAAATAGAATTCTGAGTTTCTTATGAAATATTCTAAATTTTAAGTGGGAATAATTCAAAACGAATTTTTTGAATTTTAAATGGTTTAATAGAAATTTTTTTCAAAAAAAACCTGAAGCAATGAAGTTTATTGTTTTCTTTATAATTTAATATTCCCTGAGGATGAGCGTCAATGACGATCGAAATATTGGAAATAATTTAAAATATAATAGTTTTACAAGAAAACACCTACACCTGTTTTTTAAATTTGTTAATGACCTCGAGCCAGACAATTTGGATCAATTAAATATTTTTTTTTTTAATTTATATCTTCTTTATTTTAAATAGAATTTTCTGAATTTTAATTTAAGTCTTTTAAATTTCAATTGGAGTCTTTGAGTTTCAAAAGAATCTCTGAGTTTCTAATGAAATATTCTCAAGTTTAAGTGGAATATTCTAATTTTAGGTTTCTATGAAATTTCAAAGGGAATATTCTGAATTTAAAACGGAATTTTAAAAATGACCTATTGTTTTGAATTTCTAATGGAATTTCCTGAATTTCAAATGTAATCTTTTTAATTTTAAACTGAATCTTTAAACTAAATTACAATCTTAGTTTAAGGAAAAATTTTGTGATTTATTTTTTGATTTTTAATTATTTTTAAAATTATTTAATTAATTTTTGTTTAAAGTCAAGCAGTTCTAGTAAGGTTTAAAATATTTTTAATCAAATTATAAATGTGAAAATGACAAAAGATTAAATATTTAATACATCCTTAAAGCTGTTGGAAAACCGCAAACTAAATGACGGAAAGAAAATGAAATAACTAACATTTTAGATGGAGTTGAGAAACTAAAAATCCCGTCTAGAATAAATCTACGTATACATAACCAAACTGAAGTTTTAAAATTTCAATTGGTGTTTTTGAATATTAAAAGAGGTATCTATCTGTATTTCTAGTGGAGAACCTGAATTTTTCATGATTTTTTTCTGAATTTCAAATGGTATTTTTTTTTAAAAGACGGATAGAAAAATGAATTAACTAATCTTTTAGATAGAAATAGCGAACCTTAAAATCCCGCCTAGAATAAATCTAGAAATAACCAAACTGAAGATTTAAAATTTCAATTGGTGTCTTTGAATTTTAAATGGGTTTCTGAATTTTAATTGGTATCTTTGATTTTTTAATAGGGTTTCTGAAGTTCGAATGGAGAACCTTAATTTCATTTCATGTTTTTTAAGTTTCCGGACGCAAACAAGATTTAAGTTTCGGCTATTATTAAAATTGACTTTTATAATCCAATATTTGAATATGGAAACGCAATTCGAAGTTTAAGATTCGTTTTAATCAACAAACTTGGTCTAATTAGCTTGTGGAGTAATTCGTTCTTTCAAAAACAGTTTTATTTATTTAAAGGTAAGTTATGATTTTATTCGGAAAAAATGTTTTAAATTGCAATTGGTGTCTTTGAATTTTAAATAGGGTTTCTGAATTTCAATTGGTGTCTTTGATTTTTAAATAGTATTTCAGAATTTTAAATGGAGAACCTTAATTTCATTTGATGTTTTCTTAATTTCAAATGAAATTTTATAAGTTTTAATAAAACCTTTTACAGTATATATTTGGTGTCTTTGTATTTTAAATAGAAATTTTTGAATTACAAATAATTTTTTTTTTATTTTTAAATGAAATTTTTGAATTTCAAATAAATTTTTTTATTTTTAAATGAAATTTTTGAGTTTCAAATGAACTCTTTAAATTAAATAAAAAAATTTCAAATGAACTCTATGAATTTTAAATCAAATTTTTAACATTTTAATTAAATGTTCGAATTTCAAATGAAATTTTTAAACTCAAATGAAAAACTTCATCTAAATTACTATTAAAAAATTTGTAGTATTATTAAAAAGGTTTAAAAAAGATTTTTTTATAAAAAATATTTTAATTTTCCTTTCGTAACCCGAGTTTATTGAGTTTCAAATACAATTTTTTAATTTCAAATGAAATTTTTGAATTTCAAATGGAGTTTTTAAATTACAATTGGAATTTTCGAATTTTTAATGAAATTTTTAAACTTAAATAAAAAACTTTATCTGAATTACTATTAAAAAATGTATAGTATTATGCCAAAGGTTTAAACAAAAAATTTTTATAAAGAACATTTAAATTTTATTTTGTAGCCTAAATTTCGCTCAAGTTCAAATAAAACCTTTTGTAGTACTCGTATACTTGGTGCCTTTGAATTTAAAGTGACATTTTTGCGTTTCAAATGAAACTTTTGAATTATATAAAATTTTTAAACTAAAAATGAAATATCTGAATTACTATTAAAGAAGTTGTAGCATTATGCAAAAGGTTTAAAGATTTTTTTATAAAGAACATTTAAATTTTCCTTTCGTAACCGGAATTTTGCTTAATGGTTTCTGAATTTCAATTGGATTTTTTTCAAGTTCATATAAAACCTTTTGCAGTACTCGTATACTTGGTGCCGTTGAATTTCAAATGACATTTTGAGTTTCAAATGAAATTTTTGAATTTCAAATGGAATTTCAATTAAAAATTTTTTAATTTCAAATAAAGTTTTTAAACTTAAATGAAATATCTAAATTGCATCTGAATTTCTATAAAAAAAAAGTTGTACTTAGTATTATGCTAAAGGTTTATAGACGATTTTTTATAAAGAACATTTAAATTTTTCTTTCGTAAGCTTAATATCAAATATATTTTTAAGTTTTAAATCTTGTAATTCACTTACCTTTTTAAAATATTCGATTTAAAAGATTCGAAATTTAAATATCTTCCACTATTTCGCTAAACAAATGTTTTCTTCTTTTTTTGTTGTTCCTTACTTTGTTTGTTTGTTTGTTTTAAAACAATGCAAAATTCACACTTTCTTTAATTTTTAAATTTTCAAAAACTAAGCAATTATTCTCTTAAATATTCTCTGTTTCTTTTCGGTTACTTTTACGATTTCATATAATATTTAAATATATTTTCTTTTCCTTTAATTTAGATTTTTTTCTTCAAAAAAAGCGTTACAGTTTTCAATTTCAACACTATGAGAGCACAATTAATTTTTCTTTCTTTCTGTCTGTATCGATTTGAGTTTTGTCACAAAAATTCCTCTTGATTTGTTGTGTGTTACCAAACGTTAGCGGCAACGCGTTAGCAACGAATGTTTCACTGGCAGCGCTCGCTGTATATTTATATAAGTTGCTTCGAACGAACGAAGTAGACACGGCTGTGTCGGGTTTTGACAATCGGCTCTAGTCGGCGGCGCTGAGGCAGTCGCATTCGTAAAACATCCTGTTGCTTTGCTGCGTGTTGGTGTGAGAATGTGTGTTCATTGAGCAACAACAAAAAGCCGAAGTGCAGCGAAGGAAAGCTTTTCCTTCGGTTGTGGTCTGGAATGAAAGGTTTGCAACTTTGCTTCAGTAAGAGAAGAGTAGCGTTTGGTGTGAAGGTGAGTAGGTGGTTCCCATTCGTTGCCGTTTGTTAACAATCGCGTGTGCGTGTGTTTGTGGTGGCGTATGAGTTATTGATGATGGTTTCCTTACGTCGATGACGTCATTGATACTTAAAGCTCATTTGTCGAATGAATGAATGAAAACATGGGTGTTTTTTTATGAGCCGCTGTGTGCGAGTGGCTGTGTGTAGGTGAGCTTGTATATGGTCGTCATCGTTTTAGAAATGCTGTAGTTTTTTTGTTGCTTATAACACCTACGCCAAAGCTCTTAAGGCTGCAGCCGTGGAGGAACCTAGAAGGAGTCCGTTTTGTTACTCATACTCATAAATTTATTTGCTTTTTGTTGTTGTACGTACATACATATGGAAGTATGTCGGTATGTGGATACTGCGTCAATGTGTGTGTGTGCATGGTAGGCGGTGCTTATGCTCTTCATGTTCACTTCAATGGATACGTTTGAAGTGCGTGTGATACAATCTTCTTCTGGCCCCTCATCTTTTCCTTCTCTCCAGTATCACGGGGTAGTTTTTGCCGCTGTTGTTGCTGCATTTTTATTTTCGCCTTTAAGAAGGTAACAACCTTTTGAGATTTTTTTCTCAGCTGCAGCCGCTACAGAAACAGGAGTAACAACTTCTTCAGTTTATTATTTTTTTTTTCATCTTTTTGAATTTTAAATGCCTTTTTGCAGCTTTTAACTTGAATGTTTTTTTTTTTGTAAATCTTCTTTTGTCTTTGTTAGCTCTCAGCTTTCCATCAATTTCATAAATGATTTATGGCCGTAACAGGACCTATATTTGACCTGACCATATTGTATGACATCATACGATTTGCAACTGCCAGTTGTGGTGATTTGTTTTGCCCATAATAATATGTACTAGTAATTTTTCAATAATAGAAAACGGAAGCGGTCTAATAAATATGGTAAAATCTACATACGCAACGGGGTTTCCGTTTAGGACATAACGATTTTGTATATTAATAAAATATAGAATATTTAAGAAATAGAGTTTAAATTTATTCCAGGAGTAGTGCAAATGTTACATTCTAAGAATGAGATTCGATTTCGGCCATATAACCACAACGATCCCGTGGACTGCGATCTTTGCACCCAAATTGTCTACCACTCTTGCACACATTTCGACCGCAACGTTGGCAATTTCGCTTTGGATCTTGTCTCTGAGCTCCTTGTTGGCTTTTTGCATTGACCAATGGCTTGATGTGACCCATAAAAAGAACCGGACCATTTCTCGAGATAACACGTTTACCGAATTTACCTTTCAGTAAATCGATTGTAACGCTTGCTGTGTGGCTAGTGGCACTGTCTTGTTGAAACCACATATCGGCGATGTCAAGCTCATCTAATTCTGGCCAAAAATAATTTTCTAACATGGCACATTAGCGCTCTCCATTGACGGTAACAAGGCGATGGTTTTCATCGAAGAAAAATACGGCCCAATCACACCTCAGGCATGAAAACCACACCACAGTAATTGTTTGTGGATGCAATTGAGTCTATTGAAGCGCATGTGAGTTTGTTGCTGTTTATGACAAATTTTGTTTATGACAAAACCACTCAGCAAGAAATGAGCTTCATTGCTAAAGATGATTTTGTAATTTCATGAAACTTTGCCAGAGCCCAGTCGGACAAGTCGGTTCAAATGATCAAGTGGCTTTATTTCTTGAGTCAGTATGATCTTATAAGGATGAAGGCCAATATTTTTTCGCAAAATGTGCCTCAGTGTGGTTTGAGGGATGCCCAATTCATGAGAACGCCGTGGAATCGATTGATTTGGCTCATTTTGAACGTATACACTTACTTACGACAGCGATTTTTCGTCGTTTATCACTATAACACGCGCAGCCTATCGGGTGGTACGATTATTACGGCCGAAAATTGGAGTAAACGCTCTTAAAGATGAGATCACCAAATCAGAATTTCGGTAGTAATTTTTAATGATTTTGAAACGTTGCTCGTAAGTGAACTTTACCATGATAAAAAAAGGTTGACTTCGACTAACGTTTTGACACTGAAAGATTATTAAAAAAGTTTGGGGGTGCGTTGACAAAAAGATACAAAATTATCATGTCCCTATGGGAAAACCCGTTACTTACTCTCCTAAAAAATTGTTACGTCCCTATTGGAAAACTCATTACTTACTTTTCTTATGAACCCATTAATGAACAAATCGGGAGCAGTGCACTAAATAATTCTGATACTTCTTAACATAAGCTGCTGTTGAAAGTCGTATGAGAATGAATTTGATAAGAAGCCGGTAAAGTCACCCTATTTATAGATGAAACAACCGCTTCGGAAAACATCCTATCCGGTGGTCCGACCTGTTGCATGACTATTGCATAAGTGAGTCCATGTTCAAATCCGGGTAAGAACATCTAGAAAGAAAGTGAATCGAAATTCCACTTTAGGCACTGAACACAAAAGACGTCCGCCAATAGTTCACCAATATATTTTTGTTGGTGAGAACTTGGTTTTCGAATGTAAAACTAAATGAGTTTATACTTTAGCAGTATAGAAATGTTGGTCGGAGTCTAGCGAAGGTTAAGGTTATTAAGTCAACGACGAAAAAATTAGCTTGCTATAAAAAATCGTTTTTTATAAGTAACGAAAACGTAAAGAACTTATTTTCAAAAAACATTTAATTTTCATCTAACAAGAATAATAAAATAAACAAGAATTACCTTTTGCAATAGACTATCGCCAAATCAGAGATAATTTAAAAAAAAATCTTTAAGAAATCGAAAACGAAAACGATTTTACTCAAAAATATATTTATAAACAAACAATTGTTATCAAAATGTATTCAAAAACCATTTAATTTTCTTCTAGCAAGAATGAGAATAATAAAATAAACAAGAAGTACCTTTCGCTATAGGCTATCGCCAGATCAGAGATAATTAAAAAATAATCTTTAAAAAATCAAAAAAGGATAAAGATAATATATTTATAAACAATCAACTTTCATTAAAATGTGTTCAAAAAACACTAAATATTCATCCAACCTGAAGATAGTTATAAAATAAACAAGAAGTTCCTTTCGGTATTGACTATCGCCAATTCAGAGATTATTTGAACAAAATCGTTAAAAAAAATGGATAAACGAAAATTAAATCCATGTTTTTGGCAATGGTTACATTTGGAAAATACTCGTATATGTCTATGAAAAATAATTAAATCTTCGATTTAATTGTGCCACACCCAAAAAAAACCCTTTATGGAAATCGGTCCGAACTACAAAAATTCGGCTGGAAAAACAGTCACCAACATTCCATGGTATTAATGGTTGCTTGCTTCGACAAATCATTAGATGGTAGCTTTAATAATAAAAAATATATTGGTTGCTAAAACTGGTTGTTCTATCAACCAACCAAGTACATGCTACATTAGTACAAATAATTGACGTTAGCAACAGATAAATTCTGTGTAGTCACCAAACCCCGTTAAGTACGCTGTTGTAACATATTACACTATGCTACAAAATTTCGGTCTTTCTCGGGGGTGAATGATTTCTTCTAAAAATGACAGACTACACGCAGAGAAAAGATATGGTTACTATATGGTCACCGCAACAATAATATGTTCTCTACAATAAAAGGATGTTCGTCGCAACCATAGTATTGTTTTTTTGAATTTCATTGTATTATTATTATTGCAAAATTTAGAAATGAAAATGTGGTTGTAGCAGCCATATAAATGAAAATGTGGTTGTAGCAACCATATAAACATGGTTGGAGCAAAAAAAGTATTGTTGTTTTAAATTTAAACAATAACATGATTACGGTAATCATACAGTATAGTTGCGACTATGAACGTAACAAAAAAGGTTTTATAGACCATCCATGTGTATGTGTGCGTATGATTTTTTTGATATACCAAAAAAACATACACACGTTACAGTAAATGGTTGTTGTCCGTTATAAAAAACCACAACAATTGAAAGGTAGTTCGAGGGATTTTTATTGTGTTTACTGTGTTCGGTGAAATACTCGTCTACCGACTTGTTCTCGTTTATTTAAAATCTGCCTGCACTGTGATTAAGCCATTGATCATGGTTTAATCACATTCGTTACTTGGTGTCTACGGATGGTGAAGTAGCATTCACTCCTGTTGGCAACTAAAAGTATTTTCGACTGCCGTTGGAATATATATTTTTGTTTGTTGAATGAAATGTTTAATAAAAACATGGCCTCATATCTGGCTATGAACTTATTGTAATGCAATTGAAATAACCTGCTTAATAAAAATCTATTTTTGAATAACAACACCCAATCCTAATAAATCATTTTGGTGATCATAGTATGGTTGATTGAATCATACTATGGTTGTACGGATAATATCATGGTTGAGTGTGAATCACTACTATGGTTGTATAAGAAAAATAGTATGGTTGTGAGGATCATAATATGGTTGTAGAGATAATAGTACGGTTGAGTGTGAGTCATACTATTGTTGTGAAGATCATAGTATGATTTTGTGTGAATCATACTATTGTTGTGAGGATCATAATATTGTTGTGCCACAACTATATACCCAATAATAGTATGATCCTCTTCGAATATTGTCACCCCAACCTTTCTTTTTTTTTGCGTGTAGGTGGTTATAGCAAATTCCCAAAACGACGACCCTGGAAGGTCCTAGTTGTTTTTTATAGGCCGAGCAAATTTTGATTTTGCTCTGCTAATCCGTATGAAATAAGTGAAAAAATGATTCTTTTACCGGAGTATGAAAAACTTTACGTTGAAGGGGTATTAACCGGCTCGAGACCTCTTGCATCTACATTTTAATAAAAGACAAGTTTTTAACAAAATAGATAAGTGACATTCATTTTCGTGGCTGTACACTGCTTTAATCGCGATTTTTAGTCCATGATGACCTTGATAAATTTTTATAAATACGAGTATGTTATGTTCAGAAAGGAAACCAAGATCGACACAGAGGTGCAATTTGAATATTATTTTTTTTTCTGAATAACCTACAAAATATGACCAATTTTAAAAGTACACATTTTTAAAACATCTGTAGGCAAGACTTCAAGCATTATTTTAGGGTTTCTTGTGTCACACTAACCCTTAAGAAGTCAGAAATATTTAGGTTTAAGTGCTACTTTAGTTCTCTTAAATAATATATAAAATAATGTACAAACTTTATTAGATTCGACAGTAAATTTTACAAAAAAAACCTGGTCATAATTCATTGAAAAATCATTAAATATAAAAATTGAATTAAAAATTATGACTTGAACAGTGTTTATTCTGGTTCGAGACCTTTGTTGTTTCATTTTCAGAATTCTTCTATTCCTAAACCCGAAAAGGTTTTTCTATGTTGTTAAACCCGGCTGAAGAAAAACCTTTTCGGGTTTAGGATTAGAAGTACCGTCTGCCTGGCAACCTAGTCAATAAATTTCACCAATTTTCTGAAAAAGAAACAACAAAAGTTTCGAACCAGAATAAAAACTGTTCAAGTCATAATTTTTAATTTAATTTTTATATTTAATGATTCTTAATGAATTATGACGAGGTTGTTTTTTTTTAAATTTACTGTCGAATCTAATAAAGATTGTATATTGTTTTAAATATTATTTACGAGAAGTAAAGTAGCACTTAAAGCTAAATATTTCTGACTTCTTAAGGGTTAGTGTGACACAAGAAACCCTAAAAAAATGCTTGAAGTCTTGGCTACAGATGTTTAAGAAATATATACTTAAAATTGGTCATATTTTGTAGGTTATTCAGAAAAAAAATTAATATTCAAATTGCACCTCTGTGTCGATCTTGGTTTCCTTTCTGAACATAACATACTCGTATTTATAAAAATGTATCAAGGTCGCCATGGACTAGAAATCGCGATTAAAGCAGTGTACAGTAGGGCGTACCTCAAAAAAAAAGTTCGCCGTACACCTTCGAATATGAAGTATTATTGAAAGGTAGTTTCAAAAAAAAAATTTTTATTTTTTTATGCCGAACGTAGGGGTCGCGCTTTTACATTTTTCTATATAACTTCTGCATTTATAAATGGATTTTAAAGTGTGATACATCGATGTTTTATTTCATTAAGCTCAATGTCTTTAAATTCATTAAGCTCAAGCACCCCCTTCTGGTACTTACCCATCATATCTCAGTTGCTACTACCCTAATGTACCACTCTAATATCAGAAAATTAAAGCTCGCGCGGGGTGCTTGAGCTCAATGACTTCAAAGACAAAAAATCGGCCTCGTCGAGACAAAAACATCGATGTATCACACTTTAAAATCCGTTTATAAATGCAGAAGTTATATAGAAAAATGTAAAAGCTACGTTCGGCATTAAAAAATAAAAAAAAAATTTTTGAAACTACCTTTCAATAATACTTCATATTCGAAGGTGTACGGCGAACTTTTTTTTTACTTGTAACCTGGTACGCTCTAGTGTACAGCCATGAAAATCAATGTCACTTATCTACTTTGTTAAAAACTTGCCTTCTATAACAGCAACTAATACATGTACAAATTCAGTTCCAAAAATTATCCTTATTAGTTAGGGTTTCCACTACTGAAAATTGTCGCGAACCCAATCAACATTCGATTGTAGCAATGGAATACACGGATAGTACCACCGTCATTCGGTTGGCAAACAAAAATCGATTGTGGTAGCATATCTGTTCCCTGTTTGCTTATAAAAGATGTTTTTGAAGTCTCAAAATTTTAGTTTGACTCCTTCAAATACTTGCGGCAGCTTGTATGAATAAGTTCCACTGTGCGGTGTAGGCACCGTGGTGTAAAACAAAATTTTAACTAAATAAGCTACAGTAATTATCAAGGATATCCTTTGCTTAAAATGTCAACTGATCTCCGAGACAAGGATAGCCTATACTAAGGCTATCAATTGGACAGACGTCTTGAGTCAATGCATCAATTAATTCGATCGAAAATTAAAATACCCTATGTGATAAATGAATCCACAATCTATTTTTTTAGAAATTTTCTAAAATTTGCTTCTGTTAGAGAGGTTAGACTTCAAATTAGGAATGTTAAAACAGACTTGGCCTGATACTGTCTATTTTTCCTTTATTTTTTCCTATGTGCAAACTTGCGACACAAACCAAATTTTATGGAAAACTTGGTAACATTTTAGAAAAATTAACAAAGTTAATGCATCAAATAAAATGGAAAATTCGATGTTATAATCGATGTCGTTCTGTCGGCTTTAATAACCTCCGTCATAGATTCGTTTCGTGGTACATACATCTAGTAATCGTCTCATTTAGTACAAGTATATCGAAATGAATGAATTACTTGAGATGTTGGGGCAATATTATCAGTTTTAACAGCCTAATGATGACCATTTTTTCGTATCGTAACTTAATAAGGCCTATGCTAGTTTCCCGATCTAAAACCGATGTGGGAGAACAAAAGGTTTGGATATCTGGTAGCTAAATTCAGAGCGATTATTAAACGACTGGCAACTATCAGCTACAAGATTAAATTTTTTGACATGTCGCAGTTTGTGTACACGCTACGTCAGATCAGAAAGGTGTGGTGGCTAATAATAGCTTGCAAGAGCGCCGACGCCACAGGCATTACATTTCAACTGTTCTTCAAGATTTTAATGCTCTCCCCGCATTGAGAGAAGGAAAAACCTCTCTCACTGATTTGAGAGAAGTATTGCCTCCTTTCCTAATGGGATATAATGGGATTTAAGTAAATACTTGAACAGTCAACGCTGATGAAAGTGCATTAATTTGTTTTCTAAGTTCCTGTGAATGAGAATGTCACCCTCGTCCTAGTACGTAATCGAGCAACCCCTTATGACCGCATAACGTTATTTCAATGAATTATTGAATATCATTTGAATAGATTTATAAAAATAGGCAAAAGCTATGATGGTTGGTGGGTGGTCCTGACACATTTTCATCTACATAGTGAACGTACTGATTTCTTGTTGTTCTTCTTGATTTTCAATCAGAGTGTAAGCATTAAAAATCGCTTAAAATGTTATATGATATTGGGATTTATTTTTAAAAAGGGAAACTGTTGATTACAACGTTGTTGTTGATTTTTTCTCATAAGGATTAACCAGTGGTTTTTTATACCGTCCACCGAAGGGTGAATGGTATATTAAATGTGTCATTTCGTTTGCAACAACGCAAAATATTAATCGGAGCCCTACATATAAAGTGTATATGTGGCAGCGCATAGAGAAATTGACCTAAGGGTAAAAAAATCAATTTTCACTTTTTTTTGATGTGGACAACATCTGAGCATCGAATGAGACCGATCCCATGCCCCAAAAGTGTCCCTCTCAGAGATATGCGCGTTTTATAAAAGTGATGGTACACCAAAGTTACACGTATTTAAATCTTTAAAATGGCTCTCCTGAACAAAACTGGTTTTTACCCTTAGGTCCCTATCTATTTTGCGCGTTACATATATTATTGATCGCCGTAAAATTCTCGGACGATCTGGGCATGTCCGAACGTCCGTCAGATGTCTGTTAAAAGCACAATAGCTGCACACAGAGAAAAACACAGTTTGATTTCGGTCTGAACTACAAAAATTGGTTTGGACAATTGGTTTGACAATTACCAACATTCCATAGTGTTGATGGTAAATTGATTCGATTTATTATATGATGGTTGCAAGAATCATATCACGGTATTCACAGTCAATAACTTGTTTATACTATCCGAATTAAGTTAAACCATCGGTTCTGACAACCACAAGTTATTGGTACAAATTATTGGTGGCAACAGATAAGTCCTTTGTCGTGATAAAGTTGGTTATTCCAACATCAACATATAAACCCTACACACATAGAAAAAATTAGTTAGAAATCGGTTGGAACTACAGGGATTCGGTTGCAAAACATGAATATCGGTTGCAATCACCGAATTTTTTGAATAGTAATGAATATTCGGTTTGAAATACCAGAAGATGATAAACATGATCATCGTACTGTGCTCATAACTTGTTGGTCGGTCATACCAATAAAACCCGAAAAAGGTATTTAGTTGCTACAACTAGGAGCAACCAATAGCTTTGCAAACATTGTTGTTGTAACTTATTATTAGTGATGATAACCAAAAACGGGCTGTTGATTGGTATTTTTTAAAAGTTAAATAATTCGATTATTACTGAATTTAAGCCAATCGAGTAACCAAAATTTTCTCCAGTAAAAATTACCCATCATATTTTCCTCTTTTTCGTCGTCATGACCCTACCTATGAGTAGCACACAATTTTTTTCTCTGACATAAATTTTAATTTTTTCCGTTCAACGAGTGTGATATTCGGATTTTTAGATCCATGAAACCCAATCATTCGGTTGGCAAATAATACTGCTGTGTCGACGAATCTGTTCTCTGTGTGTGTCAAACGAATCAACCTTGGATCCTGATATTTTGCATGATGATTTATGGCTAAAAGCTGTTTGTGATTGTTAAGGGGCGAAATCGGTCCATTGGGGAAAAGTTTCCCTTTAAGGGACTAGGTAAAAAGTGCACTTTTTGAGGATTTTCTTAACAAATTATAATTTTTTATGTGAAAAGCACTAAATAACTAGATGAACCGAACTCGATGAAACTGTGGACATTATATATTTTGTTAATCGCTTCTGTCGTTAGCCGCAACTACAGGGTGGGCGATTTAACATTTTAAACTGTAATCGTCTGTAAAAAAAAGTACTGATAATTTTTCAAATTTTTGGTTTTATTGGAAAGGTTGAACTTTGTCATTTAATAATGAAGCACAATATTATATTTGACTGACACAACTGGCTCGGCAGTACCTCATCCGATCAACCCAATTTTTGACTACATTTTCGTTTGTTCGGGTCGAATTTCTTCAATCGAATTCAGGTTTAATTGTCTTTAGATGTTTTGCGTAACATTTATCCTTAATGGCCCCCACAGAAAATAATCCAAAGTGCTGAAATCAAAAGGTCTCCGAGGCGGTCTATTGACATCACAATTACGTCTAATTTTCGATTTTCAAAAACAGTGCATAAAATATCGATGGTTGTGTCGGCCGTGTGACATGTGGCCCCGTCTTGTTGAAACCAAATGTCTTGCATTTTTGGAAACAAAAATTCGTTTAGCATGGTGCGGTAACGCTCGTCGTTGACGTACACGGCGGCTCCTTGCTCATTTCTGGAGAAAAATGGCCCAAAATATACACCAAACAGCTATTCGTTGTGGATGCATTGGCTTCTCAATAGTCACGTGTTGGTTCTCTGAACCCCATATGCGGAAATTTTGTTTTACATAGCCAACGAGATGAAAATGAGCTTCATCTGAAAACAAAATTTTTCGGTAAAATTTTTGTATCTCCCTGGGCGAAGCGAAAACGTGTCGGATGATCATGAGGCTTTAGTTCTTGCACCAATTGAACTTGGTTAACCTTTATACTGAGGACTTTATGCTAAATTCTTCTCAAAGAAGTGCGAAAAATGTTCACTTCCTGAGAACGATGACGTGTTGATGAATGCTCTTAGACATTCTCAGCCACAGCAGCAATGTTTTTGATTGAACGCACTGTACAAGGACGTTCACGGGTTGGTTTGCTTAATAACGCTCCATTTTCATGAACTCGCTTCAAAATTTGACGCACAAACTAAACTGAAGGCCGATCCCTCCTCGAAAATTTTCCACGTAATTTTCTCACAGTTTGCGTAAAGACTTACTAGTTTGGCAGTAAGTTTTTACTTTTTCCCAATTTTTATCGAACGCATAGCGTCCCATTTTGCAAATGTCTAACATAAACCAGAAAATAAAAATAAATTTTATTCTACCTTTCAACGCCAATTAATTGCTAGTTAAAATTTAATTTTGAATGGCCCACCCGTTATTAAGACCGACCTTGCTCAAGGCGCGTAGTCTTCTGAATATGAGATTGATTAATGTATCTCATAGTATGCTCACACTTCTATTTGTACTTGTTGTATTTAACTATGTATTCAAGTCGAGCTTTAAGGTAACATTTTATCCTTCCTGAGAGGAAGGAATATGCCTGTACTGCATACTCCAAAATTCGTATTCGCAAGGAGCACAGGAGATAAGTGGAACTGGCCGTTGCATTGTAGCGCATTCGAGTGATAAGGAGTACCTTAACTAAGGCAACCAAGGCAACCAAGATTATAATAAACTAAGTGCTAAGCGCTATCAAAAGGCTATCGACCAAACAAAAATTTAGTACGTACTCGTATCAGTGATTTAAATTGAAGCTTCCTGTTCATTATCTCCGAAGGGGAATTGAGGACTAATCTGGGATCATATAAATAAGAATTGACAAATACTTTCTTACTTACGTTTGTTTCAATACTTTTTGAGTTATTTTCTTCTTTTGTAACTCCAGCGTATATAAAGCCTATAAAAAAATTTAACTTAACTAATCTTATAATAAACATAACGAATTTTATTGAATATTACACCTAGTTTATTCCATTGGCTTTAGCAACTCCTTTGCTATTTTCCTGAACATTTTCAGCACCGGGAGTATTTTTCCATTTATTACAGTTGGCGTTGGAGGCCAACTGTAATAAATGGCTTTAGCAACTCCTTTGCTATATTCCTTAACATTTTCAGCACCTGGAGTATTTTTCCATTTATTACAGTTGGCGTTGGAGGCCAAGATGGAGCTTTTATCGCATTGTCCACCAGAAGATTGTGTGATGGTTATTTTAACGACTGTTTGGTTTTTATTCTTAGCTTGGCCTCCCTTAACATTTCCCATTCCGTTTTCGTTTCCATTAACACTTTCTTTCTTACTGACGTTTCCAATTTTCTTGCCATTTACTTTTGAAGTTCCATTACCATTTCCATTAAAATTCGCTTTAGCATTACCAGCTCCATTTACGTTTTCAGTTCCCTTAACATTAAAATCTCCTGTTTCCTTACCATTCGCATTTGCACTGCCCTTAGCATTTACGTTCGCATTTCCTTTACCATTACCAGCTCCGAGAGTATTTTCCCACTGTTTGCAATTAGAATTAGAAGCCGAGTTTGAACTCTTACCACATTGACCACCGGGAGCTTGAGTTGTGGTTTTCGCTGGGACAGTAGGTTTGTTTCTTTAGCGCCTTCCCTTATGTAGCCCTTACCGCCCCCCTAAAATTTTCATTGCCGTTTCCTTTATCACTCCCCTTACTGTATTCCTTAACATTCGCGGCGCCGGGCGTATTTGCCCATTTGTTGCAGTTGGTATTGGAGGACGAGTTAGGACTCTTTCCATATTAACCAATGGATTTGTAACTTCGGTGGTGAGGTAGTGGGATACCCTTCAATGGGAGTCTCTGAGATAGACTCTTCGGGAACAGTGGTGGTGGATAGTTTTCAACGGGAATTTCTTCAACGGTGGCAGTGATGGTGGGATTTTTTCGAACAGGACTATTTGTGACAGATCCTTCTTCAAAAGCGACATCGGCGGTAAGATATTTCTCAAAGGGAGTAATTGTGGTGGGTTTTACTTGTATTACAGGATCATCCTCAACTGGTAATTCATCGTTAGTTCCTCTGATATTTTCATAATCGAACGAACTACAATTTCCCTTAAATTCGTAGAGAATATTAGCAATTAATTTCATTAAATGCCCTATCAAATCAAACCTACCATCATTGGCAGAGCCAGATTCATGTTCATCGGAATTTGTAATCCAGAGTCATCTTTCAAAGTTTTACTGTCGATATTATCTGTAGATTTATTGAAAAAGCTAGACTTCTCAAAAAGCTTTTACTTTAACCATAATTACCATTTTTATTTTTAAGCTTCAGAAGTATTAACGGAATCTTCGGAAGCGTATTTTTCACTCTTATTGGAAGTAACTCCTTCCTTAAAAGCTTCCGCGCTAAGTTCCTACTCGACTGAGACGGCTTAGTCCTTCCGTAACACCAATGTTCTAGTTAATGTTTTCAGTACTGGCAGATTTATCATCTTAATCTCGAGATTTCGATTCGGGAATTTTTGAATAAGTTGAAGACAAGTTATCTTCGCTAGACTCGGCTGATCCTGACTTAGAACTGCTAATATCTGTTGTTTTAAGTCAATTTTAAAAAGACTGCTAAAAAAGTCTAAGAGCCCCCCCCCCCCCTTTTTACCATTTTCATTGAAAGTACTAGAACTATAATCAGCATCTGCGGAAGTCGAGTTTTCACTGTCATTCGCAGTTGTCCTTCTTGAGGGGCAACAGTGGAGGATTCTTCATTTTTGGGGGGCCCCTTCGTGTTTGAGTACTCAGTATTATTGGATCTGCCGTCTTCATGGTTTAGAAATAATTTAATATAAAAACAATGACTTTAATAACTAATATAAGTCAAATTTACCATGATTAATTGGAATGTCGCTAGATCCATCACCATTTTCTGTAATGGGACCTTTGGTTGCTACATTTTCATTAGCAGAACCTGATTCATTTTCCGAAATTGATTCATTTCCTAATGCAGCTCCTGATTTAAAGTAATTTCTAGTTTCAGAGCCAATTTCGGAATCCACTACAGTATCGTTGCCATTATCCAAAACTAGTCCATTTTTAGATGCGGAAACAGTTACGGTATCAGATACAGGTTCTGTACTAAAAACAACTCCAGTAGCGTTTTCTTAACCAGCACCACTTTCAATTTGAAAGTAATTCACAGCACCAGTACCAGATGTATTTTCAATATCGTTTTCAGCAACATTGTTATTTTTTATCCTTCAACTGTTAGAGTTTATTTACCATAGGAAGAGTTTTAATTGGCTGTGGTGAGTCCTTATCGACTGGTATCACTAGTCAATCCCCACTTAAATATCCACCATCACAAGGTTTCTGTGTTAAACCAAAAACT
Source organism: Hydrotaea diabolus (assembly GCA_963513945.1). Taxonomy (NCBI): domain Eukaryota; kingdom Metazoa; phylum Arthropoda; class Insecta; order Diptera; family Muscidae; genus Hydrotaea; species Hydrotaea diabolus. The sequence goes on from OY740717.1 coordinate 20,517,330, forward strand.
TGCGAGAATAATTGGAAAATTTTCCCATAAAAGCTCAAATCAATGGGTACAGCCAAGACAGGACCCACACTAGCACATCCTCCACAGGGTGAAGCTGCGGCATAGCCGAGAGTTACAGCTACGAAAGCAACACGAAAAGCTAAAAAAAAATCATTATTCGTGCTGTTTTCTTTCAACAACCCCAAATCGGATTGATCTGAATTGTCAATATTCCACGGGTCTTTATATGGGCCCATTTTAAATTAATACATTTCCGTTAATACATCAAACACCGACAAATGTTTGAATAGTTGTCGCTGAAAAGTCAGCTAATACGCGTGTTCTGTACGACTCTCAACAATGACTGGTCGATTTAATATTTGCCCTAGTAGTTTATAGCACCTGGCGCTAATGTTTTTTTTTGATTTGATTTTTGAATTGAAAATATTCCTTTGGTTTTCTTTTGTTACAAAAAGTTTTTTTTCGTTGCTACAATCGAATTCAGCTCCAACTGTATAATCCGCTTTTTCCCACAACTGCTTGTTGGTCTTGTTAACACTTCGGCTTCCAATACTTAGGATTTTCGATCTTCCCAGTCAACGAATGAATGAAAAATAACGCCCAACGACTTTCTAGCGGAACCGTTTGCTTTTATTCGACTGGCGTTTAGGGCGTTTTTTAAGAGCTTGAGAATATTAAATAATAATACAATACAGAAAACATATTGAAATGGGATTTATTTTTACAATCTGATTGCCGGCATATGTCCGTCAATGGTGGATTAGATATTGGCCGCTGAAGCCCCAAGAGTTGCTGTTTTATCAGCATAAACCAATGAGATAATAAGACATAAAAATTAATCCTGAGGCGTTAAATCGCACGAACGAAGGGGCCAGTGACCAGGACCACTTATGGGATTAAAATTGTCAACAAATTGATTTTGCAATAAATCGATTGTTAAGAAAGTGAGGTTAGACTTAGCTCCAAAAACCGCTATTTTTCTTATCCAGTCTTTAAAAAAGGTACTTTTTCGGTCATGCTTGCACCAAAACCAAGAAAAGGTGTTTTATTTTCAAAATTAATATTATTGAAACAGAATTTCTAAAACAATTAAAGTGTATAGTCAGTTAAGGCCGCCTACAATGCTATAACCTACACCACTCTGGTTATCAGAAGATTCCTGCATCTGTCTGGAGTTCGACGTATATTTATAAAGGGGGGTCCAACCAAAATGCACGATTTTAATTGTGAGGAGGTTTCCATTATGTCTCAGTCATAGAAAATATGGAAAATATTTTTCATACATAATTCAATCATAATAAAAAATATTAGTATAATTCTCTGAAATCTTTTTGTATTATCTACAATGGACGTCGAGTGTTTAAGTTGGACCACCCTTTAGATCGCACTTGAAGCTGTTTATTTTCGTAGGCAGTTGTGTAAAGAAAACTTGAAAAGTAATGTTAACAACAGTAGTTCTTATTCGTTTGGTGAGTGCCTGGTCTTAATGAGTTGGGTTTTTCTTTCAACAATTGCTGCGAAGCTTTCTGGAGAGGGTTGTCACGGACCTGAAATCACGATAAAAGCTGCGTGCAGCCACGAAAATCAATGTAACTTTGCCATTTTGTTAAAAACTTGTCTTCTATTTAAATATAGATACAAGAGGTCTTGAGCCGGTTAAAACAAATGAGCTAAACATAAATTAAATTTTTAAAAAAAGTAGGGACTTTTTTAAAAATGAAAATGTCGAATTATTCTTGTTTTTTCCCATTAGCTCAAGAATTACGGCGGCCCTTAAAATCTGATTACTGTTTTGAATTTATAAGATTATGCGGAAATTTGGTAAAATAAAAAAAAAAATCGAAGACTGTTTAGTCTTCTTCATTGCGATTGATTTTTCACAAAAAAAACCCTCAAGAGAAGAACTTTACTGTTAAAAATTTAATATTCCCTGAAGATGATCGAAATATTGGATATAAATAAAATCAAACAAATTACAATGTAACACCAACACCCGTTTTTTGTATTTTTTAATGGCCCCAAGCCAAATAATTCGGATAAGAAAAATTTTAATTAAAAAAAAATATGTAAAAATAAATAGCTTAAATTTACACTTATACTAATCCTGCATCTATACTCGTATGGGCTTGATGCATAGGTAAACTAGTAGAGAAAAATTCGTTTTACAAGCCCACCTGCGGAGGCGGAAAGTACAGGAGTCGAACAAACAGTGAACTGCATTAACCCCGAAATTAAAGAACAAAATACAACGTTTACGCTGGCTAGGACGTGCGAGTCATTAGAATGAAAACAAACTCTCCAGCCAGAAAGGCATTCGACGTTAAATGTCACGGAAACCGCCGACAAAGGATCGAGACTCAACGGATAAGCGTGATGAGATTCACCTAATGACTCAAGAACTAGGGAACCCAACTAGGTTGGTTATCGAGGACTAGCAAAACAAATGGTTAGAACACTAGAAGCTGTGCTATTTGAGTTTAGGGAAACAAAACAAACTCTTCAATAAACCGAAACGTAAACCAAACCGCTGTTAGAATATAATTGCTGAACCCTGCCAAAAAGCGCAAAAACTTAAATAAAAGGTGGACACATTATATACCCTCAATCAGGGATTACGGTCCAATATGAACATTTTTTTAAGGGGGCCTGGCAACGGCCTCTTGGTATTGCGTACCAACCAACATTAATGCTGATGTTCCTTCTATTTTTCCGGTTAAATAAAGTATCGATATTTTTTATTTTATACCTGGAGCCTATGTGTTGCCTGAGGAATCTGTCGTATACTCTTAATTTATAAGTAATTGATTTCTTGATTTATTTCTTTATCCCATAAACAAAGCATTTGTCTAAAGAAAATAGTTTACCTTCATTATGCATGAAAAATCTCACCTATTTACCATAAGCAGCTCCGGGAGTATTTGCCCATTGTTTACAGTAAGAGTTAAAGGCCGAGTTGGGACTTATAGCACATTGGCAGCCTGGTGTTGCTCTTGTAGACGGAGCGACAGGTTCTGTAACTTCGGTGGTTGGCACTTCTACAGCCGGTGCTTCAATAGTTGAATCGATTTCTACAGGCTCTTCTACAACAGGAGCAGTGGTGGTAGCTTCTTCTTCAACTGGAATATTTGCGGTTGGTTCCTCTGCAACAGGAGAGGTGGTAGGTAATTCCTCGACAGGAATATATGCGGTTGGTTCTTCTGCAACAGGAGAGGTGGTAGGTAATTTTTCGACAGGAATATTTACGGCTAGTTCTTCAGCAACAGGCACGGAAGTGGTAGGAAGTCCTGCCACTGGAATATTTGCAGTTGGTTCTTCTACAACAGGACCAGCTGTGACAGGTTCTTCGTCAATTGGAATATTTGCGTTTGGTTCTTCGGCAGTGGGAACAGAGGTGATAGGTGCTTCTTCAACAGGACTAGCAGTGGAAGCTTCACCACCTTCAGAATCATTGTCTAAAATGTACACAAAATATAAGTATAAGCGATCCCTTTATTAAATGTACCCTTAAAACAAACGTACCAGAAGCCTCGAAAGAGGAATTTACACTCTCGTTGGATGTTTAGCCTTCTTTTAGAGCTTCCAAGCTAAGTTCTTTCTCTACCGGTGATTGGCTGCTAGATTCTTTCGTAACATCCTTGTTATGATTAACATTTTCAGTGGCATTTTCTTCGGTACTGCCGGACTTTTCGTCGATTCTTGTGATGCAGATTCCGATTCAGAGCTTTTTGTATCAACAGAAGATGATTTATCTTCGCTACACTCAGTTGATCCAGATTCTGAACCGATAATATCTATGTAATAGATTAAATTATGAGACTTTGCTGAAAAGGTCTATCTCTTGACCACTTTCATTCGAAGCACCAGAATTATTATCGGTATCTGTGGAGTTTTCACTCTCGTGGGAAGTTTCTTCTTCTTGAGGGGCAACAGAGCTGGGTTCTTCATTTCTGGGTGCCTTCGTTTTTGAGTATTCAATATCATTAGATCAACCGTCTTCGTGGTTTGGATTTTATTTAAAATAAATACAATCGCTCAAATTAACTAGACTTATAAGACAAATATACCATTATTAATTGGAATATCGCTAGATCCATCAACATTATCTGTAATCGGAACTTCGGTTGCCACATTTTCACTGCCACACGCAGAGAAAAGATATGGTTACACTATGGTCACCGCAACAATACTATGTTTTCTACAATAAAAGCATGTTCTTCGCAACCATAGTATTGTTTTTTGAATTTCATTTTGACAAAAGTATGATTGCGACAATATTGCTATTGTTGAAATGTAACAATAGTATTATTGTCAAATTTAGAAATGAAAACATGGTTGTAGTAACCATAGAAACATGGTTGGCGTTACAAAAGTATTGTTGTTTAAAATTTACGTTAACAATAATTTGATTACGGCTATAATATAGTATGGTTGCGACTATGAACATAACAAAACAGGTTTTATAGAGCATACATGCATGTGTGTGCGTATGTTTTTTTGATATACAAAAAACACATACACACGATACAGTGAATGGTTGTTGTCCATTAAAAAAACAATAACAATCGGAAGGTAGTTCGATGGATTTTTAGTGTGTTTACTTTGTTTGGTGAAATACTCTAAAGTCGACAGGTTCTCGTTTATTCTAAATCTGCCTGCACTTAAGTATATAGCCTATGATCATGGGGTTTAATCACATTCTTTACTTGGTGTCTACGGATGGTGAAGTAGCATTCATCCCTGCTGGCAACTAAAAGTATTTTTGACCGTTGGAATATATATTGAATGAAATGTTTAATAAAAACATGGCCTCAAATCTGGCTATGAACTAATACTCGCAGTAATGCAATTTAAAATAACAAACTTAATAAAAATCTCTATTTTTGAATAACAACAACAACCTACCCTAACAAATAATTTTGGGGATCATAGTATGCTTGAGTGTGAATCATTCTATGGTTGTGGGGATCATAGTATGGTTGCGTGTGAATTATACTATGGTTGTGAGGATCATACTATGGTTGTGTGAGAAACATACTATTGTTGTGAGGATCATAGTATGGTTGTGGAGGTCATAGTATGGTTGAGAGTGAATCATACTATGTTTGTGGGGATCATAGTATGGTTACGTGTGAATCATACTTTTGTTGTGAGGATCATAATATTGTAATGTCTCAACCATATACCCAACAATAGTATGATCCTCTTCGAACATTGTCACCCCAACCATACTTTTTTTCTGCGTGCAGGACCTAATCCATTTTCCGAAATTAATTCAATTCCTGAGGCAGCTCCTGATCCAACACCATTTCCAGTGTCAGATCCAGCTTCGGGATCTGCTCAAGTTTTTCAAAACGGATCCATTTTCAGAACCAGGGACTGTAGGATATACAACTTCGGTATCATTTTCTAAACCACCACCACTACCATAAACAGATGTATTTTGTATTCCGTTTTCGTTTCCAGCTTTAGAATCTGATCCCTCTACAGGAGTTGCAGAAGAATCTTAAAATACAAACATTAGTATTCTATATTATTAAACTGTTAGAGTAAAGTCTGTTGTGTATTTACTATCGGAAGAGTTGTGGTTACTCACTTTAATTAAATGTGGTGAATCCGCTTCGACTGGTATCACTGGTACATCCCCTCTTAAATCTCCACCATCACAAGGTTTCTGTGATAAACCAAGAACTTGAAAAAATATTTGGAAAAATTTACCATAAATAGACAAATCAATGGGTACAGCCACGACAGGAACATCGACAACCACTGGACCTCCATCCACGCCATCACATCCTCCACAGGGTGAAGCAGCTGCATAGCCCAGAGTTACAGCGAAAAAAGCAACCGAGACAATCGAAGACAATTTCATTATGCGTACTGTTATGTTTCATTATGCGTACTGTTATCTAAAATCGAATTAGTCCACAATCATAGGCATTTTATATAGTGGGTCAACAACAATCTTTGTCTTCTGCTAATTGCTAACGCTCTTGTTTGTTTGATAATTTCTAAATTGGGTTCCGTTAATTTCCGGCTTGAATTATTTGAACAGTTGTGCCGGAATGGCAGTCGGCTAAGTCGTTTGATACGAGGTTCCTATATATACTTCTGGCCAAGGCAACACTAAGTGTTGTCTGGCGCCATTTGTGATTTCCATTGGAAAGTTTGACATTTTAAGCATAAACGTACTTAGAACTTTTTGACGTACGACCATAATTTATGTTGTTTAGAGTGACTTAAAAAAATCAATTTGGCAAAAGAATGGTATTAACTCGTGAACATTTTCGTGCGATCATTTTTCACAACATTCGATGTAGATCATCACGACAAGTGTGCATCGATGAACTTAAAAATTTGTATGGCGATGAAGCACCATCCTATAGCACTGTTAAATGAATTCAATTGTGGCCGACGCTCGCTCAAAGACGAAGGACGTGAAGGTCGTCCAAAAACGGCCGTTGTGCCGAATATTGATGCCGTGCGTGAACTGATAATGCAAGATCGTCATGTGACATACCGTGATATAGGGACATTTCTTTCACCACCCTACATTCGATATTGCATAAACACCTGGCCTTAAAAAGGGTTGTTCTCGTTCGATCCCGCACAGTTTGACAATCGCTCAAAACAGACTAATGTCAATTGGTGCAAAGAAATTTTGAAAAAATACATTTCAAAAATTATAAACAAACAAAGTAGTATACCTTCCCGACGGACACCCTGTATATATAAGCTTGTGTATACACACTTCGGCTTGTACGAGCAAAACATAAATCGACTTGTCATTGTTTATCATCTTCCAGAACATGCGTCTTGTTGCCTGCCTTTCCGGGGGACAACTGTGCAAATAGAATCCAAATTAATGGGACCCAATTATGTCGGCTAACAAACAAACATGAGCACATGAGGTCTATATATAAAGTAAGTAAAGGGACGAGGTTTATGAAAAGTTCATGTTAATCAAATTTGAGATTCTCTAATGATAACAGCATAGATAATGAATTTATTTTGGTTTGCCGTGGTTACTTTTGTAGCTGATATAGCTGGTTTTACCGCTTCTTCGCCCTGTGGTGGTTGTACTGGAGTGGGTGGAGGTCTACAAGTTGTCGCTGTTCCTGTTATACCCTTCCTTCTATAGTAGACTTTTTCAAATCTTCTCCCAAGCTTTCGGTTTATCACAGAAATCCTATGCTGGTGGAGAATTAAGCGATGATGTACCAGTTGAAGATGTCCCACCGAAGCCAATTTTAGGAAAGAACAACAATACTGCCGATGGTAAATATACGAAAGACTACTCTAACAGTTGAAGAATAAAGAATACCAATGTTTGTATTTTTATAGATTCTTCTGTCACTCCTGTGGAGAGATCAGATTCTGAAGATGGAAACGGAATTTAAAATGCAGCTGGGTCTGGCAATGGCTTTGTAAACGGAAGTGAGGTTGGTTCCGAAAACGATGCTGGAGTTAAAAATAGTACAGGACCTGTTTCTTATTCTGAAGCTGGAAATGCACTTGTTTCTTTAAACAAAAGTGGTGCTGGTTCCGAAAACAACACTCGAGTGGTTAATAATACAGGACCTGGATTCGACGCCGCGACGGACGGCTCCGCTATAGTAAATGGCGACATTTCTCTCATTAATGGTTTGTTTAACTCAAATATCTATTAATTAGAGCGATGATAGTTTTACTAAATTAGTTTTCAACCATAAAGACGGTAGATGCAACTACTTATATATTGAATACTCAAACTCGGAGCCACCCCATGGTCAAGAGCCCAGCACTGTTGTTCCTAAAGAAGAAGAAACATCGAATGAGAGTAATGACTCGACTTTCGCGGATGCCAATAATTCTTCTGGTGCTTCCAATGAAAGTGGTAATTATGGTAACTGATTAATAAAAATTAAAATTAATTACCAGATATAAGCGGCAAAGCCACCGGCTCTACTGAGTCCAGCAAAAATATGTTATCTTCTAAGGATAATATTAAGTCAGAAAATTCTGAATCACAAGATTCAAATGACACATCTGGAAGTTCCAAGGAAAATTACTAAAAACATTAATACGGAAGCTCCTTGCACTACTCAATCCCCAACAGAGAATGTACCAGAACAAGGACAAACAGCTTATGAGGGTGGTAGGTTTGATTTAAAAGTACATTGAACGAAAATATTGCAAGCTTTTGGTTTGACTTTATAGACAATGAAAATGAAAGATCCCTGGGTAATGAAATCGTCGTAATGTAGATCCCACAACTCCAGCTGAAGAAGTTCCTTCTACTGCAGTTCCGGTACATGAACAGCCCTCAATCGAAGTTCCACTTGTAGAGGCCAATGTTTCTGCTGCCGATTTTTCTATTGAAAGCGATGTTGAACAACCTATAACCGAAGTTTCTGTTGTAGGAGAACCTGCAGCCGATGTTTCTATTGAGGCAGAACCTACCACTTAAATTCCGATCAAACAAAAACCCACAGCCGATGTCGCTGTTAACCAAGAAACTACCACCGAGGTGCCTGTTAATGATGAGTCCAACACTGCATCGCCAGTTGAAGAAAACCAATATAATGAAAGTTTCGAAGCTAACAAATCAGTCGAAAGCGGTAAACGGTTTTGTTGCCATTACTTAAAAACAAACTTTCTCAATTTCAATGTATTTGCAGATAAAAGCGGCAAAAAAGTCCTCGGAATCCAAATCAAATGAATCGAGCAGTAATATCAACGAATCTGTATTAAATAAATCCGCTGACGCGTCTGGCAGTTCCGGAGAATAGTATAAACACATTTCTCATGAATATGGATCAACTAAAACTAAGTCACCTAAATCAAAAAGGTCATCGGAATCTGAATCAAATGAGTCAAGCAGTAAAAGTTCAGAATCTATGGAAAAGAACTCCTCTGTGGAAAAGGTAAAAAACCTAAACTAACAACTACAACCAAAGCACCAAAACCAGACAAAGGAAAAAACTAAGTTTAATTCAATGAATGGAATGTTGAATTCAATGAATTCGTATAAGTTTTTATTCTTTTAAACAAAAATGATTATAATATAAGGACATATATTTTTTATATTTTTACACTAAAGAAACAATTCATGGAAAAAATTAATGGAAAATTAAGACTTTTACTTTACTGCAGATGCCAACTGGAACTTCCATTGGAAACTTTGACAATTTTTAGCAATCCCGCGACTGCCGGTTCTATGTACCGGATTGACCCGAAACTCTTCGGCCAGGGGCAGTCACCTCAACAATATATGTTTTTTGTTCGACCACACGTATAAGTCGCGGCCTTAACCAGAACAAGCCTAACGGCAGGACGGTCCTCGTGGCTCTTGACCTTACAAAAGCCTTCGACACGGTCAATCATGCCACTCTGTTCGAGGACATTGAAGAAACGTCCCTTCCGCCCAGTTTGAAACGTTGGGTCGTAAACTATATGTGTGGGCGCCAGTCATATGTAGAATTTAGAGACAGAAAGTCGAAGCCCCGTAGAGTTAAACAAGGAGTTCCCCAGGGTGAAGTTTTATCCCCGGCTCTGTTTAACCTCTACCTCTCTAAAATTCCTGCACCACCAGACGGCGTTGAAATTGTGTCGTACGCTGACGATTGCACAATTCTGGCGTCAGGACCTAAAGTGGATGACATTTGCGAGAAAATCAACTATTACCTCACTGACTTAGCACGTTTCTTCACTGCGAGGAATATGAAAATATCCGCCTCCAAATCATCAGCCACACTGTTTACTGCTTGGACCGCAGAGGTGCGGCTGTCACTCAATGTGAAAGTCGATGACGTCAACATCCCGACCACCAACTACCCCAAAATCCTTGGGGTCACATTGGACAGCCTTTTTAGATCATATGCACATGCTACAGCTATCTGCGATAAACTCAAAAGTAGGAACAAGGTCCTCAAGTCACTTGCCGACAGTACTTGGGGAGCCGACAAAGAAACCTTGTTGACCTCTTACAAAGCGATAGGTCGGTCTGTAGCAAACTACGCAGCACCTGTATGGTCGGCGAACGTTGTTGTTGTTGTAACAACAATATATTTATTTGAAGTCTTGTTCGTCTATGGGGGATCTGCTTCATATCCAGGTGAAGGAAACGCGCCATTTGAACTGGATGCGTCCACAGAGACCTGGGGGTCAGCTGAGTGGGCTTGGCCGGACAATTGAAGAGGTGCAGTACATCATGTGGTCCCTGATGGCAGGCGGGACAGATGTCCGGAACGTTAGCATCAATTCGTGCCCAGTAAGAATTGAGGCGGCTGCACCATCCGGATCTCAGCTGCGCCAGAACCACGCGCGTCTGCCGAGGTAGTACCTTCTCCTCAGGTGAAATCTCCGGGGGATGTTCCCCTAGAACTGCATTCACACGGTAGCTGGATACTGCTGCTGCGACATCATCGGCGTGAATGTTGTTCAAACCTGTCTGATAGTGTCGATGATCTAAAGGTTCTCTCTTATACCGCTGGACCTCTCTCTCTAGATCATGAAGATCGTACCTGATCTGTCTGGGTGGAGGCATCCTTTTCAAGAGATGGTGGTTAGGATGACTGCTGTGAAAACATCCTAGCAGGTATTGCTTAGACAACAGGTAATTGTGCCTGCGCACGGTAAGGACCTGTGTCTCCTCATGTAGATGGTCCTCAGAAGACATAAGGGCGGCATTCTGGCAAGTCTGAAATTTCTTCCACTGCGTCGTACTCACGTTCGCCGACCATACAGGTGCTGCGTAGTTTGCTACAGACCGACCTATCGCTTTGTAAGAGGTCAACAAGGTTTCTTTGTCGGCTCCCCAAGTACTGCCGGCAAGTGACTTGAGGACCTTGTTCCTACTTTTGAGTTTATCGCAGATACCTGTAGCATGTGCAGAGGATCTAAAAAGGATGTCCAATGTGACCCCAAGGATTTTGGGGTAGTTGGTGGTCGGGATGTTGACGTCATCGACTTTCACATTGAGTGACAACCTTACCTCTGCGGTCCAAGCAGTAAACAGTGTGGCTGATGAGTTTGAGGCGGATATTTTTATATTCCTCGCAGTTAAGAAACGTGCTAAGTCAGTGAGGTAACAGTTGATTTTCTCGCAAATGTCATCCACTTTAGTTCCTGACGCCAGAATTGTGCAATCGTCAGCGTACGACACAATTTCAACGCCGTCTGGTGGTGCAGGAATTTTAGAGAGGTAGAGGTTAAACAGAGCCGGGGATAAAACTCCACCCTGGGGAACTCCTTGTTTAACTCTACGGGGCTTCGACTTTCTGTCACTAAATTCTACATATGACTGGCGCCCACACATATAGTTTACGACCCAAGGTTTCAAACTGGGCGGAAGGGACGTTTCTTCAATGTCCTCGAACAAAGTGGCATGATTGACCGTGTCGAAGGCTTTTGTGAGGTCAAGAGCCACGAAGACCGTCCTGTCGTTAGGCTTGTTCTGGTTAAGGCCGCGACTTATACGTGTGGTGATGGCGTGTAAAGCAGTTGTTGTGCTGTGCTGCTTGCGGAATCCATGCTGATGATCAGCACTAGGAAAGTGTTCGATCAGGCTGGGGAGGAGCGCACACTGGTTCAGCTTCATACGATTGGTGGCATTAAATATAAGGAAACATCGTAGAGCTTTGAATTTTGGTATAGGCTAATATTTCGTTATTATAAAAAAATGCTGAAAATTTGAAAAAAATCGGAGCACAACCACGCCTACTTCCCATATAACACAAAAGTTAAAAATCATTGTAGAGTCATAATTTTTGGCTCATTGCAAAAGTGTGTTTTTTATTTGATAAAAAATATATACAAATAAAGTGCAGCAACAGTCATGCCCATATTAAATATAAATATCTGTAAATAAATGAAAAATAAATAATAAAAAATTTATAACAAAGTAATTCGTGTACCTTTATTAACATAACAAATTTTTTACTTCATCAGAGAATTCCAATATATCCTTCTTGGGCTGGTTACGATATGAATTTATGTATGGATCTGAAGATGCTAATAACATATGCATTACATCGTCATTTGTTGATATGCGATCCGTTTTTCTGGAGTGGTTTTACTGTGCACTTTGTGTACAGTAATAGGCATATAGTACCAGCTGTAGAGTTCTATATATCGTTCTGCAGTGGCCAAACAATAAACTTTAAATTTATCCGTATCTATTTCAAAATTACTATTTATTACAGTTAAAATTGTACTAAAGCGATGAATTAAATTTTCATCAACACCAACATCTGCCGTCAAGGAAGGATTTGCAAAAAAACGTCGAGAAGTATTGCCAGTGTTCGATGAGCCCATTCCTTGTTTAACCATATCCACATTTATGCCTAAAACCGATTTCAAATTTCTTTGTATTTCCGCTTTTGCTTTTTCTTTTTCATGTTTTGTTTCTTTAGTGACTCTCCACTTTGAAAAACTTTTGTTGTATGCCAAATTGAAGCCCCTCCTCCGAAACTGTTTTTGTTCTTAATAATTCCAAATTATTCATTTCGCTAGGCTTACATTGACATATAAAGCATACAGACATTCCTGATGTTTGTGTGATTACATTTGCAACTTTTCCATCAATCATGGTTAAAATAGGTGTATGCAAAATTTCATGACTTTTGCCATAAATATTAACAACAGTTTTTTTCAAATTTTTAATTTCATTTTCTACCCTTTCAACTTCTTCAGAAATTACATTTGCTGTTTCTTTTACAAATTGAAATTGTATTGGCCTACATAAAGCTGTTGATGATGGCCTTGGGTTTCGCCAGTAATCAGATGTACCATCAATACATTTCAAATTAAGAGGAACAATACTTGTCAAAAATATATTTTTGTCATTTAAATTGGGATCATTGAATTTTTGGTGGTATTCGCTATGACCCGAAGATCCATCACAACCCCATTTAGAAACAAGTTGTAGTTGGCTTGGAAGTACATCCGTCTCAGCTTTCGTTTTCGCCTTCAATATTCTGGATACAGTATGATCTAGTAATTCTTGCATACTGACTTTACTATAGTTCTCCTGTACTTCCAAATTTTTAGGATAACATTCTTTTTTAGCACTAAGAACTTGATGGTATGAGGGGAAAATATCACATCCAATTTCTTTGGCACTCCATCTTAATATTTGATACTGTTGTTTTGATAAACAAGCATCAATAATAAGGCTTAGTGCTTTTTCTCGACTAAACATTTTCGACGTTTATTATTTTTATTTTTTGCAGCTGATGCAATAAGTTCTGCCGAATTACTATCACATAGCTGCTGTACTTTAATCCTTTTAGCACGAGTTTGGCAAAGTTCAAAGGTTTTAGAAGGCCGACCCATTTGACTTCATGGGAACACGTAGGTTTTTCATACTCTGAAAAATCTTCACCAAAACAGTACATATTTTCCAACCAAACTTCATTTTGTTCAACAAATCTGTCTTTCATACGTTTTGCATTGACCCACTTAGTTTTCAGTTTTGGTAAAAAATTTTTACTTAAAAATGTTTTAAATTTATCTAACTCAATAATTGACAAATTTTTATTATTTGTTGAAATAATATCACAAACTACATTAATGTCCTTATCACAATCTAATAAAAGATCAGAAATTTCATAATAAGATATCTGAAGATTATCCATTTTTAATAATTTTTATTTCTATTTTTCACTTCTAAGACAATAATCGAATTAGCTTTATTCATCTAAACACAACTAATAAACAAAACACCTGTCAACTTCATTTCAAAATCAAAAAGCTAACTACAAAAACAATGCAACAAACAGTCACAGCTGATGCGAAAAAAAATGGGAAGAAATGCAAATTTGTAAACCTCATGATCATGATAGACAACTGTTTTACTATTTTTTTCATATTTTATGTTTACGCAAATGTCAATTCAGTGCATTTTGTTTTGTTTTCTTTTTGTACCACCATTGCATTGTTGCTACAAAAGATGACCGAAAGTCAATTTTCAAAAATGCTTCTGCCTGACTTATAGTGTCATGGTAAACATGTGTGTTGTTGTTGCCTTTTGTAATCGCAACTGTTGCCTTTTGTGTGTTTTTTTACAACAACAAAAACGAAACAACAAAGCAAGTAAGCAAACAAAAAAAAACAAAAACAAACAATGATGCACAATAACGCGTTTATGAAGGCAAATTTTCCTTACTTTTTTTAGTTTTTTATACCGGAATTGCTTAGGGGCAAAAACGGGCAGCTGAATTTTTTATGAATCGTTAGGTGAGATTACAAGCTTTAATTTGATATAAGTCTCGAGCTAGAGCACGTTGGAGATCAAAAGATGCAATCGATAGAAGTTTGAGAAAATAAATATTTTTGCACAATTTATAGTAGTAAATACAAAAAAAAAATTGAGCTTCGAAATTTTTTTTTCTTTTTGAATATACATTTCATATAACATCTAATTTCAGAAAAAAATAATTCTAGTTTCATTACAAGAGTATATCTGAAGCAAGAAGTGATAGAAGGTAGCACATATAATACGATAATTTCAAATGCATTCGTTTTGGTCAACTTTGAATGACTCTGGACAAAAAAGTAATAAAGATATCGACCTAAAATTTTTGGTTCATGCTAGTAAGATTGTTTTCTACAAACTATGAAAAAATTAGGTAGATCTGAGTACATGAAAAAAATGAATTAATGCCGCTCTTGAACCAGTGTGGAGCGGTGCTTCAAGCGTCTTTGCTACTGGAGAAAGCAAGGAGATCGGCCTGCACGAATCTCCTTTACTTGCGTCTTTGCCTGGCTTCAGTAGCGGAACCACTCTGCCCATTTTCCAGGCATCGGGAGCTTCGTGAGTGGCTAGCGACAGATTGAGCACTTTAATCATGTACTCTACTCCCGGAGTATCCAAGTGCTTTAACATCAGCATTGAGATTCCGTCCGGACCCAGCGCCTTTGATGAACTTTGCGCTGAGGATGACATGGGCAACTTCGCCAACGGTAAACTGTGGTGGTGCCTCTTCGACTCGGAGAGCGCGGATACGACGCAATACTCTCCTTTTCGCTTTATCACTCTCTGGGTGCTCAATAAAAAGCCGGTTAAAATAACACGCGCACCGCTTCGGATCTGTCACTGTTCTATCACCGAACGTGACAGCTGTCCGATCATCCTTCCTTACAGGCTTAGAGTGATTTGACCGTTGTCCACAACTTACCAATTCCGGAACTCAAGTTGCACTGCTTTAAGTGGTCTAGTAATTTGTTCCGCTTATATTCGTTGACCAACCTACTGATCTCGGAGTTGAGATCCCTAATACTAGGGTCTGTAGGGTTGGAGCGACTAATGTCATCACGCTCGTCTGCGAGTCCCGCTGCCTCTGCTAGGAAGTTTGGTCGTACTTCGGGTATTCGACCAGCAGGGATATGGCGAGCGGCTGCTGCGTTAATGATGGCCCGGAACATTTCTACCCGAACGTCCGACGGAATAGCTAGATTATAAAAGCTGCGGTTGGTGGCTTCTCTGAAGGTCTCCCAATCAGCCTTTTTTTGATTGAGAATCGTACGGCGTTCAGAGGTTATGAAATCGGGTGGTCTATTTATGAAGAGAATTATGGGAAGGTGGTCCGATCCTAGTGAGATGACGGGTTGCCAGGTGACGTCGTTGATCAGGCCAGGCGATGCCAAAGTGATGTCTGGCGAGCTATGGCAATCGCCCATAATCCGCGTGGGGGCGTCCTCATTCACTGTGCAGAACGTAGAGCTATCAATTTGCTCTGCCAAAGCTATGCCCCTCTGGTCGTTGTCTAGGAGAGAATGCCACAGTTCGTGGTGAGCATTAAAGTCTCCTAGGACCAAGCGGTTATTGCCTTGTAGCAAATTGCTAATGTCTGGCAGATAACGCGGGGCACAGCTACCAACCGGCGGGATGTATACGTTGTACAGCTCTATTTCGGCAGTTCCAGACTTGACTGCTACCCCCATACATTCCATGTATGGGTCTCTAGAGTCAAGCTCAGGCGAAATAGATCTGTACTGCACAGAATGGTGTAACAGGAAAGCAAGTCCCCCACCTCCACTTCTGGTGCGATCCTTACGTAGCACGTTGTATCCGTCACAACTGTGCAGGCTGCAGGTGGCATTCAGCTTAGTTTCTTGGATCGCGGCGACCATGATGTTTCTCCGATTCATAAATTCTATGACCTCACTGATTTTGTTGCGTAGGCAATTACAATTAAATTACAAGATTGATGCACTGTCAGGAGTGGCAACAGCAATCTGTGGTGCTGTTGCGAGGGCGACTGCGGGGGAGTCTCGTAGTTGGATGATGATGACGACGACGAAAATGCAGACGCAATGATAACACCAAATCCAGAGACCCATTGCTAACTTCGTTGATACAGCATGAGGCAACAAAGTCTGCTTCGCTATACTCCCTGATGTGGTTCAGACCTGAACGGCTCCTGAAGTGCACCCACTCCATGCAACGATTACACCTTACAGACGTAGCACGATGGTGTATTCGGTTCTGACAAACCGAGCAGATCCAAGGTCCGGGGTTTTGTTCGATCCCGGCTCGGACCAGTAGTATTCGGAGCAGGCATTCCGGGAAGTGCTGCTCCCACGACGAAAAAATGGACGAACAAAAAACATATATTGTTGAGGTGACTGCCCCTGGCCGAAGAGTTTCGGGTCAATCCGGTACATAGAACCGGCAGTCGCGGGATTTCGAACGTGAGTACGACGCAGTGGAAGAAAATTCAGACTTGCCAGAATGCCGCCCCTAGAACATCAACCATCTACATGAGGAGACGAAGGTCCTTACCGTGCGCAGACACAATTTCCTGTTGCCTAAGCAATACCTGCTAGGGTGTTTTCGCAGCAGTCATCCTAACCACCATCTCTTGAACAGGATGCCTCCACCCAGGCAGATCAGCGGTATAAGAGAGAACCATTAGATCATCGAAACTATCAGGCAGGTTTGAACAACATTCACGCCGATGATGTCGCAGCAGCAGTATCCAGCTACCGTGTGAATGTAATGCTAGGGGAACATCCCCCGGAGATTTCACCTGAGGAGAAGGTACTACCTCGGCAGACGCGCGTGGTTCTGGCGCAGCTGAGATCTGGATGGTGCAGCCGCCTCAATTCTTACTGGGCACGAATTGATGCTAACGTTCCGGACATCTGTCCCGCCTGCCATCAGGGACCACATGATGTACTGCACCTCTTCAATTGTCCGGCCAAACCCACTCAGCTGACCCCCAGGTCTCTGTGGACGCATCCAGTTCAAATGGCGAAACAAAACAGCAATCGACCGTATGGGTATTTCAAGACGAGCCAAATCCAACAAAAGTTGTTCGTGGAAGACGTACATCAAAGCAAATGTTTCCGTTTTTTTTCTCAGTATGACGGGCCATGTTGCCACAGCGCATTTAGTGGAACGTAGGCCGGACAATTCTGAGTGGTATACAACCATCTGTTCGCCAACAGTGTTCGAAGAAATGAGGAAAGATAATAAGAGAAGACGGATCATTTTGCATCACGACAATGCGAGCTCTCACATATTAGCTGAAACGATGAGCTATTTGTTCACTAAAGATGTCGAATTGATGAGCCATCCACCGTACAGCCCTGATTTGGCACCCAATGACTTCTTCTTATTCCCTAGCATCAAGAAAAAAATGTGTGGTCAACTTTTTCATCGCCCGAAGCAGCTGTTGATGCGTTCAAAAAGCATGTTTTGGAGGTTTCTCAATCGGAGTGGAAAAAGTGCTTCGAAATTTGGTTTGTGCTCAATCAAAAGTGTATTGATCTTCATAATATTATATTGATTTTCAAAATATTCGAAAATCAATACGAGTAAAACCCAATGATAAATTATTGTGTTTTTTATGCCGGACCCGAAATATAAATAGCAACCCTCGTATGTACTTATTGTTAAAGTATTTGTTAAACATTCTCTTTACCATTTTATTGTGCACGATATATTTTTTTAATTCAGTGGCGGCAATCTAAGGATTGGGCCATCACATCACCAATGCTTTTTCGTGTCAAGTTCGCGGATTACGCCCTCCACATCTCTGTAGTGTTGAGATACAGAAGGTGGAATTTACTTAAACCAAAATTACTATTCTAATCGACTCCCAGCTATGGAAAATTTTATTACCAGTTCTCTTATCCCACCTGTCGTAGTTTGTGGATTCACGACTTTTATTCATAATAAATATCAACCGAAGTAGAAATTACTTAACAGAGAAAGAAAACGTGTCCTAGACTAGGCAAAAAAAAACTTATTTTTTGTTTGGCTTCTTGGTCCTTAAAAGGGCTTCCAATGTTGAGTCACAGTAAAGGATGTAATGAGGAGTTGAATTTTCTTGGGTAATTATTTGGAAAAAAAATAAATGAGTAAGATTAAGAAAAGTACTTCTGAATTCCTTTTGTGAGAACCCTGACTTCAAAACTTTAGGTTCATACCAACAGAAATTCTGTTTCCATTCCAACAAAAGTTCAGTTTAGTTTCGAATTTCTTTCAAAGTTTAAGTTTCTTTCAAATAAACTTAAAACATGAAATTTACAAAAGTAGTTTTGAATTCCTTCGATGAGAACCTTGTCATAAAAACTTCAGTTTTATTCCAAGAGAAGTTCAGTTTCTATTTTAACAGAAGATCAGTTTCATTCCAACTGAATTCCTCACGGTCCTGAAATAAGAGCAGTGGGCACCAAACAATCAATGTCCCCATATCATTTTTGAAGTACATACTGGCTTTCTATTACAATATCAATGCAAGAGGCCCTGCGCTGGCAGTTCCATGTTAATAACGAGTAAAAAATATACCGTCCAACAGGGCTCACTGTATAATCAGGTATACAAAAGACATTTTGTCTCTGTATGGATTTTGGGCAAGATCAGTATTAACTTGCGGCTTAGGTAAATTTGAGAACATTTGGATTTCATATGTGGAAAGACATTCAGGGTCTTTGAATAGAGCCTACATAAAAAAGGACTAATTTTAACATTCTTGGTTAGGGGTTGCTTGTAACAAATCATGCGAAATTTTATGAAAGGTTGGACCTTGTATTTGTCTTCTAGAGCATCTAGTAAGGAAAGCTGGTAATTTTTCGCTTTTTCATCTTCTCCCCCTTTTCTGTTAATTTTGACCCTTTTGGCCCATTTTATCCTGTTTTGCACCCTCAAGTCTTTCCTGTACTTTCTGCATAGTTTTTACATTGTCGTTCCAACTTTCTACCCGCTTTGGTTCTTCTGTCCCTATTTTCTCCACCGACATTTGTTGCACCGCTTTATTACATTTTTATTTGCCACTTTTTTAGTGTGGTCCTTTGATATAGTATTCGTGACGAAATGTTATTGTTTTTAATACCGAAATGTCCATATTGCGCAGATCGATTTTTGAGCCCCTTGGGTCCTAGGGGCTTACTCCCATGGGTCAAAGCCTCATACTTTTTCAAATCGTAAAATGAATAATATATTCTGATTGGTGTTAAAGGAGGCTAGTTAAAGGAGGCCGATTTTTGGTCCCCTTGGGCCTATAAGGTCCAAATCCCAAATTGGTCAAATTGTTAAATATAGGTACATATTAATACTTATATGTACTTAGTTCAAGGAGACCGATTTTTTGGCCCCTTGGGCTTATATGGTCTAAATACCAAATTGGTCCAAATCATAAGTAAAGGAGGTACATATTTGGATTTGAGAGAAGATTTAACCATTTCTTTAAGCCAGCTTGTCCCCGAACATAAGGGTACGTTTATTGGACCCCAGGACATAATGACCAAGTCCATTTATGGGAAGTTTATAATTGTGTTTAAAATTTATGCCAACCGCTTCTAAAAAACCAATAATTTAAAAGCTAATTAATCAAATTTCATAGAAAAAATTAAAAATTTGATCTGGCTTTTTTTAGTCCCATTAATGGGGAACAAGGGGAACTTTTTCATCTGCTTCAGCAGACGAACATGGCTAGATTATCTTAAATTTTATGACGATCAATAATGTACAAATAGCATGGGCCTTTTAAATTTCCATATTTGAATCGGCTGTAAAAAAGTACTGATAATTTTTTCAAATTTCTGCTTTTAATGATAATGGAACACCATCCAATGCGCTTTCGCTTTGCTAAATGTGCTGAAGGTTGTTTGGAAGGAGATGGAGAATTTTAACGAAAAATCGTGTTTTCAGATAAAACATTTTCATCTCGATCAATAAGCAAAATTCCCGTATATAGGGTTCAGAGAACCCGAACGTGACTATTAAGAAGCCAATGCATCCACAACGAGTCACGGGTTGGTGTTGATTTTAGGCTAGCGGCATTATTGGAACCATTTTCTTCGAAAAATAGCAAAGAGCCGTCGTTACCGTTTTTTTGTTTCCAAAAATTTAAGGGAATGTCATGGACGATATTTGGTTTCAACAAGACGAGGCCACATATTACATAGCCAACGAAACGATCGATATTTTACGCACGGTTTGTGAAAATCAAATAATCGGGAAATTGTAAAAATTGTCAATTGGCCGCCACGGAGCTGTGATTTGAGGCCTTTGGACTATTTTCTGTGGGGAACCATTAAGGATAAATGTTACGCAGAGCATCCAGAGACAATTGAAACGTTGAAACATGAAATCGAGTTGCCATTGAAGAGATTTGTCCCGAAACAATCGAAAATGTCCTGAAACAATTTGGGTTGATCGGATGAGGTACGCCCGAGCCAATTGTGGTAGTCATAAAATTTATATTGTGTTCAAATGATAAAGTTCAACATTTCCAATAAAACCAGAATAAAACCGATTACAATTTAAATAGCCCATCCTGTACATAAACTACATACTATACTTTGTATGGTCGAATGACAAATGTATATACTCGTATACTCCCATCCTATGGCGAAGAGTATAAAAGTGAGCAGATCAATCTTCCAGATCTTCAAGAAAGTACTTACCCAGGTTACTACGACGTCTTTTCTGGAGGGAAGGGCATCTGCACAAAAGGTAACCCACTATCTCATTCTCGCCCTCACACTGCCAACTCTAGCCAACATTACAGTATCCGGCCAGGACACCTAGGAGCATTCTGACATCACATTTATTATTTTTAGGCAGTATTATGGTTCTTTTCTTGTCCAGTTTAGGCCACCTTATATCTGTCATTCCTAGTCCTAGGGGCTTTTGCAAAGTTATCAGCATCTGCAGCATCCTCGGACGTGCTAGTTTATCTGACTTCCTCGTTGCTGCGTCCGGCAACCCAAGAGAGAACAGTCCGGTTTGTAAAAGAGGTTAATAACATTTTGCAACTTTTTGCTAGTTTTCAGAGTAAAGAACAGTTTTTTATAATTTATGATTTCTTCTTCTTACTGCAAATATGCACAAAAACTATTAGCCCATACGGTTTTTGTTTACAAAAAACATGAAAGTATGGCAACATATTGAGAGAGACAGGAGCAAAAATTGAGATCGCAAAAAATCCGCAGAGAAAATAGAAATATATGTAATTCAGTGCGGTTTTGCTCTAAATTTTCCATAATATGGAAAACTGATTATATATTTGACAACCACTACCGCAGCCGCAATGTTGTGTTTCTTCTCTTAATTCAGTGCGGTTTTGCCTTTTAATTTTCCATATATTTTTGACAACCGCTACCGCAGCCACAACGTACACAACATTCTTCTCCAACCGTCAAAATTAATTGGACCTTTAGAGCAAAGAACCGTTTTTTAAGTAAACGTTGTTCGTACTGAAGCAGAGGTAATAGCTGTGTTTTTATAGTCTGCTTTTGATGAATGAGCCGATGAACCCTCTTGCTGATCAATTCTCTATGGTGTAAACAAAGAGAAATAAGATTGCCATATTAATCGTAATGGAAAAAGGCAGTTTAAGGCACGTGACACGAAAATAGAAAAAAAATATGCCACGCTCTCCATAATGAAGCGAGTATTTTTTTGCATGGCCCGGCTTAACGACTTTTAGCTGTGAAGAGGCGTAATCTGGGGAATCAAACAATGATGCACAATAACGCGTTTATGAAGGCAAATTTTCCTTACTTTTTTTAGTTTTTTATACCGGAATTGCTTAGGGGCAAAAACGGGCAGCTGAATTTTTTATGAATCGTTAGGTGAGATTACAAGCTTTAATTTGATATAAGTCTCGAGCTAGAGCACGTTGGAGATCAAAAGATGCAATCGATAGAAGTTTGAGAAAATAAATATTTTTGCACAATTTATAGTAGTAAATACAAAAAAAAAATTGAGCTTCGAAATTTTTTTTTCTTTTTGAATATACATTTCATATAACATCTAATTTCAGAAAAAAATAATTCTAGTTTCATTACAAGAGTATATCTGAAGCAAGAAGTGATAGAAGGTAGCACATATAATACGATAATTTCAAATGCATTCGTTTTGGTCAACTTTGAATGACTCTGGACAAAAAAGTAATAAAGATATCGACCTAAAATTTTTGGTTCATGCTAGTAAGATTGTTTTCTACAAACTATGAAAAAATTAGGTAGATCTGAGTACATGAAAAAAATGAATTAATGCCGCTCTTGAACCAGTGTGGAGCGGTGCTTCAAGCGTCTTTGCTACTGGAGAAAGCAAGGAGATCGGCCTGCACGAATCTCCTTTACTTGCGTCTTTGCCTGGCTTCAGTAGCGGAACCACTCTGCCCATTTTCCAGGCATCGGGAGCTTCGTGAGTGGCTAGCGACAGATTGAGCACTTTAATCATGTACTCTACTCCCGGAGTATCCAAGTGCTTTAACATCAGCATTGAGATTCCGTCCGGACCCAGCGCCTTTGATGAACTTTGCGCTGAGGATGACATGGGCAACTTCGCCAACGGTAAACTGTGGTGGTGCCTCTTCGACTCGGAGAGCGCGGATACGACGCAATACTCTCCTTTTCGCTTTATCACTCTCTGGGTGCTCAATAAAAAGCCGGTTAAAATAACACGCGCACCGCTTCGGATCTGTCACTGTTCTATCACCGAACGTGACAGCTGTCCGATCATCCTTCCTTACAGGCTTAGAGTGATTTGACCGTTGTCCACAACTTACCAATTCCGGAACTCAAGTTGCACTGCTTTAAGTGGTCTAGTAATTTGTTCCGCTTATATTCGTTGACCAACCTACTGATCTCGGAGTTGAGATCCCTAATACTAGGGTCTGTAGGGTTGGAGCGACTAATGTCATCACGCTCGTCTGCGAGTCCCGCTGCCTCTGCTAGGAAGTTTGGTCGTACTTCGGGTATTCGACCAGCAGGGATATGGCGAGCGGCTGCTGCGTTAATGATGGCCCGGAACATTTCTACCCGAACGTCCGACGGAATAGCTAGATTATAAAAGCTGCGGTTGGTGGCTTCTCTGAAGGTCTCCCAATCAGCCTTTTTTTGATTGAGAATCGTACGGCGTTCAGAGGTTATGAAATCGGGTGGTCTATTTATGAAGAGAATTATGGGAAGGTGGTCCGATCCTAGTGAGATGACGGGTTGCCAGGTGACGTCGTTGATCAGGCCAGGCGATGCCAAAGTGATGTCTGGCGAGCTATGGCAATCGCCCATAATCCGCGTGGGGGCGTCCTCATTCACTGTGCAGAACGTAGAGCTATCAATTTGCTCTGCCAAAGCTATGCCCCTCTGGTCGTTGTCTAGGAGAGAATGCCACAGTTCGTGGTGAGCATTAAAGTCTCCTAGGACCAAGCGGTTATTGCCTTGTAGCAAATTGCTAATGTCTGGCAGATAACGCGGGGCACAGCTACCAACCGGCGGGATGTATACGTTGTACAGCTCTATTTCGGCAGTTCCAGACTTGACTGCTACCCCCATACATTCCATGTATGGGTCTCTAGAGTCAAGCTCAGGCGAAATAGATCTGTACTGCACAGAATGGTGTAACAGGAAAGCAAGTCCCCCACCTCCACTTCTGGTGCGATCCTTACGTAGCACGTTGTATCCGTCACAACTGTGCAGGCTGCAGGTGGCATTCAGCTTAGTTTCTTGGATCGCGGCGACCATGATGTTTCTCCGATTCATAAATTCTATGACCTCACTGATTTTGTTGCGTAGGCAATTACAATTAAATTGCAAGATTGATGCACTGTCAGGAGTGGCAACAGCAATCTGTGGTGCTGTTGCGAGGGCGACTGCGGGGGAGTCTCGTAGTTGGATGATGATGACGACGACGAAAATGCAGACGCAATGATAACACCAAATCCAGAGACCCATTGCTAACTTCGTTGATACAGCATGAGGCAACAAAGTCTGCTTCGCTATACTCCCTGATGTGGTTCAGACCTGAACGGCTCCTGAAGTGCACCCACTCCATGCAACGATTACACCTTACAGACGTAGCACGATGGTGTATTCGGTTCTGACAAACCGAGCAGATCCAAGGTCCGGGGTTTTGTTCGATCCCGGCTCGGACCAGTAGTATTCGGAGCAGGCATTCCGGGAAGTGCTGCTCCCACGACGAAAAAATGGACGAACAAAAAACATATATTGTTGAGGTGACTGCCCCTGGCCGAAGAGTTTCGGGTCAATCCGGTACATAGAACCGGCAGTCGCGGGATTTCGAACGTGAGTACGACGCAGTGGAAGAAAATTCAGACTTGCCAGAATGCCGCCCCTAGAACATCAACCATCTACATGAGGAGACGAAGGTCCTTACCGTGCGCAGACACAATTTCCTGTTGCCTAAGCAATACCTGCTAGGGTGTTTTCGCAGCAGTCATCCTAACCACCATCTCTTGAACAGGATGCCTCCACCCAGGCAGATCAGCGGTATAAGAGAGAACCATTAGATCATCGAAACTATCAGGCAGGTTTGAACAACATTCACGCCGATGATGTCGCAGCAGCAGTATCCAGCTACCGTGTGAATGTAATGCTAGGGGAACATCCCCCGGAGATTTCACCTGAGGAGAAGGTACTACCTCGGCAGACGCGCGTGGTTCTGGCGCAGCTGAGATCTGGATGGTGCAGCCGCCTCAATTCTTACTGGGCACGAATTGATGCTAACGTTCCGGACATCTGTCCCGCCTGCCATCAGGGACCACATGATGTACTGCACCTCTTCAATTGTCCGGCCAAACCCACTCAGCTGACCCCCAGGTCTCTGTGGACGCATCCAGTTCAAATGGCGAAACAAAACAGCAATCGACCGTATGGGTATTTCAAGACGAGCCAAATCCAACAAAAGTTGTTCGTGGAAGACGTACATCAAAGCAAATGTTTCCGTTTTTTTTCTCAGTATGACGGGCCATGTTGCCACAGCGCATTTAGTGGAACGTAGGCCGGACAATTCTGAGTGGTATACAACCATCTGTTCGCCAACAGTGTTCGAAGAAATGAGGAAAGATAATAAGAGAAGACGGATCATTTTGCATCACGACAATGCGAGCTCTCACATATTAGCTGAAACGATGAGCTATTTGTTCACTAAAGATGTCGAATTGATGAGCCATCCACCGTACAGCCCTGATTTGGCACCCAATGACTTCTTCTTATTCCCTAGCATCAAGAAAAAAATGTGTGGTCAACTTTTTCATCGCCCGAAGCAGCTGTTGATGCGTTCAAAAAGCATGTTTTGGAGGTTTCTCAATCGGAGTGGAAAAAGTGCTTCGAAATTTGGTTTGTGCTCAATCAAAAGTGTATTGATCTTCATAATATTATATTGATTTTCAAAATATTCGAAAATCAATACGAGTAAAACCCAATGATAAATTATTGTGTTTTTTATGCCGGACCCGAAATATAAATAGCAACCCTCGTATGTACTTATTGTTAAAGTATTTGTTAAACTTTCTCTTTACCATTTTATTGTGCACGATATATTTTTTTAATTCAGTGGCGGCAATCTAAGGATTGGGCCATCACATCACCAATGCTTTTTCGTGTCAAGTTCGCGGATTACGCCCTCCACATCTCTGTAGTGTTGAGATACAGAAGGTGGAATTTACTTAAACCAAAATTACTATTCTAATCGACTCCCAGCTATGGAAAATTTTATTACCAGTTCTCTTATCCCACCTGTCGTAGTTTGTGGATTCACGACTTTTATTCATAATAAATATCAACCGAAGTAGAAATTACTTAACAGAGAAAGAAAACGTGTCCTAGACTAGGCAAAAAAAAACTTATTTTTTGTTTGGCTTCTTGGTCCTTAAAAGGGCTTCCAATGTTGAGTCACAGTAAAGGATGTAATGAGGAGTTGAATTTTCTTGGGTAATTATTTGGAAAAAAAATAAATGAGTAAGATTAAGAAAAGTACTTCTGAATTCCTTTTGTGAGAACCCTGACTTCAAAACTTTAGGTTCATACCAACAGAAATTCTGTTTCCATTCCAACAAAAGTTCAGTTTAGTTTCGAATTTCTTTCAAAGTTTAAGTTTCTTTCAAATAAACTTAAAACATGAAATTTACAAAAGTAGTTTTGAATTCCTTCGATGAGAACCTTGTCATAAAAACTTCAGTTTTATTCCAAGAGAAGTTCAGTTTCTATTTTAACAGAAGATCAGTTTCATTCCAACTGAATTCCTCACGGTCCTGAAATAAGAGCAGTGGGCACCAAACAATCAATGTCCCCATATCATTTTTGAAGTACATACTGGCTTTCTATTACAATATCAATGCAAGAGGCCCTGCGCTGGCAGTTCCATGTTAATAACGAGTAAAAAATATACCGTCCAACAGGGCTCACTGTATAATCAGGTATACAAAAGACATTTTGTCTCTGTATGGATTTTGGGCAAGATCAGTATTAACTTGCGGCTTAGGTAAATTTGAGAACATTTGGATTTCATATGTGGAAAGACATTCAGGGTCTTTGAATAGAGCCTACATAAAAAAGGACTAATTTTAACATTCTTGGTTAGGGGTTGCTTGTAACAAATCATGCGAAATTTTATGAAAGGTTGGACCTTGTATTTGTCTTCTAGAGCATCTAGTAAGGAAAGCTGGTAATTTTTCGCTTTTTCATCTTCTCCCCCTTTTCTGTTAATTTTGACCCTTTTGGCCCATTTTATCCTGTTTTGCACCCTCAAGTCTTTCCTGTACTTTCTGCATAGTTTTTACATTGTCGTTCCAACTTTCTACCCGCTTTGGTTCTTCTGTCCCTATTTTCTCCACCGACATTTGTTGCACCGCTTTATTACATTTTTATTTGCCACTTTTTTAGTGTGGTCCTTTGATATAGTATTCGTGACGAAATGTTATTGTTTTTAATACCGAAATGTCCATATTGCGCAGATCGATTTTTGAGCCCCTTGGGTCCTAGGGGCTTACTCCCATGGGTCAAAGCCTCATACTTTTTCAAATCGTAAAATGAATAATATATTCTGATTGGTGTTAAAGGAGGCTAGTTAAAGGAGGCCGATTTTTGGTCCCCTTGGGCCTATAAGGTCCAAATCCCAAATTGGTCAAATTGTTAAATATAGGTACATATTAATACTTATATGTACTTAGTTCAAGGAGACCGATTTTTTGGCCCCTTGGGCTTATATGGTCTAAATACCAAATTGGTCCAAATCATAAGTAAAGGAGGTACATATTTGGATTTGAGAGAAGATTTAACCATTTCTTTAAGCCAGCTTGTCCCCGAACATAAGGGTACGTTTATTGGACCCCAGGACATAATGACCAAGTCCATTTATGGGAAGTTTATAATTGTGTTTAAAATTTATGCCAACCGCTTCTAAAAAACCAATAATTTAAAAGCTAATTAATCAAATTTCATAGAAAAAATTAAAAATTTGATCTGGCTTTTTTTAGTCCCATTAATGGGGAACAAGGGGAACTTTTTCATCTGCTTCAGCAGACGAACATGGCTAGATTATCTTAAATTTTATGACGATCAATAATGTACAAATAGCATGGGCCTTTTAAATTTCCATATTTGAATCGGCTGTAAAAAAGTACTGATAATTTTTTCAAATTTCTGCTTTTAATGATAATGGAACACCATCCAATGCGCTTTCGCTTTGCTAAATGTGCTGAAGGTTGTTTGGAAGGAGATGGAGAATTTTAACGAAAAATCGTGTTTTCAGATAAAACATTTTCATCTCGATCAATAAGCAAAATTCCCGTATATAGGGTTCAGAGAACCCGAACGTGACTATTAAGAAGCCAATGCATCCACAACGAGTCACGGGTTGGTGTTGATTTTAGGCTAGCGGCATTATTGGAACCATTTTCTTCGAAAAATAGCAAAGAGCCGTCGTTACCGTTTTTTTGTTTCCAAAAATTTAAGGGAATGTCATGGACGATATTTGGTTTCAACAAGACGAGGCCACATATTACATAGCCAACGAAACGATCGATATTTTACGCACGGTTTGTGAAAATCAAATAATCGGGAAATTGTAAAAATTGTCAATTGGCCGCCACGGAGCTGTGATTTGAGGCCTTTGGACTATTTTCTGTGGGGAACCATTAAGGATAAATGTTACGCAGAGCATCCAGAGACAATTGAAACGTTGAAACATGAAATCGAGTTGCCATTGAAGAGATTTGTCCCGAAACAATCGAAAATGTCCTGAAACAATTTGGGTTGATCGGATGAGGTACGCCCGAGCCAATTGTGGTAGTCATAAAATTTATATTGTGTTCAAATGATAAAGTTCAACATTTCCAATAAAACCAGAATAAAACCGATTACAATTTAAATAGCCCATCCTGTACATAAACTACATACTATACTTTGTATGGTCGAATGACAAATGTATATACTCGTATACTCCCATCCTATGGCGAAGAGTATAAAAGTGAGCAGATCAATCTTCCAGATCTTCAAGAAAGTACTTACCCAGGTTACTACGACGTCTTTTCTGGAGGGAAGGGCATCTGCACAAAAGGTAACCCACTATCTCATTCTCGCCCTCACACTGCCAACTCTAGCCAACTTTTGAACATTACAGTATCCGGCCAGGACACCTAGGAGCATTCTGACATCACATTTATTATTTTTAGGCAGTATTATGGTTCTTTTCTTGTCCAGTTTAGGCCACCTTATATCTGTCATTCCTAGTCCTAGGGGCTTTTGCAAAGTTATCAGCATCTGCAGCATCCTCGGACGTGCTAGTTTATCTGACTTCCTCGTTGCTGCGTCCGGCAACCCAAGAGAGAACAGTCCGGTTTGTAAAAGAGGTTAATAACATTTTGCAACTTTTTGCTAGTTTTCAGAGTAAAGAACAGTTTTTTATAATTTATGATTTCTTCTTCTTACTGCAAATATGCACAAAAACTATTAGCCCATACGGTTTTTGTTTACAAAAAACATGAAAGTATGGCAACATATTGAGAGAGACAGGAGCAAAAATTGAGATCGCAAAAAATCCGCAGAGAAAATAGAAATATATGTAATTCAGTGCGGTTTTGCTCTAAATTTTCCATAATATGGAAAACTGATTATATATTTGACAACCACTACCGCAGCCGCAATGTTGTGTTTCTTCTCTTAATTCAGTGCGGTTTTGCCTTTTAATTTTCCATATATTTTTGACAACCGCTACCGCAGCCACAACGTACACAACATTCTTCTCCAACCGTCAAAATTAATTGGACCTTTAGAGCAAAGAACCGTTTTTTAAGTAAACGTTGTTCGTACTGAAGCAGAGGTAATAGCTGTGTTTTTATAGTCTGCTTTTGATGAATGAGCCGATGAACCCTCTTGCTGATCAATTCTCTATGGTGTAAACAAAGAGAAATAAGATTGCCATATTAATCGTAATGGAAAAAGGCAGTTTAAGGCACGTGACACGAAAATAGAAAAAAAATATGCCACGCTCTCCATAATGAAGCGAGTATTTTTTTGCATGGCCCGGCTTAACGACTTTTAGCTGTGAAGAGGCGTAATCTGGGGAATCAGGACTTTAAAGCTTTCTGCAATCAATCACTGTCGAAATTTAGTAAAATTCTTCAAGTCTAGAAAAATTCTTGAAAAATATTTTAATATTCCATAATTTCAGAAAATGGCCGGCTGCAGTCAATTTTACTGTGGAATTGACCCACTCATTTTGCACTCTTGCAACTGTTGTAGAATTCTCCATTTATTTCGTATGCGTTTGTTTATGGGGCCCTAAAGGCGTTTCGATTTACTGTTTAGGATCTTTAGGTCCTCCCGGCCCACGCCCATTGAATATTTTGCATTTTAGTATCCTTGAGCAATTTCCATTATTTTGAGTACCCACACTAAAATGACAGAGGACGGTAAAATATTCAAGGCCCTGATGGCCCCCTGCACCCGAGAGCGACATAACTCTATTTTACGGGCCATACTCTGATTTTACCATGCTGATTTTTGATGCTGATTTTTATGCTGAGTTCAAATATATAAAAGTTACGGTTTTCGGACTTAGTTCCGGACACAGTGATCAGTAGCAGAAGATTTTAGAGCCCCCAGATTACGCCTGTCCACACAAAAAGAAATTCTATTAGAATATCATTTTCAGGGCCCAGTGGACAAGTGTACGAAAATACATATGTACCTTAATTACAATTTATTTTGTAATATTAGGCATACTCCCAAAAAAAATTATAAAATCGGTCTTAGACCAGCAATGAGTTACCGGATTTCGATGATTTATTTATCGTTTAATAAGCAGAGATATGGAAATTGTTTTATATCAAAACTTTAGAGGTCCGAACTTCGGAATATATGGTCGTCCGAAGATTTGTTTTTGTGTTGTTTTCTTTCTTTTTATTGCATACAGGACCATTATTTTTGTATTGTTCGTGGCCCATTGTAACAGATTTGTTTCTTCACCATCAGGCCCTATAAACTGCAATTCAGCCCATGGTACGATAAACGAGTTATATTCACTAGCCCAACAACAAATAAAAATTTCGCTAAACTGTCCAAGTCACTTCAAAGAAAATTCCAATAAATCATTTTATAAATGCTTGACGATTTTTGTGAATGTTTTTATACAGAAATTTAACCTTCAAATTTTACAGTTTAAAATTCTACGAGAAAAAATAGCTAACCAGCTGACTCCCTAACTCTACCTTCGTTATTGTACCTCGCTTCAGTCCACACAATTTTGTTTAACGCTGCCAGACTAACTTAGTAACTAAGCTAGTTACCTCAAAAGAAATCAGCTAATGTCAAAACAAAAAACTTATCAAGAAGGTAACATTACCCACGTAATTTTCTGTACAAACGGTTGTTGTTTAAAATAATTAGCGAACTTTTGTGTGGGGATTATAAATCGCATCGTGTAAACAAATCCGAAACACTTTCTTATCGACCGTTTCCCATGCCATGGTACACATATTAACCCATCCCCAAAATTCCCCAATTACAATTAGTTACCTTCCAAGCTGTCAATGGTAAATTTTTAGTGTCAGCACGTTGTCGCTACTCGCCACCAGATGTCGAATAACAAAGAAACAAATTGCGAAATAATTTTGACAGCTTTTAGCGCCAAAACAAGCGTTCTGCTGTCAATTGCGTGCATATTTTCACAAAAGCGATTGCTCACAAAACATAATCAGCAACAGCGCATTTAATAATTACAAGCTGAAAGGATCAGATCAAGGAGCACTCGCGAAAATAGTGAAAACTCGAGTCATTTAGTGTTTAAAGTGTAAATAAATAACAAGAAACAAAGAAAACAAAATGTTTGAAGCACGTTTAATCAGCGCCACTATCCTCAAGAAAATCTTGGATGCCATCAAAGATCTGCTGAATGAAGGTACCTTCGATTGCAGCGATTCCGGAATTCAGGTAAGAAATATAATTTTCACTGTTGCGGCATGCATTTTATAATCGATTTGTGTTTGTTTCCCGACAGCTTCAAGCTATGGACAACTCTCATGTGTCTTTGGTGTCCCTAACCTTGCGTTCCGATGGCTTTGACAAATTCCGCTGTGATCGTAACATTTCCATGGGCATGAACTTGGGTAGTATGGCAAAGATCTTGAAGTGCGCCAACAATGACGACATAGTGACTGTTAAGGCACAGGATAATGCCGATACCGTCACCTTTATGTTTGAGTCTCCCAATCATGAGAAAGTCTCTGACTATGAAATGAAATTAATGAATCTCGACCAAGAACATTTGGGCATTCCGGAAACAGATTATTCATGCGTTGTACGCATGCCCTCGATGGAATTTGCACGCATCTGTCGTGATTTGGCTCAGTTCAGTGAATCGATGCTCATCTGTTGTACCAAGGAAGGTGTGAAGTTTTCAGCATCCGGCGATGTCGGCTCGGCTAATGTTAAGTTGGCTCAAACCTCTAGTGTGGACAAGGAGGACGAAGCCGTTGTTATTGAGATGCAAGAGCCCGTCACCCTTACATTTGCTTGTCGTTACCTGAATGCTTTTACTAAGGCCAGTCCGCTGTCGGGACAAGTACAGTTGTCGATGTCGGCAGATGTGCCCTTGGTGGTTGAATATCGCATACAGGATTTGGGTCAAATACGTTATTATTTGGCGCCCAAAATTGAGGACGATGAAAGCTAAATACACGGCTGATGACGGTCACAAAATGACATTATCTATCATTCTCTGCGCATGGAACATTCTTTTCTTTACCTGCCCTACTAGTGCACTCTACAACTCATTCAACAAATTCGATACTTGTTATGTTTTAAATACGGCTCCTCAGAGGTCCATATTACTTTATACTACACATATGTTAACTGTAAGTCAACGAGAAACGCTGCATTTTTATAAATTATATCAAAATTAAATCTACAGTTTTTTCAAGGATGAACACGATTTCTCTTTAATACTAAGCAAGTAAAAATAAACACAAACTTTACAAAAGAATATTTTTGGCAGTTATTTCCGGATTGACTACAAATAGTTATACAGGGTGGGCCATTTTAAATTTGAATCGGCTGTAAAAATAAGTACTGATAATTTTTTCAAATTTCTGTTTTTATTGCAAAGGTTGGTCTTTGTCATTAAATAATCCGATGCGTTTTCGCTACGCCCAATGGGAACTAAGGAAATGTACATTGGGAAAAAAAACGAAGATGGCAGCACAGTGCCTTTAGTGTTCTAAACATGTCATCCCTCTGGGTGCTTAGTAGTACGTATCACTACAATGGCTGTGGTCCCAATAGTCGTCGAAAGCTGTTACGAGGCACAAGTCGCTACGGATGTAATGTGCAAAGAACCGCGTTTCTTCGCTACAGAACTTGCAGACAATTACTAATACAAATCGCTGCGGAACAAACAAAATGTCTAAACCTTAAAAAATATTAGCTTTGAGTAAAATTTAAAAAAATTACAACAAATGTTTTAAAAAACCGTGTGCAAGGCAATATTCAAAAAACCAGATATTTTTCGGTGTCATCAGTTTTTTAAAAAACTATAAGGTGATCCATCTAGAGGTATTTTTTCAGAACAAAAAAAATATAAAAATCAAGTGTAGAATCTTTATTGGTAATTTGAAAGGACATTTTATCTCATTTATTTTTTGAAAATACTTTCCTTCAAATGTTGGCAACTGTATTTTGAGCGTTCGGTGAGAAACGGGAAGATCCGTTGTTTTCGACCAAAATTTTGTTCAGTGATGAGGCCCATTTCTGGCTCAACGGCAAAGTCAATAAACAAAATTGCCGCATTTGGGCTGAAGAGCAACAAGAGTTTCAAGAGGTGCCATTATACCCAGAGAAAAGCTGGTGGAATCATCGGTGCACATTTTTTCAAAAACGTAACCGGAACGTAACCGTGAATGGTGCTCGCTATCGCGCCATGATATCGGTCTTTATGCTACCTGAAATTGAAGCCCGTAATCTTGACGACACTTGGTTTCAACAGGACGGTGCCACTTGCCATACAGCTGCTCAAACAATGGATCTATTGAGATGTCATTTCGAAAAGCAGCTAATTTCACGTTTTGGACGTTTTTGGTGAGTTGGCAGCCTAGATCGAGTGATATCACACCTTTAGACCTATTGTTTGCGGTTACGTAAAGTCTATGCCGACAAACCAGCTACGATTCAGGTTTTGGAAGTCAACATTACGCATGTCATCAAAGCCATACCGGTCGAAATGCTCGAACGAGTCATCCAAAATTGGACCCTCAAAATGGAAACCCTAAGGCGCAGGTGCGGCCAACATTTGAAGGAAATTATATTCAAAAAATAAATGCCATAAAATGTCCTTTCAAATTACCAATAAAGATTCCACACTTGATTTGAATTTTTATATTTTTTTTGTTCTGAAAAATACATCTAGATGATGTGGTGTGGATACGAGAGCTGCTATTTCTGACCTAATAATGAAAATGCGAATATTTATAATCAAAAAGGGTTTTATTGTTTTTCAAATATTCTCCAGCAACTTTTCCACTCCGATTGAGACACCTCCAAAACATGGTTTTTAAACGCTTCAACAGCATCTTCTGGCGACGAAAATCGTTGACCACGCATTATTTTCTTGATGTGCGGGAATAAAAAAAAATCATTGGGTACCAAGTCAGGGATGTACGGCAGATGACCCATCAATTCGACGTTTTGGCCGGTCAAAAAGGCGCTGGTTTGAGCCGATGTGTGAGAGCTCGCATTGTCATGGTGCACAATGATTCGCCTTCTCTTGTTTGTTTTTCGAATTTCTCCGACGACTTCAGGCAAACAAATTCTGGTGTACCACTCAGAATTGATCTCCTACGTTGCTCAGGCGTAACAGTCGCCACATGACCAGTTTTGCTTCGAAGTGCTTCTTGCACGAACTACTTTCGTAGGATTTGGCTCGTCTTCGACGACCCACACGATCGATTGCTGTTTCGTTTCAGGCTCATACGCATAGATCTATGATTCGTCACCTGTGACGATCTTATAAACGCCATTTGAAGCACCGCGAAAACACTAGATTCAATACCATTCATATCCACAAACTGAGATCTGTGACTTAGGTAGGACATCACAAGTCTACAAGCCGAGCTCGAAAAATTAAATTGATTTCGAAGTTTTCAATCATACGAGGGTTGCTATTTATATTTCGTGTCCTGACAATACTAGTGTTCCCAGATGCAAACTGGAACTTCCATCGGATACTTTGACATTTTTTAGCATAACTTCACTCAGAACTTTTTGTCATTTGAGGGCGAATTGTTTATTGAAAAATTCATCTCAGTCAAAAATGAAATTATCCCGTGAACATTTTCGTGCTATGATTTTTTACGATTTTCGGCGTGCGTTACCCAGACAAGAGTGTTTAAATCAACTTGTTTCGACTTTTGCATCACGACAATGCGAGCTTTTACAAATCAGCTGAAACGATGTGCTATTTGATCACTCAAGATGTCGAATTGATGGGCCATCCGCCGTACAGCCCTGACTTGGCAACCAAAGAATTCTTTTCTTCAAGAAAAAAATGCGTGGCCAATGATTTTCGTCGCCAGAAGATGCTGTTGAAGCGTTCAAAAACCATGTTTTGGAGGTGTCTCAGTCGGAGTGGAAAAACGCTTCGACAATTAGTTTGAGCGCATGCAAAAGTGTATAAATCATGCTAAAGAATACTTTGAAAGACAATAAACCCATTTTTGATGATAAATATTCGCATTTTAAATTTTAGG
Source organism: Hydrotaea diabolus (assembly GCA_963513945.1). Lineage (NCBI taxonomy): Eukaryota > Metazoa > Arthropoda > Insecta > Diptera > Muscidae > Hydrotaea > Hydrotaea diabolus. Next base: position 20,552,810 of record OY740717.1, read on the forward strand.
TCACAAATATAGGTTGATCCATCTAGAGGTATTTTTTCAGAACAAAAAAAATCATTATTGGTAATTTGAAAGGACATTTTATGGCATTTATTTTTTGAATATAATTTCCTTCTAATGTTGGCCGCAACTTCGCCACGCGGTTTCCATTCTGAGGGTCAAATTTTGGATGACTCGTTCGAGCATTTCGACCGGTAAGGCTTTAATGGCACGCGTAATGTTAGCTTCCAAAACCTATATCGTAGCTGGTTTGTCAGCATAGACTTTGGACTTTACGTAACCCCAAAGAAAAATGTCTTGAGGTGTGATGTCACTCGATCTAGGCGGCTAACTCACCTGTTCAAAACGTGAAATTAGCTGCTTTTCAAATTGACCTCTCAATAGATCCATTGTTTGAGCAGCTGTATGGCAAGTGAAACCGTCCTGTTGAAACCAAGTGTCGTCAAGATTACGGGCTTCAATTTCAGGTAGCATAAAGATCGATCGAGCACCATTCACGGTTCACGTTCCGGCCATCATACTTTTTGAAAATATGCACCGATGATTCCACCAGCTTATAAACCGCACCAAACCGTGGTTTTCTCTGTGTCATTGTACACAGAGAAACCTCTTCTTATTGTTCTTTAGCCCAAATGCGGCAATTTTGTTTATTGACTTTGCCGTTGAGCCAGAAATGGGCCTCATCACTGAACAAAATTGTGGTCGAAATCAGCGGATCTTCCCGTTTCTCACCCAACGTTCATTTCCATAATACAGTTGTCAACATTTGAAGGAAATTATTTTCAAAAGATAAATGCGATAAAATGTCCTTTCAAATTACCAGTAAAGATTCCACAATTGATTTGAGTTTTTATATTTTTTTTGTTCTGAAAAATACCTCTAGATGGATCACCATTTATATATAGCAGCCCTCGTATCACAACACGACATCCCTCAACCTAGTTTGTTGCTGTAGCGGCAACTGTGTGCCGAGGTGACCGCCCTTGGCCGAAGAATTGTTCTTCGGGTCAATCCGGTCAGTAGAACTGGCTGTCTTGACAGTTCGTGTCAACCTAGTGATTACGCTTAATGATAACATTACCCTGAATATGAGATCTGTTCAAAAACTGCTTTATGTAGAAGTGTTTTTGATTAAGAAAATGTGCTTAAGAATCAATCATAATTTCTTTAATAGTTTTCTACCCTTTTGAATTTTCCAGATGATCTCTGTTTTTGTTGAATTCTTAATTGCATATCTGCCGGTATTTATATAGGCGGCTATTATTTTAATCTTTACACTACTTCAAATTCTGAAAAAGATTAACGAGCAGCAAGTTGATACATACCAACTTCTCATCGGCTATTTGCCTGCATCATTATCGCGTATGCAGACGACCTAGATTTTGCCGGGAGGACAAAACGAGATGTAACTGAAACCTTTTTCAAAGATTGAATTGGAGTCGTCTGATAAGGGTCTGATGGTAATTGAGGGCAAATCGAAAATTAAGCTGACAACTGCTAGTAATTTACCGAGACGATAAATTAAGGCGAGATCGTTTCGGTCAGCAGTTGCAATGCGAGATAGTCATAGGATTTTGTATACCTCGGATCCGCCATAAACCTAATGAACGATGCACAGTGGGAAAATTACGAAAAAAATTGGAAATAATTCGGCCATTTCGTTTGTAATGGTCCGATTTAAATGAAAATTTACACTGACCTTCTTGAAGTGTTACTGAGCTTAAGTTTTGAATTTCATGCATCTGTGTTTAACAGGTGCTGCACAGGGGCCCTCAAAGTTGGTCACCTCGAGTTAAAATTTTCTTTTTCAAGCCGCCAAAAGCGTATTTGTGGTCCGATCGTAATAATTTTTTCTTTAGTGAAATCTGCTGGACAAACCCAACCAAAAATGTTATTACAAATTTTTTCATATCTCGTACAATAAAAAAGATATCGGGACTTAAAGTTTTTTTTTCGAAAAATTTGCTTTGGATTTTCTGGGATTATTTTATTTTTGGGAATCAGTTTTAGGTGAATCGGGGAAAATTTAATCCTGGTTTAAAGAAAACACTTTGGTTAATGTTTTAAAAAAAGAATTGTAGCAAAATCACCAATAATATGAAAATGCCAGCTGTTCAAAGTCAACTATTGCGAAAAAAGTGGGATTTTGAGTGTTTTACGGCGAAAAGGTACCTTTACTCTTATGTCAATAACTTTAATGTTTCTTAAGTAACATACAAAAAATTTGCATTTATTTCAAAGAAAACTTTATGCTTAATACAAATAATAAGCAATTGTGACCCTAGTCGGTACTTTTCTTGCTCCAGGCGTCTCCAAATATGGGCATTTTTTTCAAAAAAAATTGAGTTTGAGCTCAAATAAAAAAAATCGCCACACTGCTGGCCCAATTTGGTGCTATAAGTCAGTTAACTACATATGTTTTCTAAAATCCCAAGCAAAGAAATTTTGCGGGAGGCCATTTCTAGGACAAAAAAAATGAGTTTTTGTTAAAAAATCCCATTTCTGGGATTTTGTTTTCCCCTGTGTCAAATTTTAGAAAAGTGGCAACTCCAATTTTTTTTTTGAATAAGTTTTTCATTTTGTCACAAAAATATTGATACTACGTAAAAAAATCAGGTTTATATCTCCAACCAGCAAAATTTTACAGTGGTCTGAAATATTGACTTTTTTTGCTACCTTCACAAAAAAAATTTTTTTTCTCGTTTTTATCAATTATTATTCAACATATTGAGTTAATTGCATTCTTTTTTATAATCTGTTAAAACTAGAGGTAATTACCTTTCCATTGGTATATAAAAAGTATATCCTTTTACCTACACTTATAACAGCACGTGCGCTGGAATAAGACCCCTTTGAGTAAAATATTAATTTTTTTGGTAAATAGCAATTTCATTTTGTGAGAGATCAATGTTGTTGCATTTAAAAAAATCAAATTTACACATTTCCAATCGCAAAAAAGTAATTTAATTGTTGCAGATAGAAAATTTGAATAAAAAGATGCTATTGACTTCATTTTTTGTGAAAAACTTTTTTTTAAATAAATTAACATTTAAATAAATCTTATAATTAAAAAACATTAAACTTAAATGATTTTATTCCACGTCCAGCATATCTAATAAATCAGAAAATTCTTCTTCGTCTCCATGCGTCATTTCGTGGTACGAAGTCAACTTACTTCTCATGGAGGATAAAAAAGGATCTGAAGATAATAATAAACTATTAAGTAAGTCTTCGTTTTGTGCTATTCTTGAGCATTTTCTTGTGGAAAATTGTTGAACATATCTGAAGTCTCGATTTCTAGCTTCTTGTGGTTCTTCAGTTAACTCGCCTATAGGGAGAAGGTGAGACTCGATTATTTGTTTCCCATGGAACAGGACTCTGTGTATAGTTGGCGTTAGATCTTTCCAGGGATAGAGATCAGCAAGCATTTTTAAAATTCGTTCGGCGTAAACTCCAAATTTATCGGAATTAATCTTTTGTTTGGAATTCAGAGCTAAAAGCAATATATTAACCATTCGAATCAACTCCTTATTGATTCCAGTTATTTCTGCAGCTGTATTATAGTCTGCGAAGAATCTTCTGGCAGTGTTTCCATCATTTGTATTCCCAAAGTTCGAGCGTGGTTTAGAAATATTTAGGCCAGTTTGTTGTTTAAATGCATCTTGAATTCTTTTTTTTCACTTGCTCTCATTTCATGCATTTCTTTGTTAGCTCGAATGTTTTTCCTTTCATTTCCTGGTATAGATTTATACTTAATGTCATAAGCAAGGTTTAGAAAGTGTTCTAGAAACCTGATTCGAGCATGTAACGGTGCTATTCCAAACTCAATGGTATCTTCATTGACTACTGAATTATTCGAAGCGTTTGAAAAATTAACTTTGCTTTTATTGCAAATGAAACACTTCCAGCTAGATTTGTTTCCTGTAATATCGTTTGCGGCTTTTCCATCTACCATTGTCAGGAACATTTTAAAAGATATTGTAATAGAATACCTGTCGAATTTAAATGCAAAATCTTCTAATCTCGAAATATCATCTTTTAATTTGTCTGTGATGGCTTTAGTTAAATCACTCGTTTCTTTATGATATACGAAGGAGATTGGTCTGCAATAAATTTTGGAGCCAGGTGTTGGATTACGCCATATTGCTTCAGTAGGGTTTGATTTTCTGCGCGAAGTTGAAGGTAAGGTAGAGTCTAAATTTAACCTCAGAGGAACCAAAGATGCCATGAATACGCTCTTGAATTCGATCTGGGTAGATTGGCTATCAGAGCATTGTTTGTATTCCGAAAGTGCTGACAAACCATCACATCCCCACTTGCATATTAATTGAAGATGGCTGTTGTTGATTTTTTTTAGTTGTTCCTCATTCAATGTTGTTATTATCCTACTGGCAGTATTTTGGAGAAGTAGTTCCAAACTAACGCTGCCGGCCTTTTCTGTAATTATCACTGGGTTTGGCAAAATTTCCATTTTTCGTTCCTTTATTCGGTTGTATGCGGGAAACATGTCACATCCTTTATCAAGCAGCATTCTTCTTAAATGAGTGTACTTGTTCTTACTCAATCCCAATTCGATGATTAAAGCTAATGCTTCTTCCTCGCTAAAACCAGGACATGGTGTTGCAATACTTCTTTCAATGCGTTGGAGCCGCCTTGGTGATGCTTCCGTTAACACGTCTGCAATTCTTTTTGCGCTAGATGGCCGATTTTCCACCGTCAGTAATTCCTTGAATGTATCACAAATCTTTGAAGGTGAATGATTTGCCATCTCAGCCGACAACCGTTGTTTCTTTGCCTTTGGACATAGATCGTCGTATTCCTTAGTAGGAGCACCCACTAAAGCAGGGACAGTTTTAAATTCAATTATACTGTCGAGCCACTCAGTTGGTAATCTTGAATAATTCCTGTGATACTTCTCCATGAGCCGGTCAAATTTTTTCAAAAAATTTAATACTTTGCTGCTTTCGTTAGATTGTGTTATCTCGCTATATGTTGACTCTATGCACTCTATTAAATATGCTACTCTGTTCTCCATTTTCCGAAGTTTGGTGTTTTTTAAAAATTCAACAAGTTCTTGAACAAGGAGTGTTATCGTCATGGCGGATTAATTTGTTATGATAAACCCATACAAAATCGGCGGTTCTTATATCAATGAGTAATACTTACAGGTAATCACAATAATATCCGCAATTAATACTTGACTAAAATACCAGGTATTCCCCAAAAATACATTTATAACAATGAATTTGTATGTACCCAGGTACATTCGCCTAAAATGTTGCACAATATTCCGGACATAGGGGACAGGTATTCCCCCAAAACATATAAGATTGAATGTTTAGGTACCTAGATCCATACTATACAATACTACCCATTTTCCGTTTTTACACAATAGGTAAACAATAATGGTAAAAATATATATTTTTGCTATTTATGGATAGGTACGAGAATTTTTAAAATTGGTATTCTTACCTATAAAATTCATACTTTACTCAAAGGGGTCTTATTCCAGCGCACGTGCTGTTATAAGTGTAGGTAAAAGGATATACTTTTTATATACCAATGGAAAGGTAATTACCTCTAGTTTTAACAGATTATAAAAAAGAATGCAATTAACTCAATATGTTGAATAATAATTGATAAAAACGAGAAAAAAAATTTTTTTTGTGAAGGTAGCAAAAAAAGTCAATATTTCAGACCACTGTAAAATTTTGCTGGTTGGAGATATAAACCTGATTTTTTTACGTAGTATCAATATTTTTGTGACAAAATGAAAAACTTATTCAAAAAAAAAATTGGAGTTGCCACTTTTCTAAAATTTGACACAGGGGAAAACAAAATCCCAGAAATGGGATTTTTTAACAAAAACTCATTTTTTTTGTCCTAGAAATGGCCTCCCGCAAAATTTCTTTGCTTGGGATTTTAGAAAACATATGTAGTTAACTGACTTATAGCACCAAATTGGGCCAGCAGTGTGGCGATTTTTTTTATTTGAGCTCAAACTCAATTTTTTTTGAAAAAAATGCCCATATTTGGAGACGCCTGGAGCAAGAAAAGTACCGACTAGGGTCACAATTGCTTATTATTTGTATTAAGCATAAAGTTTTCTTTGAAATAAATGCAAATTTTTTGTATGTTACTTAAGAAACATTAAAGTTATTGACATAAGAGTAAAGGTACCTTTTCGCCGTAAAACACTCAAAATCCCACTTTTTTCGCAATAGTTGACTTTGAACAGCTGGCATTTTCATATTATTGGTGATTTTGCTACAATTCTTTTTTTAAAACATTAACCAAAGTGTTTTCTTTAAACCAGGATTAAATTTTCCCCGATTCACCTAAAACTGATTCCCAAAAATAAAATAATCCCAGAAAATCCAAAGCAAATTTTTCGAAGTCCCGATATCTTTTTTATTGTACGAGATATGAAAAAATTTGTAATAACATTTTTGGTTGGGTTTGTCCAGCAGATTTCACTAAAGAAAAAATTATTACGATCGGACCACAAATACGCTTTTGGCGGCTTGAAAAAGAAAATTTTAACTCGAGGTGACCAACTTTGAGGGCCCACTGTGCAGCACCTGTTAAACACAGATGCATGAAATTCAAAACTTAAGCTCAGTAACACTTCAAGAAGGTCAATGTAAATTTTCATTTAAATCGGACCATTACAAACGAAATGGCCGAATTATTTCCAATTTTTTTCGTAATTTTCCCACTGTGCGATGTCAGCACTGAAACCAAGGAACAAGGATGGTAAGCAGAAGTTACTTTAGGCTTGGTAAACACCTCAAGAACAGAGCTCTATCTCTTAAAAGACTTGCATGTTTATGGCGCCGAAATGAGCGCTATTAAAAGTAAATAAAAAATCTTTCTAGATAATGTCGAACGAATCAGATGCTGTACGAGGGCGACCGCAAAACTAACTTGCCTGGCACATTTTCTGTTTTACTAGCAACTTTTTTTGTTTTTTAAAAGCAATCTTTTATAAGCCATCTGTCAGAATTTCCGAAATATTTAATGATTATTTTCTTTGCTACAGGTGATGGAAGTAAACAAGTTTTATAATTTTTGAAAAGTGGAAAATAAAGAGTTTCGTGCGGTAATTAAACACTTTTTTATGAAAGGTTATGCGCCACAATTAATCAAAGATGAATTGGATTCTGTTCATGGTGATAATGCACCATCATACTCCACCGTGAAATCCTGGGTTCAACAATTTAAAATGGGTCGTTCAAGTACGGAAGATGAACACCGCTCTGGAAGACCGAAAACTGCTACTACTATTGAAAACATTAGAAAAATATTTAATGAAGTGACTAAAGATAGAAGAATAAAGCTCAGAGAACTTGCTGGTATTGTTAAAATACACGAAAAACAAGTTTGGAGTATTTTACATGATGAACTCCACATGAAAAAGCTATCCGCAAGATTGGTGCCGCGTTTGTTGACTTTGCCCCAAAAAAGCGTCCGTTGGACCAATTCCGAGGAGCTTTTAGCGATTTATCAGCGTAATCCAATAGAGTTCTTGCGCCGATTCATAACTATTGATGAAACATGGATCCCAGAATACAAAGAACAGTCAAAACAATAGATAGAAGCTGGTAAAAGTGGTAAAAGAAGGCGAAAACTGTTAAGTCAGCAGGAAGAGTAATGACCGCAGTATTTTGGGATGCAAGGGGTATAATATTTATTGATTATCTTGAGAAAGGAAAAACTGTAAATAGTGAATATTATTGTGCATTATTGGATCGGTTGAGTGAAGAAATCAAGATAAAACGACCGCATTTAGAAAAAAAAGTTCTTTTTCATCAAGATAATGCTCCTTCACACACTGCATTTTAAACTCAACAAAAACTGGCCGAATTACGATTTGTAATTGCTCCGCATCCACCATTTAGTCCAGATTTAGCTCCTTCTAATTATTTCTTGTTTCCAAATTTAAAAAAATTTCTTGGTGGCAAAAAATTTTCGTCCAAGGTCTTGAAAAATCTTATTTTTCGGATGGAATTAAAAACTTGAAAAACGTTTGATGAAGTGTATTGATTTGGAAGGAGATTATGTTGAAAAATAAATAATAATAATTCCAAAAAAAACGGTTCTTTTTATGTTAGGCCAGTTACTTTTGCGGTCGCCCTCGTATACCGTCATGAATGTATAAGTAGTTAAGCGCATTAAAATGCAAGGATTGCGCTGGCTTGGACATGACTTACGAATGGGAACAAATACTCCAGTCATAAAGGAGTAAGACGAAAAGGCTCGATCCCATGACACCCGGTTTTATGCACAGGATCGACCCGCAGGAGGAATTCTTCGGCCAAGGGCTGTCAACAACAACAACAACTATAAGGCTGAGATTCTGCTGGGCTGGCTAAGTGGAGGATGATTGGAAAATCCTTGGGATTGGAAACTGAAGGAGGCATACCCAAGACCGAGGTGGTTATAAATCATTCATTGAGCAGGCCAGTCTGAGCATTGGGGCCAGACTAAGCAAGTAAACCAAAGATCTGTTGAAAGAGAGATGTGATGGGGTGTTCAAGAGAGTGCTGGGAATATTTTAGACAATGACTAGAAAATGGCTGGCTGGCTGAAACTGGTGTGTGGCAATGGTTAGAAGATGGTGACAGTAGAACAACTATTGTGTACACGACAATCCCTCCAAAAAAAGGCGTTGATATCTGAGCAAAGCATTTCCTTTAAGATTTATCGTCTTGCAAAATAGTGGTTCTGCGTCTTTGTAAACCCTCCATCGTAGCTTAAAAGTGGCTCCCAGCAGAAGTTGTAGTATAAAAAATATTAGAAAAGGTGTATTCACCATGGACTCTTTCTAACCTAAAGCTCTTTCGAACCACACCGAATATTCGCTCGAATATTATCCAATAATGAATGCAGGGTCTCAAGATGGGTGATGGTGTTGCGAATAGAACGCTCAGTAGGCCGATTATGTTGGCTGATTAAGTTGAACGAAGTGCACGAAACACATTCCTCACAGAACGTGAATTTTCGTAGTAAAGTTGAACGATTTGTAAACGTTGTTCAGGCGTAAGTCTTTCAATGATGAAATGTCAAACAATATTAAACAAAAATAACACCACAGCATGGCACGACTTGCCAAAAAGGCTATTGAAAAAAGTATGTCTACTTGGGTCACCCATTATAAAACCTATTAGATGTAAAGATAGATGTGATCTTTTTTATCTCCTGAATGCATTAATAATTCCCATTTCTTTGTTAAGTGCTTCATAAATAAAAACTAAATAGTTTTATTCGGGATTTTCTTATCCTCTGGAAGATAAACACAAATCGAAGAGAGTAGGAAAATCTATTTAATTTTCAACAAATTACTATCGTTTTATTTAGCAAATGTGTACAAAAAAATGGTGGCTTAAAATCTAAACTCTCTTACGAACTACAGATGTCAATTAATGAAAACGAAAGATCGACGAAATAAACATTTTTGTAAAGATGTTAACAAATGGAATAATGTGCGCAAGTTACCCATGCAAATTGTTTCCTAGCCAACATTTATTCTATAATATAGTTGGGATGCACCACCAGCAGAGGATCATCTTGATCTTCATCATCATCCGTGCGTCTGGGACTTTTGCCAGCCTGCCTTAACTCGGTGGTCTTCAAGGGTATAATTACCTGGTCGTGGTAGATCAAACGATCGATTACCTTCTCAATTAAATTCTTGCGTGAAATCAATTCATCTTCAGATTCAATTTGATCAGCCACTTGCTCCAAATACCAAGTGACTACATCGCTACGTTTCATGCCCGAATCGGAGCCCTCCACCTCACAGCGGGCCTCTTCGGTGCGCATGTGCAACACCAGCATAGTGGACAAATTTTTGTAGTCCTCAAAGGATAGAGTAAGTTTTTTCTTTTGCACACTGGCGGCTGGCGTGGCCGAAGTATTTAGTTCGCTTTCAGTTTCGCCCTCATTCGTCTCACCATTGCCATTGGAAGAAGTACCATTGTGATCCATGTCTACGTCACCAGTAAAAGCCTCGTCGATATCATCATCATCCAAGTGAATATCGGGTTGCTCCACACGTATAATGGACTTGTTAAGCAAACGAAAGGCCTCTTTTACATGCCGCTCCTGCACCTCATTCATGCATTCCAGCTTGGCCATGGCCTCACTTAAACGAATCATGGATTCCAACTGACGTACCGTTATACGCCAGGTACTGCGCCCAGATGTGCCCGTATCACGTTGCCTCAAATGACCATAGTTTTCTACCAACAGAACAGAGGCTTCTTGGCTTATTACGGGTTTAAATTGGCGGGCGAAGGTAATGTAACGCAAAACCTCCTCACGAGTGTAGGCCCGCTCCACGGTGTCTTCTATGTTCGAATGTAAATCGACAATTTTACGGGCAATGGCATAATCCACCACCTCATTGCACTCGTCGACCAAAATAAAGAACAAATCGAATCTTGACATGATAGGAGCGGACAACTGAATGTTTTGCTGAAGACTTTTGGAACGATCATAGCGACCATTTATGGGATTGGCGGCCGCTAATATGGAAGTACGGGCATTGAGGGTAGCTCTGACGCCGGCCTTGGCCAGCGAAATTGTTTGCTGTTCCATGGCCTCGTGAATGGCTACTTGATCGCGGGGATCCATTTTGTCGAATTCATCAATGCAGCAAATGCCATTGTCTGCCAACATTAGAGCACCTGCCTCTATGACAAAGTCGAAACTTTCTTCATCTCTTACCACGGCAGCGGTAAGACCAGCGGCCGAGGAGGCTTTGCCAGAAGTGTAAACAGCACGAGGAGAGAAGTCTGCAACTTGCTTGAGGAACTGTGACTTGGCTGTACTGGGATCACCCACTATGCAGACATTGATGTCACCACGCAAAGTTGTTTCTGTAAAAATAAATAGAACTTATTTTATGGTCTCTAGTTATATTTAATATAACTTACTTTCATGCGTCGTCTTGCCCACACCACTAAACAGCTGCAACAGAATACCGCGTTTCACTTCATCATTGCCGTAAATCGAAGGAAACAGACAGGTTATCAAGTTACTGTACAAATTACGGTCCTTAGACATCTCGTACACCTTATTCCACTCGGCGTCTGTCATCTGTTTCTTCATGTCTTCGGCTGTGACCTCTGACATGGGCAAGTCGGTACCACCAAAGCGGGCATTGGTCGCCTGTACACTGCAAGCCAAGAAGGCCATGCGATAGTTTAACTCACGCATACCCAAAGCCTTCAAACCGGTCAAGCCTTCAGGGCCCTCACCTGGTTTATGGCGTGAACTGTTATCGTTTTTGGCGCCAGGCATGTTTAGCACACCCACATCAGGCACCACTATCAAAGTGCCGGTAAAGTCATACCGATCACCGGCCTGAACCGTTTCCACTAACTCGGAGCGAAGAATAATTTCCACTGACCGTGGTATACAGCCTCGAGGCAACTCCGCTTGGGTCTCTTGTATGCGAATCTTCTGGAAATCCACAAACAGTGACTTCTCCACATCTAACATAAAACGACGACGGTTGGAGCACACTGGATTCCGACAGATGGTCGGATTAGTAAACTTGAATTGCTGCTCAACGTTGCGTATCTCGGTTTGGCAATCCAAACACATAAAAGTGCCGAACACCAACTCGGGATGGACAGGATGTGTGCGCACCACTTGGCCGGAAATGCGAATCAGAGTGCCAATTTTTGAAGTAGTCATGTCGCGTACTTTATGACGAGTGGGTACTTCGGTAAAGGAGACATAGCACTCCTTTTCGGTCTTCAAACCAATGCGGTCTTTGACGTAATTCGATACAGACTGACACAAATAGGGGAAGATTCTAAAAATAAAGGGAGTCGTCAATGTTCACAAAAATATTAACACATTTTAACTCTTCACAACTAACCGATAGTATTCTTCGATAATGGTGGTGGCCAAATTTTGATTGTACTTCTCCACATCGTCAAAGCTGACCTCCAGGGTGCAACGATCCGGTGATTCCAATTCTGAAGCCGGCTTCACATATTTGATCTCGCCGTCTTCTTTGAATCTACGAATAAGTCAGAAAATTGTAATTCAAAAACAACAAAAGTAACTTTTGCCCGGTGCCACTCACTCTTCCAGAAAATCTTGGAATAATTTTTGACATCTTATGCCCACTTCATCTTTAACACGCAATTGACCGACTTGGGCATCTGCTATATCCATAATTAATCCAACAAAAACAATTTAGCAATTTATATTTTTAATAAATATTAGCAGTGTTTTATCCTTGATTGTGTGATAACAACTTAATAAAGAATTGTTGCAAAATATGTTTTGTTCAGCCGATTTACCAAAACACACGCCAATTTATTTAAACGACTTTGACATCTGGCTTTACGTGAAGGCATTTAGGCGCGCAAATGGTGTCGTTTTGTTTACAAAAAACAGCTGATGCCTAAAAATTGCTATCCTACACCAGAGGGCTGAGTATCACAACAACTAATGTTACCAGCCTTTCAAATGGCAAATGGGGAAGATTACAACGGATGTGGCCATGTAAGTCTTCTAATTGTCGATAATGAAGTGTATCGGTGGCGTTTACATGTGCAGTAGTTTTCATATTTTTTTTTTATAAAATTTAAGCTAAACACCCATCCTAAATTTCCAAGTTCTTATAGACCTATCAGTTTGCTACAGGGTGGCCCAAATGAGACCTAGTAATGTTAAACACGTATAACTCTTGTAATAACGGGGTTTTTAAATGATTTATTTTTATATGTTATATAAATTTTATGGAAATTTAACGTGACTATGTGTGAAATATGACATCAGACAAATGACCACCATTTTGCTCGACACAGGCATTGGCTATTTTAAGCGCCAAGCTGCTGCGCAGCTGCCAAGCTGCTGCACAACTGCCAAGCTGCTGCACAGCTGCCAAGCTGCTGCACAGCTTCCACGTTCTCTTTAGTACGAATATTTCGATGAGCACCTCTTCCTGGACGGTCGGCTACTGAACTCAGTTCCACAAAACGGCGAACTAAACTTGTGATCATGGGAGATGTGGGCGCTGATTTTAGGTTAAAAAACGGCGATAATTTCGCTGCGTCGGTCAATTGATCGTTGAGAAGAATAATAAAAATCGATAATTTTAATGCGTTGTTGTGGACTGTACGTATTCATTTTAAATTTCCAATAGTTCACTTATAATCTGCAAAAAGAAAAAATAAATTATGTTAAAAAATAAAAAAGTTATTTGTGTTTCACATCAGCTGGTCTTATTTGCCCCACCCGTTATGTATCTAAGTTAATGTTTTAAAAAAAATAATTTGAGATTTTTAAAGTTTATCGGCACTTTCAACAGTATTCAGCTTAAACTAAATTTATCGTTATTCGGTATTTAAATGAATGAGAATAAAGATATTTGTTTGAAAAAGAATAACGGTTGCTTTTTTCTACACGGCGGTCTTACAGGTTAAGCCTAGTACTCACCTAAAACGAAATTCTCGCTCCCATAAGAAATACATATAGCAAAGCAAACGAAATTTATCATTGGTAAATTCCGTTTAGCTATTTTCGTTTGGTGGTACTAAGTTGAAACGAAGAGGTGGCGGAATTTGTAACTGTTACAGGAATGATTATAAGAGCAGGGTAGACTTTTTTCTCAGTCTGCAAACGAAAATTAATGCTCTGATAATTGTTTAGTAAAGGATTTTTTGAAATATACAAAAAATTAATTAACGAATGTTGTAAAGTCGCTTTTGAGGGTATATAAATGAAAATGATTAAAATAATTTTTTTGAAAATGAATAACGGCTGCTTCTTCTACTCTGCTCTACACTACATTTCTTTCGTGTAGAGATAAATGTAAAACTCCTAAGCGAAAATTTCGTTTGGGGTGAATACTAGGCTAAAGGTCCCAGCACACTAAAGCTATTTTTAAAAAACGCTTCTGCTTCGAAAAATGTAACGCACATTTTTTTATTAGGCCCTGCACAGCAACGCTTTTAAATGGCGTATTTGATTGTGCAGCGTTTTAAATAAAAAAGCAGCATGCAAAAAGCAGGTTTTACCAACCTACACTTTTTGAAATTCGATGCGACTAAGTTGAGGAAAACCGCTCTTTTTACATTTTCTTGTGGATAGCGACATCTGTGCATATGAAGAAGAACAATAAACATTTTGAAATTTTTTGGGCTAAAAAAATTAGTTTATGCACGGCTAGCCCGACTATTAACCGACCAAGCAGTTTAAAAACGTTTAATTTGTCTTCCATGACTTTTCGTAAACATTTAATTGAACATTTTCGTTCAAGTACAGAGTAATTCTTTATATGTTGGTTTCTTGTTTATCTTGATTATTAGATTCTGGATTATCACTTATATGCTTTCATCAGGTTTTTTTCTCTTTTATTAGGAAAAATTAGGATTATTTTAATTTATATTTTTTTATTTTATACTGAAATTTTTCTAGTAGTTTTTGATGTTATATTTAACATTTTCATGCATATTGTAATTTAGCTTTTATAGGTCCCCAATAAGCTTCGAATTACAGGTTAATAAAGAAATGAAATGATCTAAATTTAGAATATTGAGCAAGTGCGTTTCGAATTAAATAAGTGTATTAAAGAAAAATGAATGAATTTGAATGGAATGGCAAAATATTTCTTTAAAGATTTAGACACACCATCAAAAACCATTGAAATAAAAGTTCAAAATGCAAGGCGGGGCTCTATGCGATATAGCAAGATTTTTGTAAAGTATCATCATAGTTCAGTGGTTTTCAGACCAGCGGAAGTATCGCATCGGTAAATCGCATTGTTAGAAAACGGATCTTCAGTGTGCCTGGGCCTTTAAGCAAACAACTAACTATTTCGACATAGACCAGCAACAACAAAAAACATTTTAGCGAAACCAAAGGGCTTCATCGCAACAAAAAAGAATCATAAAAGCGAGAGTGATTAGTTCCATTCTAATCTCTACAAAACCATTCTACACCACTAAACCTTCAGTTACAAATAGCTCAACACAAAAGTTTTTTATCCGCCTAATTTCAGATCCCACGCCACAAGTATTAAAATTTCTTAAGCCATTTGCTCTTTTGTAGTGAATTTCACTCGGAGATATGTCTAAAAATAATAAGCAAACGGCATTTTGTGTATTAGAATTTTGTCTCCACAGCATTCATTATTTATTGAAATAATCATGTATTTAAAGGTCCATTTAGTCTTGACGGTTGACGGTAGGCAATCAGCTATTCCAGTTGAGTTCCAGTTGCATTTTGCATGTGTAAGAAGGAGATAGCTACAGTTTGACGGTTGACGACGGTAGACTTCTGCAGGTTGCAGAATCAACCGTCAAGACTAATTGGACCTTAAAGCTTTATTCCTTGACAAACTGCCGTGTATTAGCTTTATTTTTATCGAGACTGGAATTTTGTTTAGTTTTGACATTCGGCAACAGCCAATTGCACCTTACAGACAAGTTGTGCGTTGTTTATACGTACTTTTACGGTATTTGAGCTCGGGGCATATTGTGTGAACGGTCTTCAGCAGAGCTTACAGACTTTCGGCTATGGACAGGCGTATTCCAAGGACTTAAAAGCCCGCTGCTACTGATCGCTGTCACCAAATGTAGTTAAAATTCCTTAATTTATTATTTTTATTAAAAAACTCGCAACCATTTTGAATATATACAATTCTTGTATTATTACGTATTATATTAATTGGAGTGGGCGGTTAAACGCAATTTTGAAGTTGAATTGACCACAAACATTTTGCATACTTGAAATTCTTGTATAATTCCGTATTATTTACTTTTGCAGTTTTGGGACCATAAGTATCCCTGAGCAAATTTCTTTCGTTTGTGTAAACACACCTATGTGCAAATGGGCGGCATTGTTTTCAATAGAGTAGTTTAAAGTTTTGGCAGAGATTAGGGACGGGAGCATGGGCCGAAAAGCCCAAAAGAGCAACATTTTTGGACGACGATTTTATATGTTTTCTTTGTCAATAAACTGGACTTCAGCCCAATGATTTTTGTTTTAAGCTGACACGGAATTTTGTCGTTGTGAAGCTTTTCGCTCGTATTTATACATTAATCTGCTATGCTTCCGTCTTTATCGACAGTGAAGCAAATGCAACCCTGTGTTGTCTTTTTATTATCAGAATCAGCTGTTCAATTTAATTTGAATGGAGAAAATTTTTTGCAATAAAAAAGTCGCAAAAATTGCGATTACCTCGTAAACCTAAAAACCCCAAAAGGAAGGGAGCAAAACGTTTGTTGCAGAATTGCCGAACTATGTAAGATTGTGAAAATGTCCGATTACTATAGCTCGATGACGGGCTCTACTTCGTTGGCTTCCAATTCGGCCACCTCAACGGCAAATAACAATAATGCCTGCACTTCCACGCGTTGGCTTACGGAAGAAGTATTTGGTTTGATTGATTTGGTGCAACGTAACGAAGCAATTTATAATCCACGCCACAAATACTACTTCTGTCGGCCGTATGTGGAAAATTTTTGGCGTGAAGTTGATTTAAAGCTGGAGAAGAATCGTAAGTAGACCATAAAAGCGACGACCACAAGCAGAATCAAAAATTTTGATGTTTCCCTTAGCCGGTGCCAGCCTGGCCAAGTGGACGAACTTGCGCATATCCTTTCGCCGTGAGTATACGAACTATTTGGAAGAGAAGGTGCCGCCTTGTTGGACATATTTTGATCGAATGTTTTTCCTGCATCCCTATTTAAGGAAGTGAGTGTTGGCTTTTATTTTAGGACATTTAAACTAAAAATATGTGTGTTTTTGCAATTTCTTTTGTATCGAACCTGTAGGAAGCATCAACAGTCTAAGTCGTTGGATTCGCAGGTGCAGGATGCTTTAGTCCAAATCAGCTCACTGTCTAATCGCTTGCAAAGAGAAAGGGCAGTTGCTGCTGCTGCTGCCAATTCGTTGGGCCAACCCAACAATGCACCCTCATCGCCATCTCAGCCGCAATGTGATAACTACTTGGAATATTTCGATGATCCGGAGCACAATCCTTCGGAATTGGATGACATGATTGATGACGAGCCGGCCAATTCAGCACAATTTGCCCATTCTACCCTGGCCAATGACATTAAATCCGAATGTGAAGATAACCCTGACGAATACGACAACGTAGATCGCCCTGTAGACGATGACGACCATGATGCAGATGATGCGGACATGAGAAATTTCGTTTTCAACACCTTAGAAAAGCGTCAACAACAACAGCAACACCAACATCGACTGAATTTTCAGAGGCTCCAGTCACGAGCCTTCTACGAAGAGTTTCGTAATAAACGGGCACGTTCCCATGAAACAATATCAAGCTCTCAGCCGCCATATGCACCATCGCTTATGAACCCATCATCGTCAAATCATTCAAATAATGTATCATTTGTGAGGCCAACATTTGCAAAGCCTCTGGATGTTGTTAGCACAACCACCCAAAACCACAGTGGTGGCGCTAATAATACTAATAATTCGAGTAGTTCTAGTTCCACCCACTCAACGTCCCTGCCAAACGATGCGGAGCCTGTTAGTAACTCTACACCCAGATCAAGTTCTTCCCATCATCCAACGCCATCACATTACTCCTCTTCGTTGACTCATTCTCATCATCATACACGTTTCGAGATCTCCGGTATAAATGCACAACCGAATGTACCCACAAATAATGGTGCAGCTCAACTCTCTACCACGCCGACTAGTTCGGCGCTTGTGACAACCCCTACGGCTGTTACCCCAGAAATGTGTGATTGCAAAACGGACCCCGATGCCATGTTTTTAATGAGCCTGTTGCCCGACATTCAGAAGTTGAACGGTCGAGATCGTGGGAAAATTAAGATAGCTTTTCAAAATATCCTACAAGACTATTTGTATCCGGATTAGGTAGTGTTGAACTTTTGAGTGAAAGTTTAAGAAACTGTAAAGATATTGATTGATTCCTTATATACTTATATCTATAAATGATGATACATTATAAATGTATACTCTGTGCTAATATAGCAATTAGGTTTTAAACATTGACTTGTGTATTTCCATTTTTCTCCGACAAATACACATACATATGCTTTAAATGTGCTTAAACATTTAAGAAATAAAGAAAAGTTTAAAAATGATACTTTAATGGGTCTATACAAATGAATGTTGGTTGTACTGCCAACGATTCTTTAGCGTGAATGTGGAAAACATTAGCATACCCGAACAGTTAGGGTAGTGAGCATGGTAGTGAGCATAAGATTACATTGAGCGCAGCTTACTAAATTGAGCGAGATTTAAAATAGATCGTTTGAATATTGTGATATTGCACAAATAAACATGTACAGCAAAAAGCTACTAAGCCTGTAGCAAATTGAAAAAAGCAAGATGATCAGCGTTCTTAACGGCTACTAAACCACAAAAAAGGCACATTTCTTTTTAAGTATAACGTTTATTTATTTAAATGATAAATAGTGACAACACATTAATAAATAAATGACTCATTAGTGGTTAACATAAATAAATATAAATTATTTTGATATCCTCCAGTCACAGCTTTCTTATACTCCATTCGTAGTGTTAGCGATTTCTTTTTGATGGCATTCATTTTGACTTTAAGCGATTCACGCGCTGCCTGATGCTTCTTTTTGAGAGAGTTTCTTTATCACAAAATTCTACTTAACAAGCTGATATTTTCTGATTGTACACTTATTCTGCATAGGAAGTGTGAAATCAAACATGTGCGAGGCATGCGAGGAGGATGTCGATACGTTAAAATACTTTCTCTTTTAGCCAGTGTGACAATCCTAGGCCACATGAGGGAGGTGTGTTGGGGATCCAAAGTTTTGTAGATACAGATCGGCTATAATGAAAGAAATTAGTAAGCTACGAACAAGATCGCACAACAAGTAGTTTACTGGACCTTCCTTTCTGGAACATGAACTACATACCAAGATGGAATGTAGGCCACATTATAATGGTTATCACACAAAACAGTTTTCAGTGGTAGTGGTATAGGAAATGTATCAAATACCAGATTTGAATTGTGACTTTTAGAGCGGAGAGGGGTCTTAAATCTGGAACTTATCTTTTAATGGGGCCAGATGTATATAGGGACCGATATAGGACTTGTAGAGTAGTGGTGAGCATTTTAAAACATTAACCAAAATGAATAACTTAAGGTTTGGTTATATTTCTTCCAGAACTGACAACTAAATTTATGCAAGTTCGAATGTAAAACGTTGTGTCATTCGCCTGGGGGCATTGGAAAATATGAACTAATTTGGTCCAATTTCACCGGTGTAGGTAACTAATCGCTTTTATCAAACCAAATGAAATTGAAGTATATTTATAACCTCCACCGAAGAGTGGATGGTATATACAATTTGGCAATCCGTTTGCAACATAACGAAATATTGATCCGAGAACCTATTAAGAATATATAACGGGTGATCCACGTAGAGGTATTTTTTCAGAACAAAAAAAACTATTAAAATTCAAATCAAGTGTGGAATCTTTGTTGGTAATTTGAAAAGACATTTTATATTTTTTTGAATATAATTTCCTTTAAATGTTGGCCGCAACTCAGGGTTTCCATCCTGAGGGTCCAATTTTGGATGACTCGTTTGAGCATTTCAACCTGCATGGCTTTAATGACACGCGTAATTTTGGCTTCCAAAACTTGAATCGTAGCTGGTTCGTTATTTTGCTTAAAGCCTAGTATTCAAATAAAACGAAATTTTCGCTTATGAGTTTTGCATTTATCTCTACACGAAACAATTGTTGTGTAGAGCAGTGAAGAGAAAGCAGCAGTTTTTCATTTTCAAAAATTTATTATATTCCTTGACTAAACATTTATCAGAACATTAATTTTCGTTTGCAGATGGTGAAAAAAATCACACTGCTCATCATCCCCGTAACAGTTGCAAATTCCGTCACCTTTTCGTTTTAGCTGAGTACCACCAAACGAAATTAGCCAAACGGAATTTACCAATGGCAAATTTCTACAAAAGAGAAACAACATAAGGCGGACTTAAAAAACGTTAAAATCTTAGACAGGTAAAATCAGAGAACAAACGATGTACGCTCGAAAGTTTACGCATACAACAGAGGTTTAGAAAGCCTATCAACACCAAAGAAGACAAAGACAACACAAAACTTCAGTACTTCATAGCTATTCTTTAAGTTAAGTTATGTGATATTAGTTTTAAATTAACATTTATGTCGTGAAGTCCAGTTTTATAATAGAAATAAGTAATATGAGACGGTTGTGAAACTAATTGTAAGTAATTAATGTCAATGCAAAAAAAGTTCTTTGATAAAATTTGTTCACTTTTTTTGTTTTGTTTTTTTGATAAAATTTGTTCACTTACTATATAGGATTATTAATAAAACAACACTCCTGAGGAAGTTGGAAATAAGCCAACGACACGTTGAGCGAAAAATTAAATAAATTAGTTTATTTTCATCATCATAATTTGACCAAATAGCCCGACAAAGTCAAATATTAACGAAAACATTAAATTCGCGCACTTTATATACAAAAAAAATAGCTCTTCCAAAATGATTGTTGTGTTCCACGCGTAAAAGCTCATTTCGCCCATCTTCTACAGGTTATCGTCTATTATTATTGAATCGTTCTCTTTAATGAGTGGAGTCACCAGTTTGAGCGAAAGACATGTAGAATAACAGCACTCAGCAATGCACTAATTCTCGTTTGTACAGTCAAAGTAATTTTTCTAGAACTCTAGAAAGTTAACATTTAAGCCTAGGATTCACCCAAAACGAAATTCTTGTTCCCATAAGAAATACATGAGCAAAGCAAAAAAAAATTACCATTGGTAAATTCCGTTTAGCTATTTTCGTTTAGAGGTATTCAGCTGAAACGAAAATGTGGCAGAATTTGCAACGGTTACAGGGATGATTATAAGAGCAGTGTCGACGTTGTTCACCATCTGCAAACGAAAATTAATGTTCTGATAATTGTTTGGTGAAGGAATTTTTGAAATTTACAAAAAAATTAACAAATGTTGTGAAGTTGTTTTTATGGTTATTTGAATGACCTTTCTGCTTCATCTACACTGCTTTGCATTACAATTCTTTCGTGTAGAGATCAATGCAAAACTCCTAAGCGAAAATTTCGGTTTAGGTGAATACTAGGCTTTAAGCACAAAAATACACTAAATTCGCACCTTTGAACACATAAAAACAGCATTCCCAAAATGATTTTTACTCATTTCTGTTTTTCGATTTCTCGATAATGCTTAAATCGCCAATCTTGTAAAATTTATTGTCTTTGGTTTAAGCACATTGTATTTCTATTGGCAGAACTTCAGTCCAAAGACGAAAAACTGTGATTGTAATCCAATGAAAGTGGATAAATAAACTAAGAATTATGACTTGAGCAGTTTTTTATTCTGGTTCGAGACCTTTATGTTGTTTCTTTTTCAGAATCAACTTAAAAAGAAGAAATTGGTGAAATGTATTTGGTTTTCAACGAAGACCCATGCGAAACGGAATTGGTGGAAATGATATTGCGCGTTGAAGATTGCTCTACGCACAGTTCGAAGACTATACACAAAGGGTAATTCTCATTAATAAAAATGAGTCTCCCGTATAAGTCATTTGATTTGTGGCCGAAGTAATCGTTGCCAAAGACTGCTGAAGAAAAACCTTGGCGGGTTTAGAAACAGCTGTACAGTCTGCCTGGCAACCGTAGCAAATACATTTCACCAATTTCTTCTTTTTAAGTTGATTCTGAAAAAGAAACAACATAAAGGTCTCGAACCAGAATAAAAAACTGCTCAAGTCATAATAATGATAAAAGACCGAATAAATAACAAAAAAACGAAAAAACTATTAAAAAGGATTGGTACGCCCTAATGTGCAACGCATGTATGAGTATATGTACGCACAAAAAACATGCACACTTTGATTGTGCTTTTTGCATTTGTGGTTTTCAACGAAGACCCATGCGAAACGGAATTGGTGGAAATGATATTGCGCGTTGAAGATTGCTCTACGCACAGTTCGAAGACTATACACAAAGGGTAATTCTCATTAATAAAAATGAGTCTCCCGTATAAGTCATTTGATTTGTGGCCGAAGTAATCGTTGCCAAAGACTGCTGAAGAAAAACCTTGGCGGGTTTAGAAACAGCTGTACAGTCTGCCTGGCAACCGTAGCAAATACATTTCACCAATTTCTTCTTTTTAAGTTGATTCTGAAAAAGAAACAACATAAAGGTCTCGAACCAGAATAAAAAACTGCTCAAGTCATAATAATGATAAAAGACCGAATAAATAACAAAAAAACGAAAAAACTATTAAAAAGGATTGGTACGCCCTAATGTGCAACGCATGTATGAGTATATGTACGCACAAAAAACATGCACACTTTGATTGTGCTTTTTGCATTTGTGGTTTTCAACGAAGACCCATGCGAAACGGAATTGGTGGAAATGATATTGCGCGTTGAAGATTGCTCTACGCACAGTTCGAAGACTATACACAAAGGGTAATTCTCATTAATAAAAATGAGTCTCCCGTATAAGTCATTTGATTTGTGGCCGAAGTAATCGTTGCCAAAGACTGCTGAAGAAAAACCTTGGCGGGTTTAGAAACAGCTGTACAGTCTGCCTGGCAACCGTAGCAAATACATTTCACCAATTTCTTCTTTTTAAGTTGATTCTGAAAAAGAAACAACATAAAGGTCTCGAACCAGAATAAAAAACTGCTCAAGTCATAATAATGATAAAAGACCGAATAAATAACAAAAAAACGAAAAAACTATTAAAAAGGATTGGTACGCCCTAATGTGCAACGCATGTATGAGTATATGTACGCACAAAAAACATGCACACTTTGATTGTGCTTTTTGCATTTGTGGTTTTCAACGAAGACCCATGCGAAACGGAATTGGTGGAAATGATATTGCGCGTTGAAGATTGCTCTACGCACAGTTCGAAGACTATACACAAAGGGTAATTCTCATTAATAAAAATGAGTCTCCCGTATAAGTCATTTGATTTGTGGCCGAAGTAATCGTTGCCAAAGACTGCTGAAGAAAAACCTTGGCGGGTTTAGAAACAGCTGTACAGTCTGCCTGGCAACCGTAGCAAATACATTTCACCAATTTCTTCTTTTTAAGTTGATTCTGAAAAAGAAACAACATAAAGGTCTCGAACCAGAATAAAAAACTGCTCAAGTCATAATAATGATAAAAGACCGAATAAATAACAAAAAAACGAAAAAACTAAGAATTTGTAAATTACTAAGTGCTATTTTTCTATATTATTGCAATGAAGAAGAATATCGCCCATCTTGTACAATTAATCGTCTTTGTGCAAAAAAAATGCTACAATCGTTGAGTTAATCGTTTTTTAAAAACTGCAATTAGTTGTCTCTGTAATCGCAACAGATTTACCAACCTCTAGTGTCAGTGAGCATTTTTGCACATCAAGAAGAAGAAGCGTTTCTCGCTTGAGAATTAGAAAAAAAATCAAGGAAGCGACTAAGCGTGTTTCTTTATCATTTAACAGATAGATTGCCATTAATTGTTAAGAAAAATCAAAAACTTAAAGAGAACCATTTAAAGGAACCCCTACAGAATTTCCTAACCAACAAAAATGCCTGCTGTAGTAAGAGTAAAAAGACGCATTGACGAAGAGCCACTGTCGGCCTTTGTCTTAAACAGTCGTAAACGAAGACGCCTGGATGAAAATGATGCTGTCGCCAACGCCTCGGACGTTACCAACAAGGAGGAGTTGTCCACATTGCTGAAATTCGCAGGAACCATAAATGAACAGGTATTTTGTAGCATTAAGAGGTAGTGCAATATTTTATAGACGCCGCTTGTCTGTTGATTTTATTCCGTTTAGGACGATACGGCTACCACACAGTTTGCTCGCCTCACCAAGGAAGAGGCCAAAGAGTTAGTATTACGCAAGACGCGCAAACCTATAAATGCCACCGAAAAAGCCCGTCAGGAAATGCGTAAGAACCTACAAGAGCAACGTTTCCGTGTGGTCAATTGCCTGAGAACCACATTAGATGACAACGACGAAACCAATGCCACTGATAAGTCAAATGAGATCACAATTGTAGATATAGAAAAACATAATGCGAATGATAAGACTGTTGCAACACAACCAACACTATTACCACTAAGTACTTCACTACTATCCACTAGAAATAACGAAGAAGCAACTACCTCGGCTGCAGCCGCAGCAGCTGCTGCCGCCGTCGCCACCTCATCGTCAAGTCCTACGCTAGCCATGCCTTCAGATTCGGATACGGGTTATGTTTACGACCTGTATATACCGGATAGTGAACAACATGCCGATTATGTAGATCTACTGGATGAGAATTATCTCAGGTTGGTGTTACATATCGATATGTTTATGGTTACGAATCGTTTTATTTAAATAATCTTAGTTTACTCCCCATACCAATGCCACTCCCACTCTTATTTTATCACTCCATTTCGCCCCAACAAACTATTATTATATTGTCATCGTAAAATCATTGATAATTTCAAATATTTTTATAATTGATATACATACAAACATATATTATTTTATATATACATATATAATTTTTTTAGTAAATACTTAGTTTTTTAATAGGAACTTGATTTGACTTGACCTTTGAGATTCGTATGAAATATACAATTTTAAACAATTTGTTTTTGAAAAATATTCAGGGGTCTCAATCTTCTTTCTTTATATATCAAAATCTATATTCTTTTTAACAAAACGGAAGCCCTTCCGTCCACCAGCAGAATGTGACGCATATGCATTTAAATTTTGATACATCAATTTGAAAAATGCGAATTGCATAAAATATCCAATTGGACGATGTGTAGATTTTAATACAAAATGTATACCTTCTGCCTTAGTATGAGAAAACAATTGTTCCATAAATATATAAGATTAAAAGGAAATATAAATCTTGAATTATCGGCCGTTTATCGGAACTCTTTTAGCTACCGTAACTTTTTACGGAATTCTTCTTTAACTGGACAGTAAATAAAGATTTTTTTGCTTGTTAGCCTAGAAACCACGTTCAACATTCAATGGCCTCGTCAGGTTTTATTTGATAAACTAGAACTTCACTCTCTGTCCAGTATTTTTTCCGAAATGAAATTGACTTTACCTGCCTTTAACAAATGCTCACTAAAAAGATCTAGCAGAAATGCTAGCTAGCCAAACTAAGCAAAGCAGTAGACATTAGTTGTCATTAAATATTCGAATGAAACAAAACAATCCAATTATATAGAGTAAACATTCGTATAGAATTGACAACTGATGTTAACCGAATAGTTCTGTAGCTATACGAGTAACATAATAATAGTTCTGTAGCTATACGAGTAACATAATAATAATAATCGATTTTTTACCATAGGCATAAATAAACATTTTGAAAATTCAATAGAATTTTGTGAGGCATTTTCGTCAACTCTGATTTCGTATGAATTACTCATGCTGATGTTTGTGACGTCCAGAACAAAGAACTTTCAAAATGTTTATATACGCCTTTCGTAAAAAATCGAAAAAGTCGCTTTTGACGCAATTGAATCCTTGTGGTACTCTTTTTCATCCATGATTATGTGCAAAATAGCGCTACAATACAAACCAATTTCGTTAAAATATGATGAAATATGCCACTGTTAGTTTAGTTAGACCCCAAATCGAGAGGTACAGTTGTATATGGCTTATATGAAGATTTGGCAAGATCTGATCTATGCTAACTAAGCAATGCTAATCCTGTGTGCAGAATAACGCCACAAACCAAATTTCGTTAAAATCTGAAGAAACTTGCCACTGTTAGAGACCCCAATTTGGAAGGTACATTTGAATAGGGGCTATATCATGATTTGACCGATCTGGTCAATTTTCAAAAATGTTTATCCTGCGTGCTGAATAGCGCCACCCAAATTTCGTTAAAATCTTTTAGAATTTGCCACTGTTAGGTAGGTTAGACCCAAAATTGGGAAGAACATTTGTACGGGCGCTATATCAGGATTTAGAACCATCTGTTTTCAGCAATGTTTATCCTGCGTGCAAAAATACCGACAATTGGAACGATCATTTGAGCGGGCACTATATTAGGATTTAAAACCATCTATTTTCAGCAATATTTATCCTGCATGCAAATAAGCTCCACAAACCAAATTTCGTGGAAATCTGATCAAAATTTGCCGCTGTTAAGTCGATTAAACTATTTGTCTGGGCGATTTATCAAGATTTGAACCGATCTGGGCTATTTTTAGCGACTTTTAACGTACTTGCAAAAAAAACAATGAAATTTCCCACGGTTAGGTCGGCTAGACCCCAATCATATTAGAGCTAGAGCCGATTTTTACCAATTTCAATACCAACCGCCATTAGCCGAAAACTAAATAATCTCTAAAGTTTCATCGAGATCGGTTTATATTTGCGACCTCGACTTGGATACTGAAAAGCGACAACAAAAACAAATTCGTTCATTCAAATCGTGTCTTTCTGATTTTCAAATAGTGCCTGTCTGAGCTCTGTTTAAATCAAAAAGTTCTAGGGCCCATTCTTAATAGATGATTGACTAATAAAATTATAATTCGATCGGTATAATTTTTACTGGGCCAATCACACTTTTTTCTCGGCGTTACAAACACAAACGCTCTGCACAAACTCATAATAAAACTATTCCACAGTGTAATGAGGGTACATGACGATATTACGTTAAAAGAAAAATTTATATGTTAGTACTACAAAAAAGAGCAAATAAATGTAAATGAGCTTAAACTATTCATTACAGAAAACTCTATAAACATTCCTTATAAACTGTTTCCACCTGTTATTTACTTTTGGTAGAACCAACAAAAACTTAACTTTAAATTAAATCTTAAAATAGATTTTTTTTCATGTGTGTAAATGTCCCTAAAAACTTGGATTTTTTAAAGTTTGAACTTTGTTTATCTGCCATTACATTTAGATAGACTCCATATAGATTGATTCAAGACATGCAGTTTTAATATCCATTAAAGATGGGCTAAAACCTCTTGAGTCAAACAGTGTTCAGATAGACACAACAAATCCTTTTTTGGCGCTTCTGAGTAATTTTAGCTTAACCGCAATTTACCTCGTACTCGCTCAAGAATTTCACCATGGGTAGAACTCGCTATTACAATAACAATAAAAATTGATACCAACAAAGATTTTCCGAGTTATGGGGCTCCAAATGTTAATATATATTTCCTATCAATAGGGGTAACATTGGAAAGGTTTTTTGAAGACCCTTTCAACGACGTATTGATTTTACCGACCCGTTAACCCATTGAAAGGCGGTAAAAGTAAGACAAAACATATATTTATTATCATAAATCTGTAGTCAATGCTTTAAGCTTTGGTTTGAGGTTTTGTGTTTCGCATTCACCTTTTAGGGGTTGGATATATTAAACATTTCTATTTGGCCTTCCAAACCTGCAAAAATTTCGCATTAATATCCCTTTTTATTCGAAACGCGCATCATAGTACTCGTATAAAAATATGTTTTTTAATATAGCCGCCTTAAAATCGTTTTTTCCGTTAAAATGAGGTAGACTTTCAAATGACGCTACTGACACTCAATAGTTGGTGCGCACGAATTATTAAATCTTTAAATGATTGGGAGTGATTCACCTTAAAGTGCTTCCCACTAAGGGCCTAACACCAGTTAAAATTACGACATCCTCGCAAAAAATTGGGCTTTTTATATGTACCTTACAGCAATTGGTGGAATATACTTTAGAATAATTGGGGCTAACCTCAGTGTACTTTTACCCACCTTCATCAATTTCAACGTGGACCATTGGCCACAAAATTTCTAGTTGGGTCCAAATCAACGCCTGTGGCATCTACTTATGCTAGATAAATTGCAGACGATTTTTCGTCCACAACAAATCAAAACCAAAAAACGTTCCCTTGGACCCTCAAAGCATCGCTTTTTTTGTTCGGATTTACGTTTTCCCAGCATCTACATTTGATGTAAAAACCCTAAAATTCCAATTTTCATTTTTCTTACCGCCACATCCTTCCATCGCTGTTATCTTCCTTCTGCAGTTTCAACTTTGCCCGTTTGGACATAAATACTCCCCCTCTTTGGGAAGCCATTCGCGTTACATTAATAGCGAAGGACGCTATAGGGCACCCTTCCTCTTTTCTCATTGTTTAAAATAGCAAGGTGGGACGCCGTTGTGCGGTGGGAGTATGGACGACTATCATGCCAGTTAAGCCAGTTTCAATCCCTAAACAATTTTTCAGCGGCTGGTTTTCACCTCGTAAATGTCACCGACTTTACGATTAAGAGATTTATCTCTAAGCCATGTAAAATCTTTTCATTAAATCCATTAGCCGTTCGGAGGCGGCCTAAAACTTGAAAAATTAGTATGGTCTACAAAATCTTACACACACGCTAAATATGATTTTAATTGTCATAATACTCGCATGATGTAGCTCTGGGGCTATGGAAATTTGTGACTGATTTTTACCCTACCTACGTGCTCGCTAAATAACTTTTATGGGACTATTTATACCTAGACCTTTGTTATTAACCTTATTTCTCTAAGACATTTTGATTTTTTTTTGTGATATTTTTTTGTGGTACTCGATCTTATCCGATCTATAAAAAGTCTTCGTTACTCTTCGATGTTTGTTCTGTAGACCATATTCACTGTGACGTGAATTTTTCTTTTATTTTTCGTAACTTCTGTGCAAAATGTAATTAAATTAAAAACCTTTGCAATGTAGTTAATAACCGTGTTCTAATGGTAATTCGATTAGGAGGTTACTAACGCAATAACTCCACAAAATTCTACAAAAATATAAAAATTACTTTGTATACAAAACAATTGTTTGGTTTAAATATTTAAAACAATAAATCAAGAATGACATTTCGCGACTTCGGTTATTACTTCCTGAATAACTTATTTTCTACAAATTTTAAAATTAAATAGTTTATGATGCAGAAGCCAATCAGTTCTTGTATAGAAAGAAATTTAAAAAAAATTATTGTAGTTTTGAAAACATCGTCTAAGTGACCACTTAATTGTTTAATAAGCGAGTCCCAATAGAACACGTCAATGTTTAAACACCATAAGCCTTCTTGACAAGCCTTTACTTTGGAATTGAATTTTTAATCCCATATTCATATAGAGTTACAATTGGATTAAAGAGTATTTTCATAATTTTCACAAAGTTTGGACCTTTCGCAATTTTTTTTATGAATATGACCCTAAGACTTTTGGCACTCTTATATGTTTTTGTCACAAACTGGTCATTTTTACTGTGACCCACTGTACCTATGCGGTGAAAAAAATGAGGTAGTTAAGTCGTTATCGCCCAAAAACGCATTGCATTGTTGACTGTGTTTGGGGAAAACCTGGTCCATATTATTATTTGCTTATAAGCAAAAATAAAGTCTTTATGTGGACAGTGATCGGATAATTTATTTAAATGGCCAATATATATAAACAAAGTGAATTTGTGGGGAGACAGTAATAACTTCGGCGACCCTTTGGTCAACAATTTTAATGACGATTCACTTTGTTTTTGAGATATTAAACATTTGTTTAAGCTACGAGTATGTCATTGGATTAAAAACATTAAGAGCATTTTCGTTATCGCTGTACTCGATTTTTATTAGATATCTTGCTATTTTAAGATGTGACGTAAGATTAAACATTAGTAGGCTTCCAGTTTAAAGCCTATTTTAAACCATTTCAGGATGTGACCTTTTCAAATGGGTATAGGAAGAGTTAGTTGCTTAAACACGAGTAAAAGTCGGAAAAAATACAATTAAATTTCAAACCTTTACGAGTCCTGTGTTTGGCAGCTAAGTGATCAAGATCCAATGAAAGACTGATCTATTGTCTATGAAAGACAATAGATCAATAGATGAAAGACTTTTGTCTATCAATGAAATGAACACAAAATAAAATAACCTGGTTCATCTTTTTAAGTCCTTTGTTCAGCTTTTGGAAGATATCCAATTTTACTGAACAAAAATAGAAATCTATACAACAATATTAAGGTCGTTGATAATAGATCAGTAGTTTTGGAGTTATGAAGATTTAAGATAACTGATCAGTAGTTTAGGCGATATGATGAAAACTTGCTTGTTTATGGAACCTCCTATCCCAAATAGGTCGTAACCTATCATGTTTAATTCGATACAGTGCTTACTTTTCTATAGACAAGAGAAAAAATTGACAAGAACTAGCTTAACTCATTACATTATCATGAATAAAATATGAATTTATTTATTTATTTATTTTCTTTTTCCTCAGAATGATATTCTAGAAATATTCGATGCGAAATGTCTTTAGAAGTTTTTCAAATTGACAATTTAAATATTGCGAATATAATTAATTCAGGGGGATTTTTATTCCTGGCAATTTGAATTTTGTGTTCCAAATATCGAACAATAAATAACACTCTTCTGCAAAAATTATGTTTTGAGCCCTCCGACCGATCCTTATGTAATGAACTCCTGAATCCGATTTAAGTGTCCGTTTCGCTCCATCACATATAACTATAGTATTCGAGATATCGTGAACATGACATTCTTCGGACTTTTTTCCTACATTTGCTTAAAACATCGGCAGTTCTTATCCGATTCAATGGACAATGTTAATTGGTAAGAAATATATCTTTCATATAAATCATAATTTATAAAAGTCAAATAAAAATTGTGGAAGTTACACTTAAAAGAATTCAAAATTTTGTTGTTTTTTTGTTGTACCAATAGTACCCAAATTGTTGAACTCTCCCATTCGCTTGTGCACAAAATCATAAAGAACGTAATGTAACGTTTCTAACGTGGTATATTTTTTGATTATCCGACGAAAATTACCTGTAATTCAGGTAAAAATCAAAGGATTGTCAAGTGAATCGGATAATAATTGCCAAAGTTTAAGGAAAATTAATGAAAAATTCAGTTCATGTTTACGATACCTTGAAAACTATACGTGATAAGTAAAAATTGACAATTCGGATTCAGGAGATTTTGTTGCAGAGCAGTGAAATTATAATTACAAGATAAGGTTTTTTTGCAGTTTTATATTGTAACAGAAAACTTAAGACTACAATGAAATTTATTTACTTTTAGATAAAAAGGGTCATAGCGTACTTTTGAGAATGTGGTGAAATAGGTACATTAGTTGCTCCTGGGACTTTAAAAATTTTAAATTACATTGTATCTTTTTTTTAAGTTCCAATTTGCTGTGTGTAATTTACGAATAAGCTAAAGGGTGGTTACATTTTTAGGGCTGATGTTTAATGGGAACCACGCCTAAACGTAAAGTTTTTTGCTACTTCTCATTTGATTTTTCTCAATTTCAGTCTAACTCAATTTGAACCATGGAAAGATACACAAGCGAGCATAGCGTTAAAGTTATTCAGGCTTATTATGAAAATGGGCGTTTAAATCAAAATGCATATCCTGCATTTTGATTTAATCGTTCAAATGTGCGCACAATCGGAAAAATCGTGCAAAAATTTGAGCAAACCGGGTCTGTAGGAGATGTGAAAACACAAAAGCCGTCCACCTCAACTCGTCGTCGCACCTCTTGCTCGTGGTTGATAAACATTGTGCATAAATACTTGCATTTACACTCAAGAACTAAAGCCCCTTGATCATTTCAAACGTCGTCAGTGGTCAGAATGGTGGCAAAAATCAACATCGGGCTATAAAATTTCACCACCCTTTAGTTTGACCCAAACAAAAAATTGATAAACAGTTTTCTTTTAATTTGTTTAATCTCTTGAAGGTCCCCGACTATAATTTTTCATGTTCTTGGGATTACTGAACTTTAAGCGACGTATTTCCCCACCAGCATGCATTTAAAGATTCAAAATCCATTTGCGTTACTCACAACATTTTTGCTTTTCAAAGTTTGAAAGAAAACATTCAACATAGGTATTCCATCCTTCTTAAAATTATATGTCCATGCAAGATTTATATTTCCTCTATAAAAGATATTCAACTGTATTCCATAAATAAACATTTCCTTTCTGCATCATTGTCACATTGAAATTTACACAGAATAAAAGAAGCAAATAAAAATCATTGTGGTATTTAATTTATATGCCTCTTTCGCATATGCAACTGAAATCCACACTCACCGAATTTTTGGGTCGAAATCTATTACAATTTTTATGAATATTGACAGCCGATATATAATTAAATTGAAATTACCTGGACTTATGTCATATTTAAGAATGTTTTATTATACAAATACAAAGAAAAAATCTTTATTCGGCTTTTAACGTTGTCAATTTCCATAAAAATGGAATTAATTTCAAGAAGAATTTCTTTTAATTACCAATTTTAATTGTTTACGCGAATAAAGCATAACCTCAAAAGTGATTGTATCGAAATCCATACTCACCAGATTTTAAGTCGAAATCTATTACAATATTAATGGAAATTGACAGCCGATATCCAATTAAATTGAAATTCTCTAGACTTATGTCATATTTAAAAATGCTTTATCATACAAATACAAAGAAAAAGTCTTTATTCGACTTTTAACGTTGTCAATTTCCATAAAAATGGAATTAATTTCAAGAAGAATTTCTTTTAATTACCAATTTTAATTGTTTATGCGAATAAAGCATAACCTCAAAAGGGGTTGTATCGAAATCCACACTCACTAAATTTTGAGTCAAAATCTATTACAATTTTTATAGAAATTGACAGCCGACATCCAATAAAATTGAAATCCGCTGGAAGAATATCACATTTCGTATATACAAAAGCTGTATAATACAAGTACCAAGAAAAGAATCATTATTTGACTTTTAGCGTTGTCAATTTCCATAAAAATATAATTAATTCAACTAGAATTCCTTTTAATTGTATATGCGAACAAAGCATAACCTCAAAAAAGTGATTGTATCAAAGTTTACCAGTTCGAGTATGTTATAGGCAATGTATTCCTGGCCGACCCTCTGAAACTCTTAATTATAATCTAAACCATAATTGTTCAGCTAATTGTCTATTTATTTGTTTCGTCTACTCTGGATACTAGGAAAAAAAATATTTTTTTATATAATTTTTATTTTTTGTTAAATCTGCCAATTCAGAGCACAATATTTGTTTAAGCAGCCAGCGAGCAGGGCTATTTAATGATTCCATTCTATAATGTTTGGCATTTAAGTATAGACCAGATGAACCTTACTCCGCTAGACCATATTCAAAGCCCACATTTTTTCCGTTCTTCTATTCTTAGTTTATTTTTTCTTTAGTCTGAGCTATAAACTGTTTAATTCTGTTTTGTGTTTTCTTTATTTTTTTCCCCCCAATCGTCTTTTTTCTTCATACTCGTATCAACAAAAAGGCTTCAGTATCCATTTAATTTTTACAACGAGGTATACAGCAACTATTGGTAGTTTGTTCCTTAAACAATTTTATATGGCAATAGACAAAGAAAAGCACCGCGAAGCAAAAGCAAAGCAACACAAACCAAACACTTCTCCTTCATCCATCACCATGACCTACGATACCAAACGAACCACTACAAACTTTTCCATCCACCACAAAAGGTTTCGCGTGCATAAAAGGGCAAATTTCCTCCAGGAGATGATGTAATATGTAAAGTTTATTTCCTTTTTTTCTTTTACATATTTTTGTATTGAGTATTTTTCATAGAAATCATAGCAGACAGAAAGAACTCTTTCAGATCATGTACGAGTATTGAACGTCCAAGTGGTTTTAGCTTCATTGTAGCTGTGTTTTTTTGTGTGTTATTTCTCGTTTTCCTCCCCCCATCCTCATTAGAATATTTTTGTTTTTTTTGCGTGGAAATTTCGAATTTATGTTAAGTTTATTTCCCATTTGTCATTTTAAGTGCTGTTGGTTGTTGCTTTTTCCCCTTCCGTTTCGGTTGCTTCTTTTTCGTTGTTGTACTTGCTTCTTCACACACATTCTGATAGTTTCTAAACGCTCCTTTCGAGCATCATCATCACCACCACCATCATCACACATCTCTTCAAATTTTCATAGACAAGTGAACAATTTTCCTACAACAATTTTTTTTTTATTAACACACCAGAAATCCGCATATATATATTTTTTATTCTATTTTTTTATAATTCAAGTATTTTGTGATTAAAGCGAATAAATGTTAGTTTATTTTTTGTATTACTATATTTTCTACTTTTGAATAATAACTAAACCTATATACATTAATAACTTGGTTTAAAAACCAAAAAAAAAACTGTTAAGAAATTCTTAAATATAAAAAAACCTGTAAAACTTTGTTTAAGCCAAGAAGAAAAATAAAACAAAATAATTTTTTGAAATAAAAACAAACTGCATAAATTACAAATGAAAAAAAACAAAAGTTGTTTCATTGTTTTACTTCTTTTTTTGTTTTTTAAACCAAGTTTTTAGTTTTTGGCGCGAGAAGGGGGGGAAAGTACGTAAACTAGACTGAATTGACTGCAGCACAGTTGGCGGTCTTCTTCTTAGCACCAATTGTTGGTCTAGTTTTTTAGGTTGGGTAAGAAGCTCTTGTGAGATATTGAAACATCAGTGACAAATACAAAAACGCTAGCCATGCACCCATTTTTAAAGGTTCATGATCGAATCCTTTACCAATGCTTTTTTCCCATGTGACCATCAGTTAATCGGATAGGTGTGGATTAATGTTTCATGGCGAATCGCCTAAGGTTTTCTAATTCCAACATTTTAGTTTTTACAGGATATCTGGGTTTTTTTCGAATTCCCTCGATCATGGAAGAAACAAACGTTAGTTAAACCAATTGATTCTGTTGATTCTGAAAAGGAAACAACAAAAAGGTCTCGAACCAGAGTAAAAACTTTTCAAGTCATACGAGGTTGCTATATATCTGGCCTAGTTTAGCGGATAGATCAATAACCTCACCAAATGATGGATTGCATGACCTATTCTGGAAGCACCTGACTGTGTCGGGAAGGTGTCCACTCATCAATTAGACAAATAGTCAACAAACTTAGAGAATGGAATATTCATATACCCAATAAGCCAATTAAACGATCTACCAAACCACATTCCACCACGGTAGATATCAGACTAAGTACCGCATTGGGACGTAGTGCTAACATCGACTTTATCAAGCCATTTTTACATGAGAAAATACAAGCTTTCTCACCAGGCTTCTTTCTCTACCCTGACGGCTCCTCCCAAGTAGACAGAACCACATATGCTGTTATTGAGCAATCACATACATCTTTTAACATCATTCACCAAAGTCGACTGCCAGATTATGCTGGTAATTTTGTAGCCGAAGTAGTTACTATAAACTTTCATTAAAGTACGCTGCTGAACTGAGAAAAAAAAAAACCCTATCCTATCAGACAGTCATAGTGTCATTAAAGCTTTTCAACGAGCCCAGGATGATCTCCCCGAACAACCACAGCGACCAGGCCATGCTAATCTGGATTCCATCACACATTGGCACCCAAAGGAACGAATATGCGGATCTAGCAGCCAAAGAAGCCATAAACTTCCATACCATCACGGAGTCACTTTGTCTGCCAAGGGTGATAAGAAACCAATGTAGAAGAGTACAGCTACAAAAAAACTGTCCTAACTGGGAACGCTCGGAAACATTTCTCAGGCACATCAATCCGAGTCCCCAAAGGCCTAAATACAACATAAACTTTTCTCGAGAGCAATGCCTTCTTCTGGTACGGCTTAGGGTTGGGAAAGCAATTTTTAATACACAAAACAGTTTCACAGGATCAGCCCCTACTCAATGTTCTTTCTGCCACATCACCTTATCAATCGCATATATTCTAACAGAATGTGCCCACTCCAAACTGGACGAACCACTTGATGCTTTACCGGATTGTTGATGTAACCACATGTCAAAAATTATTGTATGCTTAAGAAGACATGGCATTTGAGATGTTTAGACTGCTTCACTTAGAACAGTCTCTATGCATATCCACAATACTGAATCAATCTCTCAATTTTACCGATAATTCATTTTTTAAATCACTTTACTATCTTTATCAGCGGCGGGCGCATATGGTCCTTGTTACCCAGCACCTCTAGACAATTTTGAGTACTTATATTTTTGCAAATTTACTTTGTTAGACACTAGATAAATAAATAACTTAATATCTGGCCAAGGCAACACTAAGTGTTGCCTGGCGCCATCTGACATTTCCATTGGAAAGTTTGACATTTTTTTAGCATAAACGTACTCAGAACGTTTTGACGTACGACCATCGTTTGTGTTGTTTACAGTGACTAGAAAAAATCCAAAAAATGAACATTTTCTGAACATTTTCGTGCGATCATTTTTCACACCTTTCGACGTGGATTATCGCGACAAGGGTGCACCGATGAACTTAAATCTTTGTATGGCGATGAAGCACCATCCTATAGCACTGTGCAAAACTGGTTTAATGAATTCAATCGTGGCCGGCGATCGCTCAAAGACGAAGGTCGTCCAAAAACGGTCGTTGTACCAGAGAACATTGATGCCGTGCTTGAACTGATAATGCAAGATCGCCATGTGACATACCGGGAGATAGAGACATCCTTGGGCATTTCTTCCACCAGCATACAATCGATATTGCAAGAACACCTGGCCGTTAAAAAGGTTTATTCTCGTTGGATCCCGCACAATTTGACAATCGCTTACAAAAATGCTCGTGTCGATTGGCGCAAAGAAATATTAAAAAAATACGATCGCGGTGCTTCAAAAGACGTTTATAATATCGTTACTGGTGACGAATCATGGATCTAAAGAGCAATCGACCGTGTGGGTCTTCAAAGACGAACCAAATCCAACAAAAGTTGTTCGTGGAAGAAGTACTTCGATGGCTCGTACGGTCGCCTGTTTCTTCGGCAAAACTGGTCATGTGGCGACTGTTCCGCTTGAGCAACGTAGGACGGTCAATTCTGAGTGGTACACCACAATTTGTTTGCCTGAAGTCTTCGGAGAAATTCGATAAACGAACAAGAGGAGACGAATCATTGTGCACCATGACAATGCGAGCTCTCACACATCGGCTCAAACCAACGCCTTTTTTGACCGACCAAAACGTCGAACTGATGGGTCATCCACCGTACAGCCCTGACTTGGCACCCAATGACTTCTTTTTATTCCCGCACATCAAGAAAAAAAATGCGTGGTCAACGATTTTCGTCGCCAGAAGATGCTGTTAAAGCGTTCAAAAACCATGTTTTTGGAGGTGTCTCTATCGGAGTGGGAAAGTGCTTCGAAAATTGGTTTGAGCGCATGCAAAAGTGTATAAATCATGCTGGAGAATACTTTGAAAATCAATAAAACCATCTTTGATGATAAATATTTGCATTTTCATTATTAAGCCAGAAATTTATACAGTAGCCCTTAATATAATAAAAGACCGAATAAATATAAAAAAGAGAAAACAATTAAAAAGGATTGGTACGCCCTAATGTGCAACGCACAAAACATGTACACTTTGTGCTTTTGCCATTTGTGGTTTTCAACGAAGACCCATGGGAAGCGGAATTGGTGGAAATGATATTGCGCTTTGAAGATTGATTTACGCACAGTTCAAAGACTATACGCAAAGGATAATTCTCAGTAATTCAAATGAGTCTCCCGTATAAGTTGTTGTTGTTGTAGCGGCACACACAATGCCGAGGTGACAGCTCTTGGCCGAAGAATTGCAGCTTCGGGTCAATCTGGTACATAGAACCTAACTCCCGTATAAGTCATTTGATTTGTTGCCGAAGTAATCGTTGCCAAAGACTGCTGAAGAAAAGCCTTGGCGGGTTTAGAAACAGCTGTGCAGTCTGCCAGGCAACCAAGCAATACGTTTCACCAATTTGTTAACGTTGATTCTGAAAAAGAAACAACAGAAAGGTCTCGAACCAGAGCAAAAACTGTTCAAGTCAATAATGTCTTTGTTTGGTGGACTTCGATGGCTATGAAGTGTATTTTAAAAAACTACAGGGTGGTCGATCTAACATCCTAAAATTGAATCGGTTGTAAAGAAAGTAATGATTATTATTTAAAATTCCTGATTTTGTTGCAAAGGTTGAGCCTTTTGTCATTTAATAATGGAACACAATATATGTACTTTAGAGCGTACCAGGTTACAAGTAAAAAAAAAAGTTCGCCGTACACCTTCGAATATGAAGTATTATTGAAAGGTAGTTTCAAAAATTTTTTTTTTATTTTTTTATGCCGAACGTAACTTAACTTCTGCATTTATAAATGGATTTTAAAGTGTGATACATCGATGTTTTTTTCTCGACGAGGCCGATTTTTTTGTCTTTGAAGTCATTGAGCTCAAGCACCCTGTGCGAGCTTTAATTTTCTGATATTAGAGTGGTACATTAGGGTAGTAGCAACTGAGATATGATGGGTAAGTACCAGAAGGGGGTGCTTGAGCTCAAAGAAAAAAAATCGCGATAAAAGCGCGACCCCTACGTTCGGCATAAAAAAATAAAAAAATTTTTTTTGAAACTACCTTTCAATAATACTTCATATTCGAAGGTGTACGGCGAACTTTTTTTTTGAGGTACGCCCTAATGTACTTAGTTCATATTACTACCACGACTGGCTCGGCAGTACCTATTCCGATTAACCCAATTTTTTAGTAGATTTTCGATTGTTTCGGGTCGAATCTCTTCAATGGCAACTTCGATTTTGTGTTTCAACGCTTCAATTGTCTCTAGATGCTTGCATACAATTTATTCTAATGGCTTCCCACAGAAAATAATCTGAAGGGCTCAAATCACAGCTCCGAGTCGTCCATTTGACATCCACATTTCGGGAGATTATTCGATTTTTAAAAACAATGCGTTGGCTGTGTGACATGTGGCTTGTCGAATCCAAATATCGTCCATGTCATTCTCTTGAATTTTTGGAAACAAAACTTTGTGAAGCTTGGCGCAGTAAAGCCCACTGTTGACGGCAGTGGCGGATCCTGGCACTTTTTCGAAGAAATATGACCCAATGATGCCGCCAGCCCAAAATCCGCGCCAAACAGTGACTTATTGTGGATGCATTGGCTTTTCAATAGTCATGTGTCGGTTCTTTGAATACCATATGCGGCAATTTTGCGTCATCTCCTGCCTAACAATCTTCAGCCTATTGGGCGAAGCGAAAATTCATCGAATGGTGTTCCATTATTTAATGGCAATTTGAAAAAATTGCCAGTACTTTTTTTTACAGCCGATTCAAATTTAAAATCTTCTATAAAATTTCTATCCCACTACACCCGTCTATTTGCACCGAATCGGCCCGAAGCAGTAATTTTTTGGCCAAGGGCTATCAAGCCGACACTATGTGGCGCTACAACAACAACCTTATGAAGACGTCTTGTAGAGCAAGAAGATATAAAACGCATATAAGTTAATGTTATGACCAAGAATTTAGCTTCTTTATAAAGATAAGGGTTTGCCATTATGTTTTAAAAATGATTTCGGTCAAGTGGCCGCCGCGGTTGGCTCAAATAAATTCCAACCGAGAGACCCAATTTTCTACCACTTTTTGCAGCAATTGGGGCCGTATGTCAGCAAAAACGCGCCAAATATTCTTTCCCAAGGCGTCAATTGTGTCGGGCTTATCTGCGTAGAGTGGTTTTCAAGAAGATATAAAGCGCATATAAGTTAATGTTATGACCAAGAATTTAGCTTTTTTTATAAAGATAAGGGTTTGCCATTATGTTTTAAAAATGATTTCGGTCAAGTGGCCGCCGCGGTTGGCTCAAATTATGAAGACGTCTTGTAGAGCAGTAAAAAAGGGGTGGTTTTTTTGTGTGGTGAACGTGTGGTTTTGAAGAAGATATAAAACGCATATAAGTTAATGTTATGACCAAGAATTTAGCTTTTTTATAAAGATAAGGGTTTGCCATTATGTTTTAAAAATGATTTCGGTCAAGTGGCCGCCGCGGTTGGCTCAAATAAATTCCAACCGAGAGACCTAATTTTCTACCACTTTTTGCAGCAATTGGGGCCGTATGTCAGCAAAAACGCGCCACATATTCTTTCCCAAGGCGTCAATTGTGTCGGGCTTATCTGCGTAGAGAAGCAACTTCACATAACCCTTCAGAAAATAGTCCAGCGGTGTTAAATCGCACGATCTTGGAGGACACGCAATAGGCCCACGACGCGAGATAATGCGCTCACCAAAAGTTTCCTTCAATAAATTGATTATTTCGTTGCCTGAATGGCATGTGGCGCAGTAAAGTTGGAACCAAAGGTCGTCCACATCAACATCCTCCAATTTAAGCACGAAAAAGTCATTAATCATTGTTCAATAGCGTTCCCCTTTGACTAACATTATACGAATAGCCGGCTTAATTTTTTTTAGAAATATGGACCAATGATTCCCTCTGCCCATAGAACACACCAAACAGTGACTTTTTGAGGATGAAACGGCGTCTCAACAATGGCTTGTGGATTTGCATTACTCCAAATGCGACAATTTTGGTTATTTACCAACCCATTCAACCAAAAGTAAGATTCATCGGTGAACAAAATTTTCTTTTAAAATTCAGGGTCGGTTCAGGCCATCTCGTTCTGGGCCCATTCACCACGATTTCCAAACGTTGTTTCTGAGTAAGCCGAAAGGGATCTTCATCGCTAAACAAATTTTTCTTGTAAAATTCAGAATCGATGGCCATCTCGTTTTAAGGCCCATTCAACACAATTTCAAACGTTGTTTCAAAGTAAGTCTTTTCATTATGAATGGCAAACCAAACTGAGCATTAATCAAGTGACTGCTGTCAAACAGACCAACTCCGAAAAAAGTGGCCAGATTAAAAACCACACGTTTAAAAATAACAACCCTTTAGCACAGGTCGACGTTAAAGGGAATAGGATGTGAGTTAATCCTTTAAATAATATTTAACTCATAGATAGGGTCCTTCCACCAAATATGTCGGACGTTGATTAAGAATTCAATCAAATTGAGCAAGAATCGACAAAAATGCTTAGGCGCAGTTGGAGGCCAAACAAAAATTTATCTTTGTCCTCTTGCAGGAAAGGAAATCCATATGCTCAAAACGCGACGAGCAGTGGAAGTTATAAATGGAGCACTAACAATGATAAGATGGCTATCCAGAATTCAACGACGGAGATGTTGATAATACCTTTTATACTATTTAATGGGATAAAAGGAATACAGATATCGAATCTACAGGCTAAGGCGATTGAAGTGTTACTAAATTTACGTTGGCAATATTGACCACCGATAATGTCAACTAGGTCAAATTCATACCAATGACAGCTTTCAAGATATCACAAGCATTTGCATCTAAGTTTTATAAAACAAATGTTATTTGAAATGGAATTCAAACGCATTTACAACCAGCTATTGTTCGTGATCTGAGCCATCTCAAAGGGAATAAATTGTTTGTGTTTCACACCATAAAACGTTATAAAAATACAGGCAGCATCGCCAAACTCTATAGTAGTGGGCGGAAAAAACCCCAACATCACATGAAATGGTTCGGTAAAGTAAAGGCTCGATTTTAACGAAATCCACGTCTGGCCCTGTCGGCCAAATACCAGAACTGAAAGTAGATTTAACATCGAGGAATTTAACTATGATGAATTCGATCTGGCCGTCACCACCCCCAGAAACGATGCACCAGGAATTGACGGGTACAACAGGAAATTCAATAAAGTTACCCGGAAGAAACTGCTAAAACTGTTTAATATCATTTTACACTGCGGTAAAATTCTCAACACCTGTACGAAATATAGAGTCATACCCAACAGGAATCAGGAAAATCCCCGGAAGATAGCTCATTGCCATCGATCGCTCTAATATCATACTTAAGAAAGATCTTCGAGAAAATTATCCACTACAGAATAGACCACCACCTTGAACCCACACAAAAATTCAAAAATGCTTAATCACACGACAGCAGGTTCTACGGACCGGGTTGACAATTCTTTGGCCAGGGCTGTCACCCCGGCACACAGTTGCCGCTACAACAGCAAAGGGACCTAAGGTTAAAAACCAGTTTTATTCAGGAGAGCCATTTTAAAGATTAGGCCCCTTTCTATTTGCGCTTAGAATCGTCGATTTTACTTGCATAAAACGCTCATATCTCTGGGAGGGAAGATCTACCTGCGCCTGACGCGAAGGGAAGTTTACGGTGGCCTTCTTTCTCATTATGAAGAATGCATTTAAGAACGTAAATACCCCAGTAAGAATATACGATTCATAAAATATTTCAATTCAACTAATCATGGATGTTAATAGTAAACAGATTTACAGGAGATCTTTCACTGGAACCCCTCAAGGCTCTGTCTTAAGTTTATTCAGCCTCAAGGTCTATATTAATGAGTATATAGGAAACGCAGACACCAGTTCGTCTATTGAAAGAGCCATCGAAAGGATTAAGAACGCCGTTAACTCAGTCAGCACGAAATTGAAAAATATTCAACTGCAGCTCTTCGCAGAAATCGAATTGCATGATCTTCAATCGACGGTCAGGAATGTCATTCCAGGACGTCAGATAAGCATCAATGGTGATTCCGTGGAATATGTGAGCGAGTTTATCGTTCTATTTTATTCACAATTAAGGGCCCAACTCCACGTTGAACACGTTAGGAGAAAATGCTTCTACTTTATGAACGTAATCCGCTCCGAGTAGCATGGGGATCGGATCCGTTGCTGTTATACGGCGGAGAATCCAGTGTATGGCACCCCTAATGCTGGGTTTTCCCGCGAATCAGCTACTTAAACTGCAAAGGATACAATACATGGCTATAAGGACAGCTGTAGGTGCAGTGATCTGAACACACTCGCTAGCACTGAAGCAGGAAGCCAATACCATGCCCATTCATGAGAGACAATTATATCAGTAAAATAGTCGTAAACTCTTATCTTCCTGCCATTAGATAAATTAAAAAACACAATAGCAGTTTCTGCCAAGACCAATTTTACACCGCAAATACGATGATAAAGTCAGCAACAATCAAATAGAAAAAGCACGATATAGCATTGGGATACCAGTTCCCATTGAAGTCATTTACACTCACTCCTACTTTTATATAATTGCACGTAAGAAGGATTAACAAAGATATTGTCGATATAAAAAGAAAATATGATAGACTTCTTGTGGAATTGCTTTACCTGGATTTTAAAACGCTGGACAGGACTAGCAAAGCTTTTTGTATCCCT
The DNA here is from genome assembly GCA_963513945.1 of Hydrotaea diabolus. Classification (NCBI taxonomy): domain Eukaryota; kingdom Metazoa; phylum Arthropoda; class Insecta; order Diptera; family Muscidae; genus Hydrotaea; species Hydrotaea diabolus. Next base: position 20,595,933 of record OY740717.1, read on the forward strand.
GCCTTGGACATAGAGGCCAGTTTTTCGCTTGACCAGAAATGCTCCGTTTTTACCTTTGAATCATATGCCATTCTATAATCCCTCTATTTCGTGGCTGTGAATGAAATCGGGAATTACCCCATAATTTCGTACAGGCTATAGGCATCTTTAGCGATCAAAGATCGCACTAAAACGTGTTACAGATAAAAAATGAGCTTAACAAATTAAGTGGGTCCGACTGTACAGGATACCGGGGCATTCCGAATAGAATTTCGATGCGGTGGATCACACTGACAGCATGGAATGCCCACCAATACTTCATGTTGATCTAAAACCAAAAGACTAAAAAAAAACACAATGGCAGGCAAAATGGGACCCGAGCAGCAATGGGCGACTCCTGTACTCTGTCGCTGGGCTTGTATAGAAGGTTACCCCGCAATATCATCACAATGGTATGATAGACTTCGATTCTCACACATCCGGACTAGTCAGCATTTAAAAAAGCTTAGGATGGTGAACTATGATAGCTGCGACTGTGGCATGATTCAGTCTATCGTTCACTTCATCTTTACCTGCCCCAGAATAAATGCGCAGCACCACGATGGACTTAAAAGGGCAATTGTAGCCAAGGAGTTAAGGATTACTTTGAACTGTTAACTTTTAAAATTGGGCTATTGTGTATATTATAGCAATAAGCCTGAAAAGAAAAAAAGTTATGTTGGTCCAAAATTGTATTTTTTTCAAAATCGATATTTTTTTAAAAAGTTTCTAAAACGAAAGTATATTTGATGCAAACAAAATTTTTACTCTATATTAAAGATAAACCACACTTGATATTTAGAACAAATATAGTGCAATAGCTCTTAAAATATATGAGACACATTTCGACAAAGTCGAAAAATTAAATCTTATTTTTTAAATTTTCAAAACCTAAAAAAAGTGAAAATCGGCAGTAAGGAAATCATTTTTTGCTCATACTAGCCAATATGTCAAAAAAATCTAAAAACAAAGAAAAAAATGTAAGTACTTTTCTTTAAAATCGGAAAATACAAAAATTAGTCAACTTCAGGCTAAAATCTAAAATAAACCCAATAGCCCGATGTAAAATGTTAATAGCTCAAAATAATCCTTAACTTCTTGTCTGCAATTGCCCTTTTTACAAAAATTCAAAAATATTTACTAGATCAAAAGTTATAGAATTTTTGGTCGATGGAAATCGTTCCTGGACCACTGTGCGCCTCAGAACATCACCCTGTTGATGTTCTAAGGGGCTTCTTATGTCTTTTGAGGACCATTTACATGAGGAGACCAAGGTGCGCAGACACAATTTCTAGTTGTCTAAGCAATACCTGCTTGGGTGTCTTCGCAGTGGCCACCCTAACCACCATCTCTTGGACCGGATGCCTCCGCCCACGCAGATCTGGTCCAGCGGAACAAGAGAAAACCTTCAGATCATCGAAACTATCAGGCAGGTCTGAACAACATTTACGCCGATGAAGTCGCAGCAGTATCCAGCTACCGTGTGAATGTAGTGCTAGGGGAGCATCCCACGGAGATTTCACCTGAGGAGAGGGTACTACCGCGGTGGTTCTGGCGCAGCTGAGATCTGGATGGTGCAGCCGCCTCAATTCTTACTGGGCACAAATTGATGCTAACGTTCCGGACATCTGACCCGCCTGCCATCAGGGACGACATGATGTGCTGCACCTCTTCAATTGTCCGGCCAAGCCCACTCAGCTGACCCCCAGGGCTCTGTGGATGTATCCAGTTCAAGTGGCGCCTTTCCTCTACATGGATATCGAAGCAGATCCCCTATAGACGAACAAGACTTAAAAACTAAATATGTGACGCGCTAAATAGAAAGGGACCTAAGGTTAAAAACCAGTTTTGTTCAGGAGAGCCATTTTAAATATTTGGTCCCTTTCTATGTGCGTCAATTTCACTTTCATAAAACGCGCATATCTCTGGGAGAACACTTTTGGGGCATGGGATCGGTATCATTCGATGCTCAGATGTTGTCCACATCAAAAAAAGGTGAAAAGTTGATGAAAAGTTTTGTTCAGGAGAGCCATTTTAAAGATTAGGTCCCTTTCTATTTGCGCTTAGAAACGTCGACTTCACTTTCATAAAACGCGCAAATCTCTGGGAGGGAACACTTTTGGGACATGGGATCGGTCTCATTCGATGCTCAGATGTTGTCCACATCAAAAAAAGTGAAAAGTTGATGAAAAGTTTTGTTCAGGAGAGCCATTTTAAAGATTAGGTCCCTTTCTATTTGCGCTTAGAATCGTCGACTTCAGTTTCATAAAACGCGCATATCTCTGGGAGGGAACACTGTTGGGGCAAGGGATCGGCCTCATTCGATGCTCAGATGTTGTCCACATCAAAAAAAAAAGAAAAAAAAAATGAAAATTGATTTTTTTTTTACCCTTAGGTCCCTTTCTCTATGCGCTGTGTTTTAAGGCTGACAACGATGGCATATTTAGAATCATAGCCCGTATAGTAACCAGGACGAAACAATTAACCTGAACACTGAACAAACCCCAGATCATAATATAAATCCCTGGTGACTCGGGTCACCTTTTTAATTTCCACCATTTGGTGGAACTGACTTACAAGTCAAATGAAGCAGAGAGAAGAAAAAATCCACGTCGTAGTAATGAAATGGACAAAATACTCAAAATACCCCAGCAAAGCATCTGACGCATATTCCAAAATGAGCTCAAGATAAAGCCTTACCATGTTCCAATTGACACATGCGGAAAAGCAAAGGCTTTGTTGCACTTGCGCGAACGTGGCAAGCTTTCAAACGTTGAGTATTGTGAAGAAATATATTTCCTTTTAAGCAGTAAATAAACTCTCAACATGATCGTGTTTTTACTTTAGTGAACGCACTGACGACAATTTGAGCCTACGAACGGCCACCCCGGACGCTGTCCAATCGTTTTCTACGAGATTGGTGTCCAAGTCAATGCGACTTATAATCGGGAAAACGTTATGGAAGCTGCTTATAGCTTTATGAATTTAGTTCAACCTTGTTGGGCTTTTCATGATTTTCGACTATTATTTTTGGCAGGCCGGCAAATATCTTCGCCAGGTTAGTTGATTGGTCAGTTAAGCCCTGGTATATGGTGACAGCGTTAACATACACCTGGGTAAGATAGGCGTGTTGAGCCCAACTGAAGTTGTTGCTTAGAGCCTCCGTATCACCTTGCTCGTCCGAAAAATTAATTTTCATAAAAAGTTCAACTGTCCTTGTACGTCGGGACAACCCGGGCCTTGCTAATGTAATTAATCGCGTTAAGTACCAATACATAATACCAATTCCAATAGATAAGAAATGATTTAAAAACCCTAATTTTTCTGTTTTTCAGCGTTCGCCCTTTCGATGATTTAATCTACGAAGACCGATTCAACAATGATGAGGATAATGAATACGATTCGGAAGATTCAAATCAAGAAAATTATTTCGGTAATGAATACCCAGACGAAGATGATGACAAAGAAATGAATAGTGATCGTGACGATGAGGTCGATGAAGACGACGACGATGATGCGCGTCATTTGGCCAGAGGATTGGATAAATTTGTATTTGGTAAGAGTAATTGTTTTTAAATAAAATTTCGTGAGTTAAACAATTCTATTGTATGTGTTCTTTTGCAGGCGATGATGATGAGGATGAGAAGAACGATGAGGAACTAGTGGCTTCGTCTAGCGATGACGAGGATAACTATTATAATGCCTATCGTGATCCTTATGTACATTCCATTGATGCAGAAGAGGAGAAATTTTGCGAAGATGTTGATAGTTGCGATGTGGATCGTTACGGTATGGCCTATGCTCGCTATAAGGCCCGAATTATGAAGAAAGCAAAACGCAAAACGGGCGTTGATGAAGACGACGAAGATGAGGATGATGAAGCTTCTAATAAGAGTAATTACGGTGATACGTCGGATTCTTCGTGTGATTATGATAATTACTACGACTCAGTTACGGGAGATTATCATTAACTTGTAATTATTACATTTTTACATTAATTATTTATTTCAAAAGTTTGTTATTCTCACAAGCCGTTCGTAAAGTCTAAGTTATTTTATTTAAAAAAAAACGTGAATATGTTTTATAGCGGAAACGACGGTTTAAAAATTTAAAATAAACATTTAAATGTCGGCTGTAGCCGGGTTTTTATCGAAAGTATGGCAAGTTCATTTATACGGCATTCACATCATTAAACCATCGGATTTCGACTCTCAATTTTCATACAAATTCCGACAAAAATCTGATTTCTATACCTTATGCGAATGCGGATTAGACTCGACAGTTTTCAGAGCTTAGTGCATACTAAGAAGACAAAATTAACATAGAGTATGTTTTATCGCTGGGTTTTTTGACAATTCCAATATTCAAAAATACTTTTCTAATGTCAACATAGTCGTTGTATCTACAATTTGATAGCTCCCGGTTCGACGTAACCCTGCTTGCTGGAAACTTAACTAGTTTAAGTTTTAAGGTTATTTATAAATTAAAAAAGTAAACATTTCAAGAGAACATCGGCGATGACAATTAAAAAATTGCTGTCATTTACTTATTTAACAAGCAAACGATTAAGGTCCATGTTCATATTATCAAAATTCAGGTTCGGCCGGGCCAAGGCTTTTATACCCTTCACCATAAATTGCTTTGTAGTATAGCATTGACATTATTGTGGATATGGTTTTATTGTATATATAGCCCATACTTCTGTTGATGAAGTGGGCCATAGGGAGCCCGTAGATAAGTGCCTTAAATTAAGACAAAACTTTAAAGTTAATGCATATTAAGAGAAGTGAGGTAATTCTAAAGATACAGAATAACCATAAGTCTTTGTTCGAAAGTATCTTATTTTTCGGAACTCTAGGGACTTTGATCTATGGGCCAAGGCCTCAAATATAATGAAATCGTAGAATTAATCTTATTTTTTTGATATCTTTCTTTTGCGACTGAAGTAATAACACTAACAAACTAGGAACTGTAACGTTGACAGCGATTTTTAAGATATCGCATCACTATCCAACTTTGACTTTTTGTACTTATATAATAATAGAACTACGATTTCTGAGTTCAAATACTACCAGGCTCTAGGGCGCTTTGCTTATTTCTTGTTCTGCTTATTTTTTAACTTTCGAAAGTCTCAAAACCAATGGAACTGATGTTAAACGTTTACAAAAATCGTTAATAAAATCGCAATATCGACATAGAGAAATTCCTCCCATTAATCTATTTATTCGATACTTATTTCAAGAGTCTACTGACTAACTTATGCTGAACAATAAGCTGCTTAAGAAAAAAAGCTTCGGTGTGACCCTTGGAATAAAATTTATTCAAAGTTGGGTGATCATCGGCAATGATATTATAGTTGGTTTTTCATTTCGAATGTTTTATTAACATGTCTGATTTCATAAAAAAAAATCGTCTGGGACGAACGTACTGTCAGTAGGAAAAAGGAAAATTACATGGGGTTTTAAAAATCACACAAATTCAATTGGTAACATTTTTCAATATGGCATTACAAAAATTCCAAATTTGAATTTTAGAAGTTCAATTTATGGTACAATTCACATGCTAAAGCCACTAGCACAAAAACAATTAAATACTGGGTGGAGCGCGGTAATTTGCTTTTTTGCACTGCAGGCTGTGGCGGTACTGTTGGTCGAAGAGAGTGGAGAGTGTGCGTGGGTTATAAGTATAGTGGCTTACAGGAGATTTGTATTCGTCTGCCTTTCAGTTGCCATCATGCATTGGACATGTAAGGAGAGGTCATTTTGTGTTGAAGTGTATTTTTCAAATGCCCACGCGATCATTGCAGTGCAGCATGCTTTTCGTTTACGATTCGCTGTTCCCCCAAATATGTGATACTGGAGTGAAACAAACCCAGAGAACTTCCCCAGAGACCTCTATATTCGGACCGCATCAATGTGTGTTTGGCAATAGCACGAGTAGGTATCATTGGCCCTTACTTTCTCCAGGATAACCGTCTTGCCGTAACTGTGAACTCCGAACGGTACTTGATACAGGATTTTTTCAGCCGGCTCTTGAGGCAATGTAATTAGAGGATAAATGGTTCCAACAGGACGGTGCCGCTGCACACACAGCGAGGGCATGAATTGTTTGAGGCAAATGTTTCCTCGACGGCTTATCTCTTTGAGGGGTAATGTGAACTGGTCGGCACGCTCGCCAGACTTAGCCCCAGGCGAGTTTTTCCTTTGGGGTTGGGGGAAGTCGAAGGTGTATATCAACAGTCCCAACACCTTGGAAGACCAAATTAACAATATTGAGGCTGAATAGCAGTCGACATGCTTGTTAGAGATCATGGAAACTTCAGAAAACGTATGCAGCGCTGTGTGGATAGCGAAGGTCGACATTTGTCAGATACACTATTTAAAACCATGTATAAGTAGTTTAAAAATTCCCTTACTGCTTAATATAATTGAAATATAAAATAAATTTTTCTAAGGTTCATAATTTTTTTTCATTCCCAAATAAGCAAATTTCGCTTTACTGTTAAACTCATTAAAAAAAATATGCCAAAAAAATCGTAAATGTTTGATGATTATTGTGCATGTTTGATATACAATTTTAACTTTACAGACTCCAATAATTGTTTTAATTTGATTTAAATTACTACGAGTTAAAATAGTACATCAGCTGACTGCAAAACACTACCTTCTTTATTGCACCATGGTTCAATTCGTGGTACAAAAACCCAAATAGACATTAGCCACGTCCTTTTCAGGTTACTAAACACGAATTTGTATGTATGTAAGTTTCTCGGTGAGCAAGCGAGTAAGCTGTTACTCGGTTATTATTTTTTTAACTAAAAAATATTATGACACACCCGGCTTGTAAAACAAAATCAAAAACATATGTTTTTATTTATTCATACAGAAAGAAAATGAATGGAATGAAGGAAAAATAAAATGGAAAAAGCGGAATAATATAATTTCCATCAATTTCAATGATGCAAAACGATAAGTGAAAATGTTTTTTGTTAAGATTTAGAGAAATTTAAATGAAAATTGTGGACCAGGAACGAGACGTTGATGCATTCGACTTGCTGCAAAGCCAGAAAATAGGAATTTGCATGTTCCAGGCGAAAAATAAATGCCTACCAACATGTTTTAGAAGACATTATTTGTCAATAAATTGAACAATTTGCTTTGCATTTTTTTGTAAACAAACTTTTGTTGAGCTTATGCTGCCAACTGGTTCAAAATAAATACCATATTGCTAACTAAATGGGTAACTAAGCTAGTTACCTGAAAATAACACGGCTATTAATGAATTAGTTTAAACGAAACCATGGTTTTTACAATTAACATGGTAGAGTTATGCTAACAGCTGTTTTTAATTTTTTTCTCGTAGTAATTTTAAATGCCAATTTTGAAATTTGACAATGGCGTTTGTTGAAGTTTGTAAAGGAAAAATGGTTCGTCCAACATCCACAATTATCATCAAACATTCACAAAAATGTATTTTTGGCATTCTCTCTTAAACGATTTTGACAATCTAGCGAACTATTTTGTTGTTTTTGGGCTAATGACTATACTTAAGTTATTGTACAATAAGTGAAACGATGTCGTTGAATAAAGTTAATTATCATCGAATATCGGTTGTCAATTTATATTTAAAATGTTATTTATTTTGACACAAAGATGCTCTTGGTTATGTTGTGTAGAGTGTTTTTAGAAGAGCTTGTGAACTCAAAGTGAAATGAAATTTTTTTATAAGAATCTGGCAGATAATTTTATGGCATTTAGTTTTTAAATATGATTTCCGAAAGATTGAGCTAGTGAGCAGGACGACTTCTGGAAACAAAGTTGTAACCATACTGAATTCGATCGATTGTTAAACGCGCTGTATAGCAAGTTGTACCGTATTGTTGGAACCGTTGATTTTAAGCTAATTACTTTTTGGAAACAACTATTCAGTCACCATGGCTCGATAGCGCTCCATTTGCCGTAATGCCAGCTACATACTTATTTTCAAAAAAATAAGAACCGATGATTTCGCCAGCGTGCAAACCGCCCAAACAGTCCATATGTGATTCGTTAACGGCTTGAGAATTATCTGCGGCAATTTTGCTTATAGACTATTTAACCAAAAATGAGCCTCATCACCACACTTAATTATTTTCCAAAATAATGTTCCACAATTTAGAAGCGTTGTTCTGACGTTAAACGATTCATGGTGACTTACCGAACCTAACTGAACAGAAATGTCACAATTTTACAGCTGTGAAACCATAGTTATCGATATTAATAGTTATCATACTGCTTAAAACCCCTATAATCGCCTATGTGCTGCGTTACTAGAATTTTTGAATCCGCACATTTTTTTAGATAAAATGGTGTGCTACATTCTAACATCAAAATGTGCGATTTACAAGAAGCATTATTTTTTTATAACATAAAATATGTGCGTCGCCATTTCCAAGCATCGACTTTATTTTTTGTAAAACATTATTAAACAATAGCTAATGTGAACAATGTTCATGCTAGTGAACTAAAAACATATTAAATTTTAACGTTGTAGTATTTTTTTAATGTATTATAAATGTTAATAAAGGACCAAAAAAACCCCATTTCTAATTCGATTTACAAGGTTACAGGAGGTCGATTTGAAACCCTAATATTTTTTTGGTGTTCGGAATAGCCCACCTCAGTTAAAGGAAAAAGGTTTCCCATTCGAGCAAAATCGAAATGCAGTACATGGGCGAATATTCGAATAACACCTTCTATAAACATAGCCTCAATTAAAAATCTCATCTCCGCTAGTGAAATCCTAATAGGGGAACTTTCACAGTCGCCTCCGATTTAAACGTCTAAAATCGGCTTAATTATGCCGCCATATTAATATCGGCTAACACGTTGCTAAAATATTTATATGAGAAAATGTTTTGAATCGTGTCTATTATGTACGCCGACTGGATTTTTGCGGATTGGATTTTTTCCGCAGTTGACTATTCTGATATTCGTGTCTATTATGCACGTCGTCGGATAGCTGCGGACCGGATTTTTTTCGCAGTTGACTATTTTGGTATTATGTAAGCCGTCGAAGGCCGTGTTTGAAAAATGCGTATTATGTTTATTTATTCACTTCTCATACAAATGGATCCGTTAAATATCCGTCAGAAAATTGTAGCGGACTAGCTGCGGATCAAGTAATCAAGTTTGCGAGTGGATAACTTTATTTTGCAAATACAAAATTTTTTTGTATATTGGTATGGAAGCTAAAAGGTAAGATTAGAGACCAGTGAAAATAATTAAAATTAATTTCATTTGAATAAAAATAAATCTTGCTACTCACATTGTATCGGCTAATTGAAAAACACTAACAGCCCTCTTTCGAAATTTTTCGTGTACAACGATTTTCTTCCATATTAAAAAAAGCCAATTGCTGAATTCATTAAGCGCTCTCATGTTTTGTTTATTTCTTAAAATGTTCGCCAAATGGTAATTTGATAGTTTACTGCATGCTGACGGTTTGTATAACATCATTTTCCATAGGAAGTGAGACGAATGCGGATCAAGTCTATCCGTTCCGCGGTGAATCCGTCGGCGTGCATAAAGGTCCAATTAGTCTTGACGGTAGGCAATCAGCTGTTTCAATTGAGGTTGCATTTTGCATGGGTTAGAAAGAGATAGCTACAGTTTGACGGTGGACGACGGTAGACCTCTGCAGGTTGCAGAATCAACCTCAGCCGTCAAGACTACATGGACCTTAATAGGCACGAATATTCATCTTTGTTCTGAATTGAAATGCTTTTTACTGGCTTAATTCGATAGTTACTTTAGTAAAACGCATTTATTAACATAAAAGTTAATTTTTGATTTAATTTTCATTATATATTTTTGCTCGTGGTTGTAAAACTTCCTTTTTTGGATTTGAAAAACAATGAGTCAATGTTCCATCTGCCTTCGGTTGCCCAAATTTATTCTGAAATCAAGCCGCCGAGGCTAAACAAAAATAATGATTCAGAAAGGTTAACAAACAAATGAGAGGACATATTTTCCTGGTGCTTATATCTAAGAGTCTTTTCTGAACTTTTAACAAACACTCAGAAAGAGAAAACTTTACAGGGAAAAACTCTTTTATCGATATAATTTTGGATGATTTTTGGAAACATTAATGAATCATTACGGTACAATGTACCCTCGGATGTTTCAATTTAATTTTTCAAAATATATCACAAATCAAACCAAAACCACACTCTCTCAAACACAAGTTTGCTAATTCGTATTGTATTGATATGGAATACTAATTCCCCACTGAATGTTCACGTCGCCGATAGATCGATTTCGCTTGATTTCCACTACTAGAATTTATTAATTAAAGTGCTCTGTCTAATGTAGCTTGTTATTCATTGACGGCAGCGCCATCTATATTTGGGTTAAACTTATGGTTTTTCCTTCATTCACAATACAACAAGAGTGAAAACTCAAGAAAAGGACCTATAGACTTCATAGTCATAGTTAGACAGGGACAGACATAGAGTGCATCATTACTGTGGCAACTACGCAAGTATTTGTTTTCCCAAAAACAAAAAACAGTGTTGTAAAAGTCGTCGGTCGGTTGAGACGTTGTTTTTGTAGCGGACGGTTGTTTTTTACGCTGCAGAGAATTATTTTCTGCAAATGTTTTGATTTCAAAACAAACCCATCTATACCTGCCCCTTTTAACTAAAACTTGGGATTTGATAACAAAAATGCGCTGAAAAAGAATCGAAAATTGTTTGACAATTAATTAATAATATTAATTTTTTGTTGCGAAACAAAAGAGTGAAAAGTGGAAAGTTCTATGTGATGTGTGATTGTGTGTGAAAAATAAAAAGTTGTTTATGGGTTTCAAATGAAAAAAAGAATTTTGTGAATCTATTGAAATAAACCCAAAAAAGAAAGTTGCTTAGAAAAGAGGAAAGTCGTTCTACGAAAAAAAGGATAACAAAATTCGGTTGGAAAAAGTGGGGAGCATAAAAATATCAAGTCATTATCGTTCATTTGAGAGAGCTGGCTGTTTTTGTCATTTGATGCTGACTAGCCTGCTGAAAGAGGAAGAAGATTGACTTCAAATAGGCTTGTTTTGTTGTTGTAATTCTTGCTTAAAACGTTTAACGCCCAACGCCTCTCCCCAGCATTTTTTGGGGTCTAGTGGAGCTCCAGTAACATACAAAATACAGCAACACCGAATGGCAGCAGTGAAGAAGCACCGCAGAAGAAAACATCAATTGAGTTTTACTTTGCAAGAGTGTTTGTGTGTGCGTGAGTGTCGTGTATAAATATATAAAAAAGAATGTAGTATTATGATCTTGACATATACAAAAACAACAACTAAATGAAAAATAAATAAAAAACAAACAAAAATAAAACAAATATAACAAAAGGATAACCCAAAAAAGTATATGTACTTTTGTCAAAAACATCAAAGGTAAGTCATTTTTTGTTGTTTGCGTGCAACTGTCAACAACGACATCTGTTTGTAGTCCCCCAAAAAGAGAGTTGCCAATTTTCCTTAATCTGCTTTTGTTGTTTTCTCAATTTTAAGTGTCCTTTAATCACTGACTTTTTTTTGAATGTCTGCCATATGTTTGCCTATACTGGGGCTTTCTCGTTATATTCTTACAATCAACGATACACAGTAGTTCTCTCAGCAATACCTCGCTGCTTGTAGCCTTTACTCTCTTTTAGTATGTAACGGCTCTCGCACACCTTTAGGTGGTCCTTTTACTTAGGTTTGCTCCCCCCCGCACAACTCATGACTAAATGTGTCTTTCTCCGGCCGTTCCTCTACATGGTGTTAGTTTTCTGTCATTTACCTCCCCCCTCAAATCTGTTGTATCTGCAGTTTTTGTGACAATTTGCTTGAATTTGTATTTGCTTTACCGCCCTTGCCCACCTTTTCGTTTACATTAACACCGAAATGAGTTTGCCTTGTTGTTTTCGGTAGGCTGCCTCTGTTAGGTGTGGTATTATCATACAAATATTATACGAGTAGTTGTAGTTGTTGTCTTCTGTTTCAAAAAGGGGTTAACAAATTAATTAGAATGTTTGTGTGCATTTTTTTAAAGGAAATCGACTCCCACGAGGTTTTTTTTTAACAATCATTTTTACTCCACATAGGCAATATGGAACATTTGAATCAAGCAAATACAAAGTATGGGTTGCCAGTTATTGGGTTATTTGGTGTTGGGGGATTTGGGAAATTTCACTTCGGAGGGTTTGAAGAGGTTTTTCTTAGGTTGAGAACGTCATCTGATTTAAAGATTTTTTATTATAAAATTTTTCCAGTTGTAAAGTAAGGAAGGTCTTTCTATAGAAAGTCTGTAGGATAACTTCTTTACCGATTCAAACCTACTTATAGTTATTTAATACTTTTTAAAAAAATATCACTTCAGGTTAGTTTTGCACTTGAAATATTGGATATTCTAATATCGCTTTTCTAAGAATGTCTACTAGAAGGTAGGCATTCTCATTCCCAGTGTATTACTTAAGAAGGGCTTCCTTTTACAAATTATTTAATTCGCTCAACCATTTCATTAAAGAACAATTGCTGTAATTCTCTCAACATGCTGTATATTTTAAATGGACCTTATGTGGCTCTTAGAAGAATCTTAAAACCAATTAGATGCATCTATCTTCATATTTGCAATTAGGTAGATCTAATAACATTCGAATCCCCCACTACCATGTCTGTTGAGACAAGGCAGCAGGGAAGATGTTTGTTGCAGCAATAAACCATGTCGATTACTTCCTCGTTTCGAAATTTTATACAACTCGAAAAATTAATTCGATTTCATTTTGCAGAATTTTTTTTATACAAACTTTAGGCACAAATTGTTTTATCCTAGGTAAGGTTAAATGCAAATTTGAGCTACCTTAATAAGTCTCATTTTTTCCATTCTTATACCACGAGATCTAGCAAACCTTATGAAAGTATCTCGATTCAAAGCACTTTCTCTTAACTAAAACTAAAAATGTGGAGTCTCTATAGAGGTGGTAAAGGTGAATTGTATTTTCGCTCGATATTGTTTAAAGAACGCTTGAAAAGTGATATTTACAAAAGTAGTTCTCATACGTTTGATGAGAACCTGGCCTTAAAGAGTTCAGTTTACCTTTCAACATTTAATGTAAAGCTTTATGGTGAAGGTCCTCAAGGACGCGACATTACGATAAAAGCAGTGTGCAGCCACAAAAATCAATGTCACTTTGCCATTTTGTTGTATACTTGTCTTCTATTAAAATGTACAGGGTGGTGCGCGTTAATTTGCTTATTTGGGATTGAAATAAAAGAATTATAAAGCTTAGAAAACTTTATTTTATTTTTTAACTGAACAGTAAGATAATTTTTAAATTACATGGTTTTAAATAGTGTATCTGTTAAATGTCGACCATCGCTATCCACACACTGCTGCATAGGTTTTCTGAAGTTTTCATGAACTCAAACAAGCATGTCGACTTGTATTCCGCCAATTTTAGGATCAATATTGTTAAGTAGGTCTTCCAAAGTGTCGGGGCAGTTGATATACACCTTCTACTTCAGGTAACCCCAAAGAAAATAATCGCATGATGCTAAGTCTGGCGTGCGTGCCGGCCAGTTCACATCACCCCTCAAAGATATAAGCCGTCCAAAAAACATTTGCCTGAAATAATTCATGGTAACCCTCGCTGTGTGTGCAGTTAGTTGCACCGTCCTGTTGGAACCATGTATTCTCTAATTGCATTGCCTCAAGAGCCGGCTGAAATCCGGTGGAGAGAACGTCTGGAAATGCCAAGCGCAAGTAATTGCTTCCCAGTAGAGCGTTTCAGAGATTGCAGTACTGCTGCTCTAATTCTCTCGATGTTTTGTGGTAAGATAAGCCTCAAAGAGATAAGCCATCCAGAAAACATTTGCCTCAAACAATTCATGGTTATCCTCGCTGTGTGCGCAGTGGCACCGTTCTGTTGGAACCATTTATCCTCTAATTGCATTGCCACGAGAACCGCCTGAAATCCGGTGGAGAGAACGTTTGGAAATGCCAAGCGGACGGATTGCTTGCGAACAGAGCGTTTCGTAGATTGAGTACTGCTGATCTTACTTTCTCGATGTTTTGTGGTGTTGTAATCCTTCTCTCAGGTCCCCTTCGTACTCATGACATTCCCTGCTGTTCTCAATGAAGTTACCCAATTTACAATTGATTGCCGTCCAGGAACACGTCCGCGTGGGGCAACAGCGAATCGTAAACGAAAAGCATGCTGCACTGCAATGATCGAGTGCGCATTTGAAAAATACGCTTGAACACAAAATGACCTCTCCTCGCGTGTCCAATGCATGATGACAACTAAACTACAGGCGAATACAAACCTCCCGTCAGCCACTATAAGCCACACATACTCTCCACTCTCTTTGACCAATAGTGCCGCGACAGCCTGCAGTTAAAAAAAAACAAAATACCGCGCTCAACCTGTAGGTGCAAGAGGTCTCGAGCTGGTTAATCCCTCTTCACTGTGTTAAACTAAAAAAGAGATTGTGGCAAATTTAAAAGGAAAGCCAACAAAGTTTTTTTTTCCTTTCCGCTTCTTATTTAGTAATACCAATATTTGTAAGGTCAACTAGATCCCCGAAAGTTCGGCAGAAAACAACACGTTTGTTATCACAGTTTCGTAAGTAGTCGCTAGTGCTCATTTAAAGTTTCTTTGTAGGCCTTCTTATCAAACGCTATGCTGTCAGGATCTCTAGTATGTCCCAGTTGCCCAAAACAGAAGTAAAGTGATTCTGAGCCATTGTGTTGCGACAAAATGCAAATATATAAATCCATTTGGGAAGTCAGATGCCTTATTTATACCCAATATATAAAAAACAACACCCGTTTTGATAATTTCCAATTGCACATCGACGATATTATTATTTTTTTTTATTTTTTTATTATTTAGTCGAATAATCTCAAGACCTACTCGACTGTTATATTTTGGAACATCAGTGTTAGGTCGACATACGTCCGAGTGCCAGGAATATGACAATATGCGTTCCTTTCCGGTAAACGTATGGTCAAAACTACAAGGAATATTAGGCATTATGTACTAAATTACACTGTTACAATTATGGAGAATTAAAGAAGCTTTCCGAATCTTACTGAAATTAAGGAACAGCAAAAGGAACATTGAATTTAGTGCGTGGTCTAGCCATTATTTGTAATTAATGGTGAATCTTACATTTCGTGGACTTTAGAAAACCTTCCGCAAAATGATAAACCATTATCGGTCTCACTTTAACACTAATAAACCTGTGAACATTTTTCTATTGATTCCGGTTTAAAGGCCTGGGTACACTAAAACCTTTTTTTAAACTTTATGTTGAACCCCCTTTCTTAAATGTTGTTTTTTAAATGAAGCTTATTGTTCAATTTTTTATGGTAGAATGGACATTTCATAGTGGTTCCCAAGCTATAATTTCCTTTTAAACAAAATAAATATACATAATTAGTCGGAATCAGAGGCCGATGCCGCTCAATGATCCTGAGTTCGGAGTTGTTCCAACACCTGGAGTCGGCCGAAATTTGCAAAATTCCACAGCCCTTCCATCGACAGTGTCTTCCGGTGATCATGTTGTCAACAAATTCTTAAGGATAGCGCTTGCTTTGGGGAATACTATTAAAACCCATATGCAGGTACATTTATGTGTGGCTTTCAAATTGTTTTACGTTCAACCCTAAAGAAACGTAAGGAATTGATAGACTCTAATGTTTATTGTACCGATAGTTTCAGAATAACTACCTGATGCCATTGAGCTGTCATTCGCCTGTCTGTCCATCTACCGGTGTTATCAAGTAACAGGTCTGATTTTGACGAAACTTGGAATATAAATATTTATATTATACTTGGACCAAGGGTAAACATTATCGTAATTGGTCCCTATCGGTCAATAATTCTGATGTAAGAACCTGTAGAAGCCACATATTCCATCCGATTTTTAAAAAAAATTCGCGTTAAGCGTTACGAGTAATCAATATCCACTTTTAAAAAAGTGGACCGATTCGGACCGATTGTGATCCGAAAATACTTCCGAATTGAATAATATCCATTGAGTTTTACACAGGCTTGTCAATGTACGGATGGTCGTTTATTTTAACATTTTTTATAATTGTTTCCATACTTTAAAGAAAAACATATGGCGCTAGCAGGAGACCAAACTTCTGATAAGAGTTTTTTTTTAAATGTATAGGAAACTATATTTTGTATTAATTTTTTATAAAATTGAAATTAAATATAGCATAATTTTACAAAAAAAAACATATGATTACCAATATTTGGGCTCGAAACCAAAACCTTCGCAATTAAGAGCGCGAACACTCCCATCAAACCTTCATCAGCCAAAAAACCTTTTGAAGTGGATACAAATAACGTCTGATAATTAACATTTAATGTGATTTTTTGTCAATCGGAAGTAG
Organism: Hydrotaea diabolus; assembly: GCA_963513945.1. Taxonomy (NCBI): domain Eukaryota; kingdom Metazoa; phylum Arthropoda; class Insecta; order Diptera; family Muscidae; genus Hydrotaea; species Hydrotaea diabolus. The sequence continues at coordinate 20,612,371 of OY740717.1, forward strand.
ATAAAGCGCGGTTTCGTGGGAAGTACTTCTAATTTGTTTGCTGGGAATCTAACCGCACTGACTGTTATAGGCATAAGCCAACTTAAGTGCTTTTTAAGGCGATCACAATGGTTCATCGGCAGGGCCTTTTCCACTTTTTTCCGTGGTGTCACAATAGACTATACTGTCTAAGTGAGACTGCCACTCTATCTAACCTAGTCGCTCGGTTAGACGATTATCTCTGCAAATTGTAAAGGGTGGTTACATTTTTAGGGCCGATGTTGATTTTGAATAAAACACAAATTATTTTGGAAATCATTGTCATTTCTTTTTATCATGATAATACTAGTATGGTTTAATTATGTATGTAACTAAATATCGGCCAAATGGCCGCCGCGACCTCGGCGGCGCACCTCCAACCGAGGGTCCAAATTTTCGATGACGCTGAGGCATAATTGAGGTTCAATGCCGTTAATGTGCAGAATTATCTCATCCTTTAGTTCTTGAATTGTTGCTGGCTTATCGACGTACACCTTTTCTTATACAACTCTTATTGTCTTCATTTAATAGTTTTTGAAATGCTCTGATTATGGTCTTTGTGAATTTTCTTCCCAGTAAGTGTGTCAACATTTTTTTCCTGTTTTCTTTAAATTGGGAACATCTACTTTAGTTTATGATTATCATGTCATGAATTTGCATAAATGTACAACATTTTTTAAATTCTTATATACATATTCTATATACATATATATTTTTTCCTACTACTATTATTGAGTAACTGTTTAACTTGAATTTTTGTTAAACTGGAATTTTTTGTTAAACTTGAATTTTTTTAATACTTTAAAATGTTTCTTTATATTAATTCTAAGCTGTAGTTTACTGTAATTAGCTTTATCGGCCGAAAGGCTTCTTAATTACGGAAAATGTAAATAAATTAAATTAAATTAAATTAAATAAACCCAAAGAAAGAAGTCGAACGGTGGCAAATCACATAATCTTGGCTGCCAATTAACATCGCCACGACGTGAGTTAACACGGCCAACGAATTAGTCGCGCAAAAGGGTCATTGTTTCGTTAGCTGTGTGGCAAGTGGCACCGGTCATCCATATCTTCCAATTCGGGCCATAAAAAGTTCGTTATCATCCCACGATAGCTAACACCATTCACAGTAACTGCCTGGCCGGCCTCTTATTGGCAAAAAAATAAGGCCCAATGATGCCGCCAGCCCATAAACCGCACCAAACAGTCACTCTTTGTGGGTGCATTGTTTTTTCGACAATCACTCTTGGATTATCATTCGCCCAAACGCGGCAATTCTGTGTATTGACAAATCCACTGAGGTGAAAATGTGCCTCATCACTGAAGATGATTTTCTGCGAAAATTTATCATCCATCCCTGAATAACTTTAACACGTTGCTCGCTTGTGTATCTTTCCATGGTTCAAATTGAGTTTGTCTGAAATAGAGAAAAAACGACGTTTTAGTTGTGGTTCACATTCGCATTGGCTTAAAATTTAGTTAAAGTCAATTTCCATACTGAGCTATTTTTTTTCCAAAAGGCGGCAATTCGCCATCGATTTTCCTATATTGGTTATTAATCCTATATTGATAACTCTGTGCGACAGCCACAATCGGTTTGGGATGAAACCACCGGGGAAAGTTATATCGGTCAAAAAAAGGTCATACGTGTCCCAGCGTTTCGTTGGGTCTCATCTAGGAATCGAGATATATCGATTTGAAGTTAGTAAGTATCGTATAGGGGAATTTGTCACGTTTTTGGCTCTTTTGTTTGACATAACTTGAGAACCACTCGTCCGATTTAGCTGAAATAAATTTTAAAAAACCAAGAATTACAATTCCCTTAATCTGTTCATATATAATTTTTATTTAAAAAAAAAAATAAAAAAAAAAAAAATTTTTCTTCATGCGCTTATTTTAAACTTGGAAACTATTACTTGTAAAGGAAAATAATATATGAGCAGATTAAGGGAATTGTAATTCTTGGTTTTTTAAAATTTATTTCAGCTAAATCGGACGAGTGGTTCTCAAGTTATGTCAAACAAAAGAGCCAAAAACGTGACAAATTCCCCTATACGATACTTACTAACTTCAAATCGATATATCTCGATTCCTAGATGAGACCCAGCGAAACGCTGGAACACGTATGACTTTTTTTTTACCAATATAACTTTCCCCGGTGGTTTCATTCCAAACCGATCACTGACCCTTACCATTTGTCGCAGAGTGTAATTAATCTAATCGTTGCCAGATCTTAACGATTTGTGACGATTTAAACGAGAACGGAATGAGCAACCGCTATCTAAAAAATCGCAAGTTACATATGAACTTTTAACTAAATACTTGATAAATATTTAACATCTTTGTTAAATGTAAAAAAGTGGTTTAATAAAAAGTTAAAAAAAAAAACTTTTCTTCGATCCTGCCAGGAGTCGAACCTGGAATCTTCTGATCCGTAGTCAGACGCGTTATCCATTGCGCCACAGGACCGGTTGTGAGCTCTTCACCACAAATCTATTATTAATTTCAGCATAGTCAGGGGAAAAGTTTATTTTTATGTTAAAACAGAACAATAAAACAATTCACACAAACCACGCACATGCGAGACCACAACAGATAAAGAAGGCCTAAAAATATATAGTTTCGCACTCACAAGAGATCAGTTCAGCACCACATTGATGGGCATTAGTATTGCCAACCACTTAATGGTCAACAATCTAAATTTAATGATCTTAATCATCAGCTTCGTTGTCATCATCATCATTACCATTTCCATTGACAACGACAAACAAATCATAATGAATATTTTATTAAATAGACAAATTTAAACACACACACTCACTTAACACCAGTATGCACACGCTGGAATTGTTTAATTACATTTTTTTTATTTATTCGATTTAAATATAAAATAAAATGTAAAACAATTTTAACATCGAAAGGAAGAAAAATATTAAAATAGCTAAAGTCCCCCAAAGAGAACTCGACTAAATGGGGAAATGCGTGCCAATAAAATGGCAAACGCAGCAGGGGGTAGTGGTAGAGTGAGAAGTTGTTGAGCCGATGAATCGCCCTTTTTGGATTTTCCTTTGTTTTAAACCACCACCACAGCAAATTTGTAGACACTTTGAATCGTTCCATTCAAACGTATTATTGCAGAGATTCATTTCTTTATTTTTTGGTTGAAGTTAAACCTTTTTCTTTTTGATTTTTTGATAAAACAGAATTTCTGATTAAAAGGTTCATATAATTGCGGGTTTTTGTTATTTGGTATTCATCCTGAATCTAACGATACGTAAACAAATTTAACTAGAAAAAAATAATTTTAATTATCGCCCATGTGCTGCATTTCGACTTGGCTCGAATGTGAATCATTTTACCATTTTTAGCTTGCGCCATTCCGAATCCCCAAAACTTATTGGGTATTCAATTCGACCTCAATTCGATTCAATTTGACCCTTGGGATCGTATTAGAAATACGATATAAGCAGTAATACTTATACATTAAAAAATGACACATTGTCAAAATTAAATATGTTGTTGATTTACATTTGCAAAAACATTGTTCACATGAGTGTTTAATTAATGAAACAAAAAAAAAATAAAAAATGTTTATTTTTTAATCAACGTTTCTCTGCAGTGTTTAGTAATGGCGACGAAAATAATTTGTGCTCAATAGTTAAAAGATATCATTTTTTTATAATTTTGTAATATTTTCATAAAAATGTAATTTTAATGACCGAATTTCATCTTCGCTTATATTGATCTTAATCCAATCCACGAAAATATTTGTCTTCCATGGCGTTTATGAACGTCCACAAAATTCTACACATGGTTGTGTGTCCAATACTTATATTTAGATCGTTACAGACTACACCCTGGAATCAACCAACAGCCAGAAATCGTAAGGTTGCTGCTAACTGCAGCTTCCCTGGCATGGAGCCCTTATTTATGAAAGTGCCAACTTCTCTAAGAATATCCGTTAAAGCATCTTTATTTATTCTCAAAAGTGCTAAAGTTATTGAGTTATTGAGGAGGTGGCGATGCAAAGTACTTACGAACAGTTTGGCATAACCGTTGAATTCTTTGCATCCCTTAGACGACGCCTGTTAACACGTTCCATACTCATTTCACATCTTAGGGAAGCCACAACAGCTACGAGGGCTGCTATATATATCTGGCCTTATAATGAAAATGCGAATATTTATCATCAAAAATAGTTTTATTGTTTTTCAAAGTATTCTCCAGCATGAATTATGCAGTTTTGCATGCGCTCAAAGCAAATGTCGAAGCAATTTTTCCACTCCGATTGAGACACCTCCAAAACATGGTTTTTGAACGCTTCAACAGCATCTTCTGGCGACGAAAATCGTTAACCACGCATTTTTTTCTTGATGTGCGGTAATAAAAGGAAGTCATTGGTTGCCAAGTCAGGGCTGTACGGCGGATGACCCATCAATTCGACGTTTTGGCCGGTCAAAAAGGCGCTGGTTTGAGCCGATGTGTGAGACCTCGCATTGTCATGGTGCACATGATTCGTCTTCTCTTGTTCGTTTTTCGAATTTCTCCGAAGACTTCAGGCAGACAAATTGTGGAGTACCACTAAGAATTGACCGTTCTTCGTTGCTCAAGCGAACAGTCGCCCCATTACCAGATTTGCCGAAAAAGGTGACCATTTGCTTCGAAGTGCTTCTACCACGAACAACTTTCGTTGGATTTGGCTCGTCTTCGAAGACCCACACGGTCGATTGCTGTTTTGTTTCGGGCTCATACGCATAGATCCATGATTCGTCACCTGTGACGATCTTATAAACGTCTTTTGAAGCACCGCGATAGTATGTGCCTATTTTTTTATTGATTGTCAAATTGTGCGGGATCCAACGAGAAAACACCTTTTTTACGGCCAGGTGTTCATGCAATATCGAAAGTATGCTGGTGGAAGAAATGCCCAAGGATGCCGCTATCTCACGGTATGTCACATGACGATCTTGCATTATTAGTTCACGCACGCCATCAATGTTCTCTGGCACAGGGGCCGTTTTTGGACGACCTTCGTCTTTGAGCGAGCGTCGGCCACGATTGAATTTATTAAACCAGTTTTTCACAGTGCTATAGGATGGTGCTTCATCGGCATACAAAGATTTAAATCCATCGATGCACTCTTGTCGTGATAATACACGACGAAAATTGTGAAAATGTTCACGAGTTAATTCCATTTTTTTGCCAAATTGATTTTTTCAAGTCACTAAACAACACAATGATGGTCGTACATCAATACGTTCTAAGTACGTTTATGCTAAAAAAGGTCAAACTTTCAAATGGATATACTATTCAATTAGTTTTTAAATGATTAGCTTCCCTCAAAATGAAGCACCCAATTTTTTAAAAAATGGGGATCTAAAAAATTATTGGGATTTAAAAACTCTCGGAACCCAGCACATGGGAGTATAAAAAAAGATTCTCGCTATATATCATTCAACTAACAATCTCGAGCATCTAGCGGTCGTTCCTATTTCGATTCAATATGGGCGGAGATACTTTACAAACATCATCTCGAATGTTGACCTATAGCTCTTTCAAAATAATTATTTTGTTATCAAAGACTAAGGACTTCATATGCAGTGGGGAGCTTTCATGTGAACTTTTTTCAGACTTTTTGAACTCCTAAGGACGAGAAATTAGTAAGAGTAAAACAAAGTAAAAAATATTTTTTTATTTATAATCAATACCTTACAGTACAGTAGAAAGCAAATAGAGAGATAGAGAACCAAAAACATAAAGTCCGCTATACTCAATTTGAAACCCACGCGTTCTGCATTAGATTAAAACTACAGGGTGTCCGCCGAGAAGGTATACTGCTTTGTTCTGCCGCCATTTTGGTAAACATAAGTCTTGACAGTTCAAATTTGGCAGTAAAAATATTCGATAAATCGTTAAAAATTTCATCAAAATCAATCATCGATTACTGTGACGATGAGAAAGTTACGTGAAATTTTTGGAAGAAACAACGTGCTAAAAAAATCGCACTATTTATCGTGTAGTGTATGATTTCAAAGAAAGAGGGTCTGCGCTGATAGACCCAAGCATGGGCCACAGCGTACTGCAAGATCGGCATAACTGCTGCTCAAGAAAGTGCTCAAAACAATTCATCAACCTCAATTCGACGCAGTGCTCAGGAGCTTGGTCGTCAAAGAATAACTGAAAAATGTTCCTTAAAAGTGCTCGCATTTGTGAGGCTAACAGATGCATTTATCTGATATTGTATTCCATACATAATTGCCGACATTAAGTAAAACATTTATTAATACAAGATCCATTATTTTTTATTTAATCAAAAATTATAAACAAACAAAGTAGTATAACTACCCGACAAACACCCTGTACAATAAAACGTAAAATAAAAAATCCGACGGTGATGTGTTTCGGATAGATGGAATTTGTTTCCAGCTCCTGCAGAGCCTGCTACATAACCTTCCATATCCTTCACACGCTGCTTGTTCGGGGCTAATTATACAGTATATTCACAGCTGACCCTAATTTGTGGTTATTCACTATCCACAACATGTGACCCGACCAGTAGCTTGCAGCTCAGCTCTTGCAAGTGTCTCACTCCCGCGAGCTGGTATTAAAAATGGTGATCTAAAAATAATAATCATAATCTTGGTTAAATCACATTCGTCTCTCGGGGTCTAAGGATTTATAAATGTTAAATGTCATTAATGTTCCGAATTATTTCTTCCTTTAGCTCTTGAAATGTTCTTGGCTTATTGACGTACAGATTTTCTTTTACTCCCAAACAACGAAGTCCAACGGTGTCAAATCACGGCTCTTCTGCGAGTCTATCGCGAACAACATCAACGTTACCCATTGAGATATACATAACACCTTTAAGATATACATACATACGTGATATTCATGAAACCGATATCTCTCGAGTAATGTTGACATTCAACTTCGAATCGTAGCTTGCTTTTTGCGAAAGACATTTGATTCACATAACCACAACGACAAAATTCAAAAGTCTAATATGTTATGATCAAAGCGTCCAGCTGTCAAGTTTGAATTCGAAATAAGGTGCTCACCGAAAAGATTTTATTAAGCTAAGTCCTGTCCGATATCTTTTATTAATATATACGTATTGATAAAAACCACTAGCCCATAAACGATATCAAAAAGAAGCGATGGTACTTCGATAATATTTTCGGATTGCTCATCAGTCCAAATGTGACAATTTTTTGAACCAGAAGTATGCCTTCTTACTAAACTAGCTGTGCAGATTCAATGAGAGGCATTTCAATGTAACTTATTCCATGACGAATTGTCAAAAAAATAATACTATAATCCGTAAAACATCCAATATAAAAGGACCTCTAAATGAATCACACTTTATATCTATCGGATGATCAAACTAGAAGTATTTTCTCAAAATAAAAAAATACAAAAATTCAATTTAAGTGTGAAAACCTTTTTGGTTCATTCGAAACAAAATTTTATGCCATTTATTTTTTTAATATAATTTCCTTCAAATATTGGCCGCAACTTCGTCTCTGGAGGGTCCCATTTTGGATGACTCATTCGAGCATTTCGACCGGTATGGCTTAAATGCCACGCGTAATGTTGGCTTCCAAACGCTGAATTTTATCTGTTTTGTCAGCATAGACCTTTGACATTACATAGCCCTAAAAATATGTCTAAAGTAGTGATATCACACGATCTAGGCGGCCAACTCACCGGACCAAAACTTTAAATTAGCTGCTCTTCGCAGCTGTATGGCTTGTTGAAACCAAATGTCTTCAAGATTACGAGCTTCAATTTTAGGAAGCAAAAACTCCGATATAAATGCGCGATAGCGAGCACCACCATTCACTTTCGGCTTCAACATTTTTGAAAAAAGACCCATAATTCCATTAGCCCATAAACAACCGCGGCTTTCTCTGTGTATAACGGCACCTTGAGCGTCTTCTGGTTGCTCTTCACCCCAAATCCGTCAGATTTGTTTATTGAAGAAGCTTTTGAGAAAGAAATGGGCATCATCGAACAAAATTGTGGTCAAAAACAGCGAATCTTCTTCGATTTTTTGACGAGCCCAAACACTGAAACGGCGACGCTTAGGAACATCGTTTGGCTTCAAACCCGCAAATGACAAATAAGACAGAAAAGAAGAACAAAAAGTTTAACAAATTCAAGCGTAATCTGTGAAAAAACCTTATTGGAAAAATTTCTCTAAATTGCTCACCCGTTACTAATATTACCCATCTTAAGAAAACCACTGTACACTACATGTGTCATCGTTACAAAGTCGCATTTGCCTTTAACTGTGTTACTTCACTGTTTTCTTTGTGACTGATTAACATAATGACTTATTGAAACATAAACACAAAGGAAACCAAAAAGTAAACAAAAATCATGATGAAAGATGTGGAAAGAGTAAGGGGGAAAGAAATGATGCTGAAGTCTCTGATGTAACGCGAGTTTATTACATATTTTACCACACACTTACGCACATACAATAAATATTTTGTGTTCAATCGATTTGCGATAACGAAACGGGATGAAAAAGAAGCAGTTAAATTGTGAGAAACGGTAACCAGTAAAACAGTAATTTTGCGTATGAAGTTGGTTTGGGGATTTCATAACAATGTGGCAACTTTGTATGCTTTGCAAATTTATGCTTACCGTGGGGTGTTGGTTTAGAAATAAAAATAAACCACAGTGTTGCATTTGGTACAATAACTATTTGCATTTGGTAATGTCAATGTATGTACATGGCAGATCGTAATAGCAGTTAATGTAGAAATGCAGTTAAGAAGAACAATGGCATGATAATCAAAAAAAATCATTCTAAGATTTAATTAGAAAAATGGGATCTTGATACACAGGCTATTCACAAATGAAGATGGATAGTATGTAAATAAAACCCTCAAAGCAGTCACATTATTAGTTTTACAAATTTACATATAGATTTAAATCAGAAAACCACCGAATCCCAATAGGAGGCTTCAATAAGTTCTTCAACAATATTCACGTTGTTCCATTAGCTGCAAAATCGAAGATATGTCGAATGATAAACCCAAAATAAAACTCATATGGTTGATTCTGAGATTATGGGCCACTTTGTTGTCCTTGGTTGTTTCAAGCGGGAAAAATAAAATATATTATACTTTATTATTTACTATACAATAAATCTTTATAGGACCTTTAAAGTCTTTAAAACTGTTTTTAAAAAAAAATTATTTGTTCTTCAAAAAATTTCCTACCAAAGTGTTCAAATATCCCTAGTTGTCCCTAGCACTACTTTCAATTGAAATTTTCTCAATTTTTTCAAAAATATTAATTATTTATTTAATAAAACCAGTCCATAGTAAAAAATAATAATCAATTATTTTTGTTGCTATTAACGATTATAATTTTTTATTCAATTTATATTTTTATGGATGTGTCCCTGAAAATACACAGTACTCTCCGTAAAATTTAATATTCGCTAAAATTCAAATTCCCAGCCAATCCTGATTTCAAGCAACTCAAATATGATTGAACATTACTTGAAGTGGGTGCACATCTAATAGTTTTTTCGTCAACAGTCTTATTAAAATTAAGTTGTGTTTTGTTACTCGTTACGAACGTTCACACATAAGTGGGTCATTTCCCTGTGTTGTTTTTTTAAAAAGATAATTAATACTTTTTATAATTTTGCAAGTGTTTTTTTGTGTTTATTGCACGTATAAATATCCAGCTCAATTCAATTTTGTAAGGGTAAGTACTTAAATAAACATTTCAGGGGGTTTTGTAGAAATTCATCATTCCTCTGCCAACATTTTTTACAGGGGAATGACGATTAACAGATTTTTTCTTTTATTATTTTTTACATAAGAGCTGAATTTAAATGAATTTGTTGATTTGAAAGAAAAATACTATATATTTTATTGTCTTCGTCATTTCTTTGTTCAAAGAGTCATTACCCTGGAGGTCATATTTTTAAATTGTTGCATGATTCCGTTAAAAATTAAAATTTTGATGTGTACCTTTGAAACTAGTCTTTCTTAGAACTAAGACATCTACCTGAATTAAATATTAAATTCTGCAAAAAAAAATCGAATGTGTAACATGATGTCGAAATTGGCCCATAATCTCAGAATCACCCATGTATAGGGTGGGCGATAAAACCAATTGACAAAAATGGAGAGGAGCACCTCACTTAATTAAATACAAAAGTACTTAAATGAAGCAGAGCAATTCGAAAACACGGTATCACCTTGAAATTTTTTCTATGTAAAATAAAAACTTGATATGGTATAAAAACGTCCTGCGACGCTTGCTTGAAAAAAGCATTACACATAAGCACCAAAAAAACGCACGGTCACCGAGATCTTGTATAAGTTGCTCAACCCATTGCCGAAAGATCATGACATTAAAATGTAAGGAGTAGTTTTCAAAAATTAACAGCTTTTGAGATTCAAGGAAACTTTTTTAGCAATGTGCTACATACGACTACCTCGACACAGTAAACCCTGAAAAAGATTAACAATACCACCTCACATTTTTCTTTAGGCAGGTCTATTTAAAAAGTTAGAGGGACCTCTTTTTAGTGTCTTGTCTTATATTAGAGTTATTATATAACTTTCACTATTTAAGAACTAAAACTTGTAAAAATGTGTGGGAGATTGAATGTAGTTTAGTAACAACGCTCGGACGGACACTAAATTTGCACCACCGAAAGAACTTTTAGTTCTAAGCTCAAAATGTAAAAAAAATCGGCGGTCTTCCATAGTTTTCGAGTGATCTGTGAAACTTTTCCTTATTAATTAAGCAATATGGGTATCGTTGGAAAGTTGGATATTCGAACTGTTAACCTGTTTAGAAGCAGCAGCTATTTTTATTTTTTCGCGACATTTTATTAAAAATGCCTCAAAACTAGGAAAATGCTTATTTTTAAGTATGTCTTTCTCGATCTAATTTTGTAGCTAACATATAAATCTTTTTGGATGTTTTATCCCTTCTAGAACAGAAGCTAATACAGTTTATTTAAAAAAATCAAAATTATTAGAAAAAAACGTTTTTTTTTTTCAAATAACTTTACGCCTTCGGCGCTCTTTTGTCATATCACAATCCATTATCTTCAACAATTAATATTTTTTAACCCGTTTATTTAAAAAAAGTAATAAACATTTTGTTAAAAAACTGCGTTATACAGTATTTTGATTTTTTTTTAATTTTGTGCAAAACCCATATCGCCTAGGTCCATTTAAATCCAATTCCGAATGTCGCAGATATATCCCGTTGTAAGTCCGAAATTCAGGGTGCCGTAACTCGAAAAATAGCGGTACAGCCGACTTTTTTAACTTATTCGTTTTTATTACCATATAGGGCCACATATTTTTTTTACAATTGTCCCTAAAGTACATAAGTACCATTAAATAACATGAAAAGATGGCGGCGACACATATTTTCTGAGTAAAGGGCCCCAAAGTTTGGATAAACCATTAAACATATAGTTATATATGGGTGATTCTGAGATTATGGGCCAATTTCGACATCATTTTTGGAATTCGATTTTTTTGCAGAATTTAATATTTAATTCAGTTCTAAGAAAGACTAGTCATTTTTAAAAGGTACACATCAAAATTTTAATTTTTAACGGAATCATGCAACAATTTAAAAATATGACCTCCAGGGTAATGACTCATTGACAAGAGAAATGACGAAGACAATAAAATATATAGTATTTTTTCTTTAAAATCAACCAATTCATTTTAATTCAGTTCTTTTGTAAAAATAATAAAAGAAAAAAATCTTTTAATCGTCATTCCCCTGTGAAAAATGTTGGCAGGGGAATGATGAATTTCTACAAAACCCCCTGAAATGTTTATTTAAGTACTTACCCTTACAAAATTGACTTGAGCTGGAAGTTTATACTTGCAATAAACACAAAAAACAATTGCAAAATTATAAAAAGTATTAATTATCTTTTTAAAAAACAACACAGGGAAATGACCAACTTAAGTGTGAACGTTCGTAACGAGTGACAAAACACGACTTAGTTAATTTTAATAAGACTGTTGACGAAAAAACTATTAGATGTGCACCAACGTGAAATCAGGATTGGTTTGGAATCAGGATTGGTTTGGAATTTGAATTTCAGCGAATATTAAATTTTACAGGGGAATACTGTGTATTTTCAGGGACAGAAAATAATACAAAATTATAATCGTTAATAGCAACAAAATTAATTGAATATTATTTTTGATTATGGACTGGTTTTATTAAATAAATAATTAATTTTTTTGTAAAAAATTGAGAAAATTTCAATTGAAAGTAGTGCTAGGGACAACCAGAGTAATGATATTTGAACGCTTTGGTAGGACATTTGTTGAATAACAAATAATTTTTTTAAAAACAATTTTAAAGACTTAAAAGGTCCTATAAAGATTTATTGTATAGTAAATAATAAAGTATAATATATTTTATTTTTCCCGCTTAAAACAACCAAGGACAACAAAGTGGCCCATAATCTCTAAATCAACTACATACGTACGTTATTATTGCCTTTGTCTTAACTTCAATTATTCTCTTTTTTTAATGTTTTTGGTCAATTCCAGATCTTTTATGTTTCTAAGCTAATTGGACGTTAATTATCTTGTAAATAAAATTGCTTTATTTAACATTTACCCAATGTTTCGTTAATTATTTTCTGACTTCCTCAGGGGTTTCGTCTATTTTACTTAAAAAAAAAAGTATCACATTTTAACATTCATCAACAACAGCATTTTTAACTTACAGCGTTAATTTAAGAATTTTACATTGAATTAAACGTTGCATTTAAACATATAAAACAACATAAACAGAACTTAAACCGAATATTTTCGTTTATAAATATTTTGTGTAACTTCGTCGTTATTCTTGATGATGCATATCTATTTTTCTCCATTACATCTAAACAGCAGCTTAACCAGCAAATCCTTAATGGGGTCATGTTGGTTTCGATACAAAATTCGAAAAACCCCACAAGTTTTTATATTTTTTTTGTTAAGAGCAGTAGTACATTTTCCGAAGACATGATCAAAATTAATACCTTTTTTAAGAATGACTAAGTTATTGCGTTTATGCTGTCCAATATAAGTTATAGGCGCCTGATTTAACATGTTTATTTCGCCCGTCGCGACAGAAAAATCATTTTTTTAAGAGAAGTCTTTGTTTTTTTGTATTTACCTGCTCTATATACACATGTAAATAGGACTTGAATTCTTTTAAAACCAAATTATATTGAATTGGTGATTAAAATAATGTTTTTTTTCCAATTACTGCTATTTTTATTTTTTAAATGTCTTCTCAGAAGTTTCTAAAAGCTCTTTGTAAATATTCCAAATGTTCTCCTTTCCGAAAAATTTGTATGGTAACCCTGATCAATGGTATGATATATCGGGTGATCAATCTAGAGGTACTTTTTTCAAAGTAAAAAATTCAAATCAAGTGTGGAATCATTATTGTTCTTGTTCGAATGGAAATGTTATGCCATTTATTTTTTGAATATAATTTCCTTCAAAGTATCGCCACACCACGTCCCATTGTGGTGTTCATTCTGAGGGTCCAATTTTGAATGAATCATTCGAGCATTTCGACCGGTATGGCGTTAATGACACGCGTAATGTTGGCTTCCGGAACCTGAATCGTAGCTGGTTTGTCAGCATAGACTTTGGACTTTACATGGTCCCAAAGGAAAAAGTCTAAAGGTGTGATATCACACGATCGAGACGGCCAATTCACCTGTCCTAAACGTGAAATTAACTGCTTTTCGAAATATCCTCTCAATAGAGCCATTGTATGAGCAGCTGTATGGCAAGTGGCTCCGTCCTGTTGAAACCATATGTCGTCAAGATTACGGGCTTCAATTTCAGGTACCAAAAAGTCTGACATCAAGGCGCGATAGAGAGCAGCATTCGAGGTTACGTTCCGATCATTTTCATTTTTAAAAAAATAGGGGCCGATGATTCCCCAGCCCATAAATGGCACCAAACCGTGGTTTTCTCTGGGTATATTGGCACCTCTTGAACCTCTTTTTGTTGCTCATCAGCCCAAATGCGGCAATTTTGTTTATTGACTTTGCCGTTGAGCCAGAAATGGGCCTCATCACTGAACAAAATGTTGGTCGAAAACAGCGGATCTTTCCGTTTCTCACCGAACGCTTATTTCCATAGTGCAGTTGCCAACATTTGAAGCTAATTATTTTCAAAAAATAAATGCCATAAAATGTCCTTTTAAATTTTCCACACATGATTTGAATTTTTATATTTTTTTTTGTTCTGAAAAAATACCTCTAGATGGATCACCATATGTTCCAAATGTCTTCCTTTCCGAAAAATTTGTATGGTAACCCTGCTCAATGGTATGATATATTTCAAAAAAGTTGAACAATTGTAGAATTTGTTTGCCATCATGTTTTGGAAACAATTTGCTGCATTTCATTTATGTGTCATTCATTTGATGAAACTTGTGCTTTTGGTTGTTGGGTTGCCTTATTAATTATCAATTAATTTTCTTTCCTTATGTCAATCACAAATTTTAAAATATTACCCAAAATAGTACATGAATATGTATTTGTGTATGTTTTATGAGTTTGCGTTTCTTTCCCTTACTATTTTTTTATTTTTGTCAATCACTTATAAACTAATTAAAAACAGTTGTTTCTAATTTAATGATCCCTTGTAGGCTTTCATGTTATAATTAAACTTTTAAATTATGTTTTTACACTTCCTGTCTCACATGCTCGCAGGCAACACTCGCTCTCTTTCTCTCTGTGTTCTTCTGCGGCCTGCTCGTGCAAACGCAGAAGTCACACACAGCCAGATCGGCGGTGAAATGCCCGCCGCCGCTGCCAAATGGTGGTGGTTTCTGTCACATTTCAAATTGACATTGAACTTTTTCTTCTTCGTTTTCGGCATTTCTCGTGAGGAGAGACTGCTGTTATTTAAGTGTGTGTTCCTGAGTTTTTTTTTTAATAAATTCTTCTTTTGTCTTCTTAATATTATAATTTATTGCATTTTAATGCCGAACCTCGTGTAATATGGCCTAATCTTGAGCAAAGGCAATGCAAACGACATCGTCGACGTCAGTTTTGAAATCGACATTGCCATCTACATCATCGACACCACTTACTTTGTAATACCACTGGGTAAAAATCGTCGTCGACGCGAACCTCCTCCTCCTCCTGCTAGCCAGCCTTCTCTCAGCGACACAAGCATCAGCTTCAGCATCGTCAACCAAAAATTTGGAAATTGTGTGTGTTGTCATTTTGTTCATAAATCTTTCGTTTAACTGCACGGAAGAGCTTCTTTGTTTGCCATCATCGTTTTCCTCTCTTCACACTTTTCCGCCCTTCAACCTCCGCCACTCTTTTTGTCGTTACATTTTACACGTAAAATATAAAGTTTTCTGTTCTGTTTCTGTTTGGTGGATTTCAGATACTCTGTGCAGTTTGTTTTGTTGAAAGTCTTTCTTTTACTACTTCGGGTAAAAGCAGACCGTCCATTTGATTCCTTAAAATTTATTTCAATTTAGTAGTTTCGACTGTAGGCGAGGGTCAAATGATAAGTATAGTTAATATTGTCGTAAATATAGGTATAAAATAATTTATTAATTTTTTGAATTGCTGTGCGGTGTATTTTTAAAAATACTTTTATGTTTTCTGCAAGGATAAGTTCATTGTACAATAAAGAAGGTAAAGTTATGGAGTCAGCTGATTTACAATTTTTTCTCGTAAAACCTTAGGCTGTCAAATATGAAATTTGACAAAGGTAATTTTTGAAGTTTGTAAGGCTACATTTCTATATTAAACAGTCACAATAAACGTCAAACATTCACAAAAATTAAATTTTGGCATTTTCTTTCAATTGACTTTGACAACTTTTCATTTGTTGTTGGGCTAGTGACTGTATCTCGTTTATTGTACCATGGATAAGTTGAGTTGACAAAGGCCATGTGGCAATGAGAAGTCATGCATTCCATAGTGTTATCAATGTGACGCTGTCAACTAGCTTAAGTCAATGAGGCGTAAGATTTTCTATTAAAGGGTGGTTCAACTGAAACGCACGATTTTAATTGTAAATATTTTATTTAACATTTTATTTATTTACATATTTATTACAATTAAAATTATAATAAACTAAGTTAAAGGACAATAGCATCGAAGGCTATCGGCCGATAATTGTAAATAAAACAAATTTTTTTTAGATAATTACCTTAATATTTTGTAGGCTTTTATCTAGTTTAGTAACAACTCTCGGACACTAAATTGACACCATCGATAGAACTTTTGATGCTAAGCAGAAAATGTAAAACAAAAATCAGCGGTCTCCCATAGTTTCCGAGACATGAGCCTTGAAAGTTCAGACGTATAATTCAGATTTTGAGCCATCTCCGTGAAACTTTTCTTTATTTATTAAGTACTAAGTATCGTTAGAAAGCTGATATATATTTATTTGATCTGTTAACCCATTAGCAATAGTTTTATTTTTCACCAATTTTTACTATAAATGGCTTATAACTGAAAAATGCTTATTTTTAGATCCAGTTTTGTAGCAAACATATTATCACATTCTTGCGTGTTTTAACCCTTCTAGAATCTGAGGTAATAATCTTTATTTAAAAACAAAATTAAAAATACAATCTCGCGATTTTTTTTAATAATATTTCGCCCGCGACTCTCCTTTATGGCGTTACAAAACATTTTCTAAAAATAAACATTATTACCCCTTTGTTAAAAAAAACAAATTAATTATTAATTATTTTTAAACTCTTTATTAAATAAACATTATTTGAAAAAAAATCGCGCGGAAAAAGATTTATGATCAGTATTGTCAGTTTTTTAAAATTTTGCGCAGAAATGTGGCAATTGGCATCATCCCGTTGGAAACACATATGTATCGTCCAGGTTCATATCCTTAATTTCTGGCCATTTCGCGATAGCTACTAACACCATTGACGGTAACTGCTTGGCCGACCTTATTTTCGAAGAAATACGGCCCGAACGAAATGAGTAGTGGGCGAACGAACTGGGCAGTGACACAACGAACAGGTCAAGCATGCCCAGGTCTTTTCACATTTCCTACAGATCCGGTTGCAGAACTTTGAGCTCAATTTACCTTTTTGTGGAACTTTTACTCGATTATGCTGACTATAAAATCATAAAATGCATTTTGATTTGAACGCCCATTTTTGTAAATGTCTTCAACAACCATGTACCATGTAACCATGTGTACCTCTCCATGGTTTAATTTGTTAAACACTGAAACAAAGAAATATATCATATTAATTTGGGCAAAAACTTGACGTTAAGGCGTAACTCACAATTAAATCGTGCATTATTGTTGGACCACCCTTTTTTATGGTACTTTTGATGACGAACATGTATCACATTTGGCATCCCTAAAGCGGATAGTCGTATGTGTTCTGACTTAAGCCTATGTAGTATTCACCTAAAACGAAATTTTCGCTTAGGAGTTTTGCTTTTAATTTGGGCAACAACTTGACGTTAAGGCGTAACTCACAATTAAATCGTGCATTATTGTTGGACCACCCTTTTTTATGGTACTTTTGATGACGAACATGTATCAAATTTGGCATCCCTAAAGCGGATAGTCGTATGTCTTCTGACTTAAGCCTATGTAGTATTTACCTAAAACGAAATTTTCGCTTAGGAGTTTTGCTTTTATCTCTACACGAAAGAATTTAAGTGTAGAGAGCAATGTAGAGGAAGCAGCCGTTATTCATTTTCAAAAAAAAAGATCTTAATCATATTCATTTACAAAACAACTTCACAACGTTTCTTAATTTATTTTTTTGTAAATTTAAAAAATTCCTTCACCAAACAATTATCACAACATTAATTTTCGTTTGCAGATTGTGAAAAAAGTCTACACTGCTCTTATAATCATCCCTGTAACAGGTGCAATTTCCGCCACCTTTTCGTTTTAGCTGAGTACCGAATAAGCTAAACGGAATTTACCAATGGTAAATTTCGTTTGCTTTGCTTCATGTGTTTCTTATGGGAGCTAGAATTTCGTTTTAGGTGAATACATACTAGGCTTTAATTGGAAATTGTTGTGAGTATTTTGTGCAAAATTCGCATTTGCATTAAAATTGAATCTCTCTGTATGTTCTAGCCATTTGTAACTCACATCCGAATTTATGATTTTAATACTTTATCTTTGAATTTCTTTTTTTCTTTGATGTTATTGTAGAACCCTCGTATTCTTTCTGCGTCTTTTCTACCTTCTCATGTTCTTTAGCGGTATATGTTGTCATTTTTGTTTTTTTTCTATCTTTGGTGAAATGTTTTTAATGTTTGTGTGTTTAGCTTTTGTTGTTTCTTATATTTTTAGCAACCCACACTTTTTAGATGTCGTCTTTCACGTTGGTTGTTTTCGTCGTTCATGTCGTTTTTATTTAGTGGGAGTCAAGAAAGCGCTGTTTTTTGTTGTCGTGGTTTGGTGAACTTTTCTTCCTCGTTTCTTTGTAATATGCCATTTTTCAAAAGTACACGTTTCGAATATGTACTGTTTGGTGAAATAGGGAATGCGGGGTGACTTAAATAACATTTCTTTTGTAAATTTTGTTGCTGTTTTTTTTTTTGGTTTTAGAATGATTTATCATTTCTCTCGAATAGTGTTCGCACTTTTGCAATGATTTTTAAGTATGTATTTCGTGGAACCGCAATGCCGATTTGTAATTTCGGTTTTTTTTTTTTCAAAAAAAAATGTATCTTTTTTGAATATATTTTTCAAAGAATAATAAGAGCCTTCGAAATATTGTATTCAAATTTCCATAACATCTTTACAAATGAGTTTAGAATTAAATGTAAAAGACTCCATAGCAAATCTATGAATGGTCTAGACTCTAGAGGGATAACGTTGGAATAATGTTCATACCATAGAACAGACATTACCAGAGAAAATATATTATTTGTCCCAAGTTTTAAAAATTATGTGTACATATATAAATATACAGTTACGGACAATAGAACTAGGGTCACTTGAAGTTATTGCGAAAGAAACCCAAAAAAATTGTAGTTTTTACAATCTAATTTTTGGTTTTACATCTTATTCCATTGTTTTTTTTTATATTTTCGTGTTATATGCAAGAACAAAACCACAAGATAGTTCACTTAGAAAAATAAAAACAAGAGTATTCTGATCCATTGATTGCAAACGTACAAAAAATAGGGTGAAAACAAAAATTATCTATAAAAATTTGACTCAAGAGCTAGTAAAGAGTATCCAAAAAGTAAAGAGTATCCAAATTCAAATTAAAAATCATTTTAATTTTAATGAAAAAATACCTTTTTTCAGATATAACAATTATTCTTATTTGAGTTTATTACAAATAGGTTCCTTTTAAAAATGAAAAAGTATAACAAATCATCACTGGCTTGGAAGCCTCCCAATCATTTACCAAAATTATGCTGTTGTCAATGGTTGGTATCTGCTCAATTTCAAAAAAAAACACAAAACAATCTAAATGTGTCAAATCACAGGATCTTTGTGGCCAATTTACTCCTCTCAAATTTCGAACGTTTCTTTCAAATGATCCATTGTTTCTCTTGCTGTGTGACAAGTGCCACCATCCTGTTGAAACCACATATTCTCTACGTCTAAATCATCAATGTTCCGCACCAAAAAATTTCGGATCATCTCCATGTAGAGATATCGCATTTTTATTTTCATTTTAAATAATAAATAGTCCGATGATTCCTAGGGACCAAACCGTAACTTTTCCTCGATTTATTTATTGGTTGCTCTTCACCCCAAAGGCGAAAAATCGTGCGTGTTGAAGTAGCCATAGAGTTGGAAATGGGTTTCGTCGGTGAAGTTTATTTTGTTCAAAAAATTCTCTTTTTCTTGTTGTTTTTTGATGGCTCAAGAAACGAAATAAAAACACGTTGTCCCTTCGTGTAACGAACGTTCCATATTAACTGACCGGAATGTATTTAGAATCCGAAAATAAAAAAATTTTGAGTAAAAATTACAAGTAGCAAAAATGGCAGCAAAATTAAACTGATACCTCAATATTGGACACCCTTTATTTAGTAGTATAACCTTTATTTTGTACAACAGTTTGCATATGGTTGACATTGGGTCCATCACATACTGACTGACAAGTCTTTTTTAGAACAGTATATCATGCGTATTGAATGTATCCCCTAGAGTGTTTTTTTATTCCTTGATTTTGTAGGAACATTTTTTTATTGACTATTTTTAAAAAGTACTTAGTATGGACATTAATACTGTTACACACGTTTTATGCTGTAAAATAAAAAGTACTCAATGTTTTTGGACCAACTATTTTTTTATATATTTATTGATGTATATTGTATCCAAAAGGAACCTATTTATTCAAAGTGTCCGCCTTTTGCCTTTACACACGCCTTAAGTCGCACTGGCCAATTGTATATAGCTGCACGAACCTCGTCTGTTGGAAAATTGGCCACAGCTCGAACCAAAGCAGTCTTAAGAGATCCAATGTTGGGGTATCTTTTGTGACAAACCTTGTCCTCTAAAACCGTCCAAATTTGTAATCCAATGGGTTCAAATCTGGACTGTCTGAGGGCTACTCTTCAGAGGAAATAAACGCTGGCAAATTGTTTCGAAGGCAGACCTGGGAAGTTTTAGCCTTATGGGCCGGCGCAGAATTCTAGTGGAAAGTCTATGGCTGATTTTAGAACAGGGAATTGTTAAGAGGCTTCACAACAGCTTTCAAAACGGTTTCTTGGTAAACTTTGGCCGATGTTTTGACTCCTTGTTCGCAGAAATGCAGGTCAGTGAACCCATCGTAAGAGACACGCCACCAAACCATGACTGAAGCTGGGTGATGATCCTTTTCCACCCTTGGGATCAGTTCAGATGCTTCCTTAGATGACCATTTTGCTTGTTAAATTTTTCCTGAACGGTAAACATTTTTTCATCGGTGAACAAAATTTTTCTGTGCAAGTTATCAGCGTGCTTCACCAAAAGACGTTTGCATTTTTCAATCCTATTTTTTTTAAAGCTGCAGTCAATAAATGTCCGGTACGTCGTTTGAAAGCCCCAAGTTCCAAGTCATTTTTAATGATTCGACTCATGGACTATTGCGTGATATTCATCTCACGGGCCATGATTTTCTGTTTTCGGAGCAGATTTCTGTGAATTCTTGTTTTAACGGCTTTGATGACATGCGGTGTTCGAACAGAGCGTGGGCGGCCCGACCGGTGGCGGTCTTTTACATCTCCATTCTCCTCAAACAGTTTTATGCATCGGTTGACGAACATTCGGCTAATCCCTAGTGGCCGGAGCGTTTTTTTTTCATTTCACACTTGTAAAGCCCTAGAACAGCGATACGGTTCTCATTATCTGACCACTCCATGATGAAAGTTGAAATAATTTTAAAATCCCGTTACAGACTAACGCTATTTTCTATTTGAGGTTAGCTTTTAAAACCCATATGACATTAACGGGGTATGTTCAGTTCTACTATTGAAATGGGTGTGTTCAATGTTGTAACAGTATTTATGTCCCTACTAAGTACATTAAAAACTCATTTTAATCCAAACAGTAGTCTGATTCACGTAAGTGTTCCCATTTGTCCTCCATGAATGCACGGTGATCCGCTCTTGAGCAATTCCCCCTAAATTTTATATTGACGAAAGTTTTCCCATTTTTCCTCAATGGACGCACTTAGATCCGCTCTAGAGCAGTTTTACCCAAATTTCATATTTCAGGTAGGAATTCAATATTCTGGAATTTATTTTAGACAAATTGCCATCTAGCCTTATTAGCGTATACTAGAAGCAATTTAATTATCTGGCTGTAGTCTGATTGACGAAAGTATTCCCAATTTTCCTTCGTATTTTTTATGTCGTATAAATAACTCTTAAATTTGAATTTAAATTCACTACACTCACGTTGCTGTTACTTCAAATATTTTTAACTTCGAAATTATGTTTTTTTAAACCATTGGGGACCGCGGTTTTATTTTTTTTAATACGTTTCCCTTTTTGAAATTTAATATGAATTTGAATAAAGTTTAAGTGGAACGTTTTGATTTTTTTTCAATCAAAATTGTAATTGTCTTGTTACCAACTATCAATTTGACAGATAAAGTAGCTAAAGTATTGCCAGATTAAAAGACTCTTAAAGAAATTTGCGGGAAAAAGAGTTTTTTTTGTCACAATACGAAATTTTAAGCATGTCAAATTAAACACGCCTATTGTCTTTATTTGTAAGGCATTGTCGGATTATAATTTGCAGAACCTCTTTCCTTTCACAACAAGTCCAAGCGAAATATTTAAAATAGCATTAAAATTTGGTTCAAAGTTTTTTTATAATAAGTTAACCTATTTTTTGTCCAAGACTGTATTTAGTTTTATAAATGCATAAACCATAAGGAAGAGTATTAATATATTTATGCAACAAGAACTCTTGCAAAAAATTTAATCATTCGTACATGGAGTTAATATCAGAACATATTCAAAGCTGGCATAAATTGATCGTTAAAATTCCTAACGTATAAACTGATTAAACCTAGAGGGTCTTAACGAAACATTAAACGAAATTCGTAATGTCTAATATTCTTTATTGTATAGAAGTATATGCTGGGACTGCAAAAACATATATGAAAAAAATAAAAATTGCTTTTAATTCAGCTATGCGCTATTTGTATCATGTGAGTCGTTTTTCGCATATTCAATCGTTTGTAAAACAATTTTTAGGTTGTTCATTTGATCAACTTGTTGACATACGATGTCTTTTGCAGTTTTATAAGGTCTACAGAAACCAATGCCCACAGTTCCTGGTTCAGTCGTTCACATTCACGCGTTCCACACGTAGTAACCAATTAATTATTCCTAGAGTTGACTACTTGTTAGGAAAATCTTTTCAAGTCAGAGTTGCTCGAGTGTTTAACAAGCTACCTGATTATCTAAAAACGTTTAATATGTCCGATTCAACATTTCGCAAAAAGCTTCTTAGGCACTTTGAATCTTTGTAGTAGCATATATTACTTATACAACTCTTATTGTCTTCATTTAATAGTTTTTGAAATGCTCTGATTATGGTCTTTGTGAATTTTCTTCCCAGTAAGTGTGTCAACATTTTTTTCCTGTTTTCTTTAAATTGGGAACATCTACTTTAGTTTTTGATTATCATGTCATGAATTTGCATAAATGTACAACATTTTTTAATTCTTATATACATATTCTATATACATATATATTTTTTCCTACTACTATTATTGAGTAACTGTTTAACTTGAATTTTTGTTAAACTGGAATTTTTTGTTAAACTTGAATTTTTTTAATACTTTAAAATGTTTCTTTATATTAATTCTAAGCTGTAGTTTACTGTAATTAGCTTTATCGGCCGAAAGGCTTCTTAATTACGGAAAATGTAAATAAATTAAATTAAATTAAATTATACTTAAGTAAATGCTTACAGCACAAAAATGCCTGATAAGTGCCCTCTTCAATTAAATTTTCCCTGCTAATCTTTTTTAGTTTTCGAAACGAATTTCTCAAAATCAAAAGCAAATAAATATGAAAAACCCACCCCACTTTTTGAAACTGTACGAATCAGATTTCTCACCATATGTGAACAGTGAATTAATGAATCCCGTCGAGCAGGCGATACATCAATAGAAACCAATCAATCATGTCATTGGGAAAAAGCTTTTGATATGTCGAGACATGCATATACAATACACAAATCCCAAGATTTTGAGGCAAACACAAATGACCGGCATTAGAGAAAATAAAGAAAAAACAAACAAAAAATAGAGACGCAAGTAAAAAAGGTCAAAGTCGGGCCAAATACTGCCGAAAGACGGACAAACAGAGGAGAGAATGACAAAGTGAATAAAGTGGTCATTTTTATGGGTTTCCCCCAAAACACGAAAACTATGTTGCAGTCAAAGACAAAACTTACCGCCAAAACATGCGGGCTATAACAATGCTTAAAAAGCAAAACAAATACAATGCCTGAGATTTTCTTTTTTTTTAATTAATTTGAAATTTGAAAATATAAGCACTTCCTCTTCCCTAACAACAAGACATGATTGATACAATAAAATTGACACACTAATGATGTTGAACGTATAAAAAGAAAATTAATTTATTTTTTTTGATAGAGCTAATTTTTTTCATTTCATTCAACATTTCTCACAAAAGTATTTCAAGTATTGATGAAAAACTGTTTTCGTTTTCTTTCTTCATCTTCTGACGGTTTTCTTAAGAATCGTGGCGGCGTTAAGTGAAAACTGTTTACGATGTCTGGCGGTCAGACGAATGCACAATTTAACATCGCTACAAGGTGCTGGCCACGATTGTAAGATACTGTCCAAGTTTTCACTTGATTTAAGTGCTTACTTTTCATTAGAAAAATATTTTCCTGAAGATGACGATGATGACAAATCGTGGTTTGGTTTTTTGTCGCCGTTGTGGCTTTTTAGACACATACCCCCAGTGAGAGTTTAATTCATTTATTGTGGTGCGTTCGCCAATTGTTTTTAGAGCCAATTAAAACTACATATACTCGTATACCAACTAACATAAATAGTTGTTAAATGGTCTTTAAATTCCATTTCCATGGCCATTAAATGTCGTAGTATTTGAACGCAAATCTGAGGCCTATTGGCTAAATGCTGGCTGTATGGTATGTTAAAAGTAAAACCAAATTGATTGCATTTGCTATGCATCCTAGTAGCCTTTGTAGAAGTTATTTTTTATCTAATGACATTTTTTTAAATAAAGCAATTTTAGAGTACTTCGCTTAGTTGGAATGGTCTTATGCTCTTTTTTTTACTAGGCAATTTTGAAGTGTTTTCTAAAAGTTTGGCCAAAACAAGTCAAAATGAGACGTTTTTCCATACAAATTCAAGTGATGAAAACGTCTCACTTTGACTTGTTTTTGTACGTAAGAGGAACGAAAACGTTTCGCGCAGGCGATGCCACCTTAAATAAAGTGTGTCATCTCCAAAATAATCGTTTTTTATCGTTGGTTTGTCATCTCAAGGCAGACATTTTTAATCAATCGTCAAACATATTTGGTGAAATAGATATTTTATGAAGTAAAAATGAGCGTGCTAAAAGAAAAAAAACTTAATTTAATTTATCCATTTGTTTAAGAAAAATATGTATTTCAGTACAGTAATGCCTCGATTTACGTCGTGATTGGTTCCGGAAATTGACGACGTTAATCGAAACGACGTAAATCGAATTTGATATTGGTCATACGTTAACGTTCACTTAATTTCATAAAAAAAACTTAAAAATTACAAGTATGTAATTCAGTCTTTTATTGTACATAGAATATTTGTTATAAACATTTAATTCGTATAAGAATTTTCAAACAAATATAAAATTCAGTTAAAAAAATTAAATAATATCTAAAGTAAACATATCAAAAAAAATCAACAATTCAATATTTAAAAATTTCGATTTTAAAAACAAAATTCATAAAATAAATAAAAACTTAAACATGTGTTCAGATAAAAAGTAAAAAAAAATAAATTAACAAAAATTCGACAGTATCTAGAAAACATAGACAATATCTAGAAAAATAAATATAATAAAATATATTAATTAAATGTAGGGAAAATTTTGTACATATGTTTGTTTATTATATGTAATTGAATGTTAGGAGTATTAATTATAGGAATCACTATCCGACGATGTTTCGGTGAGAATTTCTGAAATTAGCATGTTGAGGTCACCATCTTCAGCACTACTTTCGCTTATAACAGGCGTTTCTGATAAAATTGGTTTAAAGAATGTATCAATTCGCTTCTGGGTTAATGTCAACTTTTTCTGCTCGTACAGATCCCGGTAATATTTAAGGCTTGCATTTATTGATTTTTTTGTCGAATCAACACTTTCGTCATCTTTGTCAAATTCTTCCAAAATTTGCATAGCCTTATTTACGCTGGCAAGGGCTTCTGACAGTTTTGTCAATGGAATTTCAGAATCCTCTCCACAAGTTTCGATATCTGAAGTTTCTTCTTCTATACCATGTTGATTTGAAAGATTTGTCAACTCAAATAGCTCCGAGTTAGTTAACGGTTCATCCTCCAAATTTAAGTGTTCAACAACATCGGAATCTTCAATATCAGAAAACCCTAATGTGTGGGCCAAACGTACAATTTCCGTGTTTATATCGTTCAGATTTCCATCAGTTGTGCATTCAGGCCATACGTTTTTCCATGCATTTCTCATGGTCGACGCAGAAACTTCATCCCAACTTTTGTTAATACTATTCACTGCTTGCATGACATCATATTTTTTTTCCAAAATTGTCTGACAACATCGTTATTTTTATCATTTTGGTCTGATTGTTTGTCGATTGCATCAATGAGGTCGTTAAAACTTCGTCGTAAATAATATTTTTTGAATGCTGCAATAACTCCCTGGTCCATAGGTTGAATAAGAGACGTGGTATTTGGAGGTAAAAATACAATTTTAATATTGTCATTCATGTTATTCAAACTGATGGTGTGGCCCGGAGCATTATCCATTAAAAGCAATGCTTTATAAGACATATTATTCCATTCGCAATATTTCTTAACTTCAGGATAAAAATGTGTCTTAAACCAATCGTCAAAGAGTTTAGAAGTCATCCAAGCTTTTTTGTTAGACATCCAAATTACAGGAAGATTTTGCTTGCAAACGTTTTTCATAGCTCTTGGAGTTTCGGATTTATATATTAACAAGGGCTTAAGCTTCAAGTCTCCTGCAGCATTAACACCGAGCAAAAGCGTAAGCCTATCCTTCGAAACCTTTGGCCCTGCTGCTAATTTTTCCTCTTTTGATATAAATGTTCTCCCCGGCATACGTTTCCAGAAAAGTCCGGTCTCGTCGACATTGAAAACTTGCTGAGGGGTGTATTCACCATCATCAATTATTTTTTTTAATATTTGCGGAAAACTTTTAGCTGCATCACTATCTGCACTTGCAGATTCT
This sequence comes from Hydrotaea diabolus, assembly GCA_963513945.1. NCBI lineage: Eukaryota > Metazoa > Arthropoda > Insecta > Diptera > Muscidae > Hydrotaea > Hydrotaea diabolus. The sequence continues at coordinate 20,639,342 of OY740717.1, forward strand.
CCGACAACTTCTATGTTGTGAAGTTGTGCTCTTTTTTTAAATTTATGTAGACATCCTCCTCTGGCGTTAAAACAAAAATCGGAATTCACAGAGTCAGATTTTAGATCGTTAAACAAACTTATCGCTTTTCTTTGGATAATTAACGTAGTTACTGGAATATTTTTTTCACTTAAGTCTTTTATCCACAGTATTAGTGCATTTTCCATTTTTTCCATCAGTACTGGCCTTTTTGTTGTGGTGGTTTCAACAGAACCAGCTCCAGCCGATGTTGCACTTTCACGGATTTCAGCTGAATTTTTTATTATTGTTCGAACTATGGTTGGTGGAAGATCCATCGTACTGGCAATAATAAAAGCCTTTTCCCCATTGTTATAACGGCGAATAATATCTATTTTAGTTTTTAACGAAATTACATTTCTTTTCTATTTGAGATGTTACTTTATTAGTTTTATTTTTTGAGCTCATATTTACTACGTTGCGCCCGACGATCAAAAACAGATTGAAAAAGTAACACACACGACGTGAGTGAAACACACGTCATTCAGTTTTGAGCATTTGTAAGATACTAAATTTTATTTATACAAAAAGAGATTATATCAAATTTTAAAAATATTTTAGATTATCTAGTATAACCTCCAGCAGAGATTACAAATCAAAGCGGAGGCCAAATATACAAAACATAATATACAATACAATTTTCAATACTGGTATTCATCTTAAGTACACGAAAAGTGTCACATTTCTTTTGTGTGCGGGCTGCTCCTACCACTGGCCATTATCACCATGTGGAAAAGTACGATCATGAGCGAGCGTACAAATATAATCTAATGTATACAATTTTATGGGCTGCACTTGAGAATGCAACATTACCCAACACACAATTTAAAACATGTTCAACTTTGAACATTCTGCCAGCGGAAAAAGTTCTTAAGGTTTTCTTTATTATTCTTTTTTTAAAACGTGTTCAACTTTGAACACGACGCGCTGCCAAACACACACGACCTGTCCATGAGAGGCAATACTTTAGTTGTTGTTGCACACACAAAATTTTTAAACGTTTAAATTAAAAACTGGGATTCCCCTACATACATATGTAGTACATATGTACATAAGTCATACAAACTGAGACGACGTAAATCGAATGGCGACGCAAATCGAAGTTGAAAGGAACAAAATATTTGACGACGCAAATCGAAACAACGTAAATCGAGACGACGTAAATCGAGGCATTACTGTATTTTAATAGTCACCACGTTGTTCTTTGTCTGTAAACAATAATGAACTGTCAAACGAAAACCAAAACGAGAATGAAAACGACCACAAATCGCGTGAAAATTGGTTGAGACGTTTTGAAAAGTTTCGAGCGAAAACGAGAATAAATGGCCTAATGAAAATGCAGTATTATACTTCTAGTTGTATACTTGTTTAGATTTAAAATCATAATCGCTGTCATTTTGATAGTTGCTAGCGCATTTCATTGGTTGTATCAATCACAATAGGGCGAGATCTGTGATTAATTTCGTGTTAACATAGCCTAATGATTTTTTTTTTATTTCTAAGTAAAAAATGATTAAATGGTCCTTTTCTTTTAATCTCAACTTTAAATATTTTATCGCTGCAACTGTCGAAATCAATGTCCGCACTCGATTTGCATTGGGTACACAGTAATAAGTAAAAGTCTGCTGGGACTACAAAAACTCTGTAGCAAAAAAAGCCTTTGCTGAATGTGTTCAATCAATAGATGTTTCATATGATCAAAGAAGATCGGTCATACCAATGAAATGAGGAAACATATTTTGTTGTTGTTGTAGCGGATAATATGTGTCGGGGTAACAGCCCTTGCCCAAAGAATTGTTATTGAGGTCGATCCGTCCATAAAAACGGCTGTCGTGGTATTGACATATTTCGTCGTCACAACTGTTGGTTGTAGCAACCAATAGTTTTGTATTAATTGTTGTAACTAATTTTTGTTGATGACAACAAACAACTTATTAAAACAGGTCTAGTTCAATTTTTCTGAGGAATATAAGTACTTATTTTTTTGACATATATATATATATATAACAAGTGCGATATATTTATTTATTTCATTGTAATATACAAAGCCTCTAAGGCCAATTTATCTTATTAGTAAGATTATTCAATTACAGTGTTTACATTCTAGTTGTATATAATAAAATTCAATTTAACAATACTAATATTAACTAACATATCACAATAATGGCTCCCCAGCCGACATGTAAATACAAACAATAAAGGTAACAATTGGTCGGTCCGTTGAAATAAAAAAAAAAATAAGAAAAAAATATCTTAAAAAAGAAACTTCTACATATACTTTGAATAGGAAAAAGTTTGCAAACACATTGGAAGATGGTTCCAAATATTTATTTCCAAAAAAATTGTGGATATTTCGATACTTTGTCGCTTCTACCGATACTTTCAGTTCCTTTACAGACTGTTGAAATGCACCAACCTACATTCGGTTTATTGTTCATACAACCACAATCATTTCCTTGGCAAAATATTCGGTTGTGTTGACAAATCTGTCTTCTATGTGTAGGTTCATAACTAAGAACTAAAAATTTGTTATCAATATTCAATCCTATTGTTTACCACTCCGATAAGATAAGATATAATTGTTCAACGCAAAAATATAGTATTTCCCTTACAACAAACAAAATTGTTAACATTGACTTCTTTTTTTAATTTTTCTATCGCGTCAAAGACATCTGTCAATTTTTTTTTTATTTGAAATTTTTAGTTTAAAATTTTTCTTTAAATTTTAATCAGCTACTTGGACTTTTTCTATGTCTACTACTAAAACAAAAAGACCTTGTTTTTGGTGCTCGACTATATTAAGCGAGTAAGTGGTCTTTTAGCCAATACTTGAAAACTTTTTACTTTTTACTTAAAAACTTAAAGTTTTCAAAACAAACTGTTAATGGCGCAAATTTTTAATAGTTTTCTGTCAACAAAATCATTTTATTTTTTTTTGTGCAATAATGTTACTCGCTTAAACCCCGAGGAGCAAAAAACACGCCTATAATACCTCCTGTTCTATTTTAAGCCTAGAATTAACTTAAAACGAAATTTTTAATTAGGAAACAAAAATTAGCAAACGAAAATTAATGTTTTGATAATTGTTTGGTCAAAGAATTTTTTTTTTTAAATGTATATTTAATTCAATTTAGTTAATATTACAATATATAGAATAAAGGCCCCAGCGCCTTTAAGGCTTTATATAGGCTAAATGGCAACAATTTTATTTCATTAAAATTTATAAAAATGAATTTTAGGTCATTATAATCATTTTAATTATTTTCGTTAGATAAAAATAAATATCAAATTGTATAAATAAACAAGTTATATAAGAAGTGTTTCAAAGGTTTTGAAGTGAGTTCTTAAGTTTTGTTTAAATGAAGAGACGGAAGATGAGTTCTTTACATTTGCAGGTAAACTGTTGAATACAGTTCGCTCAGCATAGCTTATGCGTTGTTTAGTTATATTCAAAAGGCATCTCGCAACTTCAATATGTTCTGCCTGACGAATATTTCGTGTAGTTCTCAATAAGTTGTGACTACACCTCGCCACAACTTTTTCTTGTAGAGTTAAATGCAAAACTACAAATCAAAAATTTCGTTTTAGATGAATACAAGCCTTGATGGTAAAAAGTGTACACTGCTCTTATACGCGCCAACTTTTCGTTTCAACTGAGTACCACCAAACGAAAATAGCTAAATGGAATTTAGAATGTTTACCAATTTACCAAATTTTGTTTGTGTTGTTACATGTATTTCTTATGGGAGCGAAAATTTCGGTGAATACAAAGCCTAGCATTCACCTAAAACACGGTCGTCAGAAAAAAACCTGTCATGTTATTACACGTTTTTTTATATAACCCAAAACCACTTTAGACGAATAAATCTGAAGGCACAACGAGCGATAAGTTACCAGCTCGGATAGGAATCGGTGATATTGCCCAACGATCTGATATAGTCCCGGTAAAAAGATCACTCCCGATTTAAACACAAGCAAAAAAACTTGGACCATGTAGGTCCATTTTTTGATATGACCCCCATACAATTGGTTTAGGGAACAACTTTTTCACATGACGCCAAAATAAGTTATTATTACAGATCCTAAGGTCAAAGTTCTAAACCATTGAAGCATACTCGCATCCATATGAGTACCAAAATATATCGACATTTTCTGACAAATTCGAATGTGGCATTTTTTTTAAAATCTAGGTAAATTTCGATCCCGTTCAACTGGTCCAAAACCTTGTTTTCTTTTGCCTTTCCTGCTCATTTGGAACTGCAGGGCCGCCCCACACCCGACTTTAGACTTTTTATTAGCTTTTTGCATATAAAATCCAACAAAATATATAAACCTTTTTTAAGTTTCGTTTTTAATTCTTTAAAATTATATGTCAAAAAAATTAACATAATACTGAAAAGCAAAATTTTTCTAATTTTAATTAAATTCCCCAATTTTTGAACATGTTTTTTTACATATATGTATAAGGTGATCCAAGTATAGATACTTCTTTCAATAGCCTTTTTTGACAGATCAAGTGTGAGTCGTGTCATGCTGCCATGTTACTTTTGCTTAGTAATGTTTGGCATTTCTTCATGGAAAGACTTACGCCTGAACAACGTTTACAAATCGTTTAACTTTATTACGAAAATTCACCTTTTGTGAGGAATGTGTTTCGTGCACTTCGTTCAACATAGTCGGCCAACATTTCAATATTGGGTATGTAACCAAGCAAAATTGCCGCATTTGGGACGAAGAGCAAACAGAAGAGGTTAAAGAGCTGCCACTTCATCCAGAAAAAAACAACGGTTTGGTGTGGTTTGAGGGCCGGTGGAATCATCGGTCCATATTTCTTCATATTTTTCTTTAAACATGATGGCGGTAAGAACGCAACCGTCAATGGCGACCGTTATCGAGCCATAATAACCGACTATTTGATGCCTGAAATTGAAGCCCCTGATCTCGGAGATATTTGGTTTCAACAAGACGGCGCCACTTCCCACACATCGCATCAACCGATGGATGTATTGAGAGAACACTTCAGTGAGCATAGAATTTCATGTTTCGGGCCGGTCGATTGGCCACCAAGATCGTGTGGTATCACACCGTTAAGGCCCATTTAGTCTCGACGGTTGACGGTGGACGGTTGACGGTAGGCAATCAGCTATTTCAGTTGAGGGTTGCATTTTGCATGTGTTAGAGGGAGATAACTACAGTTTGACGGTTGACGACGGTAGACTTCTGCAGGTTGCAGAATCTACCGTCAACCGTCAACCGTCGAGACTAAATGGGCCTTTAGACTTTATTCTTTGGGGCTACGTAATGTCCAAAGTCTATGCTGACAAATCAGCTACGATTCAGGATTTGGAAGCCAACGTTGCGCGTGTTATTAACGCCATACCTGTCGAAATGCTCGAACGAGTCATCGAAAATTGGAATCGACGGATGGACCATCGGAGACGTAGCCGCGGCCAATATTTGATAGACATAATCTTCAAAAATAAATGCCAAATAATGTTCTTTCAAATGATTTTTTTTTCTTTATAAAAGTAGGGAACCTCAAAATTTATCACCCTATATATACCGTGCAAAAACAGGGTGACGTGTATAGTCAAAATATATTAGTTCGCTTTTTGATCCGAATTGTGCCAATGGCTTTATGTCGCTTCTATTTTCCATCGGGATCCGTGGGTCAGACAGTTGATTTGAGAATAAATCCAGTTTCTAAAGCAATCAAATGTCCCAACCACACATGCACTGAGGGTGCCAAATGTATTTAAAACTCGTCAAGCATAATAGGTCTGCCTGCGTACACATATTTTGCATCATTTTGTGCAAAAGGTTGCAAAATGTTGTTTGCGTACTCCAAATCTCTTGCATTTTTAACGTTTATAAAAAATTATAATAAACAAAACATTTTACTTCATGCTAGAAACGTGCAAATATAGTGCGACCGTGATGCAAGTGGATTGGAGATTTCAGAACAGTTTACACACCGATGTTTATACACCGATCAGCTATTTTCTTGCAAGATTTTACTGGATGCTGTCTGCGTACTTTTTGACATATTGTTCTTAGAGGGGTTTTAGACGATGCAATTGGTTGCGTGCAATTTTTTGTATTCTCTTTTAAAGTTGCTTCTTAAAAACATCAGCATTTATGTATACGGTGCAATTTTGCATGCAATACGCTTGAAATTTTTTGACGTTTATTCGCTCAATCTTCTTTAATTGGTAATTCGTAACAATAAAATACATAGTGAAAAAAATTGTTTAAGCAATTGCAAAAATAAAAATGGAAGCTTCACTAGTTCTTTATTCCACATTTTTTATTTTTCCTTTTTGCAAATATTTTAACAACACCACAACACGTATGTTTTCATATTTTTAAAACACCTCAACACGTTGAAAGCAGAATACAAATAATGCAAATGAACAAGAGTACAAACGACAGTGAAGAGAAATGTCAAAAAATTGCAAGAGGAACGGAAAACGTGAAATTTTTTCTACCCCCTTTGCTTCTCTACACCGTTTGCTTACAAACAAGAGTTGCATGCAATTATTGCACGAAGAAATTGCATCGTGTAAAAGGCCTCTTACTCGCCCAAAAAAAAGTAACTGAGTATTTGCTACTGGAAAAGTACGCAGACTGACCTAATGTCAATGCTTGCTTAAACAATGTGTCAATATCGAACTGTTCAAAGTGAACGTATGACGCGTTTGTTTAGGCTCTTGTCGTTTAACAGCTGATTTGTTTATTTATCATTTGTCGTGGCTATCACAATTGAACGATAGCAAAAAGCTGCCAAAATACTCAACAAATAAACAATAAAATGAAGAAGTCGGTGTATATTTAATTTTAAAAATATTTAATTGGGCTATTACTAATACCATCCGTACGAAAACATTTGATATCAAAGGAAAAAGAAGAAATGTTTTCTTACTTTAGTGTGTCGCGTTAATTTGCTGTTCTTCTGACCATAAAAAATACTCTTTTTTTTGGAACATGGCCCATCTTGAAAAGGGCTCACATTTTTTGTTGGAAAAGAATACACCAATTGATTTGGTCAGATTAATATCCACCATGTATCTTCCGACAAAAAAGAACTGGTGAAAACGTCGGTGACGATCGTACAACTTTTAAAACATTGTTTTGAGACTCCTTACCACCTTACCCTGCACCCTCATTTCTCAATTGTGTGTAACCAGCCTCTTTAACTCAAATGTAAATCGTGTTGCACTTTTAAATTTCATCAAATTAATTTTTCAAACTAATTGAACGTTCGCCCGTTCATTGATCTCCATTTAAAGGCCCATTAGCAAGAGCAAAGTATCGAACGAGTATTGCCACCGCAGAAACAAGAAACATTTTGCCACATTGTTCAGTTGATGGCTCCGAACAGGGAGACAACGAGTGCACCCTCCAAAAAAGGAAAAGCCTAACACCCAGTCAACAAATGCATCTTAACAAAAATAGTTTTTCTTCTCTCCCTCGTCACATGCCCCTGACTTTTCCAACAAAATGCATATCATCAAAATAAACATAAAAATACGAACGAAACAAAAAAAAAAATGGGAAAAGAAAAGTGATTTCTTTCTTAACACTGTCGGAAATTGCAGTTTACGCCACGAGGAGTTCAGTATGGTTGTGTATGATGAGGATGATGATGCCAGCCAGCCAGACAACAACAACACCATGGCCGCAGTGCAAGCAACAAAATACGAGCTCCAACCAATTCGAGCGTCAAGAGTGTTTTTCTGTGACCAGCGATGGCGGTGATGATGGCGACGAAGACAACGGTGTGGTGGTGGCGGCGGCGGCGGCGGCGATGGCTGGCTGTCTGAATGGATGCTGGCGCAGCATGTTTTAATGGTGCCTATGCTTGCTTATCATTGAACATTGAATAAACGACGATTGAGACCCCACTGACAATTTCCTTAAAAACTCTCTTCTTCGACACCATGTGAAAAAGTTCAGCGAAAGGATGGGACGATCATACTCGAAAAATAGCAAAAGACGATTTAAGTTTGTTTATAACCTCCACTATGAAATGTAGTGCATACCAAATTTTGAATTTCGTTTGCAACATCTCCAAATTGGGGATCCTATAACCCATACTTAATCTGATGCTTCGTATTACTCTTAGAAGATCTAGTCAACGATCAAGCCATTTAAGTGGGCCTAAAGTTGTGAACTAGGAGTCGATAACAGGAAAATCAAAAACGTTTGGTTCACACGCAGCTTTGAGTTAAATTAAGAGAACTAAGAAAAAAAGACATTTGCCGTTGTATATTTGGGTGTCTTAGAAGAGACGAAGGCGTTGTACTGGACCAAAAGTTGAACTGGAAGAGATACATTACGATAATATATAAGTGGAGTTTAAATGCGATATATTAAATCAAAAATTCAGTGTGGATGTGTTGTAAAGTCAAAGCAAAATTGTTGAACTGTATCTACAGAACTGAAGTTAAACAAAGCCTGGTGAGATTTACTAATTAAAGGTAACTTGTAAAATTGTATTTGAAAATAATAAGAGATAATTTTGCCGTGAGTAATTTGAAGCTCGTTGCAGGCATGATGCTGTATTTAAAAACATCAACGTCAGGAATAAGTCGACGTTTGTCAGCGGAGCAAACACCAGGCAAGTAACGATAGGACAGCGACACACATTCCGACGATGCTCGAGGAAGACAATTGAGTTGGATACCCTACTGTCACCTATCAGCACCATCGCTCTCCTTTAAACACAGTCAAGTAGCTCCTAGGATGATTTAGGAGCACCTGCCCATATATGAGAGTTGTATTTCATCTTAGGCCTGATATAGGTCGTATAGATGTTGAAAAGATCAGAAGGAGTATAATATTTCTTACACCGCTTTAGAAAGCCTCTACGCTTGAGTGCTTCTTTCGACACTTCGAATACATGTCTAGCCCAAAGAACATCACATTGTATTTTCATGCCCCGAACATCAAGAGCATCTGATTGTTCGATATCTATACCATCGATAGATAATGACGACACCGATGGCACTATGAATCGCTTGTGAGACAACAAGCAGCGCTGCGTCTTGCGCGCATTAAAATCCACTCTATTTATTCCACACCAGTCTAAAGTGGCATGTAAATCCCGGTCAAGTGCCTCATCCATAAATCACCTTTTGTCTTCATTATCTCGAGACTTGACCTTTAGTTGAATGAATAAGAATAACAGAGGTAGCTGTCTTCTGCAAAGGAGTAGATTGACAGATCATCAATGAAAATAAGAAATAAAAGACAGAGCCTTGTGGTACCCCTGCGGTAAGCCTATGTTTGTGGGATGAGAACCCATCTACAACAACTCTTATAGTGCGATCTCTAAGGAAGCTCGTTATAAAACAAGCGAAAGTATTACCGACACCAAAAGCATTCAGCTTTAATAAGAGTGCACCGTGCCAGACTCTATTAAAGGCCATGGAGATATCCAGAGCCACAACCTTACTCTCACCAAACTGGTGAATAGACCGACTCCAGCGCCCCGACAAGAAAGCCATTAGGTTTCCCGTAGAACGATTTCTACGGAAGCCACACTGTCGATCACTATGAAGGTCGTTGGACTCTAGATACCTCACAAGATGGTGGTTAACCATGCTCTCCATTACCTTGGAGAGCGCAGAGCACATCGCGTTTGGACGATAATTTGCAGGTTTATTGGCTTGACGCTTTTTAGGGATTGACTCGACGTTCGCAACCTTCCAACACGATGGGAAGACTCCCGCACGATAAGCAAGTTTCTGTAAAGGACGGGCTAGCGTCGAGGAGCAATTACATAGGACTAGTGCCGAAATACCATCCGGGCCCGGTGACTTATTTACGTCCAGATTCGCAAGAACCCTTTCAACCCCACGTGTTCGAAAAAATATCTATGGCATGAAACTAGATACGTTTCCTACCACGGGGAGTGGTTCATTTCTTTCCGGCAAGTAATAATTTCCTGTAAACATGTCAGCCAAAAGGTTAGCTTTATCCACCGGGTTAGTGAATGCCTGATCGTTTTTACCAAGAGTTGGGATAGATGAAGAACTATCCCTTACCCTTTATGCAAACGTCCAAAAGCTCTTACTTCCCCTGGGAGAAGCAAGAATCTTTGTACGTAGACGTTGTTCGTGCAGAAATTTTTCACGCCAAAGCGCTCTGGCACACGAAGTTCTTACCAGTTTCTGCAGCAGTTCATTGAGATTTGAGTGTTCGTCGATATTCTGGCGGGACATTCTTATGTTAGGGCAATAACTAGACTGGCACGTAGGAGTAGAGAAATTCTTCCGCTTGTCTGGGGACAAGAACGAGACAATGAATCACCTTTTGCTCAGATTCAGATGCGGGTCCCGCCAAAAAATGTGTAGTTGCTTGGAAAAGAATTGTCTTGAAGATCTGAAAGTCTTTTTCTCTTGCAAGATGTTAGATCTAGTATTATGTTTTGTGAAGGGTTTATCTTGGCTCAATCGAGCTTCCTACAGAAATTTGTAGAGGACAAACACAATGGATCTGTGTGGTCCAACGGACTGAGTAAATGTGCCGTGTGTTAAATTTTATGATTGGTTCAGGTTCAAGTCCTTATCTTTCCTAGCGGTCAAAATAAATTAATGAAATTAAATCGAGCCGTGCTGCTTAGAAATCCTCTGAGGTAATTATGTGAATGAGCTCGAAAAACGTAAACCTTCTCAGAGACGTGATCTCTCGAGTGATTCCCAAAACCTAACTTCCTTCCAGTCTAGGTTTATCTGAAATGAAGCCTATGTAGTTTTTATTTTCTGGAATAAAATATATTCTTCTCTATTATATATGACTCAAACGTTCTGAAACGGCATTTGACAGTAGAGCCCGGTTGAGCTTAGAGTTTCCCATTTTTTTCTTGATGGAATGTTATTTGGGCATGGCAGTTGTGTTATAAGCGGATTACAAGTAACATTCCATCGTGCTGGAGGCAAAACAAAATTCGTCTCGACGGAATTGTATAAAACCTTCAGCACCGGGAATCAGCGTTGCCGATGATGACTCTAAAGATTCTAATTAATTTTTTGAAACTTATGATCTTTTGACATCTTTACCTTTTTTCAAAACAACACAGCGAATCAGCAATTGACGATGCATGCTGTAAATTTCTTTTTGATAACGTGTTTTTAGTACAGTTTTTGTGTACGTTTCTGTTAAAATTGTTAAAAATTTAACACCGTTTTTCCTTGAATAAATTTGGTATTCATGTATTGCTGAATGGGTTGAAATTTTCAAACACAAATCTGTAGGTTGATCGTAGTGAGGTTCAAACAAGCTGAGCCGTGAGATTCTTAAATTGGTACTAGGGAAACTTTACAAATAAAAGGCTAATAATTTGAGTTTGGTTAATAAAGTTTTAATCCAAATGTGATTAAACGATTTTCAAAAATTAAGTATCACTTCTAAAAACTTATCCTGAAGGAATTTTTCGGCAAAATTGGCACTAAAGGAACTTAAAACATTCATAGCCCAATACTTTGAGTTTGGTTATTAAACTTTCAATCCAAATCTGATTAAAAGATTTTGAAAAAAAGTTTTCAAAAATTAAGAACTAAAGCGTGGTCCATTTCGAAGGTCCCTACTTTTTTAAAGAAAAAAAACACAGAAAATTCAAATTGAATAGGGAATGTTTATTATCATTTGAAAGAACATTCTTCGCATTTATTTTTTTGAAGATAATGTCTATCAAATGTTGGCCGCGGCTACGTCTCAGAGTCCAATTTTTGATGACTCGTTCGAGCATTTCGACTGGTAACTGGAATTGACACGCGTGATGTTTTGCTCCAAGGCCTGAATCGAAGCGGGGTTTTCCGCATAAACATTAGACTTTACATATCCCCACAGAAAAAAGTCTAACGGTGTGATATCACACGATCTTGGTTGCCAATCGACCGCCCCGTGAAATGATCTGCTTACCGAAGGGTTCTCTCAATAAATCCATTGATTGATGCGATTTGTGGGAAGTAGCGCCGTCTTGTTGAAACCAAATGTCGCCGAGATCACGAGCTTCAATTTCAGGCATCAAATAGTCGGTTATCATGGCACGATAACGGTCGCCATTGACGGTTACGTTCTCACCGGCATCATTTTTGAAGAAATATGGACCGATAATTCCACCGGACCACAAACCACTCCAAACCGTTGTTTTTTCTGGATAAGGTGGCAGCTCTTGTACCTCTTCTGGTTGCTCTTCGTCCCAAATGCGGCAATTTTGCTTGTTTACATACCCATTGAGCCAAAAATGGGCCTCATTGCTGAACAATATTTGGCTCGAGAACGTCGGATCTTCTTGGAACTTTTCAATAGCCCATAGAGCGAAGCGATGTCGCTTGGGTTCTTGCACACGCTGTATTTTGTACGCTTTCAATTTAAGATCTTGGCGTAAAATGCGCCACGAATCAGTCTGAGTTACTGCGAACGGCGCCGAATCGACTCTCCACGGACTTGGTGTACACGCTCAGCTACGTCCGCTACATTTTCTTCAACGCGTGCTGGACGTAGTCTATTCGGTCGAATATTATCAAATAATGAATGCTGGGTCTCAAGATGGGTGATGGTGTTGCGAATAGTACGCTCAGGAGGCCGATTATGTTGACCATAAGTTGAACGAAGTGCACTAAACACATTCCTCACAGAACGTGAATTTTCGTAATAAACTTGAACGATTTGTGAGCGTTGTTCGTTCAGACGTAATTTATTTTTTATATAGAATGATTTTATAAGTCTCTACTCTTTTTTATTTTATGTCACTCTTGTTCAGACTTGATATTGATTATTTTTAAACGCAAACGCTGCCGGAGTTGTGAGAACTTCATCGAAAGCAGTCAGCGATTAATGAAGGGTGGACGATTTAACATTTTAAATTTGAATCGCCTGTAAAAAGGGCTAAACAAATGTTCAAATTTCTAATTTTATTGGAAAGCTTGAACTTTGTCATAATGTAATAATGGAACACAATATCATTCATATGACTATCACAACTGGCTCGGCAGTACCTCATTTTTTACCTAATTTTTCAGTAAACTTCCGATTGTTTCGGTTTTAAATTTAAAATTTTAAATGCGCCCCCCCCTAATTACACAATTACAAAAATAATTGTAATCAATATTATTTGTTAATTAGCAAGAAATTATAGCTTGAAATCCAACACAAATTAAACTTCAACTGCAATTAAAGTTTTATGTCTTACACAGTTTTTTCTTTCAAAGTAAAATATGAAAGCTCAACTTAAAAAAAAATCAATGATTTTAAAACAACGCCAGCAGAGAATCCAATTCCCTTCCCCTAACAAACATTCAACAGAAATTGAAGAAAAAGAAATAAACAACGATTGAACGGTGTTTTTAATTGGAAAAGAAAAACAATTTTTTTTTTATTTCAAAGTAAAGATTCCCACATTTATTATTCAACATCCAATTAAAGATTAGAAATTGACCCCACCACTCACTTGAGCTACTATTACTCCATTGATTTCCAATGACTCGAAAACACACACACAGTGTATTTTGGAGAAGTCATCATAGAGTTTTTTATGATTGGGACCCCATCAGATAATGCCATTTAATTATAAGAATCGTGTGTCTAAGTAGGAACATGTACAATAGGCTTAAGTATCCATCAAGACAAGGCGAGCGATGGAGCGATGAATATCAGCCGTCAACATCATCATGTACATGTATGGCATACAAGACAGTGGCGGCCCAACAAAAACCACCCAAACGAACTGTAAATCTTCTTTTGTTTGGAGATCAAAGCTTACATAAGACGATCTACGAAAACGAGTGTAACATGAGATCTTTACAAGCGTTGATTCGAGTACCAACCATCCAACCAACCAACCGTCCCGTTCAGCCTACCATTCCATTTATTTGTTTCAGTCCTCCCTGCCATACACATTTGTTGATTCATTCGTTCATACGATATTCGGTTGTTTCATGCTCCAAATACAATTTTGAAAGAAATCTCTAAAGCATGACTAAGAATTTCTTAGTTACACTGGGTGTATACTTATACTTAAGTACAACATAAGACCTCAAACACATGGCCGTTATATGAGATCTAAGTGTTATAATTATCATCTCTTTTAATAAGCCATCAAGTAGCTGGAAAACTATTTTATGCCATACACTAGATAATTATTCTTAAGTTAAGTGTTTCCAAGTTAAGTTAAGTTTGCAATTATTAAAAACCTGGATATTTTGTTAAGAAAATTAAAAAAATCCATTATTGGTTTTGTGTGAATTGTTGAGCCTTTAATTTAATATTTGTTAGTCACGTTCGGCTTGGAGTCCTTTATAATATTAATTTGTTTCCAATATTTCGACTAACTTCGTTATTAGTCTTTTGTAGAAAATAGTCGGACTTTAAATTATTTCATTTCAATGTCTTTTGTTAATAGACAGGGTGGGCGATTTAACATTTAAAGTTTCAATTGGCTGTAAAAAAAGTTTTGATTATTTTTTTAAATTTCTGGTTTTATTGAAAAGGTTGAACATTGTAATTTAATAATGGAACACAATATCATTTATATGACTACCACAACTGGCTCGGCAGTACCTCATCCGACTAACCCAATTTTTAGTACATTTTCGATTGTTTCCGGTCGAATCTCTTCAATGGCATCTTCGATTTCATGTTTCAAAGCTTCAATTGTCTCTGGTTGCTTTGCGTAACATTCATCCTTAATGGCTCCTCGCAGAAAATAATCCAAAGAGCTCAAATTAATACTCCGAGGTGGCCAATTGACATTACAACTTCGGCTGCTAGTACGACTTTTAAAAACAGTGCGTAAAAAAATATCGATGGTTGCTTTGGCTATGTGACATGTGACGGTCTTGTTGAAACCAAATGTCGTCCATGTCATTCTATTGATTTTTTGAAAACGAAGCGAAAACGCCTCGGTTGGTGTTCCATTATTAAAAGTCCACCTTTCAAATAAAACCAGAAATTTAAATAAATACATATTATAAAAACAATTGTTTTTAAAAAGGACTCCAAACCGAACGATATATTAACAAGCTAGAGTTATTTTTTCAGTATTTTTTTTTTCACCCTCAAAAGGGACACCCTGAGGCGTAGTTGCGGCCAACATTTGAAGAAAATGATACTCAAAAAATAAATAAAATAAAATGTCCCCTCTAGTGAACAATAAATATTTCAAACTAGATTTGAATTTTTGTTTATTTTTTTTTTGAAAAAAACTCCTCTAGATTGATCACCCGTTATTATTATTATTTTATTATTTTTCTAAAAAAAATCAGATTATTTATAAAAAGGCTCTCACTTAGTCCTTTCTTCAAAAAAAGTTCTTAATAAAATTAATTGAAAAAGTTCTGTTTAGAATGGAAACCAAAACTTTAAACTTTTTTCCACCCAAATAACCTATACAATATGACCGATATGAACTTTTATATATTTCATCAAGAATTTCCTTAGTAGCCAGAAATATTTAGGTTTAAAATTCCACTATTATCATAATTTGCTATATTTTAAAATTGTTTGACACTTTAAACCCAAAATTGAATTTTTTTCACCAATTTATAAATTTGATGCATAAAATCGTTTCACTCGAGCATACAAACTTTATAAGATTCGATAATAAAAACCAAGTTTTAAAAAACCTGCTCCTAATTCAAAAAACAATAAATATTTTAAATCGTTAAATGTAAAATTGAAATTTAAAAAAAAATTTATTATTTCGGAAAACATAAAATTTAACCATTAGTTGGTCCAGTTAACAAATGCTCGTGGAATTGACAACCGAATTCAAGGAGTTATATTATCCAATAATCTATAACAACAACCAATACATGTAAAATTCAGTTCCAATAATCATTACAATTATTTAGGATAACCGATACTTTGTCTCTTCAATCGATACTGTCAGCTCCCACTACTAAAAATTGACGTATACCCCATCAGCATTCGGTTGTAGCGATAAAATACATGGATAGTACGTGGAACCACCAACATTCGGTTGACAAAAAATTCGGTGGCAACAAATCGTATCTCTGTGTGCATGATGATGGCTTATGGTTATAAGCTTTTTCAGAGTGTAAATCGGCGAAAATGGCCTAGGGGGGTAGAGTTCCCGTTCAAGGGTCTAATGGTACCTCGGAAAACGTACACTTTTTCAGTACGAGTAAATGCCTTAAAAATTTTACACTTAATAACTGGAAAAGGGCATAGTTGCTGGAAGCTTCGGATCACATGGCCCAAAAAGGCCAGGCCAGTATGCTTACAACGAAATCAAAATTAAAAACGGAAATATTTATTGGTACCCAAGGTTAGATTAGGTTAAATTGGCAGCTGCTTGCAGCAGAGCTAACTTGGGCCCATGATTAGGTCCAGTTTTGATACCTATGCTACCTGGCCACAACCTATTTATCCTTTATCTAGCCTGTTGACACGATAAAGGTATGGATCCTGTTCGAATCACCAACGGTGAAACAGGTTTTGTTTGTATGTATCAGTAGTGGCATCGCTAGGTCATTGTTAGTCGTCCTACATAGCGCCTATAAACCGATGCGAAAAAAAGATTTTTTCGTTGAAAAATATTTTTTGTTTATAAAAACACTTTCTACTAAACCACATTTTTAGTAAATTATTTCTAGAGAAGGTAGGTAGCTAAGGAACTTTGAACTCAAGCTAGAAAAAACGAATTTACAGTTACAAAAATAACGCGTGATCCATTTCGAGGTTCCGTTCTTTTTTAAAGAAAAAAACACAGAAAATTCAAATTTAATGGGGCATGTTTATTATCATTTGAAAGAACATTCTTTGGCATTTAGTTTTAGAAGATTATGTCTATCAAATGTTGGCTGCGGCTACGTCTCAGATGGTCCATCCGTTGAATACAATTTTCGATGACTCGTTCGAGCATTACGACTGGTAACTGGCGAATGACATGCGTGATGTTTTGCTCCAAGGCCTCAATCGAAGCGGGTTTGTCCGCATAAACTTAAGACTTTACATATCCCCACAGAAAAAGTTTTTAACAGTGTGATATCACACGATCTTGGTGGCCAATCGACCGACCCAAAATGTGAAATTACCTGCTCACCGAAGTGTTCTCTCAATAAATTAATTGATTGATGCAATGTGTGGTATGTGGCGCCGTCTTGTTCAAACCAAATGTCGCCGAGATCACGAGCTTCAATTTCTGGCATCAAATAGTCGGTTATCATGGCACGATAACGGTCGCCATTGACGGTTACGTTCTCACTGGCATCATTTTTGAAGAAATATGGACCGATAATTCCAACGGCCCAAAAACCACACCAATCCGTTGTTTTTTCTGGTACATACCCATTGAGCCTGAAATGGGCCTCATCGCTAAACAAACATTGGCTCGAAAACGTCGGAACTTTTCAAGAGCCCATAGAGCGAAGCAATGTCGCTTGGGAACGTCGAGCGGCTTCAGTTCTTGCACGCTTTCAATTTAAGATCTCGACGTAAAATGCGCCAAGTCGTGACATACGTCATTCCGAGTTGCTGCGAACGGCGCCGAATCGACTATCCACGGTCTTGCGGTACACTCTCAGCTACGGCCGCTACATTTTCCTTACTGCGTGCTGGACGTGGTCTATTCGGTCGAATATTATCAAATAATGAATGCTGGGTCTCAAGATGGGTGATGGTGTTGCGAATAGTACGCTCAGTAGGCCGATTATGTTGACCATAATTTGAATGAAGTGCACGAAACACATTCCTCACAGAACGTGAATTTTCGTAATAAAGTTGAACGATTTGTAAACGTTGTTCAGACGTAAGCCTTTCCATGATGAAATTCCAAACAATACTAAACAACAGTAACATGACAGCATGACACGACTCACACGTGATGTGTCAAAAAAGGCTATTGAAAAAAGTATCACTACTTGGATCACCCGTTAAAAATGAAATTTTCTCGTGAAATTGTTGAATAATAAAGGGTGTTTTTTATTGGGGTATAGAACTTTAAGTTGGCATCACTTTCTTAACTGGCGGCCATTTTGTCAGCTGTCAAGTGATTAATATTTAGTTTGGTTTGCCATTTCATCATGAACAGGTTGACAAAAGAACAACGCTTGCAAATCGTGCAAATTTATTTCGAAAGTAATGGTTCAGTTCGCGAAGTTCACCGCAAGCTCCGTCCATTTTATGGTCGACATAATCGTCCATCAGAGCAATTAATTCGGTTAACCATGGATCGGTTAACATGGACCATTGGATTATTTTCTATGGGGATATGTGAAGTCGCTCGTCTACGCCAACAAACCAGAAACACGTTAGGGGACTTGGAAGCCAACATTCGTGGCGTTATTGCCAACATACGGCCCCATATGCTCGAAAAAGTGGTTGAAAATTGGACCTGTAGAATTGGCCTTATTCGACCCAGCCGCGGCGGCCACATGCCCGAAATCATATTTAAACATTAATGTCATAAAATTATCCTTCCAATAAAGCCAAATTGATGGACATTAAAACGTTTTTCTTGTGTTTTATTTCAATTCGAAGTTCTATACCTCAATTAAAACACCCCTTATTATTCTTTCACATAGAAACGTTTTTTTATTTTGTTAAAAAAACATTTTCTACTTAATCCACATTTGTTAGTGAAATCGTTTTAGAAAAAAATTTTTCGTAGTTTTTGTTTTAAAATTTCATTTAAAACCCATCGGATGGTGTTCCATTATTCAATGACAAAGTTCAACTTTAGAAAAAATTATCAGTATTTTTTTACAGCCGATTCAAGTTTAAAATGTTTAGTCGTCCACCCTGTATTTATAAAGTGTCTCTACATAATAAAACTTGTGAAAAAATACCTGCTTCTTAAAGTATTTCTTGGGGTGAAAATAAAATGAATAAATATTTCAGTGCATTTACTTTTGGCTCATTCACGACGATCATTTAAGGAAACTTTAGCTTAATTCCAGAGCCACATTTTCTCTTGCCATAGGCCCAACCCTTGTGTTTGTTTAGCACAACGCGCCAAGTCACTGACCTAGATTTCGCCGCAAGATGACAGTGTGTTTCAACAAATTCACAGAAATTCATTTTTCTATTTGGACGTCTGTCCGTCTATTTGTATTAGAAATATAATTTCTCAGTTTAACACAGCGCTTTTTCACACACCGCTTAATTAGCGCGCTCTATAATCATTGCGCTTTAGCAAATACTGTAGAAAAACTGCTGACGATGAGGGAGAGCGGTGCGTGAACACATCCATCCATTCATCAATCCATCCTCCAGCCCATAGAATACACAACGTAAACTTTAAAGAGTTTGCGCAAATGATTTCGCAGTTTTTGTTTTGCGAACTGGGCGCATGCGGGGGAACTTTGAATCGGAGAGAGATAGAGAATTTTGAAGAATTGTATGCGCCAACATTGCTTTACAACATGACGATCCATATGTTTGGTAGCTGTTGTTGAGGCTGGCTCTGACTGTTTATGGTTAAGTGGGTCATGCGGCTGTTGCTCAGTTCAGCGTCTTAGACAACAAGAAAAAGTTGTATTGAAGCTAAGAGACAACAGTGAGGAATAAAAAAAACATCGAGCTTACAAACTATTAAAGTCTAGTTTTACCTACATACGGCGCGGCGCGGGCTCTAATAGGAACGGCAAACAGCCAAAGACAGACGGACAGACGGGTGGCTGGACGGACAAAACTCTAAGAATTTCAATGGTCAATTGAGTCAAGTTTAAGACACTATTTTTCATTTCTTTCCTTTCTTTTTGTTGTTGCTAACTCATTTCGTCTCCTTCCTCCACTGTGCAAAATAATGGTGGATATTTACTAATGCTCTTCAACAGAAAGACAGACCCGGATGGACGGACGGACTGAGGCAGACACCGAGAGTTGTTAAGAAATGTTTAAAAAAAATAGGCCATTAGCGTATTTTAGTGGGTTTATGGAATAGTCAGATTAAAGGGTTAAATCTCAGTGTTCTGTGTGTTCTGGCAGAGAAAGAGGGGGAGAGATTAATGAAGTCGTGACGAAAACTACCGGCTATTTAGGTCGTTTAGAACAGCGTGCCCAGAAGAGCACTGGCGGCTTCAGTCGTGGGTGAATTTTGTGTTCAGAAGCCGACAGGCTGCTCTTAATGATGCTTACATTTTTGAAAAAAAATAAAAAAATATTTTAAATGAAAGTATGCCGCAGAATTGAAAGGAATTTTATTCATGTAAAGTTTTTCCTACTAGGTTTTTGCAAAGCACACCGAGAACGGATTCGTTGTCCCAAAAGATTTTTTTAGCCATCCGAAAAATTGCGTGTATTCTAAGCATTTCAACGATCGATAGTTTGTGTGCTAGAATTTTTAGAACGAGAGACGTCAGACATAAAATAAATAATCTTTAAGAAGTTTTGACTAGACTTAAGGGTCAATTAAGATAAGTGAAACAACTATAAAGACAAATTAAGATAAAAATTAAAATTAAATTGTTCAACTTCTGAATTTAGTCTGCTATTTTGATCCAGTATGGCATTTTAAGGAATATATTTCAACTGCCTTTCCTACATATATTTTGCATTGCGTTTTCAAGTTCTGCCTTTATTTGTTTATGCTGGTACCAAGGAACTATCCTGAGTTTCTATCAGTTCAGCTACATTTTAATAGGTTCATAAGAATTTTCATTACAGAAAGTGACAATCTTGTACTGTTCTTCTGAGTAATAAAATCATAATCGCGACTAAAGTTCTACATAAATTTGTTATTATGACCATTTATTGATCTAAAAACTTTTAATCCAGTATTTCAATGATACGAAAAACAACTTAGTGTGGCTAAAGTGTTAATCCTTGGTTTTAATCTGTGTGAGATTTAGTAAAACACTATATAATTTTAAGCAATTTTAAAACTAAGTTTATTTAATGGTAGTTTCTGTACAACAATTTACTTAAGAGATGAGGCTTATTACTAGGGTTGCTATATATAATTCTGGCCTAGGCAACACTAAGTGTTGTCTGGCCCTATCTGACATTTTCGTTGGAAAGTTTAACATTTTTTAGAATAAATATACTCAGAAGGTTTTGACGTACGTCCATCATTTGAGTTGTTTACAGTTACTTTAAAAAATCAATTTGGCAAAAAAATGGAATTAATTCGTGAACATTTTCGCGCGATCGTTTTTCACAACTTTCAGACTTAAATCATTGTATGGCGATAAAGCACCATCCTATAGCACTGTGAAAAACTAGTGGCCGACGCTCGCTCAACGACGAAGGTAGTCCAAAAACCGCCAATGAGCCAGAGAACATTGATGCCGTGCGTGAACTGATCATGCAAGATCGTCATGTGACATACCGTGAGATAGAGGCATATTTAGGCAATTCTTCCACCAGCATACATTCGATATTTCCTGGCCGTAAAAAAGGCTTGTTCTCTTTGGATCCCGCACAATTTGACAATCGCTCAAAAAACGGCTCTTGTCGATTGGTGCAAAGAAAGTTTCAAAAAAAATACGATCGCGGTGCTTAAAAAACGTTTATAAGATTGTCACAGGTGACGAATCATGGATCTATGCGTATGAGCCCGAAACAAAACAGCAATCGAGCGTGTGGGTCTTCGAAGAAGAGCCAAATCCAACAAAAGTTGTTCGTGGAAGAAGCACTTCGGCTGTTTCTTCGGCAAAACTGGTCATGTGGCTACTGTTCCGCTTGAGCAACGTAGGACAGTCAATTCTGAGTGGAACACCACAATTTGTTTGTCGGATGTCTAAGGAGAAATTCGAAAAACGAACAAGAGAAGACGAATGATTGTGCACCATGACAATGCGAGCTCTCACACATCGGCTCAAACCAGCGCCTTTTTGACCGGCCAAAACGTCGAATTGATGGGTCATCCGTCGTACAGCCCTGTCTCGTCACCCAATGACTTCTTTTTATTCCCGCACTTCCAGAAAAAAATGCGTGGTCAACGATTTTCGGGGCCAGAAGATGCTGTGTAACCATGTTTTGGGGGTGTCTCAATCGGAGTGGAAAAAGTGCTTCTTCAATTGGCATGAGCGCATGCCAAGGTGTATAAATCTTGCTGAAGAATACTTTGAAAAACAACAAAACCATTTTTGATGATAAATATTCGCATTTTCATTATTAGGCCAGAAATATATATAGCAGCCCTCGTATCACTTATGAATAATGACCTTATTTCTCAGTATAATACTCCTTCCTAAATGCCTTTTGCGAGAAGGCCTTTTGAGGTCGTTTATCATATGTTCTATTAATTAATCTCGCCTTAATACTTATCCCTTTTTATGTGAGTCCATTTTAAGGTCGTTTTTTGTATTTATTAGAATCCAAAGCACACTTCTGACTATCTTCTTCTGAATAGTAAGCTAACGTGCCTGACACGGTAATGCAGAGCGTAAGGTGTAATTGATCATGGGGTGTCATTCTGGCTTTCTCTATGAAGGTTTTGTTTTTTTGAGGAATAACAAATCCCATACTCCTTCTTGAGAGCCTTCTGCGGTAAGGCCTTTTAATTTTTCATTAAAAACAATCAAAAAATACTTCGCCCTTTTCATTGTTGCAAAAAAAATAAATTTCTGAAAACACACTCCGAATTACCTTTAAATTAAAGCATGTATGACAATGAAAGGTAGTGTAGAAGGTGTACTTTTCAGTGCTTATTATTTGGTTCATATTTACCTTAAATGTCCTTCTTTCAGAAAAGAGGAATAACAAATCCCATACTCCTTCCTAAGTGCCTTCAGCTGTAAGGCATTTCAGAAGTACGCTTTACGATCTATTAAAAATAACAATTGAGCTCTCATTCTACTTTACACTCGATGAAGTACATCTAGAAGTAATTTTTTGTGACAATTAGAAAAATTCAAAAAACCACACTCCGGATAACCATTTTAAATGCGTAAAATGAGTTATTCTGTGAAACGTATCTAAAACACTCCAATACCACTTCAGCAATATGAACTCTTATGGTATCATACTGATATGTCAATATCAATCATAAGTAAGTACATATTTTTGGTTTCAAAATAAGGCAATGGGCAATGACCGGTCATTACCTGGTAATATAAATGGTAATTAGTTCTTTGGTAGCCTTTTTGTGAAGATAAAGCGTGCATTCAAAGTAATTAACCTTCATCCAGCCGGACCTTCTGATAACAAGTTTCTCAAAGAATTTATGGGCGCTTTTTAATTTTTCAATCACTATTCCTCCCTTTTTCTTTTTTTTTATTTTCTCCTCTTCATATGATGCCATCATCAGTTTGCTATGTTACAACTTAATAAATTTTACAATTATTTTTATCTGACTCTTGAAGTGCAGTGGTGTGGCGGTGGTGGTGGCCTGGTCACACTTGGTCTCGCCTCACTCGCAACGAACATAGACTGCGTTGCGCTGTTGCATTTCCATTGCGTTGAATAGAAACGCATGTGTTCGCATATGTGTAGGCTTCTTTTTTTGCATATTAATGCAAATGACTTTCAAGAGAAAACGGGCAATTTTCTCTCGTTCAGGGGTCCGGCACAATAGCAATTACAAAGAAGTTGGGCTGTTAAGTTAAAAAATTCTTTAAGCAAAAACTCTCATTCTATCCCATGTAGCATTGCGAGCAACTTGAAAGCAAAAGTCCTTTAACTAATTATTATTCGAATCCCTTTCGAACTACTTTAACAGGCACACGAAGAACAGATTTGTTGCCACAACCGAATTTTTTGCCAACCGAATGTTGGTGGTTGCAAGTACTATCCATGTATTTCATCGTTACAACTGAATGTTAATTTGGCACACACAAATTTTCAGTAGAGGGAATTGACACTTTTGGTTAAAGAAAACATGTACGAGTATCGGTAATCCTAACAAATTAAGACGATTATTGGAACTGAATTTGTACATGTATTTGTTGTTGTTATAGATTTTTGGTTATAAGCACTTTTTTAAAAATGTTATATTTTACCGCTTTGCAATGGGTCGTTGGATAGATGACCCAATCTTAAAAGAATTAATTTAGGTATATAACAATTTACTGTCAAGCTTTGAGTGGCCATAACTCGAGAAAGATGGATCGCTTCCAAAAAAAAATGGTTGTTGTTTTGAATAATAAGGAGGTCTATCTATGGCGAAAATTCTGATCAAGTCTGAGTTATATCGCTTAATTACAGTTAAGTCTGTTTCTATACTCCGGAAATTATTTTTTTTATTTATAGTTCATTTATTTATATGGCAGTATTCTTTAAATTGTCTGACCTTTTTTATTGTTTGTATACATTTTTTTTTGGGGATTTCCAAATATTTTATTGTCGTAAACAATGATTTTGTTGTGACTAGAACCGATAAAATATTATAGGTTTTAATGGATGTTGGAATAACTAATATTATGTTACAACAGCCAACTAAACAGGGTTTGGGTCACTACAAAGAACTAATCTATGGTCACCACCAATTATTGGTACCAAAGAAGCATATACATCACAATTGATTGGTTGCCATAAACGCCAGTTGTCACAACCAATAGTTAAACTAAATTCGGTAGGTATACCTGTGTTATTGGCTCTGAATGTCGTGATATGGCTGAAGCATATATTATATGAAGTCTCGAACCATATAATTATGAATACTTTGGAATGTTAGTTATTGCAATAGAAAGTCAGTTTATCTAACCGAATTTTTGTAGTTTCGACTGATTTTTAATTGATTTTTTCTCTGTCTGTAGTGATGACATTGAAGGGAAGTACTTATCTGCAAGCATACACTAGTCCCTAGAAAAATACTAATTTGTAGGCATACCCGAGCTAAAAAATAAATAGTCTATATGCAAGAGCGAATGAAAGTAACTTTTTTAGAATCAGAACTCATTTTTGCGGGGATTTGAACATAAAACACTTCGCTTAGCAGAAGTAGAAATTACCCGCAGTGATAACGGATGACGGTTGCTTTTCACAGTTATTCACAGTCCACAAACCAAAATTTTAAAATTTCTATGTCTGTAAGCGAGAGAAAACTGAGCACATAAATTGTGTTTAATGATTGGCTTTAAATTGAACTACAGCCAAACATCATACTGATAAGTACTTTTATAACCTATTATCAGCAAGAGCTTACTTTTGGTTTTAAAATAATGCAGAGGGTAATGAGAGATCATTACCTGGCAATGTAAATGGTAATCCATAGAACTTACTGTGTTTTTTACAGGGTATAGCCCGATATAACAGTGATATGTACTTGTTTCACCTATTATCAGCAAGTATTTAGATTTTGTAAATAATTTACTTTTAGTAAATAATGAAGATGGTAATGACCTTTTTTTTTAGTAATTTTGAGATTAAGTCTAGAAGGCACTGCTTATTAGACCTTACAATAGCGGAGCTGTGTAGGCTCAAAATGGGCCACCAAGGCTCTGACTATTGGTAACATATACTAAATTGTACTTACCAATGTAACTACCCTCGTTTTCTTACCTAAACTAAAATCTTGACAAAGCCAACAACGCAGACGAAGTTGAGAAGTGTTTGAATAGAACAACTCTAGTGAAAAGTAGTGAACATCTAAAAAAGATTTAATAGCGACCATGAAGCTTTACGCTGCTCCGCACTGATTGCTGCAGCTAGGGGTGACACAATGCAAAGTGAAATACAAGAAGACAAGGAGTCAGTCAACCGGCCATCCAAGACAACAACGAGCAAGAACCCAACCATTGGCCATCAGTTAGTTGGGAAAACATTCAAACTGGCAATGGTGGGGATTCTCTCTGGTGGTGATGGCTGTCAGTGGTGGCCATGGTATAACGACGAGTGCGTCGTATCGTATCGAGTCGTTTGTGGAAAGCAGTGGCCATAATCAAATGCGCGAGTATGAGGGTCGGCTGGTGCAGCTGCACCACCAGCAATGTGGAATGAATGCTAAATAAAATGGATGACACAATGAGGCTATTTTTAAAAAGCTGTCAAATAATAGTTGATGGTACTGCAAAAGGCAAGCGAGCACAGGCTGGCAAGCAACTGCCACTAAATGAGGCACCAAACGGCAGCAGCCGTACCGTACCGTAACGTATCCCAATACCCCAGCAGATCAGCCGCATAGGACGGAGGAAGCATGAATGCGTGATGCATGATTTAGTCAAGTCGAAGAATCGCGTTGAATTCAGTCTAGTCTAGTCGAATCGAGTCGAGTGTGTACGCGTGTTTGGTTTTGTTTACATATAAAGACACTGACGGAGGGACGGACGGACAAGTCGGAGAGACCTTTCTCTCCTCAAGTTGATGTGAACAGCAGCAGCAACAGTAACCTAAAGGCTGCAGCAACAGCAGCTCTTTTAACATTTAAATTTATTCCATGCAACACTCTACTCTATGTCACAAGGTTTATGTATTTATAAACCTTGCTATGTCACACAAGAACAACAAACCACGATGATGACGACGACCAAGCGAACGACACATGCTGCAGTGTAGAGAGGAAGAGAGACGACGGACAGACAGCCCGAAAAAAACAGCGAAAAAAATTGTCGTATATTCTTGAGGCCTTAGACTTTAGGCTGTCTGGCTGTCACTTTGTCTATCTCAACCGAAACCGTGGCCGTGCTGCCTGCATGCCCGCCTCAATGCCTGCTTATCTATTTTACGGAAAACGTTTTCCAACCACTACGAGTACTCGGCCGACCAACTCACTCACTGACTGGCTGGCTGGCTGCCGGACTGACTCCCTGCCTGCATGATGTGATGCATTCAGGGTAAACGATTAAATGTGTAGTAAATTATAATGCAATTTTATACAAAAAAAATCTGAACGAAGGGAGACAGAAAATGTTATTAGGTTTATTACATTGTTTTTATGAAATTTGCAACAGAATAAATAATACGAGTAAAAAAAAAGAATTTTTTAAAATGGAAAATATGCCAAACGTCTCGTTTGCAGGGTGGAAATGATGGCGGAAGCTACTTGAAAGTGGCTTGTTATAGTTCATGGTAGAGGCTATACTGAACATATTGTTGTTACTTTTGTAACCCATGAAAGGTTTAAACACACATACTTTGCATCATTTTGTGCAAAATGTTGTCTGCGTACTCCAAATCTCTTGCAGCGAGAGAGCCAAAAAGAGAATTTTTGACAGTTGGAAGTTAGAGAACTTGCAAAATGTTGCTGGAGAAATTTCTGCTTGCATGATTTTGCAACTAGTTTGAACAGTTGTTTTTATTTACTGTTTGAATGAAATAATTTTTGTGAAATGAAAATAAAAATTGAAATTTAAAAATGGCAGAGGTAAGTATTTATAATTGTGTTGGTTTTTCACGTTTATAATATATTATAATAAACAAAACATTTTACTTCATGCTAGAAACGTGCAAATATACAGTGAGACCGTGATGCAAGTGGATTGGAGATGGCAGAACTGTTTACACACCGATCAGCTGTTTTCTTGCAAGATTTCACTGCATGCTGTCGCGTACTTTTTGAGATATTTTCAACCGACAGAGTAAAATTGTTTTTACTCTCCCAAAAAAAAGTTACTGAGTAATTGCTACTGGAAAAGTACGCAGACAGACCTAGTCTAAAGCTACTCAAGCCATGTTGAATCTTAAGAAAATATCAGAAAAAAAGAACTATAAATACTGTTACACACGTTTTATGCTGTAAAATAAAAAGTTCTGAATGTTTTTGGAGCAAATTTTTTTAATATATTTATTGATGTATATTGTATCCAAAAATAATCTACTTATTCGAAATGTCCGCCTTTTGCCTTTACAGACGCCTTAAGTCGCACTGGCCAATCGTCAATATCTGCACGAAACACGTCCATTGGAAAATTGGCCACAGCTCGAACCAAAGCAGTCTTAAGAGATCCAATGTTGGGGTATCTTTTGTGACAAACCTTGTCCTCTAAAACCGCCCACAATTTGTAATCCAATGGGTTCAAAACTGGACTGCCTGAGGGCCATTCTTCAGAGGAAATGAACGCTGGCAAATTGTTTCGAAGCCAGGCCTGGGACGTTTAAACCTTATGGGCTGGCGCAGAATCCTGCTGGAAAGTTTATGGCTGGTTTTGGAACAGGGAATTGTTAGGAGGCTTCACAACAGCTTCCAAAACGGTTTCTTGGTAAACTTTGGCCAATGTTTTGACTCCTTGTTCGCAGAAATGCAGGTTAGTGACCCCATCGTAAGAGACACCCACCAAACCATGACTGAAGCTGGGTGATGACCCTTTTCCACCCTTGGGATCAGTTCATATGCTTCCTTAGATGACCGCGCATACACTCTATCATTTTGCTTGTTAAATTTTTCCTGAACGGTAAAAAATTTTTAATCGGTGAACAAATTTTTTCTGTGCAAGTTACCAGCGTGTTTCACCAAAAGACGTTTGCATTTTTTAATCCTATTTTTTTTAAAGCTGCAGTTAATAAATGTCCTGTACGTCGTTTGAAAGCCCCAAGTCCCAAGTCATTTTAATGATTCGTCTCATGGACTATTGCGTGATATTCATCTCACGGGCCATGATTTTCTGTTTTCGGAGTGGATTTCTGTGAATTCGGTGTTCGAACAGAGCGTGGGCGACCCAACCGGTGGCGCCCAGTCTCCTCAAACAGTTTTATGCTTCGGTAGGCTAATCCCTAGTGGCAGGAGCGTTTTAAAAATATCGTTTTTTTCATTTCACACTTGAAAAGCGCCATTACAGCAATACGGTTTTCATTATTTGACCACTCCATGATGAAAGTTGAAACAGTTTTAAAATCCCGTTACAGACTAACGCTATTGAGGTTAGCTTTCAAAACCCATATGACATTAAGGGAGTATGTTCAGTTCTACTATTGAAATGGGTGTGTTCAATGTTGTAACAGTATTTATGTTCCTACTAAGTATACCTAAGACTTTTTTTTTCAGTCTTTTCGACTTTTACAACAATAATATAATAAAAAACATGTCTTCTTTGCATACATTATTTTTTTTTAAAAAAATTTATAAACATCAGGCAACTCAAGTAGTTTGTACAAAATTAATATTCAAGTTTTTAAAAACTTTTAGAACAAAGTTTTTTTTTGAATGCTGTCGATAAATATATAGGGTGGGCCATTTACAATTTTATATTCGAATCGGCTATAAAAAATGCTGATATTTTTCTTCTTCAAATTTCTGGTTTTATTGAAAAGGTTGAACTTTGTCATTTAATAATGAATACCATCCGATGCGTTTTGGCTTCGCCCAATAGCCTGGAATGGTTAGAACGTGAGACGCCGGAAAATAATAAATCATCTTCAAAAAGCTTTGACTACACTTAAGGGTCAATTAGGTGAAGTCAAACCGTTTTATAGTCAAATCAAAATAAAAATTAAATTGTTAAATTTCTAAATTTGGCCCGCTATTTCGTATCCGTATGGCATTTTGATGAAAATATTGCAACGGCCTTTCCGGCATATATAAGTACGTATTATTTATCGCATTCTGCCTATATTTTTTTAAGTTTATCCTGAGTTTGCATCAGTTCAGCTATATGGTAGGCCATTTAAAATTTGTATCGGCTGAAAAAAAATACTGATAATTTTTTCAAATTTCTGGTTTTATTAGAAAGGTTGAAACTTGAAACTACCGAAAAATCGTGTTTGCAGATGAAGCTTATTTTTATCTCTCTGGCTATGTCAACAAGCAAAGTTTTGCCGCAAATGGGGTTCGGGGAACCCACATGTGACTGTTGCCAATGCATCCACAACGAGTCACTGTTTGGTGTGAATTTCTGGCTGGCGGTATCATTGGGCCATTTTTCTTCGAAAATGAGCAAGGAGCCACAGTTACCGTCAACGATGAGCATTACCGCTCCCATGACATCCCAATCCCATGACAGCCGGTTCTACGGATCGGATTGACCCGAAGAGCAATTCTTCGGCCAAGGGCTGTCACCTCGGCACACAGTTGCCGCTACAACAACAACAACAACCGCTCCATGCTTAATAAAGTTTTGTTTCCAAAAATCATGTCAAGGACGACATTCGGTTACAACGGGGCCACGTGTAACACAGCCAACGGAAACATACGCGCGCTGTTTTTGAGCCAATGCTAAAGAGTCACTGTTTTGTGACTCTTTAGCATTGGCTACTTTGATCAAGGAGCCTCCGCTGCCGTCTACGGTCTTACCGCGCCATGCTTTACGAATTTTTGTTTTGAAATATTCAAGAGAATGACTGACCGCCATTTATTTTCAAAAAGGCTAGGTCACATGTCATACAGCCAACGCACTTTGTGATCAAAAAAAATCACAAAGTGCACGGAAATGCATTTTGATTTGAACGCCAATTTTCGTAAAATGCTTGAACAATCTTAACGCGCTGCTCAATGGTTGGACCACCCTTTAGAATTTTGCATGCCCCCATCCCATACAGCACAGGTTGTTCATAAGAATAAAAAATATCACTCTATTATAAACAAATATCACTCTGCTTTCATTTCTTTTAGAGTCGTAGCATTATTAAACTTAAAAGCCTTTTAGGTTTTTCTGTTTTCCTATGGACATTTCATATAGATTTTATTATCCAATTAACTAATATGACCTTTATGGAAAATTCTTGTTAACTTTAGGTCATTAATATTTTTCTTTTGAAATGAAAATAGTATTTTAAAGATCCCCCGACCACCCCAACTCATTAAAAGTTTATGACTTGAAAACTAAAACTATGTCCTCGTAGATTCTTCATAATTACAACTGCCGACAGACAGACAATCATAAATGAATTATCTAAGGGGTAATTTTTTTACTCTCCACTGCTCTCCCTTCATTACTTTTCGGTCTTAATTACATTTTTAACATAGTTTTCTGAGTGCGCTTTGAGTGTTGTTATTCTTTCATTCGCTTGTGCGCTGCCTTTGTTGCACGAGCTCTCTCTCTCTCTCTCCGCTCTCCTTGCCCGTCCCGCTGTCAGTCTTTTGACACAATTGATAAGTTTTCATCATCGTTGTATGTGACATTATAAGGGCATTTTTCTAACATGCCATAAAAATATGCAGAATTGTCAATGCGCTACAGTTCTTCTAGGTGTCCTTCTGTTTTCATCTCTGTCTCCTCTCGCAAACTTTTTCCTTTCATTTAGAGTGGCGCGCTCTGTGTTCAGTTTTATGGTTCGCCATGGAGGAAAGGATGGAAGAGAACGGCAAAATGTTGGTCAACGTGGTGATGGGTGGTTGAAGTGTTGTTCGGCATCATATCGTGTCGTGACGTATCGTAACGTATGTAATGTTGCGTTAAGAGTGCTGTAAATGTGTAAATAACTGGGTAAGCGTGCGACTAAAAAGTAAATACACCGAAGAAAAAACAAATTTCCATTGTCTAGAAAATAATATACTCAAATTAATATTTTTTTTAAAAGAAGTGATAAAAAAAGCAAGTTATCACCAAATAAAATTGTAAGTCGTGAAGTTAGGCTTCTTTTCTTGGTCGTAGCCGAGCTCTTTTGCATGCGAAATTATCCTTGTTTTCTTGGTCTTCGCCAACAACGCCGCCTCTCTTTGAACGCAACATAAAGGCCCATTTAGTCTCGACGGTTGACGGTTGATTCTGCAACCTGCAGAAGTCTACCGTCGTCAACCGTCAAACTGTAGTTATCTCCCTCTAACACATGCAAAATGCAACCCTCAACTGAAATAGCTGATTGCCTACCGTCAACCGTCAAGACTAAATGGACCTTTAGGCTTGTTCTATTGGTACTCGCTTACCATTCGAGCATTTTATAAAATTTAATTATATACAAGAAATGATTGACTTTTTGCACCATAAACCGTTTGAATAAAAAAATTTTAATTTGTAGAAAAAAATTTATTCAAGAATATATAAGCGAGCAATTACCGAGCTCGTTAAAGGTTATTCTTAAATAACTTTCTTCTCAAAAATTTTAATTATGTAAAACAAGCGGGGTTTAACGCAATTTATCTATAGTTTACTGTAAAAAAAATCATTTTTATATTATTGTAAAATAGTGTGAAGTTACCGTGTTAGCGACCTCCCAAGCGAGTTGCCAATCAAACACGGCCATTATCTTTCTTTCTATAGCCGCCATCGTTCTCTAAATAATGCTAATAAACAAATTAATAAGTATGTATTCAAAACTGATGTGATAAGACAATGCAAAAAATCAGCACATATGTATATTTGTTAATCGTTTATTGAAATAAAGGGATTTTCCAATCAGGGCTCCCCAAGAATTTTAATCTACAGGGTGATCCAAATAAGCCCTAGAATGTCCACTCAGCATATGCATAGCATTATGTACACTCGTTTTATGTAGTTGAAACCACAAATTAGCTAATTCGTCGCAAATAGTTGTCGTTCATAGTTCGGTAAGAAGCCTCGTCAAAACATTCTCATT
Source organism: Hydrotaea diabolus (assembly GCA_963513945.1). NCBI lineage: Eukaryota > Metazoa > Arthropoda > Insecta > Diptera > Muscidae > Hydrotaea > Hydrotaea diabolus. The sequence continues at coordinate 20,671,697 of OY740717.1, forward strand.
CTCAAAGAAATTTGATCCAATGACTTTTATGACCATAACAGTGCATAAGGCGCGACTGATTGCCTTGCATTTTATGCCCCATAGCCACTATAATGGAATTGCGTTTCGTCCGACATCCAAAGATTAGACTGTTCTGCAACAAAATCCTTCTTTGGACGAAACCAACTGATCGTTATGTAAAAAGATCTCCTGCTTCCGAATTAAATGTCCGTTTTGGCTTATCACGTATAGCTTTCAAGATTTTTTTCGTGCATACGTTGTCAAATTCTAATCGTCAAAGGACGATTAGAAAGAATGACAGACAAAAGGACGAACGAATGGACGGGAGTTTGGATGGATTCTGAGTCTCACGTGTAACCAAGGCGTTGGCGGTTCATCGTTTTGTTCGTGTTTGTTGGTGTTCTGTTGTCATTTGTGCAACCATAAAAATTGTGTCTTTTGATACAACAAAATCCCGTTGTTGTTGCCAGTTTTTCCGTGTTATTGTTTTTTATGTGCTGCTGTTTATTGTTGTCACCGGCGTTTTTTAGTATTCCCAGTGAATAGAGTGGGGGGGGGTGCATTCTAATCCCAGAAATAAGAAGAAGCAGCATACTTGACAATAGAAACAACCCTGCCATGTGATACTTCCACCAACGTACGTTGCACAGTGTGGCGTGTTTGAAGAAAGCGGAAAACTTCTCGCAAGACGAGGAAACTTATCTAAGATCAGTATTAATAATTATTTATAGTAATTAAATTTAAAAATTCACAATTTATTTCTAAAAATTTTGGATATTTGGAATGTTCTTGCATTTATAGTTTTTCATTCCTTGATGCTTAATGATTTTACCAATCCCACGACAGCCGGTTCTAAGCGCCGGAACGACCCGAAGGAGGAATTCTTCTTTCAAGGACTTTCACTCTAATAATGTGTGCCATTACAACAACAACAAGCACTTTTATTGTAAGTCTGTTCCCATAAATTTTTCTGGCAAAATTTGTACTGTTTTTATCACTTTTACTGCAAATCCGTACCCGTAATTTGATGCAAAGCTCTTCTCTGAGAAAGTTTTCTTTAAAACTCTCTTTTACTCGCATTACAAGTAAAAAGGTATGGGAACAGACCTAATATTGTAAGCAGTTTATGGAAGTTTATTTAATTGGAATGTTAAAGAAGAAATTAACCTCATGCCATTCCTTAGAAATGAGTCATTATTTTATGTTTCCAAATAATGCAGAAGGTAATGGAAGGTAATAAAAATCAGTTTTGCTAGAAACAAAAACATGACAGCAGACCTTGCTTTTTTCAATTTTATTTTTATCAAAATGTTCCACAGTGCCTCATATTACAGGGTATGTTAACCCGACGCAACGCCGTCGTCGTCATCGTCGCTGTGCAAGTAGCAACGACTGGCCAAACAAAGTTTACGCCAATGGATAATGCACGTGTGCCCGGCATTTACTTGCTTTGCATGATGACGTCCGTTCGTTTTCTATGGTTGCTGACGTTGTTGTATTTAGTTTCTTTGGGTGTCATAAGGTATTTTCTTGTAATTTTCTCGTGCGGAAGAGAAAATAGTCAAGGGACTAGACAAGACAGGGTAGGGGGTTGTCGCACTAGGTTTTCCGTATTCCGTTGGTAATCCAGACTTTTGTCACCACGCTGTAGTGGTGGTGGTGTTGATAATAGAGGCATTGGGGGTAGTTGTAGTTATGACTTGGTTGGGTTGTTTAACCTTTTTCCATTTCACTTTTTTGTCATTTCTAGGTTTTGGAGAGGCTGTTCATTTGCCTTTCCATTATTTTATTCATAAGGAATTTATAAGATTTTCAGTAAAATGGAAGGTATGAATTTGAAAAAGAAAGAAAATATATTAGGAGACAGTTTTCGGGTCATTTTTTATGAAAGATTCCACATTTTCGTCTTGGGATGAAATTATCCCTAGCCCGTTATCTTAAATTGATTTTATAAGTCGGAAAACCCCCATTGTGCTACTGCAAGTATCGTCAATTGAATGCGATATTGGAATAATTCGAAAAAATATTTTTTTAAGTATAATAGGGTAGACAGACGACATATTTAATTTGCAATAAAAATGCACTTATGCTATTAAACATTTTTTGGTGACAGACGACAGTAAACAGCTGTTTTATTGTAAACAACAGTTTGGGAACTATTTTCTTCTGCCATTTATTTCGATATAAAGTGGATAAGGGAAAGAAATTTCGATGCGCACTTATGCTTTTGGCGAAAAATCAATTTTTTTTAAAAGAAAAAATTTGAAATTAAAATTTAAAAATTTTACATGCACTACTAACCATAAATCTGAAGAAGTCGGGATTGCAGCAGGGCACTCTGAAATGAGTTTAGGAGAAGATAATGCACGAGTAAGTAATTTTCATTAAGTTTGATAATGATAAACGCAGTTAAGGTCATACGTGTCCTAACTATTTTTTATATACATATGTAGAACGAAAATAAAAAGGAGATGAAAATTGCGGTTAGTCTCAAAACAAAACCATGCATAATATAAAATTACATAACATATTTCAATAAAGAAAATAATTTTAGCGAAAGAAGTGGAAACAAATTTTCAAGTCGAGAGGCGCGGATTAGGAGAATTTCTTAGAATTGTATGTAGATTACGTTTTTGTTATACGTTTTTTTAATTTTTTGTTCATCCATACAAATCAACCAGCCCTAATCCTCATCCCGACAAAAAATTTCAGTCCGGTTGACCGACAAAACAAACTTATCTCGGCGGAAATAGTTAAGAACTTTTGACGTTAAGAAAAATATATAAAACCCATCTTATTGAAAGCTCTCGTAGACGAATAAATTTTATGGTTCCATGATTTTGTAGACATTTAGAAAATATATATAACCATTTTAATAAACAGGTTATCGTACCTGTAATTGATTTCAAAAACTTAGTTAATGTATTTTACCGCACTGTCCCGAAGGCAGACATCTCTCAAATTAAAAGCTATTAACCGTGCAGGTAATTAAGTGAGAAATACTGTATTGTAATAACCAAATAGAATTTTCTGAAACTCAAATGGAATTTTTTAATTTAAAATTATATTTTCCTTGTTACAATTGATAAAAATGTGATGTGACATGCACATGCCTTTCACATAAACTAGACTTAAAGAGAATATCCCGTTTAAGCTATTTCACAACGAATTCAATTATGTAGTTTTTTAGTGGATTTAACAAAGAATGGGCCTCGTGCTAAATAAACCGTGCACCCAAAAATGACCTTTATAATATATATAATATGGACTTAAGCAAATTTCGCTACAAATTCAAATACGTATTTATTTTTCAAATAAAACTAAACTAAAGTCTCACTTTCCCAAAAAAATCGGACAAAATATTCGATAATTATTATTTTCGTAAGGGAGGGTATGTAAGAGTTTTCGATTTACCAATAGATGGAGGGTAAGTAAGATTCAGACTGTTTTTACTGTTTTTTTATTTTAGTTATGTTTTCGATGTTTTCTATTTGGATAGGTTTTTTTGTTTTCCCTTATAATATATCGAGAAGAATTTGTCGCGTCTCGAAAATTTGACACTCGTTAACTAAAATCTTTCGATAATTTAAAGTCTTTTTCTGGTCCCTTAGAAAAAATACTCGATAAATTAAACAAAATGTGATTGGGTCCCTTTGGTAATTTAAAGATGTAGAAATGTTATTTCCTCGTCGACATTCTATAATTTGAAGTTCCTACCAAAGACGATAAAATGTTAAATATATTAGAATATGGACGAAATGCTTCTTCTTTGCAACAATGTAGAAAAACAGCTCTCAGTAAACCAAAAATTTTCTGTTTATTTATCCACTTTGTATGCAATCTCAAAAACGCTAAAAAGTCAAAATTGAAACATACAAAATACAGAAAACTCTAAATCTCTTTGAACACAAAAAGCAGCATCACCAAATGATTGATCCATCTTTTGTTTTTCGATTTCTCGTAAAAGCTTATTTCGTCCATCTTGTACAGTTTTACTGTCAAAGACTATAATTTGTAGAAAATGGGCATTATGCTTCTTCTTTGCAATATCGTACAAAAACACCACTCAGTAATTCACAAACTCTTGCTCTATTTGTCTACTTTCGTTTGTACACAATCACAAGAACGCAAGATGGTCAAAATTAAAACACAAAGCACACAGAAAACACTAAATTCGCACACTTTAAACACAAAAAACTGCATTCCCAAAATGATTGCTATGCATCTTGTATTTTTCGATTTCTCGTTAAAGCGCATTTCGCCCATCTGGTACAGGTTATCGTCTTTGGTTCCTATTTTCAAAGACGATAAATTGTAGAAGATGGGTGATATGCTTCTTCTTTACAATATTTTACAAATTCTCTCTCATTCCCAAAATGATTGATATTCATCTTTGTTTTCCATTTCTAATTCCGTCGATCTTGTACATTTTATTGACTTTCATTTTGTCCATTTTCTCTAATTTATCGTATTTGCCTACTCTCTATAATTTTAAATCGATGTATCCTACGTATGTTTGTTCTCAGCTCTCATCACTATCGAAAATACATTGGACGATAATTGATTAAAATCGATGACTCAGAGGAATATTACTAACTTTTTGCCTAAATGCTTTTTGGGAATCTTTGTCTGGTCCCTAGAGTTTCAAATTATCGAGAGTAGAATTTACTTTTTCCATTGAGGATTTACTTTGTTAATGCTGGTTATCACCACTTTACATTATTTATTTATTTTTAAATTTTAGTAATTATTATGAATTTAATAAGTTTTCCCTTTTTCTTTTCAGGTATGTTTTGAAAACACATTTTAATTAAAAGTCGGTAAGTTGTACTTCACCAACGGCGAATTTTCTTCTTTTCCAATGGCCAACTTAACAGTGACAGTTAAAATATACTGGCTAACAAAACCGAGTGCATGATTTTAAACATTTTTAATTATAGTGCAATACATTTTTCAATAATTGTCGGATTTCGTTGAAATTTACAGCGATTATACTTTATTACTCGTATATATACAACCAAATTATGTATGTACGCAGAAAAAATGTAAATATGGCAACACCAGCGAATTGCAGCAATAAAATATGGAAACCCTATGCACTGAGTTTTGAACGATTTGTTTAAGTGGAAGCGTAGTAGGCTACACTTCTCCAAAGAAATAAAAATGAACCGCTAGGTAAAATGACTCAAATGGCAGTTTTTTTGCTTGTTTTATTCTTTTGTGAATCTCGGCATTATTGTGTTCGGTAATTTTGGAGATTAAAAATCGCAATAGATGTTGAAAATATAGGGTGATCCAAGTAGAGATACTTTTTTCAATAGACTTTTATGACAGATCCCTTGTGAGTCGAGTCATGCTGTCATGTTATTTTTGTTTAGTATTGTTTGGCATTTCATCATGGAAAGACTTACTCCTGAACAACGCTTACAAATGTTCAACTTTATTACGAAAATTTACGTTCTGTGAGGAATGTGTTTCGTGCACTTCGTTCAGCTTATGGTCAACATAATCGGCCAGCGTACTATTCGCAACACCAGCATTCATTATTGGATAATATTCGACCAAATAGACCACGCCCAGCACGCAGTGAAGAAAATGTAGCGCCCGTGGAGAATCGATTCGGCGCCGTTCGCAACTCGGACTGACGTATGGAATGGACTTACGTATGGCGCATTTTACGTCGATATCTTAAATTTAAAGCGCACAAAATACAGCTTGTGCAAGAACTGAAGCCGCCCGACGTTCCCAAGCGACATCGCTTCGCCCTATGGGCTCTTGAAAGTGCTTTCTTAGAGATCGCTTACCGCAGGTGTACCACTAGGCTCTGTCCTTTCTCCCTCTTTATTTCTTATTTTCATTGATGATCTGTTGGGTCAGACCGTGAATCCAATCTACGCGTTTGCGGATGACAGCAACCTCAGTCATTTTTATTTATTCATCCATAGGCCAAGTCTTAAAGATATTGAAGACAGAAGGCGTTTTATGGATGAGACACTTGGGCGGGATTTACAGGCCATTTCCGACTGGGGTCGAATGAATAGAGTGGATTTTAATGCGCGCAAGACGCAGTGCTGCGTGTTGTCTCACAAGCGATTCACTGACCCATCAGGGTCGTCATTATATACCGATGGTATTGATGTTGAACAATCAGATGCTTTTGATCTTCTGGGCATGAAGATACAATGTGACGCTTGTTGGGCGAGACATGTATTCGAAGTTTCAAAAGAAGCACTCAAGTGTATACGCTTTCTAAAGCGGTGTAAGAAATATTTCACTCCTTCTGATCTTTTTAATATCGATGCAACTTACATCAGGCCTAAGCTGGAATACAACTCCCATATACGGGTAGGTGCTCCAAAATCATCCTTGGAGCTACTTGATTGTGGTTAAAGGAGAGCGACGGTGGTGATAAGCGACAGTAGGGTTTCCAACTCTATTGTTTCCCATGAGCATCGTCGGAATGTGTGATGTGTGTCGCTGTTCTATCGTTACTTCGACATTTGTCGACTTATTCCTGACGTTAGGATGTTCGCCAGGAATACGCGACTTTCCAGGAATTCACACCCGTTTGTTATCGATTGGCCAGTCGACCACACTATCCACTACAGATCGAATTCAATAAACATTACTCCCCCCCCCCCCCCCTCTGATCCCTTACTTTCCACCCACCAACTGCATAATAGGAGACATCCCCTGAGTGTTAGTCAATAAAAAAAGGAGATCCGACGTTTTCGAGCCAAATTTTGTTCAGCGATGAGGCCCATTTCTGGCTCAATGGGCATGTAAACAAACAAAATTGCCGCATTTGGGACGAAGAGCAACCAGAAGAGGTTCAAAAGCTGTCACTTCATCCAGAAAAAACAACGGTTCGGTGTGGAATCATCGGTCCTTATTTCCTCAAAAATCATGCCGGTGAAAACGTTACCGTGCCATGATAACCGACTATTTGATTCCTGAAATTGAAGCTCGTGATCTCGGCTACATTTGGTTTCAACAAGACGGCGCCACTTCCCACATATCGCATCAATCAATGGATTTATTGAGAGAACATCGGTCCGGTCGATTGTTCACCAAGATCGTGTGATATACACCGTTAGACTTTTTCCTGTGGGGATATGTAAAGTCTAAAGTTTATGCGGACAAAACCGCTTCGATTCAGGACTTGGAGCAAAACATCACGCGTGTCATTCGCCAGTTACCAGTCGAAATGGTCGAACGAGTCATCCTAAATTGGACTCAACGGATGGACCTTTTGAGACGTAGCCGCGGCCAACATTTGTTAGACAAAATCTTCAAAAAGTGAATGCCAAAGAACGTTCTTTCATATGATAATAAACATTCCCCATTTAATTTGAATTTTTTGTGTTCTTTCAAATGATAATAAATATTCCCCATTTAATTTGAATTTTCTGTGTTTTTTCTTTAAAAAAGTAGGGAACCTCGAAATGAATCACGCGTTATAATAATTAACATCATCTGAAATTGTTTGGTGTGGATAGTTGATCTTTCATATCTTTTATTTTTATTATTGGCTTAGTCATGTAATAAAAAACTTATGATTTTTATATTTCATTAATTTTTCTTAATATTTCGATTGACTTCGTCAATCATCTCAAAGAGTGTCAGTAAGAAATACAACATATTTTTGACATTTATTCTCCGAAGTTTTCAAAATGATCCCTTTAGTATTCTAAATTTTTTTTGACACCCTAAGTAAAAATATGGCAAACATATTTTATATATATACATATTTTATAAGCTTTAAAAGGTTTTTATGATCAACTGATTAATTGGTCATAATTTTTTTTTCTTTTAAATTAAATACCCAAACTCAGTCTTTATTTCACAGTGTTTAATAGGAGTGACATCTCTTTCTCTATAGTTTAGAGTTTTCTTCTTTTGCTTAAGTCACAGCCACAGACAAAATTAATTTAAGTATTTAAAATCATTAAATAAAAGTTTATATTTTTCCGCTGGTGCCTGTTACTCTACCCATTATTTATGGAAATCTTCTTTATGTCCCGTGACATGATCATCTACAAATGATCACCATACTTATTTATTTATAAACAGAATATTACTGTCATTAGTCACTCATCATAAAGTTATTAAAATAAATAATTATAGATCATCGGCGAGTGTATTTCAATTAAAACTCGTGTGTTATTTCTGTAAAGTGATAATGCTAAACGAAAGTTCATCGGCCATACATATAGTGTGAACAACTAGCCAGACAGGCGGATGGACAGACAGGCGCATGGACAGAAAATTAGTCAGACAGCCAGATAGATAGAGGGGAAAACAGACAAACTTATTAACAGACAGACAACCAGGACGTCCCTCTTAAGCCGGTAAGTCAGCCAATCGGCAAGCGTCCGTTTATGTAAACCGATCTTGGATTGACTGTTGATGTTTTAATTTGTTGTAACACTGTGCCACATATTATTTTAATTTTTTTTTGTAATTTGTAATTTTTTGTAATTATTTTAATTTTTTTTTGAATCGATTCGTATCAAAAAAACGATTTTCAGTTTAACTTAAACTTTACCTTTTTCTCCATCTCTCTTGTATACCTTTATTTCTCTTTAAATTTAAAAATCGTTTCGTCTCAATTTTTGTTTCCAAAGTCTTAATGAGGAAACTTTCAGCTCCACCCTTTCTTCATCTTTAGAGCTCTATAATAATTGTGATGCAATTTAGTTGCAAGAAGCAAAAGATGGGGAGAAGCATTAAGGCGGAATGAAAGAAAACAATGTATGAATGCAATAAATTATATTTACACTCAGAGAAAAGAAAACGGTAAAATACGTAACCCCATTAAAAAAAAAGTTTTATAAGAAAATTTGAATTTTAACACTTTTTATTAAGGTTTATTGTACTTATAGTAACATACACCATGAGTGTTTTAGATTCAGAGAGTCTAAATTTCTGACTGTCCCAACCGATTCAAATCCAGCGTCTAGACCACGCTTTTGCCACTTCTATGTCGTTGAAATCGTCCTTGCCCACGACAAAAAACCAAACAAATTTTCTAACAAAAATAAAGAACCGGGAAGTATAGAAAAATTGGATTTATATCCTTTAAATGAAAACCTTACCCCCTTTTGTCAGGTACCAACCGTTCAACAAAATGTTCCTAGTTAAAGGGGTGTGATTTTTGGGCCCGTTTAACCTGAAAGACTGGGACTAGTCGCAAATTAGATAATTATGTTTATGATATATTGATTTTTTCATTCCGTTTGCTACATCTCGGAATACTACTTAGAGATCCCATAAAGTTGCTATATTTTGAAACGTCCTAAAATTCTAAGATTACCCAAATATGTCCGTCTGTCTGTGGAAAATAAACTACAGTTCACACTTTTAAAGCTAGCTGGCTGGTAAAAATTTTCCCTACCAAAGACTGGGAAAAATCAACCACACTGAACTTAAGAACGCAATACCTCACTATTAGAGATATGACGATGATTTTTGAAACATATGGCATGGTTCGTAACACAACCCGGAAGAAAAGTGGGCGGTAACACACCCCTTTTTAAAGTTTTTTACTATGGCCAAATTAATAGACCGATCGCTATAAAATTTCAAAATAATAAAATAAATGATTCGCATATCATTAAAGACTAAATCCTATTAAAATTAGACAAAAGGGCATGGCCCCGTCCATACAACCCTGAACTTTGAAGGTTATATGTCGTGAATTAATAACGCTACGGGCTGCTATATATATTTTTGGCCTATTAATGAAAATGCGAATATTTATCATCGAAAGTGGTTTTTATTGTTTTTCAAATTATTCTCCAGCATGATTTATACACTTTTGCATGCGCTCAAACCAATTGTCGAAGCACTTTTTCCACTCCGATTGAGACACCCCCAAAACATGGTTTTTGAACGCTTCAACAGCTTCTTCTGGCGATGAATATCGTTGACCATGCATTTTTTTCTTGGTGTGCGGGAATAAAAAGAAGTCATTGGGTGCCAAGTCAGAGCTGTGCGACGGCGTATGACCCATCAATTCGACGTTTTGACCGGTCAAAAAGGCATTGGTATGAGCCGATGTGTGAGAGCTCGCATTGTCTTGGTGCGCAATGATTCGTCTTCTTTTGTTCGTTTTTCGAATTTCTCCGAAGACTTCGGGCAAACAAATAGTGGTGTACCACTCAGAATTGACCTCCTACGTTGTTCAAGCGACATGACCAGTTTTTCCAAAGAAACATCGACCATTTGCTTCGAAGTGCTTCTTCCACTCTCGTTGGATTTGGCTCGTCTTCGAAGACCCACAAGGTCGGTTGCTGTTTTGTTTCGGGCTCACACGCATGGATTTATGATTCGTTACCTGTGACGATCTTATAAACGTCTTCTGAAGCACCGCAATCGTATTTTTTCAAGATTTCTTTGCACCAATCGACACGAGCCTTTTTTTTGAGCGATTGTCAAATTGTGCGGGATCCAACGAGAACAAACCTTTTTTACGGCCAGGTGTTCATGCAATATCGAATGTAATCCATGATGGAGTGTATATTAGCTTTGGCACAGCCGAATTTAACATTTCAAATTTGAATCGGCTGTAAAAAAAGTACTCATAAGTTTTTAAATTTCTCATTTTATTGGAAAGGTTGAACTATCTCATTTAATTATGGAACACCATCCGATGCGTTTTCGCTTCGAAGTTTTATTTCCAAAAAATCAAGAGCAAGACATGGACGACATTTGGTTTTAACGAGGCCACATGTCACACAGCCAACGGAACCATTTGCGCACTATTTTTGAAAATCGAATAATTAGCCGAAAATGTGATGTCAATTGGCCGCCTCGGAGTTGTGATTTAAGCAATTTGGATTATTTTCTGTGGGGAGCCATTAAGGATAAATGTTACGCAAAGCATCCAGAGGCAATTGAAGAGTTTAAACATGAAATCGAATTGAAGAGATTAGATCCGAAACAATCGAAAATGTACTAAAAAATTGGGTTGATCGGATGAGGTAATGCCGAGCCAGTTCTGGTAGTCATACGAGGGTTGCTACATATTTTTCTGGCCCTGGTAACACTTAGAGTTGTCTGGCGCCATCTGACATTTCCATTGGAAAGTTTGACATATTTTTGCATAAACGTACTCATAAACGGTTGATCGGATGAGGTAATGCCGAGCCAGTTCTGGTAGTCATACGAGGGTTACTACATATTTTTCTGGCCCTGGTAACACTTAGTGTTGTCTGGCGCCATCTGACATTTCCATTGGAAAGTTTGACATATTTTTGCATAAACGTACTCAGAACGTTTTGACGTACGACCATCATTTGTGTTGTTTACAGTGACTTGAAAAAATCAATTTGGCAAAAAAATGGAATTAACTCGTGAACATTTCCGTGCGATCATTTTTCACAACATTCGACGTGGATTATCACGACAAGAGTGCATCGATGAACTTAAATCTTGTATGGCGATGAAGCACCATCCTATAGCATAGCGAATAACTGGTTTAATAAATTCAATCGTGGCTGACGCTCGCTCAAAGGCGAAGGTCGTCCAAAAACGGTCGTTGTGCCAGAGAACATTGATGCCGTGCATGAACTGATAATGCATGATCGTCATGTGACATACCGTGAGATTGATACATCCTTGGGCATTTCTTCCACCAGCAGCATACATTCGATATTGCATTAACACCTGGCCGTAAAAAAAGGTTTCTTCTCGTTGGATCACGCACACTTTGACAATCGCTCAAAAAAAGACTGGTGCAAAATTTTTTTTTGAAAAAATACGATCGCGGTGCTTCGAAAGACGTTTATAATATCGTCACAGGTGACGAATCGTGAATCTATGCGTATGAGCCCAACACAAAATAGCAATTGCCCGTGTGGGTCTTCGAAAACCAGCCAAATCCAACGAAAGTTGTTCGTGGAAGAAGCTGCTTCGCAGCCAATGGTCGTCTGTTTTTTCGGCAAAACTAGTCATGTGGCGACTGTTCCGCTTGAGCAACGTAGGACGGTCAATTCTGAGTGGTACACCACAATTTGTTTGCCTGAAGTCTTCGGAGAAATTCGAAAAACGAACAAGAGAAGACGAATCATTGTGCACCATGACAATGCGAGCTCTCACACATCGGCTCAAACCAGCGTCTTTTTGACCGGCCAAAACGCGGAATTGATAGGTCATCCGCCGTACAGCCCTGACTTGGCACTCAATGACTTCTTCTTATTGCTTAGCATCAAGAAAAAAAATGAGTGGTCGCCAATAGATGCTGTTGAAGCGTTCAAAAACCATGTTTTGGAGGTGTCTCAAGCGGAGTGGAAAAAGTGCTTCGTTAATTGGTTTGAGCGCATGCAAAAGTGTATAAATCATGCAGGAGAATACTTTGAAAAACAATAAAACCATTTTTGAAAATTTTTGATATATAGCAGTCCTCATATGAATGATATTAGGTGTCATTATTAAATGAAAAGGTTCAACCTTTCCTATTTTTTACAGCCGATTCAAATGTAAAAATGTAAATGGCCTTTCATTAACAAATTACACAATAAAATGAATTCGGCGATGACATTTTTATTCAGGGACTTCCCCAAATATTTTATATTTTAAATTACATGAAGTTAGATGCAATTTGAAACAGGATTGCCATATAAATCTTAGCCGTTCGGGTTTGGTAGAGGAAATTTTTTCAAAATAAAAAAAAATACAAAAATTTAAATCAAGTGTTGAATCTTTATTGTTCATTCGAAAGGACTTTTTATTTTATTTTTTTTTGAATATAATTTCCCGCAAATGTTGGCCGCAACTACACCTCAGGGTGTCCATTCTGAGGGTTAATTTTGGATGAATCGTGGTTTCGCGGTGTAAGTCTTTTAATGATAAAATGGCAAACAATATTGAAAAGAAAAAAAAAGAAAATTTAACGCAACTCGCTCGCAATCTGCGGAAAAAATCCTTATTAAAAAAATGCCTCTAGATTAAACACCCTTTAGTATTTTTATTTTACATTTTATTATTTTAATAATACCCATAAATTGCTTCTGAACTATTTTCAACATGGGCCATCTTAGCCCATTGCTTGCTGCAAGTCAACACATTTTTTGCTCAGTGTATGATGTTTTTTTTTCATGCCGAAAATGAAAAACAATTTTTGCGTGATGGTAAACTGATAATGTTTTCGGTGTATTTATTACACACACCGAAAACAAGTTGAGTAATGAATGTGAATCATAAAACACGTACTTACGCTGCGGCACCACATGTATTACACGCCGACCCAAGTCTGCAACAGCAAATGTTAAGCAAAGTTCAGTCAATTGGATGGATGGATGGATTGGTTGGTGGGTAGGCAAGGCATAGGCATAAAACAAAGGCCAAGCCACGCCGAACTACGAGTAAAGCGAAGCGAACCGAACTGAGTAGAATTGAAACCCCAACAACAAAGATGCCTGCATGTCAGTCAGTCAGTCAGTCACACGCTTAATTGATTTCAATTGAATTTAATTACATTTTAAAGATGGTCGTATGGGATGCAGAGCAATATGTGAAATGAGAAGAGATTCGCTAGGCGGGGTAGGGGGCGACGAAATGACTAGAGTTATAAAATATCAAACAAAAACTAAGGCGGCACAATAACTTGGTTTCGTAATCGAAATAGTCTAAATTTATCGTTTTTTTGTATCGTGCCAATGAAAATCTAAATTTTTGTGGAATCTTTGGGTTTTTACAACTTTCTAATGACATATCTGACGTTGCATATCTTTCTTGTGGGTTTTTTTTATTTCTAATTATGCTTGTCCCCTCTCCCGCCGCCGGATGGTGGCATAATTTATGGACTTGTCGGTGGTGTTGGTTCTTTCTTAACCATTTCCCACGACGTTTCCCATAATTAATCCAAAAGCATTCCGCTGATTTTTTTTTCATTTCAAAACAACATGAACTTCCTTTTTCTCAAACAAATCTCACACTCAGACACACATGGTTCCAGAATATAACGAAGAGAAGAAAGACAAAAGCAAATCTCAAAAAAAAAAGAAAGAAAAGAACACCAGTAGATGTTGGCTGTGGCTTACGCTGTGTAGAGTGAGTGGCTCAGTGGTGCAAAACCCAAGGAGGGCAAAATCAGTGGAAAAAACAATGAACGTTTTCGAAACGGAAGCAGCTCTGATTCCACATTCAACACTCGACGCCGCATACATAAGTTCACTTCATAAGTCTCCGGTCAAAAGAACAGCGTTTATTCTCCCCAGTCTGTCAGGTTGCCCGTCATAGCCTGGTTGATCGTTGCTTTCGTTTTGATGGGAATTACGAATTTCGTTGGAACTTTAAAACTCGTAACTTTTCTAGAATGGCTAATTTTAATATCGCTGATATTTTGTGTGTGTTTCTTTTAAAAAGAGAAATGAAAGGAATAAAATGGTTTAGACAAACGCTTGCGTAGATAGCTTCTGTATAATTGTCTTTAAGCTGTGGGAAATCAAAGTCTAAGTGTTCCTTGTAATATATGTGTTTCAGTTTCATTCCAGCACATTGAGTTCAGCTTTCGGATAAAGATTGTCACGAAAAGTTACCAAATATTAAGAACATACAAATGCAAATGTTTGTTGTTCGCCGAACAAAAATCCAGATTGTTGTCCCTACCTTGAACGACGTTGGGCGCCAAAAGCGGTGGGAAAACTTTTATTTTTTCAGTTTCATTCCAGCAATTGCAGCCAACGTTCAAATAAAGATTGCCACGAAAGGTTATCAAATATTCAGAAAAAACCACAAACACTGTCGAAAACTTAGGTCATCTTTTTCAAAAACCTTCGGCCACTTTTGTGCAGAGTTAGCTAAAGTAATCAGCTAATGATCGACCGCACCAACTTACGATTTTTGTTGTTGCCTGAATAAAACTCAAGATTTTTGTCCCTACCTTCTGCGACGTTGGTCGTCGAAAGCAGTGGGAAAACATTTATTTTTTCAGCTTCATTCCAGCAATTGCAGCCAACGTTCGAACAGAGATTGTTAACAAATATCAAATATTATCACGAAATGTTATCAAATATTTAGAAAACTCAGGTGATCTATTTTAAACACATTATTCCATGTTTGTGGAAAGTTAGCTGAAGTAATCAACTATTGATCGAACTCCGTTCGTATTAATTGCATATTTTTGTTGTTGCCGAACAAAAATTCAGATTGTTGCCCCTGCCTTATGCAACGTTGGGCGCCACAAGCAGTGGGATTTATTTTCAGTTTCATTCTAGCAATTGCAACTAATCTTGCGGATAAAGGTTGTCATGAAAGGTTATCAAATAATTAGAAAATACTAATTGCAAGTTAGCCATAGTGATTAGCTTATGATCGACCTCCCTTCGTACCAATTGCAATGTTTTTGGTGCTACCAAAACAAAACATTTCACTCTTTCAAAAAAAAAAAGAATTAAGAAAAGCAGTGGAAAAACAAATATTTTTCAGTTCCATTTCAGCAATTGCAGCCAAGCTTTCGGATAAAGATCGTCACTAAAGGTTACCAAATATTTAGAAAAACCAATTGCAACTTTATGTTGTTGCCCAAACAAAAATCCAGATAGTTAACCCTTCCTTCTGCGACGTTGGGCACCAAAAGCAGTGGGAAAACATTTATTTTTTCAGTTTCATTCCTGTAATAGTAGCCAAGTTTTCGGATAAAGATTGTCACGGGAGTTAATCAAATATTCAGGAAATACCACAAACACTGTCGAAACCTTAGGTGAGCTTTTTTTAAAATCTCCGGCCAGTTTTGCAGAGAGTTAGTTGGAGTAATCAGCTAATTTTCGACCTCCGTACCAATTGCAAATTTTTGTTGTTGTCTAAATAAAAATCAAGAGATTTGTCCCTACCTTCTGCGACGTTGGTCGCCAAAAGCAGTGGGAAAAGATTTTTTTAATAGCATTCCTGCACGAAACCGAAATCGTGGCAAAAATCCATGAATAGCCGAGAAAGTACACGATATTTTACTAGTTCGTAAAAATGTTCGCCTTCTTTGCAATATTGTGGCCGAAGGTAAGTAGGCAAAATTAACTTCAAAATGTAATGCTCTTCATAACCTTCAGGCTAAATATAAATAGTAAGGTATCATGATTAAGGAAAACCGGGTTGTGGTTTGTTGGCAATCAATTACCGGCCTCAACCCGTTACAGCCTGCCCATAGATCGGCTCGTACGATTTTTATGAAATTTTGAAATTTATGTCCGAAAGACCTTAGAAGTTGAAAGAAAAAAAACCTCAATTTTTACCTGAGGTATGACATGGGTAATTTAATAACCGTGCAAGTGTTTGTTTGAAGTGCAAGGTGCACAAGGCTAAGTGATTTATTTCTTTTAAGTACCATGTTTTCTTAATAAAATTATCCATTTGCATTTGACCGGATCTGGAGGCCAGGTGTGTTTTCGTATCGCTGCCTGATTTTTTTCATTCCATTGTAGACAACTAAAGCTATTCGGTAAAATTAGAAATTTTTAATTTGTACCATTTTCCTATGTTTGACAGCACTTTTTCGGAGCATCTTCCGATAAAAAATCTTCGATTTTTGTCTGCGAAAAACAAAAGATAAAATAAAAAAATCAGCAAATTAAAAATATTTATAAAATAATGATTAAACTTAAAATAACGAAGTAATGTTTTTTAACATTCTTATTATATATATTTATACCCTTTGGAATAAATTTGCATATTAAACAATCTGATAAAGAGTATCTATGATGTTTTTTCTCTTCTTAAACTGGCGCCCAACGTAAGCACTAAAACAAAAAACCTGTTATTATGATCAGCATTGTAGGTGAATTTAAAATAGCTTTTTTTTAAATTTAATATAGCTTTTTTAAGATAGTAATCAAACCAAATGTCTCCCAGCGTGTAATCTAGGTTGAAGTAACAAAAACATATTTTTGTATCGTAAATATTTTTTTGATAAAAATTATGCTATTCTAACAAACATACCTAGTACCCGCTATCAAAGATTGACCTTTTAGGCGAATTTTCAAATTCAAAAGTCTACATTAAGACCATGCGTTACTGTTCTGAAAAAAATTTTCATTTGTTATGATTGGTCTTTAAGGCGAATTTTGGAATTTTAAATGTCCTGATTACGACAATATTCGCACTAATTGGCGCCCAAATCCGGCTCTAGGTTTAAGAACCAAAAAAAAATATTTTTGAATGTAAATTATTTTTTTTTGAGCAAAACTTTTTTGATTGTAATATAATAGTTGGTCATATTCGCAACAGTTGGCGCCCAACGTCGGGTCTACATTAAAGTAACAACATCTATATATTATATAAAAAAATTATTTATCTTTAAGACACTTTTTTTTTATATATATTTAGACAAAGTCGAATTGATTTTGGCAATATTCGCTACAATTGGCGCTCAGCGATGGCTGTCATCTTAAATGGAAATTATTTCCGCGCAAATCAACCTTTAATCATAATATAAAACAAAAGTAACAAAAAATTTATTATACAAAAAATAATTTATCTTTTGGACACTTTTTTTTATATATTTAGACAAGATTGAATTGACTAAGGCAATATTAGGTACAATTGGCGCCCAACGATGGCTATCATCTTAAATGGAAACTTTTTCCAGGAAAATCATTTTTTAATTATAGTATTAAACACATGTAACAACAAAATCTATTATTAAAAGAAAATTATTTATGTTTTGGACACATAGGACAAAATTGAATTGATTTTGGCAATATTCGCTACAATTGGCGCTCAACGATGGCTATCATCTTTAATGGAAATTATATATGGGCAAATTAATTTTTAATTATAATATAAAACATAAGTAACAACAACATCTATTATAAAAAAAAATTATTTATGTTTTGGACACTTTTTTAATTATATTAAGACAATATTGACTTGATTTCGGCATTATTTGCTACAATTGGCGCCCAACGATGGCTATCATCTTAAGTGGAACCTATAGGCAAATCATTTTTTGATTATAGTATTAAACATAAGTTACAACAAAATCTATTACATAAAGAAAGTTATTTATCTTTTGGCCACTTTTTAAATTATATTAAGACAATATTGAATTGATTTTGGCAATATTTGCTACAATTGGCGCCCAACGATGGCTATCATCTTGAACGGAAATTATTTCCGGGCAAATCAATCTTTAATTATAATATTAAACATAGCTCCTGCTTATATTTTAGTTAATATTCGTTGCCGTTTGTTTTCAAACTGGCGCCCAATGTGGGCTTTAGGTAAAGGTAACAAAAAATAGAATTTTTAGTGTTAACTATTTAATTTTTAGGAAATCAATATATTGATTATCACTGTTGTGTTGTTTTTTTTAAGAAAACCTATCCTCCAGTTTCACTGATTGGCCAAAATTGATCAATTATTCGACTTATGCAACAGCTCTTCTTTCTCTCTTGCAACAGGTCAATATTTTCCGCACGTACATGCACAAATATTCAAATTCAATTCACAACATTGCCGGCAATTACTTTTTCGCAACTAGAAAACAAATTTTTGTTGCGAAAAACTTTCCCTTTTCGTGGGGCCCACACAAAAGCCAAACATTTTTGAGCGTATGCCAGACGACCAAAAGGCAAACCGACGACAACAACAGCCAAAGTCAATAACTAATTTCACTGTCAAATTACACTAAACAATTGTCAAATAATGCCAAAACATGGCAAAAGTCATAAAATGAAAAAAGTAAAAACAAATTATAAATGCGAAAACAACAAACTCTCGACAGCATAGAAGGAAAAGGTAAACCACCTTTTACTTGAATATTTAGTTTGAGCAGTGCCAACCTAAAAAAATAATAAACGAAATTGAAATTGAAAACTTGGCTTGAGGTATAGCGCCGTCCCAAGTATCAAGACCCAGCTAACAACAACAATAATATGTCATAGCCAGCAATTATGACAGAAATGTGTTACAACAAACATAATAAAATTGTTGTTGGTACTACAAAAAAATATTTTGTATTTCGACTCTGACTATACCGATCGACAGCTGACAGTTTTGCCATAATTACCTTTAAAACTGAGTGAGTGCTTTTGTCTTTTCGTCCGTCCCTTCGTCGGAATATGTTGCTTAGGCTGCCTGTCAGTCCCCTTGTCTGTTGGTATAACCTTTATGACACATATTTACAAACTGTCATAATTGATTACCCGACCAGACAAAAAATTGTAAAAAAGTCAAAGAGAAATGTCTGAAAAATGGCCCGAAGTGCTGTACACAATGCCATGGTAATTTTATTAACATATTGTAGCATGAATTGATATTAATATTTATGCATTACTAGGTAACAGCGCTAAAAAAATCATAAAAAACTAAAAAAAAAATACCAGATTCAGACATAAAATTTATTAAACATGATTTGTGCGCCACCTACCGTTCGCCTCCATGGAGCTTTTCATAGAAACCCCATCTCTCACACAAGGTTAACTCTAAAAAATCGTGCAAAAAAACTAAAAAAAACACACAAACTCAGCCTGGCGATTTTGTTCAAAATTTGTTTGAGTGAAAGTGAAAGTTTCAATTTGTTCCTCTCTCTCTCTTTCTAGCTGTGTTTATTTTGTTAGCTGCTAATCAAAATCGCTTGTTCGTTTTGCCCGAAAAAAGAAGAAGAAAAAATCCAACGAAGAAAATATTGTTAACTGTCATATGGAAAATAAATCGACATTAATTGGTCGTTGTATTAAAACGAAACAACTCGAAAAAAAACTCGCATAGAGTGCTAAATATATAACAAATGTTCAGTGATTATTTTTTGTCATTGTAGAGTGAAAATGGTAAAACAATAAATTATCGCTTTTATAACATAGAAAAACACTTAAATTGTGTTGCAGGAAAATTAAAAAAAGAGGATGGTTTTTGAAGAAGTGAAAGGTTTAGCAAGCCATATCTGACATATATGACGATGTTGATGCTTAATTTTATAAATTATTGGTTTTAATCAACTCTCCTAAAGTTGTTTAATAAACGGCGCCCTACTCTGGCCGACCACTTCAGCTAAGGCATATAATGCATTTAGCAAAAGTAAAAGGTTTGGTATTGACTTATATCATTGTCCTGCAAAGATTAATATCACTTGGCAACAGAAAAGAAATAAAGTTTTTGTCTGGAAACTAAAAACCCAGCAAACCAAACCTTTAGAATTCGATCAGAATTCTGTACGAGAATCGGCAAAATGTTCCGATTTCGGATCAGAATTCTTAGCGAGTTCGTAACGAAAAACATATTAGAGGGTTGACACGAATTCTGAACTACTTCTCTGAGGGAATTCTGATGTTTTTGCCGACATTTCGAACCGATTTCTGACCAAATTCTGAACTGTAGTCTTAGGAAATTCGAAAGGAAATTTCGATTTCTCGTATCGAATTCTGAATTAATTCTGAACGACTTCGGTCAGAATTTTGGCATAAAGTCTTATTAAACTCTGATGTGTTTACCGACATTACGAACCGAATTCTAAACGAATTCTGAGCTTATGTCATGGTAAATTCTGAATGTAAACAATCAAAAAGAAGAAAATATTTTTGTTCTACAAAAAAAGTTGTAAAACATTTTCAAAAATCGTTCGAAAAGACTTTTAGTTACAAGCAGGGTTGCCTGAGTTTCGCAAGCAATAATTGTGCTGTAACTATGTTAAGTGGTTTAGTGGCTATACACTTAAGGGCAACCAGTTTTGCATCTAACGAGAATTGCCGGCAGTAGAGTTTTCCTCCGAACACAATAAAAATCCCTCACACAGCTTAGCTAACCAAACGTTCAGAATTTGAAATATAAAAATACCTCAGACAAACAGTTAAGAATTCGTTCAGAATTAGTGCCGACATGTCTGAACACAAGAACAACAACTGTAAAATATGAAGCAACCCAGCAAACCAAACGTTCAGAATTCGGTCAGAATTCTGTACGACAATCGGCAAAATGTTCCGATTTCTTACCGAGTTCGTAACGAAAAACATATGAGAGGGTTGACAAAAATTCTGAACTACTTCTCTGAAAAAAATCCTTAGACAAATCGAACAGAATTCGTAAAGATTTCGATAGAGTTCAGATATTGTTCATAATTGTCTGATATCAGCCATTGTCGGCAAATTTGGTTTACTGACTAGACTACCTCAGATAAATAGTTCAGAATTCGTTGCGAGTTCGATAAGAGAAGTCTGAACAAAAAATTAATAAAAATCCCACAGACAAGTCTAACAGAATTCGGGCCGCATTCGTTTAGATATTTCGGAACACAATAAATAAAAAATCCTCAGACAAATCGACCAGAATTTGTAACGATTTCGGTAAGAATTCTCGATAGAGTTCAGATATTGTTCAGAATTGTCTGATATCAGACATGGTCGGCAAATTTGGTTTACTGGGAAGTAATTTTTTGTGTGAGTATTGAGGCTTCAAGTTTCCTAAAAACAGCAAAAAAAATTTATCAGGCCTGGCACCGAAATCAATCGGAATGATTTTAATTCCCGTCTTACCATTCCGTTCGGTTTTGTTTTACCTTCTTCGGATTCCGATCGATTTAGGAAATTCCGAAAATTTTAAAAAACCCTGGTTATGCTAATTTGCTATGGCAACTCTATGCATATGAGAAATCAAAAACCATATGTTTTAAGTAAATAGTTTTACAACGATTGTTTAACAGTAGTTCCTTTACTTCTTCCATAAGGTGGACAATATTTTCTACTTTGTTTTCGACACGTTGCTCTTCCAGTAACTTAGCAATTTTTCACAAGTGTTTATTTTCTTCTGCTAAAAGGCTGCTCAATTCCGGGATGGATACGTGTGGAGTACGTGGTCTGTGGCGCTTAGAAGTAGGAGATGGTGTGCGGTAAAGACGTCTCTTTGAAGCTGATGGTGTTACACTTCGCTTTCTTGCCAAATCGTTTTCTTTTTCCCTAGCACTGTCAGATGTTGAGGGAGTAAAATTAAGATCTTCGTCGTTTTCTTTGTCAGATTCACAAATGTACGCGATCAGATCTGCTTCTGCAAATCTTTTGGAGCCAGCAACGCCTGCTACACTTCTCTGCATTCCGGAGACTCTAACAACAGCTTCCTCGACCTCGGACAATACAAATTTGTGTTGTTTACAATTGTCGTTTTTGTTGTGGCACAGTTTCTTATGTTTTCCAATCCGTCCAGGTTTTCTTCCATCCACATGACAATCTTTGCATGGTGGTCCAGAAAAATTAAATTTTTCTGTTAATTCTATCCAAAGCGCTTCTACAACCACATGATCTTCCTTCACGAATCCTCTGGCTATATCATTGGGGCACTCCATGAACTCGACAAAAATTGTATCTTGAGCTTTCCTCTAAAATATTTATTTGTAAATGAAAATATTGGGAACAAACTTATAAAATAAATACTCACATTTCTTATTTGTTTTATTTTCGTCAGCCAGAATATTACACGACACATGAAAACACGATCACAAACAATACAAATTACGAGCACAAATTAATTTTCCAACGTTTTTTTTTTTTTTTTTTTTTTGATTTTAGTTTATTTCGCTCAAGGCAATTATTTGGGTTGTATTGTTGGCTTAGTGCTATTGAAAATATAGACGATTTATTAAAATAAATGTCAACTAAGCAAAAATTTAACGTTATTAAAGATGACTATAATCTTTATTCAGAAAAAGTACTTTTATCAAAGTTTTTTGTGCTTATGGTACTTAAAATATCAATTCTGATCACATAATCAAAAGTGGTTTCATTCCGACCAAATCTTTCGGAATTAGTTTTTTGAAGAAGCAAAATACGGAATTGAAACCACTTTCGATCGGAATTGTGTTCTGTGACATGCCTGTTTTAAATTGTCATTTTCGTCAGATGTACCTTTTTTATTTTGACTAAAATTTTGAAATGAAATGTAAAAGTTTTGTGCATTCACTTTCGATCGGAATTGTGTTCTGTGACATGCCTGTATAGAAACATTTTTTTTAAATTTTTTTTTTAAATTGTCATTTTCGTCAGATTTACCTTTATTATTTTGACTATAATTTTGAAATGAAATGTAAAAGTTTTATGCATTCAGGCATCCAGTTTCTTAAAATAAGCAAACGAATTTGTTTTTCTTTAAAAAATTTTCTTTAAAGTTCCCATTTTCGACGGATGTAGTACCTTCATTATTTTGACTTTAATTTTAAAAGGAGACGTCCAACCAAACAGCACAATATAACATATTAAACGAAATAATGCGTACTAATATTCTTTAAGATCACTACACTTTTGCATGCGCACAAACCCATTTTCGAATTACTTTTTCCACTCCGATTGAGACACCTCAAAAACATGATTTTTGAACGCTTTAACAGTTGCTTCGGGCGATGAAAAACGTTGACTACTCATTTTTCTCTTGATGCTAGGGAATATGAAGAAGTCATTGGGCTGTACGATGGATGGTACATCAATTCGACATCTTAGGTGGTCAAATAGCTCATCGTTTTGGGTGAGTGTGAGAGCTTTCATTGTCGTGATGCAAAATCATCCGTGTTCTCTTATTATCTTTCCTCATTTATTCGAACACTGTTGGCAAACAGATGGTTGCATACCACTCAGAATTGACCGTTCTACGCTCCCCTAAAGGCACTGTTGCAACATGGCCGGTTATACCGAAAAAAACGCATTAATTTGCTTCGATGTACTTCTTCCACGAACAACTTTTGTTGGTTTTGGCTCAACTTGAAAGTCCCATACCGTCGATTGTTGTTTTGTTTCGGGTTCATATGCATAGATCCATGATTCGTCACCTGTGACAATGTTATACACTGCCTTTGAGCTACCGCAATCGTACTTTTTTAACATTTCTTTGCACCAATCCATACGAGCCTTTTTTGAGCATTCGCCAAATTATGTGGGATCCAACGAGCACAATTTTTTCTACACGGCCAAATGAACATGCAATATCTTATTGATGCTTGTCATTCTAATGCCCAAGATGCCTCAATCTCACGGTATGTCACATGTCGGTCTTGCTTAATCAGTTCTTGCACAGCATCGATGCTTTCTAGCAAAGTGACCGAAGTTGGACGTCCTTCACGAACGGCGTCCGAGACTGAACTCTTGGTATCAGCGATTAACAGTGGTTGTTGATGGTGATTCACCGTCAAAAGTCGAAACAAGTTGATTTAAACACTCTTGTCTCGCCGAAAATCGTAAAAATCAACGCACGAAAATGTTCACGGGATAACTCCATTTTTTGACTGAGATGAATTTTTCAACACACTGTAAATATCAAAAAATTCGCCCTCAAATGACAAAACGTTCAGAGTGAAGTTATGCTAAAAAATGTCTAAAGTTTCCAATGGAAGTTCCAGTTTGCATCTGGGAACACTAGTATTGTTTGGAACCGAAATATAAATAGCAACCCTAGTACTACAATTGCTATGAACCGAGTGTTTATGTAGAAATGGTAGTTACGGAACAGTGGTCAAAAAGATTGCAAAACATGTTTTGTTTTTAAAAAAAATGTTTTGTGTTAACAAAAAATTCATAAAAAATGTAAAAAAAACTATAAACTTTTCTTTTTTATTTTAAGTAGCTAGAATCCTTATGAAGAAATCGGCCTCTTTTCGAAGAGAAATCTATGGATAAATGTGGAAGTTATGGCCCTTTTTGTAGAAGTAACACATTTCCAAAGGAACACAGTTTGTTAATTTTTTCTTTATTACGAGACCGTGTAAATAATTCCGTGACTTTTCCAACTTTCCTCGTTGTTATATGAAATGCAACACTTCCCCCATCAAGTACCATCTGTTAATAGACTACTGCCAAATTTTGAGAGAGTTCTGGCATTTAGTTTGTGTTTAACAACTGTTTAAAACATACAACCTCGTGGATTTTGTTAGAAACGAAAAAAAACGTGAATTTCGAGAGCTCATTTAACATTATATTTTCCGAAAAATCGTCGATCCAACCAAGGAAAAGCTTGATTAATACTATGGGGACTCTGCACCATCGATAACAATGGTAAAAAAATGGTTGACTGACCTTCGTTGTGGTCGCACATGTACAAATGACGCTGTACGTTCTGAACGGCCAATTGAGGTCAATACACCCGAACATGTCGAAAAAGTCCACTATATGGTGTTGGCCATTGGAAGAGTAAAAGTGCGTGAGATTGTTGATTTTACATGATCAGCTAGGCTTAAGAAAGCTGTCTGCGAAAGCTGTGCCGCGCTGATGTTGATTTTACATGATCAGTTGGGCTTTAGAAAGCTGTCTGAAAAAGCTGTGCCGCGTTTACTCTAAATTGACCATAAACGTAATCGTGTGACAACTTCAAAGGAGTTGTTTACGGACTCCAAATAGACGGACGAGGTCGGACAGACAAATATCGTTAAATCGAATTAACTGGTGATGGTGATTAACTGAGTCGATAGGAACACTTAAAGATGGGTCAAGATTTTTAAGTCGTTACGTATTCCGTGCTTGAACATTTTGAATTTTCTAAATTATGAATTTTCTCCCTAAGTAGTAGCTAAATTTTTAAAATTACTTTGTAAATAAAATTAATTTCATAATTTGTAATCCCATATGATACCCTTATAGCCTAAGTCAGCTTTCTGTATTTATGATTTTTTCTGTCAATATTTTATTTGAGTCTCTCCTATCGTTACAAATTTCAAGTTTTAAAAGACGTTAGTTCCATTTGCCATACGTCTTTCGACCACTTACGTAGCCACTTGTTATTACCGGTTCGTTATTATAGCCATAATTTCCTATTTTTTTCGCCGACCACTTTGGAGTTGGCTGCTTATTATTACATCATTACTCTTGTTTTGAAAACTGCATTAAATATAACGGCTCGGTCAGTTTAATTTATTCCTTAAATGTTTATTAATGTTTTTGCAGCTTTTATTTTTTTGCTTTTGTATCCCGGCGGCACCAAACTCTTCAAACAGGGCCGTATATTATTTTCTGCCACTCGTACTACTTTACGTTTTTTAATGAAAATGCAAACGATTTAAACATGAAACGACTTTGTAAAAAAAACTCGCCGACTTGCCATGAACGAACGAATGTTTTTAAAACAGAAACAAAACAAAAAACCGAATACGATAAGCATGAACATTATGAAAATTATGAAACTATTAATTAATGGCACCACCACCGTACTAAACGCTCGCCGCTACGTTTTCAATACGATTTGAAAAACTAGGAAATTATTAAACTAAGAGAGAGGTGTGAGTTAGAGTTGGAGTTGATAGGGCCAGGCGGCCTTTATGGCGTTTATGGACAACACAGCGGCTAATTAGCGGAAATGCGTTTATTTTTCCGGCTTTCCTCCTTGAAAGGATGCGGAAGGAAAAAAACTAATCTACAAATATAGTATATGGGAAATGAAGTACTTGATAGCCTGGTACACAGAAAAAAAATAACTACCAATGTCAGCAAAAAAAAAATATATTTGAATTAAAAATTATTCAAATACGATGTGATAAAGAACTTCAAAATATCAACACACAATAATATGGTTGTGAATTAAGTAGAATTTGTTCTGGCTTCAATCTAAACACTTAAACATCAAAAATGGTTGGAGTGAAGAGCATTATATTGTTGTTAAGTATATGTTAAAAATCGTTCTACTAGATTGATACTCGTAGTATCTATGGTCCTAATAACCATAAAATTATCACCGCGGGATCCATATTATGTTACCACACAACAATGCTATGTTTGCCAGAACCATATTATGATCATGTTTAGTCATACTATGATCATACAGAACCATAGTTTGATCTAACAACCTACAATCATAATACGATGAACTCATAACCATATTATTACGAGGGCGGTTCGGAAAGTTCTTAGCCTATCAATGAAAGAGAATAGTTAGTTTTTCAAAAATATTTTTATTTTTCAATATAATCTCCTGAAACTTCAATACACTTAGTCCAATGGTTATCTAGCAATTCTATCCATTGATTAAAATAGTTTTCCTCAAGGTCTTCAAAATAGTGGTTTAAAACTGTAATTGCATCTTCATTTGAGGTAAAACGCTTGCCAGCAAGGAATTTTTTTAGATTTGGGAACAGGTAAAAGTCACTGGGAGCTAAATCAGGAGAATAAGGTGGGTGGTCAAGCAACTCGTACTTTAATTCGTTGATTTTAGCCATTGTTAAAACACTCTTGTGCGCTGGTGCGTTGTCTTGATGAAAAATTATTTTTTTGTGTTGTAAGCCAGGACGTTTTTCTCGAATTTGTACATTTAATTGATCTAAAAGGTTGCAATAGTACTCTGAATTTATTGTTTTACCCTTTTGCAGATAGTCAATCAATAAAATACCTTTGAAGTCCCAAAAAACCGTTGCCATAACCTTACCAGCCGATTGAATTGTTTTTGCCTTCTTTGGGACACTTCCTCCAGCTTCAGTCCATTGTTTGGATTGTTCTTTTGTCTCTGGAGTATAGTGGTGGATCCATGTCTCATCAACAGTTATGAAACGACGCTTAAAATCCATTTTATTTCGCTGAAAACGATCCAAACAAGCTTGAGAAATGTTCATTCTTATGCGTTTTTGGTCGACTGTTAACAAGGGCGGCACCCATCTTGCAGAAAGCTTTTTCATCTGTAGTTCTTCATGCAAAATTAAATAAACTCGATCATTTGAGATGCCCATGATATTAGCTATTTCACGCACTTTTAGTCGTCGATCATTTAATACCATATCATGCACTTTGGCTACAATTTCTGTTGTTGTTGCTGTTTTTGGACGTCCACTACGTGGTCCATCTTCACTGCTTGTACGAGCACGTTTAAATTCAGCAACCCAATTTTTTACTGTTGCATATGAAGGAGCACTTTCACCTAACACATTCACCATATCATTATGAATTTCTTGTCCCGATAAACCTTTTTTATGTAAATATTTAATGACACCACGCATTTCTAATTTTTCCATTGTAAAAAAATCGCGGAGTCGTCTTTTGTGAACACCTGTTTCTATATGAAGGAGTTGCCAGATCGAACATGTGTTCATAGCAGAGATGGAAGTTTCCAAAACACTTTACTTTTTTCTGTTTATACCGCGCTTTTTGTGCTAGGTTAAGAAGTTTCCGAACCGCCCTCGTAACTCTACAACCATATTATGATACACATAACCATATTATGATTGTCACAACCATATTATAATGCACACATAAACAAAATATGGCACTCACTACCATTTTATGATATCCACGACCTACAACCATATTATGATACACATAACCATATTATGATTGTCACAACCATATTATAATGCACACATAAACATAATATGGCACACACTTCTATTTTATAATGCCCACGACGACTCCTACAAACATATAATCATTCACATAAAACTATCATGATTATGATGCCCATAGACATAGCAGAGCGTTTCGGAGATTGCAGTACTGCTGCTCTGACTCTCTCGATGTTGTAATCCTTCTCTCAGGTCCCCTTCGTACACATGACACATATCCTGCTGTTCTTAATGAAGTGCCTCAATTAACAATTAAATGCCATCCAGGAACAGTTCCGCGTGGGGGAACAGCGAATCGTAAACGAAAAGCACGCTGCACTGCAATGATCGAGTGCGCATTTTAAAAATACGATTCAACACAAAATGACTTCTTCTCACTTGTCCAATTCATGATGGCAACTGAAATGCAGACGAATACAAATCTACCGTCAGTCACTTTAAAAGTCTGTTTCCACTACGGTCGCGTCCACGTCCGCGTCAACGATTTATTGAAAATTTGAAATGGTGTTTCCATTGTGTTTTGCGTCCACTTTTGCGTTCAAAAAGCTGTTTGTGTTTATTTGTTTTTTTTGCGGTGCGAAAAGTTAAATATTTTTGTGTTGTGACATTATCATGGAGTTAAATGATATTATTTTGCTAACCGCAGTGGAAAATAAGGATCGAATGGTATTGAGCCTAATGGAAATGTGCAGTAGCAGCAGCGCTTTATGTTTATGCTGATAAACAGCTGTTTTAATAAAGATGTGCAATTTGCGGTGTTGCCATTAATAGGTATGGGTGGGTTTCGATTGCAAAAATAATCTAATTTATAGTAACGCTACTTATCGGAAAACGCGTTCAATATGAACGCGACTTTTTTCCATGCCTAACTGCCTATGTTTTTTTGTATAGGCTTTAACGCGCGTTCATTGATTTTTGGACGCGACCGTAGTGGAAACAGCCTATAAGCCACGCACACTCCCTTTGACCAACAGTGCCGCCACAGCCTGCAGTGCAAAAAAGCAAATTACCGCGCTCCACCCTGTACCAGTTCAACCGCCTCTAAAAATCGTTGTCCAAAGGTAGATTGTGTTTCACTTTTCTATCGATACCAGATATCTGATCTTTTAAGATATCTGGTCTATTAATCGAGATAAGCATTTTTAACCATATCACGATGTACTACAGATGAACCCATCTGTTTATTACAGCTCGACACCACGCATTGCGCCCGGCATTATACGGGTAATTCTATCGTATAATAGATTCAAATCGAATGTGAATAAACTCTACAACTGCTATCGTCCTAAACTTAAGCATTCTTTTCGTCACTTGGGTTAACAAAAGCCAAAACGTTACGCAGCTGTGCCCCTTCTGAGGGGTTAAGTGCGTCCCAAATAACAGTACCATTTTTAATTATTGTTCGTCTGCACAAAATTATGTAAATACTAAAAAATATATAAGTATACTTTTCCAAGGAACCTTTAGATCTTTAAAATGAAACTTTATTGAGTATTTGTTTCACCGCTACCGTGCTTTCAACAGCACATGTTGCACATGTATAGATTGTCTTAGAATTTCACGACGATCTAGTGATTGGTAAATCGATTTCGATTTAGTTGACAGTCATCTTTTGTACTTTAAAATCCACTTAGCAATCGATTTTTAATGTAGGGCAGTTGGTCGAAATCGACTTTTTGGTTTCGATTTTCAATGATTTTTAACTGAGAAAATTTCGGCAATCAATGAATCTTTCAATATTTACAAAATTCAGATAATACATTTAATTATTTTTCATTGAACAATCTCGTTGACCACATTGAACAAGGTGTTGTAAGAAAGTCGACGAAATTTGAAGATCAAAGCCATAATCGAGATTAACCTGGCTTCTTCAACATGTTCAACACCTGCTACCAATATGGAGGAATTCTTTTCTGTATGTAACCTATTCTTCTCGGAACAAGTCCTAAAGTTCGAATACGGCTGAAACAATTTATGGATTTGCGAACATTATAAATATTCCCAGAAAAAGAACACCATTTGCATAGTATTAAGATATATTTAGTCGATAATCGAAGTCGGAATCGACTTTCGCCTATGACTTATCGATAAAGATAATCGAATTGAAATACGTTGATCGGTTAATCGATTAATATTATTTATACACCATTTGGCGAAGGGTATAACAACTATTATTACCATCTGCCCAAACTTTTATAGACGGCGTAGCCTATAGTTTGCGTAAGATACTAATTATGAAACAAATTAGTAATTTGATTTTTTAAAAGTTGTTGCTTAATTTTTAAGTTGTTGCTTCAATTTGTGCAAAATGCTTGAATCGTATTTGGTAAAATAGTAGTTGTTATTTTCTGTTTATTTTATTGATAAGTAGACTGCAAACCCCAGAGTATGAATATTAAACCAATCTAACAACGAGTGCGTAGTTTATGTTTTACTTATAAGACCAACCTTACAAGTTGTGACTTATAAATTTTATTTTGTGCAAAAGGCTTGTTTATACCATTCTTGAACCGTCTCTGATGCAAATTATTATAATTATTTTTTTGTTTTTTTTTTCATTTGTTGACTGGAACACCTCTTAGTCCGGGGTATACATTTTATTTAATTCGACTATCACATTTCCTTCTAACGTAAAGAAGCAGAGGGACACAAATAACTTTAGTTTGTGCAATATGCTTGAACTGTCTATGATAAAAAATAATAATTATCAAAAAGGTTTTTTGTTTTGTTAATTTTTTCCTGGTGGCCTACGTTGTCCAGGTTATACACCTTCAATGTTGTTATACACCTTCGACCTTCTATATGTTTATAAATAATAACCTAAGTAACTACAGTTTGTGCAAAGTGCTTGAACTTTATCTGTTAAACATTATTATTAGCATGTTGACTTTTAGACTGCGTAGTCCTAGGTTATTATAAGTTATATCGACTATCATATTTCCTTTTTAAGTGGATGTACATAGGAACCCCATAGGAAAGGTCGATAGATTGCCATTCCTGAAAAAGTTAGTACAGTTTGTGCAAAATGCTTGAACCGCATTCGGTAAACAGTTTTGCCTTAAATATTGGTTTGCTTATATTGTTATAAGTATGGGTATCGTATTTTATAGGATCAATCCACTTTAATATTTTTTTCTTATAAGTTTCTTAAATGACAACCTAGAAAATAAAATTTGTGCAAACAAGCTTGAACTGTTGAGGGGCTATTCAGCCTATTTTGAGTACACCAATATATCAACCATATCTGATGAAAATTAATTATCAATAAGGTTTTTGTTATGTTTGTTGACTTTTGGACTGTGTAGTCCTGGGTATATATAAGTTTAATCGACTACCATATTTCCTTCCCACATGGGTGTGAATAGAAACCCATGTAACGATAGTTTGTGCAAAATGCTTGAACCAAATGTGTCAACATTCAATATTATCAATTATAATTATCAATAAGGTTTTTGTTATGTTTGTTGACTTTTGGACTGTGTAGTCCTGGGTATATATAAGTTTAATCGACTACCATATTTCCTGGATGTGAGTAGGAACCCATGTTACGACAGTTTGTGCAAAATGCTTGAACCAAATGACTCAATATTTAATATTATCAATTAGATCTTACTTTAATTGTATACTAGTAGATTGTGTGGTATATGGTATACCTAGAAGATCGATAAATTGTTATTCTTGCCTTTTGAGCGGAAACATTGGCCGAAGTTAGTATAGTTTGTGCAAAATGCTTGAACCGTATTTGCTAAATATTTCTAATTTAAATATTTGTTTGCTTTTATTGTTTGTACGGTTGTCGTATTTTTTAGGATGAACACACATTCATATTTCCTTCTTATGAGTTTATCAAATGGCTGCCTAGAAAATATAGTTTGTGCAAACAAGCTTGAACTGTTTAGGGGCTAATCATTGTATTTTTAGTACACCGATTCAGCTACTAGACTTTCTTCTTCTGTGTCTATCAAAAGGGTTGCCTGGAAAATACAGTTTGTGCAAACAAGCTTGAGCCATTTAGGGCGTTGAGTATGATGGTTCGATCTAATATAGGATATTCATTGTGTGTTTCTGTTTGCGTATGTGGTTGTGTGATGTGTTTATTTTACCCCACTTCATGAACACCCCTAATGCGTTAAGCGTTTACCCAGTGCTGGTCCTACATGCATGTGTTTATTGCTGTGTGTGATGTTTTTGAAGCCATTAACGCAACATTGTTTTGAGTGAATGCTCACTCAGATGTTGGGGGGTTTCAGCAACGATTTCAAAGAACATCTCATATTACCTTGTTTTTGTTTTTCTTTCTTTACGGTGTCATAATTTCATATTTTTCCTCCTCCTCCTGGCTTGGTACACCACACCGTCCTCGTCATGCGTAAGCAAGGGGGAAAACGACTTTGTTTTTCAAAATTTGTATACCCTTTCTGGGCGATATTTTTCTCTCCTTCCACCAGGAAAAAAATATCAGAAAAAGAAAGAAAACAATATATGTGTTAAAAGGCAAATAAGATCCATGTGGCATTTATAGTTTATTTTATCCGTACACACACACAATGAGTGTACAATGGGCCTGTACGTCGGTCTGTCCTTTCCATTGACTTTCGCTTTTAAAATGCCAAACAACATTTTCAATTCAATACCACCCGGTTGATTGCGGCCTTTGTCCGTCCGACATTGAGTCTTGGAAACCATAAAAAACCCTAATTTTCTACTAGTATTGGGTAATGTTTTCACGTGTTTTTGTGTTGTTTTTGTTTTCTTCTTTTTGGTTTTGAATTTTTCACAATTTGTTCATTTTAATGATAGTCATTATGTTTTAGTTAAAGTTCATTCATGATTCCTTTTTTCTTTCACTTCATCCAACGCTGCACATTGATTTCTGCCATTCGGCTTGGGGTCTTCGGTTTTATCGAACTCAAATTACCCGCCTGCCTGCCTTCTTCAGTCATTATAGGAATGGCTTCCTGGGAATTTTTCATAACCCAAAATGAAATATACGAGTATTGATTATTGTCTTCGATTTTTATGACTTTATTTTTGTATGTTCGCTCGCTGGCTGGACGAGCTGTCGTTTTCTAAAAACTCATTTCAAATTTCTTTACAAATGCGAACACTAAAGATAGGTTTTATGTGGATATTTCTTATGAGAGCAGCGCTGAGGGTAGATAGAAAAGATTCATTCGGGGGTATCTGCAATTAGTTATGTGATATCTTCATAATATCCATTATATTGTCATAAAATTATAGGTTTTTTCTCCTTTTGCCCCTCGTCTTATGTTAATAATTATGGTAATTGCAGCATTGCTTTATCGATATTTTTGTATTAGCGGTGTTTAATGAACTTTTGTAGGAGGGTTGTTGAAATTTTCCACATCCTATCGTTGAGTCATAAATTTGATTATTATATCTTGTTCGCATGGTATAGAGTTTATTTCCTTTAAGTCTCTTTAATTACTTGACACTAATTTAAGCGTAATATTTAGCGAAGGTTTATGGGCACACTTAATCCCTAATGACTTTCCAAATGAAGTAACTTCAAAATCGATTACACCACAATGTTATGGAAAATAATCGATTGAACTAATCGACAAAGACGATAATTTGTAAAGATGGACGAAATGAGCTTTTATGAGAATTTAAGTAACACAAAAATCGTTTTGGGAGAGCTGTTTTTTGTATTTAAAGTATTAGAATTTAATGTTTTTTTTTTAATTTTAAAATTTGCCTTCTTTTAGTCCTTGTGATTGTGGTCAAACGAAAGTTGCTAATTAAACCGATAATTAAACCGATAATTTGTGCATTACTGAGTGATATTTTTCTATATTATTGCAAAGGAAAAGCGATCTTCTAACTATTTCTGTAGTAAAGAGTTTTTTAGAAACCCATTTGGGTTTCCCAAAAGACGATAAATTGAACAAGTTGGGCGATGTGCTTCTTCTTTACAATAATCTAGAATAACAGCACTCAGTAACGTACAAATTTTCTGGAGACACAAAAAACATTTAATTCGAAGACTTTAAACACACAAAAAACGGTATTCCCCAAAATAATTTTTACTCAATTCTGTTTTTCGATTTCTTAATAAAGCCCAAATCGCCCATCTTGTACAGTTCATCGTCTTTGTTCCAAATGAAGTACAGTCATACT
Source organism: Hydrotaea diabolus (assembly GCA_963513945.1). Lineage (NCBI taxonomy): Eukaryota > Metazoa > Arthropoda > Insecta > Diptera > Muscidae > Hydrotaea > Hydrotaea diabolus. Next base: position 20,706,060 of record OY740717.1, read on the forward strand.
TTTCTATAGTGAACTTCTATACAATGATGATCTCCCTATAATGAATTGAATTCAAAAACACAGTTTTTTCCTTCTCATTTTCTTGTACTTTGATCTCCTTATAATAAATTTCTATACAGTAAAGATTTCTATAGAATCAAACGATTTTGCAGGAGTAAATTTGACTCATATGCGTTTTTGTCTCCTTATAATGAATTTTTCAAATAATTTTCTGTTACGCACACTAACAGCTCTGTGCACCGAGAATGAAGTTACATGCAATGAGGGGATTCCCAAATGAGGAAAATCAAAACAAACAATAAGAAGGAAGTCACATCAATAACAATTTTGGCATCAGTTGCCGGTGTTCAGTGAATCGATAATGACGCAGCGCAGTAGCATTTCTCTTGAAAAAATATTAATTATCAATGAAGTTGAAGAAGGCGTAAAACAAGATGTAGCTAAGCAGTTTAGAATTCTTCATACAACGTTATCAAATACTTTAAAAAAGAAAGCAGTGATTCAAAAAAAATTTAGAAGATGAGCAATTGAGCACTAAACGAAATGAGGCTTCGAACCTGCCTTTTTGAGAATATTAATAAAGCAATGTTCAAATGGGTCACTACTGCACTTGAGTAAAATCTTCCTATTTCTATGCCATTAATGAGGCAAAAAGACAAAGAGTTCGCTGATGCATTGGGTCACGAAAATGTTGAAGCTTGTACAGGATAAGTAGACAAATGTCTACCTGCATGTGAAGAATTGGCTGATGTCAAAAAGACGATACCTACATTGGAGCACGTATCTTCATCAATTGATGCACTACGAACTTTTGTGCATATAAGGAGTAACGTGCCGCCTAATGTATTTAAGTCTCTTGTTGATGAAGAGAAATGAAACAGTGTTATTCAAACTAAAATACCTGATTAATTTAAATAATCTTATTTGGTATTAGAAGGTTTTGATGAAGAAGAAAAATGTAACCCAAACTATTATGCCTTATTATTTTAAATAAAAAGTGGGGAAAAAATAAAATTTCTGTATAATGAAGTTTTTATATAATGAAGTATTTATATAATGAAGTAATTTTCTGGTCCCGTCAAGATTCATTATAGGGAAGTTCGACTGTATCTTCAAAATCGATAAAACAAAATCGATTTCACCACATTGTTTGGAAATTAATCGAATGAACTAATAGGCTGTTTCCACTACGGTCGCGTCCACGTCTGCGTCAATGATTTATCGAAAATTTGTAATGGTGTTTCCATTGTGTTTTGCGTCCACGTTTGCTTTCAAACAGCTGTTTGTGTTTATTTGTTTTTTTTGCGGAGCGAAAAGTTTAATATTTTTGTATTGTGACATTATCATGGAGTTAAATGATATTATTTTGCTAACCGCAGTGGAAAATAAGGATCGAATGGTATTGAGCCTAATGGAAATGTGCAGTAGCAGCAGCGCTTTATGTTTATGCTGATAAACAGTTGTTTTCATAGGGATGTGCAATTTGCGGTGTTGGCATTATTAGGTATGGGTGGGTTTCGATTGCAAAAATAATTATAGTATAGTAAACGCGACTTATCGGAAAACGCGTCCAATATGAACGCGACTTTTTCCCATACCTAACTGCCTATGTTTTTTGTATAGGCTTTAACGCGCGTTCATTGATATTTGGACGCGGACGTGGACACGACCGTAGTGGAAACAGCATATAATTCTATTTACTTAATTTTTTTGAAGTGTACGGTGCTTTTGAAACCCATTTGTGTTTCCTAAACTCCTTATATCTTCTAAATTGATATAAATATCGATTACACCACAATGTTTTGGAAAAATATTTGAAATTAAATTGATCCACTAAATATAACTTAACCAAAGCGTCTAAGTAGCACTTTTAATAATTCTTGAAATCCGCCAGAGAATAATGGGTGTAGACCAGACTCAAGACCATGCCTCTTAATACCCTCCATCTTAGGATATAATCACTTTGTCATTTAGTTTACAACACCTAAAAATTCTGGTCGGAAAACCCCAAAAAGTATATTTATTTTAAATCTTAATAAAATTCTGTTGATGGCCCAAGAGTAAAAATGTTCCCCTTCCAAGAACTGGTCGACCGCTAAAAAATCAACAACCCTGAACTTTAAAACACAATATCTCATGCACTATGAGAGATATTACAATGATATTTGGAACCCATCGAGCACTAACGTAAGCGCCATTTCACTTATTAATGAAGACGATAGAAAATTGAACAACGTCTTTAATCTTAAATGTAAAATATTGAATATTTATATTTACAAAAATATAGCTATATAATGTTGGTTAATACATTCCGGTTTTAACCCTTTCCTAAGCGTTGAAAATATTTTCCAAATTAGAAGTGAAGTAATTGTTCACTTCGACTGCTGGGTTTGGACATAAGAACCGGAATGTCGGTTTTCAATTTCGGCGTTGGACACTCTAGCTCAGATGTTCTGCCAAAAGCTTGGGGATTGCCACGTGTTTTGTTATTTAAGACTACATCTCTTCATCTCAATTTGTCGCGAAATTCAATTTCTAGTTTCTTTAGTCAAAGTAGGACTTTCATTTTTTTCTGGGCACTTAATATCTCTCTCATGCAGCTTATATTGCTACGTCCGGCAGCGTTGCGTTATGGGCAGCATTCTTTGTTTGAAATATATTGAAATACAATAAAAAAAATATGAAATTGAATAAAAATCGAAGCTGCAGCCTGTTGGATTAATATTGGATTGCTTCGTCAAATGCGAGACGATAAACAAAAGTCCTAGGAGTGTCATTGAAAACTGCCTAAAAATATGTAATAGAGAGAGAAAGAGAATAAGGCACAGAAAAAGAGAGAGGGGCACAGAAAATTAGGTAAAGTGAATGGGACAGAGAGTGAGAGAGCGACACTTTCCGTTGCTTTAAGAGATGACAGAATTGCCAACAGCAGATTTAGGAAAACTACTAAAGTTATTTTCTTTAAGTATCTTTATTTATAAAAACCGGATTTCGGTTTTGGATACTCTATTTAAGGCATCTTAATTTCTCGCAGAACTCAATTTCTAGTTTCTTTAGGCGGAATATTAGTTTCTTCTTTTTCTCATGCAGCTTATATTGTACGCCCAGCAGCGTTGCGTTATGGGCACCATTCTTTGTTTAAAATATAGAATTGAATTCAAAGCGAAGCTAAAGCCTGTTGGAGTATTATTGTATCTTAGGAGTGTCATTGAAAAATGCCTAAAAAATATGTAGTAGAGAGAGAAAGAGAGTGATGCGCAGAAAAAGATAGCGGGAAACAGAAAGATAAAGAAAGTGAAAGATAGACGGATTGTGAGAGAGCGACACTTTCCGTTTGTTTTAAGAGAGGACAGGATTGCCAACATCAAATTTAGGAAAACTACCAAAGGTGGGTTCTATAAGTATCCTTATTTTTTATTTAAATATAAAAAAAATTTACCATAAAGAATCCCACAAAAATGGTAATATTTACTGGCATATGAAAAGGATTTGCAATCAACGTCTTGTTACGCTCTGCGTGATGTTGTTGCGATGGCTGGACTAATTTTATCTTTACTAAACGCCAGATAAACGGGCATTTTATGGCGGCGTTGGCTTTCCATTTAAGAAACAAACATAATAACAATTATGACAAAAAAAAACAGCAACAAACATGTTTAGGACAGCTTCTAGAGCTACTTCCACTAAAAACATACCAGCGACTGACTGACTACTAAGGCAGCTGACTGGCCAATTGAAATTACTGGATTTCAAAGGCAGGCAGGCACCAGCTACGATTGTTTGTCGATGTCGTTACCGTAGCCGTTGTTGTCATTCCAAGTCATTCATTCAGTCATAACATATCAGCGAAGCGTGGCGTGGCGTAATGTTTTTCAAGTGTCAAGTTTTAAATATTTTACATTGCCGGTAATCACCTTCTCTGCCGTAGTTATTCCATATTAAATATAGGTTTTTTTGCTCTGGTTGTTTGTTGTATATGTATCAATTTTGTATAACTTGTTTTTTGCTTATGAAAAAATGAAATAAAAAACAAAATTCGCGTTTCATATTCACTATGATTATGAAAATTGATATTGCTCCACCGTTCAAGTCACGTTAGAACGAGTAACGTATTCAACGAATATTTCACTTGAATTACTTGCGATTTGTTTTTTTTATTCGCTTTCATTAGAATTCGACTAGAGAAAAAATTCAATATTTGAAATGTTGATGACAAATGATAAAAAGTGTGGTGAAATTTTAGACATTTTCAGGGTAAAAGAAAACGAATCTTGAAAGTACATGTGAGTCATCATGACATGTTAAACTGGCCAGAAAGATATTTTGCCATGGCTTAGGTGTGATGATAACTGCATTTTCTGTGAAAATATTTCTTACGTGCCTGAGTATAACTCGATTTACTTGTATAGCAATTAGAAATCTATCGTTACCAACTGGTCATCTTTTAGCTGATCACATCTTTTTTAAGTTAAACATAGATTTTGTTTAAAAATATCATATTTTATTGTTAAGAAACTAGTATTCTACTTGAGGTTCAAAATTTGAAAAAGGTTATCAGAGATCAGTACATATATTTATTAAAAGCCATTTAAACACCCATGCCAAAATAAATATTAGGGAAAACGGATATCTTTCCTTTCCTTTATTTTATCGATTCTTTATTTACAATCTGTCTTGCGACAATAAGTATATTGGACGACATTGAAAATGATAAAATTTTGGATATTAAAATCGAAAACATTGGTAAAAAATGGACTAATGATTTTTTTTTTAAATTTCTGGTTTAATTGAGATGGTTGAACTTTGTCATTTAAAAATGGAACAGCATATCATTCATACGAGGGCTGCTATATATATATCTCTGGCGTAATAATAAAAATGCGAATATTTATAATCAAAAATGGTTTTTATTGTGTTTCAACGCATTTATTGTGTTTCCAGCATGATTTATACACTTTTGCATGCGCTCAAACCAATTGTCGAAGCACTTTTTCCACTCCGAATGAGACACCTCCAAAACATGGTTTTTAAACGCTTCTGGCGACGGAAATCGTTGACCACGCATTTTTTTCTTGATGTGGTGAAATAAAAAGAAGTCATTGGGTGCCAAGTCAGGGCAGATGACCCATCAATTCGACGTTTTGGCCGGTCAAAAAGGCGCTGGTTTGAGCCGATGCATTGTCATGGTACACAATGATTCTTCTGCCCCTGTTCGTTTTTCAAATTTCTCCGAAGACTTCTGGCAAACAAAATGTGGTGTACCACTCAGAATTGACCGCCCTACGTTGCTCAAGCGGAACAGTCGCCACATGAGCAGTTTTGCCAAAGAAACAGGCGACCATTTGCTTCGAAGTGCTTCTTCCACGAACAACTTTCGTTGGATTTAGCTCGTCTTGGAAGACCCATACGTTCGTTTGCTGTTTTTTTCGGGCTCATACGCATAGATCCATGATTCGTCACCTGTGAAGATCTTATAAACGTCTTTTGAAGCACCGCGATCGTATTTTTTTAAAATTTCTTTGCACCAATTTTTGAGCGATTGTCAAATTGTGCGGGATCCAACGAGAACAAACCTTTTTTACGGCCAGGTGTTCATGCAATATCGAACGTACTTAGTATGGACATAAAAACTGTAAAATAAGAAATACTGCATGTTTTTAGACCAAATATTTTTTAATATATTTATTGATGTATATTGTATCAAAAAATATTCTACTTATTCGCGATGTCCGCCTTTGCCTTTGGCCAGTGCGACTTAAGGCGTGTGTAAGCCTTAAGTCGCACTGGCCAATCGTCAATAGCTGCACGAACCTCGTCCATTGGAAAATTGGCCACAGCTCGAACCAAAGCAGTCTTAAGAGATCCAATGTTGGGGTATCTTTTGTGACAAACCTTGTCCTCTAAAACCGTCCACAATTTGTAATCCAATGGGTTCAAATCTGGACTGCCTGAGGGCCATTCTTCAGAGGAAATGAACGCTGGCAAATTGTTTCGAAGCCAGGCCTGGGACGTTTTAGCCTTATGGGCCGGCGCAGAATTCTGGTGGAAAGTCCATGGCTGGTTTTGGAACAGGGAATTGTTAAGAGGCTTCACAACTGCTTCCAAAACGGTTTCTTGGTAAACTTTGGCCGATGTTTTGACTCCTTGTTCGCAGAAATGCAGGTCATTGACCCCATTGTAAGAGACGCCCCATCAAACCATGACTGAAGCTGGGTGATGACCCTTTTCCACCCTTGGGATTAGTTCAGATGTTTCCTTAGATGACCACGTATACACTCTATAATTTTGCTTGTTAATTTTTTCCTGAACGGTACAATTTTTTTCATCGGTGAACAAAATTTTTCTGTGCAAGTTATCAGCGTGCTTCACCAAAAGACGTTTGCATTTTTCAATCCTATTTTTTTCAAAGCTGCAGTCAATAAATGTCCGGTACGTCGCTTGAAAGTCCCAAGTCTTTTTTAATGAGTCGACTCATGGACTTTTGCGTGATATTCATCTCACGGGCCATGATTTTCTATTTCCGGAGCGGATTTCTGTGAGTTCTTGATTTACCGGCATGCGGTGTTCGAACAGAGCATGGGCGGCCCGACCGGCGGCGGTATTTTATATCTCCAGTCTCCTCAAACAGTTTTATGCATCGGTAGACGAACATGCAGCTAATCCCTATTGGCCGGAGAGTTTTGAAAATATCGTTTTTTTTTTTCATTTCACACTTGAAAAGCGCTATTACAGCGATACGGTTCTCATTAACTGACCACTCCATGATGAAAGTTGAAACACGCACGGAATCAATGTTCTCTGGCACACCGGCCGTTTTTAAACGACCTTCGTCTTTGAACGAGCATCGGTAACGATTGAATTCATTAAACCAGTTTAAGTACATCGATGCTTTTTTTCTCTCGTCTAAAGTTGTGAAAAATGATCGCACGAAAATGTTCACTAGTTAATTAATTTTTTTTTTGCCAAATTGATTTTTTAAAGCCACTGTAAACAACACAAATGATGGTCGTACGTCAAAACGTTCTAAGTACGTTTATGCTAAAAAATGTCAGATGGCGCCAGGCAACACTTAGTGTTAGGCCTGGAGTATATATAGCAGCCCACGCAGGTTTTATTTTTCTAAGCGTAATTTGTTATTTATTTTTAATTAAAAACTTTTGTAAGACTCATAAACCAAACCTTAACCTTCTTCTTTGTCCTCTATAAATAACATAGACTCTATGATTTAACTTGGTCCTGTCATTTGGTGTAGGAAGCGCAGCAGCTTCGTAGATTATATCTGTAAAATCCTCCACAGCATCATCCAAATCGTCTGAGCTAGCAATGTGTGTTCGTAGGTCGATTTGTTTGTCAACCGAATATTGATATGAATTTACTATATATCATTGAAATCATTGGGTTGTAATGTTTTTTTCGAGGTGTTTAGAAATTGTTTTCGCCTTTTGTTTATCTAATCGACGCCACGTATCGTCATCTTTTCGTAAGGCAACATTTTTTTTAGCGGGACGTTTAAAATTTTTTTCAGAATTCCAAGAACAAAATTCATTATTCATACACACAGATCTAGTGATTTTAAAAAATCTTCGGTTTGTTTTTGAAATCAGCAATTTTTGCTTTTAATTTTTTAACCATTTTTATTGAAGTTTTTTTTGTCTCGTGGGTTTTGAGTGGTTTTTTAATTTTTTTTTCATATTTTATAAGAAAGCTTATTTCAGCACAAGTATAACATAGACTCTATCATTTAACTTGGTCCTATGGTGTAGAAAGCACAACAGCTTAGTGGATTATAAAAGGTGATTCATCTAGAGGTGTTTTTTTTGTCAAAATAAAAAAAATACTAAAATTCAAATCAAGTGTGGATACTTTTTTATTCATTGAAAGGAAATGTTTTGCCATTTATTTTTTGAATATAATTTCCTTCAAATGTTGGCCGCAACTACGCCTCTGGGTTTCCTTTCTGAGAGTCCAATTTTGGATAACTCATTCAAGCATTTCGTCTGGTATGGCTTTAATGACACGTGTAATGTTCGCTTCCAAAACCTGAATCGTAGCTGGTTTGTCAGCATAGACTTTGGACTTTATGTAACCCCAAAGAACAATGTCTAAAGGTGTAGTATCACTCGATCTAGGCGGCCAACTCACCTTTCCAAAACGTAAAATAAGCTGCTTTTCGAAATGACCTCTCAAAAGATCCATTGTTTGAGCAGCTGTCTGGCAAGTGGCACCATCCTGTTGAAACCAAGTGATACGGGCTTCAATTTCAGGTAGCATAAAGATCGATATCATGGCGCGATAGCGAGCACTATTCACGATTACGTTCCGGCCATTATCATTTTTGAAAAATATGCACCGATGATTCCACCAGCTTATAAACCGCACCAAACCGTGGTTTTCTCTGGGTATAATGACACCTCTTGAACCTCTTCTTGTTGCTCTTATGCCCAAATGCGGCCATTTTGTTCATTGACATTGCCGTTGAGCAATGGGCCTTATCACTGAACAAAATTTTGGTCGAAAACAGCGGATCTTCCCGTTTCTCACCGAACGCTCATTTCCATAATACATTGGCGAACATTAGAAGGTAATTATTTTCAAAAAATAAATGCCACAAAATGTCCTTTCAAATTACCAATAAGGATTTCACACTTGATTGGAATTTATATATTTTTTGTTCTGAAAAAATACCTCTAGATGGATCACCCAATATTTGAAGTCGGAGTTGCCAAATCAGCTGTGTCTTTTAAATGTTACCCAACATTGTAGTTCACACCACCTCATTTTAATGTTATGTAATTGCTTAATGTACAACTCAATTATGCAGTGGGCTTAGAGGTAGTGTAAAATTTACAAATCACTTTAATTAATATCTGACATTGTTTTTGAAAATTGTTAAACTTAACCTTGAACTTAAATTTACGCCCTCCAAAGCCGCCTATAGTCAATTGCAGAGTCCGTCTGCCTATTACTCCATATGGTTTTAATTTTTTTTCAGCTAATTTCCCCCCCCCCCCAAAATATCGAATAGGTAATTATGTAATATACTTTGATGTCTACGTATTTATTTTAAGATTTCGCTGTTTCTTTTCTGTTGGAGTGTCTTTGCCAGCCGACATCGCAGCTACTGGCACCTGCCACGGTAATTTTGTTATTAGCCCGCCAGACAGCCAACCACAGGCCCTTTTTCTTCCCCCTCCACTTATAATCATTTCATTTTAATTAACCACAAATGTACATCGGTTTTTGGTTTTTTGTCCGTTTCTCTATTTGTTTATACAAAACTTCACTTGATAATTGAATATTATTTTACAATCATTGTTTGGTTTTGTTCGGGTATGAAAAAAAAATATTGACAGGTCTTGCTATTCCCCTCAAAAGTAAAGGCTTGCAATGGAGTACGAGTTGATGGTACAGAAATCGGTGGCTTGGAATAATCCGGTATCATATAACAATATGACACTTTAAACGATATCTCATGTCAGTAAAGGTGATAAAAAATTATTATAGTAGGTGACCACTGCACCTTCTCAGTTTTGTTCGTCCTATATGTAAAAAAAAACTCAATAGTATAAAACTAAATGACAAAGATCAAGCTTTCCAATAAAAGCAGAAATTTAAAAAAAAAAATATTAGTTCTTTTTTTACAGCCGATTCAAATTAAAAATTGTATTTGGCCCACCCTGTACTAAGTCTGCTAGTAGTAGGTTTGTTAATCGTCTATTGGATTTCAAACTACATTAGCCATTAGTCATCGTCTATTTTTTTCACCATGTAAGAGGGTGGTCACCCACTGCATCCGCTTAGTATTTTTACTCCTGTATCTGAAGAAATTCAATATTACTTAACCTGCTTCGGTTTTTGTCAATTACTACCACAAGGCCAGCAAAGGCAAAAGATCGGCTTCTGCAGTACGATGTTTATGGGCTCAACTTTCCGCAGATGCAAATTAAAACAAGTAAAAAACGACGTTAAGTTAGATATCCTTCACCGTTCCTACTCTACAAAAAGCGCAAAAAAGGCCTGTGTTTTAGGCCCATGCGTCGGTCCCTTATGTCAGCCAAAACTTTAAAATTACGCTTTATTTGGATTCATAGCAAAATTTGTTGTAATTAGAGTACCCATATGGCCATATTAACTGTAAGATCACCCATTTTGATCATGTGGGATGTTTTTTGGGACTTTTCGGCCTCAGCATTAACTTCAAAATTACGCTATATTTGGATTCGTACATACGAGTATATATAAAGGGTGTCCCAAGAAGAACGCAATTTTTAAATCTGGCAACATTCGAAGTGTCATTGTTTGACATTTGAACAATTGTTATTGTTTGTTAGTAGAAGGTACGAGGTTAGTAAAAATGGAGCGCTACACGAAAGGGAGTTCGTTAATTGGGTATTGGAGAGACAACATGAAAATGCTGATTTTGCCGATAAAATCATCTTCAGTGACGAGGCCCATTTTCATCTTGATGGCTTCGTCAACAGGCAGAATTGTCGCATTTGGGGTGCGGAAAATCCTCGAGTGATTCACGAGAAGCAAATGCATCCTCAACGTGTCACTGTGTGGTGTGGTTTTTGGGCTGGAGGAATCATTGGACCTTTTTTTTTATGAAAATGAGGCAGGTCAAGCGCAAACAGTCAATGGTGTTTGGTATCGTGAAATGATAACCAGTTTTTTCTTGCCTAGAATTGAAGAAATGAATGTGGAGGGCATGTGGTTCCAACCCACATGTCATACAGCCAGAGAAACAATTCAATTGCTGCATCAGTCATTTCCCGGTCGTGTTATTTCGCGTTTTGGAGATCAGAATTGGCCGTCTAGATCGTGCGATTTAACACCATTAGATTTTCTTCTTTGGGGTTTTTTGAAGTCGATGGTTTACGCGAATAAGCCCACGACGACTCAAGCCTTAAAAGACGAAATTGGACGCTGCATTAATGAAATACCGCAGCATTCATGCAAAACGATCATTGAAAATTTCATTAAAAGATCGCGTGCATGCCAGCAAAGCCGCGGCGGCCATCTGCACGATACATTGTTCCATACATAACCTCATTCTGTCTACTTTACGATATAATAAAGTTTAACGATTTTTTCTAAAATATCAGTGTTTTATTTAAAATTTAAAAATTGCGCTCTTCTTAGGACACCCTTTATTTAGATTGCTGTAATTTGAGGACCCATATTGACTATTTATCACCAGTTTTGACCATGCATGACGTCTTTTGGGCCACATGAGACAAAACTATGGCTATGCTCTATTTTTGATTTACGAGTATTAAGAGGGTCCTTACTACCAATAACCGTTTTAACCATTGTGCATTCACAAAAACGATTGATCGCCTTAGAATTTTACAACGATCAATAATACGAGGGCGACCGCAAAACTAACTGGCCTGGCACATTTTCTGTTTTACTAGCAACTTTTTTTGTTTTCGTGCGGTAATTAAACACTTTTATATGAAAGGTTATACGCCACAATTAATCAAAGATGAATTGGATTCTGTTCATGGTGATAATGCACCATCATACTCCACCGTGAAATCCTGGGTTCAACAATTTAAAATGGGTCGTTCAAGTACGGAAGATGAACAACGCTCTGGAAGACCGAAACCTGCCATTACTATTGGAAACATTAGAAAAATATTTAATGAAGTGACTAAAGATAGACGAATAAAGCTCAGAGAACTTGGTGATATTGTTAAAATACACGAAAAACAAGTTAGGAGTATTTTACATAATGAACTCCACATGAAAAAGCTATCCCCAAGATGGGTGCCGCGTTTGTTGGCTTTGCCCCAAAAAATCGTCCGTTGGACCAATTCCGAGAAGCTTTTAGCGATTTATCAGCGTAATCCAATAGAGTTCTTGCGCCGATACATAACTGTTGATGAAACAGGGATCCATCATTACATCCCAGAATGCAAAGAACAGTCAAAACAATGGATAGAAGCTGGTAAACGTGGTCCCAAGAAGGCGAAAACTGTTAAGTCAGCTGGAAAAGTAATGGCCACAGTATTTTGGGATGCAAGGGGTATAATATTTATTGATTATCTTGAGAAAGGAAAAACTAAATATAAATAGTGAATATTATTGTGCATTATTGGATCGGTTGAGTGAAGAAATCAAGATAAAACGACCGCATTTAGAAAAAAAAGTTATTTTTCATCAAGATAATGCTCCTTCGGCCACTGCATTTTTAGCTCAACAAAAACTGGCCGAATTACGATTTGGAATTGCTCCGCATCCACCATATAGTCCAGATTTAGCTCCTTCTGATTATTTCTTGTTTCCAAATTTAAAAAAATTTCTTCGTCCAATAGCGAGGTTATTGCTGAAACTGAGGCATATTTTGAAGGTCTTGAAAAATCTTATTTTTCGGATGGAATTAAAAAACTTGAAAAACGTTTGATGAAGTGTATTGAGTTGGCAGGAGATTACTCGTATGTTGAAAAATAAATAATAGTAATTCCAAAAAACGCTTCTTTTTATGTTAGGCCAGTTACATTATTTATATTACTATATATATATTATAGGGTCTCCGATCAATATTTCGTGGTGTTGGTGTTTAAGCCTTCACTCGTCGGTGAAGGATAAAAAGGCTTTTAATTCATCGAGGTAATTTATAATAATTTTTATAGTAATCAAAAGATTAGGACAAAGAAAAAGTGTGGTCCAACTAAAACGCACGATAACATTTGTAAATAAAACAAAAAGTATTCAGAGAATTATCTTCATATTTTTTATCTTCATATTTTTAAAAGAATCTATGACAATTATGTGTGGAAATATCGGCCTTATGCTCGCCACGGCTTTGGTGGCATACCTTTCTCCGATGGTCCATATTTTCAATGACTCTGAGACATAATGGAGGTTCAATGTCGGCAATGTGCCGAATTATCTTATTCTTTAGCTCTTGAATTGATTTTGTTTTATTGACGTATACTTTTTCTTTAAAATATCCCTAAAAGATAGAAGTCCAACGGTGTCGAATACCATGATCCTTACCAAACAAATCACGAAGTGCACGAAATGCATTTTGATTTGAACGCCCATTTTCGTAAAAGGCTTCAACAATCTCAACGCGCTGCTCAATTGTATACCGCTCCATGGTTGAATTTGTCTTAACACTGAAACAAAGAAATCTTAAATTATATTGGACAAAAAACTGAACGTTAGCCGTGACTCACAAAAAACATCGTGCATTATGGTTAGGCCATTTAGCTTCCTCTTTATTTCACAAAATTTATGATTTGTAAAAAATTTTTGTTTTCGGCATTTTTACATTGAAAATCGTTTAAAAATTAAATTTTTGAGAAATGCAAAGTAAAATTTATTCCTGTTTTGGGGATTACAAAACTACAGCTGTTCAGTATTTACTGACGGGTAATTATGTTAAAAACAAATTTATGTATGCTGAAGCGCCCACTAGATGGCGACTTGATTATTTCTACTCATTTGTGTGAGAGAACCGATGATGCTACTGAAATCTAGAGCTGCAATCTAGAATGCATTACTCTCCGGTATGTGATGGAAACTGTTCGATTTAAATCGATATCAATTAAATGCTTAAATTTTGATTTAATTATCATATACGTTGGCTTTCAATTGATTTTAACTTCTTAGGCAATGAATCAATACGGGTTGTACAGAAAAAAATTGGCGTTTTTATTCTTTCGAAATCTCAAATCGTCAGCAAAACGATTTCGATCGATTTCTAGCATATATCATTAGGGTGGTTACAAAAAAATGATTTTATATTTTCCATTGTCTCACCCCCCTTAAATGTGCCAATGGACTAAAAAATGAGATTGGGAAAGTTTGAGCTCAATCCGATAACCATGCACCTGGCGCAATGAGGCTAAAGTTTGCGAAAAAGTTGATTTTTTAGAGAAAATTTTAGTTTTTTGACCATAACTTCAAATTTATTGATTGTAGAAGTCTGATTCAGTTTTTATACGATAGCTAGTGTAATTTTTATCAATATCAATTTTATACATTTTTCTTCTATGTCTTATAGTTAAAGTAGTATTTAGCATTTATTAAGTTAGGGTCCAATGTATTGGCCCAAACGTGAATTTCAATGCGATGGTTGAAAACATTCAAATAATCAAAATAGCGTTCGCGGCCGAACTTCGCATATGCAAGGTTCGAGTGTTTAATCACTTCACTTTTTAAGGAATCCAGTTTTCGAGTTATTCGGAGTTCTACATTTGTTCAAAAACCGGGTTACGAATAATCGAACTGTTAGAAAGCCATTTTTTAATACTCGATATTCGTTTTTACACAAACTCGGTTTTCAGTTTTGGTTTTGAACACACTATTTGTGGCTCTATACAGCGGTTGATTTTAAAGTCGGTTGACATTACAACATATGTGTCTGCTCTCTGGACGATGAGCTCCATGACATCAGCTGATATTTACAACGATTCGCGGCGCTTCATGATAATTGGCAATTATTTTAAGTAAAAATAAGTGAAAAAAAATCAGGATTTACGAAATTTATAAAAAGAAGTATAAAAAACATCTAAATAAATAATGTCATTTATCATTTTAATCATTTTAATCTAAGTGTTAATCATTTTAATCACTTTAATCTAAGTGTTAATTTCGCTATAAAAACCAAATCGCGTTCTACATTTTATATAGAATTTGAAAAAAAAATATGGATCGACCGACAACTTCTAGAGAATCAATGGGCATGATGACGAGGGAAGCCGATAAAATTTATTTAATTGGCCACGTGTCTCATCAAATCACTGGCAATAAATTGCCTTCTAATTGCCAAGTGTTACGTGTCTTATTTTATAATATGCGTCAAGTGAAGTTAATGAAACGAGAAGCAGCAAGCCTTACGATAAGGGAGGTTCTTCTGTTTTGGGAGAAAGCTAAGATACCAACCAGGGCTATTCAGCATTGTGTCGCAAAGCTGGAAAAACTTTATGACGTGTGGAAGAATCTACAAAAAAGTGTTTCAAGATCAACAAACGCATTACAAATTGAAAAAGAGCGAGATTTTAAATCAAGTTTTGACGATATATTTGACATTGCCCATCAGGATGCTCTCGCCAAAATATCTGAAGAAGACAAACAATTTTTGTTGAATCAGAGAAAAAAGGTCGTCCTGGCTGTATGGGAGGCGTCGATATGAAAAATGTTAATGCTGAAAAGCGAAAAACAGCCAGACAAGAAGCTGCGATAACAAGATTAAAAAAATCAATTACAAATACAGGTAAGGTCATGCCTTAAAAAATAAATTATTAATTATTACTATTATAAAGTGGCATTACCCTTTCAAAAGGTGAAAAATATATAGAACTGGAATCTTCATCAAGCAGTGAATCAGATGATTAGCCGATGCAAGATGCTGACTACAATTTACACAATCAAGAGGAACCAGAACCACAACCAAAAAAGAGAAGATACTGCCGAGGAACCAAAGAAATCATTACTGAAAAATTGTCTGTATTATTAGACCGGTGCTCCATTACTGACAGGGATGCTGTTCGGATTATAGTTGCTACAGCAGAAGCGTTAGGCCATAGCCCCCAACAGTTTATTCTAAGTAGGAGTACCATACGACTACGCAGACAACAATTTCGGCAACAAAGAACGAATCTCATTAGAAGTAGGTTCAAAAATTCGGATTTACGAGGTGCTGTTGTACATTGGGATGGAAAATTGCTTCCAGATTTGTTAAGAAAAGAAAATGTAGAGAGATTAGCCATTTTAATTTATTGTGGCGATGAAGAACAACTAATAGGAGTTCCAGTTCTCGAAAATGGTACTGGGATAAATCAGGCTAAAGCTGTAATGTCATATATTATATCATTGTTTAGTTGGTTTCCGCCGCTACTATCCGCTAGGAGGCCCTTGTCCTGAATTCTATATGTTGTTGAGAAATGTGTGGTAAAATATACTGTGAGCGTCAAAATAAAGTAAACAACAACTGTTTTCATAAAAGTTGTTCAATTTTAATTACACCAATAATGTCAAATATAAAGTTTTTCTGCAAAACTTATCAACAATTAGACTAGAATACTCGTAGAGTTCATAAATATTATGGAAGAGGAAAAAAACACATTTGAAACAAAATCGCATTTTATTAAAATTCATTCAATTGTACGCGTCAAAGTGGCGCCTCGAAAAATCGCTGGTTCCTAAATGTGCTGGCAATTTCCTTGTGCGTATTTCGGGGAAGTACCAATTTAGTATTTTAACGCATATTCAACAGCATAAAACAGCATAAAACAGCAGTTTTTTAAGAAAAACTAAGTAAAATAGCAAGAGTTACGACAGGAATGTGTTAGGTGAAAGTGCTCCTTTATATGCAACAGTAAAAAATTGGGTTGCTGAATTTAAACGTGGTCGTACAAGCATTGAAGATGAACCACGTAGTGGACGTCCAAAAACAGCAACAACAACAGAAATTACAGCCAAAGTGCATGATATGGTATTAAATGATCGACGAATAAAAGTGCGTGAAATAGCTAATATCATGGGCATCTCAAATGATCGAGTCCCTTTGATTTTGCATGAAGAACTACAGATAAAAAAGCTTTCTGCAAGATGGGTGCCGCACTTGTTAACAGTCGACCAAAAACAGATAAGAATGAACATTTCTCAAGCTTGTTTGGATCGTTTTCAGCGAAATAAAATGGATTTTAAGCGTCGTTTTATAACTGTTGATGAGACATGGATCCACCACTATACTCCAGAGACAAAAGAACAATCCAAACAATGGACTGAATCTGGAGGAAGTGCCCCAAAGAAGGCAAACACAATTCAATCGGCTGGTAAGGTTATGGCAACGGTTTTTTGGGACTTCAAAGGTATTTTATTGATTGACTATCTGCAAAAGGGTAAAACAATAAATTCAGAGTACTATTGCAACCTTTTAGATCAATTAAATGTACAAATTCGAGAAAAACGTCCTGGCTTACAACACAAAAAAATAATTTTTCATCAAGACAACGCACCAGCGCACAAGAGTGTTTTAACAATGGCTAAAATCAACGAATTAAAGTACGAGTTGCTTGACCACCCACCTTATTCTCCTGATTTAGCTCCCAGTGGCTTTTACCTGTTCCCAAATCTAAAAAAGTCCTTGCTGGCAAGCGTTTTACCTCAAATGAAGATGCAATAATTACAGTTGTAAACCACTATTTTGAAGAGCTTGAGGAAAACTATTTTAATCAAGGGATAGAATTGCTAGATAAGCGTTGGACTAAGTGTATTTAGTTTTAGGAGATTATATTGAAAAATAAAAATATATTTTTGAAAAACTAACTATTCTCTTTCATTGATAGGCTAAGAACATTCCGAATCGCCCTCGTAGTGACAAATCGGAATGCAGAATAGCAAAGTTGCCAAACGCAGAAAATTACGATCGGAATCGAAACGTAGAATAGGGGTGAATGAATTTTGCATTATTGTTTTTCATGTTTCATTTTTTATCTCCATGTTATAATACAATGTTAAAAAGAATATTTGGTGTTTACTTTATTTTGACGCTCACAGTATTTATTCATTGTTAATACAAAAATGGCTGACAATGAAATTTAAATATTCAGATTCGCAAAAACTGGGCAAAGAAGAAGTTGATACAAATAAATTTCGGGGTTTAAGTTCCTGATAATATTCTGATATCACACTTCATTACGATTATTTACATTCTGCGAGTAATCGTGTTAATGAACAATTTTTTGACGGACAGGGCGGGCATATTCCAATCCCAAAACACCCTGCACACAACAAAGACATCATCTATCTCATTAGGAATGGAATTCTGGAGTTTGTTATAGAGCCTAACATCGATCTGTATGCACAGCGGGTATTTAGCACTAACGTAGATTTAGCAACAAGTAGCTGTCAAAATCCGATTTGAAATCTGACACTTCGCATATACTTAACATTTTAACATATTTCTTTTTTTTTGTTGTTTTTGTATAATTAAAAATGAAGACAGCAGAGACGACAAGGCGTTTTATTCATTCGCGGCACGCAAGCTTTCCAACAGCTCGACTGGCGAAACCCTTTGGCATGGCATGAATGGCGAGTGAATGAATGCGTAGCGAAAGCCAGGAAAATTAGCCGCAATCGTAGCGTACCGCACGGTAGTACTCGTCGTGACACCACAGCCAAACTCGAATAGAACAACGGAATATCAATGCAACGAACTGTCTGTCTGTCTGTCTGTATGTCAGTCAAGTCATTCATTCGTTCATTCATTTGTGCCGTTCGGTCTCAGTCAAGAGCGGTCAATGTTTTTCCATTTTTTCTCATTTCCATGCAGTGCGCACTGCATTGCCGTAAATGGGGGACGACACCGCGTATGTTCGTTCTGGTGATAATATCCCAGTACAGAATGCATAATTCACACAATATGCAAATCGGGGCAGTTGCAGGGGAACCCATACACCCATACGGGGTTGAAAGGAGCGAAGTACCGCAGCAGAAATTTTAATAAAAGCAGAAAACAAAAATAAGATGTGACTGAAATATTTGTACACATCTAAAATACAGAATGAAAAAAACTGAAATAAAATGCAAGTATTTCAAAGCTGAGTTTGTCAGCAGAACAAGCCATGGGGGAAATAAGGTCACAGCTCACACTGCAGTGCATGTGAAAAAGCGGTCTTTGATTTGGTTTTTTAGTTCGCAGTAGGGTGATTTGTCTCGAAAAGAGAAAAAAAAGCGCGCAGATTCTCATGATAAAATGAAAATTACGTTATGATTTCCAAATGATACCCTCGAGCCAAATGATAAGCAATTTGTTTTTACATATTTTTGCAGATAGAATTTTCGTTGATTTATTTAAGGGGTGGAGACTTTTTCGCTACGTTAAGCAATCAATGAATGAGCTGAGAAAAAACTGAATTTACATTCAAAAAGGAGCTGAAAAAAATCTTAGATGTTTATTAGCGGATTTGAACCCATGGCAAGCATTTTTCTCACAACCCCATTCCACTCACCGCTCCATTGCTACGATATCTTCCACTAATTTCTCATTCCCCTTATTATTGTAATTGGCACAGCCGATGTCATTGCCTCCGCCTCAAGATGGTGCAGAATTTAATCAAGATCTAGTTCATATTTTGTTGCCAATGTCAGATCCGCGCTTTTCTAGCATTCGACATCAATGGAAAGTAGAACATCGGAACTTAGATGAAAACGCAAACGGGATGCTAGAGAACTGAAATAATGCTAAACTCAACATAAAAGATTTGCAGGCAATTTTTCAACTGAAGGGATAAAAATTATTGTTATGTAAATGAAAAATATCTTTTTTCCTTTAATGTTATTAAAATAAAAAAATAAACATTAAAAATGTTTGCTTTATACAGTATTTTTTTTTTAAATATCAAAAAATATTTTTTGACGGATTTTTTTTTAATTTTTCAAAATATATTATTAAAAAGATTTATTTATCAACGTATGACCTGTTTTTAATTATTAAAGAAGATATAAACAAAAAAACCCTACATTTCCATGCTAAATATTTAAAAAATTCAAAAGTTCAACTTTGACTTAGAATTGCTCAATAACCGCTGAACCGATTTTATTGAAATTGAAACTAGAGAAAAGCTTAAGGATAAAAAAGAATAAAGAGAAAAATACTAAAATATCTCTTTCGATTGAAATGTTTTGGCCAGTAAGAAACAATTCTGAACCACTGTGCGCCCCTGTTTTTGCCATTATTATTGTCATTGCCTTTGTAAGTGTCCATTGTAATTGTCAATGCCTCTTGAAAATTCCTATGTCGTTATGATGTTTATTAAAATTAATGCCTCGGTCACCGAAAATCAATAACTGTCCTCGGTTGGGGTAATTGCGTACGTGCCGTCTGTATTTTAGATAGTCATGGATAACTCTACGACAGGCCACATCTGCGACTGCCATTAAACATCTCCAATTACTCCTTTAAAATTATCAAAACTAGTAAAAAGAAGCTAAGGACGAGCGCGGTGGATAATATTGAATCCTCAATTCCTGGATGTACATTAAGGCCAATAGAAAAGAGGTTTTTGGACCCCCAGATTTTTATATATGTATACGTAGAAACTACGAGGGCGGTTCGGAAACTTCTTAGCCTAGCACAAAAAGCGCGGTATAAACAGAAAAAAGTTAAGTGTTTTGGAAACTTCCATCTCTGCTATGAACATGTTATATTTTGCTTCGATCTGGAAACTCCTTCATATAGAAACAGGTGTTCACAAAAGACGCATCCGCGAGTTTTTTACAATGGAAAAATTAGAAATGCGTGGTGTCATTAAATATTTACATAAAAAAGGTTTATCGGGACAAGAAATTCATAATGATATGGTGAATGTGTTAGGTGAAAGTGCTCCTTCATATGCAACAGTAAAAATTGGGTTGCTGAATTTTAACGTGGTCGTACAAGCATTGAAGATGAACCACGTAGTGGACGTCCAAAAACAGCAACAACAACAGAAATTGTAGCCAAAGTGCATGATATGGTATTAAATGACCGACGACTAAAAGTGCGTGAAATAGCTAATATCATGGACATCTCAAATGATCGAGTCCATTTAATTTTGCATGAAGAACTACAGATGAAAAAGCTTTCTGCAAGATGGGTGCCGCACTTGTTAACAGTCGACCAAAAACGCATAAGAATGAACATTTCTCAAGCTTGTTTGGATCGTTTTCAGCGAAATAAAATGGATTTTAAGCGTCGTTTCATAACTGTTGATGAGACATGGATCCACCACTATACTCCAGAGACAAAAGAACAATCCAAACAATGGACTGAAGCTGGAGGAAGTGCCCCAAAGAAGGCAAAAACAATTCAATCGGCTGGTAAGGTTATGGCAACGGTTTTTTGGGACTTCAAAGGTATTTTATTGATTGACTATCTGCAAAAGGGTAAAACAATAAATTCAGAGTACTATTGCAACCTTTTAGATCAATTAAATGTACAAATTCGAGAAAAACGTGCTGGCTTACAACACAAAAAAATAATTTTGCATCAAGACAACGCACCAGCGCACAAGAGTGTTTTAACAATGGCTAAAATCAACGAATTAAAGTACGAGTTGCTTGACCACCCACCTTATTCTCCTGATTTAGCTCCCAGTGACTTTTACCTGTTCCCAAATCTAAAAAAAATCCTTGCTGGCAAGCGTTTTACCTCAAATTAAGAAACAATTACAGTTGTAATCCACTATTTTGAAGACCTTGGGGAAAACTATTTTAATCAAGGGATAGAATTGCTATATAAGCGTTGGACTAAGTGTATTGAAGTTTCAGGAGATTATATTGAAAAATAAAAATATTTTTGAAAAAACTAACTATTCTCTTTCATTGATAGGCTAAGAACTTTCCGAACCGCCCTCGCATATCTAAATCTAGACCGAATTTCTTCAATATCTACTGTGTCCGTCCTTGGACAAAAAGAACTGACTCGTGCTAAATTTCTTCAAGATTGTAATATGTGGCTTTTGAAGCTGAAAAAATATGATAAACATATGTGTGGGAGCTATATTTAAATCTGAACCGATTTTCTTTAATTTCCATAGTTTCGTGCTTGCTGACTTGTGCCAAATTTCATAAAGATTGGATGTAATATGTGGTCTCAAGATCTAAATTCATAAAATCGGATAAACATACACGCAGAAAAAAGTATGGTTGTGGTGACAATATTCGAAGAGGATAATACTATTGTTGGGTATATGGTTGTGCTACAACAATATTATGATCCTCACAACAATAGTATGATTCAAATACAACCATACTATGATCCTCACAACAATAGTATGATTCAAATACAACCATACTATGATCCCCACAACCATAGTGTGATCCTCACAACCATAGTATGTTTCATATACAACCATAGTATGATCCTCACAACCATAGTATGTTTCATATACAACCATGGTATGATCCTTACAACTATAGTATGATTCACACGCAACCATGTTATGATCCCTACAACCATAATATGATCACACACAATTATACTATCATCCCCAATATAATTTATTAGAATTTGTTTAGGTTGTCGACAATAGATTTGAATTATGAAAATTATTCAAAAATAAAAATTAACTTAAAATAGTAGGAGTGATTTTTTTCACAGTAGAAAAAGTAAGTTTAAATAAACGCAAGCGTTTTTATAAAAAATATTTCAGTTAAACAAAGCCAAAGCAGCTTGTTTAAAAAATTTTAATTTCGATAAAAAGTACTATTATTGCATTAGATCCGTACCAATAACATTTGTTCTTAAAAGCATATTTAAATGAAGAAAAATTACAATCATACAGTATGATTGCCGTAATCATATTATTGTTAACATAAAACGCAAAACACAATACTATTGTCGCACCAACCATATTTATATTGTTGCTATAACCATATTTTCATTTTTAAATTTGGCAATAATACTATTGTTATATTTCAACAATATTAATATTGCTGCAATTATACTATTGTCAAAAATAAATTCAGTTAATAATGCTATGGTTGCGACGAACATACTTTTATTGCGGAGAACATGTTATTGTTGCCGTGACCATGTAGTAACCATGTTTTTTCTCTGCGTGTATGTGACGCGCAAAATAGAAAGGGACTTAAGGTTAAAACCAGGTTTGTTCAGGAGAGCCATTTTAAAGATTAGGTCCCTCTCTATTTGCGCTTCGAATCGTCGATTTCACTTTCATAAAACGCGCATATCTCTGGGAGGGAACACTTTTGGGGCATGGGATCGGTCTCATTCGATGCTCAGATGTTGTCCACATCAAAAAAGAAAAAAAAATGAAAATTGATTTTTTTTACCCTAGGTCCCTTTCTCTATGCGCAGTCACATATATGTATGTGGGAGCAATATTTCAAATTACTTCAATTTCAATTGATCCAAAAAAAATTAAATTTAGTTTGATTTCAAGCTTTAGATTAATGGACGGACCGACAGACATTGTATATAATAGAATCAGCACGTCGATCGGTAAACTTGAAGGTGGTTCTTGCTCAAATTTGTTTGAAGCATTTGCCATTAAACTTTCTTATAATACCCTATTTGTGTTTCACTGATTGGTGCAGGGTATAACAATTGGGCTTGTTGTCGGCTGTATGTTATTGTGACTTTCATTTGGAATTTAGCTCCCTCATTCCCAACCTCGTTTGGTATATAACCCACTTATTCATGTGTGAATTTAGTCGATAGCCTCTTGGTGGCTGACAGAGCCATCGTGCTTTGTTTCGGTCTGAACACTGATTATAGACATAATTTTCCAACCTGCAACTATTTTATTTAACTTGATGTAGAACTATTCTTCAATAATTCTATAATTTCTTACATCATCTTGATGAACATTTCACATCAATTGGAAAATGCCAATGTACTCGTACATTAACTTTATGACAATTTTATATAAGTTTGAAGAAAAATTAACATTAATCTGATAAAAATCTACATTAATTTGAAGAACATTGAACATCAATTTATAGAAAATTAAGTTGGTTGCTCAAGCATAGTCATATTTGGGACCTTTCTTTCTATTGGTCGAAATAACAATCAATTGCAAGCAGAGATTATTGACTTACGTTATGCATGTAATTAAACCATAATCAGCAAATACATACTTAAGAGCAGGCAGATTTGCATTTAACGAGAACTACAGGCAATAGAGTTTTCCACCAAACAAAGTATACACAATAAAAAACCTCGTGTGTTAACATCTGTATGTGATCTGTTATATGACGTTGGTACACATGACATATCGTATAAATTTGACTCTGGCTACCTCAAATGAAATATTGGTATACAACGTGCTATTGATGTAAAATTATTCTTAAAAAAATATAGAAATCAATTCATCAAATCAATGAATATTTCATTACTTTGATGTAGAACTTTGAGGAATCTTCTTCATTGATTTCATGAACATGTCATTTCGTTTGTAACAACATGAAATATTGATCGAAGACATTATAAAGTATATGTGACCTTCTTCGAGAAAAGGGACCTAGTGTGTGAAAATGAAGTTTTGAGAAAAACACATTTAAAGTTTCATAAGGCATTATCAATGTGAACATACCTTTAGTTGGAAGATGCGATTTGGTATGGTTAGTTATGATTGGGTGCCGACTTTGGTGACGTCATGCCTATGTGGTGACGTATTTTATTCGCTTTAAGTGTGACAATACCTTTGCTACTGTTGCTACCAAAGGAATTACCTCCGCTCATTGCACCAAGCGGTTTATTGTTAGATCGCAAATGGTATTTGTATGAGAATGTCTGGGTCTTATGTCCTGATTAACAGAAACGATATTTTGTAGCTCCTAAACCGAGTGAACCCAAAGCGAAAAAAAAATCGAAAAATAAATCTGAACCTGCCAGCAAGAAAAAAAAATCGAAGCACCGGATCACGAGAAAAATAAAGCTAAAGTCAAAGCGCCGAAAAAAGAAAAAAACTGAAATTGTCACACGGAAGAAAATCTAGGTACCAGATCACGAAACACCGAATAAAAAGTCCAACTCCAAAAAAAAATCGAAGACTGACGAAAAAAAAACAATTTAAAACCAAAAAGTAAAATTGTAATGTTTTTCTTATTTTTATCGATTTTCCCAAGTTAGTTTTGTACGTTTTTATGGGGTAAATAATTTTTTATCAGAAATCTAACTCATTACATCTTATTCTAAACCCTTTTAGGTACCAGAATCCACTCTTAAGTCCACACCCGTTTCTTGCCACACTATGTCCCTTTTCTCGTAGAAGGTCACATATATACTATTGATGGTCCTTAAATTCCAAGACGATTTAGCCATGTTCGTCCGTCTGTTGAAAGCACGATAGCGGTAAATAAAATCGGAAAAGAGAGAGCTGGATGTTTTGGCTCATGTGATCCAAAAAACGTCCCGCATGGTCAAAGCGGGTGATCAATTTTCAATACGGGAATTAAGCAAATTTACTACGATTCCCAATAAAGAGTAGTTTCGCCTTACATTAGGGATGGAAACTTGGGCCGAAACGGCTCAAAACAGACCATTTTTGCGCTTTAGTAGCGTACAGACGTTGGAGGGGATATAAGGTTCGTACTGGCCGAATCGAAGTTTTAACTTGTTTTCAGTGAATTCAGTTGCATAAGCAGTTCTCTGATCCCTGGTATGTTGTGATGGATGGGCGCTCAATAATCCTATTAAGTCCTTAGTTGAACATATGCTGATACTTTGATATTGTCAGCGAAAAGGGAATTTTTTTTGTTAGCTTTAAGCTACCGCAGCATTTTTTTAGGCTATACTTTTCAATAATTTACGTGAGAAGTTAGCCGACGTTATTACGATTACTGAAGATTCCATTTAACTGTCTTACATCCCTCAACATTCAACTAATGGAAAACTTCTCACTCCTTTTGCTACTAGAATCACCTTAAACTAAATTTGTTTTTTAAAACACATATTGCCGTTCTACCTTTTGACTTTAGTTGTACTATTTTGAACAGAAAGTGATTATATCTACTTAAGATTCTTGTGTGGCAGCCGTCGCGACGTGCTCTCTCGCTTAGATGATGCATTTATAAAGTGCAACCTTTTGTTGCATATTCATGAGCCTTGTGTGAGATTTAAACTTGAGCCACCATCATCAGTCAGCCACCATCAAACCACCAGGCAAAATTTAAGGCCAAACAGCGCTTAAAAAAGTGGGATTTTCTTGCCCTCAGCCACAAAACGCCCGACCGACGACCGGCCTTCTTAAAGATGCCATGAAGTGTTGCTCTGATTATTTTCCATAATAATGTGCATCTGGTATATGGGTATGGGTGTGAACAGCAGCCGCCGCAACAGCCTTTAAGTGAAAAATCTAAACGAAATCTAAAGCGATTCAAGTCGAGTGGTGTCGAGTCGAGCGGAGTGGAGTAGCTGTGCATATTAAAATGCATAACCAACTACTGCTACCTTTTTTGCTGAAAGTGTTGTTAATTCAACAGCGGAGTACAAGAAGCAGAACTTTCTTTACCGTGCGCTATTTTATTTTCGCTTTTCTGTCCCTCCTAACGTTTTTAAAACGGTTGGATGATGCAAAAATCATAAAACCATAGACCAGAGAGGTGGTTTAATAATTACAAGTAGATTTTCATTGTGCCATAAACTACAAGACAGCTTAGTTATCTAATTAGTTTCCAATTAGGTAATCTGACAATATAAAACAACGTGGCAATATGGTTTCTCTTTTATATATCAAAGAGAATAGAACTACAAGAGGTTTTATCGGCGAATTCTTCAAAACAATAAATTATATACATATTTGAAATAAACAAATTGCCACACTTTTGTATTGCAAACATGTGTAAAATATCTCTGAATTTTCAGTTTGAGTTGATTTTATTTTTCACTAGTACCATCTCTTGCTTATGATGCCGATACAAATTCGCCGACAAGACCTTTTGTTGTTTAATACTCTTTTGGTATAGATCTCTTGCTTATGATGCCGATACAAATTCGCCGACTAGACCTTTTGTTGTTTGATTTTTTTGTTGGTATAGAAAACCAAAAAGTTATGTTTATGAACAGTTAGCAGGGTGTGTCATGTTGGACTTTTAGTTGAAAAAATAAGTCTGGTAACTTGTAATTGTATATTTAGCGACCTTAAGTCGTCTTGCTTGCTTACCGAGTCACTCCCGTACAAATGCTAGTTGGGAAACTTTAAACTAACACCGCTATTGCATATAAACAGAAAGCAGGGTGTGCCATGTTAGACCTTCAGTCAGAAAAAAAAGTCTGCTAACTCTTAAACCTTTCCTTAGCGTAAAGTTATTACACTGTTATTATCGTTGTCCTTGTTACTGGCATTTTATTGTATTTGGCATGCCGTTATAGCCTATCCGGACTTTGTGCCTATCATTTTTGAAGCAACTGGGGCCCGGTTGCTTGTGTACCGTTCTATAGCTCTTAAGACCCGAGGTCTTCTTGATTTCAGTCGCCGTGACGGAAACCAGCCCGTTGGGAAGGCATACAAAACGTTCTAAAGATGTAACTAATGCAGATAATACGAGGAGAGTAAAGAGAGAAAGAAATCTGTGACACATTTTTTCTGCATTCTAGCTGCTCTGAAATACAGACGAATATCAGCATTAGGCTCTATTTCTATAAGGAACCAGTCAACCTCACTGATATAGGAATTGGACTTCTTAGAAGCCGTTCAGGGCTCAGATAAAACGAGAGTGAAGAGAAAAAGAAATCTCTGACAATTTTTTTTTGCATTCTAGCTGCTCTGGAATACAGACACATATCAGCATTAGGTTCATACTTCTATAAGAAACAAGTCAATCTGGGTGATGTGAGTACTAGACGTTTCAGGAATTGTTCAGGACGCTCCAAATTGTTCAACAAGTGAGATGGCAGAAATAATTTGTTGTAGTTTAAATTTTATCAGCAATCCTATTACGATGGCAAATTGGCAAGATATCTTTCGTGACGGCTAAAGTTGCAGCTGCAACAAAGGATAGGAGCAATGGTTAGGAAGAATACAGTCTAGAGAACTAGCTAGCATTAATCTTAATTGCTGAAGTTTTAAAATAAGCATCGAGTGGTTCTAATTTAACCTTTTTTAGTTTCAGGGTTTTCTTGCGTTTAGTTTTCTAGCATTGCATATATCTTACGTTACTTTAACAAACCTTTCCTTAACATACTTTACATTAACAAACTTTACCTTAACATACATTGCCTTAACCTACCTTACCTTAACAAACAATAGCTTAACGTACCTTACCTTAACATACCTTACCTTAAGATACCTTATCTTAACATACCTTACCTTACCTTAACATACCTTACCGTAACATACCTCCCTAACATACCTGACCTCAACATACCTTACCTTAACATGCCTTACCTTAACATACGTTACCTTAGCATACCTTACCTTAACATGCCTAACCTTAAGATACATTAGGTTAGCATATCGTACCTTAACATACCTTACCTTAACATACCTTACCTTAACATACCTTACCTTAACAAACAATAGCTTAACGTACCTTACCTTAAGATACCTTATCTTAACATACCTTACCTTAACATACCTTACCGTAACATACCTTTCTTAACATACCTGACCTCAACATACCTTACCTTAACATGCCTTACCTTAACATACGTTACCTTAGCATACCTTACCTTAACATGCCTTACCTTAAGATACATCAGGTTAGCATATCTTACCTTAACATACCTTACCTTAACATACCTTACATTTCTTACATTACATCAGCTTACTATAACTTATCTAATCCTAATTTACCCTACGTCACTCTACCCTCTCTACCTTACCTTAATTACATTTTCCTGCACCTCATATTAACCTTCGTGTTCCCTCACCCTACACCTTACCTTCCTTACCCTACACCTTACATTTCCCAATACATTCTCCATCTTACACTCTACCATTACTTACCCTACAACTTATAGTACCTTTCACTTCACCTTAACAAAACCTATCTCATTCAATAGCATTCTTGGCTCATAATAAAGGATCGCCCATTGTACGAGGGTTACTCTATATATTTCTGAAAAAATGATTTTGGCAAAAAAATGGAATTAACTCGTGAACATTTTCGTGCGATCATTTTTAACAACTTCCAACGTGGATTATTACGACAAGAGTGCATCGATGAACTTAAATCTTTGTATGGCAATTAAGCACCATCCTATAGCAATATGAAAAACTGGTTTAATGAACTCAATCGTGGCCGACGCTCGCTCAAAAACCAAGGTCGCCCAAAAACGGATGCCCTCCAAAAGCGGTCGTCCAAAAAATGATGCCGTGCGTGAACTGTGACATGTGACATACCGTGAGATAAAGGAATCCTTGGGAATTTCTTCCACCAGCATACAATTGATATTGCATGAACACGTGGCCGTAAAAAAGGTTTGTTCTCGTTGTATTCCGCAGAATTTGACAATCGCTCAAAAAAAAAAAAGGCTCGTGTCGATTGGTGCAAAGAAATTTAGAAAAAATACGATCGCGGTGCTTCAAAAGACGTTTATAAGATCGTCATAGGTGACGAATCATGGATCTATGTGTATGAGCCCGAAACAAAACAGCAATTGGCCGTGTGAGTATTCGAAGACGAGCACTTCGAGGTAAATGGTCGGTCGCCTGTTTCTTTGGCAAAACTGGTCATGTGGCGACTGTTCTGCTTGAGCAACGTAGGTCAGAAGATGCTGTTGAAGCGTTCAAAAACCATTTTTTGGAGGTGTGTCAATCGGAGTGGAAAAAGTGCTTTGACAATTGGTTTGAGCGCAATGAGATGCCTTCTACTTTCAATGAGTGCGATGCAATATGCTTTCCTTGCGCCCTTTTTGCGGAAGACATGTAACCATACCTAGTGAGTAAAGGCTACAAGAAAGGAAAGTCCTAGCAATCAAAAAGTTTTAATAATTTGTAATTTCATACCAACAGTTTTCGGAAATTTAAAGTTAAATTCCGTCAAAATCACATTGAACAGGGATTAACCGGCTCAAGACCTCTTGCATCTATATTTAAATAGAAGACAAGTTTTTAACAAAATGGCAAAGTGACATTGATTTTCGTGGCTGCACACTGCTTTTATCATGATTTCGGGCCCGTGACAACCCTCTTCAGAAAGTTTCGCTCAAAATGGTTTTCAAATAATGCAAAATGTAATATGAGGTCATTACCTTGTTATAAAAAAGGTAATGAGTTGTACTTACCGAGATGATGCTGGATTGAATTTGAAATTATTCCCACTGCAAAAATTGTATGTTTGTGAAAATATAATCTGAATATGCCCAACTGTGGGCCTATGAAATTAAAAATTTTGTACCCCACTTTGTCATACGTTCCTCGTACCCAGAATCTTCATACAAAGAGTTCACAATGAAGGATGCCTTAAAGATACTTTCAACACCGTTGCATAGAAAAACCCAACCGGCACACCAAAGACAAGCCGTGGAAAAGCCATGAAAAACAATTGCTGCTAATCGCTAAAATGAAAACCGTTAAAATTGCATATGCTTACCGTTTAGAGGCAAGTACGAGTACTTTGTTCCGCCACAGCCGACAAAAATCTATGTTTAAATTCTCAAAAGAAAAGAGAAATCTTTAACAAATTCGCCCCCTCTGCTTCCCACTGTGCCCGTCATGGTGTGGCCAAAAAAGATAACATATTGTCACGCTATAAAGCTTTGCGCCTTTGGAGAAAGACTAAAACAAAGACTTTTTGCCATTTTTTTGTGGTTTGGTTTGGTACTGTTGGCGAAAATGTTCTGGGTTCTTGCAAAAAAAACAAGGAAAAGATAAGAAAAAAGCAGCACCCCACGAATGGTCGACACACCTGTGCTGAGTATCTGGCCTTTGTGTCTGTGCGGCGGTAGATCTTATCAGCGTCTCCATCTGTGAGCGAGTGGCATTTGTTTTTGGCTATCCCATGCTTAAGCTTGAGCTTAGATTTTTCCTGTTTTTGTTGGCTTTCTTTCTTTGTTTGCAGAAATTTATGCATTGCTTCCCGGTGGGTCATAAAGCATGATTTCCTCTCCCGTAGTCGAAAATTATTTTTTTTTAGATAAAGAACCTCTACATGCAAATCTACCTTTCCAATTACAATGATTTGTCAAGATTGTACAAGTGTAGCTGGTTTGGCTTGTTCTGTTGTCTTAAAATTTTTTGCAGTCAACAAATTCAATTGAATGCTATACGACTTAAATAATCTTTAAAATGACATTTACAAATTGTGATTGTCTGGGAATTCACATGGATTTTAGAACATGTTTCTGCATGACAAATTCTTTGAGGAAAAAGTTTCTTCAGTGGCTTAAGGCTGACTCAATACATCTGAACTTTGAATGATAATTATTATCCAGCATAAACTCAGTTAGTAGAACTCATTATCATTTGCACTACTAGGTAATGACCTCTCATTACTCTTTGCATTATTTTGAGTACCCGGAAATAGTGGAATTTCCTTACTAATATAAATATACACTTATTTTTTGTCCAGAAATTTGACCCTTGCAACAATGGACATATGAGTACTTAATACCAATAAAAGGTTCTCTCGAATATAAATACGATATTTATTTTACGGTTTGTAAAAATAGGACCCTTGGGCCATAGTTTAATGTTAAATAGATCCCAAAAAAATTCGTACGAATCAAAATATGCATCTATTTATTGTGATCGGGGTACCAGCTTACGGGCCTTTGGGGTACTTATACAGGTCTTTGGCAACATAGATATGAAGATATAAAAAATCCAAATATGTACTTGGCTTTCTTTCAAATTGCGACCAATCCATACATAAATTATTCCCCTTCAACTATAGTCACTAAAACACTATGGAAATGTATCCAAATATGCACTTATTACTACAATAATTTCGCTACGAATAGTTCCCCTCTGCTACCAATTTCATAATATAACTAAGGGTCTAAATAGATTTGATTTAAAAATCCTACCCGAGAAACTACTTTGTTTCCCAAAACTTTCAATCCCATACTGGAACGGAATTCTTTATAGAGATTAGAAAAGCCCAGCTGAACTTGAACGAATTTCCCACTTGTTTGTAAATACTTGTAAATAGAATTTTCAGAATGGAATAGAATTATTAATCGTTTGCTAAAAATTATTATTCAGGAATTGTGTAAAGTTTTTTCGTTAACTATTTTCTTTTAATAAGTTTAGGTTTTAATTGAAGTCTACGGTTTAACCTAACCTAACTATATTAAAAAATATAATAAATTAAAATTATTTAAACATTTTTTTAATTTTTCTTAATTTGAACAAAAAATATGTGAAAAAGTCGTATTTCTTATTCACACTAGGCAATTTTACTTGCTGCATTTTTTTATTCCTTTTTGAAATTGAGCTTGTTTTTAAATAAGGCATATCGGATCTAGCAATTTTTATTATTGCCTTTTCTGATATTCTGTGATTATTGCGTTCTGATTTTTTGTGAATAAATACATGGAAAAATAAAAAAAGTTGTTTATTTAATTAATTGTAATTATAATCTATAATTATTATAAAAGTTATGAAAACAAAAGTTCAAAACAAAATCTTTAGCCAACTTTACACTACGAAAAACACAAAAGGAATTGCCTGTACACTAGGGCGTACCTCAAAAAAAAAAGTTCGCCGTACACCTTCGAATATGAAGTATTATTGAAAGGTAGTTTCAAAATTTTTTTTTTATTTTTTTATGCCGAACGTAGGGGTCGCGCTTTTACATTTTTCTATATAACTTCTGCATTTATAAACGGATTTTAAAGTGTGATACATCGATGTTTTTGTCTCGACGAGGCCGATTTTTTTGTCTTTGAAGTCATTGAGCTCAAGCACCCCATTCTGGTACTTACCCATCATATCTCAGTTGCTACTACCCTAATGTACCACTCTAATATCAGAAAATTAAAGATCGCGCGGGGTGCATTGAGCTCAAGCACCCCGCGACTTCAAAGATAAAAAATCGGCTTCGTCGAGACAAAAACATCGATGTATAGCACTTTAAAATCCGTTTATAAATGCAGAAGTTATATAGAAAAATGTAAAAGCGCGACCCCTACGTTCGGCATAAAAAAATAAAAAAAAATTTTTTTGAAACTACCTTTCAATAATACTTCATATTCGAAGGTGTACGGCGAACTTTTTTTTTACTTGTAACCTGGTACGCTCTACTGTACACTCAAGTTCTTTTTCCTTTGCATTCCCCTTACCTCTGAGAGTTGCGGCTAGTAAAATTGCCTAGTATGAATGGGGACTTATTCCCAATATTTTGCACTTTTTGTGTTATTACTTTCCTACGACATTTTATTAACCATTTACAACTTTCTCCGATTGATATTGTATTAAAATCAGACAAGGTTCAAAAAGTGGGCAACGGAACGTCGAAGGAAATTTATGATATAAAAACGGCATAATAATTTGCTTGCAGTTTTATTCTAAATGCACTAACCCTAAAATACTATATAGCAAATATCTTAATTGTATATATCTTTGTATGACATAAAACTGCCAGAGCTGTAAACGAATCATTCTTTTTGAACTTAATTCGTGAGTTGTTCATTTACTGAATTGTGGGCGTACCGCAAGCATCGATCTTATGACCGATTTAATATTCTATATTTACTTCAATGAATTTGGCAAACATGATTTCCAATATATTTCCAATTCAAATGAATTGAAATTTATTTCCAATTCAAAAATTATTTACAATTCATTATTGAATGACATAAAATTTCCAGAGCTGCAAACGAATCATTCTTTTTGGACTTAATTCGTGAATTATTCACTAAATTGTGGGCGTACCACAATTATCAATCTTATGACCGATTTAGTATTCTATATTTACTTCAATGAATTTGGCAAAAATGATTTGCAATATATCCAATTTTAATGAATTTGGAAAAATGAATTGTAATTCATGTCCAATTCAAAAATTAATTACAATTCATTTCCAATTAACTTGAATTGAATTGATTTTGAATTAATTCAAATCAATTAACAAATTAGAATGTTTTAAAAAAAGCTCCTGTAAGCCTTACTCACTTTACTCAAACATATTTGATTGATTGCGATTAATTTTTAATCTCATTCAGTTTTAATCTCTGCAATTCATTTTTCTAATTGATTTGAATTAATTCAAAAATAATTCAATTTAAATGAATTGGAAATGAATTGCTATTAATTTTGTCAAGCAAGCATATCTCTTGTACTCCAACCGCAATGTTTAATTTGATTGATTGCTATTCATTTTTAATTTAATTTGTATGAACTGAAACCCTTTTTTCTAATTGATTTGAATTAATTCAAAAACAATTCAATTCAATCAAACAAATTGGAAATGAATTGCAATTAATTTTGTTAAATTCTTTTGAATTGGAAAAAAATTGCAAACAATTTTTTCCAAATTCATTTAAACTTATTCAATTAGTTTCTTTTATTATTTTTTTGGTAAAAAAATTAATTCAAAATAAATTTTTAATTTAATTTATATGACTTGCAATTCATTTTTCTAATTAATTTAAATTAATTCAAAAACAATTCAATTCAAAAAAAAAATGGAAATGAATTGCAATTAATTTTGTTAAATTCTCTGCAATTCATTTTTTCCTAATTCATTTAAACTAATTCAATTAATTTCATTTAACTATATTTTTGGTAAAAATAAAACTAATTCAAAATAAATTTTTAATTCAAATGAATTGCAAATCATTTTTCTAACTGATTTAAAATAATTCAAAAACAATTTAATTCAAATTGAAAATGAATTGCAATTAATTTTTGTTAAATTCTTTTGAATAAAAAAATAAAATAAATTGCAATTAATTTTTTCCAAATTCATTTAAACCAATTCAATTAGGTTCATTAATTTATTTTTTAGGTAAAAGTAAAATCAATTCAAAATAAATTTTTAATTTAATTTATATGAATTGCAATTCATGTTTCTAATTAATTTAACTAAATTCAAAAACAATTCAATTCAAAAAAATTTGGAAATGAATGAATTATTTTTGTTGGTAAAAATAAAACTAATTCAAAATAAATTTTTAATTTAATTTATATAAATTGCAATTCCTTTTTTTAATTGGTTTAAATTAGTTAAAAATAAATCAATTCAAAAAAAAATGGAAATGAATTGCAATTAGTTTTGTAAAATTCCTTTGAATTGGAAATAAAATGCAATTAATATTTTCCAAATTCATTCATACTAACTAATTCAATTAATTTCATTTAATTATTCTTTTGGTAAAAATAAAATTAAATTAAAATAAATTTTTCTAATTAATTTAACTTAATTCAGAAATAATTCAATTTAAATATATTGGAAATGAATTAATTTTTTCCAAATTTATTTAAATCAATTCAATTTATTTCATTTAATTATTTTTTGCTAAAAATAAATTCAAAATAAATTTATAAATTAATTTATAAGTATATGAACTGCAATTCATTTTTCTAATTTCTTTGAATTTATTCAAAAACAATTTAGTTCAAAAAAAATTGGAAATGAATTGCAATTAATTTTGTCAAATTCTTTTGAATCGGAAATAAACTGCATTTAATTTTTTCCAAATTCATTTCAACCAATTCAATTAATTACATTTAATTATTTTTTTGTTTAAAATAAAACTAATTCAAAATAAATTTTTATATTAAATTTTATGAATTGCAATTCATTTTTTTAATTTAGTTGAATTGATTTGAATTAATTCGAAATAATTGAAAATAAATTACAATTAATGTTGTCAAATTCTTTTGAATTGAAAACAAATTACAAGTCATTTTTATATTTTTTTGATGAAAAGAATCAATTGACAATTAAGTTTATTATTAATGAATTGAAATTGAAGAAAGAAGTATTAAGTTACAGCTCTGCCTCCAACAGACAATAATAATCTATTCTCTTCTGTTTAAGTTTTACTTTTAAGGTCAAGTATTTTGTATTGATTCACTTTATTAATCAAACCTGTTCCTATATTTTTATTAATTGATGTGACCATAGTATTTTAAGCTCAAACCTTTGTAGTTTCATAAATTGAACAGGAATTATTGCCAACTCGAGATCATTTTATACATGTCTAGACAATTCTACTAATTCGGAATTTTACAGATTATTAAAGTGTTGTCGACTTCCAAATATGGACTTTAATAAAAATTAATCAGTTATGTGGGCGCCTAAACTGTGGCCATGGCTGTGATGGTGTTTAAATTTGTACAGTAAAAAAGATTAGTAGAGTTAAGCTAAGTAGGCTTGGATTAGAATAAAGTTTTTAGCTTTCGCTTCAATCTAATTTTTTTACCTTTGCCATTTTGTTTTAGAATTCAAAATCTCACTTTATTCTTCAGCTTTTTTTTAAGTTTTCAAACACTGTTTTACTCAAGTTTTTCAAATATATCGTAATCAACATCATCTTCTTCTGCTGGTTTATCGATTTTTCCAATTCTCCGTTCTTTGGTAATTTTTGCTTATCTCAAGACTTGTTTATTTTCTTAATTGTTTAATGTCATTAACACCTCTTCTGTTAATTTGTTTATTTTGTTTTTGTTTCTCTTCCCACCTTTTCCTATTCATTCTTTAGTGGTCGTTGGTGGGGTTCATTATCTTTCATTTTTATTTACCGGCGTTGGTACGACGGTGTACGCATGAGGTCTGTCTGTCTGTTAGCACTGTCCATATTTGGACTCCTTTGGATTTGAATTGAATTGTTGTTTTTGAATTCAACGCAATATTTGAATACTCGTATCAACTCACACATGCACAAAAGATGAAACATGAACAGAAATACAAACACCCGGACAAGTTCAAGTGCACGCATTATGCCGACAACTAAAGTACTTAAACCGCCAGTCGGTTGGTCGTTTGGTCTGTCCATTATGTATACAGACGTCGTCATCTGTCTGCCCGTCAGTCCTCTTCTTTTGTGCCGTGCCACTGTTGGCATTTGGCAGGAATTTCAAACCAGCAATTGTCGTTTGACAATGCCCTGGCCGTTTATGGAAAGTCAATATTTGAATATTTCATTTTTTTCTTCTTCTTTTTTTCTTCAAATATACACTGCACTTTGCGAAAAAAAAAATACTTTGAACAAAAAAAAAACGAACAAAGCAATGCTTTCATTCATTCATACTCACTGGTATAATTTGAAAATAAAAGGCCAAATGTTTGCCTAGGCCAAACGTGGTTAAGAGTCTTAGCGAAAAGAAACAAAGGCAAAAAATCTCCTAAATCGGCATTGCGTGTCGAGCTTTTGCTAGTTGGCACGCGTCAAGTCAGGGAGTAGGACGACCAACATTTAGCTAGAAATAAACGGAGTTTCAAAGTTTTCCATCATTTCAGTGCATTGTCTATGGTCTAGTCCGTAGTTCTCAACAAATATCATATGTATTAATTAAATTTTGAATTAAAATCAAGGCCTCACTTGAATAGATTTGAAGCTTAATGAACCTATTCTTTTAGTTCAGTGCCGATCTCTGACAATTTAAAATTGTTTTGCTACCAAATTTCCTTTAAATTTCCAGGTTTTGGAATGAGTTATAGGAATGGGTTCACTAACCTCCAAATCTGTTCATGTAGAGTTCTCTTTCTGAAAAATACTCAATTCGTTAAAAGATCTTCAAGAAGTTTTGTGTTCCGCAAGAAGCTGCCTAAAATCTCTTAAAAACTGCGGCCGCACAGTGGTCCAGGACCGATTTCCATTGGCCAAAATTCCAAATTTTCATCTAGTAAATATTTTCTGTAAAAAGGAAAATTGTAGCCAAGGGCTCAATGATTATTTTAAGCTATTAACATTTAAAATCGGGCTATTTAATATAGGGTGAACCATCTAGAGGTATTTTTCAGAAAAAAAATATAAAAATTCAAATCAAGTGTCGAATCTTTATTGGTAATTTGAAAGGACATTTAAAACTTTTATTTTTTGAAAATAATTACCTTCAAATGTTGGCAACTGTATTATGGAAATGAGCGTTCGGTGAGAAACGGAAAGATCCGCTGTTTTAGACTAAAATGTTGTTAAGTCATGAGGCCCATTTCTGGCTCAACGGCAAAGTCAATAAACAAAATTGCCGCATTAGGGCTGAAGAACAACAAGAAAAAGTTCAAGAGGTGACATTATACCCAGAGAAAACCACGGTTTGGTGCGGTTTATAAACTGGTGGAATCATCGGTGCATATTTTTCAAAAATGATATTGGCCGGAACGTAACCTTGAATGGTGCTCGCTATCGCGCCATGACATCGATCTTTATGCTACCTGAAATTGAAGCCCGTAATCTTGACGACACTTGGTTTCAAAAGGACGGTGCCACTTGCCATATAGCTGTTCAAACAGTGGATCTATTGAGACGTCATTTCGAAAAGCAGCTAATTTCACGTTTCGGACAGGTGAGTTGGCTGCCTAGATCGAGTGATATCACACCTTTAGACATTTTTCTTTGGGGTTACGTAAAGTCCAAAGTCTATGCTGACAAACCAGCTACGATTCAGGTTTTGGAAGTCAACTTTACGCGTGTCATTAAAGCCAAAAAATTGGACCCTCAGAATGGAAACCCTGAGGCGTAGTTGCGCCCAACATTTGAAGGATATTATATTCAAAAAATAAATGCCATTAAATGTCCTTTCAAATTACCAACAAAGATTCCACACTTGATTTGAATTTTTATATTTGTTTTGGAAAAATACCTCTGTATGGATCACTCTTATATTCTAGAACTTAGCCTGAAGTTAACTTCTTTTCGTATATACCGATTTAAAAGAAAAGTTATTTTTTTTCGTTTAATTTTTTTTACATATTTGCAAAATGTTCATTTTTTTTTGTTCTTATTGCCGATTTTCACTTTTTTTAGGTTTTAAAAACTAAAAATGTGAGATTTAATTTTTTAACTTTGTCGAAATGTATCTTACACATTTTAATATGTAAAAAAACGTAAACCGACATATAATTGCATGCCACCTTTAAAAGGTATTATTTAAAAAAAAAAATTAAAAACATCTAAAATAAAAGTTAAGAAGAAGTTGGCAAATTTAAATTTGGGCGTCTCGAAAATGATTTTTGTGATAGTGAAACTTTTTTTCCTCATGCCACAAGCTATCGAAATATCTAATGGTGCAATATCAATTGCTAAATTTACTCATCTTACTGAACTGTTTGACATTGGCACATGTGCTTCGAATGACAGTAAACCAAAGAAACTCCTGCTCTCTATGAATCTATTTGTCATAGTTTTCATCCATTTGCAAAATTTAAGTCTCAGTAGACGTTATTGGTGGATACGCAACCCAGTCCGTAGTGATTGAAATATTGCTGCTGCGAAGAATTTTGTCCTTACTGATCTTTTAAAATTTCTTGGAAATTTTCATGCGTTTCCTTATTTTCTCCTTAACTCTGGTTTATCTAGATAATCTTTTTCCAATGTGGCATTTTATGAAATTCCTAGAATTTATTTCAAGTCATATAAATGGTGACTTGGCGTCGTTCTCTCTCCATCTCCGCTTTCCCTCTGTCGCTACAGAATCGAATGCCCTGCCAGAGAATCCTTTATTCCTCATTGCTTCGTAATTGTCATTTCTGCTTTCTAGGAATTTCCAATGATTTCACTTTCTAGTTTTACTACACTTTCTGGTTGCAGCAGCGCCTTAGAGTATGAATCACCCGCTTAATTTATGACCTGCCTAAAAGTATACTAGAATTTTTATTTTCTTCTTCAGCCAAAAAGTATGCTATAAATATTTTTATTTACTTTGGGGTTGACTTAACAATTTATTACTCATATGTACGACTGTGAATAGAGAAAAGAACAATAATAATAATAAAAAAAAAATATCTACTCCATTGCAAATATTTATACATCCTTCTAATGTCT
This sequence comes from Hydrotaea diabolus, assembly GCA_963513945.1. Classification (NCBI taxonomy): domain Eukaryota; kingdom Metazoa; phylum Arthropoda; class Insecta; order Diptera; family Muscidae; genus Hydrotaea; species Hydrotaea diabolus. The sequence continues at coordinate 20,745,403 of OY740717.1, forward strand.
CATACTTTTTTTTCTTATTTTCAGGTTTCTTTTGCATAAATATCGGGATTGGTGCTTGTAGCGTTTTGGCACCAGAACCAACCACTAGCTATTTAAGCCATAATGAGTAGAGGACCATCGTCACATTTAGGTATGTACATATGTAGACGACAGTGGACTGATGATATGGGCTGGCATGCCATTACACGTATGTTAATGCGAAATTATTACTTTTTAAACATGATTTTGCCTCAAATTACCTCGACGTATACCTTACCACACCCTCGTGGTGGCTGGTTCAATTTCATATTCTTTCAAAACTAAAAAAAAATTATAAACAAAAAAATCAACTTTTAATTTACGAGCCTGCGGATTTGAGGCGGAGGTTTTTCGTGTCGTTTCTCATTGCCGGGCATGGTAATCAAATTTAATTGGCAATAAGTCGCTGTAATCATATCCCGCACCATGCCACGTAACGTTTTCTGTCATTTATGTTATTTTTTCTGGTTAAGGTTCTTTTTTTTCTTCTTCTTTTTCTTTACGTTCTGTTTATGAAGAAGTTGTAGCTGTTTAAATTTCGTACGTTAGTTTTGAATATCAATTGAATGCCGTCGTCGTCGTTTACGCGGTTACAGTTTTGAAATATCAGCCTGTGTGATGTCTGTCAGTTGATTAATTAACAGGTGTCAATCGCAAAGTTATAAATATCACGACGACAAATTTTAACAAATTTTTCGCTGACATGCAGTGGTTGGTAGAGTTTACGGTATGCAAAAAAATACTGGTTTTTAGTTATTAACTTTTTTTGATTACTAATTATGGGTTACTCCATCCGGTTTAGTATTTTTTTGTCAAAAAAATGAAAGCCAACCTTTCAAAAGCCCATAAATAAATATTGTAAAATAATTAAAAACGTTGTAAGCCCAGGACAATCCGAATATACCCTTCACTGTGCTACCCCATCGTCCGTATTTGGATTCATAGCAAAGTTTGTATGCGTGCAAAATTTTAGGAGCGCAGCTCATTTCATTTGAACGCTTTCATGCTTTAAACAGAAAGATGGACGGACGAACGATCGTCTTAGAATTTTACGACGATCAATAGTACGAGGGCTGCTATAAATATTTCTATATTTCCTAGGCTAAAAATAAGTGTTGCCTGGCGCTATCTGACATTGCCATTGGAAAGTTTAACATTTTTTAGCATAAACGAACTCAGACCATCATTTGTGTTGTGTTGTTTATAGTGACTTGAAAACATCAATTTGGTAAATAAATGGAATTAACTCGTGAACATTTTCGTGCGATCACGACAAGAGTGCATCGAAGAACTTAAATCTTTGTATGGCGATGAAGCACCATCCTATAGCACTGTGAAAAACTGGTTTAATGAATTCAATCGTGGCCGATGCTCGCTCAAAAACGAAGGTCGTCCAAAAACGGCCGTTGTGCCAGAGAACATTGATGCCGTGTGTGAACTGATAATGCAAGATCGTCATGTGAGATGCCGTGAGATAGAGGCATCCTTGGGCACTTCTCCCACCAGCACACATTCGATATTGCATGAACACCAGGCCGTAAAAAGGTTTGTTCTCGTTGGATCCCGCAAAATTTGACAATCGTTAAAAAAAAGGCTCGTGTCGATTGGTGCAAAGAAATTTTGAAATATTACGATTGCGTTGCTTCAAAAGGCGTTTATAAGATCGTCACAGGTGACGAATCATGGATCTATGCGTATGAGCGAAAAATAAAAAAGCAGTTGACCGTGCGTGTCTTCGAAGACGCCAAATCCAACGAAAGTTGTTCGTGGAAGAAGCACTTCGAAGCAAATGGTCGCCTATTTCTTCGACAGAACTGGTCATGTGACGACTGTTCCGCTGGAGCAACGTAGGACGGTCAGTTCTGAGTTCCTGAAGTCTTCGGAGAAATTCGAACAAGAGAAGAGGAATCATTGTGTAGCATGACAGTGCGAGCTCTTACACATCGGCTCAAACCAGCGCCTGGTTTGACCGGCCAAAACATCGAATTGGTGGCCCATCCGTCGTACAGCCCTGACTTGGCACCCAATGACTTCTTTTTCCTCACGCACATCAAGAAAAAAATGTGTAGTCAACGATTTTCGTCGCCAGAAGATGCTGTTGAAGCATTCAAAAACCTTGTTATGAAGGTGAAATTTTAATTATTAAATCAAATTTTTTAAATATAAAACAAAATTTTTTAAATATAAATTTGAATCGTTTGATTTGAAATATTCCGAACAATTAAATGGAATTTTCTTAGTTTCAAGTGATGTTTTCTGAATTTTTAATGAAATTTTGTCCTAATTTCAAATGGAATATTCTGAATTAAAATTTATGACTTTTGCCTTTTGCTAGATTTTTTCGAATAGAATTTCGAATGAATTTATGTTGATTACTAGTTGATGTTTTCTAACTTTCGAATGGAATCTTTTAAACTTCAAAAGAAATGTTGTAAATTTCAATTAAAGCCTTAAAAAAGAAATTGAAATCTTTTGCGTTTAGTTTGGTATCAATTGTAACTGATTTTTTTTCAGTTTCAAATTTAAAATGGACTTTTCAATTGAGGCTTATTAAATGCCAATTACATATTGCTGGCTTTTAATTGATATCTTTAAAATTTTCATTAGTGTCATTGACATTGAATTTTATGTTTTTTAAGCTTCGAATAGAATCTCAATTTTAACTGATATTATCTGAGTTACAGTTGAAAAGGTGTTGTTTCGGCTCATAAAGTATTTGTGGATTAGATTCTCTCCATATACGAGTACGTTTATTTTGCTTGTTTACATTGCCGTTTATATCAAAATGGGTCTCATAAACAAGCAATTTATCAAGCTGTTGTCTTCTTTGGCCATTTTAATAATCCTTTTCGAATCGCCAAATCTAGAGGGTTTAACTTGCTTGTAATTTAGACTTTGTACTGCAAGAAGTTTAAATCATCTTGAATTATCCGTTGTTATGACCGTCTGCTAACTGTAATTTGCGTCGATAAGCCTTGAGTCGAAACGCTTGGATTAGCCGAAATAGACGATGCTACATCCGCGATGGCGTCTTGAACCCAAACATAGCGTTCTCGATGGTACGGTCTTCGTGCGAAGCGTACAGATTTGGCAGACATATTTACTAAAATCATAATGGTCCATCTACTCGAAGAGTTTCGCCAAACTCCCGTCTACATTTCCTTTGGACGGCAACGCAGGAATGCAAAGCATGGTACCGCTGCACTAGCCAAATCCTTTTTTCCAAGCATTCAGATTTATAAATCGAATCGGCTGTAAAAAAAAGTACTTATAATTTTTTTAAACTTCTGGTTTTATTTGAACTTTTTTATTTAATAATGGAGCACAATATCATTCATACGACTACCTCAACTGGCTCGGCAGTACCTCATCCGAACAACGAATTTTTTTTAGTACTTTTTTGAATGTTTTCGGTCGATTCTTAAATGTTGACCATGTCATTCTCTTGAATTTTTGGAAACAAAAATTCGCTGCGCCAGGCGTAATGATGCCGCCTAGCCAAAATCCACAGAAAACAGTGAATCATTGTTGAGGCATTGGCTGACCGCAGGTGTACCACAGGGCTCTGTCCTTTCTCCCTCTTTATTTCTTATTTTCATTGACGATCTATTGGGTCAGACCGTGAATCCAATCTACTCTTTCGCAGATGATAGTAACCTCTGTCATTCGTATTCATTCGACCGTAGGCCGAGCCTTCAAGATATTGAAGACAAAAGGCGAATTATGGATGAGACACTTGGCCGGGATTTACTGGCCATTTCCGAATGGGGTCGAGTGAATAGAGTAGATAGATTTTAATGCACGTAAGACACAGTGCTGCTTGTTGTCTCACAAGCGATTCGCTGACCCAACAATATCGTCAATTTCTCTCGATGGTACGGATATTGAACAATCAGAAGCTCTCGATGTTCTGGGCATGAAAATACAATGTGACGCTCGTTGGGCGAGACATGTATTCGAAGTGTCGAAAGAAGCACTCAAGTGCATAGGCTTTTTAAAGCGGTGCAAGAAATACTTCACTCCTACTGATCTTTTCAATATCTATACATCTTTCATCAGGCCGAAGATGGAATACAACTCCCATATATGGGCAGGTGCTCCAAAATCATCCTTGGAGCTACTTGACCGTGTTCAAAGGAGAGCGATGGTGCTGATAGGTGACAGTAGGGTATCCAACTCTATTGTTTCCCTTGAGCATCGTCGGAATGTGGGTTGCGTGACGCTGTTCTATCGTTACTTTCATGGTGTGTGTTCATCAGACATCCGTCGCCTAATTCCTGACGTGAGGATGTTCGGCAGGGATACGCGACTTTCTAGGAATTCACACCCGTTTGTTATCGATTGGCCAGTTGACCGCACTATACACTACAGATCAAATTCGTTTTTCGCTCGTACAGTCCGTATGTGGAATCGACTTCCGGCAAATGTATTTCCCACTAATTGCGACATCCAGAAGTTCAAGGCAAGCGTCAACAAACATTACTCCCTCTTTCCCCCCTCCGATCCATTAATTTCCACTCGCCAACGCAATGCACCGCATGTATAGGGGGCATCACCTGAGTGTTGGTTTAAAAAAAAAAAAAAAAAAAAAGACAAGGTTCAACCTTTCCAGTAAAACCAGAAATTTGAAAAAATGTTCAGCAATTTTTTTTGCAGCCGATTCAAATTTAAATTTAAAATGGCCTAACCTGTAGTATAATATATTTTTAAAGTATTAAATGAAAAAAAAATTATTGGAACAAAAATAAATCCTTTTTTTCTGTATTGTTAACCGCATTTTTATAAATTTTGAAATAAACCAAATGTTTATCTAAGACAATTTAGAAACAAATTCAGCCTAAAGAGTTGAGTATTTTCGAAAGCATTTTTGGCCATTTTATCGAATGGTGGTGATGATGTGGCCACTGGGCGATGATCCCATTTAATTGTGTCAAAATGCAGTTTAAACCAAACAATAAATGAAATAGGAAAAAAACAAAACCATCTAACATTACAGCCTTTTTTCCAACGACTTCGAAGTGCGAAAATGTGCCAAAAAAAAGCGCTAATATGTTCCAAAATAAACCACATACTCATTCACACGTCTAGCAGTGCCACTAATTGCATGTGGCATAACAAATCAACACTGGCCAGGCTGTGGCCACCAACAGCCACTAGCTGGTGTGGCAGCCACCACCGCCACCTGGAGCAATGAACACACAGAATACTCTAATAAATGCTATAATAACATCACTCCATTCGAGCCGTTTCTCTTTTTTTCGCTTTGTACTTTTGCAATAATAAAAATCATATAACCGTAATTTATAGCAGATCAAGCGTATAAAATCGCTAACAATCGCCTGCAAAACCGAAAAACAGAAACTAATGAAATGCATTCAAGTATCCTAGGCAGTGGCGAAAATGGGTCGTTGAAAACCAGTTAAAAAACTTCAAACTACTATTAATGGCCATTCAATGGCGTGTTGTACGCTTAGAAATAAAAAGTTATTGTGACAATTATTTCTAACTTGAATATTTGTTTTACATTTTTTCTTCTTCTTCTTCTTGTTTTACCGAAGTGTAGACCTATTTTTTTCTTCATTACTACTACTGTACTACTGTGGGCTCACTCGAAGAAAAATGTCCAATGAAAGTAGTTATTTTAAAGCAGTTAAGAGTGGGATATTTTTAAGTTTAAATTGTTTTAGTAGTGACATATGTAGATAGAACAGTAATCAGGGCAGCAAGTACTGGACTAAATGTATTGCAAAATTGGCTTATAAAACATGGCAAGGCGTTTAAAGAGACTTCACCTTCTATTTAGGCAATGAGCACAACATAAAAGGCCCCTCACACCATTTAAATAATTGTATTAGAGATTCTACATAATGAATTAGATTAACGTATACTATAGGGTGATCAATCTAGAAATATTTTTTTAAAATAAAAAAAAAACACAAAAATTCAAATCAAGTGCTGAATCTTTATTGTTCATTCGGAAGGACATTTTACGCCATTTATGTTTTGAATATAATTTCCTTCAAATGTTGGCCGCAACTACGCCTCAGGGTGTACATTATGAGGGTCCAATTTTGGATGACTCGTTCGAGCTAATGATACGTGTAATGTTGGCTTCCAAAACCTGAATCGTAGCTGGTTTGTCAGCATAGACTTTACGTAGCCTTAAAGAAAAAAGTCTAAAGGTGTGATATCACACGATCTATGCGGCCAACTAATCGGTCCAAAACGTGAAATTAGCTGCTCTTCGTAATGACCTCTCAATACGAGGGGGAGGAAACTTCTTAGCCTAGCACAAAAAGCGCGGTATAAACAGAAAAAAGTTTAGTGTTTTGGAAACTTCCATCTCTGCTATGAACACATGTTAAATTTTGTTTCGATCTGGCAACTCCTTCATATAGAAACAGGTGTTCACAAAAGACGCATCCGCGATTTTTTTACAATGGAAAAATTAGAAATGCGTGGTGTCATTAAATATTTACATAAAAAAGGTTTATCGGGACAAGAAATTCATAATGATATGGTGAATGTGTTAGGCGAAAGTGCTCCTCCATATGCAACAGTAAAAAATTGCGTTGCTGAATTTAAACGTGGTCGTACAAGCATTGAAGATGAACCACGTAGTGGACGTCCAAGAACAGCAACAACAACAGAAATTGTAGCCAAAGTGCATGATATGGTATTAAATGATCGACGAATAAAAGTGCGTGAAATAGCTAATATCATGGGCATCTCAACGGATCGAGTCCATTTAATTTTGCATGAAGAACTACAGATGAAAAAGCTTTCTGCAAGATGGGTGCCGCACTTGTTAACAGTCGACCAAAAACGCATAAGAATGAACATTTCTCAAGCTTGTTTGGATCGTTTTCAGCGAAATAAAATGGATTTTAAGCGTCGTTTCATAACTGTTGATGAGACATGGATCCACCACTATCCTCCAGAGACAAAAGAACAATCCAAACAATGGACTGAAGCTGGAGGAAGTGTCCCAAAGAAGGCAAAAACAATTCAATCGGCTGGTAAGGTTATGGCAACGGTTTTTTGGGACTTCAAAGGTATTTTATTGATTGACTATCTGCAAAAGGGTAAAACAATAAATTCAGAGTACTATTGCAACCTTGTAGATCAATTAAATGTACAAATTCGAGAAAAACGTCCTGGCTTACAACACAACAAAATAATAATTTTTCATCAAGACAACGCACCAGCGCTCAAGAGTGTTTTAACAATGGCTAAAATCAACGAATTAAAGTACGAGTTGCTTGACCACCCACCTTATTCTCCTGATTTAGCTCCCAGTGACTTTTACCTGTTCCCAAATCTAAAAAAAATCCTTGCTGACAAGCGTTATACCTCAAATGAAGATGCAATTACAGTTGTAAACCTCTATTTTGAAGACCTTGAGGAAAACTATTTTAATCAAGGTATAGAATTGCTAGATAGGCGTTGGACTAAGTGTATTGAAGTTTCAGGAGATTATATTGAAAATAAAAATATTTTTGAAAAACTAACTATTCTCTTTCATTGATAGGCTAAGAACTTTCCGAACCGCCCTCGTAGATCCATTGCTTGAACAGCTGTATGACAAGTGTCACCGTCCTGTTGAAAACAAATGTCGTGAAGATTACGGGCTTCAATTTCAGGTATTAAAAAGTCCGATATCATGGCGCGATAGCGAGCACCACTCACGGCTACGTTCCGGCAGCATCATTTTAAAAAATATAGACCGATGATTCCACCAGCCCATTAACCGCACCAAACCGAGGTTTTCGCGGTGTAAGTCGTTCCATGAGGAAATGGCAAACAATACTGAAAAGAAAAAAATAATGTTTAATACAACTCACGCAAAATTTGTGAAAAACCCTATTGAAAAAATACCTCTAGATTGATCCCCCGTTATTTGGCAATTTAACTTGGGGGGTTTGAATTGAACTTTCTCGAATTGATAACATTTTATCAAACAGGTGACAGTGATCTTTTCAGAAAGAGCTTACAGTTCGAGTCCCTTGCTTTGGCCTGTTCATAACCGAAAGTGTGTAAGCCAGGCCCAAGGACGTCCAGGAGTTTTCATTAGGAAAATCATGTTATCGATCCGAGGGTCAATCTCAAAGTAGGATAGGTTTCGGGCATAACACCGAAAACATAACACAACAATTATATCGAAAACCGCATTCTACAAAACTACTGAGACTTCTTTGCACAACTACACCTTTTTATTCAAAAAATATGAAATAAAATTCAGAAATTCAATAAGAAACTTAGAAAACATCAATTTTAATAAAAAAAAAATCCACTAATTGAAATTTTAATGAAATCAATTAAAAGTCAACCATCTCTATATGTGACGCGCAAAGGCCAGTTTTGTTCAGGAGAGCCATTTTAAAGATTTAAATACGTGTATCTTTGGTGTAGAATCGTCGACTTCACTTTCATAAAACGCGCATATCTCTGGCAGGGAACATTTTTGGGTATGGGATCGGTCTCATTCGATGCTCAGATGTTGTCCACATCAAAAAAAGAAAAAAAATGCAAATTGATTTTTTACCCTTAGGTCCCTTTCTCTATGCGCTGTCACATATGGTATTTAAAAAATATTAATTAAAATGCAGAAAAGTCGATTTTAAATTTGAAACTCAGAAAATAAATTGAAATTTACAATACTCCATTTAAAATTGAAAAGATTTCATTTGAAATTTAGAAAATATTCTCTTTGATATTCACAAACATGAGTCATCAGATTAAATTCTAAATATTCCATTTAAAATTCAGAAAGTGATCCATTTGAAGTTCTAAAGACAACAATTAAAAGTCAAAAAACTCTGTTTGGTATTTAAGAAACATCAATTTAAAATTGAGAACAGAAGATTTTAAACTAAAATACAAAATACACCAAATTAAATCCAAAAGATATCAATTGAAATTCTAAAGGTATCGATTAAAATTTACAATATTCCATTAAAAATTCAAAAGATTTCATTTGCTATTCAAAAAACTTCGATCAAAATTCACAAGTCATCAGATTAAATTCACAATATACCATTTGAAATCCCGAAACGTTCCGTTTGAAGTTCCGAGAAATCAATTAAAATTCAAAGTTCATCAGTTTAAATTCAGAATATTACATTTGAAATAAGAAAATATTTTATTTTAAATTTAAGAAACATCGCTTAAAATTTCCATTTAAAAAATCAGAATATTTCAATTAAAATGATTGAATTTTATATTTAAATTATATATTTCAAAATTTTGATTTAATTTTACATGTATATAATAAATTTTTTATTAAAAAAATTTAAATTTTATACTTTATTTAAAAAAAATAATTTTAGGTTTAAAAAATTTATTTTATAGTTTTTTCTTTTTGTTATTTATTTGGTCTTTTATCAATATTATGACTTGAACAGTTTGTATTCTGGTTCGAGACCTTTTTGTTGTTCCTTTTTCAGAATCAACGTAAAAAGAAATTGGTAAAATGTGTTTGCTACGGTTGCCAGGCAGTCTGTACAGCTGTTTCTAAACCTGCCAAGGTTTTTCTTCAGCAGTCTTTGGCAACGATTATTTCAGCAACAAATCAAATGACTTATACGGGAAATTAATTTGAATTACTGAGAATTACCCTTTGCGTATTGTCTTTGAACTGTGCGTAAAACAATCTTCAAAGTGCAATATCATTTCCACCAATTCCGTTTCGCATGGGTCTTCGTTGAAAACCACAAATGCAAAAAGCACCAACAAAGTGTGCATGTTTTGTGCGTACAAATACTTATACATGCGTTGCACATTAGGGCGTACCAAACCTTTTTAATACTTTTTTTCTTTTTGTTTATATTTATTCGGTCTTTTGTAATTATTATGACTTAAAAATTTTTATTTAAAATTCAGAAAAAATGCCACTTGAAATTCAGAAAACATCAATTGAAATTCAAAAGTGAAATTGCATTTGAATATTCAGAATATTTCTGTTTAAAAGACTTAATATTATATTTAAAAAATAGATTTAATTTTTAAAATATTTAAATAAATAAATATTAAATAATTGCCACTTGAAATTCAGAAAACATCAATTGAAATTCAAAAGTGAAATTGCATTTTAATATTCAGAATATTTTTATTTAAAACGCTTAATATTATATATTTAAAAAATCGATTTAATATTTAAATAAAAATAAATTTAAATATTTAATATCCCTTAAAGGAAAGCTTTTTTTCCTCTGGGCCGATTTTGGCTATCTACAATCCTAAATAGCTTATGACCATAAGCCATCATCATGCAACATTTCATCCTCGGTTGATTCGTTGACCGCTATCGTGCTTTCAACAGTCACTCGGACGTATAACCATGGCTAGATCGTTTTAGAATTTTACGACGATACAGTATAGTTTATAGGATCTCCGATCAATATTTCGTGGTGTTGCAAACGGAATGACAAATTGAATATACCCTTCGGTGGAGGGTTTAAAAAGGTGTAGTGCTCTTTTCTCTCATATAAGTGGACTTTTTCGAGAGAGCGTACGCGAGGCAGAGAGAAAATGTTTATGTTTTAAATGATTTTGGCCAAGGGTACCCCCCGATGTGTAGAACTGCTGCTTAAGCAAGTTAGATTTGCATTAAATTCGTTGAACTTCCGAAATCCGGCATATATCAATCTTTGGTTTTTATATAGCCTTTAGTTTAAACGTCTCCACGGTGTCTGACCTTCATACAATTTGTCACAGTTCATTATGATGGATCAGGTTTATTGTCGCTTTAGAAGACACTTTGGACGTCCGATCTTTATTAAATTTACCAACCATTGGGAAATTTGACTACTTCTGTTAATATTTTTATATATTCCCCATAAAATTGTTCTTTCGTGTTCAATGCCGCTCTGGACGTAATCTAGGAAATCCAATCTTGTTCAAGTTCGGCGAAATTTTGGCTCATGATTAAAATTTAATAAAGCCTCTTAGAAAAGGCCCCTACCGATTAACCGTGTCTATAACTCTGGTGAAATTGGCCAATTTTGACTCATAGTTTCATATAATTCCCGTATAAACTTCTTTTCCGATTTAAAGCCCCGAGGTTTCACACACATGCTGTCTGATTTTCACTAAGTTTGCCACAGTTTTTTGTGGTGATGTTGGGCTACATCGTTCTAAGGTTTCTCATGGCCTCCCATGCAAAAGGCCAACCCAATTTAAGGCAAAGCTTCAAACTAATATGATATCCGAAATTGCACGGTTTGTTCAGAGCAACCAGTTACCAACTATGGCGAAATTGAACAACTTCATCAAATGCAGGTCTCTTTCCCGATTTCAGTTCCAGTCGCTTTGACCTAGACTTTGACTCTGATTTCATGTTCTGTCGCTTTGACCTAGACAAACTCTCTAATCACACAAACCTTACCTTTGTGTATTGCATTTAAATTGACCTCATTTACCAACCATATTTCGCCGAGTGTATCCCGCCATGAAATCAGAGCAATATGCAGTAGTTTCGTTTGCTGCCTGCATACATTACGTTACGTTTGTTACGTGACAAAGATCTTATAAACACTTTTTTTTTGCTGTACGTTGTAACAGTTTTCTCAAATCTTCCTTGTTTTCGCTTGTAAACGAACCAGCAGACACCACCTAAGATAGTCGGACCGACCGTTCGGACTGACTGCCTGCTTGCCTGACTGTCATTTCGAAACAATTTCTATTGAATTTTATGTTGTTCTAGTGTTCTATTTTTCCAAAGCCGTTAACAAAACGTCCATGACCAGGTTGATTTGGAAAGCACGGCCGGCCGTCTATGCAATGAGTGTTCCATTTTTTGTTTTCCAAGGCAGGCCTCCCCAATGAAGTGCTAAAGAAGATCGTCATGTATGTTAGATGTCCACTAGAATTAGTTTGTCACCGTTGTAAAGATGTTGTCTACAGATGTCATGGAAACACAGATTGCGTGTGTGTGACCTGTTTTCAATTAGTTTTCAGCTGTATTTCGTCCATCTGTCCGGCTTTAGCTTTTTAAACGCGCATGCGTAACCATTTCCACCATACATGCATGCTCAGCTGCATGCATTTCTAAGAGCTCTGCGCTTTTTCTTTTCCGTTTGTCTTCTTTTTAAGCCAATATTTATGCTGCATTTGTGTTTAACTGGCGATCGTTGACATTTTTCGTTATTTATTCAAATGTTGACTTTAGGCTGATGTCGGGACTCGGTCTATTCTTCTGGCTTCTTTATGAGTTGTTCTTTACGCATTTTCCCCTGCGCATTCGTCTTAATAGGATAATGTCCGCTGCTTGGTTGTATGCCGTTTGTGGTTACGCATTAATTCTTCTTTGTCAGTTGTTACACGATTTGGCTGTAGAATCATGGATATATGTTCACTGAACAGAATTAATTTTGAATAAAATTCTAAACGCTTGTTCTTTTTGGTAATCTTAAAGCTTGTTTTTGAAAACAGGCTGGTTTCTGTTTGTTGGGTACTGAGGAGATTTTTAAATGATTCGAGAAATTGAATAAAATTAAATAAATCTTACAAAGATCTTATAATCGGTGATCCATCTAGAGGTATTTTTTCAGAACAAAAATAAAATATAAAAATTCAAATCAAGTGTGGAATCTTTATTGGTAATTTGAAAGGCCATTTTCTGGCATTTATTTAATTTAAATTTAATTTCCTTCAAATGTTGGCTGCAACTACGTCTCAGGGTTTCCATTTTGAGGGTCCAATTTTGGATGACTCGTTCGAGCATTTCGATCGGTATGGCTTCAATGACACGCGTCGTATTGACTTCCAAAACCAGAATTGTAGCTGGTTTGTCAGCATAGACTTCGGACTTAACTTAGCCCCAAGGAAAAATGTCTAAAGGTGTGATATTACTCGATCTAGGCGGCCAACTCACCTGTCCAAAACGTCAAATTAGCTGCTTTTCGAAATGACCTCTCAATAGATCCACTGTTTAAGCGACTGTATTGCAAGTGGCTTCGTCCTGCTGAAACCAAGTGTCGTCAAGCTTACGGGCTTCAATTTCAGGTAGCATAAAGATCGATATCAGGGCACCATTCACGGTTACGTTCCGGCCATCATCATTTTTGAAAAAATATGCACCGATGATACCACCAGCTTATAAACCGCACCAAACCGTGGTTTTCTCTGGGTATAATGTCACCTCTTGAACTTCTTCTTGTTGATCTTCAGCCCTAATGCGGCAATTTTGTTTATTGACTTTGCCGTTGAGCCAGAAATGGGCCTCATCACTGAAAAAACATATGGTCGAAAACAGTGGATCTTCCCGTTTCTCACCGAACGCTCAGTTCCATAATACAGTTGCCAACATTTGAAGGTAATTATTTTCAAAAAATTAAAGCCAGTAAATGTCCTATCAAATTACCAATAAATTTTCGACACTTGATTTGACTTTTTATATTTTTTTTTGTTCTGAAAACAACTAGATGGACCATCCTATATTAAGAACGAAATTAGTTCTTAGTCACATTTAAAGAAAAGTTTAATTTAATTTTACTAAGAAAATAGTCCATTCATGTTCAATATGTATACACTTTAATATTCTTCTAAAATCCATTATTACTGCGAGGGTTGCTATATATGTTTCTGGCCTAGGCAACACTAAGTGTTTCCTGGCGCCATCTGACATTTCCTTTGGTAAGTTGGACATTTTTTAGAATAATCGTACTCAGAACGTTTTGACGTACGACCATCATTTGTGTTGTTAACAGTGACTTGAAAAAATCAATTGGAAAAAAAACGAATTAACTCGTGAACATTTTCGTGCGATCATTTTTCACAACTTTCGTGGATTATCACGACAAGAGTGCAACGATGAACTTAAATCTTTGTATGGAGATGAAGCACCTTCTTACAGCACTGTGAAAAACTGGTTTTATGAATTCAATCGTGGCCAACGCTCGCTCAAAAACGAAGGTCGTGAAGGTCGTCCAAAAACGGACGTTGTGCCAGAGAACATTGATGCCGAGCGTTAACTGATAATGCAAAATCGTCATGTGACATACCTTGAGATAGAGGCATCCTTGGGCATTTCTTACACCACTATACATTCGATATTGCATGAACTCCTGGCGTAAAAAAAGCTTCTTCTCGTTGGATCCCGCACAGTTTGACAATCGCTCAAAATAAAGGCTCGTGTCGATTGGCGCAAAGAAATTTGGAAAAAATACGATCGCGGTGCTTTAAAAGACGTTTATAGGATCGTCAGAGGTAACGAATCATGGATCTATACGTATGAGCCCGAAACAAAAACAGCAATCGACCGTGTGGGTCTTCGAAGGCGAGCCAAATCCAACAAAAGTTGTTCGTGGAAGAAGCACTTCGAAGCAAATGATTGCCTGTTTTTTCGGCAAAACTGGTCATGTGGCGACTGTTCCGCTTGAGCAACGTAGGACGGTCAATTCTGAGTGGTACACCACAATTTGTTTGCCTGAAGTCTTCGGAGAAATTCGAAAAACGAACAAGAGGAGACGTATCATTGTGCACCATGAGAAAGCGAACTCTCACACATCGACTCAAACCAGCGCCTTTTTGACCGGCCAAAACGTTGAATTGATAGGTCATCCGCCGGACAGCCCTGACTTGTCACCCAATGACTTCTTTTTATTTATTTTTATTTTTACTCCCGCACATTAAGAAAAAAATACGTGGTGAACGATTTTCGTCGCCAGATGCTGTTGAAGCGTTCAAAAACCCATGTTTTGGAGGCGCCTCAATCGGAGTGGAAAAAGTGCTTCGACAATTGGCTTGAGCGCATGCAAAAGTGTATAATTCATGCTGGAGAATATTTTGAAAACAATTAAACCATTTTTGATAATAAATATTCGCATTTTCATTTTAGGCGAGAAACATATATCTCGTATCTATGGATTTATATACAAATGCTTTTTTTGCTTTATGAAATTGGTTATTTACAAATGATATTCACCTTCATTCAAAACTCTAATCAAATAAAACATTTTCTTAATTTAATGTAGAGCTGCATACCAAAGTAATTGGGCCTACCTACTCAAGGCATACTCAGCGAAACATATTTACTTTTGCTCAGTAATATTGGCTTTTTAATCATGACATACTCAACTACCCTCCTTACCTAATGCCTTACTAAGATACAATGGATTCTTACTAAGTAATGTATGTGCAGTTAAATTGTAACTTTAGCCTCTTATAATAAGGCATACTTACGGCATATTCAACGAAACTTTTTTGTTTATGTCTTTCCAATTATTATTGATTATTTAGAAATTACATTTAACTAGCCCTCCTTACCTTATGACTTACTGCTTTACTAGAGCTCCTTACTTTAATGTTTACCAATTAAATAAATACGAATAGCATTTGTCTATTCTTCAAAATATATTTTCTATAAAGAGAATTATTCAAGAAATCAATAACAAAGTATAAAGACTTTTTATATAGATCTTACTCGTTCCTCTAGACCTTACCGTATCCCTTACTTAGTAATATTTGTTAGTAACTGGTTTATGTATACTCAATTGGATCTCAACTAGAGCTCCTTACGTTAATGTTTAACATTTAAATAAATACGAGTGGCATTTGTCTATTCTTCAGAATATATTTTCAAAAAATAAATCACAAAGTATACGACTATAGGTCGGACTCGTTCAACTAGACCTTACCGTATGCCTTACTTAGTAATATTTGTTAGTAACTGGCTTATGTATACTCAATTGAATTTCAACTAGACCTCCTTAGGTTAATATTTACCAATTTAATAATTGCGAGTAGCATTTGTCTTTTCTTGAAAAAATTTTTTTTATGGAAAGTGCTTCAAAAAATAAATTACAAAGTATAAAGACTTCGTACGTACTCGTCCAACTAGACCTTACCGTATGCCTTACTAAGTAATAACTGTTAGTAACTGGCCTATGTACACTCAATTAGATCTCAACTAGAGCTCCTTACGCTAATGTTTACCAATTAAATAATTGCGAGCAGCATTTGTCTTTTCTAACTTAAAATATAGTCTCTAAGAAGAGTTCTTCAAAGCCAGTTAAAAAATAAAAGGACAAAAGACAACCGCCTTACCGATTGTCTTACAAAGTAATAAGGACTTCTTATATAGATCATACTTATTCAACTAGACCGCCTTACCGTATGCCTTTCTAAATAATAATTGTTATTAATTGGCTTATGTTTACTAAATTGGATCTCATCTCAAGCTCCTTACGTTAATGTTAACTAATTAAATAAATACGAGAAGCATTTGTCTTTTCTAATCTTTTAATTTATATTTTCTATGCAGAGTGTTCAAAGAAAAAAAATTAATAAAGGATGGAATAGGTTATCGCCTTACCGAATGTCTTACAAAGTAATAAGGACTTCTTACATAGGTAGTACTCGAGGAAATTTTTTACACAAAACTTAGCATGTATTAGTGGCTATTTACTTGGCAGTTTTCCCTTCTCTGTAAAGCAATGGGGCGTATTTGTATAAGCAAATGAAGTCTGGCAAATATCCGGAATATTCCTATACATATCGTCCTCTTGGTTGTATAAATTCGTTAATCAAACATGTGGTCAACAACTTTGTTTTAAACTCAATCTAAAGGCAAATATTTGCTTTAATAAAGTGAGAGCACCTTACTCTATGCCTTACGAAGTAATGAGGCGCAGTAACGAAAGGCATACTCAACTAAACCTCTTTATTTATGGTTGACCTAGTAGTAATTACTTCTTTCATAAGTCGTACTGAAAAAGACCCCTTACCATAAACCTTACCAAGTAATAGTGACTACTTACATGAAGCATTTTTTCCTTTCCGTAGCAATGGGGGCGTATTTCTGTAACCAAATAAAGTCTGCTACAAATCATGAATGTTCTTAAACAAATGATAAATTCCTCTTTGGTGTACGAATTTGGTTATCAAACTTGCGATCTACAACTTCATTTAAAACTCCATTTAAGGGCAAACATATCATTTATTTTCCTATAGCCCTGAAGCATCTTTACCACCTTACCTTGGCAGTTAAAAGTAACATTAAACTCAGACTAGACTTTTTGTTTTGCAACAGCTCAAGAACAATATTTTTATTTTATTTATTTTTTCGAAAAAATAAAAACATGAGACAACAATCGAAATAATGCAAAAGCATTTGAGAATAGGTACCTTCCCCAAAAACATTTATCTTCGTTTTAGAATCGAAACAAAGAACAAACAAAAAAACTGAATGCAGAACAATTCAACATCAAACACTCCCAGTTCATGCACTTCTATTCTGGGCTGATGTTGCATCTCTGTCAATTCTCTAGTCCTGCCCTGTATGTATGTGTGTGCTCCACTATTTTTTCCCTCCACATTTAGAAGCACGAGAATTTTTAAAAATAGTTTTCCCCGATATCATCTCTGTGCAAAAATTACTTTACCCGACAAAATAAATGGAAGACTGTGTTTGCTTGCATACTTTTCATCCATTGTTGGTTCTGGGTTGTCTGCTCATTTTTTTCTTTCGCCCAGCTGGAAAAAGTCAATTGAATCATGTTCTATGCCTTTTTATGGGCTTCCATTTTATGGCCTGGCCTGCTAGTGGTATATAAGTGCCAGTGTCTTGATTTTCCATATATCATTCACTCGTGTTCATTCATTCATTTCTGCCTTTTCTGTTCCCTTCCGTACTCATTGTCTAAGTATCGCTGGCTGGTATTGTTGGTTACATGGCCATCGAGAGTCATACCGCCACTATGTAGTGGTAGGTATCATTCATTCGTCAATAAAATCATCGTTTTATTGTTAGGTTTAACAATTTATTTTCAATTAATTGTCTTGTGGTTGTATGGCCACTCTCTTTGGCCGGCCATTCAATGCGGCCTATGTATGGTAGTTATTGGCCGCATCTAATGTTTAATTGATCATCATTATTGAAGAGATTTTTCAATGGGGCAAAATTGACACAAATCAATTTTTAATAGATGGTTATTTAATTTCAAAATATTGTTATAACGGCGATGGAGAGTAAAGGAAAAGAAAGGAGACCTCCTTACCATATGCCTTACCGAGCAATAGGAGCTACCTACATAAATCTTACTCAGCGATTCCTCCTTAACGTCTGCGTCAGCAAGTAATAATGCCTACCAACATACGAAAACTCAAGTAGTCGTAGTAATAACCCCCCTTACCTTACACCCTATCAAGTAATAATGACTACTTACTTTCCTGTCTTAAGTATAAAAAAAGTCTTCCTTTTATTAAGCCGTACCATGTAAAAGTAATGGAATCTGGAATGTCTGCTCATCATTATTGAAGAGATTTTTCAATGGGGCAAAATTGACACAAATCAATTTTTAATAGATGGTTATTTAATTTCAAAATATTGTTATAACGGCGATGGAGAGTAAAGGAAAAGAAAGGAGACCTCCTTACCATATGCTACCTACATAAATCTTACTCAGCGATTCCTCCTTAACGTCTGCGTCAGCAAGTAATAATGCCCACCAACATACGAAAACTCAAGTAGTCGTAGTAAAAACCCCCTTACCTTACACCCTACCAAGTAATAATGACTACTTACTTTGCTGTCTTAAGTATAAAAAAGTCTTCCTTTTATTAAGCCGTACCATGTAAAAGTAATGGAATCTGGAATGTCTGCTCTGAAAAACAGTTTTGCTTTAGAGATTGTTCCAAACTTAATAACACCTTCCTACTTTATCGCTTACTAATTATTGCTATCTAATTACACGACTTATAATCAACCGGACTTCCTCACATTATGTCTTACACAAAAAAAAAACCAACTTAAAAATTCTTGGCAGATTATTCTTGCTCTGGAGCTAAATTAAAATTGAAGATAAACGCCCTTCCGCATTATAAAGTAATACTAGCTACTTACATGGTTCATTAGCCACTAGACCTTATTCCCTAGCATATTATAATGATAACCTCATTATACTTAACATCTTATTATGGAAAGTAAGAAATGTCGTTTGAAATTTTGCTGCAAAAAAAAGACCTACTTTTAATTACATATTTAAAAAAGAATGCTTCAAATTTAATTAATTATATTAAGCTATAAATGCTTATATTTTGCCTGCAATAAGTAATGATGGCTGCTTACCGAAGTAAAATTCAACTAGATCTTGTATACTGACTGACATATCAACTAGAGCTCCTTACCATAAACGTTACCGAACAAAAAAATAAATTTTATAAAAGCATATTTGTTATGGACGAAATACACTTTTTTTTTAAATATGGCTCATCAAGTAAAAATATCTACTTAGTAACTTGTGTGTACTGTTACTAACACACAACGATAGTCCTATGCCTTACCAAGTATTTCTGGCTGCTTACATGAGTCATAATCAACGTGGCCTTTTTAGTTTATGCCTGAAAATGCATTAATGCAAACTAACTGCCTTATGTTTACTCAACTAGAGCACCTTACCTTACGATGTAAAAAATCGCATTAACATTTTTTGCTCTGAAAGGAGATATTACAAAAAAAAAACCTGCTTACCCAATGCCTTACCAAGTAATATTAATTCTTATCATAAATCATTCTCTACGGAAATACTTTGTGTTTGTGTTACAAAGTAATTAAATTGTAGTTAAAATGTTTTCTGTAAAAAACAATATTTTCTACGGCTAGGGCTTAAAATGAATTAATACCCAACTAGACCTTAAGTCTTTCGCAGTAATAGTGGCTAAAATTACAGGAGCCATACTAAACTAGATCTTCTGACCTTAAGCCTTTCAATGAAAAGGGGTTATTTAAAGCCTATGTATACTTAATTATAGCTTTATTAAACATGAACAAAATTTTAAAGCTTCTAAATTTTAGAAGACCTGCATACGTTTTGCATTTTCTTATAATAATAATTTATTCTTAACGTCAGCCAAACGCAACAAAACCTACTAAGTAAAAAAGCTTTATTTGAAAAGCATATCAGATATGGTTATAACGGGTGATTTTTTAAGAGCTTGATAACTTTTTTTTTAAAAAAAACGCATAAAATTTGCAAAATCTCATCGGTTCTTTATTTGAAACGTTAGATTGGTCCATGGCATTTACTTTTTGAAGATAATTTCATTTAAATGTTGACCGCGGCTGCGTCTTAGGTGGTCCACTCGGAAAGTCCAATTTTGGGCAACTTTTTCGAGCATTTCGGCCGGAATAGCCCGAATTTCTTCGGAAATGTTGTCTTCCAAAGCTGGAATAGTTGCTGGCTTATTTCTGTAGACTTTAGACTTGACGTAGCCCCACAAAAAATAGTCTAAAGGCGTCAAATCGCATGATCTTGGTGGCCAACTTACCGGTCCATTTCTTGAGATGAATTGTTCTCCGAAGTTTTCCCTCAAAATGGCCATAGAATCGCGAGCTGTGTGGCATGTAGCGCCATCTTGTTGAAACCACATGTCAACCAAGTTCAGTTCTTCCATTTTTGGCAACAAAAAGTTTGTTAGCATCGAACGATAGCGATCGCCATTCACCGTAACGTTGCGTCCAACAGCATCTTTGAAAAAATACGGTCCAATGATTCCACCAGCGTACAAACCACACCAAACAGTGCATTTTTCGGGATGCATGGGCAGTTCTTGAACGGCTTCTGGTTGCTCTTCACTCCAAATGCGGCAATTTTGTTTATTTACGTAGCCATTCAACCAGAAATGAGCCTCATCGCTGAACAAAATTTGTCGATAAACACATTTCGAACCGAACACTGATTTTGGTAATAAAATTCAATGATTTGCAAGCGTTGCTCGTTAGTAAGTCTATTCATGATGAAATGTCAAAGCATACTGAGCATCTTTCTCTTTGACACCATGTCTGAAATCCCACGTGATCTGTCAAATACTAATGCATGAAAATCCTAACCTCAAAAAAATCACTCGTTAGCTTCTTCTGTACATTATGCCTTACAGGAGTTATACGCAACTATGCCTTCTTACCTGTAGCCTTACAAAGTCATAATGTCTAATTTCAGCTTTCTATGTGCTCAACTTGAGCTTCTTACAAAACAGAGATTGCATTTGTCATGTTCACTCTGAAAAAAGACACATTCTTTCGAAACATCCTTACCCAATGACTTAACGAATATTAATGACAACTTACATAAGTCATTCTTAACGAGATCTCACTATCTTATGACTTACCAAGTAGTAATGGCTATTTACTGACTTATACTCAACTACACCTCCCTAGCCTATGCCTTACTAAAAAGCCATGGCTCCATACCCATGCCTTACCATTAACATATACGACATTTGGATTTACTGTTTTGAAACGCTCATTTGCTATAAAAATTGCTTGAAACTAATGGATACTCAAGGACAAGGCCTTACCTAGTTATAATCAATACTTACATTAGCAGTATTAGGTGAGACTTCCTACCTTTTACCTTACCAAGTAACAATGACTTCTTACGTGAGACCTTTTTTTTAGCGGGAGTTCCTTACCCTGTGACTTACATTCCTTTTACTCTGCTTGAACTTCTTACATTATGCCTTACTAAATAATGGTGGCTACTTACAAACGATATATTCAAAAAATTTTGCTTGTCTTATTTTTTACCAAGTTATACATTTATGAGTTATGATGTTCAAATACTAGTTAAGTAATGACCCAATGTCGCTATGATTTCACGTTTCTCGAGTAAAGGCTGTTAGCAGATCTTTTGACCGGCATATGAAAATTAAAAAACCTAATACAATTACACATTAATTTTAAATAACAAATTTAAAACTAAAACTTAAGAATACTATTTAAAAATGAAAAGATTATAAATATAATATTTAATATTAAAATCTTAAATTAAAAATTTATTTTTAAAAAAATTGCCAAAAAAAACTAAAACGAATAAATAAAAGTTTTCAAATGAATGAAAAGACTATAAATATAAAATTGTATATTAAAACCTAAAATAAAAAATCTATTTTTAAATAAAAAATTAAAAAATTGCCAAAAAAAACTAAAACGTATAGATAAAAGTTATCAAATTAAAATTAAAAATTTTGAATCAAAAATTGAAGGTATAAAATTTAAAATTTAGATTTAATATTATTAGCAAAGGTTTCAAAAATAACAAAAGAAAATCTAAACAATATATATTAATGTTTAAAAAATAAAAAAGGAATATTCATATTATGAAGTTTAGAATTTAGAATTTGAAATATTAAAAATTAAAATTTAAAAATAAATATTGCAAAAGAAAACCAATAAAATGTAAACTAATGCCAAAAAATAAACAATTAAAAATAAAACATTTTAAGTCAAAAATGAAAAGTTTGAAACTAAAAATTAATTATTAAAAATTAAAACTAAATAAGAGCAAATACATTTCACCAATTTCTTCTTTTTAAGTTGATTCTGAAAAAGAAACAACATAAAGGTCTCGAACCAGAATAAAAAACTGCTCAAGTCATAATAATGATAAAAGACCGAATAAATAACAAAAAAAAAAAACGAAAAAACTGTTAAAAAGGATTGGTGCAACGCATGTATGAGTAAATGTACGCACAAAAAACATGCACACTTTGATTGTGCTTTTGCATTTATGGTTTTCAACGAAGACCCATGCGAAACGGAATTGGTGGAAATGATATTGCGCGTTGAAGATTGCTCTACGCACAGTTCGAAGACTATACACAAAGGGTAATTCTCATTAAGAACAAGTAAGTAAGTGCTATAGTCGGGCGTGGCCGACTCTATGATACCCGCACCACTATAAATGTGATTAAGTCTCCTGTTAATCGAAAGCACTCGTCGCTATTTCTATCTGTATCTATCACGCAAGCACTAAGCCTTTATACCCCATACCACTATGTGGTGAGGGTATAACAATTATAGTTGGTCCACATTTTCATACCTTGTTTTCGGACCCTGTGCCCTCCCACGGACGAGATAAATCATTTGGCTTGACATATTTAAAGTCCTGAGGTAATTCCCTGTCATTTGAGGGGTCACACTAAAATCCGGGTAAACCGAAACTTTTGGACCCTCCTAATGGACCCTGGGGCCCAAACAGGTCGAATTTTTTTCTGTATTTAAAATTGTAAGATAATTTCCTTTCATTTAAGGGGTCACACTTTTATTTAAAATCATGGGTCCTTTTTTGGGTTCTGAAGGCCCCGTAGGTCCGAGAGGCGGGTCCAACTATTTTTTTTACATTTTGTGGTCAGTTCTACATCGAATGGCATATTTTTTTAATTTGTTGACCAATACACGCGACATCAACTGGATTTGGACCAAATCCGGGAGCTCCTTTGTATGGGGGGTCTATCAGAAAGTGCTCCGATTTGGACCAAATTCAATAGCGTCCGTCCTTGTCCCAATATATTACCACATGCCAAGTTTCATCAAGATCGGT
Source organism: Hydrotaea diabolus (assembly GCA_963513945.1). Taxonomy (NCBI): domain Eukaryota; kingdom Metazoa; phylum Arthropoda; class Insecta; order Diptera; family Muscidae; genus Hydrotaea; species Hydrotaea diabolus. The sequence goes on from OY740717.1 coordinate 20,768,742, forward strand.
GCATAAATGCGACCTGTACTTTGATTACAAGAATAGATGGACATCTTTACATCCAGCCAGCCAGCCGACCAGCCAGCCAGCCGGCCAGCCAGCCAGCCAGCCAGACAGACATGGCTAGATCGACTCAAAATGTAATTCTGAGCAACTTTCTCTCTGGTCCCGGTATTCTAACTCGATTCCTTCGATGTGTTACCACTATGTGGTGCGGGTATAAAAATGAGTCTCCCGTATAAGTCATTTGATTTGTGGCCGAAGTAATCGTTGCCAAAGACTGCTGAAGAAAAACCTTGGCGGTTTTAGAAACAGCTGTACAGTCTGCCTGGCAACCGTAGCAAATACATTTCACCAATTTCTTCTTTTTAAGTTGATTCTGAAAAAGAAACAACATAAAGGTCTCGAATCAGAAAAAAAACTGCTCAAGTCATAATAATGATAAAAGACCGAATAAATAATAAAAAAAACGAAAAAACTAAATAACTTAAAATTAACATTAACATTAAGTAAGATAAAAATTAAAATAAATTTATATTTTTCACCCATATGTGAAATAAAACTTTCCTTCTGACCTCCATTGCCCGAAGTGTACCGATTTTATAGAAATCTCGATTGTGCAAAAAGTGCTAGAATGAGGCGTGGTATTCCCTTTTTCTTCATGCGCATACAAATATGAGATGGTGCATTTGCACTGGATGTACCAGAAAGGGCGTGTCATTCACTCTTATCGAACAAGTGTAAAAAACCGTTATAAAAATGTAATAGAGTGCACAATTTAAGCGATTTTTACGCACTGGGCGACAGTTTATGTGGGTTATAATCTGCACTGAAACATTGTTATTTGTGTGGGAGGTACCAGAATGGGCGTGGCGATGAATGCAATTTTGTTTCACAAAGTTAACGGTATAATTGTGGTCTTCAGTATAAATTCTACTCAAGATATTTTATAAATAAAAAAGCGGGGGAAATGGCGCATTTGTATTTGATATGCAAGTACAAAGACGTTATAAAAATGTTAAGGTTATAACAATTGAAGCATGTTTTACGTACTGGTTAAGATGGTCATGTAGGTTCTAATTTACACTGAACAAAAACCATTTGTGTGGGCGGTGCCAGAAGGGGCGTGTCTAGGTATCCCATTATAAGTCTTATAGTTAAGCGTATAACCCTAATCTCAAGTATTGATTTTAGATTAGAACGTGTGAATAGAACAAGAAATATTTCAAAAATGCCAAAAGTAGACGTAATGGTACAAGATGGGGCGTGTCAATCATCGCTTTTGATATGCAAGTACAAAGCCGTTATATAAATATTACGGTGAATAAAAAGACATTTGTGTGAGAAGTGCAAGAAGGGGCGAGGCCGATTATGTGACTCTAAGTTAAGCTTATAACTTTGATTTTAAGTAATGATTTCGGATTAGATTTTTTAAAAACGATTTAGAATATTTCGAAAATAGCAAAAGTAGGCTTCATGGTACATTTGTGTGAGAGGTACCAGAAGCGGTGTGTCTATTTGGCCCATTTCTAATTTCATCGGCAGTTTTGAAAAAGAATTAAAACGTGCAAAATTAAAAAAAAACGAGAGCTAGCTGCCTTCGCAAGTTAAAGTGTGAACCAGCCGAACAGACATACATGGCTTAAATGTTTTAGAAAGTCGTGAAACGTATTTGGTCGAAACATTTTAAATATTAGGTCCCTTTCTATTTGCGCTTAGAATCGTCGACTTCACTTTCATAAAACGCTCATATCTCTGGGAGGGAACACTTTTCGGGCATGAGGTCGGTCTCATTCGATGCTCAGATGTTGTCCACATCAAAAAAAGAAAACAAAAAATGAAAATTGATTTTTTTACCCTTAGGTCCCTTTCTCTATGCGCTGTCACATATGTAGGCTCTAAAATCATTTTTTCGATACGTTACACTTTTAGTCCGTACCAAATGAAATATACCCTCTTACCCAATAGGGTGAGGGTATAAAAATACCTATCCGCTCTACGTTTTGTTTTGGCATTGCAATGATATAATGCAACACTTTCATTATATTATAATTGCGTCCGCATCTTACGTTCCATCCTCCAATTCTGCGTCTCTCTCTACTTTCGATTAATTTGAATCCATTTACCATAATTGTTTATTAACAAATGACTAAACTGACAGAGAGTTGGTTGCAGGCCATTAGTGCTGCTGCTGTGTCTCCATATCACATTTGCCTCGATAATTGTACGATTATATTTTCACTTTCTTCATTTGGCGGATTTTGTTCATACGTGTTGGCCATTCAAACATGCATAGGCTAGGCCATTTGTAGGTTTTCTTTCTTTTTGTTTTTTGTGTGTCTTATTTTACAACTAAATTACAAACACTTTATCAATAGGATGGGTCGGCCGAGTCGCTGCGACCCGTGACGGAACGACATAACGATTATGCAGTCGCCATGGAGACACAATCGAAGCCAAATGTTAATGGCCATAGACTCAACAGTTTCTTGCTGTGGCGGCTGCCGGAGATATTAAATGTTTTATGTCTTTTTTGAATTTTCTTAAAGTTGTGGAGTTTTTTTTTCTTCTCTACTTGCTCAATACTTTGTAGCTTCCCACTTAATAGAGTTTAGCAGAAGAGGCCAGCAAGCAGGACAGGATTTTTTGCGTCACCGTCGAACGCGATTGCCATCGTCGCCATTACGTTTATCATTTAAAATTAATCTTATGAAACAATTAAAGAGAAATTATTTATAATTGTACAATGTCTTCATATATATTATATTATGTTGTGCTGGATTTGTAATAAATGAAATTTTTATAATGAGATTTTCACAACTAGAAATCTTTATAACAGAATCTTGTAGGCATTATGCCCGAATACATTTGGCCATCATGTGTATTATCTCGAGCAGACGTGAAAACAAGTTTTATGTAAGCCGAATAAATATTAAGTGGATTATTTCGAATAAAATTGTCTTGTCTAGTCTTTATGGAAAACTGAAAATAAAAGCCTTTTCAGCCTTGTTGGCCATAAAATGTATGAAAAACTGTGCAAAGAATTTCGAAATCTTTAAAAAGTTACAGCAAAGAATATTTATTTACACTCGAAGAAAAAACTCGATAAACTCAAGACAAGTACTTTAAAGAAAACCTATACATTTTACTTAACTAAAGTTAGATTTATACACTTTTCCTTTTTTTAAAATAATTAATTATTTATATATTTTTTTCATTGCAGGTATGTCCTTTTTATATATAAAAAAAAATAAGTGAGTATTAAAAACTTGACACCGATCTTTGTATATAACTTTGGCTTATTCAACAAAAAAGTTTTTGATCACGTCATTTATGACATCTAAATTTATAATAAAAGACTTAAAACCTTGAATTTAAACCCCTTTATGAAAAATCATCAAATTAGTAGATAAATTTGAAATAACTTCAACAAAAAAATTGTATATCTATCACAATTTGTACTTCTGCAAAAAGACCATAACTCCTAAACGTATCCACAGATTTTAATAAAAAGTTCATGTTATCTTCATAAGAAAACCTATTTCTTTGAAAATAATAAATAAAGATAATACTTCTATTACGTTAGGGAATGGAAAGAAGCAGATCCTAGAAGTAAAGAAGAAATATACCTATTTCTAAAAAAAAAGTATAGTTTAATTTTCTTAAATTTAGTAAATAAAAAAGAACTTTAAATAATGGAGTAGAATATTTTTTTTATTTTGTTTTCGAATTTGTATGCAATTTTTCCGTGCCTAAAAAAAAATATTAAAAAGAAATTGTTTCGTCCCCTGCGGCTTTTACGCTAGTGTTCCTAATATTTGTAGCCCACATAATATCCATTAACTTAATGCCTAACAGAAATTTATTCAATGTAATCTCCGACAAAAATTGCAATAGAAGTAAATTAATAAAAAGTAAATTTATTTTCGGAGTTAACTTCTTTTTTTTATTATATCAAGGTAATCCTTCTATTACGTTACGGAATGAAAAATGAAAAGAAGCTGTAAATTAAGAAAAAGTAAATTTATTTTCGGACATAACTTCTTTTTTTATTATAAGGTTTTTTTGTAGAAAGCTTTGCTATCTTTTCTAGGATGATGGTTATTAAAATTTCATTAAATTAAGATTTTGAATATTCTTCAGTGCAAAAATTTAAAAACAAAAATTAATATGTTCCTTCAACTGTTCCGGTGACGCTATTTCTGTTGAAAAATTACTTTCCTAAGTCCCCATTTGACGAGACAACTTTACTTGCCGCAACTCTCAGCTTGTATGTGAGAGTGGGTAAGAGAATGAAAGGGGAAAAAACTTACCCTTACTGCAATTCCTTTTGTGGTTTTGTAGTGTGAAGTTGGCTGCAGATTACTTTAGTATTTTTTTACACAAAAATAAAAACAAATAAATTACAGAATGTCAAAAAAGGCAATAATGAAAACAGAAATTGCCGTAACCAAATTCGTGTAAATGTAATCGTGTAAATTTGTAGCTAAGTCCCCATTCACACTTACACGCGTCATTGTTAATGATTACCCTTTGAACTTGCCTCTTGTGTTCACACAAGGCAATTCGGTTTTGGCAATTTTTGTTTTCATTATTGCCTGTTGTGACATTATGTGATTTATTCGTACTGCAGCCAACTTCACACTACTTAAACGGAATTTACACTACCAGCAAGTTTTTTTCCTTTCCATTACCCTTAACTTTCTCTCCTGCAAACTAAAAGTTGCGGAAAATGTGTTTCTTCAACTGTTCCGCTAGCGGCATTTCTATTGCAATATTACTTTCCTAATATTTGTAGCTATGTCTTTATTCACACTTTACTTGCGTCAAATTTTATGATTACCCTTTAAACTTGCTTTTTGGCTTCACACAAGGCAATTTGGTTTTGGCATTTTTTTTTCATTATTGCTTTTTGTTACTTTCTGTGATTGATTCGTTCTGCAGCCAACTTCACACTACCAAAAGCACAAAAGAAATTGACAGTACGAGGAAGTTTTTCCCTTTTTTTATTCCCCCCTTTTCTCTCCTACAAACTGAGAGTTACGGCAAGTAAAGTTGCATAGTGTGAATGGGTACTTATACTACAAATAACCTTTAACTGAAAAGCATAGCATAACTACTCGTGTTTTGTATGAGGTTAACGACCAATATTGCAATTCAAAAAGAAGAAAATTAAAAACAAAATTTCCTTAACATCTCATTAACGAACAAATAAAAACATTCTTTCATTTGCTTTAATATGTCCTTAATTACTGTTGGTATTTTTTTGCACAAAACCGGTCCTTGATTTCATGAGTCTTTTTTCAAATCTTAGCCAATTCTTTTAAATAAATCTATATTAAAATTTTTAGTGTAATTTGCTTTAGTTTGAGTATTCATTTAATATTGGCCAAGGGTTATTTGCCTTCAAAAACACATGAACGGGCAGACAGGCGGACTTCAAAATTTAAGGTCCTACCATAAGCAGTTCAATTCTGAAGTTTCAAGCAATTGATACAATAATTAAGATCTTGATTTTGATGGCGTTGGTCGTGAATGTATTAAGTTTTATAAGTAGCTGAGCTAAAACACTCCTTAAAAATGACAACATTATAGTGTTGCTGATCGATTAAGAATAAAGCCGGAAATGGTATTACTGGCAATCCATTCTAAGCCACATGTAATCCATTCTACCTCTTGAGATATCTTAAACGATATCTATAATTTCTCTCAACAACTTATTTTAGTCGACCGAGGGGATATTCATCAAATGTTCACGTGTGCGCAAATCCTTAGGATTTGAACGGGGTTTCTCGAATAGTAATAATATTTTACCACATCATATCAAAAGCAATGTTAACACCCTACCTTTTAAAAAATCGCAAAAGAATTAAGAAATAAAAACACTATAACCCAGATTTTTACACATCAAAGTGGCAACACTGGTAAACAAATAGTTTTAAAATGGGAGAGAGAGTGTTGAACAATCAAAGAGAGAGTTGCGAGTTTTTTTTTTGATGCAACTAATCAAATGTGCTCCCAAATCCTTAGGATTTGAACGGGGATTCTCTAAAAGTAATAATATTTTACCACATCATGTCAAAAGCAATGTTAGCACCCCACCTTTAAAAAAATGAAATGAAATGAAAGAAACACACCAAAAACCGGTATTTAAACACCGAAATGGCAACACCGTCAAATAAGGCTGTTGAAAAACAAATAAATTAAATATGAGAGTGAGCTGAACTATGTGTATGTGGGTGTTTTTGCGAGCACCCCTCAGGCCATCAATATTTTCCTCCCAGAGGTCCAACAGATATAGTGTTGATACTGCTGTCCATTCCGTCTTTTTGAAATCTAAAATAATTGAAAAAATTAATATTATTTAAACAAAAGCAAACATATTAACTTACCTCCTGTTTTTTCATTTTGGATGTTTATATTTATAATGATTAACAGCTGTTTTCATAGGGATGTGCAATTTGCGATATTGCCATTGATAGGTATGGGTAGATTTCGACTGCAAAAATAATCGAATTTATAGTAAACGCGACTTATCGATAAACGCGTCCAATATGAACGCGACTTTTTCCCATACCTAACTGCCTATGTTTTTTGTATAGGCTGTAACGCGCGTTCGTTGATTTTTGGACGTGGACGCGACCGTAGTGGAAACAGCCTATAAGTCTTTATTATTGGTTTCATAATAATGCAAGGTGCAATGTCAGGAAATTATCTGAAACGGCAAATTGTTATGAGCTAGAGTAATATTTGATAATGGTAATTTGGGGTGGTTCGATGGTTAGTGTGTGTTAGTCCATATTTTTGATTACATAGTAATACAATGGGTAATGCGTGGTCATTGTCAGGCAATGCATTGATCTATTTTTTTTGCTATGTTACTCTTTGTGAACTGTTGGCTGATGTAATTTGATGGTTATTGAGCACGACTGTTATACGAGTAATCCCAGGTTCAACTCCCAAGATTCCCAGGTCCAAACCTCGATAGAAAGATGTGGCGTTTTTTAGTGGCTAGTTTTGCCACCTTGAACCCATCTTTTTTCGAGTGTTCTTTTGGTTTTCTTCCTTATTAAGTTCCACACACTCAGTCCGGAACTTGTTTTTTTCTTTGTACGATACGATTTTATATTCCCTCTCATTTTGTGCCACACAACAATTGTCCAAAGTTATGGTTTATGACCATTGCGTGGGCTATGCTTACATCTAGAAAACGATCTGTGACGGCATGCGATTTTTACTCAGTTGTCTTTAAGTTTGTAGTGTTTTCCTCTCCAGCTCATTTTCTGCGACTCCCTTCAGTTGGCATGAAAGGAAAATTTATGACATTTCAGTTTCTTCACAAACAGCACTAGCAGCAAAAGAAGAAGGCGACGACGATGAAGGAATTGAGGCTGGAAAACAAACAGAAAATCCGTAGCTGGTATTCTCCAACGCGGTCGTTTGCCTGTCTGTCCATCCGTTATTATGTAGATGATGACAAATTTGTAGCAAAATATGAAAAATTACTTGTGGTGCATGAGTGTTTTTTTTTTGTATGTGTAAATAATGAAAATAAAAGCAAAAATTCTACGATTTCCTTTGGGGTGCTTTACTGCGAGAGCCGAAGCGTTATAAGTGCGCAGGAAAGGATCTAGAATAAAAATAAAAACGGTCAAATCTTAGATCTTGTTTCATGCTCTCCTAAGACATTGATTTATGGCGAAGCAGATACTAAGCAGTAGATTTAAAACTGCTTTCAAGGATAGAGTTTTTGGAAGAGTTTTCCCCGTCTACCCCTTAAAAGGGGATGGAAGGCAAGTAAGTAACGTACAATGGACTTACAATCCGTTTTCCATTTCGGAATTCAGTTTATATGTGTCGTGACTTTTGGTTTTTGTCATAAGTCTATCTGATTGAAGTGAACTCGAAAATGTATTTTTGCATTTCAGTGCCACTTGTTATCTAGGTTTTCTGGCATACTCAAATCTAGTTGAATATACTCAAATTGAGTATAAATAATTCCTTTTGAGTGGACTCACGAACTGGTAAACTGTATGCAGAGCCCTTTCCTTCGGGATTCAATTTATATATGTCGTGACTTTTGGTATTTGCCATTAGTCTTACGATCTGATAAAACTTAACTCGAAAAGATATTCTTGCATTTCAGTGTCACTTGTTATCTAGATTTTCTGGCTTACTCAAATCTAGTTGAATCTATTCAAATTGAGTATAAATAATTCCTTTTGAGTAAACGTTTGTTTCAATTGAGTTAATTTTCTCTACATTCATGAAATTATAAATTTTCTCTACACTCATTTCTCTACTTCATGAGCGTCCTTCTTTCCGCCCTTATTTGTGGCTGTTTAAAGCACGAATCAGTCTAGGACCCAGGTGAAAAAAACGAGCCATTTGAACTGAATGCGTCCAAAGAGACCTGGGGGTCAGCTGAGTGGGCTTGGCGAAACAATTGAAAAGGTGCAGCACGTCAAATGGCAGGTGCGACAAACGTTTGGAACGTTATTGTCAATTAGTTTCCAATACGAATTGAGTCGGCTGCATCATCCAGATCTCAGCTGAGCCAGAATAACGTTTTTCTGGGCGGTAGCGTCTTCTCCTTTTGGTGAAATCTCCGGGGGATGTTCCTCTAGCACAACATTCACGCTATAGCTGGATACTGCCGCTGTGACTGCATTAGCGTGAATGTCGTTTAGACCTGCCTGATAGTTTCGATGATCTAAAGGCTCTCTCATGTAGCGCTAGACTGACTGGGCGGAGGCATCCTTTCCAAGAAATGGTGGTTAGGCTGATTACTGCGAAGACCCCTACACTGAGAAGAAAAATAACATATAAGGTTAACTTAACCATAAATAAATATGATTTTTAGTCTACGTTATATAAGGTTAATTTGAACTTTCTGTTGTTGACTGGTATTTAACAATAATAATAGTTAATTTAACTATTCTATGGTTGAATTTTTCAACCATGACAATTGTTAAGTTTAAAATAATTATTGTTGTTTTAACAATGCATTGTTGATTTTTTTGACCCATTAAAATTGTTATTATTAAAAAAAATTATTGTTGTTTTAACAAAGCATTGTTTTTAACCATGAAAATTGCTAATATTAAAATTTCATAGTTAATTTATTGAAACAATACATGTTCGATTTAACAATAAAGTTGTAAATAATATTTAATATAAAGATCGTTATAGAAATCATTTTAATTGTTAAGTTAACTAATAATTGGTTATAATTGGTTATAGTTTTATTTTTAATATTAAATTAGCCTATTAATTATTTGTTTGCTTTCTTTACATTTATTCGGTTTTTTTATTATTATGACTTCAACAGTTTTTATTCTGGTTCGAAACCTTTTTGTTGTTTCTTTTTCAGAATCAACTAAAAAGTTGGTGAAATGTATTGGATACGGTTGCCAGGCAGACTGTACAACTGTTTCTAAACCCGCCAAGGTTTTTCTGCAGCAGTCTTCGGCAACGATTACTTCGGCTATATACGGGAGTCCCATTATGATTAATGAGAATAACCCTTTGCGTATAGTCTTCGAACTGTGCGAAAAGCAATATCATTGCGCTATGAAGATTGTACAGCTAGCATTTGCCTTTGGTCGTGGTTTTTTAAAAGAGCGAGATAGATTGTCTTATGATCTTTCTCACAATTACAAACGTTCAGAGCAGACAAGGAAAAAGAGTGGGGGGATAAGACAGTCGCAATCGTTGCAACTTCATGTAACTTAATTCTGAACTTCGTATAACAAAAAGCAGATCAAAAACTTCGATACAACAGAGCCGAATGATCTTTCAATTTTTGTTTATGTCGCACATTTTTCTGGCTCTCTTTTGAAAAACTCAACCTTATATAATGTTAACTCAACTATTTTGTATGTACATTTGACCTTATCTAACGTTATTTTGTCTTCGTTATCAAACATTTACCATGAAAAATTCAACCAGACACTTGCTTAAAAAATCATTGTATTTTCGGCTCATTGTCAGCAGATACTGATTAGACAACGAAAAATTTTATCTGCGCACAGTAAGGACCTTCTCCTCTGGTAGATAGTCCTCAGAAGACATAAGCAGAGAACCTGCTTATGTTAGAAGGGCTGTTTCTGGCAAGTCTGAATTTTTCTTCCACTGCGTCGACCCACATTCGGCGACTTCACCGGCGCTGACTTGTTTGCTACAGACCGACCTATCGCTTTGTAAGAGGTAAACGAGGTTTCAGTGTCGGCTCCCTATAAACTGGCAGCAAGTGAATTGAGGACCGACCTCTAAAATGTTTCATGATGATTGCTTCCGCCCCGGAAAATGTTTTATTATGATTGCTTCCGTTCGGAAAATGTTTCATTATGATTGCTTTCGTCCATTAGCTGTTGGGATTGAAAATGGACAAAATCGGTCCAGGGAAAAAAGTGTCCCTTTAAGGGACTTAAGGTACCTCTGTAAAAAGTAAACTTTTTTTTAAGTATTTTCTTTACAAATCATAAGTTTTTATAGACAATCGTTAAAATGGCTTCTGTTTGTATGGACGCACTACATACAAGGGTGGAGTGAAATTCAAAAAAAAAGTTTACCTCGGAAAGAGATGTAGTCTGGGGTCCTAAAGAGGGGAAAATAAAGAAAAAATGTTACAAAAATTTTTAGGGGTCGCGCCACTCCCTAGAAATTTGGAAATTATCGCTATTTTGGCGTTGATTTTAGAAAAATCCTAAAAATTAACGACTTAACTTATTCGAAATTTAAAAGTTTGAGCTTGTTCAGTGCCCAAACAAAAGTATTTGAGGCAAATATGAGGATAATCGACTAATATTTGTAGCTTTGGTGGCGATTTCATTGTTCAGTCAATTTTCTGAAGAAGGGACGATTTGACTTATTTTACTTTTTGAAATTTTTGAACAATGAGAAAAAATTTTTTAAATTTTTTCATGCTCTTATTTCATTTTTTACGCTATTGAAAACATTTATTGACATAAAACTTTAAAATCGGTTCAGGGGTTAGGAAAATTCACGCCTTCAAACATGTGTATTTGTTTATTTTGGCGCGACCCCTAAAATTTTTTTTAAATTTTTTTCTTTATTTTTCCCCTCTTTAGGACCCCAGACTACATCTCTTTCCGAGGTTAACTTTTTCAAATTAAAAAAAAGCATGTTTTCACTCCACCCTACTACATACCTCAAAAAGAGCATAGTTGCTGGATGGCTTGGCTCATGTGGCCCAAAAAACGTGCCGCAAGGTCACAAAGGTGAATCAACAGTCAATATGGAAATATGAGTACGCAAATTAAATTACATTCAGTTACGAATTAAAATTTGGATGGATTAGGGACGGATGCATGGACCGAAAGAGCCCAAAAACGGCCCATTTTTTGTTTTAGTTGCGTAGGGTGGTTAAAGGGCCTGGCCGAACTTAACGACGTTTTTACTTGTTATGATTTCCATTCTAATCAGCCGCATTAACAGCCAGCCCAAATTTGCGAAATTTGGCAATTCCACAAGCATGTCTGCTTTGGGTCGAAAATCGAAATTCCTCAAATTATTTTTTAATAACAATTTATTATGTCATATTTCAATACTGCTTAAACTCAACATTTCGTTTACATATGAACGTTTGCCATTAAAACCATAATTTAAGTTAACAGGTGCTCGAGCTGCCTCTGCGGCGCTCGCTCTACCTCTAAAACCCCAAACTATTCGTAGGTGCCAACTTTGGCAACAGCGTTTTCAAATAAATTTTTGAGCTGCAAAAAAAAACGAAGGAAAGAAAATTTAACAGTCTGCACTGCACCTTGTACGTTGAATACAACATGGCTATGTCCGTCCTCCCTCCCGTCGTCTGTCTTGTTGGCTGACTTGCAAAATTATTTTTTTCGTCTTTTGTGAATCAATAAAAAAATGCCGAAAAAATACGTAAACCCCATAAAGACGCTGGCGAAAAAAAACGAAAAAATAAAAACAGAATAGACATTTGGCATTAAATATATAAAATTTCACACTTAAAATGCATTAAAAAAACTGTTCATTACGACACATGGCAACGAAGAAAATGTACAAAAAATTGTAGGTAAGCACACATATTCAATACTTTGTTGTGTTCGAAAAATTTGTAATTGCATTGAAGAAAGGCCAATGAACGGAATGGGGAAATACACACAAAAATATGATATTTTTGTTCTACGGACGGAAAAAAGAACTTCGGATTTGATAATCCTGCTAAACCGGTACTTCCGAAGTATAACGTCGACAACAAACGGCTGACTTTTTAAGTATTGCCGCCAAAGATTATTAAAATCCTTTAAGAATTTCTTAATGGCAATTCTTTCATGGAAATTTATCCACTTTATATCACCCCGTAAGAAATCTACTCTCTAAGACTTACTACAATTGACTTAAGCTTAAATCTTTATTCCCACGACTACTTATTAAAAAAGATCAGGAGAACTTCTCATCGCGGTGACACCGTCACTCGAAAATATTGAATATTCTTGGCCTTGTTTGAAAACTTTTCCTAAATGTTTACTTTTCTATAGTCTACTTGACCGAAAATGTCGTCCTCTAAACTTAATTTAACTCCCACATCATCATACTAAGGAACAAACGGTGAAGTTCTCCTTTCCCTTTTAGCGAGATGAAATTGACAATCGAAAGTATAGAATAGCCTTGGTCGAAATTGAAAACTTTTCTTAAAATTAATTGAACCCTCTTAAGTAAAATGTTTTCTATAGTTGACTTTCGAAAATTTCGCCCCAAAAACTTAAATTATCTCCCACGACATCCTATTAAGGAACAAACGGAGAAGGTCTCATTTCCTCATTAGCGAGATGAAATGGACTATCGAAAGTATCGAATAGCGTTGGTCGTGCCTGAAAACTTTTCTTTAAAACTTCATTTCATAAAGTCGAAATCTATTTAACCCACTTATTTCCCTCAACATCCCTTTGCGGAACAACCGGGGAACTTCTTATACCCTCATTAACCTGGCGAAACTGATACTTCAACTAGGACTCTAAAAGTCGATTATCAATAAGTCGACTAATCGACTTTTTCTTGCAAAAATTGAAAAAGTCGTAATCGACTTTTGCGTTCGACTTTTAATCGAACAATCGACTTTTGCGTTCAACCTTTTTTCGTTATTTTCCTGACGGCTGAACAAATATTTTTACCTTGCACCACACTATGAAACAGGGCAATAAAAAGTGGTTAAATTTTAAGGGCCGATGTTCATTTTGAATAAAATACAAATTATTTAGGGAATTATTGTCATTTCTTTTTATTATGATAATATTGGTATGGTTCAATTGTGTATGGAACAAAATATCGGCCAGATGGCGATCTCGGCGGCACACCTCTATCCGATGGTCCACATTTTCGATGACACTGAGGCATAATTGAGATTCTATGCCATTAATATGCCGAATTATCTCATCCTTTAGCTCTTGAATTGCGGGCTTATCGACGTACACCTTTCCATTCAAATAACCCCAAAGAAAGAAGTCCAACGGTGTCAAATCCCATGATCTTGGCGGCCAATTAACATCGCCACGACGTGAGATAACACGGCCATTGAATTTGTCGAGCAAAAGAGCCATTGTTTCGTTAGCTATGTGGCAAGAGGTACCGTCCTGTTGAAACCACATATCGTCCACATCCATATCTTCCAATTCGGGCCATAAAAAGTTCGTTATCTTCTCACGATAGCGAACACCATTCACAGTAACTGTCTGACCGGCCTCGTTTTGGAAAAAATACGGACCGATGATGTCGCCAGCCCATAAACCGCACCAAACAGTCACTCTTTGTGGGTGCATTGTTTTTTCAACAATCACTCTTGGATTATCATTCGCCCAAATGCGGCAATTCTGCCTATTGATGAATCCACTGAGGTGAAAATGTGCCTCATCACTGAAGATGATTTTCTTCGAAAATTGATCATCCAGTGTTGCCTAACTTTAACGCATTGCTCGCTTGTGTATCTTTTCATGGTTCAAATTGAGTTAGTGTGAAATTGAGAAATATCAAATGAAATGCAGACAAAAACTTGGCGTTTAGGTGTGGTTCACATCTAACATAGGCCCTTAAAAGTTAACCCCCCTTAGTTTTATCGCAAATATCTGAGCTAGACTCACCTTTAAGTGAACTCATCGACTCAGAATCACAGGCTGATTCGTCTATCTGTCCGTCTGCTGTCCATTTAAAGCTTACCCTATACCTATAACAGGTCTCAGAATTACTAGTTGATTTGATTTAACGATGTCTGTCATTTTGTCCGCCTGTCTGCTGTAGATCTAAAGCTTGTAATTTAACTGCAGGTCGCAATTGTTGTTCATGAAAAATCGCCGTTTATTGTTTTTTTTCCTTTTGAAGGTAATCGATGGGGATTATCCCGCGTGCATCCCAAAAAACTGTTGCCATCACCTTATTGGCCGACAAAGTCACCTTGACCTTCTTCGGAGCCAGTTCACATGGAGAATCCTATTGTTTAGACTGCTGCTTGGTCTCCGGAGTGCTGTCATGTATCCATGTTTCATCCACAGTTACAAAACGCCTCAAAAACTCATTCGAATAGCGGGATAACAACTCTAAACAATCCTTTGAAGTTGTCACACGTTTTCGTTTATGGTCAATTGAGATCAAACGCGGCAGACATCTTGCAGACAGCTTTCTTAAACCCAACTGATCATGTAAAATCGAAACCACACTGGCATATGAAATGAGTATTGAATCAACAATCTCAGGCACTTTTACTTTTCGATATTGTGTATTTTTTTGACATTTTCGGGTGTATTGACCATAATTTTTTTTTTTGCTGCAGAGTCCCCATAGTATTTATCAAACTTTTCCTTGGTTTGATGTCGGTATTTTCCGCAAAAAATTATGAGCACTCGAATTTCACTTTTTTCCGTTTTTAACAAAATTCACGAGGTTGTATTTTTTGAACAGCTGTTCAACACAAACTAAATGACAAAACTCTTTCAAAATTTGACAGAAGTCTATATTCATATAACTAAGGGGGAAGTTGGAAAAGTCACGGAATTATAAAATAAAAAAAAATGTGTTTATTTAACGAATTTTATACTTATTAATTTTCTTAGGCTATTTGTGGTTCTTGAACCAATCTAATATTTTTCAATGACGGTTTGTCTTTTTTACACGACATTCTCTAGATCGTATGTACCGTGTAAAAACAGGATTAGGTGTATAAATATTCCTGATCGTCGTAATATTCAAAGACGATCTAGCCATATTCGTGTGTGTTGAATGCACTATAGTGGTCGAACAAATCAACCTAGGATCATCATAATAATGGCTTATGGTCACATAGTAAATGGGCTTAAGGGGAAAATAGTTTCCCTTTAAGCGACTGAAAGTATCCTGCTCAAGAAAAACGTATGGTTGGGGTAACATTCGAAGAGCATCATATAATGGTTGGGTAAATGGTAGTGGCGCAACAATATAATAATCGTCACAACAATAGTATAATTTACTAACAACCATACTATGATCCTCACAACAATAGTATGAATCACACACAGCCATACTATGATACCCACAACAATGTTATGATTCACACCCAACCATAATATGATCTCCACAATTATATTATGATCCTCACAACCACAGTATGTTTCAAATACAAGCAAATTATGATTCACACCCAACCATAATATGATCGCCACAACTATATTATTTTTTTCATACAAGCATAGTATGATTTACACGCAACCATATTTCCCTCCCAACATTTGGAAGTTTCTTTCATCGTCAAGTGCGTTACGCTTTAGTCCCTTCCAGACGTTTATTGGAAGATAGTTTGAATTTTTCAAGAACAATTAACTTTACAGTCGTCTTTAAATCATCCAGACGGCAATTGGGAGATTGTTTGTTGGTTGTTTACAACACCAGCCGAAAATCACATGTGCTATTATGGATATGTGACGCGCAAAATAGAAAGTGACCTAAGGTTAAAACCCAGTTTTGTTCAGGAGAACTATTTTAAAGATAAGGTCCCTTTATATTTGCGCTTAGAATCGTCGACTTCACTTTCATAACACGCGCATATCTCTGGGAGGGAACACTTTTTGGGGATGGGTCTCATTCGATGCTCAGATGATGTCCACATCAAAAAAAAGTGAAAAGTTGATGAAAAAGTGTTGTTCAGGAGAGCCATTTTAAAGATTAGGTCCCTTTCTATTTGCGCTTAGAATCGTCGACTTCACTTTCATAAAACGCGCACATCTCTGGGAGGGAACACTTTTAGGGCATGGGATCGGTCTCATTCGATGCTCAGATGTTGTCCCCATCAAAAAATGAAAAAAAATAAAATTGATTTTTTTACCCTTAGGTCCCTTTCTCTATGCGCTGTCACATATATTAAACACCATTATACACTTCTGCCATAGTCGCAGTGACCGCGAAATAAGATTAGAATCAAAAGCCACTTCCACGAAGGCACTTAGAAGTGACTCTTTGTAGTTACGCAGAAGTTACTTCTGGAAGCGAACTCCGGGGGGTACAACTTCTCTATACGGAAGACATTTCTGCGATGAAAAAAAATAATATCGCACACGATGAGTTTTAACTTCCTAGCGTCACTACTTAGTCACCTCCGCTATAGAAATTGTTGGCAGGGGACGAGTATACTCGTATGATCTCCAAAATTACGGTTAGGATAAGGTTATATTGTTGTTCAACACTAGAGTTTAATAAGAAAATTATTTTAAAATTCGAGAAAATATAATAGGAGTGATTTATTTAACAATAGACAAAAACCTTTTAAAGAAAACCCGAAACTTTCATTTATAAAAAATTAATTAGTGTTTCAAATCCAATGCAGTTCGTTTTGAAATAATTTTAATAACCGAATAAAAAGTACTATTTTTTCGTAGGATTGGAAACAATTTCAATGATCCCATAAACATTTTAAAATTAATAAAAAAAAATGCAATCATGTCGTAATCATATTATTGTTAACATTATACCAAACTAACAATACTTTTGTCTTATCAACCATATTAATTTTGGATTTTAAATTAGTTAATATTACCTTTGTTGCATTTTAACAATATTAATATTGCCGCTATCATACTATTGTCAAAATAAATTTCAGAAAACAATACTGTGGTTGCGACAAACATACTTTTATTGCCGATAACATATTATTGTTGCCGTGACCATATTAATTTTGGATTTTAAATTAGTTAGTATTACCTTTGTTACATTTTAACAATATTAATGTCGCCGCTATGATACTAAAGTTCAAAATACAATACTGTGATTGCGACGATCATACTTTTATTGCCGATAACATATTATTGTTGCCGTGACCACATCTTTTCTGCGTGTGGAATAGTTAGCCTGTTAACATTAATAAACTGTACCATCCTTTCCGCTACTATTGCAACCCACAGTCGTCTCAATATTTTTTTCTTTCTAGAATTTGTTTCTCGCGCTCGATCTTAAGTGTTTGAAATTAATAAATTTGTTGATTGCTTAATTGTTTTGTAGTCTCTCGGCTTTGGTTTTGTTTTTGTTTTCAAGTTTATTACGATATACTTGTGTTTACAACGAGAAAAATAAAAAAATACACATGTACCGATGTGGTATTCTGTCGTTGTTTTTCTTGGTTTTGTTTTTCGACGAGTTCTCGATCTCCCATTCTCTAGTGTTTTTCTAGGTCATTTACATGCTATTAATTTATTTAGTCGAATTGTTTACTTTACTATAATAAATTTTGTACACAAACATGAAAATTTCAAAACCAAACAACATTTTGGAGGGCAGCGTCCCCAGTGTTGCGTCGTCCGGTGCTGGTTAATCTGCCTAAAGCAAGGGAAGGTCCACGTTGTGCCTGATGATGAATGGCTGTAGATATTCGAGCTACCCTTATAATTGCGGGGGCGCAATATTGCACAGAAAGTGGCGGAAATGTTTTCGACACAATCACCCGTTTGTGAGGCCTTGTCAAATGGTTTCAAAATGTTTGTATTTGAAATTACAACGCATGACTGGAATTATTTTCTATTTTAAGTATAGCACCCAGCCATAAGCAAATGAGACCGAGCAAGCTGTTCAGCAGATCATTATTGACCTTGTCTTTGATATTATTGGATCTCGTGGGCAATTAATAAAAAAAAATCTTTAAAGTCTTCTTATATTTGCGATACATGACCACTTTGTTGTATTTGTTTTTTTTTTGACTACTCTAGTGTATTTGTTTTTTCTTTGACAACTCTAGTGTATTTGTTTTTTTTGTGAGAATGTTGTCATATTATGTCGCATTTGATTAAATTCAATTAAATTAATTTTTTATTACTCTGTGGAGAATTCTTTTTTGCGTTCTATATTATTTTAACCATGTCACACATGTCTAGTTGACCGTCTGTTTTTCAGCAAATGTGCATAAAATAAGCAAATTTTGTTCGTCTGTCCTTCCGTCGTCTATATGCGGGCTTTAAAGCTTCTCAATTGATTCCACCTTCAAATGTAATTTAAAGACTAGCAACTGGAATTCATTAGAAAAATGAAATGATTTGAATACATTTGGAATTTCGCAAAAAAAATAGTACTGCCATGGGAAAAGAGAGCGTATTTTCAGAAAGCAAAAAAAAATAATTCTAAATAAAAAAACGTGAATAAGTGAGAGCATATGTCTATGTCCTTTACCTTGACTTCGATTTTGAAGCAAAAAAAAAAATAAACAAATCTTGCCCTTTTTTGGTCCCTTGGGTATATGATTAGGACCATGATCTCATTCAAATCTTCAAAAAAAAAAATTCGCATTTAGATTTGTTACTAAATTTTTGTTGCCTTGAGAAATTTTAGTTGCCCATTAGGGCTATAATAGCATAGTCGAATAGGCAATTAAAAACTTTATGAAAAAATGCTAATACTTTTTCGTTGTCCAAAACTTCACCCACAAAAGTTTGGAAATGATTTTTTTTTTTATTAATTTATCTAAACAACGCAAAAAATTTTATTTATCAATATATCCACCTGCATTTAACATTTGTTTAAATATTTAAGAAGCAGACATTGTAAATAACGTCATGTATTTTCATTGTTTTTAATATTCAAACAAAATTATTAATGTTAATTTTGTTTTCATAAAATTACGTGTTTTAAAAATTGAGTTTTAAAAAAAGTCGTTTAATCCTTTTAAAAAATGCAAAAAATTGGACTGAGGCTTTGACCAAATTTTAAGATAGCACAACAATGGCGAGAAATATTCCAGATATCGTCATTCCATTTCGTCAATTAAGCAAAATGCCAACCAAAAAATGATAATTGGAATATTTCATGCGATAGCTGCTTCAGAATAATCCAAAAAAAAACAAGCATGTCTTAATAGACACTGGGTTAAGAAGCTTCAATAATCCCAAAGCAACAGCGTAGCAACATATGCGCAGAACGCGGTATTAAAGTAGTACAGGACATTTATTCATTAGGTAAAACACCGCGCACGTTAAATTTATGTCTTTAAATCATTAAACAACATTTTTCACTTAACTATTTAACTTTATGTTTGAATGTTTTTTGGGAGATTTTAAAAAATCGAAATGACCCAACATTTTTTTCCGTAAATTTCAAAACCTTCGCCATCGCGTGGTGCTAGGTACAAAATTTGGTTATAGCCCTAGTGCCCTTATGACCATATATACCAGTTATTCCTTCTTTGGGCCGTATGGATGGTTTTAGGGCCCCCCTCGCGTTGAAATATTAAAAATGGCCAAAAAATTATTTTTGGGCTCTACTAATAATCTTGCTGATCTGAAACGGATTCACTGATTTGTACGAAATTTTATTTTTCTAGTAGAAGGCCTATTTTCTAAATCCTAAACCAAAAAAGATATCGAAAAACTATTTGGTGGGTGCATGTCTAAAAAAGATACAAAGTTTACACATAGGCCTTTTGCTGGGAACTACAGCGACATATTATTTAGTTGAAAAAATTTAGTTGTTTTTAAAAAAAATTAGATTTAATTTTAAAAAATATTCAATTTTTTTAAATGTTTAGTCTTTATTATAATTCCAAAAAATTTATCAAATTTGCGCAAAAGTCTAACAAACCCAAGACAAGTTTTAGATTGCAAACTACAAAGTTTAAAATCAAACGGATTATGATGTAGTACATGGTGTCCGCCGGGAAGGTATACTACTTTGTTTTGCCGCCATTTTGGTAAACATTAGTCTTCAAGTTTTTATTGGCAGTCGTGAAGTAGAGATGTGGCAAATTTATTATAAAAAAAATAATCGTTTAATCGTTAAACATTTTATCAAAATCAATCATCGATTGTTGTGACGATGAGAAAGTTACGTGAAATTTTTGGGAGATACAAACGCACTATTTATCGTGTAGTGAATGATTTCGAAGAAAGAGGGCCTGTAGCTGATAGGCCCAAGCATGGACCACAACGTTCAAAACAATCCATCAACCTCAATTCGTCGCCGTGCTGAATGTAATGAAAAATGTGCTCAAAATGGCTTGTATTTGCGAGGCGAACAAAGGCAAACATTTATTTAATATTGTATTCCATACATTATTGCTGGCATTAAATAAAACATTTATCAATAGGATCCATTCTCTTTTATTTAGTTAAAAATTAAAAGCAAACAAAGTAGAATACTTTCCCGACGGACAGCCTGTATTTATGTTTTTCTCATTATTATTTAATTTTTCTGGTGGTAACCCTTTAGAGCAGAGCTTTTTAATTGACCTTTTCTGTACAAGCCGAGCAAAAACTCTGTGTGTATAGCTCATTAACATTTGTATTACCGGGTAATGCTATCTCATTAGGCATTGCATTATTTTGAAACCAAAAATAAGCACTTACAATTAATTGCTTACACGTTATACCCAGTAGAATGAGTTGTATGCCACATTTTCCTTGTTTAGTTTTCCCTAAAAACGCTTTATGCACTGGGCTCCGGTCAGTGGGTAAAATAATTATATGGTGCACAGCTAACTGATTTGAGAGAAGTTTTCCCTTGTTCCTTAATTGAATGTTGTAGGAATTAAGTAAGTTTTCTCTCTTTCTCTCAGTTAACTTTCTCCAACGTAAATTTAAATACATTGCTTCTGATCTGTAAGGGAAGAGATAAAGGGCGTTTTTTTATTGAGATATAGAACTTCGAATTGAAATAAAACACAAGAAAATCGTTTTAATGTCCATCAATTTGGCTTTATTGGAAGGATAATTTTATGCCATTAATGTTAAAATATGATTTCGGCCATGTGGCCGCCGCGGCTGGCTCGAATAAAGCCAATTCTACAGGTCCAATTTTCAACCACTTTTTCGAGCATATGGGGCCGTATGTTGGCAATAACGCCACGAATGTTGGCTTCCAAGTCCCCTAACGTTTCTGGTTTGTTGGCGTAGACGAGCGACTTCACATATCCCCAAAGAAAATAATCCAATGGTGTCAAATCACACGATCTTGGTGGCCAATTGACAGGTCCATTCCGCGAAATTATGCGTTCATCGAATGTTTCCTTCAATAATTCGATTGTGACGTGCGCTGTGTGGCATGTAGCGCCGTCTTGTTGGAACCACAACTCATCCACATTCATGCCATCCAATTCGGGAACAAAACAGTCGGTTATCATGGCTCTATACCGGTCTCCATTAACGGTAACTGACTCTCCAGCATTATTTCGGAAGAAGTATGGCCCAATGACTCCACCAGCCCATAGAGCACACCAAACAGTCAGTTTTTGTGGATGTAATGGCGTCTCAAGGGTCTCATGTGGATTCTCTTCACTCCAAATGTGGCAATTTTGCTTGTTGACGTAGCCATTCAACCAAAAATGAGCCTCATCACTGAACAAAATTTTGTGATGAAAATCAGCATCGAGATGAATCTCATTTTCGGCCCATTTTGCAAGCGTTGTTCTTTTGTCAACTTGTTCATGATGAAATGGCAAACCAAACTAAATATTAATCACTTGACAGCTGACAAAATCGCCGACAGTTAAAAAAGTGATGCCAACTTAAAGTTCTATACCCCAATAAAAAACACCCTTTACAAATAGCGGTCATTAGTGCTTATAACTCATTACCATTTGCCTTAACAGGTAATGACCTCTTGTTACCATTTTCATTATTTTAGACCCAAAAGAACTCACTTATAAAAGATAAGCATCTATCGGAATGCTGCGTGGATCTCGTAATTTTATTATTTACTTCCCTCTCATTTTACTCTCACACGAAAACGTAAGGTCCAATTAGTGTTGACGGTAGAGGTTGTCTACCATCGTCAACCGTCGAATTGTAGTTATCTCTCTCTAACACATGCAAAATGCAGCCACTACTCAAACAGCTGATTGCCTACCGTCAACCGTCCACCTTAAAGATCCAATTAGTCTTGACTTTTGACGGTAGGCAATCAGCTGTTTGAGTTGGGGTTGCATTTTGCATGTGTTAGAGGGAGATAACTACAATTTGACGGTGGACTTCTGCAGGTTGCAGAATCAACCGTTAGCCGTCAAGACCGATCAGCTGTTTATTGTTATGCTTCACTTCGACATTTTGTGCGCGGTAATTGTTTAGAATTTGTTTTCGTTCTTGCAAATTAAAATGTACACTTATGAACGAAGACAGCCTCTTTATTTTGTACAAATGCTCTTCGATCAGCTGTTTTTGTTTTTTTTGTATTACCGTCATAACTAATCGCACAATATTGAGTATATCGTCAACCGTCAACACTAATTGCACCTTTAGTCGTAAATTAAAACTATTTGTTTCGAATCAGTAAAGAGAAAACCTGCAATTTTTGTTCTCTCACTCTCTCCTAAGATAAGTACGAGTACTTATTGTTCAACCTTTTGTATGCGTGCTTGGAAGTACTTTCTGCCGTGAGTACAAGTACGAGTAATTCAAAACTTATTCAACATACATATAAGTAGTGAAGAATTTTAATTTTAACTTTCGCGCAGGTTTATCTTCATCGTGCTGGGATATATTTTCCCCGCCCTTTGCTTTTTTAACTAAAATGTTTCTTAATTAAGAAATTTAACCACTCTAGGTTTTTCACTTCGCTAATGTTTTCTTAAGGAAGTTGTATTTATGGTACGGTCTCTTTTTTAAATCTTTTCACAGAATATTGATGTTTACCATGTTTTTCTGAAAGCAAACCTTTGTTTGAAAATCTGATTCACCATTTTCTCAGGCACTGCCACCCAGTATTGTCTCCTGTCTCATCTATAATTTTGATAAATTACATCAAGCAAGATTTATATCTTCTCTTGCCTATTAATAATTGCCAAGAAATGAATACATTTTTGTGTGTGCTCCATATCTCGTTTAGTTAAATAATTATGGGTGTTCGTGCGATCGATCGCATTTGCAAACATACTTATCTTTGCGTCACACATGATGTGTATGTTTCAGTTTTGTTTCTGTTCATTTCTTTTCATAAATTTTCTTTATAGATTCTATAAATATTTTTTTTTCGCCATTCAGCTAAAGTCTGTGGCTGTGTTAATTTTAAATGCAAATATTTTCCATTCATTCGGTAAGCTGTTCTGTTATTTAGATCACATATGAATGAAGGAACGACGTTACGCTTCTATATGGTGACTTTTTTGCCTCTGTGTAAAGTCTGAACAAAGTGCTGGCATTGTCTACCTTGAGAATCCATTTACGAGTGGGGTGTGAACAATTAATACAGCGATTATAATTTCAAGTTTAAAAAGTGGAAGGTGGAAAATACCCTTTAAATACGTTGGGAAAAGCAAGGAATAGGTGTGATAATTCGAGAACATGGGGCTTATTTAAAATACTAACGTGGCTTAGTCGTACTTAAAGATACAGTTTTTGTTGTTGGTTATGTATTGTTGACCTATATTATATATATGTTTTTTGACCCAAATTGTCAAAAAATGTAATTGTTTTATTTTATATTCTTTCCAATATTTCGATCGTCATCCTGAGGGAATATTAACAGAAACACAAAAACTAATTAAAATACAAAAAAACGACTCAATTTTTACACTCGTTACATTTAAACAAAACAATAAACTCCTTCGTTGCAGGGTTTTGTTGCGACTAAAAAACTGTATCAGAATTCAAAAACAAAAATAAAAAACAATATTTTTTCAAATCTTTATAATCCAAGTGCCGCAGAGATATATTAATCGACTGTTCTAATCACGGTCATGATCACATTGTTAATATCTACTGAAGAAATATTAGTTAAGTATAGACCAATGGACAGTCTTGAGAATGGTGTCCAGACAGTAATGAAAGTTTTTACAATTGGTATATAAGTATTTTAGAATTTGTCACAGTTAACAGTGCCCTCCAGCTACCAGCATACACGCAAGGAAAAGATATGGTTACTATATGGTCACGGCAACAATAGTATGTTCTTTGCAATAATAGTATGGTCGTTGCAACTATAGTGTTGTTTTTTGAATTTAATTTTGACAATAGTATGTTTCCGGCAATATTAATATTGTTGAAATGTAACAATAGTATTTTTGTCAACTTTAAAAATGAAAATATGGTTGTAGCAACAATATAAATATGGTTGGTTTTCATGGGTTTTATGTTAGCGTGTAGCAAAATCGTATTTTTTTTATTTAATTAATGATTTTATATTTAATTAATGATTTTTTATACTGTTAAATAAATCGCTCATTTATTAAGCGTTTAATTTATTTTTGCATAACTTACTTAATAAAATTCTCTATTGTTAAATAACAACTTATCCCAATTTTTACAAAAAAAATGTGAGGATCATACTATGGTTGTGGTGATCATATTATGGTTGAGTGTGTATAATAATATGGTTGTGGGGATCATAGTATGGTTGTGCGTGAATACATTTATTGTTGTGAGGACCATAATATTGTTATGGGGATCATAGTATGGTTGTGTGTGAACCATACTATTGTTGTGATGATCATAATATTGTAATGCCACAACCATATAACCAACAATAGTATGATGCTCTTCTAATATTGTTACCCCAACCATACTTTTTTTCTGCGTGTATTCAGTAAGGCTTGCCATTTCCTCATGCATCCTTTCACGCCTGCAAAACGTTTACAAACGATAACAATAAATTTTGTCATGAGGTTGGTCATCACACAGCCATAGCGTGCACACAAAGAAAGAGATTCTTTGCCACAACCGTTTTTTGGCCAACCGAATGATTAAGGTTGCATGAACCTCAAGTATTCCAAACCTTATCCCCGATTCGTTGGTATGACCGATCAATTAGTTGTGTGTAAAATGCGATGGTCATATTTATCATCATGTGGTACGTCGAACCGAATATCTATTACGATTTTAAACATTTGGTGATTGCAATCGAAATTCGTCTCTTGCAACGGAATTATAGTATCTCTAACTGACTTCCAACTCATTTTTTTTTTCTATGTGCAGGCAATTCATCGCACTGCTCGCAATGTTTGAGTGTGAGAACATCTTAAGCCCTTAATTAGATAGAGATTGCTAAGTGAAGAAAACAGCCACTATGGCGCTCAGTAGCGAATAAGTCCGGGAAATGTTGATTCGATGCCGATAAGTTCATTTGGGCATCGACACTCTGTCAACCCGTTCCATTTTGCTGTTGCATAAGGGCCTACATTCAAGAAATATTCTTAATTCTATTAAGGTGATAGATAATCTCGAAATTTTGCTAATTGGTCACAGAAAATGTTAGCCAGCTTTATTTTGACCAAATTTACAAGACCTACGAGGGCTGCTATATATATTTCTGGCCTAATAATGAAAATGCGAGTATTTATCATCAAAAATGTTTTTATTGTTTTTTAAAGTATTTTCCAGCATGATTTATACACTTTTGCATGCGCTCATAATTGTCGAAGCACTTTTTACACTCCGATTGAGAGATTTGAAAGCTTCAATAGCATCTTCTGGCGACCTTGTTGACCTACCAATTTTCATGATCAGGTCAGGTCAACGATGACGCCAGAAGATGCTATTGAAGCTTTCAAATTTGAAAGCTTTGAAATCTTCAATAGCATCTTCTGGCGACCTCGTTGACCACACATTTTTTTCATGATGTGCGGGAATAAAATGCAGTCATTGGACGTTTTGGCCGGTAAAAAAAGCCCTGGTTTGAGCCGATGTGTGAGAGCTCGCATGGTCATGGTGCACAATGATTCGTCTTCTCTTGTTCATTTTTCGAATTTCTCCAAAGACTTCAGGCAAACAAATTGTGGTGTACCACTCATAAATAACCGTCCTACGTTCTTCAAGCTGAACAGTGGCCACATGACCAGTTTTGCTAAAGAAACAGGCGACCATTTGCTTCGAAGTGCGTCTTCCACGAACAACTTTCGTTGGATTTGGCTTGTCTTCGAAGACCCGCACGGTCGGTGGCTGTTTTGTTTCGGGCTCATACTCATAGATCCATGATTCGTCACCTGTGACGATCTTATAAACGTCTTTGAAGCACAGCAATCGCATTTTTTTTTCAAAATTTCATTGCACAAATCGACACGAGCCTTTTTATGGGCGATGGTCAAATTATGCGGGATCCAATGAGAAGAAACCTTGTTTACGGACAGGTATTCATGCAATATCGAATGTAAGCTGGTGGAAGAAATGCCCAAGGATGCCTCTAATTCGCGGTATGTCACATGACGATCTTGTATTATCATTATACACACGGCATCAATGTTCTCTGGCACAACGGCCGTTTTTGGACGACCTTCGTCTTTGAGCGAGCGTCGGCCACGATTGAATTCATTAAACCAGTCTTTCACAGAACTATAGGATAGTGTTTCATTGCCATACAAAGATTTAAGTTCGTCGATGCACTCTTGTCGTGATAATCCATGTCGAAAGTTGTGAAAAATTATCGCACGAAAATGTTCACGAGTTAATTCCTTTTTTTTGCCAAATTGATTTTTTTATATTCACTGTAAAGAACACAAACGATGGTCGTACGTCAAAACTTAGTACGTTTATGCTAAAGACTGTCAAACTTTCCAATGGAAATGTCAGATGGCGCCAGGCAACACTTAGTGTTGCCTTGGCCAGAAATATAACGCAAACCTCGTAGTGTACATTTTTTCTGATTAAAACGAAAGTTATATCGGCAATAAACATTAATTTAACCTATAAGATAATATCCAACTCAATTAACATTATATATATTTGCTCGAGGTTATGAAAACCGAGTGTTTTGGGTTCAGAAAGCAATTAGCCGATGTTCAATTCGACGCCGGCTGTACAAATTTATTAAGAAATCAAGCCGGCATACAGCGCTGCCGTCGCGGTAGTTTATGTAGTATCGGCTTCAAACTCTAGGTGATACTCTTACTCATATGTGTCGTAGTTGCGAAATAAAAATATGTCTTCGGCAACTTATCCTTTTAAGGAACAGCTGTTTATCCTAAATCTTTCCTAAGCGAACATTTGTCCTCTAACTTTATGTTGGTCAATGCTTAACGTCAGTTTTCTTTAATCAGGAGTTTGTCTTTCGCTGACCACAAACTGTTTCAAATAGTTAGAGGTTGTTGTTTATCCAACTGTGACAGTACATCGTTGTGTTTACATACTGTGTTGTATTTTAAACTTTGACAGACTTGGTAGCACTTTATTAGCGGCAGTGTTTCATCAGCGTGTACCCTAACGATTTTACGAATTACAGATTTTTTTCTGTCATGTAAAAAGCTTTTCTATAAAAATGCATACCTGTTCGCACTTGGCTCTAAACCCACTGATTGGAGAAAAAGATCCCCAATTTGTTTCTTAATTTTTTCCAGCACACTGATTTGAGAAAAAGATATCCAATTTTTTTTCTAAAACCAAAAAATAACCCTCTTATTTTATTTTTGTTTTAAGTTTCCGCGTTGCTGATATAACGCTTATCGTAGAAATGATAAAGATGCGTATATGGTGTATAGATGCTCCTGATTTCGAGAAATCATGACTGTAGCTTACAAAAGAAACCGCAATTTACTTCTTCTCTTTAATATATATTATTTTTACAAATCAGACTATGATGGTGATGAGTCATCGTCATCATCATCGCCATCATCATCATCAACATTCCGCAAATGTTCAAATTTTTAAACAAACAGAAAATTGTCATTTCAATTAAGATTCCATAAATAATTTTGGAGGAAAGAAGACGCTCGTTTCAGCGGTCAGTTGAATATGTGTTGTTGTCTCCCCCAGAAACCTACTCAGAAAATAATTTTAACTTTTTTTTTAGTCTTTTCTTTTTTCTTCATTTTGTTCGCATTAATTCAGATACGTACGTATTTTATATATTATTGTTTTGTTTTTGTTGTAACATACTTTTGTTGTGTCAGTACGAAATATATGTATATATTTTTGTTTTTGATTTTCACAAACTGGGCACGTGCCAGAAATTTCTCAAATATTTGTAAAAGTTGTATCGTTTTGTTATTGTTTTCATGGAAAATGAAATGTCTTCTTGCGTGTGAAGCAAAGACGGGCAGGTGAAAATATATACACTGAGAAAAACAACAGTGATAAGCAATGGTATGTGGGACAAGTGATATGGCTCGAATCTATGGCTTATGAGCATCCGTAGTCGTATATTTACGACTTCTCGTTTCCAAATGGTTTACGATGCCGAACAGGATTCTAGTGATCTTCAAGGCCATGTTGCTCTTTCAAAGTTTAAGGTCAGTCTTGAGATTTTGCTTCACCACGGACCAAAGAAATAAAATGAAAGTCTTTTTTTTTTAAATTTTATGAGTTTCTAAATGCATCTACATATCTTCACTTTCATTTTGGATAAACATGAAAACAAAAATACTTCTTGAGAATATGTTATTATAAATAAAAGAAACGCCACGATTATTTCCCTTTAACCCCCCGTCTTAGTCAGTCCCCAACACCGATTCATTCAAAATCATATTATTTGGATGGAAAAAAATGTTCCGTTGTTTGCTTATAAATAAACAACAAAATAGCAATAAATGTTTTGAATATGTCATGGCTAGCGAAAGTTTTTTTCTTCACTGCTCTTCACTGGTTTTTATTAATATAAAATTTTCAGTTCAAAAATTGTATGGTTTGTTTTTGATTGAAAGCCTTCGTCTGTCAATCCCACTGTCTACTAAACGTTGCCCAGTAAAACCTAAAAAACAAAAACACAACATGCTGTAAATTAAAAAAGTTTAGCCAAGATTAAATGCCTGCCTTGTAGCTGTGTTCATGACGATGTCCAACATCATCCAAAATTCACGAACTAAAACCAGGGAATGACTGGCTGGCCGGGGACAGTATGAGGCACAGACGTATGGACACATGAATGGACGGACTAACAAAAGTTCGAACGTACGTACTCACCCCGACAGTAGCGGTGGCTATGATGACTGCTTTAGTATGCCAAATATCTTTACTCATTTTTATTCATCATTTCAAAAAGAAAAAACAATATATGCAAATGTTTAAAATACATACTACCAGCAAAATAATAAACCTTGTGTGGATTATATCTAAAAATCCAAAAAAAACACTAAAACTTTTGTCAAGCCGTTAAAGAAATCGTAATATTAAAGCATTACCACATGCAAACTCGTAAGCGAGTAGAAAAGAAGGATTTTTCTCAAGGAAGTTAAGAAAACTCAAATACAAGAATATTAAAAGTTATGCTTAATCCGAATTTAGTCTGCCAGACATTTGGCTCAAAATATTACACTCGAAGAAAAACAAAGCAGCAAAGATTGATTGTCCTTTACAAAAATATAATATTAAATACAATTTTTCTTATGAAAACAAAAACATATTTTTTCGTTTGATATAGGAATATTTTTTAATGCACTAAAAAGTAACAAGTTTATAAAACATTTTTTTTAAATAGTTTTTTTTTTTAAAAAATGTTTTTTTTTTCTTAAAAAAATGTTTTTTTTCTTAAAATTTTTTTTTTCTTGAAAAAAATGTTTTTTTCTTAAAAAATGTTTTATTTCCTAAAAAAATGATTTTTTTCTTAAATAAATGTTTTATTTCCTAAAAAAAAATTTTTTTTTGCTTAAAAAATGTTTTGTTTCCTAAAAAAATGTTTTTTTTTTAAAAATGTGTTTTTTCTTTAAAAAAATGTTTTTTTTTCTGAAAATTGTTTTGTTTGTCCTAAAAAGTTTTTGACAAAATCTTGTAAACGAAGACAGCTCACAATAAAAAAATTTAATATTCTCTGATTTTTTTTAACAATTTTTTTTTTTAAAAAAATATATACCTTTGTTTAAATATAATAAAGTTTTTGAAATTAGTATTTTTAAGCATACAAATTTTCGAAATTAGTATTTTTAAGTATATAAAATATTTTCCTTGAAAATAAGCTATTATAAATATTTTAAGGCATACAAAATATTTTATTTAAAAAAAAAATTTTAGGCATTATTATTTATTTATTAAAATTATTTGTTTTACTGTGTTGCAAAATTCTTTTTTCAAAAAACAGTGTATTCAAATTATTTTAGTAATAATATTGTGTAAGGACGAAATATATTTAACAAAAAAAACAAAGGTTTTTCAATTTTTTTATTCCAACTTTCTTATAATTAATATAAAAATTATTTTTTTTTAAAAACCGTAAATAATATTTTTTATAATAAATAATATTTTTCAATAAAAATTTGTATTTTAAATACAATACAAATTTTTGGTAGTCACAAATATTATTCTTTTTGACTACATTATTTTTTCCTTAAGAAAATATTTTTTTTAAGCAAAAAGAAAAAGAAATGAAAAAATATAGTTTTTTTTTAAATATGTTTTAGTTAAAAAAGAAGAAAAAAATTATTACAATTGGAATATATATAGTCCTTATTATACTTTAATAAATAAATAAAATATTTGCTTGTTTATAAAAAAATCTGTATTAAAATCATTTTATTGTTTTTAATAAATATATATCTTTTTTCCATCCATATTTTTCTTATAAGAAAAAACATATTTAAATAAGGATTTTTTATAGACAAAAAAATATTTTTTTTGTTAAAAAACACATTTTAACGTTAACAACATTAATGCTAGCGAATTAATTAAACAAAGCATGAAATTGTTTGTTGTATTACACGGCAATGAAGTGGCATTCCACGAGAACTTTATGACATTTCTCGGCAAATACCTGCTAATAAAATGACAGACAGTGATGACACGGTAATGAGTTTCAACTATGCAATAATTTTCTATGAAATGACATTATCTGTTAAGAAAATGGTATTTCTAGATAATAAAAATGTATTAGCGAAAAACAAAACGTTGTAACTTAGTAATTTGTGGTAATATATTATTACCTAGTAATAAAATGCCATTACCTGGTAATAAAATGTCGTTAGCTCTTAATAAAATGACATTACACGGTAAAAGTATGTTATAACCTGGTAAAGCGTTGTCATTACCCAGTAAGGAATTGTTATTACCTGGTAAGGAAATATCATAACCTTAATATCATTACCTGGTATTGAAATAAAATAATATGATAATGGTAATGACATGAAGTAGTTTACTTCCTTTAGTACTTCTGCCACTGCAATACGCAATATTGAAATACTGACAATCTGCTATTGAAATAAAGGGTGGCTAAATTTTAAGGGCCAATGTTGATTTTGCATAAAACACAAATTATTTCGGAAATTATTGTTATTTCTTTTTATTATGATAATATTGGTATGGTTCAATTATGTATGGAACAAAAAATCGGTCAACCTCGGCGGCACACCTCCATGCAATGGTCCAAAATTTCGATGACGCTGATAATTGAGGTTCTATGCCGTTAATGTCCCGAATTATCTCATCCTTTAGCTCTTGAATTGTTGCTGGCTTATCGACGTACACCTTTTCTTTCAAATAACACCAAAGAAAGAAGACCAACGGTGTCAAATCACATGCTCTTGGAGGCCAATTAACATCGCCATGACGCCATTGAACTTGTGGCGCAAAAGAGCCATTGTTTCTTTAGCTGTGTGGCAAGTGGCACCGTCCTGTTGAAACCAAATATCGTTAACATCCATATCTTCCAATTCGGGCCATAAAAAGTTCATTATCATCTCACGATAGCGAACACCATTCACAGTAACTGCCTGACTGACCGGCCTCATTTTGGAAAAAATACCGCCCAATGATGCCGCCAGCCCATAAACCGCACCAAACAGTCACTCTTTGTGGGTGCATTGTGTTTTCAAAAATCACTCATGGATTATCATTCGCCCAAATGCGGCAATTCTGCTTATTGACGAATCCACTGAGGTGAAAATGGTCCTCATCAATAAAGATGATTTTCTTCGAAATAATTGAATAACTTTAACGCATTGCTCGCTCGTGTATCTTTCCATGGTTTAAATGGAGTTAGTCTGAAATTGAGAAGTATCAAATGAAATGCAGAAAAAAACTTAATGTTTTTGGTGCGGTTCACATTCAACATCGGCCCTTAAAATTTAACCACACTTTCGAAGACTTATTTTTATAGTTTTTTTAATAAATATGGGTCTCTATTGAAAAAAAACATTACGCAGTTCACAAGCCTAAGTGATGTTTTGTTATTTTATTTTACTCATATTCAAAATAATGCAATAATAATACGATTAAATCTTCTTTCAACAAAATAAAACATTGTTAACAAGTGGTATTGTGCATATACATAAATTCATCGCTGGCGAAATTCCTATTTGAGAAACAACTGTAATCACAGCTTGCGAGAGTTTTTATTCGAAAAAGTAAAGCAAACTTCTAATGTGCAAATTGCCTCAGTTGTGTGTGTTACGATTTTACAACGATTTAAACAACGATTTTTAAAAATAATAATTTTGACGATTTTTGTTAAAAAAAGCAATTTTTTTTAACCCACGATTTTTTAAAAACGGCGATTTTTTTTTGATTATGGTTGGCAGCCTTGTATAGGTTAAAAGTCTGAAATTTCGTGGCCTGCCAAAACCTATCGTAACACATTTTCCTTGGGGGGAGAGAGAATTCATCTCATATTCATTGTTTGCTGTCTGATTAATCTATTTCATACAAAATGTGAGCAGGGATAAAATCGCCATGCGCCAAGTGTCTGGGTTGTGATCGGGGTCTAGTGTAAAACGCCTCCTCGATGAGCTACAGGTGTTTTTTCTTTTATTTTTTTTTTGCGTTGCTTCTCTTATGGTATTTTGTCCCACTACGACTTATTTGAATTAAATTATAGAGATTTTATGTCCATTTTGACGTTTAGTCATTGCTTAACATTTACATGACATATGTATCTTGAATGCGAAAAAAAACATCGAAAACAGAAACAAAACGAAAACGTCATTTATGGATTACTTGTCATGGACTCTCGCCGCGTCACACCACATCTCCAAACATTCATCATGCAACTAAATCGTTTTCCATACCCTACTCTCTCTATTTCTCTTGCCCACTCCGATTGTGACTTACCTCTGCTCGCTCTCTAATTGTGTAAAGCGACATAACAAGCGACGAGCGCGAATATATTTCACTTGCACAGAAATGCTATCGAATGTGAACCGTGAGCAGTGAGCAGCATACCAAATTACGTTTTGCTCAAGCTGAAGCTATGAATATAATTTTCTGTGTTGTTTTTTTCTCGTTTCTTCGTCGGCTTCTGCTACTTTTTCGATATTGTGTGAATAACATGAGCTTTTACAACGAACTTGCTTGTGGTTTTTATTTTTCTGCTGCTGTTGTTGGTGGTGGTGGTGTTGGTATTTTTTTGGTGTTTTTTTTCTGCGTCTTTTTTAGACAAAAATACAATATGTGGTTGTTGCTGGCGTTGTTGTTGTTTCATATGTTTGGCTCTCCTCTATCCAACCAACACTCAACTCACACGCCGTATTTAACAAGTGAATATTTAACAGCGGCAGCAGAGCGTCAGAAAACTGAATAAAAAAAAATATTTTTTTTTGTATGTCTGTGAGTGTTTTTTTTCTCTAGGGCTTTAGACAACATTCATTGAAATCGCACATTTTAGTCATACTTTAACAACGAAAACGAAAAGGCGGTAAATAAACATAAATAAAAAAACTCACTAAGTTTGAACGAATTAAGTTTTGTACTACGAAAAAGTACAGAAAAAAAAATTATAAGAAAATGAAATAAATACGATCGATTGTGGGGAAAATAAATAGTGTTTTCTTTTTTCTTTCAAATAATTTATAAAGTAAATATTAGTTTTAAAACGACAAGAAAGAAAAAAAAATAACCAAAACAAAGAGTGCAAAATATTCCAATTACCAGAAAAGTGCCAAAAGTTGATCTTCTATGTATTTGAAACCAAAATATTGGAGGATAAAATGTTTTGTTGAATACCGAGCAATTTAAAATCAAAAGTAAGCAAAATCATAAAGGAATTAAAAATTAATTTAAACCAAAAAGAAATCAAATGTTACCTATAAACAAAAAAAAAAAAACAAAAAAAAAATTAATTTAATAAAAACAAATTTTTTTTTATTAAGTTATTATTTAAATATAGATGCAAGAGTTCTTGAGCCGGTTAATCACCGTTCAATGTGTAAAAGTAACAGACCGAAGTAAAACAAACGAACCAAACTTATTAAGTTATGTCAACAAATAACCATTAAATGCCAACTTATTACCAAGTGATACTGGTACTGAATACTATTACCAGATAACACAATATTACTACACCTACCTAGTCAATATATTTCACCAATTTTTACGTTGATTCTGAAAAAACAAAGGTCACGAAACAGAATAAAAACTGTTCAAGTCATTATAAAAAAATATTTAAAATAAAAAAATAAGGAAATAAATACAAAAATAAAAAATAAATTCAAAAATATAAGTTTCCTGTGGCTGCTTAATGAAAATATATTTATCTTTAAATAAAAAAAATAAAATTATATAACACAAATTTATAACACCTACCTAGTAAATATATTTTACCAATTTTTACGTTGATTCTGAAAAAACAGCAAAGGTCTTGAAGCGGAACAAAAACTGTTTAAGTCATAATTAAAAAAATATTTAAAATAAAAAAGAAAAATAATAAAAAAAATAACAAATTTACCGTGGCTACTTAATAAAAAAATATATTTATCTTTAAATAAAAAATATAAAGTTACCGTAACTACTTAAAAATATGTTTTTTTATCTTCAAATATATAAAAAGAAACAAGAAAGTTACTAAAAAAAATATAAAGTTACTGTTAATACTTAATGAAAATGTATTTGTCTTCCTATATATAAAAATCAATAAAAAAAACAAGAATGTTTCTAAAAATAAAAAGTAACTGCAACTACTAAATGAGAATTTATTTATCTTCATTCATTTATATATCACTCGACGACTTAAAACAAAAATGTAGAGAAAAAAACAAAGAAAGAAAACTACAGCCCCAACCTCTACCTAAAATAGAGTAATTTCAATTGTGAATTCAATTTTTTATAAATAATGATAATTATTTCTTTAAAGTTGGCATAAATCGATCGGTTCTAAAAGTTTGACTAGTGGCAGAAGTCGGTTTTCTTAAAATCCCGTTTAAGCAAAAATAAAACAAAATCATTAATTTTCTTTGCAAAAGATAAATTAAGTAATTTTTAATTGGTTGTAATCGGCCTTTATTTTAAACATTTCTAAATTATTGAAAAATCAAGCCCCTTGAGGCCAAGGTTATTATTTATGTTATATTTTTCTTCAATAAAAATTTCGTTTTTCTCTTAGTTCCTCTTATCAGGAATAACAAAATTAAATAACAAAAAAAAAATTGTTTTTCGAGTAAGGAACAAAATATTAAATATAGAAAAATATGACAAAAGTAGGAACCTTGCCATAGAGGTCGATTTTTTAATTATTTTGTAAAACATAAATATTTTTTTTTCTTCTTTAAAAAAACGAAATACACAAAAAAAAATAATTTTTTTTTGTAAAAAAAGATTTTTCATACGGTCATAATATTAAAAAAGTACAAATAAAATATTGAAACAAAAAAGAAGTTAAGCAAGTACAATTCTTTTAAATACATAAAAACAAGAATTGTGTAGGAAGAAATGGTAATCGAAAAATAATTAAATGAAGACCCCAGCCTCAGGTGATATTTTGATAATTTTCGTTTTTAATATTTTGTTGTTGTTTGTTTGTCATAGAACACTTCTAAGGAATAATTTAAACATATCAAAAAAATAATCAATACCAATTAATAAACGCATTTTTTTACAATTCTTCAAGTTAAAGTTTTTGAAGTGAAAAAATGGATTTAGAGGAAAAAAGCGTATTTTTGTGATTTTGATATTTTTGAAAGAAATTAACTTTTTGAAAAAAAAAATCTACAAAAGAAAAAAAATTTTGGAATGAAAATAAATAAACATTTTGTGCTAATTCTGTCAGCCGCATTTTTTTC
Organism: Hydrotaea diabolus; assembly: GCA_963513945.1. Lineage (NCBI taxonomy): Eukaryota > Metazoa > Arthropoda > Insecta > Diptera > Muscidae > Hydrotaea > Hydrotaea diabolus. The sequence goes on from OY740717.1 coordinate 20,805,046, forward strand.
AAATTTTATTTGACGTGCTTAAAATTTTTTTTCCACAAATTTTGTTATGTTTAAAAAACAAGTGGACAAATTAAGTTCCCCCGGTCTGAATTTTATATAACATCCGTAGTGATTTTGGTAGATAATAACCAAGTCATTTCCCTTACTCATTGCCTGTCACGAAAGCATTATAATGTGTAAACGCCATGGCATTTTCTAATCCTGGCTTTAAACATAAAATTGTATAATAAAGGGTCCATTAACTTTTTTTCTGGGGCGTGTTGTTTTCATGCCGACTTCAAATGTACCAAATATACCGCCATGCCTTATATTGTTCATTAGATATGACCTTCCTAAGTTCAGAGTTGTATCATGACAATAACGTAACGATTAAAGTTGATAACGATAATATACACGTATGCGAAAACCTACCAAAAATATGACAAATATAGTGATTTTTCCAGAGGCTGAACTGTTCTTGTGTAAAGAAAATGTTTTCGGATATCAGATATCAAAAATGTGAGAGCATCCAAATTAAGCAAAATCTTCTCTGGATTCGTGACGTAACTGCGTTGTTCTTTTTTTGGCGAATCTAAACTCACAAATTATTTAAACTTTTAAATATTGACAAATGTCCATGCTTATAGTGATCAGGTTTAAGGGTCCCTGAAAAGCTTATTATGGAAGGGCCTATATAACGATCCCAGGAGAGGTTTGTTTTTTGTCTAATTCACCTGAAGAATTCCGATACAATTATATTTGCTATGCCTTTGTAAATATAAATATTTACGTTTAATATTTATGCTTAAGAGCTTTGTACAATTTTTCTATCGAATATCATTAAAAATCGAGTGGCGCTTGCGACATTTTATCGGTAAAGGTTCCGTATGATACAATTTCATTATGATTGTTTATTAATAGGGATGTTGATCGGTACTAATTTTTAAAAATTCCGGGATTTGGGATTTTATGTGCTGAGATCCCGGGTTTCCGGGATTATTCGAGAGTTTGGGATTTTTCGGGATCCCGGATTTTTTTGGGATTTTGGAAATTTTTATAGTTTCCGGATTTTTTTATCTAAATATTTACTTAATTTCAGTATTATTCTATTGTGTCATATAAAATTAAACACTTTAATCGAAAACATTAAAAAAGCCATAATTAAACCATTAAATTCAAAATAACAATCAATTATATGCTGGGGTGTCGTCTACTCCAACTTGTTGAGGAGGGTCAATCTCGGGATTCCTGCTGTTGCACTCCTGGACTGCACTGCACTGCTCACTGATGTACAACGCAGAATCTTCGTGCTGTTGTACTTCTGGATGGTACCGCACTGGCTGTTGATCGGTCGTAGCGCCTTCTCCACGTCACTCCTGTCTGTTGTCCCTGGTATAAGTATGAACGGCACACGGTTTTCTTTTATATTTGTTCACAGTTTTATTTTATTATTTTACTTAGGCTGAAGTTATTTGCTCAAGCTCGCACACAGAAGTGTTTGAGCATTGCAAAACGATCTATGGCCTATACCTCTGCCGTCCAGAGGTATAGACAGAGAGACACGTTCGCGAGCAAACGAACCCTTTGAAGAAACGGTTCTGGCAACGCACTCTTTGCGGGTGTGGGCAACTGCAGGCCCGTTTGAACGCGAACATTTTACTTTTTTAGGGTGTTTTTTTAGACGTGTGGTTTTCAATCTGACCACACTTATTTTTGGAGTTGGTCTTTTTGACAGCTGTAACGTGATTTACTAGTAAGCTTGCCATTTCATAATGAATAGACTTACTACAGAACAACGTTTGCAAATCGTGGTGAATCGGCCAAAAATGAGATAGCCACCGATCCGCATTTTTAAAAGAAAATCTTGTTCAGCGATGAAGCTCACTTTTGTTTGAATGGGTATGTTAATTACCAAAATTGTCGCATTTGGAGTAATGAAAATCTACAAGCCATTGTTGAGACGCCGTTGCATCCTCAAAAAGTCACTGTCTGGAGTGCTCTATGGGCAGAGGGAATCATTAGTCCATATTTCTTCAAAAATAAAGCCGGCCATGATGTTACAGTCAATGGGGAACGCTATAGAGCCATGATTAATGACTTTGGTTCCAACAAGACGGCGCTACATCCCATACAGCCAAGGAAACAATCAATTTGTTTAAGGAAACTTTTTTTGAGCGCATTGTCTCGCGCCGTGGGCCTCCAAGATCTAAGATCGATTTAATACCGCTGGATTATTTTCTGTGTAGTTATGTGAAGTCGCTTGTCGAAACGAATTGATGCCTTGGAAAAGAATATTCGACTCGTTATTGCTGACATATGGCCCCAAATGCTGCAGAAATTGGGCCTCTCGTCTGAAATTTAATCGAACCATCAGCGGCGGCCACTTGCCCAAAATCATTTTTAAAACATAATGGCAAAACCCTTATCTCTATAATAAAGCTAAATTCTTGGCCGTAACATTAAAATAAGGGCGGTTCGGAAAGTTCTTAGCCTATCAATGAAAGAGAATAGTTAGTTTTTCAAAAATATTTTTATTTTTCAATATAATCTCCTGAAACTTCAATACACTTAGTCCAACGCTTATCTAACAATTCTATCCCTTGATTAAAATAGTTTTCCTCAAGGTCTTCAAAATAGTGGTTTACAACTGTAATTGCATCTTCATTTGAGGTAAAACGCTTGCCAGCAAGGAATTTTTTAGATTTGGGAACAGGTAACTGGTCACTGGGAACTAAATCAGGAGAATAAGGTGGGAGGTCAAGCAACTCGTATTTTAATTCGTTGATTTTAGCCATTGTTAAAACACTCTTGTGCGCTGGTGCGTTGTCTTGATGAAAAATTATTTTTTTGTGTTGTAAGCCAGGACGTTTTTCTCGAATTTGTACATTTAATTGATCTAAAAGGTTGCAATAGTACTCTGAATTTATTGTTTTACCCTTTCGCAGATAGTCAATCAATAAAATACCTTTGAAGTCCCAAAAACCGTTGCCATAACCTTACCAGCCGATTGAATTCATTTTTCCTTCTTTAGGGCACTTCCTTCAGCTTCAGTCCATTGTTTGGATTGTTTTTTTGTCTCTGGAGTATAGTGGTGGATCCATGCCTCATCAACAGTTATGAAACGACGCTTAAAATCCATTTTATTTCGCTGAAAACGATCCAAACAAGCTTGAGAAATGTTCATTCTTATGCGTTTTTGGTCGACTGTTAACAAGTGCGGCACCCATCTTGCAGAAAGCTTTTTCATCTGTAGTTCTTCATGCAAAATCAAAGGGACTCGATCATTTGAGATGCCCATGATATTAGCTATTTCACGCACTTTTATTCGTCGATCATTTAATACCATATCATGCACTTTGGCTACAATTCCTGTTGTTGTTGCTGTTCTTGGACGTCCACTACGTGGTTCATCTTAAATGCTTGTACGACCACGTTTAAATTCAGCAACCCAACTTTTTACTGTTGCATATGAAGGAGCACTTTCACCTAACACATTCACCATATCATTATGAATTTCTTGTCCCGATAAACCTTTTTTATGTAAATATTTAATGACACCACGCATTTCTAATTTTTCCATTGTAAAAAAATCGCGGATGCGTCTTTTGTGAACACCTGTTTCTATATAAAGAAGTTGCCAGATCGAAACAAAAGTTATCATGTGTTCATAGCAGAGATGGAAGTTTCCAAAACACTTAACTTTTTTCTGTTTATACCGCGCTTTTTGTGCTAGGCTAAGAAGTTTCCGAACCGCCCTCGTATATGCGTTTTATTTCTTTTTGCAAATCAAACGTCTGAAAAAACACCCTTTGCAAAAACATAAAAAAATCAAAACAAAAAAAAATAATCGTTAGAAAAGTGTTATTATCGACTCTACCTGACTTTATTTACGTTGGGGCCATGGAATAAAAGTGGCTAAATATTTACCGACTTCAGGATTTTTGATATCACGATCGACATCCCTAGTTAATTGTCTGTAAAAGCATCGTTTACCGAATATAATCGACATAGAATTTAAAATGAGATTTTTAAAGGAGCTGTACCTTATATCGGGTTGATTCTTTCTTTTGGGTCTACATCAAAACTTGTTCTTATTTCATTTGAGTATGTCAAGGTTCCAAAAATAAGTATTTTTTTGTATTTTATAACGCATTTTTTCGCTTCTGTGATAAACATTGTGTTTATATGAAGGACAACATGTGTCTATTTTTTATTACAATAACCCCATCTAAGGAAAGAACTCAAAACTGCCGTGTTTCATTTCACTTTTCTTGTTTTTGTGTTTCAAAATATTGACAAACTATTAAAAAAGCTATAAATTATATTTTTTTCTTCTTTCGAAAACATAAAAAAATTAAACACACAAAAAGCAGTGTAAAAACTTAAATGTCAACATATTAACGAAATAATAAAAAATGCAATAAATTATGTTTTTCGAAAACATGACAAATATCAAAAAAAAACAAACCAAAGAAGTGTAAAATCTTAAATATCAAAATATTGACAACACAACCATAAAAGAGTGAAAGTTACACCATCAAAATTCGACAAAAAATTAAAGAAAAAAATGTGATAATAAAGAAATAGTTCTTCTTCAAGATAAGATCAACACGATTCCAGTCGATAATTGTGAAAACCCTGAATTTTATCATCCAGGTGTGAAAGTTCTTTCATAACCGAAAAACCGGTTTACTACAAATTATTTGATAATATTTATGAGGCCAAGGTTATTATTTTTTGTTATACTTTTCTCTTTATTCGATATTTCGTTCCTCTTTGAAGAACATCATCAGGAATCTACAAGATATTTTATTGGAAATACTCGTACAAAAACAAATGAACATGTAAATTACGTAAAAACTGTTCCGTTAAAGACTTCTTTCAATCATGTCATGTTAGGAAGCACCCTTTAAGGCACGTGGTAGAAAATATTTCACAGAACCGAAAATCCGGTTAATTATAAAAAAACCGGTTCCACGTAAATTGTTGATCAAAAAGGGGTTTTTGAAGACTGTTATCTTAATATCTTAGACAAATCATGGTGTTTAATTTGTTGTGCATTCAAATTCATATGAAACCGGAAACCCGGATTTTAAAAAACCAGATTTTAAAACAAGAGATTTGAAAAAAATACTTAAAATCTTACACCGTGAGATACATACTTTTTTAAGATATCTGGTTGCCATAGTGAATTCGCATTCGGGTTTAAACCACTGCATTCACGAGACCCCGGCCTGACCTATTAGTCAGACCAGAATAACAGTTCTGAGATCTCCTGACGACACGTTGTATCAGATTTACGTCTTCGGTTAGGCCTCTTAGCTAAAGTTCGTGATCCCTTAAACGGTTCGTGAGATAATATTTATATTTGATAATAAGATACAGTCTAAAAAACGGTGTACATGGGCTAGGCTGTTTAATCGCTCAATGCGAGATCTTTCTCTACGTTCAACGGGGGTCACGGTAACGATGTGTTAATTCCAGGCGCGAACGACCCCCAAGAATAAAATTGACAGGGTAAGGTCTTGAGAAAACCCCCAATAGGCTTCACCGTCCGTGGTACCTGAAAAACCTTAGACCAAGTTTCGTAACAAAAGTTACTCCAAGTTTTAGACCCATAGGGCTAGGAGACTGGATGGCCGCCTATAGCAGCAGTCCTCTAACTCGTAAAAGAACATATCGTCGGTTACGTTAACACATAACCAGCGCAGTTAATCGCAAACTGACTTATCCTATCGTGACATATCTTAGTGGAGAGCACTTAACCGACGTCCCACTGACCGTCGGACGAAATTACGCCCATGGCGTCCAGGTTTCTTATATGCCTATAAAGTGGTCAATCGCACATGCAGTCAGTCCTAGGCGTGAAGGTTCTACCTAGCAATTTAAAAAATCAGTAGTTGGGCATTTCAAACGAATCAATTGTATAAAGGTGCCTCAATTCGGAAAGGGAACATCCTGGGTTTTTTTTCGAAAACACAATGCATTAACCAAACACATTGGCCAAAATAGGGCAAATTCTGACGTGTAATACCTTTCAAGATGGAAAAGCGCACACAATGGCGATTTTGAAATGGGCTGCGTAATAAGGAAGCACATACCCAGGTCTTTTCCTTGTATAAATTCTGTTAACCTAAATTTTTTGTGTCCATAGGAATTACAGGAAACCATATTTATATGTGTATACCTTTTTCGTTTGGCCACAATAGGGCAATCCCCGACGGGCTATACCTAGCAGGATAGAAAATCAAAAAAAGAACAGATTTTGAAATTGTTTTGCGATAGAAAGGGAGGGGTATATCTGATACAAATTTCCTCAACTCAATTTATTTTTTTGCACTATAGTATGACGACTCCTGTCGAATGATATATTATCAAGGCAGACTATAAAAAATATATAGATTCAGAAAAAGATCTGAGATTTAAGACGTCTAGGTGTTAGACGGCCTACGTCTGGCATCAAGTGTCGATCCATAGTTGATCACACTGAAACTGCGGGGTAGAAAACTTGAGTCTAAACATCAAATTGAATACATAGTTAAGTAAAACCTGGTTCAATCCCGGGACGGAACATCTAACGATTTTCAGTAGCGGGTTTCCGCCTCGTAAATGCCGGCGACTTTACGAGTAAGAGTTTTATCTCGCTGCTCACTGATTTGTGAGAAGTTTCGCTTTGTTCCTTAATGGGATGTTGTGTCATTTTATTAAGTAGTATGAGCTATTTTTATAAGCTGTATGAGCAGTACGTATACGCCTTCGTGCACCGGCTATTAATATTACTTATACGTATAAAAAGAAAAATATCGGAACTGGAAATGCTTTCACTCTATTGATCATAACTTTCACATTTATTAATGGATTTGCTTCAGAAAAATTAGATTTTCTTCGTAATAGAGCAGGCTCTAAACCACAGATCCAAAAAAAACAACATTCCTATATTTCTTAATATTCTGCAACTTTTTGTGCAATAAACATTTTTTTGGAAAGGATTTTTCCCTATTCGGAATTAAACATACAAATTTCAAATGTTTTCTTTAAATTATTTATTCGTTGAATTTACAACAATCATTCTCCAAAATCATTGAGTATTGTATTCTGCAATTATTTTTGTTGTGTATTACAATAGTACGGCGATATAATCCATTAGTTTTTTTAAGAATGACACATATATTCATTGCAATTTAAAAAAGAAATGAAATTTGAAACCATATTTAACAAAAGCATATTATTTTACTGTAGAATTTATTTTTTATTAGTCGTTTCCAATTAATTAAAAGGAAAGTTGCTTTAGCATCTATTAAAGCAACTCTTCATGACTCATTGGCGCTGCAATGATCAAAAGCGCTTGTTTTTTGGAATGTCTTGGAAATTTAATTTAATTGAATTGTTTAAATATTTAGAACATGTGTCTCTCGTTCTGTTTAATTATACCCATACGAGTGTAGTATATACAATAATAATAGAATAAATTGAAAACAATAACCATTTATGTATTTTGAAAGTTTAAGAGTTAATTAGCCAGCTACTTATGAAAGTGACTCACCTACTAGCGGCAATTGATTTAGAAGCAATTGCTTTTGGAAGTCGTTGTGTTTTTTTCCCTGAGCAACTTTAAAAAACGATTGTAGAGATTATTTCAAGATTTTTCAATGAGAATCGCAAAAAAATCTCGGATTCAAGCAAAGAAATATGACAAGTTTTTGCAGTTTTAAATGAAAATTTAATTGGTCATACCTCGTTACCAAGGAATACTCCTACTACTCAAGCATGACTAATTATATCTCGGCATAGTTTTTGTCGAAAAAAACCAATGCTTCTGCCAGTAAAATATGCACAAACCTCATAAATGCTATTTTTATATTTCTTTGTCTTTGAGTCTAATTAAAGCACAATTGCTTCACATTGTCCAACACTTTTGACCTTTAGTGTTTATTAAAAATATGATTTTCAAAATGGCATTGCCAAATAAAGCTCGGTGGAGAAAAAAATGGGTGATAATCCGCCTAATAAAGTCTAATACAATAAACCTTAATTTACACTTTTAATGAATAATAAAATTTCATTTGTTTAAAAAACAAAAAATCAACTTATGATATTTTTGGTGGTGTTCACACACACTCACACGTACCAAAACCCTTCATATCACACACATTTTTTTTTAAAGAAATGACGAAAAAAAAATCTACATTTCTTAAGAAAAAACAAGAGTAATAATAATTTTTTGTCTTATGTTTTTATTATTCACATTATTTAATGTTGGCTTTTTGTTTCTCTTCACACATCACAAACGAGGTCAGTGTCAATCAAGAAAACAGAAAATGTTGCTTTTTTGTTTCAGTTTAAATTTTGTTTACATTTTTTTTATATTTTCGGGTGAGCGCAATCGCCTCCGAAACAAAAAAAAAAACTCAAAACCCACTAAATCGTAGTGGTGTTTATAAAAATCGCCCATTTACCTTTGGCGTTTTTTTTCTTCTCGATGTCCCCTCCCTTATCTTCTGCCACTCGTTGCTCATTTGTGGCCGCTGTCAAAGTATTTTGAAAGATTTGATGTTTTTCTTTAATGAAGTAAACGCTCGCGCACGATTTTGTCAAACCTGTTGTTTGTTTCTGTGTTTTTTACGAAATTATTTCTTTTTTATTAACATCAGTTTACACGGTCGACATTTTATATATTGGGATTTATTATTGTTATTGGCGGGATTAGGGAGAAACTGAAATAAATGTCGCTCAACATTCACTCACTCACTCGCTTGTCTTTACTTTATGACCATCTTAATTGTATGCTCTATTTAAACAACGAACACTACAGCAATGGACTAAAAAAACACTACGATTATACAAGAAAAAAACACAACGATTGTGTAACTGATTTCATCAAATGCTAAATCGAAAATAATACACCACCGTGCGTCGTGTGCTTTCTGCACTTACATAAGAGTTTAGGATTAAAAATCGGAGACAAAAATTTTAAAATCATAAAAGGCAAGTAAGAATCAAAATTTTCAATTTTTTTTTTAAAAATTACATTTTAATAATTTTCGTGGGCAATTGTTCGAAGAAAACTTGAAAAGTGGGATTTACAACAGTAGTTCTCATACGTGAGAACCTGGTCTTGAGGAGTTCGGCTTTCCTTCCAGCAATTGCTGTGAAGCTTTCTGAGAATGGTCGTCACGACCTGAAATAGAGATAAAATCAATGTGACTGTGCCATTTTCTAAAAAAACTTGTCTGGCATTAAAAAGTCGATGCAAGAGGTCTCGAGAGCCGGTTAATCCCTGTTTAATTTAAGAATAAATTGAACCTAAGCTGATATTATTCAATACTTAAAGACATTCAGTGCCATTTGATGTCGCTTTAAAAGCGATCAAACGTGCAGGAGAGAAATTTAGCCAGCGACATCTATAGTATATAAGTCTGCAATGAAACTTCTGTCTGTTTTAAGAAAAATTGAATCGCCAATGACCAGTAAATTATTACAGAATCACGTGTCCTTTAAACGATAGATGGCAACACTTGCATTATTCCCTTTTGTATTGAATGCGAGAAGGAAATTTTGCTAGCGACATCTAGAGTTTGAAGCAGTATGTCTTCAAGAAACTCATGGCTTCTATAAGAAAATAAGGCCTCAGAAAAACTTATTAAATTATTCTAGACAACTTATGCGGTTGTTGACTCCGAAAGATAGATGGGGACACTCGCCGTGATCTTTCGTCTTGAAAGTAAGAGAGAGAGAGAGAGAGAGAGAGAGAGAGAGAGAGATAGAGAAATAAAAAAAGTCTAGCGAAAACTAGAGTTTGCGAAGGAACTTATTAAAGTAGATTTAAGCCGATACCAATATGTATAATAAGGCAACCTGTGTCATTTACTGGCACTGAGCGAAAGGTGGGCACGCTTGTCACACTCTCCCGTCGTGAAAGCGAGAGAGAAATGTCACTAGCGACATCTAGAGTTTGCAGTTATATGTTTGCAAAGAAACTTATATGCACTTACTTGTGCTATAGGGAAATTAAGCAATGATTATTAATTTATTATAGACAACTGATGTCGTTGCTGACTCTGAAAGATAGATGGGGTTACTTGCCATTATTTTTCGTCTTGAAAGTAAGAGAGAGGGAGGGAGAAAGAAATCTAAGTTTTGCGGTAATATGTTTGCAAAGGAATTTATACAGGGTGGAGCGCTGTAATTGATTATTTGGGAATGAAATAAAAAAATTATGAACCTTAGACAAATTTTATTTTATATTTTAAGAATATTGAACAGTAAGGGAATTTTTAAATTACATGGTTTTAAATAGTGTATCTGGCAAATGACGACCTTCGCGATCCACACTGCATACGTTCTCTGAAGTTGTCATGAACTCTAACAAGCATGTCGACTGGTATTCTGCCAATTTCAGCTTCAATATTGTTGATGTGGTCTTCCAAGGTATTGGTCCGGTTGATATACACCTTCGACTTCAGGTAAACCCAAAGGGAAAAATCGCATGGTTCTAAGTCGGGTGAGCATGCCGGCCAGTTAACATCACCCCTCAAAGAGATAAGCCGTCCAGCAAACATTTGCCTCAAACAATTCATGGTAACCCTCGCTGTGTTAGCAGTGGCACCATGCTGTTGGAACCATGTATCCTCTAATTGCATTGCCTCAAGAGCCGGCTGAAAAAAAGTCTTGAAATGCTAAGAGCCAGTGATTGCATCCGAGCGGAGCGTTTCGGAGATTGCAGTACTGCTGCTCTAACTCTCTCGATGTTTTGTGGTGTTGTAATCCTTTTCTCAGGTCCCTTTCGTCAACATGACACATTCCCTGATGTTCTAAATGAAGTTACCCAATTTACAATTGATTGCCTTTCAGGAACACGTCCGCGTGGGGGAACAGCGAATCGTTAACGAAAAGCACGCTGCACTGCAATGATCGAGTGCGCATTTGAAAAATACGCTTCAACACAAAAATACCTCTCTCCACGTGACCAATGCATGATGGGAACTGAAAGTCAGGCGAATACAAATCTCCCGTCAGCCACTATAAGCATCGCACACTTTACTACAACAGTGCCGCCGCAGCCTGCAGTGAAAATAAGCAAATTTTGCGCTCCATCCTGTACTAAACGTTTAAGTGACAACCTATTTCGCTCAATTTTATGTCGCTCTCCGCGCTGTCTGCTGCTTGGTTAGATCAGAAATGCCTTAATTTGTAGCAGCGCTAGTTCTATATTTCCGACCTATATTTCTCCTTCATACGTATTACAGGATTTGTAGAAATGGAGGTACTTCTGCATAAATTGCCATAACTTCTACATTGATCCATGGATTTTAAAAAGTGT